>OZ004692.1:104761803-106163318 GCA_963924545.1 Pogonocherus hispidulus
TGTGCAATTTGCTGATTTATTGGATTGTATTTTTGAAAATGTTCCGCTTTGGAAAGAAAACATTTATTTCTGATAATTATTCTGAAGTATACTTCGAGCATTGCAAATATTATGCTTAATAAAATGTGAGTTTTCTTAGTGAAATAAAATGTCATTTTCTTAGTTACATACATATTTTGCAAATAACTTAAAAACATATTATATTTTTGTTTCTTATTAACTTTGATCTACTAATATTGGTGGAACATCATTTGATAATTATTCTGAAGTATCTACTTCAAAATTTATGTTTAATAAAATGCGAAATCTCTTAGTGAAATAACATACCATTTTCCAAGTTTAGTTACATGAACCTTTTATAAATAACTTAAAAACATTATATTTTTCTTTGATCGACTAATATTGGTGGAACATAATTTAATTTTGAGAATATTACTTAATTTCGAGCATAGGAAATGTATTGATTCAACTCCCGCGTCTTTATTTTGACATTTTAAATGACAGAAAAATTTCCACTTATTAATTTGACACAACGTTAAAAATTTCCGGAAATTTTTTGGGTTGGCATGGTAACTGAACAAAAAACAAGCCGCCGATTAGTTAAAATATGGCGGTGTGAAATTTTCGATTAAATTTAATCTCTTGGTTAAAACTGAAATTAATGTCAAACGATATAGCTTATGAAAAGTTAAGATAGGAATATGTGATTCAATTATTTAATTGTATATAATATGGATAATATAATATGGAAAACCGTTTAGATTTTACAGGGTGTCAAAGTTGAAAAATGTCAATATTCACCTGTCAATTTTAATAGTGGTGAGAAACACACCGTAGTGTCCTCTTTGGGTCTGTGCTATGGAGATGCCGATGTAACGCAACGCCAGTCGGGGCATATTGCCCGTGGAGTAGTTGTTTTCGGCATCTCCTTCAAATAAATTCACCTGTCAATATTTCAAAAACAGTTGAAGATAGGTAAGTATAGGACATCCTACATGAAATGTGTTTTGTAGATATATAGGTAGCTAGTTTCTTCAATGTGTACCTATAATTTAATTTAATAAAGAAGACACAAGGATAACTAACATTTTTATTTATTTTTGATTTTCTTTCGATAATGGCCAATTCCATATAACGGTTATTTTCACAATACGTTTTGGTGGCCTCTATTTAGAGGTTTTACTGTATAATGTTATGATATGAATACACAGATATTAATTATTCTTGTTGCATTTATCGAAGAAATATCCAATGTACGAAATAGCTTACTCTCGACATGTGCCGCGTAAAATCTATATGTGCCAAGTGCCGCAATAGAATACCCACTTAAATCCCGGCCCTTGATTAATTAAAATAATACCCTTGGTGGAATCTTTTTAGCTGTGCGTTCCACAGCGTTATACCGGGATATCAAAAATTATCAAGGGTGGTTGTGGAATGTAAAATGTGTGCCTTACTTTAAATTTTTGAATATGTTTGTTGTGTCAGAATCTGTCAAGTCATTGTGCTGAAATTTTCTAATCCAATTTTTGAATCATGCCTCTTACCACACAGCACAAAATCTTCCTGATTGAAGCCTATTTTCGAACGGGTGCGCTAGTTAATGGAAATTGGCAATACAGTCAACGTTTGTGTTTGGACAATTTTCGAGAGCACTTCCCAAACGTGGCAATATTACCGGACAATTTTTATGCGTGCCTTACAAATTGTGTTAAAGTGTTTCGCGAAACTGGTTGTGTGACTCATAAAAAAGGTGCTGGTAGACCAAAAGTCCGTACAGAAGAAATTGTCAATGACGTTCGTCAACGTATGGAAGAGGAGCCTGCAAAACCTTTGAAACGTCTTTCTCAGGAAATTGCCTTGCTTACTGCCTTTGGTTTGTCAATAATTTAATGAATGACGATCTTCTGGACTTAACTTTTTTTTCTGACGAAGCGTGGTTCCACCTTTCGGGATACATCAATTCTCAAAATATGCGAATGTGGAGCAATGATAACCCTCATGTTTTTACTGAATCGCCACTACATGCTCAAAAAATTGGTGTTTGGATGACAGTTTCTCGCAGAAGAATAATTGGACCAATTTTTTTCGATTTCACCGTCAACGCAGAAAGGTACAGACACAACTTTTTGGCTGAATTTGTGCAACAGTTAAACGATGATGAACTTCGGTACAGTTATTTCCAGCATGACGGTGCAACAGCACATACTACACGAGAAAATATTGCTTTCCTCCGCGAGTTTTTTGATGACCGGCTGATAAGTTTGCATACAGAAGTTGAGTTTCCTCCGAGATCACCTTGTTTGACAATTATTGTCTATTTTATATTTCCTTACTTAAAAAACAAGATTTTTGCAACTCCGGTAAATAATTTGCAACAACTGCAACAAAGAATTGTTCAGCAATGTGCAACCATAACGCCAGAAATACTGCAAAACGCTTTTCACAGCATGAGGAGGCGCGTCAACTTGTGCATCGAACAAAACGGGGGACATTTCCAACAATTACTGTAATTTAGTTTTTCTTGTTACTAAAACTGTTATTTCATAATTTGTAGTTCATTATTGTTTTACAACTGAAATAAATAGGTATGAAATTTGTAGGTTATTGATGATGTCAGTGTGACAGTGATATAATTATTTCAAATTTAAAGTAAGACACACGTTTTACATTCCACAACCACCCTTGACCAAGATAATTTTTGATATCCCGGTACTATGAAATATGGAGCGTCCTACTGAAAAAAAATATTCTCAACTAAAAAAAAATATGAATTTTGTTCCATCATTTTGGGACACCCAAACTCTGCACTTGCTCCGCACCTTCGTGCTATATTATCAATTGTAATAATGAATAATGAAGTTACTAACTTCAGCGCACACTAAATGCAAAAGTATTTTTCTCTTGCCCCTATTGCCACATAGAAATAATTAGCTGTAAAGTTATTTTCTAATCTGAACTAGGTACTCGTAGTGTTTCGCAGTCCGCTCAGACAATCTTAAGAATTACAACTCAAACTGCTTACGACTAACGAGGTATATGCTTCCATATATGCATCCACTTTTAATCTTGGAGACACAGAGCTCATGCTTATTTTTAGTTGAGTGACAGTTATGAGAAATTGTTGAAACAGGAAGACGCTCTGAAATTAAATGTATAGACTAATTATGTGTTATTATAAATGTGGCAGGATATTTTTTATTCGGTAATGAGGATGGGAAAGTCACTGTCGTAAAGTATGTCGCATCAATTCTGTTTATTGAGACAATATTTCTGATAAAGCGTGGGTTTCACCAAGAGGTAAGTAAAGTATTCCACATTGAACGGTCTACAGGGTGGCCCATTTTCGAGCCTCATCATTGCGATCTCAGAATGGCAAAGTTGCCGGGATTTTTTATTTAATTTTTTCTTACCTTGTTTATTTTGATTGGTAGGTAACTTATTTAAGCTGTTATAATAGTAAATACAAATATAATAAGTTTCATATATTTACAAATCCTAAATGAAAAAATATGATTTTAAAAAATAGGATAAGAAAATACCTTTATTTCAATACAATATGTTCATCTACCTTGTTTATATTGAACTTATTTCTGCAATATTAAAGAAGTATGGAAAAGACAGTAAAAAAAAATTTTAAAATTTGTAATGGGTCATAGCTTTAGGGATTCCAAAGATAATCACACACACTTTTTTGGGAATATCTCCCTTATTATTGGAGATATATCCATAAAATCTTATATGACAGTATTCGTAAGAAAGAGTTATTTCCAAATATGTAAAACAGTACTGGGTTCCATTTAAAATATTAAAGTTTATAGTGACGTAGCTGTAAAAAAATAATATATGTGAAACAAGTATAAAAAGAAAAGAAAATCGGCGGGCCCCAGCGATTTTTTAAAAACTTTACCATTTTCAAAATAAAGAATTTTTGGGGGACTTTATGGACTCACTGTACCTATCTTTGCAACTTGTTAAATATACCTATACTACCTGATATTTGTTTTGTCAACATTGTCACTTAAAAAAAACAACGTTAAACATGAATATATCTTTCGATTTGGTAGCTCCTGTAGATTCTGAGATACTTGGACCTACATAAAAATATGTGACAGTCTCTTATGTACCCTACTTATTATAATAGTACCTAATAATGTTTCTGTCTTTTAATTACATAGGTACATGCTGTAAGGTCGTCAAATAGATACTTATACAATCATGTTGTAGTTTTAGGTCATTCATTAAGATAACCTGCTTCGTATGCAAATGAAGTAGATATGGTATAATAATAAATTATGTTTAAATTTATAAGCCGTATTTGACATTAATATTTGTATTATATTATGGGGCGTGGATCCTAAAATTGATCTAGTTATGATATTTAAAAGTAACCTGCAATCGAATCTTTAGCGACAATTTTAATGTCTCAACCAGCAAGAATAAATAAATGACTAGAAGCAAATATCACTATTAAATCACTAAAGTCTCTAGTGTTAGTATGTTCGCAGCGAATTGCTTTTTACGCATTGGGTTTAATAAGACATTTTATCTAGTTTTTAGTCTTTGAAAATGCTTATAGGATCGCGAAGGTATATGGGTATGTTTCGATAAAAAGTGTAACGCGATGAGCATGTCACACCGACATGGTTAGGTAGTGGGGGACCGAGCAGAGCGGGCGGCGTGGGCGCATAGTTTGGCATTCGTATTCGTATATTGCAAATTACAAGTCTGAGAATCTGAGCTCCCATTTGAATGTGATATACAAGGTAGCAAAGTCCGTATGTCGCAAATAGTAAGTTCTCAAATTAGAAGGTAACTTTTGTAAGCTTTCTATAGTTCCAAATTTCCTTAATTCATTTTCAATGCACTCCCATGGTTGCAAGAATTGCGAACTATGTGAATTTTTAATTATAGTGCGTAAAGTTTTGCTAACTTTAGTTACCTACTTAGTTAGTTTATAGTTAAACCGAATTTCAGAAAGAAACAGCACGTGAAAAAACAATTTTGTAATTTATAATGCTTATAATTTGGAAAAATCAATAAATGTTTTTATTTAAATAAGTACTTGCTTTATTTCATCTAAAAAATTGTGATTGTGATGACATTAAAACTTTTTGCAAAGCAAAACCGTAAAAATATAAATTAATTAGGTATGGAAATCTATGAATAATCAGTAAAATATCCTGGAAAATACGATTCCATCGGCAACCACATCAAAACCACCTGTGAGATATTTTCTGGTTATTTCTTGCTTCTAAAATTTCATTTTTAGAGATAGGTATAATTTTTTTGATTTAAATTATTTTGAGAGAAATTGAGAAAGAATTGAGAAGCAGATAAATGTTGAGATGTCTTGCTAAAAACCATTATTATTCAACACAGATAGTAACAATAATCTGTTTATAAGCCAATACGACCTGCATTAAAACGATCAGTTTTCAACAGGTTACAAATTCCATCAATGTCTGTTTTTAAAACTTACCTGACTTGGTTATCTAATCGAAAAATAAGTGAAATATTCTTAAACATATCTTTCTCTCCTGCAAATTCAATAGACATTATGTATTACAAAGGAAATATTATTATTACTGTTTATAATAGTAACCAAATCGAGGCGGAGTCTTACTAATATGTGACAAGCGATATATCAAAGCGAGAACTAACATTTTTAATAGTATTTTATGTTTTATTCATAAAAATTGCTGCACCATAAGATTTAACACGTGCATAATGAACGGCTTCTTTAATGTTAATAATTACAATAATGAATATTTATGGGGTGGTATAATTTTTAATCTATTCTGCATATTTATCACGGTACATATTTTCCAATGCTGAAATAAATTTTTAAACCTTACGGAAATACGCGGTACAAAGAGGTGTGGGGCTCATATACTTTTACTTTATGTCAAACAGTACACTATAACTACATATCATGATTTCTTTTGGGATTTCACCACCTATACATATAATATAATAAAAACAGGAAATCAGAAGAATTGAAAATAAAGATTCAGAATGTACTACCAAGGCAAACTTCTAAAGTTTGCTCCAAAAAACCACTGTATAATATGCATATTAACTAAAGTTCATCAGTGGTTTTCAATTTGCTGAACATTACGTAATATTAGAAATTATGTAAAAAACGTTTGTGACAAAAAATTGTAAAAAAATTTAATTAAATAAATAAAGTTTGAATCTATGTATATGTATAATTAGAAGTAAATAAAAGCAGAAAGAAGATAAAGAGTTGTGTAATATTGTGGTAGGTATTAAATTCATCCTTTAATTGAGTATTTCACACTTCCAAAAATATAAAAAATATTAGAAAATAAGTTCCTATTATACATTAAAAGGAAAACACATAAGTTAGCTTTTGAAACCTAGTTATTTCAAAATGAAGTTAAAAAAACAACCCCTTATTGTTTATTTTAGAGGTAAAATTTATTTTATATAATTTGTTAGGTAGGAATATATTTTTTTAAAAATTCGCTGTTAAAAAAAACTGTGGTTAATGTTACAAATAAATACATAGGTAAATAATATTCTGGAATCTATTTTTGAAAATCAAATCTAACCTACAGCTGAGGTTATTCATATATTTTAAGCACAGAAGACGGTTTTGAATTTATTAGACATATCCAACTTACTTCCCGCTGTGCAATATAGTAGGTCTTGACAAAACATGTCTAATCTGGAATAATTAAAAACAGCACGAATTTTCTATATATGTACAGATCAGTCAAATAAAATAAATTAGATGGCAGAAGGCGATAAGTGCGGCTGAAAAAGAAACAAGTATATTAAATGTTTGGTTTTGCATTGTTAATAGCAGTGGGACTGTACAGGGTGGGCAAATAAGAGAGAACGCCGGCTGTATCTCGGAAACCGCTTATCGGAGAATTTCCGGAAAAAAATTTTAATAGTAAATATGGCCAAGAGAAGTCGCTGGAAATTATTTTCAAGTTCCTGAAATGACCGCTAGGGGGCATAACATCCATGGCCAACTAGAAAAATGAACTTTTCTCGAAAATTTGCCTAATAAAGTAGTACCGGAAATAAGTAAATATTAATCTAGAGGAAATTTGAAATTTTTTTGTGCAACTCATTTTTTTCTATCTTTTAAAATAAAGTGGAGGGGGGGCGCCAAACTTTCTTTCCTTTAAACGTTAATAACTCGGCTCAGGATAAACAGAATCTAACAAGCTTAGTCTCATTAGAAAGAGATTTTTTTGGTGTATATTTAGAGTCATGAAAGCTAGTTTTGTTACTTTTATTATACCCGCTAGAGGGCGCTATCTGCCAACATAACAAATATGGCGGATTTTCTAGAAAATTTCAAATGGCACGATATATTTATTGTCACATATTTAAATAAAGGACAACAATCCCTAAAATTTAGTGAAAACCGCAGCTTTCTATCTCATTCCTAACGGAAGGTATTACCAAAACAAATGCAACTGGAGATTTGTGATGTAGCCTTTCACCTTAGCATTTAAAATCGACTCGTGATAGCCTATTCTTAATAAAATATAAGAAAAAAAACTGTTGCGGACTTGAAAAGTCGTTAGTGCTTATAATTTTTTAAAAAAATATAATACGAGATAAAAGTAAAAATTATAAAAATTTGAGATAAATTTAAACTGATGCTGACTTTGTAAATGAATTCTTTATGAAATAATGTGGTGGTTCTGAAAACGACTGATTTATTTGGGGACGTGATGCTCAATGGCCTCTCAAATGTTCAAAATGTCGCGCATCGTTTTTAATACACAGTTACAATAATTGTTCTTGGGTAGACGAAACCCGGCTAGGTATTATATTAAACAAGTTGAAAATGAAATTTATTACATCTATCTATTCTATAGATCCCTGATTTGACCTGTATGGACTTTTATTTATGGGCCCGATTAAAAAAACTAATTTACGCAACGGGGCCTGCCGCTACAAGGGAAGTGATGATCGAACTTATTAAGGTGTATTCCCCGTATTCCCGTGCCAGAAGTAGAAACTGCAGTTTCATCTACCCAAGAACGGTTAGAACTGTGTATTGAAAACGATCGGCGACATTTTGAACATTTAAGGGGCCCTTGAACATCACGTCTCCAAATAAATCATTCGTTTTCAGGACCATCATATTATTTCATAAAGAATACACTTACAAAGTCAGCATTTGCCGCATCAGTTGAAATTTGTTAGGGTTTTTTTATACTTTTAAACTTTTACTTTTATCTCATATCATATTTTAAAAAAAAATTACAAGCACTAACGGCTTTTTAGTTCCGCAACAGTTTTTTTTCTTTTATTTTATTACTAATAGGCTATCAAGAGTGGATTTTGAATGCTAAGGTGCATCACAAAGGCTACAGGGCTACATCACAAATCTCCAGTTGCAATTCTTTTATAATATCTTCCACTAGGAATGAGATAGGAAGCTGCGGTTTTCACTAAATTTTAGGGATTGTTGTCCTTTATTTAAATATGTGACAATAAATATATCGTGCCATTTGAAATTTTCTAGAAAATCCGCCATATTTGTTATGTTGGCAGATAGCGCCCTCTAGCGGGTATAATAAAAATTTCAAATTTCCTCTAGATTAGTATTTACTTATTTCCGGTACTACTTTATTAGGCAAATTTTCGAGAAAAGTTCATTTTTCTAGTTGGCCATGGATGTTATGCCCCCTAGCGGTCATTTCAGGAACTTGAAAATAATTTCCAGCGACTTCTCTTGGCCATATTTACTATTAAAATTTTTTTCCGGAAATTCTCCGATAAGCGGTTTCCGAGATACAGCCGGCGTTCTCTCTTATTTGCCCACCCTGTACGCAAATAAATGTTATTCAAATTAGCGACCTTCAAAGGCCAGAAAATATTTCAAGTGAAATGCCTTTGCGAGGACCGTGAATATAAATAATTAATTGTTGTATGTGACAGCTTTTACTATCTAGGTCATAGTAAATACGACACAACACTGTTGCCTATTACGGTGTTTCCTTATATGAAAACAAACTCCACTTAGGCAATTAAAAAAGTTTCAGTACGATCAGCATAATCTTTTATGTTGTACAATAAATCATGTACCGTATTGTTTTACGACTTTAGATTATACAAGGATACTAGACAACCTAGTACTATTTCAGTAAAACATTGCTACCTTTCAATATTCAAAATTCCGGAGTAGTTAAATTTTGGAATGATTTATCTACTACGACATAAAAGATCTGCTGTGGTGCTCTCACTTATTTAGAATATTCCATCAAAGTTAACTCAAACAAGATCAGTTCCAGGCTTGTTTGTGATTGTCTCCAAATGCTAATGCAAGTAGCAAATACCAATATAGTGATACTATGTTGGGTGCCAGGGCATAAAATCATTGAAGAAGATGAACATACAGATGAACATACAGATGAACTTGCTAGAAAGGGATCTGAAATGACTTTTATAGAACCGAAGTCAGCTTGTGGAGTCGCTTATGGCACTACCAGAGCGGCTCTGGGAGAATGGGACAACTAGAACATAGGAATTACTGGAGTTTAAACTCAGGACAGAGTCATACGAAGGAACTGAATCAAGCTCCTTCATAGAAAAGAACTGCACAGATTCTGGGCAAAAGTAAACCTTGGCTCAGGAGTATTATAAGAGCTCATAACAGGGCACTGCGACCTTAAGACACGTCTCAATAATTTAAGATTAGCAGAAAGCCCGATATGCCGGATCTATGATGATGCAGCAGACTGTTTTGCACATTTTGAGTGAACGATTGAATGAGGATAAAGCTTATGGGTAAACCATTCTTGGAAGCTTCTGAGGTGAGTGAAATTTCAGAGAGTACTTTTTTAATTTATGCAGAGAACAAAGATGCTTGCTGAAGATTCTGGGATGCATAATAGACCTAGCTGTGGTCGTAGTCGTGACTAGGTGTTCCCTATTTATTTAAATGTTTACCTGTATCGGCTGTGGGAATTTATTATTCCAATCACATGTTACATAGCCATTCATGAATGAATGTCGAGCATAGGTTGCGAAATATTTTAATTCAAGTTTTTGTGACATCTTTAAGAATCTTTAAGACATCTCAAGCAACGTGAATAAGATATTTTAAAAGTTTGTAGAATAAAATCACTTAAACCTCATCAAATATGATATAATTTATGATATCAGAAACCTAGTTAGAAATTTAAACTTAAAATCATTATTAGTAAAAAATGAAATGTATTATGTGTATATGGGCGTAGCCCTCACATTCACTCCTTAGTGTGTAGTGCAGTCTCATCTGCATCTTCACAGACCCGGCATACTGGGCTTTCTGCAAATTTTAAGTTATAAAAATGTTTCTTGAAATGGCAGTGTTTTTTTATGAACCCTCTCATAACCCTAAGCTCAGATTTACTCATTCTCAGCATCTCCGAAGTACTTTTCATGGAGTGGCTTCACATAACTGTCATGATTTTAAGTTCTGGTAATTCCTATACTTACTTTCCTGAACCATTATGGCAGTGACTCCACAAGCTGTCTCTTGCCCTATGAAAGGTATTTAAGAAGATCTTTTACTTTCTACCAAGTTTATTTACACTTAACTTCTTTCAATGCCTTACACAGTCTTAATGTAGTATTTGACAGTCCAATTAGTATCCTAAGCCAATCCTAAACAAGTCTCGAACTAACTTATTTATGTTCAAAGCCTTTATAAGTGCTTGACTATCAGAGAATATGATCTTAGAATATGAGAATATGACTTTACGTCCGTACGTACCTCCTTCATACATTTACCGCCAAACACGCAGTTATTGCGAAAATTTCTAATTGGATCACCGCGAAATAAGTCCAACTACTACGCCATTTAGGCCTGAGCCCAAACCACAATGCGTCTATATTTCATTATTCGGATCGGAGATATGTAATATACATTTCATTATTATGGGATTAATATATTGGAAAAATATTAAATAAAGTGCAGTTTTTGTATGCAACAAGTTTATTTTTACGTTGTCCATACATATCAACCAAATTACACAATATACTGTAAATTGCATAGCTTTTCCTTTTCAATATCATCGTATAAATATGATCAAAATAAACAGTGTTCATACTAAAAATATTATTACATTTTTAATCAATCCATTTGCCCGTATTTCAAATAATAAAAATATTGTACCTATATCAAAATGCAAATAGTTCCATATTCCACTCAGCTTTATTAGATTACCTTTTATGTATCTCCATAAAACTTTACGGATTTGTCACTTTATATCCAACGAATCCATTAAAAAGGAAGCAGCAACAGAAGTAATTTCTCATTGTTCTTATCTCTAATTACATCGCGAGACTAACTTGCATAGTAAAATAAACCGCGTTCCGAGTTCAACTAAATAATCTTGGAATATTAATCAATTTGCTTGGATGAACAATAAAATTGTAGTTTCTTGTTCGGCTAGGGAAATATTTATCATATTTCTTAAGCATTTAACCAAAAACAATTTTACTGGTCCTACAACAGTTAATTTTGTGAAGCCCCATTAGTATTGTTAGATGGTTTATCATGAACTCATTTGGAAATATATCACCTGTACAAAGAAGTAAAAATATTTAAAATCATTTCAGGAATATTCAAGGTTCAAAGTATTTATAACATTGGTATTTTAGGTATTTCTAAATAATATTTATATCAAATTTATTATTGTGTATAACTAAAAACCACTAATTAATTAATTGAATATTTTTATTTATTTCATACAGTTTATTAAAAGTGTGCTTTGATACAACACTTTCAATCCATATTTTTTAGAAGGTGCAGGTTTTGTGGACATGATGATGAGGACTCCATTCACACCCTCTATCGCTGTGCCTGCCTCATGGTCAAGAGACACAAACATCTGGGTCCAGTGTTTCTCCTACCCCAGGACATTAGAGAGCTTCCACTAGAACTGGTATTGGCCTATGCGCACAGCACAGGTCTCTTCCAATAGCTCTCGACTAGCGGTAGGCACAATGGGTCAAAAGGCATGAGTGCTGCAAAGAGTTGTGCGAAAAAATTGTGAGGATAAACACAATTCTCCCTTCCGCTAGTCAACGGCAACGGAAAGCAAACGAAAATAGTAGTTAATAGCTTATCACACAGAAGTGATAAAGAGCTACTCAATCTACTCACTAGCCAATCTAAAGTAGGACTACTACGTACCAGGTCTTTCACAGGAGTCGAAAGTAGAAGTGATACACGTGTTTCTTCCGTGGAAAGACAACAAAAACTCTTTTAATTGTATTCACAAATGATCCATTAACATAAGGTTAAAAGAGACCCAGTAGCTAATTTACAAAATACAATAAAATAAATTTTAAAATTACGAAGGCAGTGTAAATGATCGACTACAATCCCCTAATCTCTGATAGTCCAATCATTAGTAGTTGTTGTAAAAGTGAGTGTCAATAAACTCCTAAATATTTATGATTCTGTTGTAAACAAGCGAAATAGTTTTGAACTTGTATGGTGCTCTTAAACCAGAGTCAGTTAATAGTTTTATGTTGACGATATTGTCACGACCGGGATTATCTCATAGTGTTAAATATTGCACCAGCACTCTGTAGTATATCAAATTACACCCGGAGTGATAAAGTTATCACAGACATTCGGTTTTACGCTTAATATTCCACATTATGCAGTCTCAATATGTGACACCTTATACATAATTCGCCAAGTCAACATTACGGGCCATTGTAAGTGTTATCGTCTTTTCAAGTTTATTGATACTTCCAGCGGAGTTGGTGATAATTAAGATTGACTGCCCCCTATATTGGATTTTAGAGTTTCAAGGAAGTAATTTATCCTGAAGATGTTTTATCACCGAATGAAAAATTAATCAGCTTAGGCTTAATCTTAAGCCAATTGGAAGTACATTTGATTACCAATTTAAAGAAAATATTTTCATTTCACATCTACAGTAAACAAGAACGTGCACACACTAGTAGACTTCTGAAGATCTAGGTTTTAGATCTGTTTAGACTAACTTAGAGATATGATTAACTGCTCATTATTTTTTAATAAAATGATAATTAAAGATAAAATGAATTTTTTTTAGAATATAGACATTATAGAGTATTGGGTTTGCATGATCTTTTAGATATTAAATGAACAGTATACTATTCAAATTTTCATTTAGCTCCAATCACGCGGATTTTTTTTATTGAACCGATTTGAAAAAGAAGGAAGCCTGAGCTGTGCGAATTAAAAGTGTATATTATTATAAATAATAATAATAATAATAATATTAATAATAATAATAATAATAATAATAATAATAATAATAATAATAATAATAATAATAATAATAATAATAATATTTATTCACATAAACATAATACAATACACTACAATACAATAAAATAATACAAGTTTCAGAGTAAGTATAAAAATAATAGATACAAATATATGTATCTGTAACCATACTAGACATTCATGTAAATAAATGATACTCGATAAGTGTATTCAGACACTTGTTTCGAGACAATAAATAAAACTAAAATTTACACATAAACATAACAAATGAATGACAATAACAATAGTCAATAACAATACCCAACCAATATTTATAGGACATTCTAAATCTTAATTTGAAAATATTATTTAATAAAGTTATAAAATCAGTTTGAAAAATTAATGGTAAGTATTTTATTAATTTATTTATTCATTAACTTTCTTATTTTCTTTTTTTTTCTTTTCTTTTTAGGTATTATATTTCAATATATTCATGGACCGTTTCTCTGGAAATAGATAAAATATGTTGTTTTAATTTTCTTTTAAAAATAAATATGTTTCCAACCTTGACATTGTTGGGAACTGTGTTATGCAATCTTGGAGCCAAAAAGATATAAGACCGTTGACCTATCGATTTTGACATAAATGGAGTGTGTTATACTCATGTAAGGAAATCGAATGTGTTTTTTCTTTATGAAATTTTATATTAATATTGTAGTAATACAACTGTCTAATGTCAAATATTTTAGTGTCATCATAAACACGTTTTGTAGGATGAGTTCTTTTTTCATGAAGCATTAATTTTAAGAATCTCTTCTGTAGAATTTCTAGTGGTTCTAGTGAAGATATGTTCTGCTAACTGCACCCCAAGCAAGGATGGCATATGTTACGCGTGTCTCAACTCTTTACTTTACAACTTTACTCAAGAATGGTAAATTGTTTTTAGATATTTGCTACTTAAAATATTAAGAGATACTTAAATTTTTGTAAAATGGATTGAAGTTTTTTGATGACATATGCTATGTGTACGTCCCAACGTAAGTGCTTGTCGATTACTAACCCCAAGTATTTTATTTTAGTTTCAGGTAATATACTTCACATATTTCCTTGGGTTTCAATGTCTATTGAGTTAAAGGATGGATGAGTCGATTTATTGCAGCTGAAAGGTACGTAACTGGTTTTATCTAAATTACGCGTTCGACAATAGTTTTTAGATCTTCCCACGTACTGGCTTTGTAGAAAATTGCAGTGTCATCTGCAAAACCTACAATAACACCTCTGCTTGGTAATGAGAATAAATCATTTATATAAATAGAGAACAATAATGGCCCTAAGACCGTACCTTGAGGTACACCGTACTCCACTGTTAGTGTGTCACTACATACCTCACCCACCTTTACACATTGTCGTCTGTTGGAGATATAACTTTCAAACAATTTCAAGCATTCTTGCCTTACTCCAAGATCTTCTAATGTCTGCAAGAGTAGGGTGTGGCTAATAGTGTCAAACGCCTTTGTCAAATAGATGAATGTACATAGACATGGTATCCCTTTATCCAAAGCAGAGTGGACATTGGTTGTGAGGGCTAATATAGCATCTTGTGTTGAAACTTTTTCCCTAAAACCGTATTGCTTAGTGGAAAGCAAATGATACTTATTGAGATAAGACACTAATGGGATATTTATTAGTTTTTCAAAAATGTTGCTAAAGTTTGTTAATAATGAAATTGGTCTATAATTACTTGCTATATTGATTTCTCCTTTCTTAAATATAGGTATTATTAATGACTCTTTTAAAGCTGAGGGCCAATAACCGATTTTCATGCATTCATAAATTATTATAAATTATAAATAAATAATATAAAAACGTGGTTTCAGAAACGAGCTCTGTTTCTGGAACTGGGCTAGTTCATTTTGTTCTAGCCATGTAAATATATAAAAATAAATAAAGAATAAATAAATAAATAAACTATAGCTTAGTAGCGCCTAATCTATAATACAAAGAATGAATTCCTTGTATATCATTCATACGTGCATCACTAAATGTTTAGGAATAGTTACATATATTATTTATAAGAAATTTGTAACAAACTATGTAGAGCCCGCTGATAACACATAGTAATAGTAATAATATTCTTTCTCAACAGATTTATAAAAAAGATTTAAAAGCTTGATATTTTTTACTTGGCCGGAGCGGAACTATGAAGCGCCGTTTGGGCCAAAATAAAATACTGCATAATATATAGAAAATTGTACAATATATATTTTACAACGCCGATATATATATAATATTCGTTGCAATATATATATTATTGTAATATGCGATATATAAAATCGTGGGTTCTTATATATAATATTCGTTGCAATATACATATATAAATTTCCGTTGTGCAATATATATAATATTGTAATACGCGATATATAAAATCGTGAGTTCTATGAAATGCCGTGTTATAATGAGGGCGCTTCACTTGAGGACACCAATGGAACAGTGACTTGGATAGATTTAGAGTAGTGATGGCATCCTGCTATTTGTAATCTATGGCATTTGCATGTTAGATCGTATTATTTCTGTTTAATGTGTTGTGGTTTAGATATAGAATTGTGGGTTGCATGGTTCCATGCAATGTGGCAATCTGACGCTTAGGTAACTCAACTGGGTTTTAGGTTAATTTTGAAAATAAGTAACATCTACTAAAATACAACATGTCTCGTTTAAAATTCAAGAGTAGAATTTTCTGATCACGTTTGCGTTTTGTTGACCTATGGGAGGTATTATATGGTCCTACCCTTGTAGAAGTCGGGGTAGAAGTAGTAGAAGTGTTTCTATTGAATCGTTCGTTATTATTCGACCCTCTAATGGATGGAAACAATCTTCGTAACTCCTGTGCAGGTGTTTCTACAGCAATAAGTTGAGTTGGAGTTGACAAATTATTATGTAAAACTATTAGAAGATGCTCTCTCAATAGAGTGTCACAACTGACGGCAAAACTCATCGCTTTGTAGTATTTCTGTAACAACGTTCCTCAGATCTGCGGGAATAGTGGATTGTTGTCCTAATGAATATTCATCTTTACGCTAAATTGTTAATGACATCTAACTTTCAGACTTTCACCAGATAATTATATTATTTATTTATAACCTTTTTCGGTTTATACAGTGTTTGGTACTTCTATAAATTTCACAGCAGATCAGTCATTATAATATCTGTGGCAAAAAGACAAAAGGATATAACTAAATTTTGACTGTTTTAGAGAAACAACAAAAAACTGTTTTGCTATTAAAATATGAAGTGTCAAGGAATTACTTGGGAATAACAATGAGACCACATCACACCTTAGGTTATTCGGTGCACTTTGCCGTTAGGTTTCATTCGGTGCAATAACACAAATGAAGACTAGAGCTGCTGTAAGCTTCAACTTCAATTCAATGTTGTATTTTAGTAGATGTTACTTATTTTCAAAATTAACCTAAAACCCAGTTGAGTTACCTAAGCGTGAGATTTCAGATTGCCGCATTGCATGGAACCAAGCAACCCACAATTCTATATCTAAACCACAACACCAACACATTTACAGAACAACAGAAATAATACGATCTAACATCCAAATGCCATAGATTACAAATAGCAGGTTGTCATCACTACTCTAAATCTATCCAAGTCACTGTTCCATTGGTGTCCTCAAGTGAAGCGCCCTCATTATAACACGGCATTTCATAGAACTCACGATTTTATATATCGCGTATTACAATAATATATATATTGCACAAAATATATTTTAACGGAAATTTATATATATTGCAACGAATATTATAGGTATATATCGGCGTTGTAAAATATATATTGTACAACTTTCTATACATTATGCAGTATTTTATTTTGGCCCAAACGGCGCTTCATACGGAACAGCCGCTGACAGTAATAAAAACGAGTTCTTCATATTCTCCGTCATCTTAAGTCATTACCTAGCTTAACCGAACATTCGATAACATGGTATTTGCATCTGCTCCTGACGTGATATTCATGTCGAAAATATCTCCCGCCAAGCAATCTCCCAACATCTTTCTTAAACGAAAAACATATTTATAATACTTATCCATCACATGTACATTACATGTATAGGTACATTAATAATTAGTACATGAAACTTGTAACATACCCATTATATTTATAAAATTGCCCGAGACAGGAACGAATTCATATGGACGAAATGATTTAAATCATTCTATGGACATATAGAAGTAGTACGTTTATTTCATTCATTTAAATTATTTAATCAACTTTATCTAATGGCTCTTGTATTAATTCAGTGCTCATAAAACGTCCTTAATACGCAACCAGTACTGCAACCACACTGTATAAGTGACTAACAACACTGTTTACTTTAACAAAGTTTTCCAAATTTCCCTTATTCTCCTACTAAATGCAGTTGCAATTATTGTTGCTAAATGTAGTTGATATTATTTACTTACTGTGAATCGGCCTTCCTCCTTTCATTGTTTTTGTTATTATTTATTTACTTTATATTTCTTCGCTCTCCCATTTCAACGCTTCCCAAATTCTCAATGGAGTTGCATATCGAGTATATATGTATATGTATTTTTTTATTTTTCCATGGGTGGTTCATATAATAAATATATTAATGTAAACTACATACAGGCGTCAGGCCTAGGTAGAATAAAAGAAAAAATGTAGTTAAAACAAATTTAGTTGTACTTATATAGAATCATGTATGGCTATTATTGTATGCTGTAACCTCAGATTAACCATGTAAAAGATAAATAACAGCGAGAGAAAAATGTCCACGAAATGAAATATAATAAAATAAACAAATCCCACTGCATGCCATTGGTTCGTTACAGTTTTTGACGGACCGAGATATGCCGAAAATGCACGACACAACGATCGTGACTTCATATTTGTTTTGAAGTTTTGTGAACGTAAATTTTTTTAAGTATTTTATGTGATATAAGTGGTCATCAGTGAATAATCTAAGCTGTGTTATAGATTTTTAATTTGTGGAAAACCTTTGTGGACAGTGAAATGACTATTAAATGCATAGTTTTCCATAAATCGGGCAAAAAAGGTGATGGGAGATCGTTCCACCGGTAAGTAAACAATGCTGACCATAGACGTATCATGCGTTAGGAATTCAACTTACGTATAATATTCATGGGTAATATAAGTAATATAGATAATATTATAGTTTTATATTGTATATTTTCTATGGATAATAGTATCTGATCTTCATAAAATTATTTGGAAACGATGAAATTTTTATCGTTTTTATTTCCGATAATTTTATGTCTTGTGAAGGTTAATAATGAAATAAGGAAAATTTCAAGTGTTTTTACCCCTCTTTGAAAAAAAAACCCGAATAATTTAAAATATAGATAAGAGTATTCAATGTAGTTTTGATTTAGAATGGGAAGTTAATTCCGAACCGAAAAAAATGTATTTTCTTCTTTCACCCAATTTCTTACTTTCACTTTTAGGTTTTTAGTAGGTATAAAGTATTATGAATATCTTTATATTATATCACTTGGGTATTTGGCCACAGTTCTGAACAAAATAATAACATTTTGAGTAAACAGTACGTACGTACTCCTCGCTAAAAGATCCGTTAAATTTTTTTTTTTAATGTGACTAATCAGTTCTCAAACGGAAAGATGTATAAATATCATAAAACATTGTACACACTTTAAGTTAAAATAGCACTAACATTTCGGAGACTTCACTGTCAGAAGAATGTATTGTGTTCTATAGTTCTATGATATTTATGTATCTATATTTAAAAAAAAAACTCTAACAGACTCTTCGGTGCAGAGGTTTATTTTCTTCCTTTTTTATTAGTGTTTTTCTGAATTGTAGGAAAATAGCTAAATAAAGTAAAGTATGTATTGCGTATTATGTTATATATACATACACATTAGTTTTTGTAGATGTTAGGTGTTTTTTTTAAATCGTCAGGCAATAGGTACTTTACGTTGTTAGAAACACCTTTAAAAACATAAATAAACCCTCTTATTTTGAGAAATACTGGCCGCCACTGGTAGCTATTTACAAACAGATAAATAAACACTCCCCCCTTTCGTAAATTGTTGTTTATTAGATGGATAGGCATATTAATGCTTTTGATATTGCTGTTACTTATCTTTTACATGGTTAATCTGAGGCTGTAACCTTTACCTTGTCAAATAAATTTTTTATTATTATTATTATTATTATTATTATTATTATTATTATTATTATTATTATTATTATTATTATTATTATTATATCCTAAATCGTTCCTTAGACGCACTCGCAGCTCGCGAAATAATAATTTGCCGCTCCTCTCTCACGCAAGTCTCTAAATAATATGACAGAACTCATTGACACAGACAGTTGTTATAAATAAGTTACAACTTATCCAGATATTCGTGTATTTCGTGATCTGAGGTTTCGTGGACCTGAGATAAAGTGATTTTACTCGGTTATGGTCCTGACCATCACAGAGGGTGGCTGGCAATACCAGGGGTTAATGATTAGTAAGCTTGAGATTCATGCATTAGAAAATAGGAAAGGAAATAAAATAGAAAAAAAAATATGTTTCTTTGCATGTGTTTTTTATGTGTTATCAAAGGAGTACCTACTATAAAATAATAATTACTTTGTATGCAATATTCTGCATAAACCGTTCGTTTCAGAAATAAAATTAATGGGGTTAAGTATTAATAAATATCAAAGTAATCGTACAACTTGTAGCAAAAATATAGTAACAGAACAGCTATATATACTTTGTAACCCATGAACCGTAAACCCACATACTCCATTGCTTTAGAAGGTGTGTGAGGAGAGAGCTGGGTGATATTTAAATCTACTTAATAACAAAGGTGACAAAGGTAATTAGTAATTACGAAGTACGAGATGATTAATGAGGCAAATGCCATTTATAATCACTTCGCAAAGAACTTGTAAGAAAATTAATTATCTTCTTACTTCAAATAAATTTAATTAGCAACTTTACTGAAAGCCTCGTTTGGTTGTATCTCTGTTATTCTAAAAATTACAAAAAATGCTGTTTTCGCAAAGCACATTATAATGTGTATTTCATTTTATGTCGTATATTTTTTGTCGAATCGACTAAATGCAATAATTCAAAAGTTACTGCTATTTCATATAACTTTTTTGTATTGGTACGGTACTGATTCTAATTCAATTCAATTTTTCAATTCTGATAGATTGCTTTGAGGTACTTTTATTATTTGATAGTATTAACAGTTGCTGATCAATATGAATGAAAGTTGCACGTTTTTTATGAGATAGTTTTAATGAGGCTGTTTTCTTCAAATTTATTTCAGTTGTACTATAAGCTGATAAGGTTCTCTTGTAACAGAGTAGTAGATATATATTTCCTCAGAAATTTTCAATAATTCTAACATAAAATTATTACTAATTTGAACAGGAGATTAAATGAAATAAATAAGTAAAGAAATAATTTATTGGAGGCAAGAAAGCAGCTTAACAATTATTATATTATCAATATGAAAATTAAGCATTCTTTACGTTTGTGGTGGTTAGTAAGATCGATGAAATTATCTTGGATGTAGAAACAAGTTCTACTACTTGACAGATGGTTTGTATGTATATAACACATAACTACGAATAGTACAAATCTGCGTTATATTCACCATTTGTAAACGCCTTATTTAAATAAAGACTAAAAAAAAGTAAGCCAAAATGGCTGTTCTCCTGGCTATACCTATGCCACGCCGAGCGCTGAATTACAAAGCAAAAATTAGCTGTATTTTGTCTAACACAGTTACAATCGGATTTCAACGAAAACTACGAGGAAATACTTGGGCCTCACATCGTAGGATGTCACTAACTGCAGACCGGTTTCGATCTTTTTATGATCTCATCAGTGCAATATAAGTAAACATACCTAAAGATGCAAAGACTCAAGTACTTGACACAGTAAGTACACGTTCTGCGTACGCAAACTATGTACCATGGAGCCACCTCTTGATAGTTCTCGCAACACAACCCAAACCAAACTAATCGTATGAGAATCCAATACAAAATGGGATGTAGAAACAAGTTCTACTACTTGACAGATGGGTTGTACATAACACACAACTATACGAATCTACTTTATATCCACCATCTGTAAACGCCTTATTTAAATAAGGACTAAAACAAATTAAGCCAAAACTACTATTCTCCTGGCTATGTGCCACGTCGAGCGATGAATCAACTGAATTCTAACTGTGTTAGACAAAATTCGGCAAACTTTTGCTTTGTATTTCAGCGCTCGGCGTGGCATATAGCCAGGAGAATAGTATTGGCTTCATTTGTTTTAGTCCTTATTTAAATAAGCCGTTTACAGATGGTGGATATAAAGTAGATTCGTACTATTCGTAGTTATGTGTAATGTAATTTGTCTTCAAGAAAATAAATTATTTATTTATTTAATTGAAATAATGTTTCTTTATCTGGCTCATTTTCCAAATGAAGTACTTCTTTTATCGTCAATTAAGATGATATATCGATTTTATCTGACCTTGAACAGATCGTTATAGAATCGCTGTAGAGCAGGTGAAATAATTGACAGCCGGTGCGAAGTAGATTGCAGTTACAGATTTTTATTTTTCACTTAATTGAGTTTACAGCAATTTATGTAACAGAAATGTTAATGATTGCAGATATTTTCAAGTGGGAAATCGATATGGTATAGATATATGTAGCATGAAAATAATTTTTTACATTTTGGACGCGAGGCAGATGTTACAATAAATGATTTATGTAGGTATATCTTATCGTAAATCTTTCCAATCATTTATGCATTACAGGTCAAAAGAAATTTTTCACGATATAATTGACACGAAAGTGTATTAGGCAGTATAAAATAATGTCATTTGCACTTTTTACTTACCAATATTTTATTGTAATTGTTTATTAATTTATTTGAGCCCTGAGTTATTTTAAAACGTAAATATGAATTAAAAGAGAAAAAATTATTCAAAAAAAAATAGTAAAAAAGAAAAAAGTGAAAATAATATTTCATGTTATAATTTATTTAGTATTTGCTGGACACAGTCAACATTAATATTTTTTTGGAATGTTTGTAATTTTTTATACAAATTCATACATAATCACGTGTGTGCAAAGATCTAATTGCCCAATTATATTTAGGTAGGTATCACTGACGTAGTTTTCCACATAACACCAAACCACTATACTGCACTCGACGCGCGTTTCGCCAACCAAGTTGGCATTATTAGGAGATGATTAAAATTGTCAGGTGATGATGAGTTGATGAGAGGATCAGTTTTAATCATCTCCAGATGATGCCAACTTGCTTGGCGAAACGTGCGTCGAGTGCAGTATAGGGTTTTTGTGTTATGTAGAAAACTACGTCAGTGATATCTTCACACCAAATATTCCAACCCCCTTCAAGGTTTACTTACAACCCCTTTTTTTTGATCTTTTTTTTTGCACAACTATAAGCATCATATGATGCTTCTGTGTTTTTATATTTTATTTAACTAATTTATTATAAATTGTATCATTGTCTTATGTATAGAGATATAAATTGTTATTTATTTAGTTTACTAAAGGTACACTGAGAGAAATTACTTAATTAACGTTTATCGTTTTTGTCTCTTTGAAAATAATACTATAGAAGTTACAGAAGAAGGAAGCTGTGGTTGTACCCTCTGCGTATAGATACTACACTTTATTATTACGCCAGACGTGTTTAAAACAAAATAGATTCCGATACCCAATAGTTACCAAAAGTTTATAAAAGCCCGCTTGCCTGCAAAGCAAGTGAATAAATTACTACACTGTAATAATTACCATTCGTTAATTACAGCTAGGTATATGATATTTCTGCTGATATTTCACAAATACATCCAATAAATAACTAATTGATACATTTATCTATCTATCTATACAAGTTTTAATGATAATTCATTAGAGACTACCTGCAATGTAATTGTCATTATACTGATGTAATTAAAACTGAAAGTTCCAAGATTATAGAGGTATTTTTAATAGTATGAGCTTTTAACGGGACATTTATAAATGCACCAACCCCAATTAATTATTAGTTATTAAATCAGGTTAAATTGCCGTTATCATAATATGGGTAGCATTTGTTTGGGTTATTAAAAACTAGTCCTTCAATCTAAATGCATGAATAAATACATAGCTGAGTAATTATCTGCAATTAAATCCATATTAACATGAATTCTAATGAAACTATAATTATGATAATGCCGATTTATATTTGCGATAACGGATCAGCGTTATTGCAGGATTTAATCAGAGGCCGGTAAGTGCTTGTCTATTTTTGAAATAAAGTGTTACACTCCAATCTAGGTTCCGATTGGAACTTTTACAGTAGCGACACAGTAAGAGATAGGATATACCTATCCAAGTGAGGAACGTCTCAAAGGAACCACCAAACTAGTAATTTCATCTTTTATAAAAATTCTATAAAACTTTAAATTTTATAAAAAAATAATATTTGTTCACGACATGTTTAAATTACAAACTAAATTTACTTAATTTAGTATTTTTTGTGTGAAATGTAATTTTTTTTTTGTTTTTCCCCATAAATGATCTATTATTATTTGTATTTATTTTATTTATATTAATTAGTAGGTATTATATTTAATAATGAATTATATTATATTGAAATAAGTTTCACTTAAATTATCTGTATCAGTGCGGTTATTTATTGCATTATGTCTTTTTATGTGGATCATCTCGTGAATTGTTCTTTTGTTATAATTTGTTTCTTTTTTTAAAATCTGTACATTATTAAAGTCATGGTTATTTTCAATAGCGTGCTTTGATAAAGCAGTTTGAGAATCATTTTTACTTCTTATGCTGTATTTATGCGCGTATATTCTCTTATGTAAATATTGTTTCGATTGCTCAATATATGTACTATTACAATCGTTACAATCTATTTTGTATACTGTGTTTGTTTGGTTTGGTTGTGGGATTGGTGTTTTAGTATTAGTGAAAAAACGTTTAGTGGTATTATATGGTTTATGTGCAACAGTTATGTTATGGTTTTTGAAAATATTAGCTATATTTTCAGATAATAAATTCTGTGTTAAATCTCTAACGGTCAAGAAGAGAAAAGTTAAAAAAAAATTATAAAAGAAAAGTTATAATTTTCTCTTTGACATTTTAACCAAAAAATGTGATGAATACTTGCTTAATTAAATTTCCTCAAGTCAGGGACATCCTCATCATCTAATGTATCAAATAAGGAGTTACAGCTTACAAGTAGATACAATTCACGAGCCAAAAGTTTAGTAAAGAATTGCAAACGCGAAATTCAAAGTCACTAAAGCAAATACATCTGTAATTTAAAACAATGTTAATGAAGTAATTTGGAATCCTTTGAAACTGAAATTAATTTAATGTTTTAACAAAACGATATTATATTTTGACGTCTTCTTTAGTTACAAGCATCTTCTTGCTATCAATTTTATTTAATTAGTATATTCGTGCGCATGGGCCAGAAATATATAAAATATTTGGGGGTTGATTGGAAGACAAATTTAACTTTCATTCATTTGGTACTCACTTTACAATGTTTAATTATCTGATACTCATATTTTTAGGGCGATATGAAGAGTACAAAAGTATGCATATAAAAAATATTCACTTTTCCTCTGTAAATATTGACACTTATAACTAACAGAAATGTTATTTCTTCTGAAGTATAATAGAGATGGTACTTGTGTTTACTATTACTTTCACGAGAAACCATGAGTGAGTGACATCTGAAAGTCATTCACTTTAATAATGAGAGATCATAATGAGATTGAGAATCACCTACCTCCTGAAAGTAGAAATCAAAAAGTCTCTACTAGTGAAAAAGACTAGTACTAGAGGTAGAAATATTATTATCTTACTGTTATTGCTATAATTGATTATTATTTATAGTATATTTTTCAATAATATTATTTATTGACTTATTTAACTGTTTATATCTTTCTTTATGTAAGAATTAAGCCAAAAAGTTGACTAAGAGATAAATTATCAATGAAATTATCAAATAATATGGTTCAATAAAGTTTTAATCCTAGGTACACTAAGGAATAACTTTATTATTTTTAAGATATCTCGAAACCAACTACTTTGCGTGAAATATGCACCCCCCAACATTGATAACAATAGACACTACTATTAAAAAGAAAAATATATTATAGACATTAAATTGAGGTTATATGAGAATTTGCCGTTGTAATTCAATATTGGGGGGGGGGCAAAGTAGTTGTTCCTATTGGACAATTTCTATTGTTTTGTTCTAACCTAAAACCCAAAATTTTATATTATATAATATACAAGGCTAACTTCCTGATCTGGTTTTTATTTCCAAAGTTAGTTGATTACTGTTTTCACAATAATTCTGAAAATCTACCATAATTATTATTGTAAGTACATCCACAGTACATACCTTCTTGCCCAGAGTAATAATTACTCTATTAATTGCGTCCCACTGTAAGGCTAAAATTATTTCATTAAATAACCCAAACTCAACTTAAAATGTAAATGTCTCTGTATCGATTATGGTATTTAAATAATTGATTGACGACCCAAGTTGATTGGACATTTTCAAAGGCTGAAATGAAACCTATCATCGTTTCTGGTGAAACAATTCGTGTGTGAATTAAAATTTCAGGAACAAAAACGACTTAATTGTAGCTTATTGGCCTGCCTCCTCTGTTATTTTCACTGCCCCAAGCAGATTCTCCTACGTATTCGTATATTTCAACGACTAAACCGTTATTTGATTTATAGTTTGGCTGTAGGAATAATTAAAGGTACCTAGAATATAGGCTTCTATTTGTTAGAACTTATATCGGGAATTATAAATCAGTGTGGTGAAACTTTCGTGTGTCCATCTGTGATTTGTTGGACACGATTCGAATGGGTACGCGTCGGGTAAGTAAAATATAGAGCAATAAAAATATTTTAATTTGGTTTCGAGTACAAGTAAATCTAGTATAGGAATTATTATGCTTCAGATGTTTTCAAATTTCGTTCAAAATCTGTTCGTCGGATACCAGCTTATCCAGGAAATAATTTATTGTCGCTATCATCTATATTATTCTTACTTGTTACTATGTTACTATTATTGTTGTGAAGATAGAGACCTTCCCAAAACATGCAATGAGTTCAACACAACGGAAATACAATTTTTAGACCTGGAAATATTGATTTTTTGTTTAATAGGAGGTATATAGACTGGAGATTTGTCTTTAAGATGGCAGGGTGCCTATCAATTTCAGGGATAAACTGAGAGGAAGTTTTTGTAATTTTTTTAGCAAATTCAGTTGTCGAAACAGAAATTCGGTTTATATGAAGATACCGAATTAGAAATCAAAATAAAATATTGCCAGTATTGGGAAGTAATATTCAATGCAGTCGTTCACCGTCTCAAAATTTACTAAAATCATATAATTTTTCATAGGTATACTTTTTCGATACAATAGGCGAGCCGGTGGCTCAGGGCTTAGCGTCTCAATCGCTAAACCCAGAGGTCGTGGGTTCTAATTCCCATTCCACCAAACAATTTTTAATTAAATTGTTTACTCGTAGATCAAGGCTTATTCACAGGGATGGCTTGGCAACCATCCTGGCGATGGCCTAGGATGGGAAGAATGTCAACTTGGTGTTAATGTGAGAGATTAAAATCAGTTGATGTTTGACTTGCCCCCCTAACTAATCAGGTTTCCCTCATTCCAGCACTGAATGGTGGTTAGGGCCTACCAACGTAAGGCCGCGAAATAATAATATGCCACCCCTCTCCCACACAAGTCTCAGACTTTCGGGCTAATCCTTGTGATTAGAATGAGGGGTAGAGTTATTATTATTATTATTATTATTATTATTATTATTGTTATTAATATTTTTCATAATTTTAATAATAATTAAGTTAATAACTATGTTATCGTAAAATAATATATTACAATAATTTGGAACCCAGAATCATATCATTTGACCCAGTCATTATTTTACATTATACGTTTGAAAACATTGGTAAACAGGAAAAAAAATATTGGATTCAACATTTATTGTTGTAATTTAGGACATTTTTTTAATCATTTTATATTAAAATTAATATCAGAAAACTAAGCATAATCTTACAACACTAATTTAAAAAAATATAATAATGGTTTATTTCATTTGGCCCAATAATCACTAGAAAACCGGTCTCGGAACCCAAGATTTTACCACTGTGTAGCATCTACCTTTTGCTTCAAAGCTGCTTGATTTCGTTGTAAAACGGTGTTTTTATTACATGGGTCAAATGAAATGAATCTAACACATGCGGTAAAATAGTGCCATTTCTGCCAAATACTTTTTATATTGTGTTTTGTTTTTGATTAAATTAAAAAGAAAGCAAGTTAGAATTGTGAAATAAAAGTATATGCCGGAGTAATTTTCTACTCTGTTACCTATTTTGGGTATCATATAATCCTAATCACAATCCTAATCATATATCTACTTCTTCAGAAATCAAATAGGTTTTCTATAATATGTAATGTAAAAGAAATAAGTAAAAGTGAATCGATATAGGATTTCCGTTTTAGCAACTGATCGAACCGAGATACCCTAAAGAGTTATTCTAATACTAGATAGATATAACACTTTTTATTCAAATACATTGGTGAAATTACATATAGGAAATGATATTCCTTTCTGTCGAATAGTACTTCACAATTTTATCAAGACCATATTACTAGCCACTCCCACCAACAATGCTTGACGTGGCAGGATTTCATGGTTGACACCAAATATGTTGCATGTAAACCTGGCGCTTCGAACAAAAAGGAAGCCGCTATACATTTCAGTGGCGCAGAAGCGAGAAGGCGAGAAAACACAAGTGCCTTAACGGATCTTCGGTCCAGTTTTGTTGGTGGCTCGAGTGTCATTGAATTTGTTTCTCGGTCGAGCTCCCACTTAATGGATTACTTCGCCTCGCGTTTATAAGGAATGGCATCTCGTGCAGAAATTATCCCGTTTGATGTGAATACACATGATAAATTAATTAGCTTTTTGCCATCTTCTAATATCTATATTATTATTTATCACAAACGTATTGATGAGAAATACAGTAGTGTGCTCTTCCCGTCTGTGCTACTATCTGTATGACAATTATTATCTAATTGACAGATATATAGCGACCTGCTTTTCTGCAGGTACCAAAGTTTGGACCTCAATCGTCTAAGCAAGACGATCCTCTTTATTTATTGAAGAGGTGTAACGGTCTCGTTTTTAGTAACTAAAACAAAATACCTTTCTTAGTTGATTTAAACTAATAATTCTTATCTCATTCTGTGTTTTTACCTTCTTGTTAAATACCAATCCTGTATTTAAAGTATTATATGTATTCGGCGTATATTTAGTAACTATAATCCCAACTTCACTCTCTGTGGTTGTGCGTTAGGTCTATCTCCATACATAGTCCTAGGTTTGCATAATCTAAAGTTCAGAACAATATAGTGACGTCATCTTGTGTTAAGAACGCTAGCGGATGGACGACTTAAGAGAACGGGAAGGGAGGAAAGAAAAAAAGATGGCGATTACCGACCAGTTGGTGAAGTGGGTCTGAATTTTTGATATAGAAAGAAGGTGATGCAACAAAAATATCAATATAGCAGCAACCCTGAATTTGATTTTCTATAGTGATTAGGAGAAAAAACGATCGTTGAGTACGATTTCATTGTGCTTGGACAGCAAATGTATGAAAAACAGTATGAAAAAAAGTTCTGCAGCCCCTGTAGTTGATGTGAGTACCTTATTATCTATCTATTTCGGAAGTGCTTCTTGAACACCTTGCGTATACCGTGCCTTATTCTACTAACTTACCTATGCATAGGCCGTGTGTGCGAAAGAATTTAAGGGCCCTTACCGTTACCTCGCGGACTGAAGATATCGAAAACTTACCTTTTTATGTCGAGTTTAGTATAGCAGAATTCTCTCTCCTGTATCTAAATTTGAGAGTACTTGTTAAAATATGTAACTTTATATGTTTCTATATGTGTTTAATGTTTGTAAATGTATAGTTGAATATCATTACATTAAAACTAACTTTGTTCTTGTCAAATGTTTTTTTGCAATTGTCTTCACTTAGATGGAAACTATACCTTTACTCAATACCATCAAAAAAGATCAATTGATGGCGCCCAAGTTTGGCAGATAATAATTAACCCTGCAGTACTTCACTCTGCTCACCCCTGATAGAGAGTTTCAACACAGTAGTATCTTTTTAGTTAATAAAATAATTGAAGAGTATCGATATACAATTGACGCCCAACATGCCTTCAATTATTGTTAGTATATTTTGTACCTTTACCTAAATCTTAAATAACGAAAGATGTCGTTATAGGGGGAGCCGGAGTACACTAGTTCGTGGATTAGTTGCTTTCGGCATCTCTTTCAAATAAATATATTTACTTTTGTATTCCAATTTTCTTTTTAATCTGTAAATCTAAGAAAACTTCTTCTAAAAACCTTTTTTTTTCTAGGTAGGAAATCTAGGAGCCAGTTAGAGACATAAAACAACGAAAATACTTGTCCTACGTGCATCGTTCGATAGATACAGTCATTGCTCAATAAAGTGTTTCGACCAAATATTTTCAAACCAAATGAAATTCGGCTCCAAATGTGGCCCCTGAAATAGCGGTCGGGCCGGCTACAATCGTTGCTACTGACACGAGAGAAAATTGAGTTAATTTAGCGTGTAACAGGCGGTACGGATACCTCCATTTTTTATGTTACAACAAGCGATTATCTTAATGGCAACTAACATCAATTTAATAACCTGCCCATCAGAAAATTATATATTGTATATTGACGAACAGAGTTAACTTTGATGCCTGAAATTGATTAAAGAACATAAGATTCTTTAGTATTTGTAGTAAGTAGTTGTGGAAAAGGGTACTTACTTTTATTAAAGATACTCAAATAATTGTAAGATATAAATTACTCTCTCGTACAATTTTGCAAAGATGTCTAGTATAACAGTGCCTGTAATATTTGAGTGGTATATACTCAACACGATTTTTCTGTTAAAAATACTTAATACAGGGTGCCCATTACCTATCTCCTTACTTTGTTAATAGTGGAGATAGAGAATTGGTTAAATTAGCAAAATTGGGCAGAATTACAAGGGGAATCCAGTGCCTCCTTCAAATTTAATTTTAATTTTCAACTTTTCGAGATATTTTGAAAAAACTGAAAATCGCCAAAATTTTTAAACTCGAATATCTCGAAAGCTATAAAAGATACAAATAAAATAAAAACACTGTGTGATAGTGTTTTTACGTGGCATTAAGCGGTGATATTGAAAATTTCATGGCCATCTTAGCTTTTCAGAAAAAAAATAAAGTTATGTTTTTTTAAATGGCAACCATAGTTGGCTATGGTATCAATAAAAAGCTTATTTTTTTCTGATTTCAAAAATATAATATTTAATAAATCATATTTTTCTTCGTTTCTGTACATTTCACAATAACTATTTTAAGATAAACGTTTAATTTTGACGTTTATAATGTGACTTTAGTGTGATCTGACGTTTATATTTTATTGTTGTTTACTGATCTACGTTTGTTTTTCATAGCTTACTGTATTAATAAGTTATTTGTTCATTACAATAAACAAAAGAAAAGAGAAAGGCATATTAAATATTATATTTTTGAAATCAGAAAAAAATAAGCTTTTTATTGATACTATAGAACTATGGTTGTTATTGAAAAAAGAATAACTTTATTTTTTTCTCAAAAACTAAGATGCCCGGGAAATTTTCAATATCACCGCTGAATTCCACGTAAAAAACACTATTACACAGTATTTTTATATTATTTGTATCTTTTATAGTTTTCGAGATATTCGAGTTTAAACATTTTGGCGAATTTTAGTTTTTCCAAAATATCTCGAAAAGTTGAAAATTAAAATTAAATTTGAAGGAGGCACTGAATTCCTCTTGTAATTCTGCCCAATTTTGCTAATTTAAACAATTCTCTATCTCCACTATCAACAAAGTTAGCCATGTAAGGGTATAAATAATGGGCACTTTGTATACGCCAAATGACAAACCATTATTGTCTATGATAAGCAAGGGCTGCATTTATAGGTATTAGAATTAGCGCAGAATTATATAATACTTTTTTTTTTTTTGAATGTCAATCTGACAATTTTTTTAAACAAACTTCTATTATTCTAGTAACGACGAAACTAAACTAAACGAAATGAATTGAAACGTATAGAACAAGCTGGTCAAGTGTTAAATTTCTTTTAAATTTTACTATTATTTTTTTAACACTGACGTAGTTTTCCACATAACATCAGAACACTTATATTGCACCAGACGCGCGTTTCGCAAATCAGGTTGGCATCATCTGGAGATGACTAAAACTTTGGGTTAAAATTTTCAGTTTTAATCATCTTCAGGTGATGCCAAATTGGTTGGCGAAACTAGCGTCGAGTGCAGTATAGTGTTTTGGTGGAAAACTACGTCAGTGTTATCTTCAAACCAAAGATTCCAACTCGTTTCAAGATTATAATTTTTTGTTTATTATAGAATTTTATATCAAACTAAAAATCCACTGATGGAATTTAGTTAATTTGCCATATATTTATTTTTATTGCATATTATGCAGTGATTTTTCAGACAAACTTTAGATGTTTGCTTTGATACTACACTACATTTTCAATCTGTATTTTGAATATTTCCTCACTTTTTGTTTTTTATTATTTTATAGGTGGTGCAATCCCAAAAGAAAATAAAGGCGATGGCACAAAATATACATTTACTAAATATGAAATTCAAGCTGTACTTTCCAGGTCGAACCCTTAAAGCTCCAATGTTTCTGGTAGGCCATGGCCTTCTAATTTCCTTTTAGACTAAGCATAAGCGTTCAAGCTGAATCTAGACATCAATAACCAATACAGTCTAGTCTATATCAGCTCTATATTCTTTACCTTTTATCTTTCGTCGAACTTAGTTCATCATCAAAAAGTATTTGAAGATGATCTCAATGTTCTCAAGAATCTTTTCTTATGTTGAACAATCTGCCTCTCTTCTTTTTATAATTTGTAGAAACCACCCTACATGTTAGTATGTAATTGGTAATAAATAGTGGCAAGCGTAATATAAAAATTACAGTTGCTGAAAGTGTTAATTAATGAAGACATTAAAATTATTTTCTTAGAAGATGGGATGGTCATGTTTTTTCTACCAAATAAAAAACACTTCTTCCGATACTTAACTGCAGGTAGTCGGTTCTTAGAAGATGGATCCCTATAATTTATGCAAGTATAATGACCAATCAATTTAGAACACCACCATTATTCTGTTAGAAATTGGCTAATGGAAAGACCTCGTTTGTTAAAACAAAAATAAGTAGAATAGATTATGTTCACTTCTGTCTATTATGGAAGTTGATTAGTATGAATTTATTGGTCAATAGAGCCAAGATCTAGTGCGTTTTGAACTGTAGATTATTGATATTCAAATAAATTGTTCCGGTAATTACCAAGTATTGATCTCCAACAGTATTATTCAAGTGATTGAGATAAAAGAAAATTTTGAGACGATAGTGCATTTAATATTTTTTGAAAAAAAAATAAAATATTTAAAAAGTTCAATTTTTAACATAGCTTCCATTTTATGCAGTTAAGAATATGCACATTAAATTACACCCTTGGTAAATAGTCGGCAACTTTTGTTCGGTTGTCTGGTTATATAAATACTTGTTTGCCGGACCTCTCATTACGCATGCTAAATTTTAAACTGAAGGTTTTAGCGCCGCCTTTTCACCTTTTTCGTCAATATCTGTCACTGTCCAAGTATATCAATATTTCGTCCAGCTATATAAAAGTGTTTCGTCAATAACTGTCAAATATACGAGTCCTTGGCAAATACAAAATTCAATACAATAAAGGGTTGTAGAAACTAGTTCTACTACTATCAGATGGCGTGCATATAGCAATTGCATTGGATTGGATTGTATTGGATTTTTACCCCATTACGATTTGTTTGGATTGTGTTGCGAAAACTACACGGAGGTGGCGCCAATAGGCCTTGCGTAGGTCTTGCGTACGCAAGATTTACCTATTGTGCCAAATACTCAGGTCTTCGCAATCGTCGGTATGCTCACTTATATTGCACTGATGAGATCATAAAAAGATCGAAACCGGTCTGTAATTAGTGGCATCCTACGATGTGTGGTCTTAGTATTTCCTCGTAGTTTTCGTTGCTATCCGAATCCTTGTATTTTGATTCTAACTGTGTTAGACAAAATACGGCAAATTTTGCTTTGTAATTCAGGGCTCGGCGCGGCTATTGCCAGGAGAATAGCTGTTTTAGCTTGATTTGTTTTAGTCCTTATTTTAAATAAGGCGTTTACAGATGGAGGATACTTGTGATGTCCCTTACTATTCGTAGTTATTTGCTAAATACAAAATTATTTACTCTTGTATGTCTTATTTACTCATGTGAATTAGCGCAGCCATAGTCTAATTACCTACTCAAAAAATACACTTTCCAAGTAGGTATGTTAAAATTAGAGTACCTACTCTAGCTTTTAAGAGGGAGGTGATTATATAAAACATAATTTCGAAATCAATAGAGCAAGGAAAACCCAGAAGATGAAAATACAGCAGGTTTATAATACGAAAATCGCAAATTTATTTTGGAACAGACCTTTGAAAACATTCTTAACTTGGTCTTATATTATAATTTCGATGCTTAGAAGAAACTATTTAATATGTTTCTCTATTTCCATCTCTAAAATGTACTTAAAGCATTATGAATCATTGCTAGTACTGATTCGGGTATTTGTCACTTTGGCATTCACTGTTAAGTTTACTACATTTCGTCTCATTTATTAAAAATGTACTCAGAAGCGAAAAATTTCAGGGTTGTACCTACCTCTTGAGGTTAGGCAAACAATAGCAGAAGAGACCAAATTTTGGTGACCGGAAAATCGTGATATCAATATGGGCGGACTTTCGATGAGTTGTGAAAACAAACCCGGGTTCTCTTTCTGAGCAAGTTATATGCTTGCACTCTTTCAAAAGGATTAATTAGGTCGTAGAAAAAGTAACGTATGCAATTAGTTTTATAAACTTCTCTAGACACTCGTTATCCTCGTGCTATTTCGAACACAGCTCGTGCCGAACAAAAATTAGGACTAAAGTCTTTATAAATTCTATAAACGCATATATTATTTTAAGTGAACGATTAATTTAGACACTCTGTAAATAGTTATCTGTTTAACTAGTACAAAAAATACACGTTTTCAGGGCGAGGGAAAGGGTTGCCGGACGACGCGTAGCGGAGTCTCGAAAACGTATTTTTTGTACGAGTTTAACATAATATTTTCCAACCGCTTCTAATTAGCACCTCCAGTTTACCGATTCATTGGAGTCACTATCTCTTTCTATTTTTCTATTTAATTAAACTTCAATATATTATGTGACATGCAATGTCAATGTCAAATTACTTTTCGGTACTGTACAACAACTGTACAGGGTGAGTCAACCATAGAGTAAAGTTCATTATCTCATTTGTTTCGAGAATTACGAAAAAACGTTAAATACAAAAGTTTTATAGAATATTAAGGTGCACAGTTTAAAATTATTTTTGAGTATACGGGGTGGTTCAAAAAAGCGTGGCGAATATAACATAAGTTTTTTTAAATGGAACACCCTATTTTTTAATTTATTTTTAGATTTTACTTGAAATTCTATAACTTTTTTGTTAATAATGTCATATACCTAAACCCAGTAGTTTTTCTAATATTTTAATTTTTTTAGAAAAATATTAGTTTTTACTCTTATAAAAAACTGACAGTACCGCCATTGTTTCTGAAGGTGGAATACTCAAATTTGGTACAAACGTTCTATAAGGATGACAAAAAAGGTATATGTAAATAAATTTAAGTTAAATGCTACAGGGCCTTCAAAATAAATTTACACATTTCGACTATTTTAACTTAAAAAATTTCAATTTTTTTAAATGGCACACCCTGTATATTATTATTTTTTTTGATAGATTTTGCAAAACCCTTCAACTTTTATTGAATATGTCATATACCTAATTTTCATAATTTGCGAGTTATTTTGATTTTATTCTTTTTTACACTTACCTACGCTATTGTGGAAACATAAACTAATATAAATAATAATAATTTCCCTACTAACTAACTTATTTTTAATTATTATGGAGCAATCAATGATCAAAAATATGCCCGTCTACTTAGATACACATGTTTAGTCTTGTTACTATATTTTCTTGCACGTTCCATAGCATAAAGGGTGTTTATTGTAATCCAGGTATCTCGTATCCTATTTTCGATATCTTCTGGTGTAGTAGGGGAATTCACATAAACACGATCTTTAAAGTGGTCTAACAAAAAGAAATCTAAAGGTGTTAAGTCACATGATCGAGGGGGCCACCCCAATGAATCCATTAGTGTAATAAAAACAAGTGTAAAAATGAATAAAATCAAAATAACTCCCAAATTATGAAAACTAGGTATATGACATACTCAATAAAAGTTGACGGGTTTTGTAAAATCTATCAGAAAAAATAATAATATACAGGGTGTACCATTTAAAAAAATTGAAATTTTTTAAGTTAAAATAGTCGAAATGTATAAATTTATTTTGAAGCCCCTGTAGCATTTAACTCAAATTTATTTACATATACCTTTTTTGTCATCCTTATAGAACGTTTGTACCAAATTTGAGTATTCCACCTGCAGAAACAATGGCGGTACTGTCAGTTTTTTATAAGAGTAAAAACTAATATTTTTCTAAAAAAATTAATATTAGAAAAACTACTGGGTTTAGGTATATGACATTATTAACAAAAAATTTATAGAATTTCATGTAAAATCTAAAAATAAATAAAAAAATAGGGTGTTCCATTTAAAAAAACTTATGTTATATTTTCCACGCTTTTTTGAACCACCCTGTATACTCAAAAATAATTTTAAACTGTGCACCTTACTATTCTATAAAACTTTTGTATTTAATGTTTTTTCGTAGATCTCGAAACAAATGAGATAATGAACTTTACTCTATGGTTGACTCACCCTGTACAATAATCTCTTTTTTGTACAGTTGCTATGGCGATCTCAAATAGTCCCGAAATGGGCCGGTTTTTATACAATAATTATTTGTTTTACTAGGCAGAAAAGTACAAGATTTAGTGCCGCGGCTGGTGTTTCATACCCAAGGCGTAGCCGAGGCTAGAAAACACCCAAGGCATTAAATCTGCTTTTCTGCCGTGTGAAACATATAATTTTTTCTCCAAATTTGTTCCAATTTCACGCAAAATCGTCATTTTTATATTTATTAATTGCGTTTCATTATCAAATATCCAAATATTAAATTATTTCAACAAAGGTAACTGGCTCTTCGTTACTATGTTTACCGCTGATGACGTTTGTTGAATTGTTTGTGTAATGTCATTGTCAATTGAAATTATCAGTTTGAATTAAATTGTTACCTGGATCGTTGCATAGCAACGATGAACTTTTTCTGCCTAGGCAGTAAAAATACAAGTTAACAATCCTTGGTAAAAATACAAGGATTGTTAACTGTTTACAGGATTGCTCGATCCCTATACTACAATGTAATCCATAATTGTGACGTCATCAAAGATCCCATAAAGCAATCTGTCAAAGTCAAACTGCAAACGCGAAAGGGGAATTTGAATTTAAAATTATCAAATCATTAGTTAATACCTTTGTTGTTTGTATTTGTGGGTAATAGCAAAGAGGAATTAGTTTATTTTCTTTGATAATAGTTTCTGTGCATACCTATAATAAGTAATTGCATAATATTTTCCTTGGTTTCTTTATGTTCTTTAATTCTGTGTCTACCAACATATTGAAATTATATGCACATTTTGATACAAACTATCCGAGTATATTATTAAAATAGGTAAGCATATGCATATACTTTTTTAATTATGAACATATTCGGAAGCAGAGATTCTGTAGAGAAATATGAACGGAAAAAGTGTGATGTTGGGTTATGCTGTAAAATGTTCAAGATATATTTTGCGGTTTTAAGTGTATATTTACGTAAATTTGTTAGTGCTTATCTTTACCATCTTCTTAATAGTTAAAAGATACTTACATACAAGGATGATTAGTTTTATATATAATTAATAATGTTAACTGCTTTTTTTTACAATAAGCAACATGTATACTGTTCGCAGGTATACTATATAATGCACAGAGGCCAATTTGTGATCTCGTAATTGTAGAAATAGGTACAATTTATACTGTCATTACAAACTTTAATAAATAATAATCATTCAAATACGAAAATTCTCTTTCAAATGTGAAATATAACAACAAACACAAAATATATTTTGACAGTTCGATTACAAGTATCTTCGACGACGTCACAAAGGCGGATGACAAAATTGAGCTATCGAGCAATCCTGTAAACAGTTAACAATCCTTGGTAAAAATATACCTTTGAACCCTGTCAAGTGTCATTAAAAAGCCGCTTTTAATGTCATTTGGAGAAAAAATAATTTAATGTTATAGTGTCTTATTCGTATGGTTGGAAAAAACATATTTCTGTGGTAGAATCCCAGACAACAGACAATCATAGTCTAAATAGACTGTACTATATATATTTTCTATTTTTCTATTTTTCCCTAACCTACCCCTGTCCCTTTTTCCATTTCTTCATATTTTGTAACACTATGCCATAACTATTGTAAGACCTTTTATTATAAATCAAATCCATGTTTGATTTTGTATATATGTATATATTTCCGTTTATTTGTACACAGGGCAAGCTCAATTCCCATACTATGTATATTTGGATATAGTTATCGATAATTGCTAATATATTATAGAAAGGTATATGTAGGTACTTATTTATACTATATAATAATGCCGGTATTTCAATTAATTCAGGTAATGTAATCAACTCTCTATTGACTGTATTTCACTGCAAACTACTTAATGAAGTGATTAAATTACGTATGATACGAATATGATTATTATCGAACTTCAATTTTAATTTAGAGAAATTATTCGCATCCGAAGTTCACTTCTGACAAAATATTTTGTACGTACTGTGTATCTAAAGAGCTATAAGTACGGCAAGTATTAATAAAAGCTAAGTAGAACTTTTATTTTACATATTTTTACAGGGTAGTTAGTATAGGGTGGTTAAGTTATTTAAAATTATCAATTACAAATTATCCTACGAAATGTCACAAAATCTGTTATTTTCTCAATAATACATTTAACTTTAAGAGAATTGGTTACTGAATTAAGTAACCAAGTCTGAACAAATGTTGGTTGGATACAAGTTTTCATTTAGTGTAAGTGTACACTATTATATTAAGGAACATAGTAGAAAGAAATCACATGAGTTAATATCAGGACTATAATACGGTTACATTATGTCCTTTTTCATTGCTACCACTACCGTGGAACTTTATTTTCCGCCCAATTCTAGGCAATATTTGCCCACGATTTGCTAATTTGCTAAATTTGCTAATTTAGAAAAATTATGTTTACTTTTTTTTAATATTCATAAAGACGAGTATTCGTCTAAATTAGTTTGCTGCGTCTAGTGGATTTTCAGATACGCGGGTCTCTTCCGCTATAGATAATATAAATAAATAAACACTAAGTTTGATTAAATAATTTGATAAACATCCATTAATTAACATAAGCTGCGTGATGGAGCAGCACCAGATGAACTAAACATTTTTATTCAAATTATATTTTACCCTGGGTATTCATCCGATCTTATCTAGGTTATTTCACCGAACTCTTACATCAGAATCCAGCGACAAAATATCCACAATGCGATCAAACCCAACGGCCCGTGATATCTGGACCATTTTGAGTGTGTATACAAAGGAAAATAAAAAATAAACTTGATCATGATAGTGATAATAATTGCTAAGGTACCAGTTTCGTAGAAAATTAGGAATTTCATTCAATTTCATCATAATATATAATTTATCAAACTGAGAGACCACTCATGAAATTTAGTTAATTATTATTCAGTGGTAATTTGGGGAAAAAATCCTTGATAATACATTCTGAATCTTTATTTTGAATACTTCTGGTTTACTGCTTTTGTTATTTTCCAGGTGGGGTAATTCCAAAGGGAATTACTATAAATAATAATGATATCGTCCTTATTTGAATATCTTCATTTGGTTTCCAGTAGTAATCAAGTATAATGTGTTAATATCGTTGAAATATTTCCACTTGGGCTAAGTATTATATCTCAAATGGTTTATGATAGATGACAAATTAATTAATATTCTAAATCAGTCAAGGTTGCTATGTTACGTTCCTGATAAGTAAGAATAAACTCATTAATTACCGATAATTCAGTATAATTAGAATCAGACTCTCGTGGTTCTTTCTACGTCTCAATAGGTCACTCAAATAGGAAAAAGCAACCATATTTGCATCATAATATTATTATTGTAGAATAATATGCTGATAGAATTTGGAAGAAATTGAAATATATAGCTTACATTATTTCAAATGTATACTAAAAATTACGTCGTGTTTTACTGTACAGGGTGATTCACTTTCGAGTGTGTAACATGGGTATCTCGCTTATTATAAAAGATAGACTGTAGGTTTAAATTCGGCAAAGTTGCGGAATTTTGTGCTCAATAAGTTGGCATAAATAAAACCCCCATATCTGTTTTTGTTTTTGAGTAAGAGGCAAAAAAAGATTTTTTCCGGTTTTCGTTTTCTGGCCATAACTTATATATTCTTGAAAATATTGGCTTATCGTTTTCACATTATTAGGACACTTTCTTGAGACAAATACGATGCCGTAAACCGTTTTTTAAAAAATGCCACTTCTATTGTAAATCATCGTCAACTTTATTTTTTTCTTATGGGCACCATATTAGTTTTTCTCATATTCGAATAAACCGATTTTTTCTGAATACAACAATATAATATATGTTAATATTTGCGTAAAAAATAAGGGCATTATGAAGGAAAATAGGTATTTTTTTGAAAATGTCTGGTTAGCCATGGCCATGACAGTCAATTCTTGACAAACCACAAATGTCACTTATAATTTTTATAAACTGCATCTGTGGAGTACTTTTTACATTGACTAACGATGTATTCAACCGAAGAGAAACAAGATATTATAGATATTTATTACAGATGTAACAAAAATTAAACAGAACAATTGAAGAATATTTAAACACATAACCTGAAAGACGACAGCCATGCAAGACATATATTACTAAACTGCAGTGTAATTAAAGACATTATGGCAGATCCATACCTATTTCTTGGTTTAGAAAGACTGCCATAATTTCTTAAATTACAGTGCAGTTTAGTAATATATGTCTTGCATGGTTGTCGTCTTTCAGGATATGCGTTTAAATATTCTTCAATTGTTCTGTTTAAATTTTTGTTACATCTGTAATAAATATCTATAATATCTTGTTTCTCTTCGGTTGAATACATCGTTAGTCAATGCAAAAAGTACTCCACAGATGCAGTTTATAAAAATTATAAGTGATATTTGTGGTTTGTCAAGAACTGACTGTCATGGCCATGGCTAACTAGACATTTTCAAAAAAATACCTATTTTTCTTCATAATGCCTTTATTTTTTAGGCAAATATTAACATATATTATATTGTTGTATTAAGAAAAAATCGGTTTATTCAAATATGAGAAAAACTAATATGGCGCCCATAAGAAAAAATAAAGTTGACGATAATTTACAATAGAAGTGACATTTTTTTAAAAAACGGTTAACGGCATCGTATTTGTTTCAAGAAAGTGTCCTAATAATGTGAAAGCGATAAGCCAATATTTTCAAAAATATAGAAATTATGGCCAGAAAACGAAAAACGGAAAAAATTTTTTTTTGCCTCTTACTCAAAAACAAAAGTAGATATGGTGGTTTTGTTTGCGACAACTTATTGAGCACAAAATTCTGCAACTTTGCCAAATTTAAACCTACAGTCTATCTTTTATAATAAGCGAGATACCCATGTTACACACTCGAAAGTGAATCACACTGTACTTAAAAATTATTAGTTACAATCTGCCAAGTGTCAACAAATCAGTAGATGAAGAAAATTGTGCTTCAAAGTATCTCGTAATTATACACTCTTATGGTTATGTTAGCTAGGCTATATGCCTCGTATGTTGGCAAATGATAACCAAGTGTATCGACTATAAATAAATTAGATCAAGTTATACCGGTGTCAGATCTGGTTTCTTGACCAGTTTGTGACCGCAGTTTCTCTGATATCGTGCTATTCGGTGGCTTCTGGCACATAAGGGAGTCTGCTAATTCGTCTAATTTTAAAAGCTGTATGTCTAGTCTGTGTGTATGTAAGATCTGTTGTATTTATAACTGAATTAGGTAGGTTCGCTGATCACAGATTCATATATTAACTCTTATTCATTTATTAACTCTTATGAACTATAATATGGGGTCATCATAAAGTAAGGGGTATACTTTAAAGTCATATAATTATAAGTAATCAAGCTAGGGATTAAGTAAATGGAATCTACTTGCTTCAATAATTGGATTTGACTGTATCTATGGAAAACCAAAGAGTTGTCGTGTCAACTGCTGATACATGTGTCAAAGGTAATCATTCCGATTTAGAGAATTGTTCTCAAAATAAAACTCACGTAAACGTAAATTGAAACGATTTAAACTTTAAAAACATGAATCTACAAACAAGAATTGGTTTAGTACAATGTTACTACGAATGCCGCAGAAATTACACTGCTGGATTACGAAGATTTCGTACGAAAATGGGTTTGAGAGCAGGGCCCTGTCAAATGAAAATGTACCCTAACTTGATTCGCAAATTTGAAAGATCAGGGTCTCGGTTTGGAAAATTTTACGCAACATCCTGAAAATGTATCCCTCCCTATAAATTGAAACTGCTGCTTGAATTAAATAATGCAGATTTTCTTATCGGGTAGGTATGATTTTTCTTTACAAATATTGCCTAAAAAGGAAATTGAACTCGAATGGTTATCCCGTATTTTATGGGCAGATGAGGGATGAGGCTCATTTCTCTCAAAATGGTGGAGTCAATACTCAAAACTGTTGAATATGGTCAACAGATAATCCACATGAAATCGTTCAGGCAGGTCTTCATGACAAAAAAGTCAATTTGGCATAAAACTCAAACTTGATTTCCACGATATTGTTATTTTCAATTTTCCATGATTACTTCAAGAAAAGCTGGACAAGTGAAGATAATTATTTTACTCGTAATTCAAGTATTTCATTTGTGTTAAACTAAAAAAACTACTGTAAAAACTTAGTTAACTTCTGAATTAATTACATTTGAACCAGCAGTTATTGGGGCAAACTTTGGAGGCGTATGTTCATACTGGATTTGTGGTGCCGTTTCTGCATTTTTTTTGCTTTACAGTACAGGTAGCATTGTCCCTATATTTTTTTTTATAATCTTAGAGCCAGATCACAAATTAGTCAGAGGCAGTATTTAATAGTTTCCGCTTTAATTGTGACTGTATATACTCGAAGTCTCATAAGTAAGTATATTGATAATCAATTGAAAATAAAAAAACTCTAATGTTTCCTTACACCCGCATGCAGTGAAAACCATGTGTAAAACTACGAAGAGAAATCTTATGCGACTTTTTTTACACAACACCAATTATTTGTTCTCACAATGATCTGAGATTTCAAATAATAAACGCATGATAATTTGCAATTTGCGTCTGATTAAATTATACCGAATGGTCTCCTAGACACTCCAAAAGGTTGTTTTGCGGTTGCATGGGAATTAAACTGGAACTTCTACTGGAGAAACTAGCTTTGATGTTATTACATGACTGTGCATAGCTTATAATTCAAATGAAAACGCATAATGAGGTGGATTCAACTTGTAATTTAGGGTTTTTTGTTCGGCAAACATGAGCATGGTATTACAGAGTCTATGAATGATTTGTACCATAGAATTTATTTATCAGCATCCATTTTTTGTTCGAATGTTCAAAATGGAGTCGCTATTATTATAATATAAATAGATAATATAGATAAAAACAAATTATAACTGTATGGAAGCATGGTTTAAACAGCATACATTATGGTAATGTGTTTAGGTATATCAGTATTATTAATTTGTTGTTGATATTGTTGATCTTTAAACTTCATTATTTATCATTTACTTTTTCTGGAGATTTGAAGTTTTGGACTGTTGACACAACTAAGACAGGTAAGATATTTGAAAATATGGCCTAAAATGAACGGATTACCTGTTAGACCTAACTAAAAAGGCCATTAGAATAATAGCGGGTCTTCCGAGTCTGTTAGAAAATGCTTTTGTGGTTAATATCTGCAGATTCTAAGCTCGAATTTGAATTGATCATACAGATTTTAGTATATTTATTTTACAAACATGGGTTTTGACCATGCGGGAAAACTGTTATACTTATTCTACAATACATGAAAATACTCCATTATTTTAGACTATTTTGGACTCTTTGTTAAATATATTGTAGTAATCTGTACACAAAACAATATTCTGCTTAAAGAGACCTATAATCAGTTATTTGTAAACGTCTGGATGATTATGCTGTGTGCTCATAAATGCTGCCAATCAATTAGATAAGAATCAGCATATTATATACATATATTTATATTTGTAAAGGCTAAAGGAGCAGTAGATATAATGATTTATTACTCGAATATTATCCACATATCCATTTAGAATGATATCTATTATATCTGTATATGTCAAAGTGGTTTGAAATATTGAAATAAGTACGTTTAAATTATCTAAATGAATATTATTTGTAGGGATGTAGAATATTACATTTGTTCAAGCGAAATACAAATGTTGAGCGATGTTTTCAGGAGTTTCCGATATTTAACGATTATTAACGGTAAAAAAACCGGTGGCAGTTTTAAAAGTGATGTAATTACAGGTTAACAGAGGGATTGTAAAACTGACATTTAAATAAGCCTTATTACAATAGGAGCTCCATTCACGCTGTCCAAGTTTTTTTTCAATGATCACCACTATAAGTAGACATTATTAACTTATATTTGAGGGTTGTTCTCTTTCCCCTGAGGCTAGTAAAGTAATACACAATTTATTGACAAAACACGTTTATTTATATTTTTTAAAGTAATCCCCTTTACTGTCAGTTCATTTTTGCATTTTTAAAAATCAATTTTCAAGATATTTCCTCCAATCTTGTTGTTTATTTCATTTTTACATTCGTAAAACTCGTAACTTATTCTTTGCATGAAGAAACAAAAATAAATCAGTAGGTGCTAGGTCTGGACTATACGACGAATTGAGTGACTATTTCAATTTTTATGCATTCAAATACTCGTCATTCGAGTAGTGTGCGGGCGGGCGTTATCTTGATGCAAGATAATCCTTCCTCTTGGACGTTTTTCACGAACATTTTGAAGAGCTTCAGGCAAACAAAGCGTAGTGTATCATTCAGCATTGACAGTACGAAGATCTTCCAGTGGTACAGTGGAAACATGTTCAGTAATTCCAAAAAATGTGGCGACCAACTTTTTGTTTTGAGTTTTTTTCGCGGACAACTTTTATTGTAGCAGATTCATTCTCAAAGGCCCAAACCGATTTTTGCTTTTTTTCAGGATCATAGCAATATAACCACCTGTAATGATGTTGTACACCAACAGTATTCCTTTTGAACTGGAGGCAAATTGCGGAGAATCCAACGGGAACAACACTTATGTACCTTCAAATGTTTTTGTAAAATAAATGATGTCAATTGCTTTCACACCAATCTTTAACCAGTAATCAGCTTGATTACTCCTGCCAGTAACATGCCGGTCCTCGTCTTTTTGTCATTTAGGGAAAGTCAAGAATGTTGAAATTCATTACACCACCGGTTTACGATAGCGTAGTGTATGAACGAACACGACGTATCACCAAAGACTCGAATTATTTCGTCAAAATAATTTTTACGGCTTAACCCACGTTTGAAACTGTAAAAAATCACAGCTGGATAACGCTCTTTATTCAATTCTATGATTTATTGGGGAAAAAAGTACTTTAAAGTCATGTATTTTAAAAACTTTCAAGTATATTTGAGTATGTAGTAGAGTCTTATAGTACTAGTAAGTTTCACTATGTTAAATATAGTGTATATTGTTAACAAGTAGGTTAAAATGTCACGCAAAATTTGTTTCTAAATATCACAGCCTACTACATGGGCTCAGTGGAAAGAGAAGAGACCTCGAATCAACTAAAGAGCTCGTACACGAGAAGGTTATACGAGTACTACTCAATTTACGGTAATGGCTAGACATTGACATTTACCAACTTCTACCTGATTTCAGTTTTATAATTAAGGCATTTACCTGATATACAAGTGTTTCATGTATTTTGAATTTTACGAACTTTTTATAAAATATATTACTGACGGGGACAGCCGAGTAATATTTTTTTAACGTTCTATGTTATCAAAGTGACTATCAAGTAGTTACTTATACATGTGAGTGAGCATTCATGGATGTTAAAACAAATAAACCGACGGCCGAAGACGAAGATGTCATCTCCTCATTAATAACTAGTTCTGGACGTGCCTTAAGCGTTTATAGTTTATAGTTATTATGATAATATTAGGTCCACATGTGTGGCTGCTCGGAAGGCAGATTATTGAATGAATGCTCGTTTAAGATAGACCCGGCTGAAAGTTGTAACTTAAGAAATAAAGATTTGTGTTGGGCCTCTAGAACAATATGATTATAGTTTAATATTCCCTAAAATCTAACATCAGAAGTGGGATCACCGCGTGGGAGAAAAGTGTGTAAAAAGTGTTAATTAATTAAAAAAAATGGAGCAATTTGTGTTGGTCTCTAGAACAATATGATTTTAGTTTAGTATTCCCTAAAATCTAACATATATAATACCATTCTTTTTTTTTGGATATTATCTGAGATGTTCAGGTACATACTTTAGGTAGATCAGGTTTTTTATCCCTAAGAAATTCACACATCAACTAAACTTATGTGTTCGTGAAAACCTCCCAATTGAAATTTGCAAAAATTTCCAATGTCCATATCACTATGGGCTACACCAGAAATAACATATTCAAATTTGGTTATATAATTACATATTATACAGCAATACATACATCTTCTGTCACATAACCTTTCGCCTCGTTAATTAGAGGAAGATATGGGCATTTAAGCTGATCTTTGAATACAAAAACAGTCTTTGGATTGCATACGAGAAATCCACACTCTATCTACATAAAACCGTTAAGTTTACGTTTCGTTTACTAATCAATTTATTGTTGATACTCCAACACACCCTCTAAATTCTGGACAGAAAAAAGCGCTCGCTTAAACTCATAAATTTTGATAAGGCTTGGTAGATAGCATAGCACAGTCGCCTTTAGGCTGTTGTTTGGGATAGTATATAATTTATTCTTCATGATTGCCTACCTGGCAAAAAATAATGCTAACAACGGAATCGCCAAACAATGCAAACAATATTTTATATAACTTTGCAGTTCGTTCATTTCATTAGTGTTCTGATTTAATTTTTGCCTTCAGTTTCCAGATAATAAGGGAATTTGGTTTAATCAAAACATTCTAAAATACTTCTCAAATAAAATATGTCCTAAAGTGTATAAATATAGGACATATTGGGAGAAGTTTAACAAAATCATCTCTGGGGAATATATAAGACATGTTGCTAGTTTTCTTGTGACTTTATGAAGAATTCTGTTAATTAATAATAATAATAATAATAATAATATATATCTTTATTTCAGAAGTATGCTATACAATATAACATAAAGCGAAATAGTGTCAAAAAAAAAAAACCCATGGTATGCAAAAGAAAAACAAAAAACGAGTCTAACCCAAAATATCCTCTAAACTATATGGTTCTAAATTTATAAGAAATTCATACAAACGCTTTTTTAACAATTTTGTCTCACTAATTTCTTGGATATAATTGGGTAACTTATTAAAAAGTTTAATACAATTATAATATGCTCCATGCTCTGTCATAGTTAACTTATGTTTTGGATAATTGTAGTTTAAATTACGAGTTTGATAATTAGACTGAGGTTTTTCGGTTTCAAACAGATTTTTATTCTTACAGAAAAACAGTACACCTTCTTGTATATATATAGCTGTTACAGTAAGAAGCTTATTCGCTTTAAAAACGCCTTGACAAGACTCTCTTACTTTCATACCAAACATTATTCTTATTGCTCGTTTCTGACATACAAATAGTTTCGTAATCTCACTACAATTTCCATAAAGTATGATACCATATCTAATATGACTCTCAATAGTAGCATGATAAATCATTTTAAGTGTTGAAGTAACTACATATTTTTTTAATACCTGTAAGGTATAAGTGGATTTTGCAACTTTTTGCCTTACATATTCTATATGTGGAGACCATGACAAGACATTATCTAATATCATTTCCAAAAATTTTATGTCTTTCCGGGGAACTAGAGATACATCGTTCACCCTAAATAAATTAGGTTGTTCCAGTCTACTATGATTTGTTTTAAAGAGCACCAAGTTTGTTTTATCTTTATTAATTATTAATTTATTCTTTGTCAACCATTCACTAGCTGCATTCAAAATTTCTGTTGATCGAATTTCTAATTCATGTAGATTACTTCCCTCAACCAATATATTTGTATCATCTGCATAAGTAGTCACTTGACAATGGTTTTTATTCTCAATGATCTCTGTAATGTTGTTGACATATACAATAAATAAAATAGGTCCAAGAACACTTCCCTGGGGTATTCCCTGCTTCAATTCATAGTTATCAGACTGCGCTTGATCTCCACCCTTTTTAACTATAACTTTTTGTTTTCTTTGTGTAAGATAAGACTTTATCCATTTTAAACTTATGCCCCTTATTCCATACATTTCTAATTTACATAACAAAATGTCATAGTCAATAGTATCATAGGCTTTCGACAAGTCCAAAAATAAACCCAGTGAAAAGTGCCCTCTTTCTATTTCCAATAGAATTTCATTAATAAATTTAAACAATGCTGTTAATGTTGACCTCTGTTTTAAATATCCATGCTGAATACTATTCCACTGTTCCGTTTCTATCCTAAAATTAATAATGCGATTTGACACAATTTTTTCAAATATCTTTGAAAATGATGATAACATACTAATTGGTCTATAGTTTTCAATTTTGGATTCGTCCCCTTTTTTGTAGACTGGAACAATCACTGCCAATTTAAGTTTATCCGGAAAAATTCCAAACCTTAGTGAATTGTTAATGATAAATTTTATGGGAATAATGATAGTATAGTATCATCATATAGTATAGTATAGTATAGTATAGTATAGTATAATGATAGATAGTAGTAATTTGATTAATATCTTCTTAAATATAAAAATATTTGAAGAGTTGATGAATATTGACAATTGGGCATTGTCCAACCTTTCATTTATTATGTTTTCTCATACCATTTATGATTCAAACCATACAGATTTTCTTAAGAATACGAAATCTATTTACTTACACCTCTTTTTAAGATTGAAAGACACTGCCCGAAATAAAGCTGGAACATTATGGGAATATTTAAATACCATCTTGCTTCGTGTATGCAGGCTAGCCAAGTTTAGAAAGCACATTCCAGGACACGTATATTTAAATTATATCACATTACAGAGGGAAGATATAGGGTCATTTTGTAATGGGTAATTGCAAATACATGAGCGACAAACTAATAAATTTTCAAAAGCATACCAGGCAGCTTGAGCCGAGTCAGATATCATGCTAATACAGCGGAGGAATGCAATTTCGTCTTGAAAGCTGAGTAAAGAGAAAGAATTTTACTTACATTGGGAGGATTTGCAACAGACGTCTCCATTTATGTGTAAATGAGGGTAAAAAACAAACATCGGTAGCTTAGATGCCGCTGGGGACATATTCGGTGGTTTCTTAGGTTACAACTTACCACTTATATATACAGAGTGTCCCAGTGTGAGCGGACAAAAAATTACCAGGGTATAGAGCAGACCAAAATAAGAATAAGACTCTTATAAAAAAAATTTCTCTGATGCACGCCTAACGAGTTACAGGGTGTTATTTTGGAGGAAAAAAACAATTTTCCGCAATAACTTAAAACCCGTTTCGTAGATTTAGGTAATTTTTGGGTGACGTGTACATTACCGTACCTATTAAAGGTCATTAAAATTAAATAGTGTTTGTTTAACTCTGACACCTGTGGTGGCCTAAGCCTACTCTTCCTTATGATTTTGTCTTCATAACTCTTACATATTCTACTTTTTCGTGGATTAACTAAGTTTTCCTTAAGTGGCTATCAATTCTGAACAAAAAAGGTGCTCTTGTTACATAGATCTAAAATCAACCATTTTCGAGTAAATTGAGTGCAAAGTACCAACTACATTCTCTATGCAGAAAGATACATGCAAAGGAAGTCATAAGGAAGAGTAGGCCTAGGCCACCACAGGTGTCATTGTTAAACAAACACCATGTAGATGTTTAGATGGACACGTCTCCCAAAAATTACCTAACAATTTTTAAGTTATTGCGGAATTTTTTTATTTTTTTTCAAAATAACACCTTATAACTCGTTAGGCGTGCATCAGAGACATTTTTTTTAGAGTTTTATTCTTATTTTGGTCTGATCCACCCCCTGGTAAATTTTTGTACGCTCACACAGGGACACCCTATATACAGGGTGCCCATTATCTATCTCCTTACATGGCTAACTTTGTTAATAGTGGAGATAGAGAATTGGTTAAATTAGCAAAATTGGGCAGAATTACAAGAGAAATTCAGTGCCTCCTTCAAATTTAATTTTAATATTAAACTTTTCGAGATATATTGAAAATACTGAAAATCGCTAAAATTTTTAAACTCGAATATCTCGAAAGCTATAAACGATACAAATAATATAAAAATACGGTGTGATGTGTAAGTCACATTATAAACGTCAAAATTAAACGTTCATCTTAAAATAGTTATTGTGAAATGTACACAAACGAAGAAAAATACGATTTATTAAATATTATATTTTTGAAATCAGAAAAAAATAAGCTTTTTATTGATACCATAGCCATCTATGGTTGCCATTTAAAAAAACATAACTTTATTTTCTTTTCTCAAAAACCAAGATCCCCGTGAAATTTTCAATATCACCGCTGAATTCCACGTAAAAAACAATATCACACAGTATTTTTATATTACTTGTATCTTTTATAGTTTTCGAGATATTCGAGTTTAAAAATTTTGGCGTTTTTCAGTTTTCCCAAAATATCTCGAAAAGTTTGAAAATTAAAATTAAATCTGAAGGAGGCACTGAATTCCTCTTGTAATTCTGCCCAATTTTGCTAATTTAAACAATTCTCTATCTCCACTATTAACAAAGTTAGCCATGTAAGGAGGTAGATAATGGGCATTCTGTATATAAGGATAAGGATTTCATCACGTCATAAGGATTTCATCACTATTTACCTAAACAAGTACTCAAAATAATGGTCCCGACTTCAAAGCAAACTTTCGAAGTTTGCCCTCTTGTATAATATACAAGGTGTCCACCTAGTGCGCGTAAGTCCAATATCTGGGTTAATAAAAGAGATAACTTAATTTTTTTTTCTACAGGGTTGTCTAATATCCCGAGCTGCACAAAATGAAAATATATTTACATATTCAGGGTGTTCAGTTTTTCCTGGACAGGTACCAACTTCGTTTTTCTAAATAGAAATATATATTTTTTATTGCTTTTTCGAACTAAACCCTTGATTTTAGTAGGACTTTCATCAGCCTTCCCTATACCTAACTTAAACTGTTTTTGAAATATTGACGGGTGAATATTGACATTTTTGCAACTTTGACACCCTATAAAATCTAAACGGTTTGAGATCAAGCAAAACGGTTTGCACATTCCTATCTTAACTTTTTATAAGCTATCGTTTGATACTAATTTCAAATGTATCCAGGAATTAAAAATTTTCCGAAAATTTTGAAAATTTTTAATTCTTGGATAAATTTGAAATTAGTATCAAACGATAGCTTATAAAAAGTTAAGATAGGAATGTGCAAACAGTTTTGCTTGATCTCAAACCGTTTAGATTTTACAGGGTGTCAAAGTTGCAAAAATGTCAATATTCACCAGTCAATATTTCAAAAACAGTTTAAGTTAGGTATAGGGAAGGCTGATGAAAGTCCTACTAAAATCAAGGGTTTAGTTCGAAAAAGCAATAAAAAATATATATTTCCATTTAGAAAAACGAAGTTGGTACCTGTCCAGGAAAAACTGAACACCCTGAATATATAAATATATTTTCATTTTGTGCAGCTCGGGATATTAGACAACCCTGTAGAAAAAAAAATTAAGTTATCTCTTTTATTAACCCAGATATTGGACTTACGCGCACTAGGTGGACACCCTGTATAATAAAAATAAAACTAACCTTCATAAGTGGTTTAGAAGTTGGACACAAGTAATTAATTATATTATATTACAACAAGTAATATTTAGAATTTTTAGATAAAAATTATAATAAAACAAATCAAACTAACTACTACTTAACTAACTGTTCTATATGTTTCAAGTCAATTCTACTCTCCTATAGTCAATAATAATTATTTGATGAAATTGTCAGATTTCCAATTTGATCAATAATGTTTGGGGCAAACTTGAAAAATTTACCTTGATACTATACTCGGAATTTTTATTCTCAATACTTCTGGTTTGCTATTTTTATCATTCTACAGGTGATGTAATCCCAAGAGAAATTCAGATGAATCGTACTGCTGCACTACAAATAAATTACAGACATTATATTTAAATATAACTACTTGTCTTTACGTCTATGGTACTACTTAAATTTTACTCTGATTTATAATAGAGCTTAAGAAGGAATGCAGAAATTAAAATTGTATAATCTATAGAGAATGAAAACTAACTAATACTTTAAATATCAAAGCATAATAGACAGTAATAATTATCCAAATTAACTTTAAACAATATAAGTTTTAAGCCATTCTTGTTTGTATTTTATATATTTTCCGGTGTCGTCACTCTTCAGCGATTTACTTTTTCCCTTCAACTTTGCAACGAACTTTCTAAAGCTACTATTTCCCCCGGTAATTAAAGCTCTTTGTAGACTATTTATATAATACTTTACTTGATGTTAAATGTTAAACAAGTTGAAATTACATCCTTCGCGTTTCAAACAAACTGAAATTACATCCTCTTTCAATTACAGGGTGTTTGCAACTCGGAATAAGGGGCTTGTCTAATTTACATACCAGGATGGCTTTGGAAAAATGGAAGAATATCAAATGTTTTATCTTTCGAAATGATAAACCGTCGTACAAAAATTACAAGTATTGGATGGAGTGTAATCAATTACCAAAATTTTTAAATCCCTTGTTTAATTTGTCACTTATTTCCACAAAATTGTGTTGTAAATCGGTGGTAGCTGTTCTACTTCTGACAATAACTTTTTCTAAACACAAATTTACTGAAAACCACATATCTACCATATAAATTAGGGCACTATATAGATCTACCATTTGTTTTTTTGCAATAAGATCACTGACCACTAATTCCTTAAAAAAGTACTATTAGATAAAAAAAGCTATGTTTCTTCTTCTATCTTTTTATTAAATATTAATTTTTTATTATACAGGGTGACAATTTGAGGAGGGGCAATAACTCTAAAAAGAGAAGCGATACTTAAAAATGCAAATACTCATACCATGTCCTTCGACCATTACAAGGAGGATATATGTTAGTATAATTTTAAAATGGCTTGAATCATCCCCTAGATTTCCACAGCCGCCCCATTTAAAATCTTAAATGCAATTAAGGATCGAGTTCACTAACAAGGTAAATCAATTACCTACACTTCTAATCATTTCGCAGTTATGGGTTATGGGTATTTTGGGCTGTGATTCATTTATATTTACTGGAAAAATTTCGGTCAGGAATTTGAAAATCTACTCTACTATTATCTAAAAAATAACGGAAATTATTTTGAACATTTCAAAAATTGTAAAGTTTTCTGATAGTAGTTTTTAATTTTCTTCGAGCAAACCACAACTCAAAATTAGGATATTCAATTGGGCATAACATTGGAACACTTGCTTCAATGTTAAAAAACTAAGAAAAAAATATAATTGAATGATCTTTTCAGCGAGGTATCACAGATATGCAATTAATTTTATTTATTTCATCCTCTTAGTGTACCCTTACGTCGAAGACTATAAAATTTCAATACTAATTTTATACTGTATCGATAAAATTGTTGGCCCTTAGCATAAAATAATAAATGCGGCAGATATCGTATTTAGAAGATATCTATGGTATAAATATTATGCGAAAAGCGTTGAACGGAATAGCATCTCCATTGCGCTATAAAAATTCAGTTCACTGTTCTTGTTGACATCAAATTTAGTAGATAGTTCTGGAAATTACGGTTTGTAAATATAAAACAAAATATATGACCCTATTCAAAGCATAAACCGATTAGAATTTTCAATTTTCTTTGATAATAAACGCTTGTTATGCGTATAAAGATATAAGACCAACTCCGATCATAAATCCAAAGACCGCAGGAAAGCCAGAAGGGTGAATATTTATCAGATATTATTCTTTACTCTTTGTGTGCCTTATACTGCAAGAAAAAATAATTAAAACGTACGCTAAACTCTTTTCGATACCAATACAATACATTAAACCAGGTTTTTAAATATTCGTTAATAAATTATATTATAAATCAATAAAGTCAATATAAGTCAATAAAATTATACTTTATTAACAGTAAGATTTAATTTGACTGATTACAGATTATTAGGGCCAAAACTTACCATATCATTTCAGACACACATGGTTACGCCAGACTGATTTATAGAAATCGATAAATCTCAGTAGACGTAACACAAGTCTATTATTATTATTATTATTATTATTTATTTTTTTTTTAATTTCACAGATTACTCTGGGTGTAGCTCGTACATCCGGGATATCCAAGTACGTAAGAGCTGGCTACTAATTAGAGAAGATTCTTCGAACTGTTGCAGTTGTGGCCAAAATTACAGCTTTCTGCATTGGTCCTATTAGCTGTAGGCTCAGTTGCAGTTGTTCGAGATAAGAAGCAAGTTTTCTGTGCACCAAACCATTTGACGAGATGACGAATGGCATGATGATAACCTTATTTAGTTGCCAAATTTGCTTGACTTCTTGGGCTAACTCATCATATTTGGTTATCTTACCGTTATGTGCTCTTTCAATGTTTTCATCTAGCGGAACTGTAAAGTCGATGAAAATTGCAATTTGTTTTTCTTTATCGAGCATAACAATATCTGGACGGTTATGCGCGACAGGCCTATCTGTGACAATCTCCATATCCCAGTAAATTTTAACTTTTTGATTTTCAGTCACTGATGTAGGTAAGTATTTATAGTTTTCTTGTTTGACTGTAATGAGTTTTTCTTTCAGACACAAGGCTTGGTGTACAATACTACCCATACTGTCATGCCTTGCCTGGTAGGCAGTGGATGCCAGTGCGGTGCATCCAGATATTAAATGCTGAATGGATTCCTGGGAGGTTTTGCACAATCTACAGGTCGTATCATCGATGTGTTCTTTGAGTATATGCTTCCTGTACATTCTTGTGGGTACTACTTGGTCCTGGATTGCACAAAGAGCTCCCTCAGTTGTTGGGAATAGATATCCTTGTTGCAGGTAGGTAAGAGAGTGCTACTTATTTATATCCTTGTTTTTTAGGTGGTTTGGATATCTGCTATGAATATATTTTTGACACCAGTCCTGCTCTAGGTTTTCATTGATATTTATTTGCTGTTCGTGTTGGTCTGCAGCTAAATTCAAGGGAGATAATTTAATGTCTACGTGCCTTAATGCTCGATGGACGGGTGAGCTATTATTCAAGAAATATCTTCTCATTTTATCACACTGGGATTGATGTGCACTTTCCAGATTAAGAAGACCTCTGCCTCCTTGGACTCTCGGTAAATATAGCCTCTCAAGGGCAGCTTTAGGGTGGTGGATCCTGTGTGACGTGAGAGTTGTTCTTATTTTCCTGTCCAGGCTCTGAAGTTCCCTGGTGGTCTATTTCAATACACCAAAAGTATATGTTAGTACTGGAGTTGCCATGTGTTAATGGCTTGAAACTTATTTTTGGCATAAAGGTGAGTACTTAAGATTTTATTTAATCCCTGAAAGAATTTTTGTTTAATTTTGTTCTTATTTAGGCTTTCGTCAATATTTAAAACCTGCTCAATGCCTAGGTACTTATAGGCGTCGTCATCAAGAGAGTTTAATGTGGTTCCGTCAGCAAGGCTCATACTGTCACCTTCACGAGTTCTTCCTCTCGTCACATGCAGCAAAGCACACTTCTCTATTCCCAGTTCCATATGTATGGAATTGGGAAATGTAACTCTCTGCTAAATGTACTAACTGTTTCCAGCAGGTTGTTAAGTTGGTTTGGTCCTCTAGAGTAGAGTTTGAGATCATCCATATAAAACTGGTGTGTGATGGCATTGTGTTTATCAATTAAATATCCGTGTGGTGTCCTGCTCAGCATACTACTAAGGGAGTTCAGAGCAAGGCAAAATCACAAAGGGCTGAGACTATCTCCCTGGTAGATACCTCTTTTAATATCTATGGGGTCAGTCTGATAGCTAACACTTTTATTGTTTACTATAAGAGAGGTTTGCCATTTACTCATTGCATGCTGTAAAACTGCAATAAGTTTCGGATCGATTTTGTAGATATGAAGCACGTCCAAAAGCCAAGAGTGGGGAACTGAATCGAATGCTTTGCGATAATCAATCCATGCTATGGAGATATTACTTTTTCTAGTCTTTGCCTGCCTGGTGATAATAGTGTCAATGGCCAGGTTTTCTTTTGCACCCCTTGCTCTTTTCTTACAGCCATTCTGTTATTATCTATTATTATCTGTTCTGTAATTATTATTATTATTATTGTTGTATTTACTATAATTTGATAGGAAATAATACAAGCACTTTAACTAAGAACTTATTTTTAATGGTCGCATAAAATGAACTGCCCGTGTACATTCTTTTCTTTGGCAGTCTTTAGTATAAAAACTTTACTCTTTTTTTGCCATACACGAACAACTGCGTGTATGTCTGGTTAAATATATAACAATTATTATTATTATTGAAATTTTGTTATAGTTCTGTGGATCTAAGACTAATTTAACAAGATGTGCATTTAACCAAAAGAATAATATAATTATTAATAGACGAATCAGGATTCACATTCAATTATTCGCAATAAATTCTATCCATCTATGTAGCAAGAATGGCAAAAAACCGATTCACACGCGGATATACGAACATAGAACAGAGGCAGAATTAGTCGGAGATGTTCCCAAAAAAGTTAACAATACACACGTGTCTCCAGATTGCAAATGTCAACACGGCCCATTCAGAATTGAAGAACGTACGTATACGTTTGAATGAGTCAACCTTCACTTCAGATATTCTGGTTGTTATGCAGGCAATTGTTATTATTCAGGAGGTGAGGTTGTTTTTAAAAAAAGTCGTCTGTCTGAAGCTACAACACTTTGCCCTTCTGAGGCAGCATATTATCTATTTTTTTCTATATTATCTATTTTTCTTTATTTAGTTCGGCCGAACTGAGTATTTTCAATTTTGAGTGCACGACATTAATAATAGCCAATTAGAAACATAATATGTTGTCCTTCTGTAATGTAAACTTGAATGGAATTTATACTAGAAAAGGAAAATATAGAAATAGCTAGATGAACACTAACTAAAGATAAAGCGAATGTTTTTTCTATCTATAAAACCTTGCCTCCTATCGTCGACTGAAAACAATTAGGTAGTCAAAATTTATTCGGATGACTTTAAACTGGAGATACTGCAAATTTGAAATACTTCTAGGTGTACGTACAATCACTTTGAACATGTCGTCCAATTATACTACATGTCAAGTGGGTATGACCACTTGAGATAGCAAAAGCAGCAGGAAAAGTTAACAAAATAATTTCTCAGTCAATACCTGAAATAATTCTCAAGCAAATTATGTTCCCTCTGAACCTAAGGAATGTAAATAACTTTGCAAATTCCAATGCAAATATAACATAGTTAAATTTAAATATCATGTATTCTATGCTGTAGTTTAATAATGTTGAATATTTTCAGTAAACCGTCTATTTGTAATACAGGTCTCATTCTGTGGCCGTCTGCAAATTTAGCAAACTCCACTAAATGAATCAACAGCACATTAGCATACAACATACTGTGGTTACGAGAATTCTAGTGGTAAAACAGATTAAAAATAACTTTTCTCAGTGTAATTACTTCCTCTCCTTTTCACCCCATATTTCAGATTATGCTACTGAAATCTGCAGCTTATCTGATAGCTCTGAGGTGCAGGATTGCATAAAGAAAAAGTTTATCTCATATTGTTCGGTGGTAGATTGTTTTCTGCTAGTCATTTTTTATGTGCCCCCACAGCTTGGCACGATAAAGCGGCTGGCGATGCCTTTTTAATTTATTTAGATGTAAAATATGAGGCAGCGTTTTCGGGATCATATTTTGTCTCGGTTGCGCTTTAATAATTAAAAACAAGATCCAGGATTTAACACCAGAGGTGGGGCAAACAAGGAGATGCTTTAGATAAAGGTCATTAATAATCTTGCCATTATTAATCAGCATCATCGTCATCACCCAGATTATTATCGTTATCGAATTAAAGATCTCTGCTCTGTGAAAAAAGTAGCTTTAAAAAGTTAGTCTGACTGTAGCCAGTGGCAAGGCTTAATTAAAGTTATTAAAAAGTTATAAAAAATCAATCAGTATTACGCACCAACAGCTTGATTTATTATGTTGACAGAGTTATATTCTTAAGCCGTATTGAAAACTTGTAACACTTGTCATCAGTCTTAAACACAATTAATAATAATAATAATAATAATAATAATAATAATAATAATAATAATAATAATAATAATAATAATAAAAACATTAGAAAAAAACTATCGAAAACCCGCTTTACCATAACATCTGGTAATGTCAGGGTCCAGACAGAGCTGGTACCGTTCAAGAGAGGAGTTTTCTAAGGAGATTCCCTCAGCCCTCTCCTGTTTTATGCATCTCGCTACTACCATTGTCCATTGAACTCCGCAAAACTCGTGGATACAACTGCGGTACCACGGCAACAGGAGGCATAAGGTCATCCATTCATTTTATATGGATGACCTTAAACTTTATGCATCCGGAGATGGGGATTTACATCAGTCTCTCAGGGTGGTACAGGAGTACACACAGGCGGTCTGGATGGAATTTGGGTTGGACAAATGTGCACTGGTCCATCTCAAGAGAGGACGATGCGGTGACTATGGCGAAGATGCGTAGCTCGTGGATGGAAACATTCTACATCATCTGGATGTCGGAGAGACGTATGCCTACTTGAGTGTCGAGCAACGCTCCACCCAAACGGCCGCTGCCGTAAAAAACGATCTTCGCGGCACGTATGGCCACCGCCTCCGGCAGATCTGGTCTTCCGAACTGCCGGGTAAGAATAAGGTGAGTGCTACTAATATGCTTGCCGTGCTGATCCTCTTCTACTCCTTCGGAGTAGTGGGCACAAGAGCTACGACAACTCGACATAGGAACTCGCAAAATGATGCATTCCAATAGGAGTTTGCATCCTAGGTCGTCCGTTCCGCGGATGTACTTCCCAAGACATCGGGAAGGGCGTGGACTCTTGAGTTTGGAGTGTCTGCATAGCAGAATGGTATTGCATGGAGCCTCCAAGGTAATCAGGAGTTCGGATCCCCTATTCTGAATGGTCCAAGACCATGAAAATGCAGGAGTCAGAGGGATTTCTATTTAAGGCAGCCAGAAGAGAAGCTAATGAACTTGGTCTCATCTTCGACGCTGAACGAGGAAACCCAGACTCTGTCATCGAATTGAGTATGGGACCCGATCTCAATAACTAGTTCACAAGTTATATGGGTTTAAAAAGGGTAAAAATATAATGGGGGACCCGGTATAATAGGAACAACACAGGAGTTACACACAATACAATATAATACGTTGGTATAGGGACTTAAAAAAATCTATATATTTTTAACTTCACATAAAAAATGACTTGTTTGAACATAAATATAATTTCGTTTAGATCATGCCCTTAAGAAGGCTGTGCCTCGTATAGTTATTTAAAAAAGTAAGGATTCATTTAAAAGCAGACGAAGCCCTAATAATATTCTATTAAGCTGCTTAAGAAGATAAAAAATTATTGATTCAATTAATCGTTAGAAAAATAAACTAAGAATGAAAGTAAAATATGAGAGAAACTTAACATACCATAATTAGAGTAGAATTATTTGTATGTTAATCGTTTTGTCTGTGATCAATTTTATTATTACATTGACACCTAATCAATAATGTCACGAAAGTAAGATAAACAGATGAAACCAAGTAGGCAAGAACATATGAAAAGTAGAGCATTACTATAATAGATTTTGTGTATATTTGATCCAATAATTGATTAATAAATCTGTTTTCTAAAGTTTGAACACACTTGCGGGTACTCATATAGGCGTCATTGTTTTATTGACCTTAATGATATTAAAATTGGTTTCAAAATAACATTACTTAGTATATCACATGAAAAATAGTGAGAAATGGAAGCAGATAATATGTGTACACATTTTTTAATGCCAGAAGTGAATAATGCATCAATTTGTATCTACTCTTATTTAGTACGGAAGTGTATGATTGAGTGGTCCACTTTACAAATAGTGGCCATAAAATTCGTTTCCGTTGTGTTATACTCCAAAGATAATGGAGACGTAATCGATTTATCTTTTAAAATGATTTAAGCTGTATAAAGACAAATGCTAATGTTACAATTACGTAATAAATGAAGTTATCTCAAATGCAGCTGAGTTAAATAAATAATAAATTAATTTTATTAAAGCTTTATAAAGAATACGTATTAATCAATAATGCTAAAGTCTCCTGATAAAATATATAAATTATTTAACAAGTTTTCAGATATAGATCTTCTTGCATGCCATAAATCTTGTTTCTTTTAATGGTAACACTGATGTAGTATTCCACATAACACCAAAAACACTATACTGCACTCAACGCACGAACCAAGTTGGCATCATCTGGATGATTAAAACTAAACCTATGCAAACATTGTGTCATATTTATACCTAAAGTATTTCTACGGTTCAGTGAACCATCGCGACAGCTCAGTGAACCATTGCAACTAATCAGTGAACCGCGGCGACGGATCAGTGAACCGTGATTTATTAACCAATAAAGCGGGTTATATTTGGTATTGGCCCTCTGTCACCATTCATGCTATTTTTACATTTAGCATTTTTCAAACTCTCAAAGGCATTCAGCTCTTTGTAATTTGTTACATTCCTAATTAGTCTTAAATTGCTACTATCTACTTTATGGTTGTTCTCAAACGCATGTTGGCGACACTAGACTTATCTGTTCTACCATATTTGAGATAAGTTGTATGTTCCTTGAATCTTATTTGATTTCACTTTCTAGTTTGTCCTACATACTTTTGATTGCAGCCTTATCAGCTAATTTCGTAAATCCCCGACTTTTTCTTAGTTTCTATTGTCTCTTTTAGATAGCCTTAAAGTTATTGTGGTTTATTTCCCGATGAATAAACCACTGGCATACCCATATCTTTAAAAACCTTACCAAAATCACTAACGAAACAAGGATCGCATGGAATAGATATGAATTTTGGATTTTCTCTTTCATTTTGAAAAGTCGAGGAATTTCGAAGTGTCTCTTTAAATTTACGTTTCTTAATTATTTTATCAATTAAACTTAATATCTTCTCATGAAGATAGTTAAGATAAGTTATTTTCCTGGATTTAAAAGCGCTAATCCGGGATCAGGGACAAAATAGCCAATTCCGAGACAATTCCGGAAAATTCTGACCATGTGGCAACCCTGCTCATCATAGATACTGCAGCATTCTTTGGCCAACAACGTATTACCTCTATGGTATTACTAAAGTATAGTGTTTTAAATCAAATAACGTTATTACTTCTACATATTCGCTTAATATACCCTCATGTATATAATGATACGTGTGAAAGAGTTGATTTTAAAACTATTTTAAACACTTGATTGTTAGGCTTTAACGTCTGTATTATTTTGCATATTTGTTTTAGTATTAGAATAAATCGAATTATATTTCAGATGCAAGACCGTATTCAAATTTCTAAAGCAAGAGTTTACAAGTAAAATACAACCTTAATTTGTATCTAATCACAGCCGATAGCGTAATTATTCTTCCAACGTAATAGATACAAAACGACGTAAAACTTCTATTCGTATTTTTGTATTTTTTGAAATTCCAAAGCAAACTTAAAAATGGGTTAAATTAACTACTAAGCCTTGTATTGATGTTAGAGTAGAGAAGGAATGTTAATTTTTTTCCTCAGTAATACATTAAAATGCATGTCTTGTCATTTGCAAGGATACTTTTGCTGTAAGTAATTGCAAAATATATAAAGCAATTATTCCAAAGTATAAAAACTGTAGCAGTTTACAACAGCTTGTGGTCTTTTCGCAGATGACAAACAAGTTTTCAAGATCAAACTGTCTGCAGTTCATTAGTTTCCTCAGTAAACAAAGACATTTTTAACGATTTAATGTCCGACAAGTGCAAATTCGTATGCTGCAGATTATGGAAATCTCATCTGCTGTGTAAAATGAGGAACAAATAAAGCTGCAGGCTGTGTTTCGCCTCTACAGTTGATAATTATCTGGAACCTCAGACCAGTTTTTCTTCGACGATTTTACACAACACAAACAGAGAACTGTTCAGTATCTAAACTGGGCAAGCAGATAATAAACATGAGTCAGCTTCTGTAAGGCAACAATCAAAATCTTAAAGAGAATAAAACTGCAGTACACCTAATTAAAACATTATATAATGTAGTTTTCTTTTTTACTGCTACTTTTGTCTCTTTAAAAAGTGCTTCTTCTCTCTCTCCCTCTATGCCTTATTTTTAATCAAGAAACTATAAATTTATCAATTTGACTTCACTGTAACATAGTATATGAAATAACTACATATTTTCGGGTTTACACCTAATAGTATACAGGGTGTCCCACGGTGACGAGACATTAGACATATTACGGGTGAATTTTAATAATTTTTGAAATTATGATCCATTATTAGTATCACTGTAATAAGTTCAGTATTTGCATTAAACGTTCTCTGCATCAAAGGTGATATTCATATATTTCTTTAAATTATGGATTTAGGTCACATATTGTTTATATTAATATATTGTAGGTGTCGATATGAGAAAAGATCGGTTTAATGTACCTGTAAAGGCTGCAGTGAATTATTTGTCTTTATAAGTTTTATCTCCACAAGGAAGTTTATATTAACTTTTCTCCTCATTTAGGATTCCCCTTCTAAAGTTTGGCCGTCGGAAAGTAGATACGACTGTATTTATCAGAAAGGTTTACCATTTCATTATCATTTTTAGTAGCTAATCTGGAATACTCAGATATATTTAAAAAGTATATTTTTAAATATATTTTATATATATTTTTAAATAATATATATAAAGTACGAGCAATTTTAAATATTTCCAGTTTTATAACATTCCTATTTCTTTGATATTCCCTTGAAAACTGCTTTCGGAAGAGAATGTGAGTGAAAATTCGTCTTCCGTTTCATTTTTATTAAAAATAGAAGAAATTTCAGAAATTATATGTGCAGATACAGAATATAGAGTTTCTGAAACTCATGGAAAAAATGTATGTAGTATGGGCATCAGTTTGCATCAGTATCTGTATTGAAGCTTAACAGTTAAAATGCAACATTTTCCAGTATCTCCTTAAGTAAGATAAACATGTAATCTAGTTAGCTAGCAGTTCCAGATCTACACACTTACCAAAATAAAGTTGATGATGGTCCTTCACTAAAGGCAAATAGATAAAATATGATAATTTCCAGTATCTCCTCCTTTTATAAGGTGTTATAAGGTTTAAATGAAAAAAGTTCAGTTTTAAAATTTGGATTCCTTCAAATATTGTATAATAAATTATTATGCAACTATTGCCCATAGGAACATATTTTCTACCTCCTAAGATGGCCCAGAAAATTATATTGAAGGTTTATTTGCTGATAGCAACTGAAAATTTTAAATCATCTGAAATAAAGGGATCACAGTTGCAGTACAGAATTAAGCCTAGGCATACGATATAGGTACAATCCTTGATACCAATAAATCACAATCAATGCGTTATTAATAATCTTATGAAGAAACATAATAGAGTGGATTATACGTCTGTGGTATACATAACTCATATAACAACGTGACAGCACAGCAGTATTTCCTGTGGGAAGCCACGAGGAGGGATAGAAACCAAAATTGACAAAGTGCAGAGTCTTCAGGGACCTTCGTTGAATCTTTTCTAACTGAATATGTACATTGTAAATAGGACTCCACATAACAGAACCGTATTCAAGTTTATAGCGCATAAAAAACGTCTATAAGCTATTCAGAGTTTTCGCGTGTTACGAAAATTCTTAAAGTTACGCAAAACAGAGCCCCGGTTCCTGAATGCAGAATCATTTATTAGACGAATGTGTTCCTCGAGTGACAATTTACTATACAACCTCGAAACCTTTAGATTGTGTAACCCTGTTTAAAGTAGATTGATCCAGTTTATAATCATAATTCAGGATAGTTTTTCGACGACTATACGACGTGAGATTTCATTTATTTACATTAAGAGGAAAATTGTTTCGTCTGCACCTTGATTGTTTCTCTAGGTTATTTTGTAACTTAATTAATTAATAAAGCAATCAGAAGGTGAATTTACTTCAAAAAATAACTTTATATCATCAGCATATAATAAGTAGTAGATCTGTCATGTCATTAATAAAAACTACCAAGAGCAGAGGTCCGAGGATCGATCCCTGTGGGACACAGCGAAGACTGAAACAAAGTCAGAACAGCGGGAAGCATAACCTGTTAGTCAAATTTCGTAATCAATAAAAATCGTAATCGTGCCTATCGAATGCTTTAGAGAAATCATTGTAGACTAGACTATCCCAACATTATATATTATATTAAGTAGTAGATCTGTCATGTCATTCATAAAAACTACCAAGAGCAGAGGTCCGATGATCGATCCCTGTGGGACACAGCGATCGATTTTTTTATTGGAAACCCCGATATTGGATATGCTGAAATCCATTAGCAAAGTAAGACCGAAATAAAGTCAGAAGAGCGGGAAGCATAACCTGTTAGTCAAATTTCGTAATCAATAAAAATCGTAATCGTGCCTATCGAATGCTTTAGAGAAATCATTGTAGACTAGACTATCCCAACATAGATCAGGTAGACGTGTTCCTGATGCATGTTGCTTCATGTCCTGTTAAAGACCCATCATTATTTTATCCTTGAGAGTGAGTATATAGCCTGATCTGGCAACAAAAGTACTCTTTAAATTTTCTAACGTTTTAGCTTGTCACTTTTTGTTAAATTCAAATTCAGCTCGACGCGAACACTTTTAAAGATTGGCAAATCAAAAATATCGTATATATAGAAGACTATTTCCAAGATATATTTCTTTCCACTTCAACACAATATCCTTCGTTAAATTAGCTGAGAAATGTAGAAATATATTCCGTGTCGATCCATAACACCGCTATATACCTGCACCATTGTTATTAGAAACTTGTTCAATCATACTTCGGGATGGAGAATTTCATGATGTTTCCTTTTAATAATGCAGAAGATGATGGAATATCGGAGTGCTGGTGGCCCAGAAATCGATATATTTGCATACCACTCTCTAGCCGGGCCGTGCTTTCACAATAACAATAATTCCCGGGCTTCGTTTACTGAGTCTCGAATCGTCTTATTTAAAGAGGGGATCACACACCGTTCGTATTTTAAGCCCTGTTAGAGCTCGATAGATGACACCAATATACGGGGTGACTCAGCTAACCCGTTCATTAAAACTTTAATGATTTGCTACTGGAATATTTTTTGAAAATTTGGATACGGGGGTTTTCGAGAAGGTTCTATTCATCTGAAGTATTTCCATTCTTCTAGCACTTCCTGTCATACCGAAAATGGCTATCAACTTTCTTATTTTAAATGGGATACCCTATATTTTTTACATTTTTGATTTCTACGCTAAAATCTACGTTTTTAATATGTGACAACCTATACGAAAAGTTAATAGTTTTTTAGATATTTAAATTTTTTTTTAAATTTGATTTGGTGGTACCCGAGGGGTAATTCACTAAAAAAATTTGGACACTGAAATTCCCCTTGCAGGGAAAAATCCCCGAAATTCCCCAAAAATTCCCTGAAATACCCCCAAACTTTTGAAATTCCTTGGATATACTAAATTGTCAGCAATTCCCCGAAATTCCCCAAAATCGTCCGCAATTCCCCGAAACTCTCCAAAATACCCCGCAATTCCCCATGGCGTTTTGAAATTCCCCATAAAATAGGTAATCTCATCGGGCCTCAGATATAACAAAATACCAGAATGAAGAAAACATTTTTTGTAAAAGATATTCTTATGAATAAAGTAATATTTTAATGGATAAATTGCAAATTTAAAACAAAATAATAACAAGTATTTTCTTATATTACAGTCAGTCTTTTCTTTTAGGAGTTGAGGGTACAGCTTAACAATAAAGTAAACGTATAAGATATTACTTTAAAAGATATTACAGCATTACATAAGTTTCAAAAATAAAGAAAAATATTTAAAAAGTCTTTTCTTTTATTTGAGTTAAGATAAATAAGTACAGTTTGAGTAAGAATAAAATAAACGTAAGATATATTCTTTTAAAAGACAATATCATATAGTATAACAAATTTATAAATTGTTTGTCGCGAGATTTCGTATATCGTTATATTTCTTATTTATATCCAATAAACTAACCCGTTTTAGCTCAAAAGGTTCTGAACCCAAAAGAAAGATTGTAGAGATTTTATGAAAAATGAAGCATGTACCATTGAAATTCCCCAAAATACCCCGCAATTCCTTGAAATTCCACAAAAATTCCCAATTTTTCTCGAAATTCCCCCTGATTGTACACTAAAATACCCCACTGATTCACCCCTCGGTGGTATCTTATTAAAATGATTGTCAATGGATGACAAGGAAAGTTTCCAAAGATGACTGTGGTAACAAGTTTCTGCTATGATTAGGCGGACCATCAAGCTTTCAAATTATGTGTAATTTCGTATTTTATTGTTTACAGGGCGTTCAAAAAAATTATTTGATTCTAATTTTAACCATCCAAAAGTATTTTTTTACATGCAACACCCTGTATTTTACTGCTCTATGTGATAGAGAATAAAGTGATATTTTAATCTGTATTGGGATTCCCGATACCAATCTGTTTTCTACCAAACCAAATACTACCAAATCTAATACCAAACTATTTTCATGGTATCGATGTATTTACTTTCTATACAAACATTTTCTGTTTCCTTGAATTGCTTGAGTTGTGAATAATTTGCAGGACCTGTGGTTTCATCACTTTAGCCTATTTTTCACTTATTAAGGAGCATAGTTCGCTTATTGAATGCAGAACTATTCTATGTCACAAAATGATAATTTTACAGGAGAGCATTTTTTTTATTTACTCTGAAATTAAAACCAAGTTTAAAAAGATTTTTTTTTTATAACCTAGGATTTGAAGTCCCTCTTTGATTCTTTTAAGGTTTTTAAGATACATTTATTAAAATTAATATTTATGGACTTAGGATACTTTATCATTGTCGGAAATAATCTATGTCCATATGTCCTTATACCACACAATGCAGAACAAACTTAAGTCCACAACTAATTTAAACTTGGGATATTTTATTTTAATAATTATGATGCAGAACTAATCTATGTCCACAACTCATGCGGACTTGCGATGTGCCACCGACAAAGCATAGTTCTGCACTGAATTGACGCGACACTTTTGAGCTAGGCTAGTTGGTCAGAAATTAGGTTAGAGGGGATGCCGTGGATTGAAGTTAGGCTAGTTCTGTAGCAAAATTCGGCTTGCGCGGATCTCAAAGATAGGCTTGTAAACCCAAATTAACAAAAAATGGACATAAGCTAGTTCTGCATTCAATAAGCGAGTTATACTATTACATTACAATACATCAAAAGATAAAATTACTGCAACCATTCCAGGGCTTCGTCGGCTTATCTCGCCTTGTCTTATTTAAAGCCAGGATTATACACTGTTCAAATTTTAAAACTGTCCGCATGCAAGACACAGATAATGGTCGGTTACATAACTGCTACAAAACTCCCAAATCCCGAAATCCCATTACGAGCTGCGTGGATCCGCTTGATTAGGCCTGACGCGTTTGGAAAGAATACACTGGCCACCGTAACGCTTTCAAATAATAAATCCCTAAATTGTGGCCTTTGCTAGCAATCAATTTACCTAACACACTTAACCAAAATTGGGTGACAGCTTTTGAACTGCACGAGCCCTTGCTACTTAAAATAAATTAGTATGAACAAAGTTAGGACGGGACACAGTCTTATGAGTATATTGGAGGGACAAATGAACACCGTGCTCCATTATCTCCACAAAATGCCATCCATTGGTTAGAAACAGCAAATATATTTTTTTAATTTCGGTAGTTTCATAGTCTTTTCATTATACCTATTATGATTCACAAATCGTAACGGTGTATCTTAAAATTATTCATAAACACCACAAAAAGGGATAACCTACTTTAAAGACAAAATAATGAAAAAAAAAGTAATAAATCCCTAAGTTGGATATAATAAAATACGACGAATAAAATATAATGTTTAATTTGACTTAATTAATTCTCCAATTCCTAGCATCAATAATGTATCATCATCAAATAATCTATCAAATAAATTATTTTTGAATTAATTCCTCGATACGTTTTGCAAATCATTTTGGAAAAATTTGTACAATATATGTACTGCACAATGCTATGTACACATGGATATTCATTCATTCGGCTTATATAAATTATTGGTAAGTGAAAGTCTCTTCATTAGAAGCCATTTATTTGAAGCTCCAACTTCAACTTGGAAATTGTGATATAAAATATAATTTGGTTTTACAGCTCATCAACTTATTTTGCTTCGTGGAATAAAATTGGAACAGTCTTTCATTTTTTACTCCATACCGGATCAAAGGAAGATATACTTTTTTCTAAACTATCTTAACTATCTTTATCATATCTAATAAATTTCTAGTTTGCCTAAATTAGTCTTTTTCTTAAATCTTAGAGCTAACTTGTTTTATATTGGAATAACCTAATTTAACAATTCTTTACTCCCAACAATTGTTGTCATCTATTATTTTGCTCTTCTGGCTATCGGTCATCACATAAAATAAGATTTTACTAGGTCATGACGTTTCGGTTTATAATTACATTACTTCTTCAAAACTGTAAATATTATGTATTATACAACTATATTTCGTATAAGCGAACAGCCTGTTTTCTTCTCTAATTAAATATAGGGAAACTCTTTTCTATTTAAAAGTCTGGTAAATATACTATCATAAGTACATGCAATTAACAGTGCTTTTATTTCTTATCGAAAATGTTACTACTTTTACTGTGTAGTTAGGTATACAGCAGATATATCAATATGTTTTTATTGATTTGCCATTAGTGCTAATGATGAATATTAAATTCCAATGGAGCATACATAAACAAATTACTTTGAAACGATATAGAGTAGTTAATATTGCATAAGTAAATGCCTGCCTAAACAAGCTACACAACAACAATGGATTGCTAATTACAATATAACAATAATCGGTAAACGGCAAGAGTTATTTTGTATTAATGTAAAGAATATAAGGTTTACTGTATTGTAACTATTGTAAAGTAATTTTCTAGAGGTCTGTAGATCATGTTTTGTATCGTAACTAATGCAAAACAATATCTTTGCTAAAGTCATTATAGATCGTATCACCGGTCATTCAAAAGTGAGCCCCAAAATACTGCGGCCGTGACTAGAACTATTCGTATTTGCATCCTATCGATTCCCTATTCAACGAGTATTTTTGTTCTTTTCATAAAATCCAAGTCTGCTTGCTGAAATTTTTCTTAGCTTACAAGGGTCCAAGAACCTATGAGCGTTAGCTTCAAACGAGTTTAGCCATCACATTCGTCCAATATATAGGTACAGCAGCACTATCATCTGCATCATCACAGATAATTAATACTTAACTGTGGGGCATACGGGACTTTCTGCGAATCTTAGGTTTTGGGAATGCTTCTTGAGATGGCAGAACCATTATGATCCTTACATGGTCATGGAGGTTTACTGAGGTTCAGCATCTCTGCAGTTCTTTCCTGCGGAGGATCTTACTTCCACATCTTCACGAGGTAAATTCTGTTATACACTAATAGAATCTTTTCTCACAAGATGTCTGTAGTCTGGAAGTTTTTGGCTAATATGGTTTGACTGAATTTTACGTTATTAGCCCGGACTTAATTTCTGCGAAATGACCCTTGAACTTTTCATATAGAACAAAGCCTCTCCAAAAGTTTCTCTACAAATCCGTGATGCTATAGATTGGTTACTTCTAAAGAATTCTAGCCTTCTTCTTTGTTCTCTTGTTTGTGGGTAGATCGTTGAATATCCTGAAGTACTGTAGTTAATATCGGCATATTGATTATTTTGTTAGTTTAGTTGGGTTAATAACTTCATATTTTATATAACATTTATTTATCCGCATCCATGAACATTTTATAATTAACATTTCCATTAAACCATATAAACCATATTTCTAATACGATGTTCTGTTTAAATTTAGAAAATCCACAGATTATTCCAATAAGAAATGCATGATACAGATGTCAAAAATCTATAAATATTCCTTGCAAAAAAAATTTACATTACAAAAAGACAATTAACATACTAATTATGTTATTAAGATAACAATTTTCATATGGGTACTAATTGACACATTTGTACGGTTTATATTAACAGAAAAAATAATACGTACATGAATAATTGTATGTCTTACTTTTTGTAGAGAACCCTATGCAACCTATGTAACTGTAAATCTCAAACAGGAGACAGTTATCTCAAATAGGAGACAGGTTTAGTTTTAACCATTTCCAGCTGATGTCTACTTGGTTGCCGAAACTCGCGTCGAGTGCAGTATAGTCTTTAGGTGTTATGTGGAAAACTACGTTTGTGTTATCATCACACCAAGGGTTCCAACCCGTTTCAAGATTAACTGTAATTCACCAAAACACCTGAAGAAATTGTTCTTTTCAAAATATCAGCTTATGAACCATGAGCTTATGTTTTTAAATTGGTGTTGGGAGACGAATTTTTCCAGAAGTGTGGAATTTTAAAGACAAATAAATGTGAATATCGGCGGCTAATGATTCTATACAGCATTCTTGAAATTTCGGTTAACTGTAATTTAATGGTTTCAACTCTGAAAGTAATATATGACAACAGCGATTAAAACATAATTTTGTTACTAACGCTTATTTCGTAATTTACACATATTCAAGAATATTAATTAAAGCTACTATATAATTAAAAAATTAAATATGTAAATGAGATATATAAACAATCCGAACGAATTATTTATTAAATTCCAAAATTACCCATTCAAATGTATTCTGTTAATTTATACCAGAAAGTATGTACCTTTTTCGTTCATTTACACTTTACAGGATGAAATTTGTAAAAACACATATATACTGACAGTAAGTTTATTTGGCATATCCTTTTGAGCCTTAGTGATAAATATATGATAATTTTATTGTATGAAATTAGTTTTCGTCCTGTCCGAGAAGAAATTTATTATTATTTACTTAAACATCGATAATTAAAATATATATGAATAAACATACATTCTTTTTATCATGTACGTTTCGAGTAATGTTTGTACCATAACAGCCTATACACGGCCAAAGGGAAAGGAAGCACAAATTTTTCATTGGCTTTCCGGGTGGCGTTGGAGTTCCAGATCAGTAATAATCGTAAGAAAAAACTATAATTTTATCTTCTATATCTTAGAACTAATATATAAAATTCCATTAAAAAAATATCTCATTGGAGGACTTTTTTTTTCAAAAGACAAGGTATTTGAGGTAAGCAAGGAAGTGTAGGCTGAAGTATCAATTAACAATCATTAATTATGTGATAAATCTGTGACAGATGACGCAGAGCTTCTTCGATCATATAAACTAGAAAACAGTTTTGCTTGCTACTAATTTATTAAATTTCATTTCCTATCGAAGTTGAAGAATATTTCTTATTTTTTCAAATAAATTTAAATACACTCATGAGTTATATTACTACAAAAATTATTTAAATATTATCATGTTTTGTTTTTCTTGTTAGATAGGTACTTATAACTTAGGTATAGCAGTTATAAAAGCCGGTAAATAATATAAAATATGTTATACCACTGCATCACCTAAATTGTGTGTGCGCTATGATTTCAAAATACTTTTTATAAAAAAATATTAATTGGGTAGGCTATCTTATCTGTGAACGTCAATACCGATAGAATAGTTGCGTTGAGTGTTTTAATTACCTCAGATTGCTCTTTTTAGTCCTTATCCTTCATTAATTACATCTGGAGGTAGGGGAGGTAAATCTTGGCCGTTCGGAAATTAAAATCAGACCGATCTGAGCAAGATCTGTTTGCTCGAAGTATTTTAGCTGAGGAGAAAAATTAATCTGAATTTGTGGGGTTGTGGTTGTTATTTTTTGACTTCCTGTAATTTTCTTAAAACAAAAACGAATCTTCGAATATTCCCAGAGACATTGTAAACTGCCTGGCAGAAAAATTTGATACTGTTTCTTCAGCGAACTTTTCATTTTTCGAACAAATCGTATACTCTTCATCTTCAAAAATTATTTGATATCATGGACAATAATAGTTAAAATGATTGATTTGACAATATTCATTTTTAAAATTAATTTGAAATAGAATATAAACCGTCCTTTTAAAAAAGTCAAAGCCAAAAAAGTGGGGTTATATAATTCAATTGGTTTTGTACGTTTATTTTGGATTTGTCAATAATTTATTGACATTATATTATTTATTGATTTTTTTTATTATTAAGATTGTATATATAACCAGTAAAAATGCTGTAATGTATAAGATTAAATAACATGCCACCGTGTAAAAATAATATAAATGTCAAAATACAGAACTAATTTTATTTATGATAGAATAGGAACACAAAATTCTAATGATTTACGTTTCGGTATGTTTATATGGATTTACTAGATTTATGCTAATGCTGTTTTATTTATAATTAAGTATTTAAAATTAGTTTCTAATTAAATTTATGTTTATTTAAGAATAATTAATAACATATAATCTTATCCTTATTCTGTTGGCTGTAGAGTCAAAATACTAAATTAGAAAGAGGTTCTCATAAATTTATCGAATTTAAACATGAACTCTGGCTAAGTTGTTTGCGTCTTTTCTAATAATTGAAAAATAATGTCCAATTTGGCCAAATAATGACCAGAATGTATTTAATTTTCTCTATATATTTGCCATTTAAAAAATTAATACACAATTTTATGTCGTAATATGTAACAATAGCCTATAGGTACCTACCTAAACACAGATATCTTGGATATATTTGTCTTTTTTTAAAAAAAATTGTCAAACGTAAGGATTTGTTAAAACGTTTTTCCTGTACGGGTAGAAAAACTACCACCTGGCGAGTTTCTGGCAAAGAGCAGGAAGTAGGTATGCTCTATCATATGATTGTTTTACAAATAGCCTTAAGAAATATAGCATTATATAGAAATGATGCATTTTTCACATCACGTATTGGAAATTTCAAACAAGAAAACCTTTTTTGTCTCAATTGTTATATCCTCCAGGTGCTATAAAATTAAATAACCTTTTTTCCTAGTGTAAGCATTACAGGGGTAAATACAATATTTCTTAGACGTTTTTAGGATTTTCTTCCTTTTAAATATTTTTTGGAAAATTTCACACCGCCATATTTTAACCAATCAGAGGCTTGTTTTTTGTTCAGTTACCATGCTAACCCAAAAAATTTCCGGAAATTTTTAACGTTGTGTGAAATTTATAAGTGGAAATTTTTCTGTCATTTAAAATGTCAAAATAAAGACGCGGGAGTTGAATGAATCAATACATTTCCTATGCTCGAATTTAAGTAATATTTTCAACATTAAATTATGTTCCACCAATATTAGTAGATCAAAGAAAAATATATGTTTTTAAGTTATTTATAAAAAGTTCACGTAACTAAACTTGGAAAATGGTATGTTATTTCACAAAGAGATTCCGCATTTTATTAAACATATAAATTTTGAAGTAGATACTTCAGAATAATTATCAAAAATAAATGATGTTCCACCAAAGTTAATAAGAAACAAAAATATAATATGTTTTTAAGTTATTTGTAAAATATGTATGTAACTAATGTTAGAAAATGGCATTTTATTTCACTAAGAAAACTCACATTTTATTAAGCATAATATTTGCAATGCTCGAAGTACTTCAGAATAATTATCAGAAATAAATGATCTTTCCTTTCCAAAGCAGAACATTTTCAAAAACACAATCTAATAAATCAGCAAATTGCACAAACACAATGACACGATCACAAGTGGTGGAACTTGACCTAGGTACCGTACTTGACAGTCGTAAAAAATGTTTGTTATTGCTCATGGCTCACTATGAGGAATAAATGTTTGTCATTCGTAATTAAAATGTTCAATTTTGGCATAATATTTATAAAGTTATGGTGTGAAATTTTCTAACCGAATATCCCACGAGCTTAAATTAAAAACCGGAAATTTTTCCTCGTTCATGAATATTTTAATAAAATTATTATATAATTTTCAAAATATTCATGACCTCGAGAAAATTTCCGGAAATAATTTAAGCACTAGGAATATTATAAGGGAAAATTGGTACTAAATTATCCACGACTGTTATTTCCTTCAAATCAATTAATTAATCTGTTTATTCTACTTTTTAGTTATACTGGGATAATATTTTTTACATCACTGATTAATTTTATTCAGAAATATGAAAATACAAACAAAATGAGAAAATATTTGCCACGTGCCTAAACATTATAAATTCAAAAACCCTTTCATAGCAATAAATGCTGCCAGATGTAAGAGACTGGCAGTAGCTTAAACTACACCTTAAATTATTGAACCTGACCATCCTTCAGAGAAACAAAAGCCTCTATTGCCTTCTTCAGTCTATCTCCATTTCATTAAGCACCAATCGAACCCTACAAAAACAGCATAAAAACTAAATTGGAGTCCTTAAAATACAATAGTGCTCATTGAGGAAATAGTAGAGAATCCATCGATTTAAAACAAACACTTCCAATCCCAATGTTCCGCTTCATTTCATTGTACACATAACTAATGCCTAGAGGTAGCAAAGTCCGCTTTTCAGGTTTCTACGGATATAAATTAGATTACATCCGCGTCAAGGACTGGCATAGGCTCGCCAACAAAATAGATGAGGAAGAACGATGTTAAAGAACGAAACGTAAAGACGTTACAGTGATTAGTAGTAAGTGAGGATATACAAACGTATGATAGACTGAAAAAAATGTTTAGTTATATTATTTATTTCTAGACCTGTGATTAGAAGCGTATTTTTAATTAGGTTTTATTATAAACAATATGGTAACTCAGAAGAAACGCTCAGTTTCATAATACAGTAGAAGCATTCAAGCAAAACGTTCATTCAAGAGCATTGGCCATCTTAACAGGAATGTCAAATCAGTGGAAAAAATTATTAGAAACCTCAAATCCAGGAATCCCTACAAATATATGAACCGGAAGAGATACAGAGGGTTGCTTCAATTAAAAAAAGGTGAGTATTTTCATGTCATTTAAAAATATGAAAAATAATTGGCAATCGTTCCTGAAATATCCTGAAAAAATTGGGTGTTCTTACTTCTTCTATATCCTTTTTATTACTGAAATAAATGCAGTGAAATTTGGTATGTTCACATAAATTAATACGCTGAATCTATTGGAACTTTCAACAATTTTCCAGGTCTACTAGATTTCCTTTTTTTCGTATACAACTTTCGGTTTTCTTAAGGCCGTCATATTGGATTTTTGCAGCATTTGGATAGAGAATAAAATTACGATTTCAACGATGTGTCAGACTTGGACTGCCCGACTTGATGAAAATTAAATGGCATGAAAGTGTGCTACTTTTTTATAATTTAAGCAACTCTGTATCTCTTCTGGTGCACGATATCCTAGTGGTGTACACCTTGAAAGTGAATTTTTTAAGTGAATATCTTTAGAAAAGTAATCTTAAGCAAAGAAAAGAAAATGTAGCGAGTATTTAATAATAATTAATAATAAGTTTTTTTAAATATTTTATTGCATTATTATATAATTATAATATAATTACAACTGAAAGATATGGCGGGGGGGGGGGAAGGCCTAGTTACCCCTAGGCAGCGCACCTGTGTTCATGGATTTAATACAGGTGTAGAACTTTTGTTGCAGAAGTAGATATTCTATGCTTCAACAAAATAATCTAAAAAACTCATGTCATTTATTTTATGATATCAAGTTAAAAGTACAGGTCAATGTCATCGTTATAACGAAAGATTTATTGTAAAATTTTCTCAAATCATGACAATGCCATTGCCACTCAGGTGAAGAACTTATTATATAAGGGTAATAAATTAATAAGTAATGACTGACGTACTTTTCCACATAACACAAAAAATACTATACTTCACCAACCAAGTTAGCATCATCAGGAGATGATTTAAACTGCACTCGACACGCGTTTCGCCATCATCTCCTGATGATGTCAATTTGATTGGCGAAAATCGCGTCGAGTGAAATATAGTGCTTTGGAAAATGTAGAAGTATATAGTGCTTTGTTATATGGAAAACTACGTCAGTGTCATCTTCACGCCAAAGTTCCAACTCCCTTCAGGAATGAGTAATGAGTTTTGTTAAATTAATAACAAAACAGTTTTAGCTGCATTAACAATTATGACCTATCAGAATATTTATTATAAAACATTTCTCTCAGAGTAGCAAGTGGGATGACCACTTAAATAAAGTAGTAGGTAACTGACATACAGTTGCACAAATTAAAGACAGGAAAGTGCATTGGTCTTCATTAATTACGTCATTTTGAGCCTCGTTGGCCAACTAGCGATATCCTGCGTTTTAACTCCATTAGTTTTTTGTTCATTTTCGCCGTCGTGGGTCGTAATGGTCGCAAATTAAAAACGAATATTTGCAGTTTTTATTGGAAACTGAAACGGATTTCATCGAAAGCATTGCGTGAGTATACAAACTACGAATTATGAGATATATGAGCTTAATGAAGTACATAAAAAAGTACTCAACTACCAATAGTAAATACTTCGTGAAAGGTTTTAAAATATTAAGAAGATGGTAATTTTAAATTGCCGTAATAGTGTATTTTTTAGTTTATAATAATATTTAAATGAGCCGTGTACTGTCTAATTTATTAAGATATTAGAATAAACTGTTTAAACTGCCTTGTCTGATACAAACATTGTGTATTTCAGTCACATAAAATTATTAAGTGATTTTACAGTAGAAGCAACACTAATTTTGAAATTAAATATGAGTGCTAAAAGCTATAAATTGAAGGATTGTGCTCGAAAATATATTAGCCATTTGTGGTTCTGACAATTTTGTGTAAATTATATTGAATCCCCGTGCTGTCTGGCAATTTCTTACATGTTTTAAATGTACCTTTATTTGCTGCGATGAGCTATTGTTTAGTGAGTACAGTTCTTAATAGCAGCAATCTTCAAGATATTCATCGGACTTGCAAAGCCACTTTATGTGAAACATAATCATTTTTACCCTCTACTGCCAAAGACCATGGAATTACATTTCAGTACTTTAGTGTGCTTGTTGATAGAGAGTTGTCATCTCTTCTTTACATAGATTTTTCAAAACTATTCTTACAACTAGAATATTTCATGTAGCATGAGTAACACATGATAAAAGTTGCAGGTGAATAATTAAAATAGGAGTTACCTCATAACCAATCTCTTCCTCTCTTCTCTCTTATTTCGACTTTCAATACGAGAGAAGTTACATAATGGATTAGTCTCTGGATTGTCCGACTATTCGTGCCCAACTTACCTCCATTGTCTTCCTGTTCTAGCTCTCTTTTAGTTTACCTCCTGTTTCCATTAAATTCTGATCAGCGGAGAAGCTATGTTGTGTCCTCCATCGTTTGTACCACAATGGAAATATTTCAGATTTCCAGCTTTTTCAATTTTGACACCAAATCTTCCACCATTCATTCAGGTGACACACTTCGCTTTTCTATAATTGAAACCCAGCTACCTTTTCCTGACAGAGTCTGAGACTCTTGCTTGCTGACAAATATAGTAATCATTATGTTCATGACCTATACCATTGTGTCTCCTAAATGATTTTTTTTTAATTTTTCCTGCACTCAGAAGTCGACTGGCATCACATACGAGGCATTAACTTCAATCAATATGGTTTTGTTATTATCAAAACAAGCTTTGTTGGAAATGTCGCTGGTTCTGTTTTCTGCTCTTGTTATATTCAATGTGCACGACATTGCCCCATACTTCTGCTTCGTAAGACATAACTAGGCCGTCATATTGTAGAGTATTAGTTTTTGTATCTGGCTTTTCCACTGTAGGCAAGGGTGAGAACCATCTTTTATTCCGTTACTGTTGTGCCCTCAAGTAATTTTTAAAAGACCATTTACCATTTAATCAATTAATAAACTTTAATTCCAAAACAAATTAAACTGGAAATAAAGAAACTGATAGTGGGGACACTGCAGAACTAAAATGTGAAGAAAATAAGAATGTGATTGATAATTAAATTTCAGGATTTTTGGCTTGATATTACTAGGCTAAGATGGAAGTAGGCATTATATTTTTATTTGTTAACTTTAGATGTGCGGCTCCAGTATTTTTAGAAACACTCCATTGGAATAAACTAATTTATAAAACCAGGTTACAAGTGAATATACAATGTGAATTATTTGATTCGACTTTGCTGTACACCTAATGTATTAAATGGATTTTCAATATTTTTGCAAAATTACTTCTTTATTATCAAATTACAAAAAAATTTAAATCACTGAATTACAAACAAAGATAAACATCCTCTACTATATTTATATGATTCTATGTAATATTTTCACCGCGCTTAATGTCCCTCCATAAAAATATTTTGACAGTAAATGAGCGCATATTAGGTTTATAATTCTTAAACTAATAATAAGGCTTTTGGCCATCCATATTAATCACAACAGTCTCTGTTTACAAAGGACAGCCTGTTAATTTATGCAGCCGCGGTGGGCTTTGTTTGTGGACTGATAAGATTTATTCATAACGAACCTGCCCAAATATTACCTTTTTGGATCCGCAATTCTTTGGAAGGTGCGTTCATTTTACAAAAACAAAATATCACTGTACAATCATACCTTTGGTCGCTGATGATATTTATATTGTTAATGTAAAGTTTGTTATACCTAAAGTAGCTTTTTGAAATATTGGGGAAAAACTGAGTTTTTGTATTTATATGTAAATCCGATATTTTTTAGTTACTTCTGATGATTAACAGGCGTGAAACTCTAGTTTTGTAGTGTCATTTAAGAGAAATAAGATGTTATCGACATCCAGTATAACAGAATACATTATTGTCAACAATTTCTCTAATAAATTACAGTAATATCCTTTATACATAAGAAAATATCTTATCTGAAAGCAAAATATCATAAAAGTGTTTATTTTTTTGTTTGGACCCAGTATAGTATAATTCAAGTGAAAGGATGTAAGAATGAAATAGTGAAGGTTAGTTATTAGACCCTTAAATTTTATTAGTAATAGGGACATCTGGACAGGAAGAGAACCGAACATGGAAAATCTATCAGTATGGATCGAACCCGTCAATAGATATGACGGATGAACACAAGGAGGTATCTCATGACAATACTCTCAAACTGAACAAAATTAAAAACACCTGAGCATTTTTCATCCAGTAACTTAGGCTTCTTATTATTTATATTGGTGAACAATGTTTTGGACTAAGGGACACTATACCAAATATTATCAGTAGTTCATCAAAAGTCTAGAAATAACATTAGATACTAATAATACAAAATCAAAACTTTAGTAAGAGTCAAGAATTGCAAGGCATTAACAATATAGTGTCATCACTTTATGTACAGTCTATAATAACATAAGATACTAACAGTGTACTGTCAGCTCTTAATCAACAGTTTATATAAATATCACAAGATATGGTACAGTTCACCAAATGCAGATTAATTGGAACTCGAATTGGAGCTTCCAATTCGAGGGCTACCCTTCAGTGACTACATTTATTTCGTCAATTTCAAACGCGATTGAAAATTGAAAGTAATTGGATTGAATCCCTGTTCGTTCAGTCCTACTTGAAGCCGAATTCCTGCGCTTGCGTGCTTTATATACGTAGCTAACGACCTAACCTCAAAATTAAGTATTGCTTGTTGTATTAATAATATATTATAACTGTTGAGTTTACATTTCAGCTTTCACAGGATCACTAATGAAGTTTTCACATGTGATTCTTTAGTACGTGAAGCACATAAACTTCTGCAGTTCGATCTGATTAAATCCAATCGCATTGCAATCGCGTTTACGTCGTAATCTGAAGCAGCTTGAGCTAAGGCAATCCTACAATAATTTAGGATTAACTTGAACGTTCTAAGCCGCTTGGAATATCAATTCCAGGTGTTTAAGTCATCATTTTCAGTCCTTCTTTTCAAGCTGCTTGGCTTCAAGCCGGCATAACATTGACGAAATAAACATAGTCAGTAACTACCACCCTTATAAATTGACAAATAAGGTAATTAGTAAAGAGCAGTGCAATGGAACAAATAAAAACACAATATCTTACACAGGATAGTTACGATAAAATAACATTCATACTATGCCGCTATAAATATAAATTTCTTCAATAGTACTGTAAAAATATTAAGTGTATTATCTACATTTGGAGGGGCATGACATCTCTTCAAAGTTAAAGGCGGGTTCTCATTAGTCAACTTCATTGATCAATATCGTTGAATCTATGCGATTGGGAAAAAATAGATTAATGTGAATATCCGTTCAATGATATTGATCAATAATATTGCATTTCAATATAACTGAAAGGCGTTTCTACTTTTGGTTGAATCAATGGACTGATTCAATTAGATTGAACAGTGCTTGATAGTGGGAACATGCGTTCAAGTTCAGTCGCATTGAAACGTCGCGCCAACGTCCGTATATTTGAGGTTAAGTTGTGTATTTTAATTCGAAGGTATGTACTTAAATTCTGATTTTTAAAGAATCTAGCTAAACTTTATTGTATTTCATAATAGAAATGTCCAGTTTTAAATGGAGGTGTTTAAGCTTGGTTTCATGTATCTTAATAGCCTGCAAATGTGTCTGTTTTATGTCAATAGTTTGACCTGCATTCCTTCGGCGCTCAAGTGGGGTTTAAACCCTAAAAACTGTAACGTATGCATGTATCGTGTGAAGGAATCAGTTTAGTCTAGTATTAAGTATTAACCAGAGTTGTAAACTACAACCATAAGGTGCAGGACGTTGTTCTGCACACAAGCAGACTAGTTTGTTCACTATCACAAAAAATTATATACAGTCCATTTAATTATACTATAGTAAGTCAATGCAAGTGTTTTAATTCAATCAATCAACAGCGATGCTACCGCAGCTCGCTTTTCGTTAATAACGCGGAGAAATCCCACAGTACAGGAGGGACAACCATATAAAGTTTTTGGAATTATACCAGTCAGAGGAGTGTATCTGGAACATTAGAAGTGAGGAATATAAAAACATAACAATTCGTGAAAAAAGTTATGATTTTTTAAATATTCACATATAATACAGACGCCAGCCCGCACCATTTTCTTCTTTGCAGCCATTTTTAAACTGACACTTTCTAGACTAACTATTCAATATCCTTGAAACATGTGAACCAAATTTCATTCTATTCCATTGTTCAATCGCATAGGTTCAACGATATTGATCAATGAAGTTGACTAATGAGAACCCACCTTAAGTCTTATTTTCCATGAGATTATCGTGCAACTTCACAGTTGCCTTTAAATAGAGATTTTAACTTTTAACAGACTTGCTTATCTATACCTACCAATACATTTATGAAAATATTATATCAAAGATACGCTGAGTATGGACTTAAAAATAATCATACAGAAATTCGATTTAGAATAATGCTGACACGGTCAGACATAAAACAACGTTCCAATTGATTCCAAAATGCTAGTCATCCATTGATTTCGATGCCAGCACGTGCTAAATGTTACAACGACTTTATTAGTCTGAATTGGAAACGTTGGTGGTTCTTTTGTAAACTGTAATTTGATATTCCGCAAAGAAACTGGTTCGGTTAACTTCGGAGACATTACAATATTTCATATTAATGAAAAAAGTTCTTTGTTAAAGCGAGCCAGGGTCATCAGAAATATATGTATTTATTAAATGCCTCTTTAAATTACCTGCCGCTAATAAACTTCAAGGGCGAGTTTTTGCAGCAGTTAGACAAAAAGTGGAAATAGGGCGACAGCTTTTAAAGATATATAATTGTTCTTCAGCTATGAAAAGAGAAAATGTGGTTGTAATATAATAAAAGTAGAATATGCTTCCCAGAATAATTTATCGGTTTATCGAGATGAAAGGAATTATTTAAGATGATAAATATAACTTGAGGCAATGCAAATTAAGATTGTAGGCAATATTCATTTACAGTATTTAAAAAAATTGTAGATATAGGTACCTATTTGCTGAACTGCCTATCAGTAGATCAATTTATTTTATTGTAGTTGTATTATCAACATGTAAATTATAATAATTGTATTGATCCCCTTAAAATATTAATTTTAGAAATTTTATAGAAATATAAGTCAATTGTTTGAGATAAATAGACTTGAAGCGGAAAAGTGAAGTTACATTACATATACATAATATATACATTAAGTTGAGTGAATGTTTAAGTACTTCTCATGTAATTTTTAAAAACTATTTAATCTCTCTATGTAGATTTCAATAGATTAATAAAATTAGTCTGCAAATTAGCAAAATTAGTCTGTTACTACACCTATCCATCTCACATGGCATCTATTTACGTCTCACCATATTCAAATAAGAGAAGGATTTGTTGGGTTATCAAAAAGTTACAATTTAATCTGTAGGTAATGTCTGTAACTTATTTATAGTCCAGCTATATCATTTATTGCAATTTCTTTTGGGATTGCACCACCTGTAACATCGTAAAAAACAGGAAACCAGATGTATTCAAAATAAATATTGAAAGTGTAGTATCAAGGCAAACTTCTAAAGTTTTCCACGCTGTATAATATGTAATAAAAGTAAATATATGACAAATTAATTCAATTTCATCAGTGATTTTTTAGTTTGATATAAAATTCTTTACTTAATATTACAAATGATATTTCGAATTATGTATAAACTAAAAAATTATAATACAATTTAGGATAAATTAAACACTTAACGAGCCTTATCTAATATTTCCTGAACTACTTGACAGTTTGATAAAAAAATCTCACGTTCAAGGGTTTGCGAGAATCTTTAAACATTTTTTCGTGCAGGATACTCATCTGTTTCTTGGCAAGAATATAGAATATGTAGTAATTTAGACTCTACAGGTAAAATAAATTTAATTGTAGTATATAAAGTGTTCCGTTTCCAAAGTTACATGCTTTCAATTTCAGTATCTGAGAACTTGTTTATTTCAAACGGAATACCCTTTGCTATTTTACCCTCTATTATGCAGAGTTAAATTTCCTTTCTTCTAGTATACAGACACAACTACAACTTTTTGAAATATTAAAGTAATTAGCCGGAATTTTTCAAAAACATTTATAATAAAAACAAAACTAACCCTGGTCAGAAAAAGTTATCCTATTTCACTTTGATTTCAATGCGACATTTTTGATGAACATCAATTTTTTAGGCGATTCTTTTGATCATGGCTAATTTTACTACGTTTTTTTTACGAAAAAATCCTAATACACTGAGAGAAATGGCAAATATCTCAAAAGTTGTAGCTTTAACCCCTATTGCTTGTAAACTGAAAGAAGATTTAGTCCTATATAATTTAAAGAAACAAATACAAGCTGTAAAAAACTTTTCACTGTTAGGATATAATAATAATAATAATAATATGTTTATTTACCAATTTAAATTCGAATACAATACAATAGAATACATACATACATGCAGAAATAAAAGAAAAAAATATAGTAAAACATCAAGTTAAAAATACGCTACAATTAAAACAGGTAAGTAGTACAATTACAAACAAAAAAAAAATATATGTATATATATATATTTATTTATTTTTTTTGAGGCAAATTAAACACGAAGAGAACCCACAAAGGAAAACCTGCGCGTGGGTCGAAATCTTTGCGTAATTTACTATGGTAAAAATATACATACATGTGGTACACAAAGCCAGATAAATACATACTACATAGAAAAATGTACAATATAATTAAATTAAGTATAACATTTACATATAAAATTCGAATAGGTACTTAACAGGTTGAGAAGATGAAATATTAATAATGAGTTTTTATTATTTTTGTCTATTTCGTATCATTATCAATAATTATAAATAAAGATTAATACAGTTTTCTTCCATATACTGATGGATATTACTTCTGGGTAGTTGTGTGATCCATGATTTTATTCTAGATTTGAAAAGAGGCAAAGAGTTAATTTTTTTTAAAAATAATGGTACGACACCATACAGTTTTGGCCCTAGGTAAGTATAACTTCTTTGACCAACTGTTTTATTCATTTTAGGTATACAAAGTGACTTTGCTCTGTACCTCGTCTCATACTGATGTTGTATTGATATACTGTTTGCAATATGTTTTTTTGGCGAAATATCAGAGACACAGCAAAACGTTGTCGTGGATCCATCACTTCAGCAACCTGGAATAAATCATCGCTGGGGTAAATAGAGGACTTGTTAAGTATTATTTTAAGTATCCTCTTTTGCAGAACTTCTAGCCTTCTATAATAATAGTTTGCTACACCCCCCCAAGCAATTATTCCGTAGTCCAAGTGAGTTTGAACCAAAGCATAATACATAACTTTTAGATGATAAATCTCAAAAAATCTTTATAGATACTTAAATTTGTAAAGGAGATATCTGAGTTTATTTACTAACTTGGCTACGTGAGCGTCCCACCTTAAATGACTATCTATTATAATCCCAAGGTACTTCACATTAGAAGACGATGATATCGTTACCGTTTTATTACCATGAGTCAATTCTATACTATGGAATTTTGGAAGGTTAGATTTGTAACTGGTATAAGCTGAGTAAACTGTTTTCTTTATATTTATTGTTAGCAACATACTATTAAAAAAATCTAACAAGATACGAAATTCCCCGTATACCCGTATGTATAAAAAATCTAAGATAATATTTTGAAAAATAGATAATATAATAATAATAATAATATCTCTACCCCTCATTCTAATCACAAGGATTAGCCCGAAAGTCTGAGACTTGTGTGGGAGAGGGTGCGGCATATTATTATTTCGCGGGCCGCATTTGCGCTGCAGGAACGACTTACGTTGGTAGGCCCTAACCACCATTCAGTACTGGAATGAGGGAAACCTGGAAAACCTCATTAGTTAGGGGGACAAGTCAAACATCAACTGATTTTAATCTCTCACATTAACACCAAGTTGACATTCTTCCCATCCTAGGCCATCGCCAGGAAGGTTGCCAAGCCATCCCTGCGAATAACCCTTTGATCTACGAGTAAACAATTTAATGAAAAATTGTTTGGTGGAATGAGAATTAGAACCCACGACCTCTGGGTTGAGCGATTGAGACGCTAAGCCTTGAGCCACCGGCTCGCCTAAATCACAAGCAGATCACAAGGGTAGATCACATGCCCAAATGCTTGTCAAAGTATAGAAACTTATATTTTACATTGATATTAGTTTTAAAGATACGTTTAACATAGGCTTTCCGTGAATGACCCTGTATTTATTGTTTACCGACAAAATAATTTAGCTGCAATCATATATGGGGATTGCTTGTGTTGATTTGCAGCATACCTACGTACATACATTATTTATGATGAAATAACAACAAGCGAGACTGGAACAACATTCTACGCTGCTTCAAATAACAATCTCTCCAATTTATCTGTTTACATTAATTTATAGGCGCAATGGCTTGACAATGGGCCGCTATAATATTTAATTTGCTTTGATTAAAAGACATTCAGAACGGGTCGGATGTTAACTGGTTCAAGTTAACAGCATGCGCTATAAATTCAGTTCTTATGTTTCATGATAGTATTCGAGACGGTTGTGACATCATCGCTAAAGAAAGACATTTCTGATAAAGCTTGATTAATAATGTAATGACAAAAATGTTTAACGCAAAAACGCGTGGGTTTTAATATAATATTACAAAGATCAGTAATGAGGTCTTCTTTGCCAGACGGGATACTCATAGCAACAAAGGAATTAATTTACAAATTAGAAGGATCTAATGAAAACGGATTCTTGAAATAATATATCAACAGGCAGTGGAACCCTAAATTTCTATTTCAGAAGGGTACACAAGGTATTACGAAGTATTATTAAAAATAAATATCAACTCATCATGCTGTTTAAGGGAATGCCAGATGTTCTAGAATATGAGCAACCAAAATGTACGTTTTTTTTTTGCCCTTATTCTAGAACTCATCATTCATCCTTTGCTTTTATGAGTATCCCGTCTAGCAAAGAAGACCTGATTTTTACTAATCTTTTTAGTATACTTTAAAACCCATGCATTTTTGAGTACAACATTTTTGTCATTACACTTAATCAAGCTTCATTCGTACAATCAAAATTGGTAATTATTTTTTGGTCTGCAAACGTCATTTTTCTTTTGGCCAGTCAGTCCAGTCATTTTTTGAATTTTATTTTTAAAAAAAGTTAAAAAATGTAAAAAGAAATTATATTTAAAATAAGAAAATTGATAACCATTTCCGGTATATCCGGAAGTGTCAGAAAAACGGAAATACTTTAGAAGGATAAAACTTTCTTGAAAATCCCATATCCAAATATTCAAAAAAATATTCCAATGGAAAGTCCTTAAACTTTTAATAAACGGGTTAGCTGAATCACTCTGTACAATACAATTCTGACACTAGAATTGAAAATAGAAGTAACCTTTGTAAAAACGTTCAACAATTTAATCCCAAAGGAAATACATTATTTTCAAACCAGCTGCATATCTTATGACGCCACGATTTCCTTTGGTTCTTTGGTCTTGCTAAAGGCATATAATTTAACAAGAATTTATAAATGCACAATTTCCGTTTCATATTTAAAATGGGGAAAGAGGAATTATAATATCTCACAAAATTATTAAGAGCTGAAATAAGTGATTTATAAAGCGGCAGACATGGAGTATTACATAAATAATTTGGACGATTTATTAATGTGGTCATATTTGGCATCTGAAGTGTTTACTAGATGTTTTAGATGTTAAACTACTAAAGCAATGGATTCAAGTTCGATTAATATATTTCAGACATATAAAAATGACACGAAAACATTCTTTTAACACATAATAAGATCATGATTTTGAGAATAACTTTGGAGAAACATTGGTAGGTACCTTCAGAAATATTTTTTTCTAATTCCACAAACGATTATATTTTTTAGAACAAGTAGGATTCTGGACGATTAATACGTTGGTCACGCCAGAATAATAGATAAAATCGATAATAAAACATATAATAGATATTTATTTGAAGGAGATGCCGAAAACAACTACTCCACGGGCAATATGCCCCGACTGGCGTTGCGTTACATCGGCATCCCCATAGAAGTCGCCACATCGTTCATCGAGACCAAATACCAGACCCTGACCTGTTTCGCGCTTATTTTGCGCTCATCAGAGTGCCATAGGTAGTGGACTCGATGAACGATGTTGCAACGTGATTGGCTAATGGGCATCGTGAATGTTAGTAGTGGTGCCCAGTAGTGTTTACACACCATAGTGCCCTCTTTGGGTCTGTTTATCTGTTATCTGTCTGTCAGTTTGACAATAATTATCAGACAGATAGTAGCACAGACCCAAAGAGGGCACTACGGTGTGTTTCTCACCACTACTAAGATAACTATCTTAGTAGTGGTGAGGATATATTATATAATATATATGTAATTTCCATATATATACAATTTCTACATATAATACAATTCCTTCCATTTCAGTATTTTGTTTCAAAACTATAAGTTGTGGTAAACGTCTCCCTTTTGAAATACCCTGTATAAATGTCAATAATATAAAAATGTGCCCCCTTCAAATAAAAATCGACTTCTCCGAGCATTTTCCATGGAAACCATTCGTTTTACAGATAATCGAGAATGAAACTTTTCGTTGACTCACCCTGTACATATATATTAAGTTATTGTTTAATTAAAAATATTATAAGAACTCTAGCTGTCTAGTATCAAGAAGAAAACTGTACTCAACCAAATTATTTTCGTTATAATTACTAATATTTTCTCTCACTGTAATATTGGAACGAACTGGCATTATTTCGCATAATAAGTATTGATAGTATGTTATACTTCAACTGTTATACTGATATAGGTTGTTAGTTACTGCGTTAACAAAATTGGGAAAAATATTGGGGACGTATCACGTTGAGGTTTTATAAATGAGTAGACGCTGTTGGAGTGGAGATTGATCACCTACCTATAACTGGCAACGGCGCCTCGATCTGTGACTGTCAACACTCAAACTGAATTCTCTCAATCCCTCCTCGTTTCAAGATGATATTCCATTCGCTGGATATATTTTCTGCGAAGCCATAGGCGTGCCAGTAACTTATGTACCAAGTAACTTTAATAGAAATATTTATCTTTTCTCGACTCATTAGCGTCCTTAAGTAATTTAATTTTAGAATAATAATAATCTCTATTTCTATAGATTTACAAATTGCAAATATGAGAAATTGTCAAGCGTACATACAATGAACGTGTACAAAATATATAAATACAAATACAGACAGAACGCAACAACAAACAAGTCAACAGTATAGTATACACATGAAGGGCAAGTTGTACAGCAAAATGTACAATACATGTAAACAAACTTAAGCCACACTACAACAGACTAAAAAGAGAAGAAGAAAGAAAAAGTAATCTTCAACAATGCCAATCCAGAAATTCGTTTGTTAGGTATTCCTGCACATTATAAATGGAATAACATTCCAACAATTTCTTTGCCCTGCGTTTAAAAGATATAATATTTGGGCTGTCTTGGATATCACGAGGCAGATGATTATATAGTTTGAGCGACATCATTGCAGACGATTTGGAGACCTGAGCAGTTCTACAGTATGGAATGTGTAGCTCACCCGAGTTCCTCAACACGTATGGATTCAGATCACCTCTCTTCGGGAATTTTTCAAAATTTGATTTAATATACATTACGCAATTTAAAATGTATAAAGAATAAACCGTTAAAATGCCATTTTCCTTAAAATAAGGTCTACATGGACAATTTCGTTTCAAATTGAATATGTTCCGGACTATTCTTTTTTGCATAATAAACATTTTTTGTAGACTACTACTGCTACCCCACCAGATAATTCCATAATTTAGAACAGATTCAATACAACCGTGATAGTATAATTTTAAAATTTCTAAACTGTGGCTTTTTTTAATACTCCAAATAACATAATTTTTTATTGCCATTTTTTTTAGAATTCCCATTATATGAGCATCCCGTGAGAGGTGTTTGTCAAGGTGAACACCTAAAAATTTAACATCACTTTGCACCAAACTTCCCGTTGATGACCTGATCAATAAGCTATAGTCATCTCGTGACCCCACAGATGAAAATTTTGTAAAACTAGTTTTTGTTAAGTTTAGAACTAACCCGTTTTGGCAACACCAGTCTTCCATTTGAGCAACGCATGCCACCGATAATCTGCATAGATCGCGTTCATCCCCTGAACTAATTAAACAGGATGTGTCATCAGCAAAAAGTGAACTAGAGCAAATTTGGGAAAGTTTTTGCGTAAGGTCATTTATGAATAAAATAAATAAAGCTGGGACTAGAACACTCCCCTGTGGCACACCTGTGACCACAAAAATTTCCCTGGATAAATAGACATTATCCCCATCTTTAACTTTCACAGTTTGGCTTCTATCCCTTAGATACGATGCTAGCCACTCTAATGGTGGGCCACGAATACCATATCTGAATCTGAAGATAAATATTTAAACAAACCTATATTTTGAGAAACGCAACTCATAACCTACTTATATTTCGTTACAGCTTGATTTTTAAACAAAAAAAATCGTTCGAAATTGTTGCGAATAATTGCACTCAATTATTTTTTATTGTTAACAATAACAAAAATGTTAATGGTAATGTTAACTAAATTCTTTAGATACAATTCTTTAGATTTCAGTCAATTCAGTCTATGAATGTCTGCTGTACTGGCACTACATAAGACGTCTTCATCTCTTTCACTTTCATGGGTGTTACAATCAACATAATTTTTTCTGAAGTCATTCCATGAATCGTTCAGATTTTTAAATTTTTTTTAGAAGATTCCAAACCGGATAATATAGTTAGAATTAGGTTAGACAGATGCCTCACTTGAGAACCTATAGGTACATTAACACTGATGTAGTTTTCCACATAACACCAAAAACACTATAAGACACTATATTATTAAAACTCAAGTTCTAATCATCTCCAGATGATGCCAACTTGGTTGCTGAAACGCGCGCCGAGTGTAATATAGTGTTTTGGTGTTATGTGAGCAACTACATCCGTGTTATCTTCACACCTTCCAATTCCTTTCAAGAACTTATACCTATATTGTTGTTTTTTGATAGTAATTATTTATTTAGATTTGGGTACATATAGATATGTTATTTTTAGTTTTCATGCATTTTGTATGTAATTTACAGAAGTTTGTTTTATATTTTTGCATTCAGCACACAAAAAAGTTTTAGTAGTGTAAATTATTCTTCTATCTACAAAATTCAAACTGTACAAATTTACGTCATAATATATATCAAGAAGCGAAAACCACATGGACACAATACTTATTTGTGACTTTTATAAATGTAAGTACCAAAACTATGAGTGATTGATGTAAATATGATAAAACGAAACAGCAACAGATACAATTTTATATGTGCAAATTAGCAATCCATTAACCAATGCGATACAAATAGAACGTATATATTCTAATGCTTTTCACCGGAAGAACTACTAAGCAGGCTACATAAACCTAATGAATTAATGAACAGGATATAACCGTTGATTTGTATGAAATTAAAGAGAAAAGCCAGTTAGATATTCGATAGAGTTATCCACAGTCTGAAAGTTCTCTCCTTGGGTGCATTATAAACATTAATTGCCTCTTGAACTTTCATCATGAAATACAAAAAGTTATACTTACAAACACTATTAATTTAATACTATAGTAGAGGAAATAACGACATACTTTTTTAACAATAATTAAGTTCGTTTCAACAAATATTCCAAAATAATTACTATTATTACGTTTTTTAGCCAAGCTCTTAAAATTAACGTGAAATGACACGGCAGGAATTTAGTAAAATTACTATAACTACATTCAATTTGATAATTTTTTACAGTCGTTTATTGTACACGATATATTTTTTATTATATAGTATAAAAGACAACCATTTTTCCCAGGCACGTATTCGTATGTAAAACATAACCTCCTTGAAGTTATGTAACTAGTATGGGTACCAATTTATACGTACTTTTTATGCCGTGATAAATATTAATCTTTATTCGTCGTCTGTGGAGTGTAATTTATTAACCGTTAAATAAAAATCTTATTTTAATAAATTAGATTGAAATATTTTTATATGCGCTTATAAGTAGCTTATAAATTCTAAGATTTACTGAAAACCATCACATTGCATATAGGAGGTATCAGTATTTATTGATAGGAAAATCTGCAGTGATACCTTGATAGCAGTGATGCCTTGCTAAAAAACATGTTTCTTGATCAGTACTTAGTTCTTTGTACTCTATAATTTTTTGATAACAATCTCAGATGTTAGTAGTGGTGAGAAATACACCGTAGTGCCCTCTTTGGGTCTTTGCTACTACCTGTCTGAGAATTATTGTCAAATTGACAGACAGATAACGACCTGCTTTTCGGCAGGTGAGATATTTTTAGCTGAAAGTCTGTTTGATCAAATACATTTAATAGACTGATTAGTCTTAAATATAATGTACTTACTATTATCTCTGATTCATCTTGTAAGCATTATTACTTTGAATGCTCTTGTTTTAACACTAAAAATTCAGTTGAGTTGAACAACTATCTGATTATTTGCTTTATGTGATTCTAAAAAATCCCATATTAATAATCATTTATATTATCGGAAAACGAATAAAACTTATCAAGAGGGTCTTATGTTAATTTCAAAAATATTCCAGCAAATTCGGTCTCCTTTTCAAGCTTATTATGCTTATAGGTATTTACCTTTCTTATATCTATAACAATAATACGAAACTTATGTCGACATATGTTAGAAATTTTTGTTCTCGTACTACGGTATTTTTCCATACAATCCTAAATACTTAAAAATAAGATTTTTTAGGAATTTAAGAGGGTTTTACTTGACTTTACTTTAAAATATTTGAAGTTAGAATTTGACTTAATTTAGAAATGTAATTTAGAAATTTCTTTGAAGGTGCGTGGCTAATTTGGGCTTAAATCTTAACAAATAATAGTAGACATAATGGATAAGACTACTACAGCTACTAAGTAAATATTACTAAACTTGATGAATCGAAACAGTTGCATTGCTAAACTGCAACAATAATACATAGTTAGAACATTTTGGTACAGACTTGACCACTGTAACGTTAACAAAATATCTTAGGAATGGTTTATCGTAAGAGGCACTGTATAGATCTGGTTATCGACATTAGATACGATCCATACTAAATCTGCGGGCAAGGCGATTCAGAAGGCCGGACATGACATCGGGAACATAGCTGTGATGGGCGTTGAACCCCGCATGACAGAACTGGTCATCGGAATTGGCATCCATTCCCTGTCGCCTCTGCTGGCGTGTTTGTTCTGACAGTAAAGCCGACCACACACGTAGAGAGCGACTCGCTACGATTCAACAAGAACAGACTTGTAAGTTCACATCGTGAATTAGATCTGTATAAACAACTAATAATATAAACATTGATGAAGGTACTGATACCTTATAAAACATTTAAACAACATTTTTAAATATAGATATGTGCGAAGACAATCCTGCTTTGTAAAAAATAAAAAGTAAAGAGTACGGGAAATCGTACTCGCCTTTTATTTTTCAAAAATACCTGTATTTATACGTAATATAATAAAACTAATAATAAAATAGAAGGCCTAAAACCAACATTCCAATAAGTTCCATAAGATAAATACCGGACAATATTTCAGACCAAAGTAGATGCTACTCAGACTAGCGCTAAGGGTTATTAAGGCAATAAGGCAACTGATAGACAGGAACTGTCAATCAGTCAGTCGATTGCTATTTTCTCCGATAACCAAATAAATGGTGGAAGTGACAATTTATACCAAGTCGTGTGAGAGCGCTGCATACCATTTTTATTATCTTTAATTTTTTTACCATTTTCTGATTACCATAATATCAACCATGTCATGTGGTAACCATTGACACAACCACTCTCCAGATTGTGGGGGTATTGGATGTTATTTTATCTAAACAATCATAGTCCAAAGCCATAGTCCTATGGCTCAAATAAAGTAACACTTAAACCAACTAAGGAGAAGCACCATCGTCTTTCTTTTTGTATTTTACTGGTTTAGACCTTACTGACTACGTTGCGACTGTTACGTGATGTCCGCCTGTTTTGTTTTCACTGTAGTTGAAAAACGTAACTGGCTTAGAAATCGTTATTTTCTGGTCGACTTGCATAAAATTACTTCCTGAAGTAGTTCACAAATAATGTCAGTCTTCGAGTAAAGCAAGAACTATCATCCTTCCACGCTGTCAAATTTGCTATGCTATTAGCATGCAGTTGCTATTTTTTCTAGAATTGGTTTGTCTAATCCTGATTTCTTACAATTATTGGGATCACTGAAAGTTGTGTATATCAACACTTTCAGAATGCTTAACAGGTGCATGGTCATGGTGCAATCACCATCCACACAGCCAAAAACGTCCTATTTCGACTATATAATAATTATAAATTAGTATTAACTAAACTAGCGCTTAAATTTAATGTCAGCACCAGCATCTATAGGCACTTACATAAAATTCATTGCTTACAATATCTGCAACTTATTTGTAGGGCACCTTATGACTTACCAAGTGTCATAATTTATTATCGCGTCGCACTGGTTTAGTCAACATTAATATCGACTTTCTAACCTCACTTTCAATACATTTCCAGTTTGTGCTATCATCGGCCTATCGCTTAGTTCAATACGAAATTCATAACTGAGTTTTACAACAAGATTAGTCACTTCTCAGCATTGGACTGAATCATTCACTCAACTAGAGTTTAGTCGGATTGCGGTGACGCTTGCGTAGTTCCATAATTTGACATGAAGGAATCCCAATTGGGTGTTGGCTGGGTCACCATATTGGATTGCTGTGGATAATAACGTTATCTGCTTATGTAGTGTACCAATTAAAGATAGCAGCGTTTCCTGTCATTGTACTTTTATCAGATTGGAGGCGGGACCATCTTCTTTTGGGTTTTAATCAATTTCGTACGTTACATTGTCGGACGCTCTTCTGCCATCTTAACACACCAGTTGCAAAGTATTCTCACACCATTCTATGTTTTTAGTCATCCCACTTCTGCTGTTACCGTTTGTGGCGATGTCTGCCTTAATAGGACACATAAGTCTTCAAATTCAGGTTTATTGATATTATGTTATTTTAAATAACTATCTAAGAGCAAGTATAGTTTTTACATACATTTTCATGTGAATTTGTAAGTATGAAATGAAAATGAAACCAGTCTATCACGTTTTTTACTAATAGTACATGGAGCAATTGCGATTTTGTCCTTTTGTTGCTAAGATCAACGTATCTTTGTAAGTTTTTGTATCAACACACAACAATGGCAGTGACAAAGTTGCCTTAAGTAGCGTTATTAAATATTGACGTAACATATTAAACTAAACAGAAATCATACTGCGGTCCAAGCTGGCAGATCAACCGTTGCATGTGTGGCCGACTATATTGGCACCCATTGGCTCACAACTTTCCTGGTGTCGTTGTCGACACAATGTATTCGATCTTCGAACGTTGGCAGTCAAACGTGCTAAAGAGGCATCCGGAACATCAATGACAGTCCACTTGACTCGGTTTTTTTTTATGGAATCGTGAGAGGTTCGATTTCATGTCGATAATTTATTATTCTTCAGCAGAGGGCCACATACAATGATGACGGAAGCTCGTTCTTGATTAATTGTAAAAAAATATGTAATTTTCTTAGTATAAGTTCTCTAAAATTATTCAATTCTCTAATAATTTAATGTGTTTATTAACAGTTTCGATTGTAATAATTGTAATAACTATATTACTATCTTCCTTAAGCTAATGAGTATTGCTGCAATTTATCTGCAGTTTCCAAATTTTATACTTTTACTAGTCTATACTTTTCCAATAGAAAACCTATTACTAATTCACGACAGTTCCTCTGTAATAACTCGATATCCAGATTGAGGTATAATATGTAGTAACTATTAGCAAAGATAAGTACACTATTAGTAAAAGCACAGTGCATGTAATAAATAAAAAATATGTTGCTTGTTGACTATTTATTTTATAAGATAGTAGCTGTAGCTAAAGATAAAGGAACGAACCAATTAAAACATGTTTTATTATTTTTTTTTTGATAAGCAAATATTGTGACTTTCAAAAATAATAACTAGGTACTGACAATGAACCATATTTATTCGAATAAGGAAACACTAATAATTTTTAATTAATGAAAAAGTAAAAAAAAGAGTTGTCTCTGAAGGGATTCGAACCTGCAAAATTTTGCGGTTCAGTTTGAAACACTGCCGCTCAACCAACTAGTCCACCGAATGACGTTTAACAACGTTTCTTAAAACAGTTATGTAAACACCTATTAACTTAAAACGAGTTTTTACTGATATTTTAATTAAAAAAGCATTTCGCTTTAGTATTTTGGTAATCAGAAGTGTTTGACAGTCAGTACTATCGATTCCGTTAGTAATATTTCTCACAGTGTGCCCTGGGAATATAAAATTCAATGAAATGTAATAGCCCATGTTAATTGCCATTAGTCAAATGAAATGGGAAACTTGGTATAACAAACACATACTTATTTTTCAGAATTTATTATTGGCTGCTAAAGCTGTTTGGTATATGCAGTTTAGGATCATTTTCTATTACTTATAAAATATAGGCGTATACTACTATCGCGAAACAAATACTTTATTTGACGGAAGAACATACACAACATAACTAGTACTATAGTTGATGAATAATTATTTGTTTCCAATTTAAACTTAATTGGAAACCACTACCCAGCAGCGATGATAATACAGAGGTAATGTCGCTTCATTAAGCCGAACGAATATGTCTACAAATTAAAAAAACTGTATTAAAATATTCAAACTATTCGATCATTAGTGTAGGATAACAACTTGAATACATCTTTAAGCTATTTTGCGATTTCTCTGTACTTATAAGGAACCTGTACGACGAGACTTGCAGGAAACTCAAATTGAAAAAGTAACGCCAATTATTGTCCATATAACCTATTCAAGAGGAATCCTATGAATACTTGATGCATCCTAATTCACTTAATAACAAGAAGTTAGTGGTAATGATTATAGCTGTGCCACAAGAGTGAAGCTACAATAGGGGGTCATGGAATATTCAAATCAAATCTTGCGAGCTTGACGTGTCTAAACAGATTCAACAAACAATTACCTGCGTTAAGATGTTTGACATAGGAGGGAAAATCAGAGATGAACTACAAGCAACAAGCGCTGATCACTTAAGGACCCTAAGGGTATCCATGTAAGTGAGTGCCTTATTTAAATGGTAATGTGTAGATAATAATAAGGAAGAGATTTTTACCACCAATGCATCACTTAGTAACTGCTAGCTTCGTTCGTGTTATAAATGACTTGAAATGGTTATGGGACACTATTACTCTTGTCTTTTTTGTATTTTGAGAAGCTTATTTGGATTTTAATAAAATCAATTCTTTGGAAAAGTTCCATATAAACAAAGAACCAAAATGAGGCTTCTATTAGTGAATAAGGTTTCTAATTTATAAATATAAATCACAGAGAACATATCTCAAATTGCAATATATTTATTCTAAGGTAGGTATTCCTTATAGCATATTATATACTCGTATTTCTATCTAGTCATTGAATAATTCATATTGTGTAATTTATGCTATGTTTAAATAGAAACTTTAATCTGCAAATATGATGAGTTGAAATATACGTAATAATTTTTTTTTTGTATTACGCACACACACCAGGATCTCCATAATAGGCTACATTTGTTTTACTATCTAAATAATTTATTTTTGAATAAATATTGATTATGCTGATGATGGTAAATAATTTAATTTATCTAATTTGTCTTACTTAAACTCATAAAAATCGCAGAGAGAAAATACGGGGAGCAAATTTAACAGACATTTATACCTTTAATTTTTATTTATATAATTATTCAATTTTATGTCATTTGCCTTGTGTTGCTATATCTATTGAAAAGTGTAATGATACACTTTCATTCATCACTTAATAACTACCTTTTTACAAAACTTGCTACAATTAATTATCTAAAACTGATGCTATGATTATTTAATACATTTAACTGTTATTTTTAAATCACAGATATTTTGACTACCACAATTTGAGTAGATTCAGTTTTAAATACTTACTAGAACAGAAATTGTGCACATCTTCGTGATTTTGTAAGAATGTTTTCACAAATTCGGGATTTTTAACTTAACATTGCTACTTTCAAAAACTTTTGCTTTTAAATACCAATGGGGTACCACAACTCCTGATGATATGGGAGACAATATGAGTATATTATTTGAAGGAGATGCCGAAAACAACTACTCCACGATCAATGTGCCGACTGGCATTGTATTACTCTGGAATCTCCGTAGGAGTCGCCACATCTTTCATCGAGACCAACATCAGACACTGACCGGTTGCGGGCTTATTATGCCCTTGCCAGAGTGCCATAAGTAGTGGAATTGCGACATGATTACCTAATGGGCATCGTGAATGTTACCTAGTAGTGGTGAGAAGCTCACCGTGAGCAAAGTGAGTGAAAAAAGACCCGCAACGACGGCACTAGGGTATGTTTCTCACTACTACTAACGTGAGTAAATTATGTTGCTATTTTCATGAAACTACTACAATTATACTGATTTTTACGGAAACCAGATAGAAACCCATGATAATTAATGTCGTATGAGAAGTAAAACAAATTTCAAAACCTAATTCAAAACAATTTTTATTTAAGAATTATGTTCTACGAAATAGTGACACGTGCCTGCTTGATCAAATCTTTCATGTGAATGTAAAAACAGATTATATTCCCATATAAAATTTGTAAATCATGGTGTGTGTAATAAATATTTATTATTTGGCTGAGGTTACAATAATTTTAAATAGTTTAAACTAATCTGTCTGTAACTGCAACTGCGACTGCGCTCTATTCCACTGTAAAGGCGTCAATGTACCTTTTATCTTATCAGTGAGTGACGACGTTATACCATTTGGTCACTCAACGCTTTTACTTACAAATAAGGTCTTTTCTTATATTTTTATATGATGATCACAAGACACCTATTGGTTCAAAATATACTTTAAAACAGTAGCTTCCCGGGTGGTTAACAGTAATAGAAAATGCATGCTTTGGCTATTAAAATCATTAACAGATATGTTTAATATGACCTCGTATGGTAATGTTTCTCATAACGATGAATGACTTTATAAATATCTTGAGACTACGAGACTAGTTTGGTCGGGCCGACAAAGTTTTCGATATCTATAAGATGTTATATTTTATTAATTAGATATCAAATTCTTAATTAGTAAGCCACACTGAATGCCCTATTCATTAATGCATTTCCAATTAAAATTCGAGGTAAGAAACCAGTTGGACGAGCAGGCCATCAAGTAATTAAGTAGGTACATCTTGCTCATTAAGACGTAAATTACGTTTAGGACGCTGTGCAGTGATTGTATCAGGTCAGAAGATCTGCCGCTAGATTTTACATATGCAGTGGTGGAAGTTTGTAAACAATTGTAAATATTATGTTTATTCTAGAACCTAACTAAGCTGACTCATATTTGATGATGCATAAAGGCTGGTTTTCGGTGACCACCCATTAGAACATGTCGGAGACTACTTAGATTTATAGAATGAAAATTTAGACACTGAAGTTTTTGAGTATGCTCTCCTCAAATAAAATAATGGCGTCTTCGTAACACTTCCGGATATATCGGAAGTTGCCGGTTACTTTCTTATTTTAAATGAAACACACCCATATATTATTACATTTTTGAATAAATATAACCAAAAATGTCACGAGAACGCCATTATTTTATTTAAGGGGAGCACACTGAAAACCCCCAGTGTCCAAATTTTCACTCTTTAAATCTAGGTAATCTGACATATTCTACTGCATGGGGTGGTCACCGTGAAACACCCTGTATGCATTAATAATTTACGGCGAAACCCATGGGTCTAGAATTATAAGTTGCCACTTTCATATTCCAGCACCGAAAAATTATATTTCCAAACCATCATATAAAATTGTTTAACTTGTGATAGGTTCGAAGCAAAATACATAAATTTATCCCAAAATGTAATAGTTATTTTTAAATTACTCTGATCTTTATTAATAACGATAACATCTTACTATTGTATGCAATTAATGTGAAATACCAATTAAGAAAGGAAAAAAACTACAAACAAAATTTAAGATAGTTGCAAACTATAAAGTGGTAATTTTTTCATATCGAGTAAAGTGACCGAAAGAAAATTCTTATTTACACTGTTTTAAGGTACCCTAGTTGACCTAGTTTTTGTCTGCTTACATTTTGGGCTATAATAAGTATGACAAATGGTAAAGTGCATGGTGATAACATATCAATGTTTGTGTTTTTTGTTAAATAATTGTTATGTTAAAATTAAAATATATTCTGTGTTTACAAGACTAATAATAGAAAAACTACAAGATAGTGGTTATGTTGTATAAATAAATGGGTTCCCTGTTCTTATATAAATTGTTACATGCCTTTTGAAGAAGGAACTGTTTGTTATACGAGAAGCCAAACTTTCAACAATAAACCTCCAAAAATGATCTTTTAAATAAGTTCAACTATCTCCATGCAGACAGCGCAGTCATTTTTGGAAACGCCAATACAGATTCCTAAACGAAAGTTCAATTTTCTGCTGATTTTTTTTTAATTTCATAAGTGCAAAACGTGCAAAATAGAAAAAATAGTATAAACAAAATGTTTCATAAGGCGTTAATCCACTTGTCCTTTAGAAAACTCGCTGCTTGACCGCTCATTTTCTAAACTTGGACGCTTGCGATAAACGTACGCCTTATGATACTCGGTGTTAGATATACTAATAAAAAATTGTTTTCCTCGATTATATTACTTGTAACTCGTCTGTATGTGAAAAAGTATAAAATAAAAAACAACAAAAAACCATATATGTAATTAAATTAATTCACCATTTTTCATGGTGAAATAGTTTATAATTGCCAGTTTAAACTGCCAATTATAGATAATTGCCAGCTTAAACTGTCAATTATAGATAATTGTCAGTTTAAACTGGCAATTATCTATATTTGACAGTTTAAACTGGCAATTATACATAATTGTCAGATCAAACTGACAATTATAAACTGTCAATCATACATAATTACCAGATCACACGGACAATTATTGACAGTTTAAACTGGCAATTATAAAATTATTTCACACGATGTCCTTTTACAATTGCCAGTTTAATCTGTCACTTATAGATAGATGTCAGTTTAAACTGGCAATTATGTATAATTGACAGTTTAAAGTGGTAATTATGTATAATGTATAATGCCAGTTTAAACTGGCAATTGTAGAAGGACATCGTGTGAAATAATTTTATAATTGCCAGTTTAAACTGTCAATTATAGATAATTGTCGGTGTGATCTGGTAATTATGTATAATTGCCAGTTTAAACTGTCAATTATACATAATTGCCAGTTTAAACTGACAATTATCTATAATTGACAGTTTAAACTGCCAATTATAAAATTATTTCACACGATGTCCTTTCTACACTTTCGTAAGAAACATCTGTTTTCAAACTCATATTTTTTTCGAAAAATATGGATATAGTATAGTAGAGATATGGGTATTTACTTCACTCAGTGAATCATAACACTACTGATAAAAGTATTTAGTACCAAAAACTACGAAATAATGTCTCTCTCAAAATACTTCGTCCAATAATGTTCTATCTGTAAATCTTTGAGTTAACATGGCTAATAACATCGAAGACATGAAAAACTAAGAAATATTCCTACATTTCTTTACTTTTATGTCTGGGTTTCTTGTGGCTTCCCGTGTTATTCCATATTAATTTCACGGGTTAACAGAGACTTAAATACAATGATATTAAGACTTACCTATCACTTGGGTACCTCGTCACTGAAAACAAAAAATTATTATTAGTAAGATTATACTAATCACCTGGACACCCTTAAACATAATACATTACACAAATTATTTAAATTTCTATCTGAAAACATTTATTTATCTTCAAAGAAGCTATTTATATATTCCTGTCACAAATTTTGTCACAGCGACTACTTTTTCTTATTAATTTCCATAAATATATCCAAAACGTGACAAGAGTAATTTGTAAGAACAATTTAAATTCCAGTAGGAATTTTATTTTGCATATGAAAGGGTAATTTTCGGTGTGAATCTTCGCGATATGGTTGTTATACTCCCACATGATTTTCTTAGAATCGTATTACCAGGCAGGTGCAAGTTATTTATCTTCGCGTATTCTCTCAAACATAAATTAACAGAGATATCAATTTTAAGCCTGCTTTTGGTTCAGTGAGATAGAAGTAATTTGATTCCACAATTTTATGTATTTCCGGTCTAGGAATGTTGATAATCCACTTCTTAAACATTTTTTAATAAGTCTCAATGAACGTAAACTCTTTATTTCGTTCATTCCTGTGGTTGTAGCATTTTGATTAAAGATATACAGGGTTATTCAGAACTCATCTCTAAAACTTTGAGGATATGTGCATCCATAAATAAGAAATCGATATCACCAAAAAAATTTTAACATTAGTATTAGGATTTCCCGCAAACAATGTTTAAAGTTATACCATTATAAACGACTACGTAGCTGGGCACTTGTACTTCAACACATCTGATACTTTTCTACCACATTCCTAAGAATGTGATAAAAAAAGTAAACACGTTTTTGTCTGGAACGCCTGGTTAAAATCGACCGAATAAAGAACTTCCGAAGTTTTTTTGTGTTAGTCAGTTTGCATTGTCAGTCCCAAGGTCACTCCATTACAGTGGACCAGTATCCAGCGGCATGCAATGAAAAATTTTTAAATAATTTTAAGACCCCGCCAAAAATTTTTTTTTTGCATTTCCACATTTGTACATGTATGTTGAACATCCCCAAATTTTATTATGGATAGGTTCTGAATAACCCTGCATATTAAGTTTTTGTCTAAGAGTTTTTGATAGTTTTGTAAGTAGAAGAATATACTAAATTTGACATATATTCTAATATTATATCTATTGTCATCTGCGTCAATTCACTTTTATTTATGTGTAAAACATGGAAAAATGCAATTGGCTTGTGTAAAAATCGTTAGATTTTCCAAACTCAAAACTTCTGCAAAATATTTTTGATTTGCTTAGGATAAATTTAAGTAGGTACTTCTGAATAATATATAGGTTATGAATATGAGCTTACTATAATTCGATAGTAATCCAAATAATTATTTAATATCAACAATATTATAATTCAATTTACTTTGAGGCAACAAAAATTAGACAATTTTTTATTTATCCAGATCATAATATAGAACATTCAATAGTCAATAAGAAAATTAAGCTTTTATTGGATTAATGATAGGCATACAATTTTTCAAGTTTACTTTTTGATATATCAGCTATGTTTGGGGTGTATTTGGTAAACCAACAAAATGTATTTAAAAGCATTATGAAAGTGACTTTAAATTTAAATGGAATACCCTGTAGATAGATATTGCTGAACCGTACACAGCCAGTTGAATGTCAAAATTATAATCGTTAAATATTATTCTTATTATTTTATTTCTGGATGTGTTTTTTCCAGCGTCTTATTATTGATATCAATGGATTCGTTACAGAGGCTGGATTTTTTTATACCGAGTGACCCATTACATTCTAAAACTAAATAAAATATTTTTTTAAGATAACATTTTTAATTTTTATACCACGTAGTGAAAACGAACAGTGGGATCTGTCAAGTGACATACTAATTTACTGATAAATTTTAGTTTTGTAGAAGGATTTATTCTTATGAATCGTATAACTCTGAATGGTGGTAATCTAAAAAATTGAAACTTTTACATTAAGCCGTCAAAATAGAAGATAATGGTACTACTAATGTACAAATATGTAAAAATATACAGGGTATTGCATTTAACTTTCAAAAGTTTGGCTCACTTCCGGTGGATCCGGAAGTACAAGTATTTTATTTGTTTGTGTCAATATTGTAGAATACCTTATTTATAATCTTAGTGAGGGTTCTATAAAGAGACCTGTTAATAGCATTTATTTCTTGCATCCGTATGGTCAATAAATCTTCTGGTATGTCTTTGTCCTTCCGTTTTCTTTTTCTAACTTTTTTCTAACCATTTTTCTGACTTGCTATATCACATAGTACTTCTGATCTGAAATCTGCAGTCTTATTCCAATTTATTCTCTCGTGCCCTTATACTCACTTGAGGCTCACCCTATTGTTCTTTGATCGATGGGTTGCTGTGTTGTCAGTCATATGCCCAAGCTATATTAGACTCAAAAGTGATTGAACTAGTGGCTTGGTTTCGTGATAAGACAAAGTATGGTACGCTTTGTAAGTTTTTCCATGCATTCCCACCGCACACAAAGATGTACGATAAAGATATTTGCCTGAAAAGTGGTGGGGGCGATATAGTGCTTTTAATACCTTCTAATACGAGTTTGGTTTCTAAATGTTTACTCCTAACCCTTTTTCTATCTTCAATCCATATTCGTATCAGAAGAGTGATAGAAAGCTATACGAATATCGTTGTGAATGTACCGGGTGGCCAAATAAGAATGGACGCCGGCTGTATCTCAGAAACTACTTAACGTATAACTTTGGGAAAAAAATTCTAATAAGTAAATCGGACAAGAGAAATCGCTGGAAATTATTTTCAAGTTCGTAGGATGACCGCTAGGGGTCGCAATTGCTATGACCAATCAGAAAATGGGATTTTTCTCAAAAATATGCCAAGTTAAGAGGTATTTTAAATAGTGGCATTGTAATCTTTGTAAAATTTGCAATATTTTTCTTATAATGCATTTTGCTCTATCTTTAAAAATAAAGTGGTGGGGGAAGGTTAAACTTTATTTTATTCAAATAAGGATAACTCCGGTTTGGGTTAACAGAATTAAACGAACTAGGGCTCGTTTAAAACAGCTTTTCTTACTGAATAATCTGCAGTATATACTGTTCCTGAACTTGTTTTACCGTGGTAGCTAGAGGGCGCTGTTTGACATCGTAACAGTTATTGCGCGTTTCCATAAAAATTTTAAGTGGCAGGCTATGTCTCTTTTTACATAATTAAATAGAGCACAAAATTTCCAAAAAATCAGCTCAAACCGCAACTTTCTATCTTCTCTCTAACGGAAGATATTAAGAGAACAAATAAAATTATGCTGCCGCCATATAGGCCTATAATAGTCTAATTAAAAATTATATTAGTAGGCTATGAAACAAAAACTGTGTTCTTTGAGTATGTTTTAAACCGTAGTTTGAGTTACTCCAAGGTCTTTCGCAATAGTTCTAGTACTTAGTTGAGGATTAAACTCCATATAAGCTAACACATTAATAATGTTCCCTTCGGTGCGACCTCTGCGTTGTCTAAGGTATACAGCTAGATGAACATTTCGAGTTGTTCGCAGAAGGTGAATTACTCGTAGAAAAACTTTTTTATTGTGGTGCCGTCTATCAGGATCTTGTTGCGCATATACTCTCGCAGCAACTGTAGCATTTCTCATTGATTCAAAATAAACTCTTACCATGTCAAATAACTCTTCGTTTGTATAAATCATTTTGTAAGAAAAAACGAACAATAAACTACAATTCAGAGTAAACAAGAAAATAACACGAACAACAACAAGAAAAACCCGGACAATACAAACTTAATAAGACATGAAACGACATTAACTAAATGACATTAACATGTAACTAAAACGTTTTAATATTTTGACGTACCTATTTACCTCTTTTTGTTTCATAGCCTACTAGTATAATTTTTAATTATGTAGACTATTATAGGCCTAGGCGGTAGCCTAACTTTATTTGTTCTCTCAATATCTCCCGTTAGAGAGAAGACAGAAAGTTGCGGTTTGAGCTGAATTTTTGGAAATTTTGTGCTCTATTTAATTATGTAAAAAGAAACATAGCCTGCCCTTTAAAATTTTTATGAAAACGCGCAATAACTGTTACGATGTCAAACAGCGCCCTCTAGTTACCACGGTAAAATAAGTTCAGGAACAGTATATACTGCAGATTATTCACTACGAAAAGCTCTTTTAAACGAGCCCCAGTTCGTTTAATTCTGTTAACCCAAACCGGAGTTATCCTTATTTGAATAAAATAAAGTTTAACCTTCACCCACCACTTTATTTTTAAAGATAGAGCAAAGTGCATTACAAGAAAAATATTGAAAATTTTACAAAGATTACAATGCCACTATTTAAAACACCTCTTAACTAAGCATATTTTTGAGAAAATCCCATTTTCTGATTGGTCATATGAATTGCGACCCCTAGCGGTTATCCTACGAACTTGAAAATAATTTCCAGCGATTTCTCTTGTCCGATTTGCTTATTAGAATTTTTTTCCCAAAGTTATACGATAAGTAGTTTCTGAGATACAGCCGGCGTCCATTCTTATTTGGCCACCCGGTATAGATATTTCAGACTAAGAGGAAACTTTGTTAGGCTTTACAGAGAGCCATCTTATTATGTTGAAATACAATAGGTTGGAATGCCTTCAATAATAATCAGGAATTTTACTTTAACTGAGGTAACTCTTAACTGATATTGATAAGTATTGCTCTTTTTTAATACGTTTTTATTCTTTTCATTACACCACTCTGTCGCAATGAGCCATTTGGACTGTAGAGCAATAAAATGTTTTAAATCATACCTAAATAACTAAATAAATTATTGATTAAGTTGGACACAACTCAATTTCGTTCAACATTTTCCCGAGTCCCGTGGCCTGGCCCGCGCGTTCTCCTGATCTCAACCCCCTGGTTTTTTCTTTTGGGGTCATTTGAAATCTTTAGTCATCGAAACCTTAGAACATTCCATCCGCGAGTGAATGAACGGATGGTGCAATCTTTGTATTGAAGCAAATGATCAACATTTAGAAGACTTATTACAAACCATAATTTATTTACAAATGAAATAAAGTCCAACATTAACAAAAAGTGATTTATTGATGCCCTCCTGAACATTTTTTGTAAGTGAATCTTAATTATTTATCACTGAAATAAACAGAACTTAAAAAAACATTTTTCCTTTTTTTCTGCCAAAACGGCTCATTTGCATATGTTTATTAAACCAATAAATGTTTGTTTTCATGTCCCCCACCACCCCTGTCTATATGTTTTTGGGACACCCTGTAAACACCCTACTTAATAAGAAATGTCTATTAAATTAAATCTTTCGGCTGTGAGGAAATTCATAATTTAAAATATTATCTAAATTTCGCTTTGTCACGTCTGCTAGCCTGATAAAAGTACGGGCCCTAAAAAAATTCCATGTTACGTAGACTTGTAACAAATTACCAGCAGACGACAAAGCATAAATAATATACGCAATGTAATATGAGTAAAGGTGTCTGAGCCGTGCTGATAAATATACGAAGCTTAAAACATTTTGGATACCTACGTTAGACACAATTTATCTGACTTATCTGAATTACATGTGCAACCTTCATAGCTATATTTACTTTTTCTGAATATACGTCAGGCAGTTCAATTTATCCAGATATCTATCGACTTTTGTATAGCTACATTTTTTCATAATCTGCAGTAGTGCCAGTTTCCATAGAATTACTTTGCTCAAACTTTATAAAATTAAATTTGGGATAGCCTTCTTCAGTATCGACGAAATCAGATTTTATACATTTTGTGAGGTTCAGAAAATTCTAAAACTGAAGGAAACATGGAAACTAAAATAAAAAAAATGACGAAATTTACATGCCCTTATCGTAGAGAGTACTGACATAATCTTTTTGAACTTTGTACTTACAGGGTCATTTTTACCTATACGCATAAACTTCAAATTAAGTGAAATTATAGCTGAAAACAAATAATGACAAAAGAAAGTGAATATCATAAAATATACCGTATGCCAGTATCATGTCCATAAGTTTTTCGTTTGAGAAATTATGGACGATACTTTAATTACAATCGCGTGAAAATAAACTCGAATACGACCACAACTGATAACAAAGTACTACTAGAAATACCAAACATATAGTTCTGACTTATTTACAGTCACATGTGAAATTTCATTTGTTCCGTTCCAAAATAAGAAGCTAGATATCCACTTCCAGAACAACTGGAATCGGCAGGACATCCGAATGGTTTTAGTTAGAGGGATAATCTTGTACCTACTCTCTATATTTACAGTATTTCAGAAAAATCATATTAGTACTATTTGAGATATGGTTCATATAAGCTCACAGCTGGGTACACTGTACAGGGTGGTTCAAATTGGTATGTTTTCGAGGGTTACCGAGAATCTATAATAAATAGAGCAAATATGATGGACGAATCTGTGCTCTTCTTTCGAAAAAATAACAATGACACAAACCGCACCTCCCGATCTCTTATCGTTTTCGAGCTATAGGGCGTTTCTAAATTTTTTCAGAAAACCGACTGATGTCCTTTTTTCGTATTCCTGCCAGGTACCTCAAAATGGTTTGAACATTTTACAGGCACTTCTTTTATATACATTCGATGGGATAAAAGTAAAGTTGATTTAATTTTTCGTTTTCCTCTTACAATCACGTTTATACAGGGTGTTAGTTAAACATGCGGCAATAATTCAAGAGGTTATTCCTTGGACTATTCTAAGGATATTTTATCCTTTAATGATTTTTGAAAAAGCGCGAAGATAGAGGGCGAAAAAAATTTTCAACAAATCCAATTTTGGTATTTTTCACATTATTAATGTAGGTGAAATAAAAGTATGGCGTACTACACTTAGGCGTATCAAGTAAAAGACATGTAAGAAAAAGGAGTTGTTTTTTCTTACCAACATCCCGTGATACTTCGAAGTGATTATTTTTTATATTTTTGTATGTTTTATTTTTGTAGTTTGTATGTGTCGCATTTGTTAAGATTGATTGATGTTTGGCTAGTTGACGTGTAAACGGTCAAGTCCTCTATCATGGCTCGCTACACGAATGCCGAGATCGCTAACATGCATTTTATTTATGGACTTGCTGATGGCAATGCATTAGAAGCTAGGCGACTGTACATTGAACGATTTCCTAACCACACTGCTTCCGATAGAAAAATCTTTCAAAGTATTCATCAACGTCTTCGAGAAACGGGAACATTGAAGCGAAGTGGAGGACCAGGAAGGCCAAGGACTGTAAGAACGGTAGACGTAGAAGAGAATGTGCTGGACATGATAGAAAAAGATCAAGGTACTTGTACGCGAAGAATTGCAAATACTTTGAATGTAAGTAATTGGACTGTTTGGAAAATTTTGAAAACAAAATTTTTTCGCCCTATATCTTCGCAACAAAGCGCTTTTTCAAAAATCATCAAAGGATAAAATATCCTTATAATAGTCCAAGGAATAACCTCTTGAATTTTTGCCGCATGTTTAACTAACACCCTGTATAACAACCTCTTCTATCGTTTATCAAAGTTTCTCCATTGAATTCGGATTATACATAATCCATGTATCAAAAGATAATTTTATAGAAACAAACAGAAAAATGTGTACATTCTCGAACGGCGCGGTTGATTTGGGTTTAATTTGAGGTAAAGGTTATTCCTCCTACTTACATGCGTAAACACAACGTGCGGAGGAAGTAAATGATATTGAGTGAAATTTTACATCAACCTACAGGGGATTTAATACTATTATAGAACTTAAAAATAGAGACTTACGGATTTGAACGCTCTCGTTTTTCTTGTATAACTCAAATCACCAAAAATAACCCTTAATATAACGAAAATAACTATCTATATTTGATGTAGACTTCCCCAAAGGCTTATGAAACAGTTACTGATGTACACCTATTAACTGCTGAAATTACAAAGGTAAAAATTACATAAAAAATTCAATTTTTTTCCACTTTTATGTCAAGACTAACTTAAAAGCAAAACTATATACAATACTGAGTTTCAAATTATTTATGGAAAGGTTACGTTTTTGTATTTCACAGCCTGTCATTTTGGGCCCTTAACAATATGACCATCATTAAATCCATAACTCAAAATCTTCTAATTATCCTATTTAATAAGAAATACCACCTGCAAGGAACCAAAAATATGTCGTTATCATAACATTAAAATGTTTGCAAATCCTATAAGATTACTAATTCTATGTTAAATATATTTGAATTAACTGTACGTAAATTATAACTCTAAAATTATGCATATTACATTTACTCAAATACTCTATCTATTAGATAATCAAATAGCCGTTAGCTTGCCTCTCGCTTTTGATGTATATCCTTTGGAAAATTTTCCTCATTAATATATTCCTTTAAATGAAGTAATATCCTTTGGGATTTGTGAAAGAAGCAGCTTTTCAGTATGTCGTGCTATTTATATAATTCTCATTAAAACATGAATCTAGATAAATAAAACAAATATTAGAATTATACAAAGTACTGTGCGTTTCACGAAGTTGTATCCCGGATTGGAATGTTCGGATTGTCAGAATTCGCTGGCAAATCCTGTACGAGACTGGCACGCGCGCTTAAATCACACCACCTCAATTTGTAGCGGTGCGTAACCGAGATGTGCCTATGCATTGAATTTAACTAATAACATGACGACGCTCCATACGTTGGAGATATATACTAACATTCCAATCCGGGATACAACTTCGTGAAACGCACAGTAGATGGATCGCAAAAACGTAAAGTATATAAAAATAAATTGCAAAGGAAAATATCTGCAACAATAATCTGCTTTGAAGAATTAACCTAGATTAGGTTAGGTTCAGAATTATCCTAATTCAATGTTATAAATATTTGGTTATTGGATTTTCAAACATATTTTAATATACCATAATGTAACCATATTTTGTAAGTATATAAAAGATACTTACTTCAAAGATTTCAAACAAAACACAGAAAACCAATTGAGCATTGCATTCTCGAGATACTTAAGAGAGTATATATTTTTTTAATTGAACACCTTATATGTTTTTGTATATTTTGATTTAGTTTCTCTCAGAAGTTCCCTAATATAAGGTTTGATGAATATATCTTTAACAGTAACAGAGATATTCTGCTCAGAAATGTCATAAAAGTTACGTGTTAGAACATAGAGTAAAACTCGAAAACTAAAACCAATGTTAGTAAAACCAATGTTAGTAAAACCAGAAAACTAAAATCAGAGTCAGTTACTATAGTAAAGTTCTTATTTTTGCAGTGGTTTTATTGGTCAAAACAGAAAAACAAACAAGCATCGCATCGCAACATCCTGTATTTTTTACACATTTATATTAGTGCTGTTTCACGAGAACCATTTGATAAGAGTATCTGTAATAATAAGATATAGTATCTGTAATAATATATAATAAAATTATATCTAATAGTATCCAGATTATATCTGGAAATTTCAAAATAAGAAAAAAATATCCTGGGATTTTAGGGCTTTCATAGCATATACCTCAATAACTAAACTAGCCCTGAATTTTGTCCTACTCTGCAATCCCAAGAAAAAACGTTCCACGCTATGCGTGTTATTATAGTATGAAGCGCAATTATTCATCTCGGCGTTGCTTTCCTCTGCGATTAATATTTTAATGTGGCAAAACCGTTTACCAATTTATGCGGTCCTCTGCCACAGCAATTGTTAGATAAACTTTGCTAGTCACGAATAAGTAATTTGGTTATACCTCAGGCTAGCCACGCAATTTTAACTAAGACCTGCATAAACAAAAAGGCTGTAGGTAGACAACTGAATCCTAGGCACGCCATTCAATTTTTAGGGCGTTAACTTCAGTGGCAGATGACCTGACTTGTATCTATAGAGCCAGGAAAAATTAATTTTTTAGGAAATCCAAACTAATATACATTTTTAGTCATAACGTATGCATTGAGTTAAGAATACAATTATTTGAAAATTAAATCATATGAGAAGAACATTACAATAATTCGTATATTTATAAAAGTATACAGTAACCCAAAATATTTTACGAAGGATTTGAAACCAAACCAGGATTTGTACCCAAATAAGAGAAACATGATCAGTTTCAGTCACGAAATGTGTTCCTTTAACGTACTGCGGAAGGTATTGATCCCTATAATTACTCCATAAACTCTTTTTCGCTGGTGGTGTACGACCTTTTGACTTTTATTTAACATCTTCCGATTATAAGCGACAGGATGTTCGATACCCGACTCCAGTATTGGAGCCGTAACACTAAATATATATAAAACATTTTCGAAAAATCAGGACTAGGTAAAATGGGAAGTGGTTAGTATTTGCTTAATTTCGGTAAAGGCATTAACAGCTTCAGGTTTCCAGGTATCTACTAGATTGTCCCTTTTTTCGACCATGTAAAACACTAGTCAAAGGGGCATATAAAAATGGGAAGACTTTAACGAATCTGCGATACCATTCGACCAGACCAATCAATCGCTTAAATAATTTTAGTGGTTCTTTTAGGTATGGGATAATTCTCCATAGCAGAAACTTTGGAATCATCAGTTCTAAGTCCCTAGAATCATAACAAAACCAAGATAAAAAAGAAAAGAACGACAAAACTCACATTTCCTTAAATTGATATGTTGGAAGCTTTCCAATGGTTAAATACTTGACTAGGAAAATCTTCCATATGGGTAAGGACATCTGGGGTAGTAATAATAATGTCATCTAAATAGATAAAGACAAAGGTTCGATAGATGGTCCAATAACCTGGTCAATGAACCTAACCACAGTTTTAGGACTATTAGATGAACCGAAAGCCATTACACAATAGTGGAATAAACCCTGCCCATATACAGCAAGAGCAGTCTTGGACTTACAGGAAGAATCAAGTGGGATTTGGTTAAACCAAATCCACATTTTTAAGGTCAATAGAGGTAAAATAATGAGTTAATTTACTCAAAATATTATCAATTAATTGCATAGTATAAACATCCTCTACAGAGATTTGACCTAACTTACGTCTATCAAAACAGACTCGATATTGTTTTGAATCCTAACGAAATAACAATTTTCGTTACAATATTATATCAACCCACATCATCTCTTTCAACTACGATGCAGTGAAGAGTATCAAGAACTGTGAACATTGTCTACTTTTTAAAGACAGTGACAGTAATTCCATTTTTGTATTTAAAAATTATTTTGTGAATTGTGTGCATTTCGATCATTTAAACCAATGATTCTGCCTTTTAATTTACTACTTGCCTATAAACGCATCAAAGTACTGTAATGTTATCCCGAGCACAGGGTATGCAAATGTAGGAAAACAAAGTGTGCTAACCCACTATTTGTTGTAAGCCATTGATTGCGCCACGGTTAAACAGTTATTTTAATTAGGTAAATTAGATGTAGTCGTAAAATTATTTATTGCTGCAAATTACCGAGGTTCTACCATGCATTCCCATATTGCAGCAAAATTATCGGTCTACGTGATGTCAACTGTTATTACACCATTAAAACTGAAATATTTATTATCGACTGACACTAGGCTATACGCTCGGATTAAAATTAAAACAGAAAGGGAGGATGTTTCATACTAATAAATAAAATATGTACTTTTTATTTTAACTATGTAGAAGGAAAGTAGCTACCTGGACTTGCTAAGAATATATAATTTCCGTCTTATATTGTCACTTAAGGGTGACTAGTTCGCTCCATACGCAGACAAATACCCCACTACCTACTGACATTGCCAGTTCTGGAGCTGGGAATCGAACTCGGACCATAATAGCTAGTGATACCGATAAATCCTGCCACCTCTATCCCATTGTGCTACCGTTGTGTTACATAGAATTACTTTCTGTATATTTTAAAATTTTTTAAGAATACCTACTTTAGGTTCAGACATATAATATAAATATTGTAGTGAACCATACCAAAAACATTTTTACATTTTCTTCTTGAGCAGATATAGTATAAACTTTGCCAAACACCTTTATATTTTAACAGTTGTAATACATTTTTTTCTCTAAGATGCGGCTGTATTATCTCCTAATAATGTAATTAAGGAGTTATAGGAATAATTTATAGTCTTTAACAGTTTTACGGTCAACATCTGGAACTCAAATATAAAAATATTTAAAACAGCCGTAAAATTATTTTTGTCCAGGTTGTTAAGGCTCCTGTCATAAATTAAGCAAAAATCTCAAATCCATTAAATAATAAAAGAGACGCAATACATTAATTGGGCTGTTAATTTTATTTCCACTTTTATGCATTCACTGGGTCTTCATAATAATTATAAAATCATAATCGACTGTCCAAGCACGTAGATATCTCCATTATAAGATAATTAAATAATTATTATAGAACATAAAATGCTTAAAACAAAATCAATTCGTTCCTGATTAACTGGTCCTTAGTGATAGTAACAGTAACAGGAAAAAGTTGTTGCACCACAAATAAGTTACAGAGATTATAGTCCTTGAATGTTATGATTATAAAACGTCAAATATTATTTTGCTTCTTGACTTTCCTCGAGATCGCTCAGTATGATTCTATATACTAACAGAAACTGCAATTTTTGTAGGGTTTTCCAACGAAATGACTCACCCCCTATATCTTTTTTATTTGTGGTACTAATAAAGAAAGTTTTATAGAAAAGTTTTATAATTTTTACAAGATTTCCAGATATGTAGTTGAACAGCCAAAATGAGTGCAACTTAAAGAAATATGAACCTAGGTCCAATTTTTTTAAATGGAATACCCTGTATATTTTTTTATTACTGCTACGGGTTTTTCTAATTTCAAAATGACGGTTGTCATTTTATGGAACTTTTTTATAACACGTTTTGGAAGCAATTACTCCTATTTGAGGCCTTGTTTCTATCCAAGGCTAATTTGATAAATGAACAATGTTTAAGGCAGCTGCAGCTTCTGTGTATAAAAAAGCTCCATAAAATGACAACTTTTGCATCGATTATAGCACATATATATATATATATATTTTTTTTTTTTTTTTGAAATCAGAAAAACCCGTAGAATGCAGTAATCAAAAGATATACAGTGTATTTCATTTAAAAAAATTGAACCTAGGTTCATATTTGTTTAAGTTGCACTTTTGTATAAAACTTTTTTTATTGGCACCACCACAAATAAAAAACATATAGGGGGTGAGTTATTTCGTTGGAAAACCCGGTAAGAACCATATAGCTTATTCTGCATATTTTTTTTAAATCATTTGGCTATGAGATGTAAAAGTTTTTAATGTTAAAAAGTTAATTATATCACTAAATCCAGACGGCTAATATCCTCATTTTAATTCGTCACTAATTGACCAAGTTAATTCGATTTGTGATTTCCTGAAATGGTCAAACCGAGCTGCCATTATGTTTCGCGTTATTTTTTTCAGCCGCAACATCCTTTCTCGGTGTCAAGCGTGTTATAGCCTGTGAATTTTAACTGAATACACAGTGGTCAACTTTAAAGATTGACTTCTAAGTTGACTTTAAAATGTTTGGACCAGATACAAGTTTATATGCCTATTAACGATTTAGATTTTAGCTCTTTTGGTTGGCAACTTGTAAATCATTGTAATTTTTCAAAATATCGCAGTGGATACAGGGTGCCAGTGTTTGGAATCCCGCCTAGGATATGTCGTTTATTTTAAGGGAAACGAAGACGGTTATATTAGGGCAAAGTTGTGCATTTTTTAACGGGTTAATAGTCTTAACTGAAGAAATTGGATATATTTGTTTTTATTGTTTAACTCGGACTATTAACTATAAGAACACTTTTTTCAAGGAATCCGAATTTCATATTACTCGTTAATGACATTCATCATGGCGGAGAAACACCTGCCAACTTCTTTTTTTTTTTTCTTATAAGCGTCATATTGGATTTTTCCATATTTAAATTATATTTGTATTTTTTATTAAGATTGTATATCACACTTGAAACCAATAGCGTTTTCGGTTTACATGCTCTCAGATTGCTCCTAAAATAATCAGTAACGTCACAAATCTGTCTGAGATTGGTCTTAATCCGATCTCAATGTCTCAGTCGGTCTCGTTGTTGTAAGTTACGATTCAATTGAACACGGTTTTAAATTTGACATTTCTTGTTTTTCATCTGTAAGCTAACATAACTTTTAGGTTTATTTCAGAGAACTTCTCTGGTTTGGTTGTTCTCTGACTTTTGGATTTTTCTCTGAAACAGTGAAATAAAAGAGAATAGATACAGAAGCGATTATTAACTTGGACATACTGGACAGGTTGCAAACATATGCAAACTTTTCGCCCGAGCTATCAGATGAAGATAACATTTAAATAGATTGCAAAATTCTCTAGTTCGATTGAAAAATTATCTATGCCCACAAAAGAATTCGAAAATTTGAGTTTATCTTTTGAAATTTCAGTTGATGCTCGGATTGTCCTTTCAATTTTCTCAGGTCAGTTGAGAGTAAGTACTCGTTTTAAGATTTCAGAGTAATAAATTGTATAAATTACGATAAATCGAAGATGAAACTCCGAGCAAGAGCCATTTACATCCAAAATTGAACACGATAATCTAATCCAGAACATTCTCAGATCACTCTGAGAGCACTCTAAAGCAATAAACCGAAAACGGTATTAGTTTTACGTTTTTGCTTAAATTTGTGCCAAAATTCCCAATTTTTTTATTTTGAAAATGAGCTTTGCGAAGACAAAAGTGGAATTTTGTTTATTAATATAACTGTGAAGTTTTTGTTTCTGTTTTAGATCACTATGAAATAAGTATAGTTCGGGGTGCAGTTACTTTTCTGTAGGATTATCAAGAAAAGTACCAACTAGACCGTTGTTGGATGTCTGCAATTAACTTCAGATCACCCTCCAACACCATAATTTGAATTTTATTTTAAGCTGACAAAGAGTGTGGAGAATTAATTGTCCGTGGACTATGTACCACCCTGTACGTACACCGCTTGATATAATTTGACATTTTTATCGGAGACCATCTTGTTTACTACAGACAGAAAGGTCTGCCGGTCAATTACTACATTCTACCTATATATTTATAAACCCGACAATTATCTGCACATCTATATGGTTGAAATTTAATCAAGTCTATCACTAAAGACGCTTTTAATTAAACGTGAAATGTGTATGAGTCTAAATTTTATCTTTTTATCATCATCGGCGGCACAGGTTCATCAAATTTGACGCTGGTGGATACATAAATTTATTACGGTTTCCAATTAGATATTTTTCATTAATTGGTAACTTATTATATGGTAACTTACCTATATGGCGCCCTCAGCCTGCAAAATAATAATATGCTGCTTCCTCTCCCACACAAGTCCGTATCCTCAAGATGAGAATGAGGGATAGAAATATTATTATTATGATATTATCATTAAGGGGGGGACAAAAAATTTCGCTCCTAATATGTTGGCCAGTTATTGGTATGGCATATTGGTTAATATATGACTAAAATGATTATTTTGGCCTCCATATGCCTTCCCCCAGCCTTCTCTATTATTTAAAGTTTTTAAATAAGTTTCTGAAAAAGTGGTCTAATTTTTTATATACGTCTTATTTAACTAATTGTCTACAATATTCGAAATTGCACTGTCGTCATAAATAAAAAAGTAATATTATTTTAAGAAAAAAGTATATTTGACAATTTTGCGACCTTGGTTAAAGTATAAACTTAAATTCTTAAGAAAAACCTTAAGAAAAATGGTTGCTAAAATAATATGAGATAAAGAATTAACAACATACATCTTAAATATATGAATCTTATAATCTTATCTATATGTACTGACGAAAATTCTAGCCAAATCTTATATTTATCATCTAGCTGGTTGGCCTACAATAGTACGTCAGCTTTTGAATTTGGTTTTCAATCAGATAATCAGATGTTGGTGATTGGTTACCAACAAATAACTTTTCATTAAATTATATCCAAGAATTGATTCTGATTCCAGTAAAAACTGTAGCAACCCTACAGTATAAGTTGTATTCAACAAACGAGAAGACATGTGATCAGATTTACTTGCTTTGAAAACTGCTTTGCAGGAAATGTCTCGTAGTTGATACAAAGAACGGATTCATCTCATATTCATATGGATTACTTAATATTTGCATACATTTGTGGCAACGAAAAAACAGCCCACTTATTATATGTAAATGTGTGGGTGTGGGAAATAAAATAGTAAAATTAAAGGTGTATTTTATTTCAACATAATTTATTTCTTTCCGGGTCAATACATTAAAATGCTTTAGTATAAATACAACTGACTCCTTTCGCCTTATATTATGTATGTTTGACATAAAATCTGAATGGGAAGACTGGACAATATTTAATTTTTTATTTTACAAATGTTTCAAATGCTTAATTTATCCTGTAAAATAAACTCATACCGGGGAAATCTAAACATCTGGCAACAGTGGCAACCCTTCAAAAAGCTAATTTCAACAATAATTGTTTTCCAACGAAAACACACAAACAACAGTATCGTAGCGAGTGACTTAGTAGCTTAAATAGGGGGTATTTCCAGTTTTTCAGAAAAGTTGCATAAAACAATTATTTTACAAAAATGTCATGTAAATTATCTACTCAGAACATTGAATAAAGAACAATGATGAACAGCTCCTAATTATATTGGTTAAGTGAATTTAGATACCTGGATTATTTAGTTCTAAGCACATTTTTTAGTAGTCTTTATATATTTCAGGCACACCAGCACACAAAAGTAGGTACATTGTACAAAAGGTGAATATAAAAGTCTGTTACTGTATTCGGAAGAAATATGTTTATCAAGGAGGAATAATAAATAAGAGGTAAAAGCTTTCCTGAATAGATTATACAGGAACAGTTATTTACAATTTGAATCGTTGGATAAATGCTAATGGAGCCCTTAAAGAAAACAGAAATATAAAAAGTGATTTAATCTAGGATGACATATTTTGAAGTGAATGGGAGTAACAAACAGGTACAAGGAATTATACATATAAAGTGTTAAATAGAAAATAATGTTATAGAATATCTGGTAGGATATTACAGAAAATTGGTATATATTGTGTAGTATTCTAAAATTCACACGGATAAGACCCTTTAGTAAACACGTTGCTTATATAATTGTTTAAAAACAACATGTTGGGATGTTCAACATACACGTATGTACAAATGTGGTATTGCAAAAAAAAAAATTTTTGGCGGGGTCTGATATCTATTTAAAAATTTTTCATTTCACGCCGCTGGATACTGGTCCACTGTAATGGAGTGATCTTGGGACTGAAAATGCAAACTGGCTAGCACGAAAAAAACTTCGGAAGTTCTGAGAGTATACCGACACCCGGCGCAAAAAAGATTAGCAGCGTTTTTATTTTAAAATAAACTTAAAGATATATAGATGTGACCAAAGTGACGTGTCTTTAAAATGAATAAAATTTTGTTACACTAATTTTGAAGAATTGCGCTACTTGATTACTAGGTATTAAAAACATGAAATTTATAAAAAGTTTGCACATACCTTGTTACAAAAGCTGTTCGAAATAATATTCCTCGACTTGTACACACTTTTGGGTACGCCTTATCCAATTTTGCCGCACTAAACCGAATGTTCCTCCTGGTCGCTGATCTTGTAAACGCAAATTATTAAGTAAATTGGGGATTTTTAGCATTTTGCTGCAACAACTACTCACAAAACCTAACTCGTAATTGATAATCCACTGGTAACAGTCCATTAACTCAGCATTACTGTACACATGACCCATTTTGAAAATTTTACAGTTTAACACTCCTACACTAAATAAAACACCGGCACTGAGAGCGACACAGATAGACTGATGACTGAATAGACAATAGAGATATTATCCCCACTCCAACTCTATTCGCTCGGTCTGAACCAGGTGTTGCAGGTACAAAAACGTGTTTTTTTACCACATTCTTAGGAATGTGGTATATCAAATGTCGTTGAAGAACAGTTACCCATCTATGTAGTCCTTTATAATGGTATAACTTTAAACATTGTTTACGGGAAACCCTAAAACTTTTATTATAAATTTTTTTGGTGATAACGATTTCTTATTTAAGGATGCACATATCCTCAAAGTTTTAGAGATAAGTTCTGAATAACCCTGTATAGAAAACAATCTATATGCTAGTATTTCGGCTTATTAGGCCTTTTCAATAGAGTAAATGTCTGTTACTAAATGTTTCCAAGCGCGTTTTCGTTATTTATTTGTTTACGAGCACCTACCCCCGATTGATCCTACCATCTGGTAAAGCCAGAATTTTTAGTACCTTTTCTAAGAAAGGCGAAAGTGTAAAATCTATCCGATTGTAGTAATATTTCATCACTTTTAAAAAAAATTTTAGAACAGAACAGAGAAATTTGAAAGTTGGACTTGACGTCAAAAATACTCCTCCCAAGAACAGAAATTGAAGGGTCTCGGCGAACTATAATTATTTTCGGTTTTATAATTATACGGGGGTGGGTCCAGTTTTCATTGAAAGACCCTGTATAACTATGTAAATTGAAAATACCTAATATATACTAACTGTTCCATTTCAAGGTTTAAAACCGATATTACTTCCGATGAAACCAAAGGTGACACTTGATAAGTACATGTGTGTCAAGTTTCAAATTTTTATTTCATGTAATAAAAAAGGACCTATCGGTCGTCGTTCCTTAAAGCTAGTATAAAAATTTTGTTCACGCATTTCTTGTATTCTGGAATTCTCACAAAGCACCAAAATTAAAGAGATTAATGAAAACAGCCTTGCCTGGTAATGCTATTTGCATCCGGTTTCCAGGCGTTAATTAGTCAGGCATAATAAAAAAGGGGTCAAAATTAAAACATCCTTTGAACCCTAGAACTCAGAAAAAGCCATCAAAGGAAAGGAGATTTATTTGAAAGGATGAAGTACCTGTATAAGAAATAAAATAGTGTAAACGATGAAAAAGAAAGAGCAGAATCTGAGAAGCGGACTGGTTTTTAGTGCTGCGAATTGACAAATCAGTGCCTTGCCTAAAAAGGGCATCGCGACGCTCCCAGAATAACAAACGACGCCGCAAAAGACGACGCCAGCTGAGCAACTCTAACTCGGAATTATGTAGTTTCCTCGAAGTAAATCCCAGAGACAGATATTTAGGTATTTATAAGAGAAATTTCATATCTAAGGAAACTCCTTGATCAAAGCATGTCTGTTTGACTTTGCCTTTTCAGTTTAATACAAAGTGCCTGCCTATCTGCATGTGTCTAGGAAATTTTGTGTAAATAAACGAGAAACTTGACGTTCAGACACGCATTCTACAGAATTTTAAACGGAAACGGAAAAAGGTATAAAACGGTCTATACTTGGAATTGTTCAATCATCATGAATCATCTCAAAGATTAGCATTAGTGATGGTTCACCCACAAAACATATTTAAATCTGATTGTGTAATAATTTGAGTAATTAGATATTTTTTTTATTTCTAACTAGAGAGGCAAATAAAAGGGATTTTAAGAGACAAATTAAATTTTGAAAAATGGTATACCTTGAGTAGATCCCCCTGAGAGTGGGAAATGAGTAGTTCCAATAAATTCGGGGCACTTCTCATTCCCCATTACGGACTCAATATCTCCTGGCAGCACTGGTGTTTCGTCTATCTCGTACGCAAGCACTCGTAATGCCGCGTTATGTCTTTGTCTATAGGCCGAGACTGCAGACTCCGGCATAATCATATATACAGTGCGATCGTAAATAGTCCCCCCCCCCCAGCTAAGTTTCGAACCAGATAAGATAGAGACACCGGACTAAAACTGAATTAAATGGCATGAAGTATACTACTTTTTAGTTCAAAATTAAAACTGTAGTTTTCAAAGATGGCGCTAGTGTCGCTATCAACTTTAAAACTTTAAATAGCAAGGGTGGTCATGTGATACCTCATTTGAAAGGTTTTTTAATTCTCTATAAAACAGTGGCTTGATTTTTAAATTTCATTGACTAGTTCCGGAGTTATTAGCGTTTGAAAGTTATTTGATAAATATGGCGAATAATCCTTGTTTGATTATTTCTTTTATTTTTTCACGTATTATTTGTGGTTGGCTTAGTAATAAAATATTTATCCATTTAAAAATCTTTACTAATGACATTCTTGTGCGAAAATTAAATGAAAATGAGATAAAATAATTTATTCGCCATATTTATCATGTAACTTTCAAACGCTAATAACTCCGGAACTAGTCAATGAAATTTAAAAACCACCGTTTTATAGAGAATTAAAAAACCTTTGAAATGAGGTATCACATGACCAACCTTGCTATTTAAAGTTTTCAAGTTGATGGCGCCACTAGCGCCATCTTTGAAAACTGCAGTTTTAATTTTGAACTAAAAAGTAGTATACTTCATGCCATTTAATTCAGTTTTAGTCCGGTGTCTCTATCTTATCTGGTTCGAAACTTAGCTGGGGGGGGGGACTATTTACGACCGCCACTGTATATATAATACTACTATATCGCGTATTTCCTATGTTAGCCCATAAGCGGTTTCTCCCAAAAACATTAAAGGACAAAAGATATAGTGCTATACTGTTCCAGAGACCCTTTGTTCGATTTGCGCATGCGCAGATTTTGTCGATATCCATGGTTACGGAAGCTGACACATTGTTTATAGGTTGTGACAGACTTTCCAATATTCAACTTTTTTTTTAAAAGAAGTCGGTAGACAGAGATGCAGTATTTATGCTGCATGCTTATTGGATGTCGCGCAATTCCTGCGCATGCGCATATTTGACTAAGGTACTCTCGATAAGGATAGAGATTGTATGTCGGCGCCGTGATGTTTTCGGAATTTTTGGGCCTCTACCCGCTATATAGATACGATATGCGTTAACACGATATGTCGTTAATAATATGTTTCCATGGTCAACTATAAAATTTACATTATTAGTTGATTTCTCCTCATTTTCACAATTATAATATGGCATATAATACATCGTTGGAAAGAGAATAAAGCTGATGTTTTATTCTCTTTCCAACTCCAACTCCTGTATCTTCATCTGACGACATAAAAATCCAATATGGGGTCCATAATAAATAAAAAAATTGACTTTCGCATCTCAAAATGTAGAGAGCTTAGCGAAAATCTAACTGAATTTTTGGACCTGCCATTATGAATAATGTACAAGTTTCAAATTTGAAGTTTCTTTCTTTCATTATGGTAGAGATATTTAACATCAATCGTCAGTTTTCGTTTTTTCCCCGATAAATCACGAACGGGTGAATATATGGCAGATTTGATCCACGGCCATTTGATTCAGTATAAAATTGTGCTTTTTTCTAGTTAAAGCTCCCTGTACCTTTTACCGTTTTCGAGATCCCAATGGTAGCCAAAATTAAATACACTAACTGCACTAGTAACTGCACTAGTACACTAGTAACACTGTGTATATGCATAAAAACTGTTCTAAACGAAAACGCTTGATTTTTAGAGCAGAATCTACAGAGAATAAAACAAGACAACAAAAGCAGTTATATATTTAACTGCATTTATTATACAGGATGTAATATAGTGCATCCATATATATAATACTACTATATTGAGCTATTCGAGCTTTTCTTGAAGCCGGTTCATGAGATGGAGTTATATATTTCGTTCTCTTTCACGGACAAATGTTCCTGTGCACATGCCCAAGTGTTGTCCAATCCAATCCAAGAATTTAAATGTGGCGCGAAAGTAAAGAAAGACCGGGCTTTTGTTTTGTCATATACAGGGTGTCCCAGTATGAGCGTACAAAAATTTACCAGTGAGTAGGCCAGACCAAAATAAGAATAAAATTCTTATAAAAAATTTCTCTGATGCTCGCCTAACGAGTGTTATTTTGTGAAAAAACAACAATTTTCAGTAATAACTTAACTTAAATAACTTTAACAACTTAAAAACCGTTTCGTAGATTTAGGTAATTTTTGGGTAACGTGTACATCTATTAAAGGTCATTAAAACTATATGGTGTTTGTTTAACTTTGACACTTGTGGTGGCCTAGGTCTACTCTTCCTTATGGTTTTGTCTTCATAACTCTTGTATATCCTACTTTTTCGTGAATTAACTAAGTTTTCCTTAATCGGCTATCAATTCTGAACAAAAAAGGTGCTCTTGTTACACAGCTTTAAAATCAACCATTTTCGAGTAAATTGAGTGTAAAGTACCGACTGTATTCCTTTATGCAGAAAAATATATGCAATGATTTTAAAGTTTAGAGTTAAACAAACACCATATAGTTTTAATGACCTTTAATAGATGTACACGTCATCCAAATATTACCTAAATCTACGAAACGAGTTTTTAAGTTATCTCGGAAAATTGTTTTTTTTTACAAAATAACCCCTGGAACTCGTTTGGCGTGCAGCGAAGAATTTTTTTTTATAAGAATTTTATTCTTATTTTGGTCTGGCCTACACACTGGTAAATTTTTGTTCGCTCACACTGGGACGGACACCCTGTATGTGTTTTGTCATATATGTGTTTTGTGGTGTGGTTATGTCACAGTTTATCTTTTGTATTTCAGGTATGTTTGTGTTTCACAGAAAATAAATTTGTGTTTTTCGTAGAGCCGGCAGTTTTAGAACTGTTTTATTTATGTGTAACTTGTAGTTTTAGTTTTTTTCATATACCTATTAGACTTATTAATGATTAGAGACATTTGCTCATCAAATTATTTCGAAGCCATTTTTGTCTAAATATCATATTCTGATTATAAGAGATCACCCTATACAATATGTTACAAATGTAATTCGATATTTAAGATTTTACAAAGAGCCGCTCGATCAGTCCAGATTATATTTATTGCTTTATAAACATACACAATTCTGAGTACCATGAATGACTCTTGTCCAACGGTTTCAACGGCCTTTTTAATGTGTGCTATAAAAGCATATTTTTGTGTAACCATTAACCATCAGTCAGTTAGTATTTGTTCATGTTCATACTCAACTCATGTTAGACTAAGTAACCTACCTGTAACTTTTGTTGTTTGTTGTTCGTAATATAAACTTAATCAAACTACCGATTCAATTTTATTCAACACAATATAGTACACAAAATATAAACTATAATAATATTACCTTTAAAAAGATGTAAGAAAGAAAAAAAGTTTATTTGAGACTTTATTTATCACATAAATTTTTAGTTAACACAAAGAACTGGTGTTGTATAACCTACATTAAAGTTCCTATGGCTTCTGTAAATTCCACCTATAAGGTGGACCAGGCATCATGGGTCACCCATCCAAATACTAACCGCGATACCTTTACGTTGCTTAGTCGATGAGTCGATGTCCACGACCACCACGGGTTGCTTCATCTTTTTTTCTTTTTAGTGAATATAATTTTACTAAACATTTAAACGTTTACTCTATAATACCTAGTTATTTTCCTTATTATTTTTTACTTTTTTAGACAAACATTATTAAACACAAAATGACGTTTACAATAATATTATTTACATCTTGTAACGTAAAATAAAGTATGAATAAATAAGATTGATATAAATAATGTTTTCCTGCTCTAATATAGCTATTTACAAGAGCGTTAAAATTGTTTCTCAAATTGTAACTTTAATTAATATAGATTCCTTTCACTACCTGTACACTTTAAAATATGTATCGAACTGGTTAAACCACACGTTGCGAGGGCAAAAAGTTAGTCATTTATTATTCACCCTCCCTCAATTTACCTTAATAAAATATATTTTATGCGTAACTGAAAATACTATGTTTTAAAACGACGCAATATATTATGATACGTATACAGAACCCCAAATAAAAATTTGTTCCATTTGAAGACAAAGACGGGTCGATAGTAAGTGAAGTATGTATTAGACAGAGAAAAAGAACGGTGCATGCTTGGGAGCCGAGATATCAATATCTATGGGTGGTAGACATCTCACCTGACACTTCACATGGATACGATATAGCCAGCGACGCGGCGGTGGGGTGACAGAGGTATGACTATTAGCTGAGTTCCCCCGTATTAGGACTTAGTTTTCAAGTAGTACGTTATTTATCTTATAATAAACTAATATATTGTGTTTTTGTTTCCAAATTGAAGAAAATTTTATTTGGAGCTCGTACATATTAAAACTTTTCACTATATTGAATGTAAATGGTCAAATATAGTTTCTAATTTTTTAAGATACCTAGAAACGAAGTTGTTGATACTACAAACATGACAAAATTGATAGTAAGTGAACAATTATACAGGGTTATTCAGAACTTATCTTTAAAACTTTGAGGATATGTGCATCCTTAAATAAGAAATCGATATTACCAAAAAAATGTATAATAAAAGTCTTAGGATTTCCCGTAAACAATGTTTAAAGTTATACCATTATAAAGGACTACGTAGATGGGCAACTGTACCTCAACGACAATCTGATATACCACATTCCTAAGAATGTGGTAAAAAAAAGTAAACACGTTTTTGTACCTAGAACGCCTGGGCTAATAGAGTTGGAGTGGGGATAATATCTCTATTCAGTCATCAGTCCATGTGTGTACTCTCTGTGTGCCGGTGTTTTATTTATTGTAGGAGTGTTAAACTGTAAAATTTTCAAAATGACTCATGTGTACAGTAATGCTGAGTTAATGGACTGTTACCAGTGGATTATCAATTACGACTTAGATTTTGTGAGTGGTTGTTGCAGCAAAATGCTGAAAATCCCAAATTTACTTAATAATTTGCGTTTACATGATCAGCAACCAGGAAGAATATTCGGTACAGTGCGGCAAAATTAGTTAAGGCGTGCCCAAAGTGTGTACAAGTCGAGGAATATTATTTCGAACAGCTTTTGTAACAAGGTATGTGCAAATTTTTTATAAATTTCATGTTTCTAATACCTAGTAATCAAGTAGCGCAATTCTTCAAAATTAGTGTAACAAAATTTTATTCATTTTAAAGACACGTCACTTTGGTCACATCTATCTATCTTTAAGTTTATTTTAAAGTAAAAACGCTGCAAATCTTTTTTGCGCTGGGTGTCGGTATACTTTCAGAACTTCCGAAGTTTTTTTCGTGCTAGCCAGTTTGCATTGTCAGTCCCAAGGTCACTCCATTACAGTGGACCAGTATCCAGCGGCGTGAAATGAAAAATTTTTAGTTTTCAGAACCGGCAAAAAAAATTTTTTTTGCACTACCACATTTCTACATGTATGTTGAACATCCCCAAATTTTATTATGGATAAGTTCTGAATAACACTGTATAGTTAGTCTAAGGCAAATATTGTACTTGAAACCTTTATTTGCCTGAGTAAGAAATACGAAATTAGGTGATATAAGTAAGTACACTGTTTAATTAAAAATTGTTTTAACACTTTTTCCCATTAATGGTTGTTTCGTATTTTTTAAATGCTTACTGCCGCTTTGACTGTATCTGTTTGTGTTCTGTTTCGATATTATAGCATTCAACTGTCTGCTCAGGTTCCATCGTCTATTAGATAAAAGAGGTGTAGGTAGTAGTTCAAACAGTTGAATAAATAAAGACGAAAACGGCCGTTTGGGCACGCACACCGTGTTACGTTTTATTCCGATTGACATTTAGAAAGGAGAATTTATACCTACTCGGAAGTATTTCGTTGTTTTCACAAAATAATGGGATAACGATATTCTCTGTAAACCGGTTGAAAAATTATATAACATACTGTGAATTTATTTACTTTAATAAGAATTTGCATAGGTATTGTCATATTTATAAAGGCAGAACACTTTATAGAAAAAAGTTACCATGAGTAAAAATTCTGCCATCTCAAAAATAAATCCGTTACAGAATATACCTAACCTAAAATGGTAATTTTGAATTTCTAGTACAGAATTTCCAAAACAGTATTGGAAAGAAAATGATAATAGCATTTTTTGTGTAACGTATTATGGATTACACTGAGTTGGTTACAGAAATCATTGCAGTTTAAGAACAATACAGGGTGTCCCAGATTTAACGTGACAGCTGATTTATCGATTACGGTGAGTTTTATGACAAAATGACAAGAGTAGTCTTTTGTTGTAAATTTATCAGGGCACATTTCTTCATTTATGGGGGTGAGAATGGGCATTTATGAGTGGTTACTCATTTAAGGGCAGTGGCAATATGTTGGAGAATTTTAAATTGAACACCCTGTATTTTTTCATGTCATTAAAATTGCCTTTATTTGTGCTCTACAGCAGTATTTACTTTTTTAAATGTGAATGTTACCTTATTGAGTAATTTAATAATATGTTTCCATTTCCATTTGTATTTAATTTCCATTTATAATAAATTAGAAATACGTCTTTAAAATGATTCAACAAAAAAAATATGTTAATTGAACCATCAAATTTGCCACATCTTATACTTAGTTATTGAGGATCCCTATATGAATATTCAAATTTTCCTGTTTCATCTTCAGATCCCAAAATTTTCCCGAAACTTTCCTGAAATATTTTAAATATGAAAATGGATCTGATCTCAGCTTCAACTTTCTGTAATAAAGTTTCCCTGTATGTCGTTCAATGGTCGAATTCTATCAATGACAACGAAATATTGGAAGAGAATTAAAATTGATCAGCTTTAGTCCCAAGTCTACCGAATATACGCCTAGTAGCAGACTAACTAAAGTTCGCAGCGGATTTTCCATCACAGATAATTCATGAAATCCAGCGAAAATTATTAGTCACGTCGCGTGATTGCCAACCATTATGGCACTGCGAGTGAACTAACTATAATATATTCATATTTTGGCTTAATTAAGGACTAGTCTAACTTTTACCATTTGTAAGTTATTATCTAGCCACAGGTTCATCCTACGACACCCGGAACCGCATTATGTTTTTGTTTTTATCTAAGCCAGTCGGATTATCTGTCATAGCGGTTTATCGTTCGGCTGAAAGCGCGAGGCGCCCTGAAAGTGATCACCGAAATTTATCATATATGTTAATATAGACCTTAGTTTAAATTTTATTACATCATGTAATCTGCGTGGAAGCAGACACGTAATAACCTGTCATGGTGACGTCGCACGCTAAAAATATAAAATAAAATTGGTTAGGTACCTAGTTAAAGTTTACATTCGTATTATTCAACATTATCATTATCTAAATGGCATACATTTCTATGTTTGGTTTCGAAGAGAAAACTAAAGCAATATGGGTTGCTGTTTTCTGCACTATACCTACTGCATTTTGTCAACTTCTCCTACATAATAATAAAAAGAGGCAGACGAAAATCTTGAGACAGACCCGTATTGTAACACTTACTAATAACCAAGTATATATTCAAGGACCTAAACAATTTATATCCACAAAATGAGCAAGTCAATATCCATTGACCGTGGTCATGACCTGGGATGGTTTGGAGCTGAGCGGGATTGTCTTTCTTTACCCTCCCCTTCGCTGTAGGACTGGACTACCTCGTAGAGGTAGACCCCATCCTTCACCAACCCCGATCACAAAAAGTGATAGGTGTGGGCGATTCGTGGGGTCTCCTCCTGTCCTCGGTCTACCCTGCAGACTGAGTAGGATCTTCTGGCGCTCTTCTGTCTTGTCTTCTTTCTTCGCCTGCATGTCTAACCCAGCGGGGGTAGTCTGTCTCGGGCGGGGGCGGCAAGTGCCGCTCTCGTTCAGGGTGGTGGTTTGAGGTAGGTCAGGAGTGGCTGTGTAGCCGGAGATGCACCTCTAAAGGAGCCAACTGGCCCTTTAGCCTTTATGCAAGGTAAGGAAAGGGTTCTCGAAGTGAGCCCGGGACCACTGTTGGCATTCGCGGCTTCGAGGGGAGGTCTCAGGGTCGTTTTTAGTCGCTTCGTGTCGCTCTATGCTTGTTCCGGGTGGAATCTTAAACATAAGAAGATCTTACTCTCATCCTGGGTTCAGCAGTTGGCTCAGTAAAATGACTGAGAATTGTAAGTTTTGAGGTATTTACATTAAACATTGTAGGAGGTTTTGAATTGAAGTGTGGTAAATTATAGAGAACAGCTATTATTGCTGCTGTTACCTGTAACGTCGTCTTTAAAGATACAGGATTAAGCAGATTGCCACATCTTACTTCCCAACCTTATAAAATTATAATAATTCTCAACAACCGCATATATCCAGCATGTTCCACCAGCACAAACAAGCATTTTTAAGGTTAAATAACCTATTTTGTTTTATAAGGACTTTGTTACCATTTCCATATTGCAGCAAATTGTAATGCTACATTATTATTATTATATAATGGCCTTAGAAATTGCAATTTCTTTCAAAGGCAAAATTGTTTCAAACAATTCTCTAACATAATTATTTTGTAAGCTAATAGGGAACAGTTACAAAATAATCTTAATATGTTTTTATAACAGTGCTAAAAATGCCACAGTATGTTTCTAAGTATGCATTATAAAATATTTGATATTATAAGCTTAAATGTTTTATATCTTAGTCACAGAAACTTTTATAAAATAATGTTTTAATAGATTTATAAGAAATTTTATAATTTTAATTTACAAAAGAGTTTAGTTGCAAACAATAAAATAGTGTTTTCTACAAGTCTAATATACTATATTAGCAATTTGGAAGTAGTAATAAGACATCAGTAAATATACTAATTGTATAATATTTAAATTATAAAACAAATTTGCTGGTTGGGATTTCATAATTGTATTTCAGTACTTCCTTTTCACGTAAGGAATTAAATTTATTACCATATATTTTTAAATTTTTGAATAATAAAATGTTGTTCACAAAAGCCCTAGTTAATGCATGATTTGTGTGCCACAATAGTTTATGCAGCATCCAGCTGTTACTTCCTGCAGTAACTAACGAACGACAACTAATCATGCTGCTCTGTCGTGCGATCGTAGTTGAATTCTATAGACGCAATGTAGACTTTGTTTTAAATCACAATTTATTGCGGACTACTTAAAGATACATCTCATAACATGAAATATTAACACTGGAGAAGGTGCGCCACCGGCAGATATCACAGAAAATATTTATGTGTATTCTCGATGGGAAAAGGAGTGAGAGCGATGCTATAATTTTTATTTTATTGTCTAAAAATTGACAGGATTTAAAGAAGGCATTAACTGATCATAGCTATAATACAGCTGTGATAAATCTGAACTAAATCATATGCACAATTGTTTGCTGGAAATATGTAGGCGCTAGAAATATATTGGTGAAATTTTATTATCTGTCACAGTCGACCTTTTATGGCATTTGATTGCTTACATCATGTCTTCATGAGAGAGAAGTTGTTGTTTGGAGTTGCTTTTCGAGGGACATTCTTATCGTGGCTTGTATCATATTTAGAGCATAGAAAAATATGTGTCAAAATTAATAATATATCTTCCAATACCCATACTATGGATCTCGGAGATCCTCAGGGCTCAATACTAGGCCCATTCATTCTGCTAATATTCGTAAATGATTTCCCACTCGTGTTAATACTAGCTGCACTGTGTTGTACGCAGATTATGTGACACTTGGAGCTGCTTTGGAGAGTCTTGAGCAGCACCGAGATTACCTGAACAACTTATTGGTTGAATTTGCGAATTGGTGTAGGAGAAACGCACTAATATTGAACGCTGAGAAGACTATCTGCATGCAACTTGGCTCTCGACCTTCTTTTTCAAGGCTAGGTTGATTGTACTATCAGATCAATTTTATTGTCACGTGTTTTCGAATTGCAAGGGTGAATTTGATATTTTGCCTATTTGAATAAGGCCCTGTATCTTACTTATTTTGAGAGCTATATAAAAAATTTAAATGACAAATTTTTAAAAATACTTAAGTAGAATGTGATGGACTAGTCAAATTTTTTTTCTCTACTTTTGTTTTTGGGCTTCGGAATAAATTTGTTTTTTTTTAATGGAACACCCTGTATATTTTTTCTTATTTAAAAGTAGCTTTTATTCCAGATTATAACAGTGAATAATGATATGGTATATTTAAATAGTTACGACTTTAATCTAGTATTTTCCACATTAAATTATCAATATAAAAATGTAAAAATAAAAATCTATATATCCCTAGTTTTCGCCTCGATATTAGACTTCTGGGCACTAATGACACGCCCTGTACATGTTAATAGGAATGTAGTTTATAGGAATATACTAGCGATTTTACAAATAATGAATATTCAATAGAGTATTACAGTACATTTTGTATTTACAAAAAATTTATGTACATAATATTTTCTTGACATGGGATATATAAAAAATAAATAATTTGTGCAAATTGTTGTTTGTAAAAATGTACAACTTATTTGGCTTACATTATACCTCTCAATTGAAAGATATTGTTAAGAATGCCACGAACTGAATTGATATTTATAACTAGTACGCCGAGTACCTACTGCATAGTGAGTAGGTGACAGCTTGACAAATGGGGCGACAAGGAAAACTTTTATCAATTTTTTTTACGTTTGGAAACAATCGCGCACCTACGAATCTGCCAAATAATTTTACGAAGTCCGATAAATCAAACTCGCACTTGTATTTTATGTGGAAACTTCACTCCTTTTCGACACCTGTCAGTGAGTTATCCATCTATCATGGACGAACGTACGAAACCGGCAATGCATACCAAATGCCGCTACACATACGTACATGCGTGTGTGCTAAAAGCGTTTCCGTTATTCGAATGGATTTGATTTTCATGTCCACGTATCAAACAGCACCGTACCAAACGTCAACATTTCAACTATTTGTCAATATTTATTTCGGTAGCATAAACATTCACTCCATCGAGATTCTACGCGCGATTTGAATAAATGCGAGACGGAAATAAATGTTAAGAGGGGAATAAAAAATATTTAGATAGCAAATCTTGACCAACTCAGTTGTTTTCAAGAAACTTTACAGATGAAAAATTGAAATTATAGGTATAAAAGTACATAATATTACTATTACTAAAAACTATACAAGCTAATGTGTGGAGCCTTTTCATGATTCATAGTTTGTTTCTTTTGGGATTACACCACCTGTAAAATAACAAAAAGCAAAAAACCAGAAGCAGAAATTAAATATTCAAAGTGTAGTAATTAAATATTCAAATTATATACATTGATTGGAGACAGGCTAAAGTTTCACAAAAAGAAGAACACTTAGTTAAAATGGTGAAAATTATTGTATCTCGTCAGAAACAATATTCATAGATCAACCATGGTTTCCTCTACTCCAAAAGGATGTTACCAATGGAAAATTAATAATATCATAGTGATCAGTGCATGTGATGACAATTTAAATTAAAAATGTCCATCTGACAAAAAGTACTTCTTTTCATACCAAGAGTTCTTATCGTACAAACATTCTACCGACGAAGAGTTGAGGATCAACTCGAAACGTATAGAAGAAAGCTAGTTAAGTGGTTTAATTTATTTTAAATTTTATTATAATAACTATTTTATTTAGACATATTTAAAAATATGACATAAGTGAAGTATTATAGAATTTTGTATAAAACTGAAAAACCACTGTAATATATCAAATATTACTTTATCACATATTATACAGTGGTTTTTTGGTGCAAACTTTAGAAGTTTGCCTTGTTACTACACTTTGAATGTTTAATGTGTATTCTTCTGGTATTTTGGTTTTTGTTATTTAAAGGTGGTGTACCTAATCCCAAAAGAAACAATCTATGAACTATACAAGCTATCAAAACTTAAAGAACAAGCAGTGTAGTAGTCAAAATTTCACCAGACACAAAATAATAAAATAGCATGTTTTTCATAAAGAAAAATAATAGAAAACTATGTAGATGGAAGAAACGTTGATCAACGTATTTTTCGTCCGAATTTGACGTAAGGTGTCATTAACTTTTCAACGTTTGCTGTTTAAAAGGAGTTAGATATTATTAATTAATGTATATACTAAACACAGAATAAACACTAACGGAGCCGTACTTTTGAATTCACCCAATTAGTTTCAGAAAAATGATAAAAACTGAATTTTCAGTTTTTCAGAGCCGTCAGAAATTTTCAGAGCCATTATGGCATTGAAAGCACCAATGAACATGACTATTATATACATGAAAATATATGTAAAGGGTTTTTCAAGAGGAACGCTCGATCTTTGTAATGTAATAAAACAAATTGTGTAAGTTAAACTGACATGTTTTTATTTTTATTTTAAAACATATGTGAGCACATTATGTTTTAAAAATTATATCAGTTAAATGTCCGCCGCGGCTTCGCCTGGTGACTCGAATCCTGGAGATCCAATTTTCGATGACGTTATCGCATAGAAGTGGCTTAATTTCACCAATGACGCGTCTGATGTTGACCTTTAAGGCGGCAACAGTCTGTGGTTTGTCGGCATAGACACGAGATTTCACAAAGCCCCAGAGAAAAAAATCCAGTGGCGTTAAATCGCATGATTATTTTTCGTCCAAAATTAGGACCAACCTCCAACTGCTCTAGCACCCATTCAGCGAATGCAAGCGGCTGTCTATGATCGTTGGGCTTTAGTTCTTGGGTTAATTGCACTTTATAAGGGTGAAACCCTAAGTCCTTATGCAAGATTCGCCAAACTGACGTCGAAGAAAGGCCAAGTTCTTGAGCACGTCGTGGAATGGATTGTTGTGGACTGTGACGCACACTTTCCCGGACTGCAGCAATATTTTCAACGGATCTTGCGCTTCGTTGACGTACAGGCGATGTCTGATCTAACAGCGACCCGGTTGCTTCAAATTTATTTATTAGACGGCGAATTGTGGAATCTGAAGGAGGACCATCGAAACCATAAATTGACCGAAGTGCACGAAACGTTTCCCGAATAGAACATTGATTTTGATAATAAGTTTTAACCGTTTCGAGGCGTTGTTGAATCGTATAGCGTTCCATAATGAAATGTCTGTCTGACTACCGACTTCGTCATACGCTGTTGCCAAACATCGAGCGTTCCTATTGAAAAACCCTTTATATACAGACAAATTTGTGTAACCGATCGTAACAAATCTGCTCGCGCAGTTACCGATCGTAACGGATCACAATTCGTAGCAGATCCGTTACGATCGGTTACACAAATTTGTCTGCAGATTCACTTCTATAACAGAAAAATTTCAACTTGTCTAGTGGTAATTTCCACTACTGAAGAGTCAAATTGAAGAAGAAACGAGCTTGAGAACGCCTCAGTCAAAACTGGGCATATTTATCATGTATAGGAAAACGTATTTGCGAACCATAACCGGCCTCCCAAAGCATGTTTTGATATAGGGGTAACTCATAGTTTTCGATCTTCTTTTAGATCACATCAGTAGGACGAAGTAGTCCTAGAGCCAATTTGATTATTTACATGTATTTTACATGGTCCACGTAAAATACCCCTATTTGTCCCCTTAAAGAACCCCTCCACCCCCATTGTCTTAATTCTCCACACATGCTTTATTGTTTCAAAATTCAAGGTCATGTGAATTTTCCTGAAAAATTTAATTCCGATTTCAAAATTTAAATTACTTAAAAAATAAACAGAATATACGTACCTACCAGCAACAAGTTTCTCTAATTGAGTACATTATTTTAATAAAATTACTACTACAATGCCTATTGCCTATTCATAAAATGCTATCATTATTTAACAACACTTTATGTGACTTCCATTTTAGTAAAATACCTACTTTGTTATTGTAATAATATATTAGACTTTTTAGACAAGTTTTAGCAAAAAGGTTCAAAGTGACAAAAGATAACACAAATATAACTACCGCTCTAGTTTACTTACTTACCTACATATATTTATGTATAATATACCTATCTATATTATCAGTTTGCCGTAGAGTTCTACTTTTAGTTGTTACATAAAGCAAAGGAAGCCGTCCTGTTTAAAACCACATACAGTATATTTTACGTAAATACTGTCCGAAACTAAGTTTAAAACTACAAAACCAGGTAATAAGTTTCATTGTAAGCTTCCACCGAAACTGAAAGGCACCGCAAGGATACTCGGGGGATTTTCAGTGTTTTGTTGCCTAACAAAGTTTGCCCGTTACGTGTTTTTATTGCTGCGTTATTAATTGTTTTATGAGTGAAATTATTTGCAGGTTTAGGGAGGCAAATAAGCCTAGAATGTGAGTAATTTTGAGCATCTTACTACGCGTAGTAACGGTAGATAGCAAGAACCATACCGTTTCGTACCATCTTGCAGCCACCGTGGAGTTGTCTTCACTCTGAGACCTGTCCGGTACTGAGAAGATCTAATAAATCGAAACAGCTGTCTGTTGTTTGGCGTTAAGAGAGTAATGACACTTGTGTGGCCATGATACGTACATTTATGTGTATATGTTACATATAGATGAAAAAGAAAGCATTGGTTTAAGTGAGTCATGAGAACGAGTACAACGAAGTGTATGGTAGTGTTTTTAAATAATAAAAAAACTAGGGTATTTTTAACACGCTGCACCGAATAATTGAAAATTATATTTCAGGATAACGTAAATATCATATATTTTTCTTTTTTTTTATCTTTTAGATAATGATGACGAAAAATAAATATCTTTTAATTGATACAGTTCTATAAAGAACTGTTCTTATCTACTAGTGACGTAATTTATATGAATATCCCATTTCAGATGCTCACCCACGTATAAATCCAACTGCTTTATACAATTAGTAATTACTGTTTGAGAATAATAGAATTATGTCAACAATAAGCTTTTATAAAGATATACCTAGCAGTAAATATCATGGTAGTCTGTTTATACACAGTGGAATGTTACATGTTCTAATATCGTGGTGAACCTAATAGCGGCTGCTTTTCCCATACAATTTTTGAGAATTCCTGTGTTAATTTGTAGATGCAGTGTAATTTATTGATATCGAAGTTGATATCGAAGAATATTTATCATTTTATTTTGATATATCTATATGATGAGATAATTATGTACAGTGATTATGTATGTATAAAGATTAAAATGGACCACTAAGATTTATAGAAGTAATGCAGAGAACAAACGGCATTGAGGGAATAGGGGGTTGCTTTAAATAGTTCGGATTTGTCAACTACTGTTGCTCTTAGATCCCTTGTCGTTTTATAAAAAGTTTTTCGTGTCCACTGTCCCGGTTAAAATAGAAATGTACTTTGTTCAAACCAGGCAAAATCTCTATGTGGATTATATTACAGCTCTTTGTTCTATGAGCGCGAAATGTGTCTTTAATGTTAAAATTCTTGGCTAAAATGTGTCTAAGGCTTAAAATTGTTTTTATAGTTTCAATGAAATATTTGGAACTTTATACCAATTTCAACTTTGTGACGAAAGATTTTCTTTGTGGAAAATAAATTTGTAGAAATTAAACATAGACATAGATAAATAAACGGGTAGTTTGTTTTTCCCATGACAAGTGAGTAAACAAAAACGATTTTATAACTCTTTCAAAATTTCAAAATAAAAATAAAACAAGCGTAGTACATCATATTTCTGAATTTATGGCAACATACATTACAACTCGCATCACAATATAGTCCTGAAGCGAAATTTTGAATAATATATAGGATATTTCATTTAAAAATTAAAATTTGAGGGAAACACACCGTAGTGCCCTCTCTTTGCTACTATCTGTCTGACAATTATTGTCAAATTGATAGACAGATAAACTTAAATTTCGAAACCGGTCAGTTGGTCTCGATGAAAAATATGGCGCGGCAGTGGCTCCTACCACTTTGCTTCTAACTCAGCAGTTTTATTTTACATAGACTTGCTCACACTGTATATAATTTGTATTACTAAAGGATCGGCATGGCCTTAGATCGTTAAGCCAAATAAGGAAGTGGGTGTCCTCATTTTTGGCATGTAGGTGTAAAACTGAAAGTTTAGAATAGCTGAACTATATCGAATTTCAACACACTGATAGACGTAATAAATGTCCATAATTAATAACAGTTATAAAAAAATTCCTGTAAAATGCAGCTGGAGGTGTTTTTAACCATTTGAGGATAATACCGAGTTGATAAATTAACAAGGAACAGCTATTAACAGGATGTGCGCAAGAGATATTGCTAAATTTGTGCTACAAGTGGTCGAATACATTACCATATTTTAAGACCAATGCAAACTAGTTTCGTATTCGTGTTTTTATATTTATATAGTGGCGCCAGTATTCTGTAGAAACAATTAGAACAGAATATTCGTTTATGCAAATAACATTTTAGGGAATTTATATAATGTATTGCAGTTGCATATGAGAGATACAAAAATACAGAGGGGGTCAGTTAAAAGTAACTTAGAACTTTCTCTAAATCTGTGCGAGATAAAAATTAGGTGGATGTATTTACAGTTAAATTTTAGGGAACTGTCACCACTTCACCACTCAGATGATCAATGGCGGAATTAAAAAGTTTAGGATATACACATAGCTTCTATGCTATTTATATGGATGCAGAAACTACATTTTCTCGCATAAATTAAAGTTAAATATCATCTAGCGGTAATTAACATGCTTTGATGAAAGTCGAGTATATTGTATTTATTAAGCATTCCTTTGTAAACTTGACGTAGTATTAGACAAAAAGGAAAAACATTCCTGAAAATAACTGTTGCATTACTAACTGTAACTGTTGTGCCTCAAATAAACTATTTATTAAAATTCCTTAATATTTCACAATTATTGTGTATTTTTTTAATTATTATCTTAATGGAGTTGGTGGCTAAGTCTTTAATATGTTGATCGCTAAACCCTGCAGTCGTGGGTTCGAGTCCCCAGTGGATTTTTAATGAAATTGTCTACTCTATATTAAGGCCTGTGCTCAGGGATGGGTTGGCAACCATCCTGACGTGCGTGCCTAGGATGAAAAGGACATTAGCTTGGTGTAAATGTGAGAGATTAACATCGGTTGATGTTTGAATATACCGCTAACTAATAAGATGTTTCAGATTTTCCTCATTCCAGCACTGAATAGCGGTTAGGGCTTACCAACGTAAATCGCTTCTGAGACGCATTTGCGGCCTCCTGGTATAAGTAAGTCTCAGACTTACGTATACCAGTATACGTAAATCTGGTCGAACGGGACCGGGCTGCGTCAAGCCAGGCATTTAATTGAAGAGCCTTGGTCGATAGCAACTCGATCAATACTTGCTCTAAGTCGTAACAACATAAGGATTGTCACAGGACTGCTGACACGTCACGGACATCTCAATAAACACCTTAACACTATTGGCCTTAGTGACAGCAGAAGGTGCAGGTTTTGCGGACACGATGATGAGGACTCCATACACATCCTCTGTCGCTGTACCTACCTCATGGTCAAGAGACACAAACATCTGGGCGCGGGATTTCTCCTGCCCCACATGATATAATAAGTACAAGGTATGACATTCGTGAGTACGAAAATACGTCCGCTGTGCGCATTACGTCACCGAGAGCGCAGAATGATCGCTAAATACAAATGTTTCCTTAATAATCATAAGCACAGATTAGATATACTCCTTTCCTTATGGTAGGTACCTATCAAATACCAAATGGCCTGGTAATCCCTGGTGGTTTAAAATTGGCTCTTTTAATTTCTTACCTACTTCAATAATAATAACTGTTATCGGTGATTATTGCAATTTTTATTATAAGTAATTAGTTATTCTGATTCGTGTGTAAAATGATTAGTACTTAAATATAGGATAAACGCTTCATAAACATAGGATGTGGGCAACAAGTTAACTTTAATACATATACTTCGCCGTTCGCCTTACACCTACGACCTAAGTGAAAATTGTTCCTTAAGATCGGTTAAGATTCTAAATTGACTGTATTATTAAATGTATTAATTTTTTTTTAATTATTCGAAAATTTTAAATGTTTCTCATTTTTTTTTTATTTAATGACCACATTACAGAACCATATCTATTACAGGTTATATAATTTATTACAGGCTTTAAATTTATCTCATAATCATCATCGGTGAAGTGTTTGGAACATATTCTGGCAGTATGTGCATTAAACTTTTCTGCTCGACAGCAAGCTACCACCCACAGTTTCTTTATTACTTCATCCCGTGGAAACGTGAAAAATCTTGTAACATAATAGATAGTGCAATGTTTACATTGTCTAAATATCATAGCAATATAATTACCTAATATTATTTAAATTATTGGGCTCTTGGTTGCGATTATCACTATTATACAAGCACACAGCACAACGCATTTTTATTGCACTTTTAGTTTAGGTACGTGTTAATATAAAATTAACTTTAACTATACTCACATATGATATATGATTATAATTAGTATACACTAGAATTATACAAATACTCTGCCAAAAAAAATGAATTTAGAGGACAAAATGTAGTAAAAACCACGAAACTTTCACACCTTTACATATGTAAACACTGTAAAATGTCAAATTTGCGCTCTCGGTGACGACACGGATGTGGGAGGGATATGCGCAATATCATGCCTTCCTTTATTGTATCATGCCAGCCCCAGGATGTTAGAGAGCTTCCCCTAGAACGGGTGTTGGCCTATGCGCATAGCATGGGTCTCTTCCAATAGCTCTCGACTAGCGGCAGGCACAATGGGTCGAAAGACTTGAGTGCTTCGGTAACCGCGCCACCTAACAACAACAACAACAACACAAGTCTCAGACTTCTGGTATAATCCTTGTGTTTATAATGAGAGGTAGAGATCTTATTATTATTAATATAAGCTAGAAAACTTATAAGTAGAACAAACCGCTTATGACATTTATGATAATCAACATTTAAAAACAATTGCAATTGATTAATTTTTAAAAGTGTGCCGTAAATTTACGAGTTGTAATGGTGAATAAAGTATAACTCTCAAAATGATACAATTCCTAAATTCAACTTCAATTCAGCCTTCCAAATTCAACAGAATAAAATGGATACGGTAACTGTGTATCGACGCATGTAACTTTGATAATAGTTTTGTAACTTGCTTCACTGTAACTAGAATAAAGTAAATATAGCACATTAAAATTCTCTAATCCATTTATTATCTACTACATTCTATCTTGTATGTACAATGAACCTATTGTGGTGAAATATAGTATCTATAGATTTAGTATTTAAATATTTTTCATTTCATCATTTCCATTCAGACAGAAATATAAATTTCCAGAAAAGCTTCGACAGACATTTCCATTTGACATTGTTTTTTTTGTAGCTATTTAAAAATATTTTGCATTCTGTAATCGTAGTGAATAACTGAAGAAAAAAGTGTAATTTTTCAAAACGTTGGCATTAAATTAACGCATTTTTGATTTATTTTCTGTAATCTATTCACTCATGATACGGTGTCAAATTCTAAATTAGTTCAATCCTGTAGTGGAATAACCTATTATATAGTATCGTGTTTCACACCCATTATCAAATTATACTTTGTAATAATCATCAAATAAAATCTATTATTATGCTACCATTGTATTTTGTGTCACGTTTTATTTTATTCCTTCAAATAGTGTGGCCATAAGATACTTTTTTACAAACATTGGTGTATGAATACATGCAGCCTAACATACTTTATCAGGTTGCATTTACAACAAGCCTGAATAAATATCCATATTAGGTTCACCCTGTAGAGTGTCGTTCTTAATCTATTAAACTATGTTTGTTTCTCTTCTTAACCTTTGGTTTTAATGTCGTGTTACTCAATGGTAAACTTTTAATATGCAGATGAAACAATAGGAAAGAACTATTTTCTCATCTACAATTTATTACCTACATCTACGCAATCTTCGTCGAGTGACTGATTCATCTAATTGCATAAAGTGTGGCGCCACAACAAAGTTCAGAGATTTTACTATCGTCCTTGCCCAGTTTCAAGTTACTTAATTCTCCAATGCGAACCGCTTAAAGAATTTGTTAAGCGTAGGAGTTTTATTACTAGTCGGTTCTTTGCTTTGTTTACAAACTAATGAGATTTTTTTACGAGATTGTTATCTCGTCTTATATCCATGCCACTGAGAGTATGAATAGCGTACATATGTTTCTGAAAATGAATTTCAAGTGAGGCATATATGTAAAGGCCCGTTTTCACGCTCATGCAATTTGCGCAAATAGACTTGTGCATGCCAGTTTGTACAAGTAAATTGTAGCGTGAAAACCAAAATCGTTAACATGCGCAAGCCAGAAAATTTGGCTTGAGTAAAATCTGATCGGACAGATAATTTGCATGTGGTTGGCACAAATGCATGAACGTATAAACAACACTCCAACTCGGCGCATGCTTAGTAGTAGCGAATTCTTGTTCTTACGTGCACCCTCCACGTGCTTTTCATATACTTCAGTCACAGCCTTCTCTAGAAGGCTGTGCTCCGGTGTTACTACTTAGTAGTGTTGTTGGTTTAACAAAAAATATTTCTAAAAAAAGAAAAACAATTCATGATAGAATTTGGGGACAGAGAGATTTGGGGATTGAATTTGGGGGAATTTGGAGGTTGAGGGACAAATTTGTATAGACCTGACCAGTATGCAACAGTTCAGTCTATTAAATTGCATGTACAAATCATTTTGCGCAATTTGCATGAACGTGTAAACGAACCACAACATTTCAGTTCTATTTGCGCAAATTGCATGCACAAATCAATTTGCGCAAATTGCATGAGCGTGAAAACGGGCCTTTAAGCCAGGGAAGCGGTAGAATATCTTGGCTACGGGGAAGTTCCCCACTGGGGGTCTACAGTGCTCTATATAAGAAGAATTAGTTAATATACGTACAACTTTTTTGTAATTTAAATATTTTGTCAGTGGTTGTACTATTTCTCCACAGTATTACAACATACATAAATGGGAATGAAAAAGGGAATAATAACATATCATCAAACAATCCTCACTAAAAACATATCTTACTCAAAGATATAAATAATAATACTAGACTTTCTAGATCATTAATGTACATTTTATGTAAGAGAGTCATAAAAAATCACACAGAATACTTTCGCTGATTTGCCTTTAGCCATATTAAAGATATGGCTAAAGCCAAATATGGCCAAACCACATTATAATCGTGTCTGCGTATAATCTAGCCGATTTCTTCTTGTTTCCAAATTAAATGATTGAAAGGGCACAGATCTGGTTCTCAGCAAATAATCTTAAATTGAATCAAAGTAAAAATCAACATTTGATTTTTTCAAAACATATTCATATCTGTATATTGATAAACTAATTCGGAAACGTAAATTTAAAGACTTCGAAATTCCTCGAATTTTCAAAATGAAAGAGAAAATCCAAAATTCTTTTTTCCATACGATCCTCGTTTCACCCGTGGTTTTGCCAAGGTTTTTAAAGATATAGGTATGTCAATGGTTTATTAATCGGGAAAAAAACTTCAACAACTTTTAGGAAATCAAAAATATAAAATATAATCTAAGGAAATATCGGGGATTTACGAAATTTTCTGTAAAGACTGCAAATATAAAGTATGTTGGACAAATTAGAAGGTCAATTCAAACTAGATTCAAGGAACATATTATGGCTCATCTCAAATATGGTAGATCAGATAAGTCTAGTGTCGCCCAACATGCGTTTGAGGACAACCATAAAATAGATAGTAGCAATTTAAGGCTAATTAGGAACGTAACAAATTTCAGACAGCTGAATGCTTTTGAATATTTGTAAATTGCAAGGTGTAAAAATAGTATGAATGGTGAAAGAGGGCCAATTCCATAAAGCCCGTTTTATTGGCTAGTAAATCAAGGTTCACTGATCAGTCACTGATCATGTTAGCATAGGTTTAATTTTAATCATTTCCAGATGATGCCAACTTGATGATTATACTATAGAAATAAAAAGAGATACCAGTTAAAGTAACTGAACAAACCTATTCAGTCACTTTAGGAAATACAGGTATTTCCCTGTATTCAAATTTACCACTCGGTAAAATACACCAAATACTGGGAATAATTACCAAACCTTTGTCTAAGTGTAGGTGTACGTTAGTTTAAAAATACCTTATCATTGATATTAGGCATACATAGATCTGAACATACAAAACTGTCTGGATCTTATTCAAATATACTGTCGAGGGAGGCTGTTCCAAGCATTCTCATTCTCATAGTTTTTCTTCTCTCCATTTTCTTCTGGCAAATTCCGAAATATTATTTAAAATGCCAAAAAAATATATCGTATCTCCTCAACCGTAGGATTGCCTTTTGTTTATAGGCACCACTTGCATTGGAAAACATCATCACAGCATCCACTCAATGACATGCAGAATATCAGCATTAAAAATACTCCTGCAACTGCACAATCACTGCTTGATCAAGCAGTATTTGCACTCACTGTTTGATGTTTAAACTTGTTATTTTTGTCTCATTAATAAACTGCGTCACTGCAAGTCATCACTCGAATAAGTTAATCGCATCGAATAAAATTGCATCCCCATCTCAGGCGCTTTCAGCTTTAATTAGAAATAAGATTTATTGGCAGAAATAAAAAGGTGTGATAATTACTACTAGAATACTTAACATTAGTGCTTCTGTCAACGAGACGAACCATTTTTTCCATCAGTTTGGAGTCATTTAAGATCCGATAATAGCAAAAAATTGTTCATCTGTAAGACGTGCAAAAAATTACTGGAATGATATTTACTTTATGTGTGATTCTTAGTCATTTCCTTTGGTATTACACCACCTATAAGACTCCAAGTGCAGTATCAAGGTAAATTTATTTATGGTAAAGTCACCACATGTTTGAGAAGCACGTCTGCATCTCACTAATGAAGATCAAATGGCAGAAATTAGTCTAAGGTACGCTCAGGCTTATAGCGCGAATACTGCTGCCTTTATAGATGTCTACCCCTAGAAAGGAACGAGTTAGACCGGCGATTTTACTCCACTAATATAGATAGCGCAACGCTCGACCAGCGAGCGGCGTGAAGAGTAGTGGGGAGTTTCAGTTATAATACCGTACTCACTTAATGGAGTAGAGTCTCATTCTACAGTACGATCGGCGCGCTTATAATTATGTTTCATATATGGAATATGGTTGTATCATTTCCAATGTCCCCGATGGTTGCAAGTGTTGCGAAATCTGTGAATGTTTGTCTTTCCTCACTAGTAACTTTTATGCTAATACTATTCAAAGACCAGACAGAAATATAAAATTTGCCAAATACAGATATGCGGTTCTTCCTGTTTTTAATGAATATATTCAGCTAATCAACATCAAAACGTTCGACTCAGCCAAACTGCTACCGCGCAGACGATATTAGCGCAATAATTAATTTCTTCTGACGACATTGTTTCCTGCAGTCCGAGAAACCAGCAAGTAAAGGTATAAATTTCCGGCTAAGCGCCTCTACAACGGTGAAATCAACGCGGCCATGGTTACCGGTGATCAGTTCACTGCCTCCGTGGAGCAGTCAACTATTTAACCCAGCAGCTCGTGTTCAATTTGTAAACCAATCTAGTTCAACATGAAAAACGACTCTATTTTTTTGGTGATCATATCCGCGATTTGTAAAGTTACTTATAACTCTCAGTAGATTTTATGCCATCCGGTCATGCACGTTTTGTTATATGCAAAATCTCAAAATCACTCTGTAATTTGAAAATACGTGACAATAGAATTTTTGATCTGATAGCACAATCAACCTGGCTTTGAAAAAGCAGGTCAAGACTGGGTAAATAATTTGCCCGTAACTTTTACAGTTACATTTATGAGTTACCCTGCATTCTCACAAAAAATGTACTGCTCTGTTAGCTCTGTTGCTACATTTTATAGTATAACATTACATTAATCATTATAATATACATTATTACAGTACATTATAGTTTTCTTCAACTTCGTGGATTTAGTCTCCAGTAAGTATTCGTGAGACAGTTAAGTGGCTTTGATACTCTTTGACTGCATAAAAATTTCTTCACATCGTAATGAATACCGAAATGTTAAGTATCACTTTTCTAATGAGGTTTCTGAATGAATGTTTTGTAGCGTGTAGTGTTGGCATTTTACTAGTAACTGATTTGCGAAGACAAGTAAAAAATTTATCAACTTTTATTATGAATCGATTTGCTTGTTGTACGTACCTATAAGATATCGAGTATTACCGTACTTTCTTGTATATTTGATTTGCCCTGTAACATTTCTTTCAAACTGAATTGCCTAGTTCATTATATTTTTGGAACATTTCACTAAGGCTTTTTTGGATTGTGGTGGTATAAATAATTGGTCATGGTGTATGTACAAGTAACACTTTATTAGTAAATGAACGGAGAGTTCATAAGTTCAGGTAATATTTATAAGGTAAGATACCAAGGAACTCAAAAAAAGAGATGCAATTATTTCTTTAGAACGAGGCAACTCGTATTCTGCAGATAAATCACCAATGTTATTTGTGTTTTTCAGTAGCTTCAAAACATTTTAGTATCATTCTGCTTGGAGCATCTAATAAAGCCATTTGGTCGATTTATACTGTAGCGTTTTCCATACTTCTGTAATACATAATTATTGTGTAGGAAATGAAGAATTTAATTTTCCATCCATATTATTTTTTTTTTATTTGTTTATTGGTGCCAAGTATACAGGAAGTATTTACACACGTCAAAAAAATTAGTGATAATATTAATATAAAATACAATAAATATCAATATTATAGTAAAAATATGTATACAATACAATGGTAAACGACAATACATACAAAATACAAAATATAGTAAACGTACAATTTCACAAAGATATCACAGTTTAAGTTATTTATTCATTTATCCTTTTTATATACATTAACTAGACTCAGATAATTGACAAATTGCTGTCAAGAAACTCTTGGATGTTATAGAATGCCTTAATTTGAAGGTATTGTTTAACTCTATATTTAAAAGCACTGTCATTTAATGTTTTAATTGTTTGAGGTAAGGCGTTATAGAATTTAATACCCCAATTATATCCTGGACCGTTCTTTGTCTTATTCAAACGAAAGAATGTATTGTGAAGTGCATCTCTATTACGGGTTAGATGGGAGTGGATATTAGTTCGCACTATATAAGATTCCAAATTACACTTGACATAGATCAAGCATTGTAAGATATACAAGCATGGAACAGTTAGTATTTTTAAATCTATAAATTCTTGTTTACAATCGTCTCTGAACTTGAGGCCCGATATTATTCTGATTGCGCGTCTCTGCATGGAGAACACTCTAGTGCTAGAACTAGCATGGCCCCATACTAAGACGGCATAAGAAATCACAGAGTGAATATAACTATGACAAGCCGTTAATAAGGTCCTTGTAGATACCTGAGGAGTCAGACTGCGAAGAAGAAATAAGCTTTTTGAAATTTTAGTGCACAAATGATCGGTATGATGATCCCAAGACAGTTTAGGATCTAAGTACACTCCCAGGAATTTTACAAATTCACTGTCTGGTCAAGATTTCTTAGAGTAAAAATCATGGTTTCTGTTTTTGCTGTATTGAGGCTTAATTGGTTCGTAAAGAACCAGTTCTTCAGTTCTAGTTCTGTTTGATGCATATCTTCAACCAGATCATGAACTAGTAGACCTCGACTCGTAAGGTTCGTATCATCGGCAAACTGAATTGTTAAAATAGGATTATTTATAGAAGATGGTAGATCGTTAACATAGATCAAAAAGAGGACAGGACCCATAACCGATCCTTGGGGTACTCCAGCATCAAGTTTAAGATATGACGACCTGACACCGTTGTGCATAACATACTGTTGTCTATTGATTAGATAGGAGTTAATCAAAGCAATACTACCTGGAGTGAAACCATAGAATTGAAGTTTGTTTGTAAGGATTTCATGCGACACGCAGTCCAAGGCTTTAGAAAGATCTAGGAAAAGTGAACAAGTAAATTGTTTCTCCTCAAACCCTTCATTGATTTCATCGATTAAACTATTTATGGCATGTGTCGTAGAGCAATTTTTTCTGAACCCATACTGGTTGGAATTAAACAGCTGCTCACTTTCAATAAAGTTTGTTAATTGAGTCTTTAACACATGTTCGTATATTATAGCGATTGTAGGAATAATAGAAATGGGTCTGTAATTTGAGGGATCATTTATGTTACCTTTTTTATAGATGGAAACCACTTTCGAAATTTGTAGGCAATCCGGAAATACATTGGCGGAGATGCTAGTATTTATGAGTGTTGTTAGTGGTGATGAAATTGCTGATTTCACTGCTTTTATTATTTGTGTATTTAAGTCGTACACGTCTTTACTTTTCTTATTTTTTAAATAATTTATTACGGACAACACAAACTCTGAAGAAACCGGAGAAAAATCGAATGTATTTGGGATGCTAAAATCTCTTATATACTCCGCATGGGTTGTACCACTTATTGGTAGTTGAGCAATTACGTTCGCGGCTACGTTTGAAAAATAAGTATCATTAGCGGAGATTTTATTATTATTATTTATTACCTAGATGTGTACCTACATGATACAACTACACAGATATGCCAATGCGCATGGGGCGTGGTCTATCGATTGATCGTGACGTCAGTTACGAGTAAAAACAATTGATAAACACGAAAATAATTATATCACTGCCCTTAAGATATTTGAATTTTCGCATCGCATCGCCATTTTTGCCTCACGAATGACTCAGTAGTTTCACTCTTTAAATTTTTTGTACAAAAGTTTTTAATGCACATGTCTGCTCTTGGGTAGTATGCGCGTTGGTAGAGATGTAGAAGGGGAGGAATGGGCCGGCGTATGCTATTTTATGGGTGCACATTTGCTTTTTGCTTTACAGGTAATCAGCATACGTTTGTGTGTCTAGGCGTTTGTGTTTGTGATTTTGATAAGTGTTTTGTATTGTGTGTAAATATTGAAACAATATTGGCTACAAAATATTGTTTCATTTGTAAACGAAATTCTGTTAGGCCACCTTTTTTACTCCAAAAAATAATAGTCCGGGCCTGTGCGTGTCTCCCAAAAACGGTCACTAATGCGCATGATTGTGCTTGGGTAGTATGCGCAGCGGTCTTTTTGGGGGGTTAAAAAAACAAAACTTAAGGACACCAACAGCAAAGAGATTTTGCCGAGTGAAATTACTGTATATATCTTTATACTTGTGGTTGTATCATGGATGTGTAGACTTTTTGCCAGTGAACTGCTTGCCTATATCCTCGCGACCCAACAAACTCAACAAACTGGCCTGCGGCCTAACCGCATCCGGGCACATGTTTTTGTTGCAGCCATCGTCGACTGTCACCCTGCCGTGGCCTGCTTTTTCCCCTCGTACCTTTAAACTCGGTCGCCATAATTCTAGGCGGCCGCCTTCGACGCTGGGCATCCGAAACTCGATGAACTGCGGAAATCATGTTAAATCGCCCGTTAGAATTCGTTCTGGTTTTTTAATTCGACTGCGACCGATACAGCGGTGGAATAGTTATTGTGTTTGTCAATATGGCATTAGTGGATTTTTTGCATAGCTTTTGACTTGCTTGTCGTTATAACATAGCGGTATCAGCCGCTTCGTCTGAACAACCAAAATGTAATTTTGACAACTTTAAAATACGTGTACAAATACGGGCTAACATCTAGAAAACGCACAATGCAATGCAAGTTGCAATATGTCAATATTCATCTGTCAATATTTTAAAAACAGTTGAAGATAGGTATAGGACATCCTACGTGAAATGTGTTTAGAATTTCACGTAGAATCCAAAAATGATATAATATATAGGGTGTTCCATTTAAAATAAACAAGGCTTGGTGTCGACTTCCAGTTATACCGAAAGTGCCAAAAACGTGAAAATATTTTGAAAAGGTAGGCCCCACTGACCTTTGTAAGTAAATAACCAAATTTTTAAAATCACCCTGTACGTACTTTTCCATATATCGATCATGGCCCTTCTCGGTGGGACACCGTGTATATACATATATCCAATTCTATTAAAATTATTTAAATCAATATGAAACAATTGATAACAATATAAAACAGATTATTAGTTTTTCTTCGATCTATTAAATGAAAACTGTTCTTTGGTGTATTTAGCATGCAGAAATAACAGATATTAATGCATATATAATCAAATTTATCATTGTAAAATGCAAATCAATAAACGGTTATTCATTTGATTATTAAAAATACCATCACGGATGTTTAAATTGAGTGATTTATCGTTTTATTGTTACAAATATATTAATAATTAAATTTCAAATAACATACATATTAAATAATAAGTATTTTAGTATTCAATAAATGTACCACGTTTACTTCTTTATTAACAAATGCTAAGATAACCTAAAGTTGAAATTAAAAATGCTTTGCTGTTGATATTTTCAGCCACCAACTGAATCGTGAGCTATATGAACGCATATAGTAATTAAACTTTAATCCTAATTATTTAACTTCAAATATTTCAAATAAATAAAATAATAACAAACAATATACCAAACTGGAAATTCTTTTCTTTTTGTTCGAATCAAAAGTAAGAACAGAATATTTCTTTGTTCTGGTTCGCTCCTAGGGTACCCAAACGATTTATACAGGGTCATTCACGGTGACCACCTTTTTGACTTATCTCCAAAAGTAATAGGGATATAAATTTGAAATTTTGACAGGTGCTATTCTGGTAGGATATCTATTTCTTATCGGCTATTTTCTACTTATACCGGAAGTCTATATCAACTTCGAACCAGTAGTTGGGCTTCCGCCTAGTTATGTAACGAGGTCTATTGGAAACTGGATCAAGTAAAGATCAGGGAAAGAATGGTCGAATGGGACTGGGCTGCGACAAGCCAGGCTCTTAGTTGAAAGGCCTTGGTCGAACGCAATTCGATCAACACTTGCGCAAAGTCGTAACAGCATAAGGATTGTCATAAGGCTGCTGACAGGTCACGGACATCTCAACAAGCACCTTAACACTATCGGCCTTATAGTGACACTAGAAGGTGCAGGTTTTGCTGACACGATAATGAGGACTCCATTCACATGCTCTGTCGCTGTGCCTGCCTCATGGTCAAGAAACACAAACATCTGGGTGCAGAATTTCTTCTGCCCCAGGACATTAGAGAGCTTCCCTGGCCGTTACCTGGTGTTGGTCTATGCGTATAGCATGGGTCTCTTCCAATAGCTCTCGATTAGCGGCAGGCACAATGGGTCTAAAGACCTGAGTGGTGCAGGTAACAGCGACGTCTTCCAGCAACAACAACTATATCAATTTGCTTATTTTAAATGAAACACGCTATATATTTCTGCATTCCCGAAAATAGCATAACAGTTTGAGTAAAAAATATGTAATATAGCCTGCCGCGAAACCCAGCTGTTTCGAAGATATTTTATAAAAAAATTGATAGGTCCAAGCGTTCGCGAGAACCTTTATAAATATATATAAATTGTATCTTTTCAAAACTGAAATCGTTGCTCTTTTAATAGAACGCTCTTTCAATATTCTTAATTGTTTGTATCGCACATTCTCCTATAGATCTTCCATTGATTGAAAGTTGTTCATTACTGCCCCCACAAAAACTATCCCCTTTTTCAAAGTTATTACCATGTGATAACAATTTGGTTAAGTTAGATCTCTCCGTGCACTTTTCTACTGCACTCGTAGGTAAGTAAATCCATCACTGCCTTCACACACACTTCTTATTAAATTTTATAATAGAGCCTGAAGGACTGAGCAACAGAGTACATATTTTATGTCAGAGTAAAGCTATTAAAATATGAATATTTTCACTTGGATTGCGTTTCTTTTTCTGCTGAATACAAAGCAGCTTGGACCATTTAACATAAAATATCTATTAGCTTTTATGGCGGATCCACTACGGCAAAGGCGGAGTTCATTACGTTGAAATGTAAATTCTGTTTACGCATCAAAGAGAATGCGACGAATACTTCACAATATTTGTCACGAACTGTCTATACACTCTAACTTATTTCCGTAAATACGTGATTCCGAAAGGGATTCGTCATTTTAAAGAGATCTGAAGCAGTTTACGTTCGGTTTTAAACAAATATGCACATGCATGCTGCCGGATGTTTGGTGCGTAGAGACTACAAATACAATATTTCTTGAGATCAAAGTATCGGAGAGGATTTCTTGAAGTTTATTATTCAAAACGAATTGCTACGGGATTTCCAGCTAATAACTGCTTGTTATGTGTTATAATAGCGTTTTTAGGAAAACTGATATATTTGGAAGTTTTATAATTAGTTTGAAATGCAGCAGTTTTCAAAATTTTCTGGTAATAAATTTTAAAATAAAAAGATGTATTTAACGAATAAACTTACTCAATATGAAAAAAATAAAATCCTAAATTCGGCACAGTATGGTTTTAAAAGGGATCGTTCGGCAGTTTCTGCCGTGGCGAGGGTGGTGGGTGACATACTCCGGGACCTAGAGGGAGGGGAGCTAGTGGGTATTACCTTATGCGACCTTTCAAAGGCTTTTGACTGTGTGTGCCATCGACTTTTATTACAAAAATTGAACCGTTATGGAATACGCGATAAACCTCTCCAATTAATGGAGTCTTACCTGCGGGACAGGAAACAATGGGTCAGTTATGATGGAAACATTTCAAGATTTAAGGTGATGAAGAGTGGAGTACCTCAGGGCTCTGTCCTCGGGCCTCTGCTGTTCATTGTGTACATAAATGATCTTTATTCATACCTGCTGCCAGATAAAAGTGTATATTATGCGGATGATATACGTCCTTAATCGTTACGAATAAGGATTACGGCTTTCTCGTTAAAAATCAAGATCAGTTACTAAAAAAAACTAATACATGGCTCGCGAGCAACTATCTAAAATTAAATCAGGAACAAACGCACAATTTAATAGTATCGAGTAATGTCGGGTTTTCACGGGGAGAAGACGCAGTACTGCTTGGTGTGACGCTAAATAAAAACTTAAGCTGGTGCTCTCACATAGAAAAATTGAAAAAGAAATTATCACCTATTATATATCTAATGCGTAACTTAAGAAATTATGTTGACGAAAGTACATTGCTACTTGAACAGTCTACTATTCTCTATTTCACTCCCATTTGAGCTATGCCCTTTCACTGTGGGGAGGTGACTCGAGATATGAGGAAATCTTTCGATTACAAAAAAGGAGAATGAGAATTATTGCTAACAAAGGTTATTTGGATCACTGTAAATCACTTTTTATACAATACAGAATTATAACATTACCATCTCTGTTTATGTTGTTACAACTTTGCGAGATACATAATAATATAGAGAATTACAGAAAAATCTCAGATTTCCACAACTACGCCACAAGAGGTGCCAACCTAATAAGAACCCCTAAATATTCTCTGAGCAAGACAGCTAAAAACTCATTAAATGTATCTTATTATTAAATTAAATTTTATTGTTTTATGTTTCATGTTGTTGTATTGTGATGTATAGAATAGTGAATTTATGTATTCAGTTTTTCTTTTTTCTGTAAGACTTGCCACAAATGTTTTATTATATAATGTGGTCAATAAACAGTTATTCTATTCTATGACCGATATTCTCGTTTCAGAAAATCCAGGTATTTTGGTTTCTAGCGTTTTAACGACTAAAACACAAACTCGGAGCTAGGAGTTTTACAACCACCACACATTAATAAACCCACAAATTAATGAACGTAGCAAAGAAATAGTTTATTGCCTGTTTCACAATGGATTAACAGGACTTTGTGGACTACTTCAGTGGCTTTTCGTATGATTAGAGAGTCTTTTAGATTTGGATTGTCTCACAAAACTTCCAAAAGAAACATGCAGATCTAGCAGGCGAATAGTCCATAGAAACAAACCGTTGAAACATATTTTATCTACAAAATCTTTAATGACTTCTATAAAAATGTATCATTGTTCCACTTATAGCCGTATAGTAGCCAAGTTTTTTTTTTATATTGGGTCAATAAGTTATTTTTCCTTGCAGATTTTAAGCAAAGATATGGAGTACTTTCTATTTGAAACTACCACAAGTACCAACCTCGATTACAAGTACTAGAATTATCCATAGTCTCGAATTCCGTGGACTAAAGAGTATCGTAACGCAGACTCAACACGCACAAGCAGTGACAAATTATGAGCTTTCTGGATCGGAAGGAAAGGGACGATCCATTTCTCGGTAAAAATGGCCCACTAACGATACGCAAGATATAGCGTATTTCTTTTAATGAAATGGAACGGGAAGACCGTAAAAATAATCAGTGTGGTTCCACTACCCCTCCTCTACGATGAGGAACGCGGTGATAAAAAGATTACAGGCGGAAATTTTATTTTCCCCTGCAAAATAATAAGGTTTTGATATATTTTATGGTGATTAATTGTTGAGGGGTGTTGTTTGGAGTTCCCTGGAAGAATAATGTAAAAATGTTAAATATATAGGGACATTATGTAGGAATAATAAAGTCTGAGTAACATTCCGTTTTGTTTTGAGGGAAATAAAAAACGAAAATTCTCTTAGAATACTTGAAAATAAAATTTAAATTCAAGTCTACCTTGGTTGTACAAAAAATTTGATAAAAATATAAATAGGATCTGCCATTACTTTTCTTCAACAAACCATGTGAAATATAATAAGGCGTATATATACAGGGTTGCTCATAAATGCAATAGTTCAATATCGGCCCTATTGCAGAGTTTTCGAAAAACAGTTTTCTGGAAGTGGTGTAGCGTGAAAAGGTGAACGTTTTAAAAATATAGTTAAACATGCAGGGTATGTTGCATAGTAATACGTTTATATACAACCTGTATTTCTATTTCCATAAGATCAGCGTAGACATTTCTTAAAATGAGTAGGTACGCATATATTCTGAAAAACTCTAACTTAACGTGTTATGTTTTTTTTTGTATTTATAGAAGTTCGGCATTATACTTGTTCTTTAAGATAGCCCAAAAAATAATTGAGTTCTGCTTAATAGAGACATCAAGCACGTTAACCATGATATACCCTTCCTATCCAATGATATGGAAAACTGTGTCAATGTTATGGTTACAACACCTTTTCCAGATATATATTTCAGAATCGATCCATTAATTCTATTTCAGAAAGCGTTATTTATATTTCGAGTTGGTCAATTTAATTTCAGAAGGCGGCAATTATATTTCATATCAGTCAGTTTAATTTCAGAAAGTGACATTTGTATTTCAGAAAAAGTAAATAAAACTTCAGAAAGTGTACTTTATTTATTATACAGGGTGGTCCACGAATAACGAAACAAGCGAATTTTCGGATACTTACCTACTTTTTCTGGCAAATCGCTCGGAGACGTCAATTAAGTTTTCGAGGGGGAAATATTTTGCGCATATTTTCAATGTCGTAGTTTTACCCCCTAAGCGAGGGTGAGGTTCACCCTTAAAATTTTAAATAGGAAGGGGGGTCGAGTCAAACCTCATTTTAAAACTTGAAAAAAGACCTTTACAATGGTGCATACTTTTATGAATTTGAATCACTAGTTCTTGAGAAATTTAATTTTTTATTCTTTTCATTTTTGCAAAATAATTGGAAACATTTCGAATTTCTTTTTCTTTAGATTGTAATAATGTTTATTAAGTATTATTTTTTCAAAATAATAATAATCCTGGTCAGTAAAAAGTAAATTAATTGCAACTCTTATACTACATAGGCCCTACGAACAACTAGAAACGAAAATTTACTTATTAATATTTGTAGTACTAGTAATAATTTAACAAATGCTAAAACAGACCACCTCTTGCTTCCATACAGTGATAAAGGTTTTGCTCGAAGCGTTCCGGAACATTACTTGGCATTTCTGGTGTGATTTGATGTCAGCCTTTTTTGTCAGTACACACAATTGTTATTTTGCGATATTAAATGGATTTAATACATCGGATTTCTTGACGATCAAGATTATTACTACATTAATGTTTAAAAAGGAATAGTTAGTAAACAATATTACAATCTAAAGAAAAAAGATTCGAAATGTTTCCAATTATTTTGCAAAAATGAAAAAAAATAAATATTGAAAATTAAATTTCTCAAGAACTAGTGACTCAAATTCAAAAAAGTATGCACCATTGTAAAGGTTTTTTTTCAAGCTTTAAAATGAAATTTGACTCGACCCCCTTCCCATTTAAAATTTTAAGGGTGAACCTCACCCTCGCTTAGGAGGTAAAACTGCGACATTGAAAATATGCGCAAAATATTTCCCCCTCGAAAACTTAATTGACGTGTCCGAGCGATTTGCCAGAAAAAGTAGGTAAGTATCCGAAAATTCGCTTGTTTCGTTATTCCTGGGCCACCCTTTATATCAGTTTCACATATTATCATCAATATATTATGTCTTTACTGTAAGTATCAAGATTTAACAAAAATGAACACTAAAACGTATAATAATATTATATATGTAGCATACAATTTAAATACAATAAAAATTTATATACAATAATTGACGAATTCGAAACTACAATGACGCTTTCTAAATTTGGCTCGGCAAAAGCATATGCAGTCTCCCAAGTACCTACTGGGAATACCATCTATGCCCATTGTGGAGGTGTCCTTGCGTGGATTGTTTATAAGATTTTGTAAAACATCTTCATCCGAAATATCCTGTAAATCAAAATATAATCCTAGATTGTTCTTTTCATCATTTACATATGAACAAAAGATGTTTTGAAGAATTACTGAATCAAATTTTTTAATTGTCTATCGCGGTGTATGGTTTGCTCTTAGTATCCTATAAACACGGATGCATCTTATAAATATTTATAAAATTTTCCAAAAACTCACGATTACGATCCATTTTGACACAAGAAACTAACAACTTTCGAAGAAAACACATGGTGCTGATGAAATTGTGTCAACATCGTGCCATACACCTTGTAAAATGCTCAGTTGCAGTTGCGCCGAGTCTCCAAGTCCCGTTCGGTTTGAAACTTACCGATACTATTTCGTATATGGGGCGCTTTAGGTATACGTAGGAACATATAATTTCATGAAATTATTCTAAATTAACAGCATTTTCTAATTTAACCATCCCTATATTTCTAATAGTCATATTAAATATCAATATCAATACTCATATCATATTCAATATCTACACTGCCATTAAATAGGTATTTCCTAACGTTTAATAGTAATCCGTCACAGGAAATGAATATATATGTTAATTAACTATAAAATAATGAGTCCCCGGACACTAAAGATGGAAGCAATTTGTAAGTAGCATTAATTTAGTTTATATCATTCAGACAAGAACACCCTTTTAACGATGACACAGGAAGGACATCAACCCTGTTCATCCGTAATAAATTGCGGCGCACTAGTAACCTCCAGCCTTATACATCAAATGGAAGACATTAGTATTTACTTTGTGTAATATCAGAAACAACGCCCTCTGCAGCCTCCATCCGCGTTAGTTGTTAAATTTTTGTGAACACTTGGTAAACAATATTGTTGTTTTTTTTTTTTGAAAATATATAAAAAAATACTAAGAAAGTAATTGAAAGTCTATAAGTATTACAATATTGTTTTCATATCATCTATTGTTCACCTGAATAATGACCTGATCAGCCCAATACCTAATTAGCTTATGTCATTCAGAAAACGGCATTCTTTTAGTTCCTCTAGTAACCTACAGTCGTATTATGTCCAATGGGAAACATCAGTATTTATTTGTTCGTAATCTCTGAAACAACGCCCTCTGCAGGACCCCTTCAATGGATCCTAAGCTGAAACTAGAAAATTCAATCCAGAGAGATTTGTCCTTTGCCACAACTAACAAGGGCAAGTAAAACATAATGTCCGAGAGCTCTAATAAAAATGAACCAGTATATCAACTACTCGTAGGCATTTTTCGTTTAGCGTGAGTTTTGCAGCTTTAGCCTTTCCTACAATCTGCGCAAACTGATTGGTGCTCAAAAATGTATCATTTAAACTAAATTGATGGTAGTATTTAGTTTCCTTTGCAAAATATTAAAATATTCATCAAACTGAAACTTGATGGTTGGTTTATTTGCAGGACCAGAAGATCATTGTCTACTATACTTGACTAGCTTGGGTATACTTGGCTAGCTAACTACAGAAAGGCTAAATTGTTATCAAGTCAAATGAATACAGCCTTAAATTACTACTCAATAACTCCTTACCATACTAAATAACGTCTTTATGAATGAGTCAGTCAGAATTCAGTTGGTTTTGCAATTCTATTTGCGAATGGCTTATTCAAGGGTAGAGACTCGAAAAGCATTAATTTAGATGATTTATTAATATGCCATTTTAAATGCAACATAAAACTGAAAGTAGCAGAATATATAAATGTTTTCAGCTCCTTTTGAAACCATAATACACCGCCTTCAAATCCATAATGGAGAAAATGTACCACTCTAGGATTCAAATGCTAGTTTATATCTATAGGAATCCAGCAATATATCAGATAATGTAAAGATTAAATGGCCCTAATTTTGAATACAAAATTATTTTTGTGGCAACCGTACGCACACTGAACATTTTATATACATTTTGACACGTAAGAGTTCATATGCCAGATAAGAATGCCTATAATGTCTATAATGATATATACTGTGACATACATTGTACAAGGTGGCCCGTTTAATATGGGCCTATACCTTATCTCAGAAACTACAAGTCTCATGGAAAAAACATTATTATGAAATTGTTTTTTTCAAAGTTATCTTCAATTTTCTAATATTTTCAAATTTATAACCTGTTTATATACAGGGCGATGAACTAAAGTTCCTTTTTTTTAAATAGCACACCCTATATATTATTACATTTTCAGAAATCCCTCCTAAAGACAAGTTCAATGATATCTGACATGATGGACTGACGCCACGTTATTGAACAATTTTCTTCAGGAAATAGTCCATATTAAAATCGTGCTAGAAAGGTTAATAATTAAGTTTTTAAGCATTAACTTGCGCCAAGAGATTTCTAATTTTATTTACTTTATGATGTAACACAATATTCAGTTTATTAAAAAAAATTGACTGTGTTGCCACATTTCGAAAACCATAAATTCTCACGATTTTTTCAAATCGAACACCTTGTATATTGTTACATTTCTAGAAAGCCCTTCTATCAACAAATTCAGAGATATATGATATGATGGGTTTGAATTCCATCGTTTCTGAATGATTATCCTCAGAATATGGGATTTTAATATTGGGTATTTCCCGAAGATAATACTCAATAACTCCGAAACGGTGGGCGTCAGACCCATCATGTCATATATCATTGAACTTGTCTTTAGATGGGCTTTCTGAAAATGTAATAATATATAGGGTGTGCTATTTAAAGAAAAGAACTTTAGTTCATCGCCCTGTATATAAACAGGTTATAAATTTGAATATATTAAAAAATTGAAGATAACTTTGAAAAAAACGATTTCATATATTTTTTTTCCATGGGACTTGTAGTTTCTGAGATAAGGTATAGGCCTATATTAAACGGACCACCTTGTAAATATAATGTAAAGTGTCTATAATGATATTAAAGTCACTATAATATTTTTCATATTGCCGTTTAGAGGTTTCGTGGCCGGGCAAAATCTGCTTTCTGCTTTTTGATACATTTGCAAATAAATGAATTATTTGTTACGATAACACGAAAATGGCACTACAAAACAAGTTAATTGAATTTAAAAATTATGTATTTTTAAAAGAATTTACCAAAATCCATCTCTCCAATCTTTTACAATATCACCATGCTTTGCATCGAATTTAAAGCACCCTGTATAATTTAATACACAACAAATATAAAATTGAACAGTTATCATATCAATCTCTTTAGGTTTCTTTTCCCAAAAAAGTGGGTTGTTCTTTAATAGAAAAGAATAAATAAATAAAAATCATATTTCACATTCTCCCACATCGAGTCGGTCACGGCAGATCTTAAGTTGAAGAGGGAAAAGCTGCCGTGAGGCTCCTTCGTTTATCAATTATTCCTTTTCCTGAAATTACAGGGGATATCTCTCAGAAATCCTTGTTTATCTAGTAGACTACATTTATCCAGGCGTCTTTGTTAGTTTGGACCGGTGATGGTCGGATGTACTCGTTCGTCTTCAACTGCTTTACAGAAAATATACCGGCGTGAATGTACGGTATTTGCTCAAAATAAAAAAAGAAGAAATTTCCTTGCAGCAATCACTTCACTTTGTAGGTATTATTTATTGGACGGATGAGAAATTGGTAAGTAATTTAAATTCTGGATTAGGAAAAGTCGATTCGAACGCCACAGCAATTTATAAATGAACTTAAAATACGGTGTTATATTTGACAAAACTGCTGCATAAAAGTCTTAATTTTATAATAATAATATCTCCACCTCTCATTCTAATCACAAGAGGGGGATGTCTGAGAGGGCCGGCATATTATTATTTGATGAACCGTGATGTTCACCCAGGAACCCAGGATGTTATTCTCTCACATTAACATGAAGCTGACGTTCTTACCATCCTAGGCCATTGCGAGGATGGTTGCCAACCCATCCCTGCGAATAAGCCTTAACCTATAGAAAATTTAATTAAAAATTTCTGGTGGAACGGGGATTCGAACCCACGATCTCTGGGTTGTGACCCAGCGATCGAGACACTAAACCCTGAGCCACCGGCTCGGAACTAATATAACTAATGCGAGTATTAGGTTATCTTCAGCATTGAGCTGAATAGTCTCATAAATTCAGAGTCCATCCGAAATGCACTCTACTCCACTCATAATATGTGTCTATTAATTAACACTATCAATCTATCAGTGTTAATTATAAAAATGTGATATTTTAACAGTTCTGGGCGGTTAATGGGAAATTCTAATAAGGAAGGAGGTATGAATACGTACAAAATACAATAATTGACACTAGGGCCAAAAGGAATAACCAAAAAATGGTTAATCAAATTATGTTTTGACTAACCAAAAATGTAATTATTAGACTGAGCAAATTAGATAATTATTATTAAATACAAATCACATTTCGCTGGCACTTTAAAATCTTATATTATTTTTTATATCTTCAGAATAACACTGGCGTAATTTTCCACATAATACCAAAACACTATACTGCTCTCGACAATCAAGTTGGCATCATTTAGAGATGATTAAAACAGTTTTGATCATCATATATAATATACTTAATCTATTTATAAGAAGTTACATGGATATTTGTATCATTATTGAATACATAATAGAAACAATCAATTATGCCTCGGTAATTTGATATTACGGATTTTAATTTTATATCTGCGACTCCAGAAATACCTTGCGTAATAAATTCTGAGACTTCACCTCAATATATCTATGTAAAGTACTAAATTAAATATACAAACACAGTTTATTCTGAAGAAATATATAACTGTTGTTATAATTAACTACTATTTTATTTGCCATATGCAAATCAGAAATTTTAATTACTTCTGTGCGACAAAATTTTTAATATACAGATGAAGATTTGCATAATCTATGCAGAAAGCAGGTGTATAAAATAAGTTAATTATCATGTTGAGACAGATATATTGTACATAATAATAAAGAATATTAATTTCCTTACACCTGGGAATTATAGAAGATTAAAACAAATTATCGGTTTTAAACATACACTGAAAAAACCAGGACAATTAGAAAATGTGAATGTTACTGGTGGTGAGAAACACACCGTAGTGCCCTCTTTGGGTCCTTGCTACTAGCCTGCGGAAAATCAGATCGCTATCTCTCGGTGTGTTTCTTACCACTACGAATATACACTTCTGTCATCAGTATTTGTAGCATGCCGTACAACAACTATACACACACAGAGAAAACCATTTATGGTCTGATATCAATTGAGGTTCCTTATTGACCTAAGTATCACATTGGGTTCCCGTATTGTTTCCGCGAAACGAGACGAGACAATCACCTGATACTGTTCGGGAATAATTGATATAGATATTTATGGAAATTAGACGAGATGTGTGTGATACAGCCGAGCCGAGACGGCTGGAACGAAAGAGATTTTGTATCACCCCTTTTCGATTTATCTCACAATTGGCGTTTGTATAAAGAACTATTAAAGAAAAGTATACATTTTGGTTTAGGTATATTGTTACTCCTTCCGTGGTTTTAAAGATAAGTGAGACTTTTATACAACAGTAAAAATCTTTATTTAACAGTTTATACACAACACAACATCTCTTGTACAATATCTAATTAAATACGCACCGAAAACACTTCGAATATTAGTTATCTCACGTAAGCATTGCTCCTTCGCTCTTGATCGCTGTCCTATTAAGACTGACTTCCGCGCTGACACGCTTCAGCCTTTATATAGGTGAACTAGGCTTCTAGATCCTTGTAGAAATTTCTAACGAATACTCACGAATAATCTACATACCAGGGCAGTTAAATAAATAATGGACAACCAAGTTATACCTGGGCTATTCGATAAGTACCGGTGGTGAGATCCAGGAAATGTCCAGGCCCTTATTTGGAGGCCTAGAGGGTTGAGACTTCGCCCTTGAGGGGCACCTGGCACCCCCAGAGGCGGTGTTGCCAGATTGTGCACAATTTCCCCCAGGGCTGTTGAAAAAGTAAATAAGGCAACGTCGCACTCGGACACTGTGTCGGCGGTTTTGTAACAATATAGAATATTCTATGTCTATAAAATAAAAGGAATTAGTATTAAAACTTCATAAGTAGTACTTAGATCATATTTTAATCAGAAAGTTGTATACAGCCATCTCTTATTCATATCTTGCTTAGAGTACTAACGAATCATTTTACAGCGCCAGTTACTCTTTTGTGGTTTTAGTATATACTATGGTTTATGTTAAAACCAATTTTATGTTTGATTTACAAATTTATAACGTGTCTGTTAATAAGAAAATTACATAAATTTTACAATTGTCTGAATGTTTTGAAATAACTAAGATATGAAAACGTCCGGATATGTCAAAACATGAGTATCGGCCTTTAACGAGAAAATGAATCGAATTATCGGATTTGATCATTATTGAATCCATCTAAACGAACGTGCTCGGTTGGTTTCTTTAACTGATCAGGATGGAAATACATACTCCGGAAAGCTTCACTTTGGTGGTTTTAAAAAGTTTATATCCATATAATTGCAGCATACTAAAGCGCTCCGAAGTTATATTTATAGAAAGTGCCTATTTAATAACGGTTGTAACCCTACTATCGCTATTAGTAAACTTCATTAAATGCTTCATTAAAATTCCCAAGCACCAATAATTTTACACTTACTTTTGTAATTAATAAATTAATTCACGTCGTAAAATTCAGGGATTTTATTTATAATTAACTTCATTCAAGGAATTTTTCCGTACTTATATTTTTGTTCCATCTCATAAAGGCATTTAATTTTACGATTCGCATTGGGATTTAATTCCCTGGAAATTTATGTTCCGTTTGATGCAAAAGAACTGAACAGATAAAAAAATTTACAAGTTGAAAGGAACATTTTTATATTTTTACGCATATAATGAAAACATGCATAAAAAATACAACTCGGGGCAACAATACAATGCTATAATATATTCTCTTTTTGTGAAGCCCACAAAGTGGGTTAGGGAAATCGATTTTCTTTTGTTATTTTTCAGGCATCAATAAGGGCGCAACAAAACCGGGCATAGATAAGCAAAATTAGAAGCATTATATTTTTATTTAGACAGAGAGTGGGTTAATGATGTTTGGCTTAGGGGTGCTCAAGCATATGTTGTTGTACGTGTTGACTACTTGGAAAATCTCATAATAGCCTGGAAAAGTACTAAGAACGAACGAAAGTTATTTTTTGCGTTTTATGCCGCCCATCTTCAATCATTCTTGCTTGTTAAAAATAGTACACATGAAAAACACTATATCTTGAGTTAAAAACGTTTTATTTACGATGATAAATGACTTGATTGGATTACATTTTTTGATCGAAATGTTTCTGGCTTGAGAAACCGGAAAGAATTTAGTGTTTTACACCAAAATCAAAACACTGACGTAATTTTTCACAAAACACTAGACTGGACTCGACGCGCGTTTTGCCAACCAAGTTGGCATCATCTGGAGATGATTAAAACTAAACCCGAGTGGTAAATCACTAAAAAAAATGTACACTGAAATTCCCCCTCCAGTGAAAAATCCCCGAAATTCCCCAAAAATTCCCTGAAATACCCCCAAACATTTGAAATTCGCAATTCCCCGAAATTCTCCAAAATACTCCGCAATTCCCCATAGCGATTTGAAATTCCCAACAAAATAGGTACCCATTATTATGTGCTACTGAAAGACAGACACAAATTAAGTTTTTGTAACATTATTTATTCCATATTAAAAACTTTACTTTTTTTATTTATACTGTGCATATACCAACAACCAAACATTAAACGTTTTTTTTGTAAAAAATAAAACTAAACTAAGGTAAAAATATATTCATTCATACAAAAACTGTCTCAAAAAATTTAATATAAAATATAGAACCCATCACGAAACATTTTCAAGACATACCCTATAATCCTGTCAACAAAAAATAATGTTTTCGTAATTTAAGAAGTATAATGAAATCTAGCAAAAATATAACATAAAATATTACTAAAAAATGTCGAGGATTAGGTATAACCTTAGGTATAACAAAATATATATATATATATATATAAAATACCCTGAAATTCCCCAAAATACCCCGAAATTCCCCGCAATTCCTTGAAATTCCCCAAAATTTCTCCATTTTTCTCGAAATTCCACCTGCTTGTACACTAAAATACCCCAGTGATTCGCCCCTCGACTAAACCTATGCTAACATTGGGTCCTATTTATACCTAAACTATTTCTACCGTTCAGTGAACCATCGCGACTAATCAGTGAAACATACCAATTTGAACCAGTCAATACTTTTTCAAAAATTGTTCATTACAATCTTTGAAATTATTACACCAACGTAAATCGAAATGTAAAAGATTTGTGAGTTATACACAAACACAGATTTTCATCTTTGTATTTACTACTTCCAAATCCGAAGCAGTTTTGGAAATAAATAAAAGAACAGTTACCTAGACAGCGAGGGGTAATGCACAAAAAAAAATTGTATACTGAAATTCCCCTTGCAGGGAAAAATCCCCGAAATTCCCCAAAAATTCCCCGAAACACCCCCAAACGTTTGAAATTCCCTGGATATACTAAATTGTCAGCAATTCCCAGAAATTCCCCAAAATCGTCCGCAATTTCCCGAAATTCTCCAAAATACCCCGCAATTCCTCATAGCATTTTGAAATTTCCAACAAACTGTCCCATCACAAAACATTTTTAAGACATACCCTACAATCCTGTCAAGAAAAAATGTTTTCGTAATTTAAGAAGTATAATGAAATCTAACAAAAATATAACGTAAAATATTACTAAAAAATGTCGAGGATTAGGTATAACCTCAGGTAGGGCCTCAGATATAACAAAATACGAGAATGAAGAAAACATTTTTTTGTAAAAGATATTCTTATGAATAAAGTAATTTTAATGGATAAATTACAAATTTAAAATAAAATAATAAAATAACAAAAACATTTAACAAGTATTTTCTTATATTACAGTCAGTCTTTTCTTTTAGGACAAATAGAGTTGAGGGTTCAGCTTAACAATGAAGTAAACGTAAGATATTCCTTTAAAAGGTATTACAGCATTACATAAATTTAAAAAATAAATAAAAGTAATTAAAAAGTCTTTTCTTTTATTTCAGTTAAGATAGATAGGTACAGTTTGAGTAAGAATAAAATAAACGTAAGATATATTATTTTAAAAGACAATACCATAGTATAACAAATTTATAAATTGTTTGTTGCGAGGTTTCGTATATCGTTATATTTTTTATTTATATTCAATAAATCAACCCATTTTACCTCAAAAGGTTCTGAACCCAAAAGAAAGATTGTAGAAATTTTAAGAAAAATTAAGCATGTACGATTGAAGCTCCCCAAGATACCCAAAAAATTGCCCGAAATATCCTGAAATTTCTCAAAATACCTTTTAATTCCCCGCAATTCCTCAATTTTTTTCGAAATTCCCCCTGCTTGTACAGTAAAATACCCCAGTGATTTGCCCCTAGCTCGACAGCGAGCCTCAGACTTAAAATGAGAACAGGTTGCGCTGCTCACATTGTATATGGAAGAAGCAGAAATCAGGATATAGAATAATTAAATATGAGGTGTTCTTTTTGACAGCTAGTAATTGTGTTCAATCACAGATAATCGCAATTATCATTCTTACTTATTTCCTCTTGAGACTGACAGCACCCTATGCAGTATTTGCAATGAGCAGATGCTGCTAATTGCAATATCTCATCGGTTTATTTCTAGTGAAGTCATTTTTTTTTTGTTTCACTATATATCCATTAGTTCTCTCAGAATCACTTTAATTAAACGTTAATTATCATACTAAATGTATAATTCCCTGATTTTATCATAAAAATAACAGATAATCCTTATTTATTTGATAGCGGCGTTGAGTTTAAAGGCCGAATTACTACAACTCTAGTCAAGTTAACATAAAAAACTAGCTGAGAAGAGAGAAGAAGGTATAGTGATTCCCATCTTGATTCACTCATTTAGTGCCATGAAAAATTACACCACAATTTAAAATCGTTTAGGTTAATTATGTCTAATGCACTAACTACTGAAAAATCCATAAAATAAATGATTTCGGAGAAAATAATTGATGATAAAATTGATTTAGATTACACAGGCTTATCTGAACGTATAACTATTTGATCCAAAATGAATGTTAATGGGCTGAATATGGTTTGAGGAGGAAATTACAACGGCATTTTTGTAAAAGACCGTTCTAAGTTAGGTTTGTTTAATTTTACGTTTCTAATATCTCCAAGTTTCATCGTAAAACATTAATTGCGTAATATTCATAGAGAGGGATAATCAAACCATTAAGTAATACGAGTTTGATATGTAGTAATGGCTAATAGCTTACCGTTTTCAGTTTATTATTTGATGAGGGGAGATTTTCAGAAATTTATTAGTCATTAGTTTGAAATTAATTGGATACTTTAACATTTTTTATTAGAGATAAGTTGTTTTCAAAAGCTAGTACCTACGGAAACTAGTAATAGGGAGGGAAACTCCGATTGTAATTTTATTAATACAATAATTAGTATCCTTATTTTCAATACTGTTTTCCTGTTTTTTATTATTATGCAATTAGCATATTATCACAGTAATATTTGTTTACAACTATTTCTTGTTTACATGAACTGATATAGCCGGGTAAAACAAGACTGTGGCTCGCCCTTGTTCCTTTTTATTTTTCAACTCAACGAACTACGAGACGTATGAACTTATTGGACCAACATCTGCATTTAAACCCAGTATAGAAGCAAATAACTACGAATAGTAAGGGACATCATTATTGATGTCCCTTACTTGATTGAATTTGCTATATGCATGCCATCTGATAGTAGTAGAACTAGTTTCTACAACCTATTATTGTTCCAGTATAGAAGATTTCCACCGGCTTCCGTTTTCACCGGAAGCGAATCAGTTAATTAGAACACCTCGTATATTTCTACAAACTTGTTCTCAGTGTATTTTTTGCATCTTTTTTTATGTATCAATATTTATACCGTTATTTTAAATTTTGGGGAGTAGATTATCAAAGTTTTAAATTTTAATTGATGACCATTTTATGAAAACTGTTTCGTTTAGTCTCATCTTAGTGTAGAAGCCCTTTCGTTACAGAATCTACAGTCTGTCCATAAAGTAACCCCCCTCCCTGCTAACTTTTGAACGAATCGAGTTAGCGAGTTTTAACAAAATACAGGGTGAATCACGTAAAATGAAGTTGATTCTGACGATAAATTCGATTCTTCAAATTCAAAGATGGCGCCACGGGCGCTGTCAACTCAATTTTTTTAAATGGCAAAATGCCGTGTCGTACCTCATTTAAAAGATAATTTAATTCTCTACTTTCTCGTTTTTGAAAAATGACAATCGAGTTAGCCTTTTTCTAGTTACAAGCGTTTTTGTTTTTAATCTGATCCATGAATAAAATGTTAATATTTTAATACAACAAATTTTGAACAAATATTTATTAAACCTAAAAATAAAAGAATTAAAAAGTTGTTCAAAATGTTGTCCATTGACTTCTTGGCACATAAAAAGTCTACTTTGAAATTCTTGACTTTCTTAAAATTTCTGCAGAGATATTTCTACACATATGTGTTAGACGTTGCTGTAGTTCGTCGATATTTACTGGAGGAGTTCTGTAGACTTTTGACTTCAAATATCCCCCATAAGAAAAAATTAAGAGGAGTTAAGTCTGGGGAACGAGCCGACCATTGTGTGGGGCCCCTAGAAGTGGGCCCCAGGTCCATAGAAATGAGGCGGGGCCCCATCTGCTATTCTTTCTATCTTTGGAAAAATTTCCACCAGCATGATTCTTAAGTACCGCTCTCCTCTCAAATTTTCTCTTAAATCTATCAAATCTATCAAATCGAATAACTTAAAAAATAAGAAAAAACCTGTAGAAACTTTCAAACAGTCTTAAATTGAACGCTAAACTGCTTTCTCGAACCTTATTGACGTTTCAGTGACAGTGGCAAGCAAAGGCAAGGAGGCTTGATTAAAGCAAAATTTTTAAATATCGTTAATATAAACGGTTGTAACTAGAGAACGGATAACTCGATTGTCATTTTTCAAAAACGAGAATGTAGAGAATTGAATTACCTATTACCTTTTAAATGAGGTGCAACACGGCACACTTTGCAATTTAAAAAAATTGGGTTGAGTTAAAACTCTCTAACTCGATTCGTTCAAAAGTTAGCAGGGGGGGGGTTACTTTATGGACAGACTGTATATTATTATTTTATGTAAAGTTCTTGTAATTGACGGTTCTATTTAAATAACATTGCTATTTTAAAATAACATATAATATATTTTAATATAACATTATAAATAATAATTATTTCAAGGTCTTTATAGAAGTCATTTTCAAGAATCATAACATTCACCCATCACATTGCACCTCGCGTAGAGTTTATGAAATTATAGTCAGGATCACCGTCCGTGGGGAAGGACACTTTAAATTTCTATACGCAGTCATTTTATAGGTTAAAGATTATTTTATGCGGTGATTAGTAATAGCGCTCCGATACTGCCGCTGAGTATACTTATAATTTAGTCTTATATAATTTTGGACCTTACACCAGTCCTCGACATATATTGATATGTATTTTTGTACGTACAGACCAATTCACAATTCACAGAGCATATACCTATAGGGAAGAACGATAAACAATAAAATTAATTGAAGAGTATAAAAAGCAAATATTATATCGAAAAGAACGTTAATATCAGTTCTTAATCTAATTGGAATGCATATTCAAAGCAATAAAAATTGTTTATCTGACATTTATAGAATCACATTTTCTATAGTTTACTCAGAACTTTAAACGTCTAAGTAATATATTTTAAAATTAATACAAAATAATTGTGATACTGGCTCTAGCCATGAAATCATAAATACGAAGAACGGGTCTTGCATGATAATTTTATTTGAATTTCAGGAATATTTATTTCATTAGGGCGGCTGAGAATATTTATTTATAAATAACTGTTTATTGTAGGTGACAATTATAGTATTTGTAGTTACTTAGTAGTTTACCAACCCACATTTTACGACATCAAAATTTTAATAACTAAAAAATTGTATAATAAATGACCGCAACAATGTGTAGAAATTACATACTATCGTACTCATTGTTAAATGGTTAACTAAAAATTATGATTAGAATTCTTATTCCTACGAAAGGTCATCTTCCTCATGTTTATATCAATGTTTTCTGTGCATAATTCCATACCTATGTTCCCGTTATTTACAATTTATTACCATATAAATATTTTTATTTGAGCCCATTAAGTTTCTGGAAATTACAATTTAACTTTCATCAATGTTTCAGAAAATAAGAAAAAGTAGATATACCCGAGAACCTAGTAGGGCAGTTGGTAAGTAAGTTAATCGATCATATAGAAAACGTCCAATCGATAGAACAACTTGATTTACGTTTCATTAAGCCTCAAGGATGATAATAAAATGTATGGTATCCACGGACAAGTTTATTTTGAAGGTTAGGTAAAATTTTCAGCTAATATTACGTTGTTTAATAAATTTCATTTAGTAAGTTTTTTACAAGAATCTGTAGTTGAAGTCTACTATGTGTGTATGTATATTCAATGCACATAAAACCAATAAATAAATCACTTTTATATACTCTTTCAATTCGAAATACTTACCCTCTTTGAAGTTTATGGGAGGTTTTTAAGAATTTATGAAAATCCATTGATGTCTGTCATCCCACATCACACCCCTTGTCATACTCAGTTGGAGATTTATTTTGTTTTTAGGTTGTCTTATCCTTACAGTAAGACCATAATGTGTTTGTATGAATAAATGGAGCGAAACAAACTCAAAGATATTTTTATTTTAAATCGTTTTATAGTGAAGTGAACAATAAATTACATTTAAAAATTAAAAATAATAGGAGGATTTCCATCTAGTATAACCAGATCACGCGTACAGAATTATCCATTTTTGATGGTAATTCAGGGCAACTCAAAATTTTATCGACAGTCGGTCTTCAGATAGGTACGAGCAAGTTGACAATTTTTACGCTTATTGAAAGCACGTTCTTAATGTTCTTAATTTTTAATTTAATTTGAATCTTGAATTATTATCACTATTGTTAGTGATCGATGTTCCGATATAACAGATTATTATCTGTAATAATCGCATTAATCGATATTATAATATATTTTTGTTGTTGTCACGAGATATGTGATAATAAATTTATTTTACACTTGGTGTAAATTTTCTGCCAAATTTTTATTTTTGCAGAGTTGTTAAGACGCTGGCTTAATCTACGCAGGACTCTATTATCCTCGTAAACCATCAAATTCCAGGCGGAACGTCTTAGGACATCTTTGAGGTGGGTTCACGAGGTTGAAACCGAAATTTGTATACAGGTGAGTACATTTCATTTTCTTAATAAATTGAATCTGATTAAAAAAATTGTACCCTGTATACAAAAGTCGGTTCTCTCTGAAGAGCCTGGGTTGATTAGTGCGTTTGTATATATAACCATATGGTTATTTTTTATACTATAGTTTTTATCTGATGATTACAGAATCTATTATATCCAGGAATTTTATTTTTGATTACTTGCTGGTATTCTACATTCATTTGTTCCTATTTCATTGTACTTGATATTGTTAATTTTGCATTTAAAATCTCATGTATGAATTATAAATTTTCATCTTTTATGCTCAGTAGTTTTTTTGTGTAGCACAGTTACGAATTTTGTTACTGCAATTTTGGTAATTTTTATTGTAGCATATAGTAACGGTCATAAGTTACTTTTTTTTTTATTACAATTTTTATATACTGTCCTTCAGACATAGTTACTTTACTGTTTGATTGTTTACAAAATTCCAATTCCTGGATCATTTTTTGTACAACTCTGGGACTGGGCTAATCATACAACCTGTTACATGTACCTATTTCCACCTTTGGAGCCACTACCTGAAACCTAGCTACGTGGGATTTAATTACAGCGATCCATCCAACCACAGCAAGTCTAGCTAGACGTGGACTTGGACAGGAGTTCCAAATTAATCTAGGAGAGGCTAGTAGGTGAGATAACTCCATAAGTAGGCCGAAGACTGGTGAATCCAGCCCAGTAAAATCTTGTTTTTGTAAAATTTTGTTAAACGCCTTCAGGCGGTAGAGCTTTTTGAATTTAACGTAAATTTATTTGCAAATACAATTTTTAATATATACTTTTATCTTACATTCACGCATTCACAACTTCAGATTTTTTTTGTTTCTTGTCTAAATTACCTGGTGCCCAAATTTTTATAAATTAAGCTTAACAGTAAAATCCATTTCACGCCTTGAGCCCAGAGCTAACCGAAGCTATGTCCCTGAACCTTTAGGGAAGATGCTAATAATTCCCAAGGTTCAGTGCAAAATATAATTCCAACAGATTATACCTTTCGTTCATTGTTGAAATTTAAGTTTGTTTTTAATTATTATTTTTTTTTTATTTGTACTTAATACATTAAATATATTTAACAGCAAATGGACATTCATCGTAAGGTATAAACGACATGAGGTTTCTAGAAATGTCCGAGCCATATTTAATTGAAAATCACTTATTTTTTAGGAGCTTTGTCGGTATTTTAAAGACAAAACAGTGTTCTAGCCTTTGATTATTCAAGTATGCAAATAACTAATACAAGATAAAGGCTTAATTAAGGAGAGGCCATACTTATCCCTAAACAGTTTCCATTCACTGCAGTTGCTGCTATATCCGCAAAATTCCATTTAAGTGTTAACTTAATTTAGATAAAGAAACCTCAAGTTTTCAACAACGTTAACGTGGCTTATATTAGATTTTGACTGCTGTTTTACTTATTTGAATAAATAATAAAATTTCTCTTTCCTTTAAACACGTTGAAGTCAAATACATTAAACAAAAAGCTATCGACGCCCTATAATTCAAGCTGAAGATACAGAAGGAGAAAACAATTAGTTGTAAGTCCAGTATCCGCCAAAATAAACAGTATGGAACATGAAAATGTTATTTATTTTTTACTATCTATAATTTAAATATTCAAAATGTATGAGTGGTTGATGCAACTGCTAAAAAAATGTTTTTATCCTTTGTTGTAGTTCTGCAATATTCGGCGGCAGATTTTCTGAGCAAAATATTTGGTTTTTCATCATGCTCCAAATGTCATCAAGTGGCGTCAGATCAGATGAATGAGACGGGCACTCGAAGTCTGTTCCCCGGGAAACTATTCTGTCATCAAAATGCTAACGGAGTAAGTTGAAGAACGCGCAGCTGTATGGCTCGTTGCACCATCCTGTTGAAACCATTGTCTGCGCACCTGCAGATCTGCTGCGCTGCAGAAATTCTGTATAACTCTCAAAAAAGTATACCAATTTTCGTTCTGTCACGCTCTTGGTTGACAATAAGATGATCTGATTATCTAACGAAATAAGGACCAAGTATCCCTTGATCAGATGGTAACTCGGGCCACTGTGAAGTGGTTTATCTACGATAACATGAGTACGTTCAAATCCAATGAATCGAGTTGCTTGTCGATTAATATAGCCCCTAATATGAACGCGATTCTCGTCCGAAAACTATATGTTTTTCAAGAATTCGGTATCCACGTAAATTAAGTCCAATATGCGTTCACAGTAAATTTCTCTTGAACATAAATTTTTTATTTCTGTTATTCTAAAGGCAATCAGAGTGCGATAAATGTCGTCACCTTATTTTCAGGTCCCTTGTGTTTCGGCCAAATTAAATCGAAATAGAAAAAAGAGGCAAACTGAGCCGGTGTAATTTGCAAAAATGCCCAAGGGGTTACCGTTCTCGTTCTTCGGGCATTTTAAACGATATGCTAGAGGAGTGTATTAGTCCAGTCAGAAACCCGATACTTGAAAATTTTTTCTATATTTAATATTCTATTATTTTGACATGATGAAGAGGAAATTTATTTGTTATTACAATTATCTGAAAATCCCTTGTTTTCATGTCGTGTTGCAATAAAGTAAAGGTGAAATTTTCAGAATAGCGTACGGAATTTTTTGCCGATCTGTTTTTTCGTGTACTGAATAAAAAAATGTTTGGGTTTAATTTAAAAACTTTAAGTAAATTAAACTTATACCGGACATGGACTAAGGCGTTCATGTCCGGTACGTTGGCTGTATATTACAATGTATATTGTAATAAATATATAACATTTGTTCTGTTTAAGGATTTATAAAAATAGAGACAGAAAATTTAATATTTAATATAATTTTCTCTTGGGAAATTAACGGCTTTATTACACAGAACATAAGTAAAAAGTAGTGTATTTACTCAATACTATCTCAGAGAACTGATAACTGTAGTTCAGATATCTGCATAAAAACATAAGCACTTAATGAAAATAAGTTTATTATGTATAAAGTTGAGAATTATCCAAACAACCAAAACAAAAATAAGCAGCAGCGCTAAATATTTAATTTATTATTTACTAAAGTGGATACTCGAAGCGGATGGTTCTTTATGAAACCCCGTGAAAATAATTGTTTTGAAAAAAACATTGATCTCATTTAGATGTTCCAAGAAATATATAGAAAACACTCTATCTACTAGTATTTCGGCTTATTAGGCCTTTTTCAATAGAGTAAATGTCTATTAAGTACTAAATATTTCCAAGCGCGTTTTTGTTATTTATCTGTTTACAAGTACCTATACCGATTGATGCATCTGGTAAAGCCCGACTTTTTAGTACCTTTTCTAAGAAGGGCGAAATTGTGAAATCTATCTGTTGATCATTCGTAGTACAAGGATTTATAATTAAAGATTTTTTAATTTCTAATTGTTCTAACAGATCTAAGCGCTTTCCTTTCTTTTCTCGATGCAGTACCTTTAAATTTTTCAGATCTACAATATGATTGTTTTCTATACAATGCGTCGAAAATCCTGATTTTTTTGCGTTATTTAGTAAGGATTTTACGGTAGAAGTATTGAAACTAGAGTAAAAGAACATAAAAAATCCATACTAAATAACGCAAAAAATTCTGGATTTTCGACGTATTGTATAGAAAACAATCATTTTTTAGATCTGAAAAATGTAAAGGTACTGCATCAAGAAAATAAAGGAAAGCGCTTAGATCTGTTAGAACAATTAGAAATTTAAAAATCTTTAATTATAAATCCTTGTACTACGAATGATCAGATAGATTTTACGCTTTCGCCATTCTTAGAAAAGGTACTAAAAACTCGGGCTTTACCAGATGGTAGGATCAATCGGGGGTAGATACTCGTAAACAAATAATTAACGAAAACGTGCTTGGAAACATTTAGTAATAGACATTTACTCTATTGAAAAAGGCCTAATAAGCCGAAATACTGGTATATAGTGTTTTCTAAATATTTCTTGGAACATCTAAATGAGATCAATGTTTTTTTTTCAAAACAATTATTATGATTTACCATAAAAAGCGTACTAATATAGGAATTCTGTGAACAATTGATTTTAAATCTAAGTAGAAATGAAACATAACAGTATCAAACAGATTAAACATAATTTGTAAAAATGTTCAAGGCGTTGGTTGGGTCGCATCAAAATATATGGAGGAAAAGTAGATCGCTCGGTCAAGGACATTTGTATTCATACGGGTAACGTGTTGTTTTTTCGGCCATTTCGGTTTATAAAAATGGCCATTTATCCAGCTAAGAACGGCTTGCTGTTTATGAGTGTGTGCGACGCATAACAACATTGGGGTCACATAAGCTCACCGCAGATGGGGTACCTATCTAGATTCAGCGATAAACAAAACACCAGCAGCTAAATTAGACGTCAAAAAAAAAGGTATCTACGGATGATGGCCCGGTTTATGCATCCCTTTCGATACACGGTCAGGAAGGGGAAAATTGACTGGTCACATTTTCCTTTAGTAAACAAAGTAGGGTAGCTTCAGCGTGAAGGGAACAAGAAATATATTTTTATAAATGGGAAGTAAACAGAGCTGAAATCTGAATGTTTACATTGTGGAGGAATCAATACTAGGATTATATGTACATTCTTTTATATTCTTAGACTATTTTCCTACGACGGCCAGCTTTACTATTATTAACAGATAAAAGAGATGTTGTTAATCTACAGGGTGTTAAAAGCAACTGCTTTGTTAGACGTTTGGGAAGTTGGGATAATAATTTCTTCCTGAAGATAGTATTCACATTATCTTATAAATTTTTAATGAAAAATATTCTAAGCTCAATAAAACTATTCTTATTAGATTTTTGGCTTCTACTCCTTGATTTATTTTAGTTTGCCATGGTTACCTTTTTCTTATACAACTTAACTCTTTCGATTGGTCGATGATTCCCTATCTCTTTTAGTTTTCTTTTATTAATCACATTTGTCAAAACTGGCAAGTATGTAGATTGATTTAATAATGTATAAAGATGGATATCAAAATTACAGTAGTTACAATTAAGTGACTATATTATTAAAAAAAACTAAAAATTTTATTAAAAAGAAAATAACAAATAGTGTTGTCTAATCCAAAGTCACGCATAATAATAATAATAATAATAATAATAATAATAATAATAATAATAATATGAATATTTTATAATGTAGTTCACACACCAAGTTGGCATCATCTGGAGATGATTAAAACTAAACCTATGCTAACACTATGTACTACTTACACCTAAACTATTGTTTCATTAATAGTGAACTGTTGTGACAGCTCAGTGAACCGCCGCGATGGATCAGTGAACCGTGATTTACTAACCAATAAAGCGGGCTGTATGGGATGGATTGGCCCTCAGTCACCATTCATCCCATATGACCAATTCCATACAGTCCGCATTATTGTATAGTAAATCACGTCCATTGATCCGTCGCGGCGGTTCACTAAACCGTCACAATGTTTCACTGAACCGTAAAAATAGTTTAGGTGTAAATAGGACATAGTGTTATCATATGTTTAGTTTTAATCATTTCCATATGACGCCAACTTGGTTGGCGAAATGCGCGTCGAGCGCAGTATAATATTTTGGTGTTATGTGGAAAATTACGTCAGTGTTATCATCACACCCATAGACTTAATAAGAGGAGACCTCACGGTTCATTCATAAATAACCTTTTGTTTTGTATCAATCATTGGCAATGTGTATGACAAAGAATACCGAGAGAAAGAACGACAAAATTCCGACTCCGTGCAACGTTGCAAAAGTTTTGGGAGAACTTGCTTCCGACGCCAAAGGCGTACTGTTTTTGAAAGGGTTGGATATGATAATAAAACATCAAAAAAGGAATTTTAAGAAAATCAGTACTATACATTGCAACAGCAAAAGCTTGTGAGATTAGAAATTAAAGTAGTATCGGAGTTTTAATGTAGGGAATATGAATTGAAACTTGAAAACTTAAAATTCTGAATTAAGTAAAGGTGGTACACCTACTACCTACATTACAAAAACTTATATATACAGTAGTGTAAAAAAGTATTTTTCAGTTTTTCAAAGATACCCAAACTCTGTATACAGGGTTCAATTACATTTAAAAGTGAAATATAATTCAAAATAAGAAAGATGTACATAGTGTTAGTTTTTAATTCAAATTTTTGTTTCAAGTTTCAAAATAACTCTTTAAAAGCCTGATAATAGAGAGTTTTTGAACCCCTTAAATTTTAGCACCTCGTTATCTTATTCTGCGCATGCGCAGTGCCTAAAAGAGTATCATTTTTGACACTGCGCATGCGCAGAATAACCATAACGATAACGACGTGCTAGAATTTAAGGGGTATAAAAACTCTCTAATGGTGATTTTCTCTTAGATTAGTATAAAGGATACCTTTAAAAATTACCTTGGTTACGCAACTGATTTTAATTTTTGTGAGCAAACGTTGCATGTTGGCTTCACACTTACCAAACATTATAGGTTTTTTAATTTGTTATGCAGCAAAGTGCTGAATGATGCCTTAGCTTCTTGCTTGGATTCTTGTTTTGGCCATATTTAAGTATGTGTGTAGGTAACTCCAAAAACTAACACATCAGCCATATTTTAAAAAATAACAAAAGCAATTCCATAATATAATATAGTATATATATACATACTATATTCCGTAAAATCCGTAAATATGGCGTGACAATATAGCGACCGAACAACAAAACAAAACTTGGCAAAATTTACCTGTGGAAAGACAGTTTTGAATATAAAGAATTCACTGTTCCATACACTTGACACTGAGGCACCATTTTCTGAAGAATAGTAATAAAATCCTTACGAAAAACACTGAAAAATTCACAAAAGCAAAATTCCGACTGCCAGCAACACCGCACAAAAGAAATACTATAAAATACTACGATTCACGTGTTTGGTACCGGCATCAATGAACATGCGGATTTGAGTAGGGAGCAATGATGCCTGTTCATTCCATTTTTGCGTTATGAAGTTAGTTTTTATCGCAACGTTTTTAACAAAATATGATTTATCTACTTAACTAGGAAACGGAAAAATATTTTTATGTAATATTTTAACCTTAACCCATAATCATGGTAGTTTAAATGTGAAAATATAAATTACACAATTGACAGTTTGGCAACAGTTTTTCGTACAATCATAAAGTAGACCACGCAGTTGACCAGATAAAGAGTAAACAAGGGGATGTCTGATTGCTTTAAAATGTAAACAATTACATCTCCCTTGTCTTATAAATCTATGATCACACCAAAGGTTCCAACCACTTTCAAGATATATAAAAAGGTAATATGAAAAAAATATGTCAAAATTTCCAAACTTATTTCCTAACATTTCCTTCATCAAATACCCTGACTTTTACGGGTTTCCCGGGTTTTCCAGGTCGCTGGACACCCTGGATATGATACCAAATGTTTCAAAACGACTTCAATGTACCTACTATGATTTTGTTAAACAACGTTGTATACTGTTTTGTTGTTTCCGAGTTCCCTGAAATGTAATATTATATTTTTAATTTGTGTTGCTAGGTATTTTCCTCAACATGTCTGTGGCTGGAATTACAGTTTACCTTATTGTTGTTGGGTTTCATTTTCAGGACGATACTTATTACTGATATATACGAGAATGCTACTTTGTTTTATTTTATAGAAAGTGCAGTACTGCGGTACCCCAGTTAACACTTTCACGCTGATTGGGCCACAAATAGAGAAAATAATTGAAAATTAAATTATACTACAAGATGGGAATTATTGAAATATTTATTTCCATGTTAAATACATTGTAGCAGTATCGCAATAATATGAGAAACTTTTACATCAATTACAAGCATACCTATATTTTGATTTTCTATGTTAAAAACAAACTCCAATCTTAATAATTTAGAAGATATATCCCGACTGACAAGAAAAAATCATGATCATCAAGATCTAGTGAGTTGATCCAAACACAGCCAAAAAACAATAATGAAGATAATAAATTAACTGTCTATATAGTAACATTAAACAGCATTAAAAATCTCGCTGACGGGTTATTGTACAGGGTGCTGTAAATTATCTATAATTTATTCCAATCTGTACCAATAAATCTAGTTTATGGATCGATATAAATTTTGCCCACGCAGTTTAGTTCAAAACATTTTTCTTATCTGTTTACAAAGAAGCTATCCTCGTGGGGATGCGAACCACATAAACTTTTCCTTATTGATTGCGAGGGATAAAATTTTGTTTTGATAATGCCGGGGTAAATATAGAAGTTTTGGGTTTTATTAATAATTCATAAAATCTGCTTTATACGGGCATGTCCACAGTTAACCGACGTTACTTATAACTTCATCATAAAATACATTTTATAACAGCAAGAATGTTGTGGTTAAAAATTATTTAAGAAATTTTTATTTCGCCGCAAATTCTAGAAGTTAAACATAAAGTAAAATAATTTGTTATTGAAGAAAAACTAACTTCAATACTCTTGTTTCCACAAATTACAGTCTCTAGTTGTAAATTAGCTAATTGGGCGATGGTCAGAGTTAGGTACATATCAATATATTCACTAAATTAGAAAGTTTATCTCAACGAGGGTTAGAAATAATAAGTGCAATTGTATGGAGTAACTTTCTGTCATTTTTTAGTATATGTATTCCTGTTGAAGATGTTTATAATATTCGTTTCATAATAGGAGAATTGGTCAGTTGATAAAAGGGTAGCGATTTTTAGATTAAGCTGGAAAGAATTCAACAAGAATGTCTTTAATTTATTAAGAACTAATTAGAATTCTCTTGAGGACATGATTACCTACATTAAAAAAATATAGAATACTAAATAGTCAATGAAAACTTTGATTTCAGTTTTTTCAGGATATTTCAGCCATTTGAGGGCGTTTCTTAACCAATGTGTTGCCACCAAAAGTGTGGCCAATTTTTCCCAGTCAACCAATCATGTATATCTACAAATAAAAAAGCAGATATCTGCCCATGTAAGCAGATAGATGAATGCCACAGGTATACACGGTGGGCCATTTTAATCTATGCACCTGAAAAACTCAGTAAGTTCGCATCCTATCAAAAAATGACCTTTATAAAAGTTGTAGGATACAAAGGGGGTCAAACAATAGTGACCTTGAATTTGACCTTCAAGCTGACCTTCAAGGTCAAATCAAGGTCAACTTGAGTTTTTTAAATGGAAACCCCTATTTTTTACACCGGAATCGGAAAGGGCGGGAAATTTTACGTCCGAATATGCTCTCAGGTCATCTGACCTCGATGACCTCAAAGGTCAGATGAAGGTCATAAATACGAAATAATCGGATGTCTATGAAAAATCTTAGGTAGGGTATTGCCGAAAAAGTAAAGGTCATTATTTAAGTAATTTTTAACGTGAAATTCAGTGGTGACCTTTATTTTGACCTTGGCGATGACCTTTAAGGTCAAATAAAAAATAAAAGGTGCTTATGAGGTCAAATACTGGTGACCTTGAATTACACCTTGAACTAAAGTTTTGTTGTTTCTTGCACTTACTTTTAGCGTTACCCAGAATCATTGACGTGGACGTAGTAAGTTTTGTGTCCTTTGGGATGCTTGATTAACGTGAGTCCCCTTGCCTCTCAGGATGGGGTGCTTGATCAGCAAAAGTTTCTTTGCCTCTCTCGAATTTAGATAGACGACACCCTACGGATATAACGATACGCAACTTAACTGAAAGAGCTCGTGTTTAACATCTTGTTCATTAACGCGAATTCAGATTTAACGATTTATTTTCAGGCAAATGAAGGTGCCTTCGAACATTTATTTCCTGGCTAAATTCGAGAGAGGCAAAGAAACTTTTGCTGATCAAGCACCCCATCCTGAGAGGCAAGGGGACTCACGTTAATCAAGCATCCCAAAGGACACAAAACTTACTACGTCCACGTCAATGATTCTGGGTAACGCTAAAAGTAAGTGCAAGAAACAACAAAACTTTAGTTCAAGGTGTAATTCAAGGTCACCAGTATTTGACCTCATAAGCACCTTTTATTTTTTATTTGACCTTAAAGGTCATCGCCAAGGTCAAAATAAAGGTCACCACTGAATTTCACGTTAAAAATTACTTAAATAATGACCTTTACTTTTTCGGCAATACCCTACCTAAGATTTTTCATAGCCATCCGATTATTTCGTATTTATGACCTTCATCTGACCTTTGAGGTCATCGAGGTCAGATGACCTGAGAGCATATTCGGACGTAAAATTTCCCGCCCTTTCCGATTCCGGTGTAAAAAATAGGGGTTTCCATTTAAAAAACTCAAGTTGACCTTGATTTGACCTTGAAGGTCAGCTTGAAGGTCAAATTCAAGGTCACTATTGTTTGACCCCCTTTGTATCCTACAACTTTTATAAAGGTCATTTTTTGATAGGATGCGAACTTACTGAGTTTTTCAGGTGCATAGATTAAAATGGCCCACCGTGTATACAAGACAGACATTTTAAGGGTTAATAAAAAACATGGGGATAGAGGATGGATTTTTTCAAACAAATTGGTCGAATATCTGCTAGGTAAGTGTATTATATTTCAATTTAAATTTTTGAGTTGCAAGAAATTCTTTATTAGCTGCAAAGAATACACGCCGCGAGAGTTTATTTTTCCCCTCGTCATTATACCGATTTATTCTATAAAGATTACTGAGTTAGGCATGGAGGTTGATGAGGTCCTGTAGGAATACTTTTGTTTTATTCACAAGTTAGAATAGCTGCGACATACACTTTTATGGTACGCCATTTTAATCATATCCTACTTATACCCTTGAACGGGGTTGGAACCTTTGGTGTGAAGATAACACTAACGTAGTCTTCCACATAACACCAAAACACTATACTGCACTCGAGGCGCGTTTCGCCAACCAAGTTGGCATCATCTGGAGGTGATTAAAACTTGGTTAGTTTTACGGTTTAATCATCTACAGATGATCCCAACTTGGTTGGCGAAACGCGCCTCGAGTGTACGTGCCTATAGTGTTGAGGTGTTATGTGGAAGACTACGCCGGTGTTTTCCTGGTTATACTATTATTATTTTTAAATAAGAGTAACTTTTGTTTTGCAATAATTAACCCTTTTCCTAGCAATGCATCTAGTGAGATACATCTATCAAATTTCCCTTTTTCTTAACTACCGGGCAGATTTCTGCAATTTGCACTACAGGTTTTTATAAATAGTGCTGTGAACTACGAAATATCAATCATAGATGGTGCCATGAGCGCAACAACTTTGCGTCAACTGTCGTTAAAAGTCAGCGTGTTCAAGATGGCGCAAGAAAGTGGAAGAAAGTTTGATCCACTGGTATGTTTTTCTATTATTACGTTCAGTAAATAGTCTTTAAATTATTTTTTATGTGTGTAAACCAGTTATAGTTTATATAAGGAAGCCATTTCTTATATTTTTGATGTGCGATATCTTTTTAACAAAATGTAACTTAGGTTAAAAAAATTGGTATCCTATGATATACATTGCCAGATGTGTAGAGAATCAATATGTATACCATGAGATACATCGCCCGGTAACTCATAATTAGAATGTTGTGTCTTAGAGGATACTTTGCCGGGTAGACACGTATTTTAGCAAGTCATCCTCAGAGATACTTTGCCAGCTACCAGCTACATAAACTAGTTTTATTTTTTTTTTTCAGTTCGCCGTTTCCAATCGAACAAAACTTATTTTTAGTAAACTAGAGCAGAGAAATCGAGAAATAAATATCCTTATACCTCAAATAAATGCCAACTCTGATGCTGAATCGGAATCAGAGGATGATGAAGAAACCAATTATTTAGAACCTCTAAAAAACTTAGATATCCAAACAATTCAGTCAGTAAATCTTGAAAATAGTTTATTTGAAAACTTAAATAATTTTTCTGGGGAGCTCACAGACAATTTCGAAATAGAGACCACAACTGATAACTTTAATAATTTTGAAGTGGAGGAAGTTCAACCAGCAGAAACAGAAAATGACCAAGAAAATGAAGAAGGGAGGAAAAATGAAGAAACAGGACAAAAAGAAGACGAATCGAATAAAGAAAATGTTCCTTTGAATCTGAGTTTTAAAAGAAAGCGGAACCAATCTCCAGAAACAATACCAAAGGCAAAGTCCAAAAGTAAAAATAAGAATGCCCCTAAATTAGAATTTAATTGGAATGATGAAGAATTAGCTTTTCGTGTGGTTCCCCATGAAGAATTACTTACCAATGTCGAAAATATTTTACCTCCTTTGGATTATTTCAAAAAGTTTTTTAATGACAGTCTTTTTGAACTTATTGCCAATGAGACTAATAAATATTCTGAGCAAGCTGGAAAATTTATAGATACAAATATTTCGGAAATGCAAGATTTTATAGCGATTGAAATACTTATGGGTTTGGTTTCTATGAAAGCTTATACAGATTATTGGAGTTTAAATTTGAGGTTCGAGGCAATAGCAAATGTAATGCCACTCAAGAGGTATCAGGTTTTGAGAAGAAATATTCATTTTGTAGACAACACAACGCCAACTGAAGATCGATATTTTAAAATAAGACCAGTGCTTGATGCTGTTCGGCAGAAATGTCTTGAAATACAAGAAGAGAAAAGATTTTCCGTAGATGAAATGATGGTTCCTTATAAAGGAACGAAGGCAGGAAGTCGTCGCCAGTACATGCAAAAAAAACCTAAAAAATGGGGGTTTAAAATGTTTGTTCGCTGTGGGGTTTCTGGGTTAGTGTACGATTTTTTCCCATATGGAGGAGATGATTCATTTAGGAATATTCAATTTTCCGACACAGAAGAAAGCTTTGGATTAAGCGGAAAAACAGTAATCGCTTTGGCAAAAACTATACATAATCCAACTTGCAGTGTAATTTATTTTGATAATTTTTTTACCTCTCCAGATCTTATACACTACTTAAGAAATGAAAAGGGAATATTAGCACTTGGAACCTTACGAGCCAATAGAGCTAGAGGTTGTGAATTAAAAAGTGACAAGGAACTAGCGAGATTAGGAAGAGGCTCTTATGACCAGAAAGTAGACAATACAAATAAAGTCGCTATCGTTAAATGGCATGATAATAAAGCAGTATTATTATGTAGTTCTTATGTTGATGCTTATCCTTTATCACAGATAAAACGATTTGTGAAAGGAAATGCTCAAAAAATTGATGTGCCTTGCCCACAGATTGTGAAACATTATAATTCACATATGGGAGGTGTGGACTTGGCAGATATGCTCGTAGCATTGTACAGGACTGGCTTTAAAAGTCATCGATGGTATTTGGCTATATTCTCCCAAGTGCTAGATATATGTATTAACAATGCCTGGCTTTTATATCGCAGGGATGTATCATTGTTGCATCAAAATGATCAAGAAGCAAGAACAATGCCATTAAAACAATTTAGATACAAAATTGCCGAAGGCTTGCTATTTAGGGGAAAGAAAAGAGGTAGACCCTCAGCTAGCAGCATTTCAGTACCAAAACAAAAAATTCGGACGCCTCTGAAGCCAGTCCCGAGCGAAGATATTAGAAAAGATTTGACAGGGCATTTTCCATTATTTTCTAAAAAAGGAAGATGTAGAAATTGCCCAAAAGGACAAACAAGTATCATTTGCCAAAAATGCTCTGTAAGACTATGCCTAGTACAAGAAAGAAACTGTTTCTATGATTTTCATAATAATTAAATGTCCACATTTTTGTTTTAATTATTTGGTATTCATAATAAGCCAAAGTTGTAATATTATTTTATCAAAATACAGTTTATATAAGTTTTAATACAAGTTTTCAAAGAGCAGACCTGTTCCATTTTTTATTGCATTGCAGCGTGTCTTATGAGATACATAACCAACTTATTGCATGCAAGGTATTGTATCTTATAAGACTCATACATTATCAACGGTGAAGTGGGCAGGGTATCTCCTAAGATACGTTCTTCAAAAATCGTCAAATTAAAATATTTTAATCATATAATTTCAGAAATAGGTTATTTATTATGTATTTAATGGAAACTAACAAAGGAAATTTTTTTTTTGTACCACACAAGTGTTTGCCAAGTTAAGGGTTAAAAAATCTTTAATTAACTACACTACAAAAGTGTAGTTTTTGTTCAATACTGCATGTTGTTCATCACTCTAAACTTTAGTCCTGCCTATTATATTTTAAAAATAGCAGAGAGCTGTTGTTCAGTATAATTATTATTGTCAGTAATATATTAGCAGATAAATCCAACTTTAGCGGCATTAATTCCTTGTTAATAATTTATTATACTCACATCATATACAATTTAAAAAAATCGATGATATGTACCGAATACATAATTCCGAAGTTTTAAAAATGGCCATCACCTGTCTTACGGGTTTTTTGTGATCCCATAAGAACGGTACTGCTTCCGCCAAAAATTTTAATATATCGTGGCGTAAATGGGCATAAATAATACATCACGCTATCTAGAGATGAAACAAAGCAGCTGTCTCTTTCTTAAATTATTTCGGTAATGGACTAGTTTCAAGCAGATATCGTACAGAATTCAAATATTTTTTTGCACGTTCCAAGAGTAGATAAAGAAGATAATATGAATTACCTAGTTCTTTTAAAAGTAAGCCACTTTTAAATTTATGAAATGGAAACTTTTATAATAATAGTAATAATTTATTTCCCTAAAGAGAAACTATATTGTATAGAAATAGTCACAATTTGTATTCTCTGTACCACTCTTTGTAGTTGCAGTCTCTCCTACAAAAAATAGGTATTTATCATCAGTCTTATGGAATTTATATAGCTCATCATATAGCACAGTATGTGTGTGGTCAGTTAATGTATCTGTTTTTCTAAAGACGCGATGAAATTGCTTGACAGAATAGACAAAACAAATAATGTACTCAACAGCCCACATTAATATTTCTAAAATTATACAGAAAAAATAAATGCAATCCAATTGGGGCTGAGAATATGGTATATATTTACTGAGTACTCAGATGAAATTTGCTAAGATTTGCTAAATTTAGAACTTTAATAAAACCGGAGTTAAACTGAAACTGTATTGTAGAAAAACTCAAATATCTCTAAAATCATGTAACCTTAACCGCTATAAAAGTGTAAGAATTAGGCAAGGGAAAAAATACAGGGTGTTCCACATAACAATAAGAAGTAAAAAATAGTATTTCGTTTGTGGTTAAATATGTAGTTATATCAAAGAAAAGTTACTCTATAAATATGAAATTAACACAACATGTACTTGGTCTTCTACAATTATATAAGATATGAGGTACTATGAAAAAGAATTATATAGGACTTGTAGTTGTTTTTAACACCCTCTACTGCTCCATTAATCAAACATTAATCCGCAAATTAGTTAGAGGTATCAATCAATGCGATAAAATATTAAATGAGGGGTATTTCCACCGGTTTTAAAGAGTTAAGAAATTTACATATTTAATCGTAAATAAAGCTTCTAACTTCGGTAAAGAGTAAAGACAAACAGTCTGTGTTCTCCTCCACTGTTTGTGAGCGTTCAATCGATTGCAATACTGTCAATATTGGGTAAGGCAACTTTCGGGAAACTTATTCCCCGGATTTTAATACACTTTCATTGTTTCCCGTTTCAAATTTTTATAAAATAGGTTCTTTATTGCCAGTTTTAGTTCAATACAAACCAACACACTTATTAGAAAATGTATTTTTGTACAGTTATCATTAAAACTGACGTTTTTAATACCTGCCTTGAGTTCCCAAAGCAAACGTTTAGGAAGCATGTCAAAAGAATTTTCACTTTGTTCCACAACATACACGATGGGTGTTAAAACATTCAATAAAAATAAAATCAATGAATTGTCAAATAATCTCAAGGTATAGTATTTCGATATTTAGTTATAAAAAAAGGACAGTGGAATTCTTCTGAGTGGATACCTATTTTACTTTGTCTTCCTATAAAAATTCCTTTTAAAGAAGAGTAGTTTTTATTTGGAGTTTGGAGTATTTAAGGAAAAAATAGAGAAACATTTATTAGCCTGTTTCTGAATATTCCCAAATATTTTGAAACGTTTGGAGTAATGTTTAAGAAAATTGGTAACCGATTTCCATATTCTTGGTCAATTTTTTGTACGAGTGACTCTGTCCACTGTTACTAAATTCAGTAATAATGAATGAATAATGAGTTCAAAAATGACGTAAATAATTACAGATTAGCTCGAAGGGGTTACTTTCAGCAAGATGCACATACCGCAAGAGTGACAATTCAGTTTTTAGAGGAATTTTATAGTAATAGACTAATTAGTCGAGAATTGTGGCTACCCAGGTAATTAGAAACAGCGATAATTTGACAAATTAACAATGTAACTAATTGATTAACAGATACAAAATGCGCTTGTATATGTACATAGGGAGTACATCTGTATATAGCTAGTTTATCATTTTCAGTATAATATGTAACTTTTTATTAATGTAATTTCTCAATAATATCAGGTTGACTGTTTGTGAAATGGTGCTTTAAATAAAAAAAATAAGTATCATGTAACGATTTTTTGAATGCTGGATTTTTATTGGTAATGAAAAATAAATACCACTCTGTGTTCATTTTACCCTGATTATTGAATAAAAAAATATATTATATTACAGCCATCCAGCTTGTCTCTTTGTTTATTCCTAGTAAAAGTTGTGTTTTCGTCCATTAAAAAACTGAAATATTTTAGTATTGTCCTTTTAATACAGTCGATTAAAAAATAAACACAATAATTTTGAAATTTAACATTACTAGAGCTTCGACTTAGTCAAATGGTTTTTTCGTCGTCATCAATTATCCATATAAAATACCAAATTCCAAGTAAATTCAGTACTATGAACAGTTTAATTGTGAGGTTATTTAATTGTGTTAAAATATATTTATGTAATTGAATTTCTAAACATGTCTGGAAGACAGCACTGAATCTAGGGATTTTTTAGTTAATCCTTCCCAGTTATGAAATGTTGGTTGCCTGTACTCGGGCGTCACATGGCTTGTGAATATTTATGAAGACCCGGGCCCGGATTCTGATTATACGATACGATTTCAATAACGATACGACCCCAGTTTTCGATATCGTCAGTACGATTGTGTTTAAAATGATTCCGGTTCACTATCGTTTCGATACCCAATTTAAACGCGAAAAAATAGAGATTCTGTTGGCAACACTGCGGTTTAGGATTGATTTTTGACTTGTATTAACCTTACTTTGTTTTGTTTTGTTCACTTAAAAGTTTATAATTTATATAAAAATCCCAATAAAAATCCGACCAAATATATAATACATATTTGATCGGAGATATAAAACGACAATCGTGGTAACTCTAAACTGGTTCATAATATATTTTATTTATGAAAAATGTAAGTGCTAATAAATTCTTCTTTAATTATAGAACTTATTAATCTTGTTATCATGATCATGTTACTTATATTTAATGAATGAGCTCGATGGCACGTTGATACAATGAAAGACGAAGGCAAAATAGGAGACTATTTGACAACTAACAACCCATTTGATTTACCAGAACGAAGGTTTATTGAATTGTTTCGTTTAAATAAACAGTTAGTTGAAGAGTTAGCAGGAGAGTTTACAAATTTTCCTGCTGCTAAACTTTTATACTCTACGAAATTAATAAAAATTTCCCAATGTATATCCTGCATTTTAAAGGACATTGTAACTAAAGGTGTTGTCTTTGCTAAATGATTATGCTCCAGACCACAAAACAAAAAGAATTTTATGCTCTTTTATATCAATGTACATATAAATTTACCTATCACAACTTATATTTATTTGTATAAAATAACAAATAACCACCACCGTATTAGACAAAGATGCTATCGTTTACGCTGGACGACACCTCTAAAGCTATCGACCATTTTTAGGTTAGATTACTCGATAGTCGAGGAGTCGATTTCCAAAGAGAATCGCTATTTGTACGATTCGATATCGTATCACTGTCGTATCGTCATTACAGAATCGCGGCCCCGGTATATGCGCATGGAAGAACCATTTAAGATTTAACATCGTAGGTACGAATTACGTTTTACGTAGTTTAATCCAATTTTTAACCTAGTCCCCAAGAATTAATTAATGAAAACCGCAATTAGTTGAACTATCTATGCAAAGGAAATAGTTAATACTGCAGTAATTAACTCGCGTTCTGTTCTTGTGATTTAATTGTTACGTAAGCAAAAACTCTAATTAGTACCGTGTAGGAAACCTACAAATTACATAACATCCTCATTAACACACTTCGTGAACGCTGTGAAGGCGGTAGTAGCGTCTAGGAATTTATAAAATAAGACTATGACTGTTAACTAGCAGTTACGGTGCAACTCAGGATATAGTTAATCAAAAAACAGAATGCTAGCCGTTTCAGGAAACTTTCAAGACTAATAATGAAGCGAATTCTTAAAAATAAACACATGCAGTGCGAACCAAATATATAATGGCATTCATTAGACAGAGGTCGTGGGTTCGAATCCTCATTCTACCAGAAAATTTTTAATTAAATTGTCTACTCGTAGATTAAAGCTTGTTCGCAGGGATGGGTTGACAACCATGCTGGCTATTGCCTAGGATGGGAAGAATGCCAACTTGATTGAGGGAATGTCAACGGTTGCTGATTGATTGTCCCCCCTAACTAATGAGGTTTTCCAAATCTCCCTCATTGCAGCTCTGAATGGTGGTTAGGGCACAGCATATAAAACAATTTATATGCTGTGGTTAGGGTCTACCATCGTAAGTCTTTCCAAATACACACCGCGAAATAATATGCCGCCCTCTCTCCCACACAAGGCTCATACTTTCGGGCTAATCCTTGTGATTAGAACGAGGGGTAGAGATATTATATTATTATTATTATTATTATTATTATTATTATTATTATTATTATTATTATTATTATTATTATTATTATTATTATTATTATTATTATTATTATTATTATTGACCATCACATTCTATTGAGAATTTAAGTGGTAATATTAATAATAATTAAGCTAGTAAATGCTCGTGCACTGTATATGTGTATGTGTGTGATGTACCGGTGCCCGTACAGGTGTTGGAAATGTTAAATAGAATATTTATTCTAAAAAGAATTACACGCACTTAGTTATGATAATAATATGCTAACATTCTCGACAGTAGGTGTAAGTGGAGTATGATTTTTCTTTGCAGCCAATAAAATGTTATTTAGCATACCGCGACCGCGTTGCTGTGCCAGTATTAAAATTGTAGGTATATAATATTAAATCTAATCTAATAATTTTATTAGATATAAAAAAACTGTTTAAAATATCAGAAAATGATATCTAGGGTTTTAATTTTGTACATACTTAAGCAAATATATATGGGAAAAACTAATACTTATTTACAGACATTACTGAATTCAGTACTAAAAAAGTCCACAAAATATGTGTCTGTACCTGTCTTTTTTAAATTATTTAAAAATATTCCTTACGTTATAAAAAAATATAGAACTGCCATAGCATAATAAGTTTCATGTTACTAAATGGGGTGGCCAAATAATATTTGAAACAGGGATGGACAACAGCCTATACAGGTTCCTATATTAAATGATATATATCACTATAATTAAGTTTTATCTAATAGTCAGTTACTGTAGAAAGTATACTCTACAACTAGGTAAATTATGAATAAAAAAAGCAATCTTTGATCAGAATTTGGATTTACTCATGTAAAATTTAATAAAGACAGAATCCCATAAGTACCGATCGATTCGATACGTCCATTTCATTATTGAAGCCTATAAAATAAACCTAATAGTGAAGTTCTCCATTCAATCGGTTCGCCAACGCAGTCCACAAAGCATTGAAATGCCTATCTGCGCTTAGTTTGTTCTCTTTCTTATCCTGATGGGATGAGACTAAGTGATCTGCTTATCATACTAATTGAAACTGGACTCAATACTATTTCCCAGATTGTAATCCTAAGCTCAGATCGTTCAAAAAGACGGCGTTGATGAAGGAAAGGGAAAAGAGGATACCTGGCCTACTACCTTCCTTCTTGAGTCACAAGACCTAGATAGATCATCCAAGATAATTCTAGACCAAGGGACTGTAACACTTGTCTTTGTTGCAAGTTGTAAGTTTTGAGGTTTTGCCAAGTATTTATATTTAATAAGACTCTTCCGATGCTTCACCTTTTAATCGTGCGAGTGTTGAGTGGTATTATAACTAATAGCTTCTGAAATATTAAGATATAAGGTTTTAAACTGTTAAAAACTGTTTTAAATTAGTTAAAACTAATTTCATGTGAATACTGATATACAAGTAGTGACTCTCTCTACAGAATGTCGTTATAATGATATACAGAGTATCCGAATAGTTCATCAAAGTCCAATATCGGCTTCATTGCAGACTTGTTGGAAAAAAACGCATTTATGGAAGTAATGCAGTGTGAAAAGGTACACATTTTAAAAATATTTTGAAATAGATAGGGTAGCTAGCCCACTATAGCGATACATCTTGAAGGCCAATTTTTTTTAAATATTAGATCATCCTGTATATTTCTGGGTACCTATCTAATTTCAGCTTAAAATTTTCTATCAAATGCTACTCGATTTTCGACGGGTGAAAGATTTGGTTGTAGCTCAGTATAAATTAAATAACTGAGTAATAAGAGTAGTTAAGAAAAAATATTTCCAACCATGTCCATGTCCACCATGTCCACCATTTCCTATTTTGAAAAATGAACACTTTATGTCAAAATTATGGTTACTAGATTAGTTGACAACAAAAAATAGAATCATTTGGCAGATTTTACCGAAAAAGTACAAATATCCGGGAAATATCAATTTTAGGTATTGTTTACAAAAAATATAGAGTACTAACAAGTTCAAAAATAAAATAATCTGCTGGGTGTGACAGTTGAAGGAATTGAGAAATTAATTTTTGAAATATACTAGTGGAGCTTGTGTGAAAAACATCCCGTATAAAATAATCAATATTTAAGTCTCGTTTAGTTACATATTTTTTCTTAATTATTTTTTATACTGACACTGATTAAATTTATACTACATACTGTGTTCCTACCAAAATGTTTATATTTTTTTAATCAAACCACAACGCCGCATCAAAAATAAGAAGCTGTAGCTGAAATCAAATATTAATGGTATATAGGATGATCCATTTAAAAAAGAACCTTGAATGTATCCCTCTGTAATTGGCCACCCTATAGGAGTGTGTTTCAAAATATTCTTAAAATATGTTCTTTTCCACATTGCATCACTACCAACAAGCCGTGGTTATCTATATCTGTATTTTGTACCCTGTGTTATATTTCGTTATAGAATTATATGCATCTTACTACAACCAATATTCAATTAACACCATCAATTCGCAGTGCTTGGTTATTACACTTCTAGTAACAAAATCAACTCTTTCACGGCCATAAAATGTTTTTTTTTTTTACTTTTCAAACTAGTCTCCCCGCTGAGCATAATAATTAATCATCGTTAATAGGATGTAATAAAAAAAACTGCAAATGGGTTTGCTGTAAACTGTTTATCGCACACCGGCCATAATTAATTTAACTTAAACGCATTTACCATCTTTAACAATTTTGTTCCACCATTAATGGGCATCCGCACCTATCCAAAAGAAGGCGCGGATAAGTATTATTAGTATTAGCAGAGAACTAATCTCTGGTATTAGCAACTGAAACGGTGTCCCTCTCAAATCGGATTTTTTTGTAATCAACGCTGCTCATGAGTCATGAGTCTCAAAAATGTAACATGCGTTATTTGTTATTTACTTTTCTTCCACAACAATCTTTATATGTGAATTTTACCCAAAAATAAATTCCATCAGATGTAAGTATCTTTTCGTCTAATTCCTGGATTTTATAGAAATAAAGCATTAAAAGATATTATCTTGTACAACTTTTAAATTTAAAATAATTTTGCTGTTTCATATTTTCAGGTCGCTTGTGACATAAGTAGAGTTATTTTCTTAATTATTTTATTAGGTGATATCTGGATGGTTTAACCCATTAAGTTTTATAGCTATGGCAGTCGGAATTTTCTTTTTAATAGAGAAAAATAGATTTATAAGCAAGGAAGAGACATAATACTATATTTTATAAATAGCCTGGTGATGATTTTCTAATACCTACACCTGCACCTTCTGTCATACATGCAGCTTGTTTTTATTGCCTAAATATTTTTATTTCTGACCGGGATATTATATAAGCTTATATCGTCATAGTACATAGTTACATAGAGGGTCATAACTCCCTTGGGACATTATAGATTCTATAATTCCCTCTACCTTTCACAAGTAAAAATAAAATAAAAAATGCTAATATACATATATGTGTATATATTTATGAAATGAAAACTGAATCATATTTTATTTATTCGCGTCATTACAAATAATAAATGTACAATTTTGAAATGTTCCCTGAAAATTACTACCGCCACTGGAAACAATTTCTTCTTTTGTATGGCTGGAGCTTCTGTTCACTACAGTCGAGGTACCTGCCTCTTCTAATGGCAAAGTAGACAACATACGCGCCGTTTTATTTCTCAATTCGATGCTATCCTCCAGATACTCCTCCGCCACCGTGGAACTTTTCCAACCTCCGTGTCTTTTTAAGTTAGTCATAGTTGCTCCTGCATCAGCTAGAGCAGTAGCAGAAGTGCGACGAAGGCAATGTCCCGTATAGGAAGATGGGTTTGGCAATCCTAAATACATTGCGATTTTGCTGGGGATTTTCCCAAACATGTTTTTTTCCAATTGGCTGAGATGTACATTTATTTTGTCGGAAGCTCAAAAAAAATCGTTCAATACCTTTAGGACGCAAAGACATATAAAGTCTTAATAAAGGCAAAGCGGAGAACTCTTTTTCATCCACAATTGTAAATTTCTTCGATACACCAGTTTTACTTTCCGGTACGTTCACTACCATAACGGAATCCCGGTCCTCTATATCCGATATCTTCATATTCAAAAGTTCCTGACTTCTGCATCCTCCAAAATAACCCATAATCAAAACAACCTAAAACAAATAAAGGAAATAAATACACACAAAAAGGAAAATAAGAAAAAAATTACCTTATGCAATAAATGAATTTCATTAGGAGCGTTCTTTAAAAATCTGATAACATCATTAGGAGATAAAACAGCAGACTTTTTCGGCTTATAACTCTTACTCTTCCGTTTCAAAAAAGCCTCTAGTTCATTGAACTTGGTGATATCTCGTTTCTCGTGTATAATCACCTTCGATTTTAGCATTGACCATTTAGTCCATAAAGAATTCGGACTATACGTTTCTGACTGCAACGAATAAACACAATTACTACAAAATCTACCGAAAAACATAGAATATTCCTTACCAATTCTTGAAAATATGCCAGTAATACAGTGGCATCTTTTGGTATAACATTATTCCGTGTCAGCCACTCCAGATATATCTTGTATTCTTTTTGGTATACGGCTTCACTTTTCGATGGAATTAATGATTCTCTTGCTTTTTCAGCTTTTTTAAAAATCTGCTCCATTATACTTGGGGTAGAAAACACGTTTTTAACGCAAACACAGCTTGATAACAAACTTCTGTTTATAAACAAGTAACAGTTCTGTTTATAAACAAGTAACATAGCAACAACCTAGCAACAACAAAACTCTTATAATCAATGGTACCTGATTCAAATATACCGGGAAGGTAATAAATTGGTACATTTTTTCCGTTTTAAAAATGAACAATATTTTATTGAAATCGGTCAGAAATAAAATTATCTATGAACCACGGGAATTAATGAGCCTTAATAACCTCAGGCAATTGCTGTCCCTCGGTCTGGAGGCCATCGGTAATTAACGCCCTTATAATTCCCTTGATACATAAATAACTATTGACCAGAAATACCCCAAAGTATGTTAGTAGTTGTGAGAAATACACCGTAGTATCTTCTGTGGGTCTTCCCTATACTATCCGTCTAACAATTATTATTGTCTAATTGACATACAGATAGCAACCTGCTTTTCCCCTGGTACCATTATAGCAGTGACCTCTATTGTCTTTGAGGAGGACTATCCTGGCAATGACACATTGGCCGTGGAGTAGTAGTCTTCAGCATCTCAAATACCCCAAAGTATGCCCCGTAAGGTAGGTATAGTGTAATGAAATAGCGAATATGCAGTTAACAACGTTATATGTAATAGTGGTTTTAAGGGCCTTAATAAGAATGAATCCAGTCAATTAGCTATTAAGTGGTTCAATGTGTTGTGACCAACTTAATGCATCATCAATAACAATTCCAAGCAACTCTTTGTTGGTTTGGTAGAAAAGCACATATTTTTAAATTTTGTCTGTGTAACTTTTTTAAACCATAGCTTTGCATGACTTTCAGTTTCATGAAGTTGTCGTTAAGCTAATTATTTTGCCACCATTAACGACAGTAGTGACATCGACAAACAACAATCCTGGTGGAATATAGGTAGATAATAAAATAAGTCGTTAACGTATATCATAAAAGTAATGATTCCAAGAGTGAATCTTAGAGTAAGTACTCCATGCTTTATTTGTCTAAAACCGAATAAGGTAGGTATATTATTAAATCAGACACCATGTTATCTATTTTCCAAATCATGTTAAATCTAGGATAAATAGAATATCCTGAAGAGATACCTAATAAATTAGTCTGTATAGTTGTTGGTAGCAGATAGCAATGATAAGAAAAAGACTATAAAAAAGACTACTTTATAAAAATATAAAAGTAATAAGAAAAAATATATAATATGCGTCCTTTTCAGCACATTTATAATAGTTTTCAGTTATGACGTTATTGTTTTTTTTTTCAATTAAAATATCTGTTTCTCTCGGAGGTTTAGAAATTAGACGTTTAGCATTTTTAAATAAGTCGGATTGGAATGGTTTATATAAAGTAAAATAAGGAAGTGAACAAGTTCTCAATTCCACGGCGCGGCTTTAAAATTATATATGTTTTATTTCATACAGAAAGGAAATTACCTGTCGTCATTATAGAACAAATTATAAAGACATAAAATTAGTATTGAAGTAGATGCAAAGTAAGTAGTCAGTCGGATGACATTCAACTAAAACTATATAATTATTCTGAAAGAATTAATTTCAACTCAAGCTACTTAATTGTAATTTACCTGTCACTATTATTTTTTCGTTAATGATGGCATTCAGTTGTAGTACAAAGAAAACAGCTTTACACAATTGCACCATGGCTGAAGTAATTATGCCACTAGCAATAAATTTTTGTTGACATTTATAGAAGTCACGTCTGTGCTTCTTAAATAAATAAATAAATAAATTAAAATATAAATGTAATAAAAATAAATACATGAATTACATAAACATAGATTATCGATTGTTCTATCGATTTTCAGATGGCGCTACAGATTGATTGAACATTGGTGACTAGAATAAGAGGGGTTGCCAAAAGGCATTTATTTATTTTATTTTTAAGTAGGCATCTGGCATATGTATACACAACCCATTTTTTTCTAGAAAAGGGTTATGTAGATAACCTACATTTTTTCAAGAAATTTCTCACAATTCCAATTCCTAGGGGGCCCAACTAAGGGCCCCCCTAGTTACGCCGCTGTGTGGATCCTATTTTAAACTCAAGACATCAAGCTGGAGATGATCAATATTTCCACAGGTAGGTGAAGTTGTCGTAAGCTTATCAAAAAATGGGAAGCCAGAAACATAGATGTGAAAAAAATTCATTATTAGGTATCATCTTAAAAGGATCATGTATACTATGGGTATATCCATGATTAAATAAATATATTGTTTAGATAGGTTACCTACTTGCCTACTATATTAAATATTATAAAAACATAAGAGCAACAGTCTGTATTATTAAAGGAAAAACGGAAAAAAATGCGGTTGTTCCTCAACAACTCGATCTAAAGTTACATAGTTTAAAGCACCAATAAAACCAATTGGAATTTGAGTATTTATTGTTGAAGATAACTTAAGGGAAGCCCGTACAAATAATCTTTAGCTGCAGTTATAGCAATCTCATTTACACAAACAGCAAAATAATTATTTTGAGCATGTTTTATGTAGTACGTTCCACCTTAAAGTGGAACCGTTCTTACTTCCACCATATAAGTTGGAAGTAAAGGTAAAGTATATAGCGTAGTGTCACCATTTTTAATTGAATCTTTTCACATTTTTTAAATATAATAATCAAGTAAATGAATACACAAATATATTGCAAAGAATATTAAATATTAGGTGTACCATGATTTAATTTTTTAAAGTTTAAATCCTTCCATTGGACACATCATTGGTAGAAAGATCTGTAAAAAAATACCTCTAGCTTCATCATTGTCTAATAATAGGTCATCTGGTTATTACCCAAAGTAAAATAATTCTGCTATAAAGCATAGGAAATTATTTGTCTAGTCAGTTCTTATATCTGTGACTTGTGCCTAATGCCAAAATCCTGTTATATATATTTCATTTTCTAAAACCATATGTGAAACCCCCAAATAAAGCAAGAATACCCTCAGTTAATACTCATATTTAAAATGGTTCATTGATTCATGATGCAATCGGAAAGATCTAATGTTCTTAAAAATATAACACCAACTCTTAATATTCTGCGCTGCGGTTCATGTTTTGCTATGGTATTTAATTTTGTTGCATTAAAATTCATCTGTATATAAGTTCTGAGACCGAAACTTTTAATGATTTGGAAAATATGGGAATATTACATCAAATACCGTTTTAAAAAACTTTCGGTGATTCCTGAATCTCATTTGTAGTCATTATGCATTCCGCTTATAAATACAAGCAGTGGTTGTTACTGAACTGACTATAAGGTACTAAAAACTGGATCAACCTGACCGGATTATTCATACGCTGTGCGCCAAATAAAGTTACACACTTCTTTAGTTTATCTTTATAGCAAAACCTACTGTTTTATGTTTTATTTTACCTAAAAAATAGTTATAAAGTGCATACTCGAAGCGGATGGTTCTTTATGAAACATCGTGAAAATAATTGTTTTGAAGAAAACATTGATCTCATTTAGATGTTCCAAGAAATATATAGAAAACACTCTATATACTAGATTTTACGCCCTCGCAGATTAGAACGAAACGGGTGTAAAATGATTAGTGTCAACAAGCGTAATATTAGGAGGATATTGATAAACAACAAAGAAAGGGTTAATAAATTAAAACAATCGGGAGTATACCAAATTAACTGCGTGGATTATAATGCCGTGTATGTGGGTCAAACCGGTAGAAGTATTGAAACTAGAGTAAAAGAATATCCATACTAAATAACGCAAAAAATTCAGGATTTTCGACGAATTGTATAGAAAACAATCATTTTGTAGATCTGAAAAATGTAAAGGTACTGCATCGTGAAAAGAAAGGAAAGCGCTTAGATCTGTTAGAGCAATTAGAAATTAAAAAATCTTTAATTATAAATCCTTGTACTACGAATGATCAGATAGATTTTACACTTTCTCCCTTCTTAGAAAAGGTACTAAAAACTCGGGCTTTACCAGATGGTGGGATCAATCGGGGTAGGTACTCGTAAACAGATAAATAACCAAAACGCGGTTGGAAATATTTAGTAATAGACATTTACTTTATTGAAAAAGGTCTAATAAGCGTAAATAATATAGTATATAGAATATAGAGTGTTTTCTATACATATATTTCTTGGAACATCTGAAATGAGATCAATATTTTTTTCAAAACAATAATTATAAAAAATTGTGATTGTTATGATATTAAAATATTTTTTCAAAACAAAATCGCAAAAATATAAATGAATACGTCTATCGAAAATCAATAAAATATCCTCGAAAATACGTCTCCCTTTTGGAACAGAGGACACAATATTTATTTATTCTTGTACAACAAAGAACATTATAATGTCCTTGAAAATGTGTGGCTAATTTAATTAATAATAATATATTTCTTAGTATATTTTTGAATTCCTGTGCCTCAACATCTATAAATAACTGCGTAGATATTTATTACGAAACATATTTTGAAATGAAAAGCGAACTTATAATTAAAGTTATCCCACCGTGTATAAAATGTCACAGTAGTTCGAGATTTACAGTATGAAGATTTGACTTGGGTGGTAACGTATTTGATGTCAATTTGAATACTCTTTAAGATTTTAACGTGGAACTAATTAGGTGCTTTGGACCTTAATATGCATCTTTTCTCATCGCTCTAAATTTATTTAAATTCTTGTTTGTTTGATGGTAAGATCTAATTTGTTTTCGTTTAAGTTATGGCTTCCAAGTGTTACAGTTGTGGATGTCATAAAAATGTTTACTCTCTGTGTATACACGTCGGAGACGTGGCGTTTCACTCTATGTGAATCGTCGTTTGGTTTCAATATTTAATTAATATTCGTGTGAAGTTATTGGATAATATAGAAGAAATGCAGGGGACAACGGTGGGATGAATATTGACCTGGAATTTTATGATCTGGAATACCTACTTCACTAAAGTCAAACAAAGGACTTACCACAGATGTAATTGTACACACAAATTTTCTAAAAACACTGTAATGGAGGGTGCAAATTTAGTTCAATTACCACTAAGGTATTTATTTGAAGGAGATGCCGAAAACAACTACTCTACGGACAATATGCCCCGACTAGTGTTGCATTACATCAATATCTCCATGGATGTTGTATCACTGTATCTCGCCACTACAAACATACCACTAAGGTAGTTATGTCGTGTACTATAATATAAATATACAGGGTGCCCCAAAATAATGGAACAAAATTAATATTTTTTTTTGTAGTTGGGATTATAAAAGAAAAATGCTGAAATAAGTTAATTAGTATACCAGGTGTTCCACATAAAAGTCCTCAGCATCGTATCTCGGCAACGGAAAGATATATTTTGATTTTGAAAAAAACAGATGATAGAGCTCATCTATGGCTTCGTCACGGAGTTCAACTTGATTTTTTTTTAGATACCTAATTCAATTTGTATAATAAGTAATTCATAATTATTTGTACGTTTGTCCTAAAATAAATCCTGAATGTATAACGAAACTTCATCACAGTAGGTTTTGATTAGAAGGAAACAAAATTAAATACATATTATTTCACTATTGTAGGTACTAAGTTGGGACGCTCAATCATTTTCGAGAAAATTGAGATTGTTTGTTTTGGCTGCTATCTATTTTTCACCCCTAGGACCCATTTCAAGTCAATGATTTTTATACTGAGTAGTCTATATGAGATAGGTATTACGTGTAATAAAGAGAGAATTTGGGACGCTAAATAATTTTCGAGAAAATTGAGATTATATGTATTGGGTGCTATGTTTTTTACCCCCTGGGACCAATTATATTATAAATTAATTTTAAGTAACCATTCCGCAAATTTAATAAAATTTGAAACCATATTTGGTCATGAAGCGAAATCCGCCGTTCTAATTGGTCGAGCCAGCGGCCGAGGACTATAAAAGACCGGCCGATTTTCGTTGAAGGGAGTGTTCCAACGATCTTCGAAGACACTGTTTTACAGAACTCCGAAGCAACAGCTTGAGTAAGTTCCTATGGGTAGGCTTCCTTCCCTAATCCGGACCCTTTGGTAAATGCTGATGATACCTGTGATGTGCGTAGGCCTCCAGGGATATTTCTACAGCTAAACCTGTCTTATTCCCTTTGGTTACATGCTGATGATACCTGTGATGTGCGTAGGCCTCCAGGAATATTCCTACAGCTAAACCTGTCCGATTTCCTTTGGTAAATGCTGATGATACCTGTGATGTGCGTAGGCCTCCAGGGATATTTCTACAGCTAAACCTGTCCGATTCCCTTTGGTTACATGCTGATGATACCTGTGATGTGCGTAGGCCTCCAGGAATACTTCTACAGCCATACCTGTCCCGAACCCTCCGATACATGCATGACGAATAACCTGTGATGTGCGTAGGCCTCCAAGAAGACTTCGACGTCTGTATCCTTCTTATTCGTCTCCCGTTGTTCCCTATTCACACAAAGCCGTGTACATCAATTTTAATAATTTGCTTAGTACCTGCACCGCTTCTTTTCTTAGACTGTGATTAAAGCTTTACTGTGACACTGCCGAATTAATATTTGAATGAAATGCATTACTGCTAATAACCTGGGTTTAATACATTGCATACATGTATATAATATTGTTGCTTATTACCATTTGTTTATTTTGCTGATTTGCTACTTTTGCTAATTTCTTTATTTTGCTGTCCGCCTTATGTCGCTGCTTGGCTATTTAATTTTATTTTAATAAATCTTGTAGTAAGCCTCCGAAACCGACTTTTATTACCTAGATTTGAGAAACATTTGACCCTCTGGCAAGTGTACGTGTGTGTACACCTTCTTCACTGTAGCTACCCCGCCTTTACTCATAAGCGAGTAGAGTCCGCGTGGACCATTCACCACGTGAAACCTATGGATGTGTGGCGCCCGATGGCAAAAACCCGAGGATAAATCCGAAACCGAATTAAGAGAGTGACACAAATTGGCACCCTCGAATTAAGATCGTCACAGGGGATTACGTGTACCAAAGGAGAGTTGGGACGCACAATAGTTTTCGAGAAAATTGAGATTGTATATATTGGGTGCTATCTGTTTTTCACCACCTAGGACCCATTTCAAGTCAATGATTTTTATACTGAGTAGTCTATATGAGATGGGTATTTCGTGTACCTAAGGAGAAGTTGGGACGCCCAATAATTTTTGAGAAAATTGAGATTGTTTGTTTTGTGTGCTACCTGTTTTTCACCCCCTGCGACCCATTTCAAGTCGTTAAATTTTATACTGAGTAGTCTGTATGAACTGTGTATTACATGTACCAAAGGAGAAGTTGGGACGGTCATTAGTTTTCGAGAAAATTGAAATTGTATGTATTGGGTGCTAGTTTTTCACCCCCTGGGACCCATTTCAAGTAATTCATTTTTATACTGAGAAGTCTATGTGAGATGGGGATTACGTGTACCACAGGAGAAGTTGGATAATTATTGTTTCATTGTATAAGGTAATAATTCGAAACTCCAATATGCTTGAGTTTGGGCCTCACCAAATGAAGAGACCGATATCTCTGAAACTATTAAGTTTTTGAAAAATAGTCATTTGATAAAAATTATTTAGAATTGAACAAAATATCGGACAAACCTTGTTGCAAAGTTCCTGCCAACGAAAAATTTCTTTCGACTTCAGCGCCATCTCCAATTTGCTCTGAAAAAAATCAAGTTGAACTCCGTGACGAAGCCATAGATGAGCTCTATCAACTGTTTTTTTTTCAAAATCAAAATATATCTTTCTGTTGCCGGGATACGAGGCTTAGGACTTTTATGTGGAACACCCTGTATAAAAGTTTCCACTTTTCTGCAATATTTCCTATTTTTTTATCTATATTTAACAGAGCTATAACATTAACGACATTTTTTTAAATAGGAGGTTCTATATTTCATAGTATAAATAGAGCCCTTCTAAAGACTATGGTATCATGCTTATTAGTTTAGTAGTCTGCGAGATTTTGTTAATTTAGAAAAAAATAAGCAGTTTCAGTTCAGTTTCAATTTAATTAGAAAAAAAGGTTTACATTTTATGAAAATCTTACTCGAAATTTATCGTTTATAACGACGTGCGTGTAACGACGAGTTGACAGTACACGTATCTCTGAAACTAATGTAGACACGAAATTAAAATTTTGTTTCCCGACATATAACGTCAGGTTCTATCGATTTAAAATAACGGCTATATTTTATCACTTCCACTCTACCGGAAGTAAACATCAACTTGCTTATTTCAAGTGAAACACTATGTATATTTTTACAATATTGGATTCCCCTTCAAATTAATTGTTGAAAATTAATAGTGAAGATGGTAAGTAAATAAATAGGTAAAAACTCCCTCCTCCGGCAGGGAATTTTAGTAAGTAACACATAAATTATACAAAACTTTTCGGAATAAATGCACAGGGAGAATTGAAAATAATAGGAAAGGGGAATGGTTTTTAGAGAAAAAGGCAGTGAGGTGTTTTCCTTGGTCTCAGGCACACATATACGTTCTTTGTTTAAGATAACTTTTCCCTTCAAACTGAATTTAAAATTAAATTGAGTTTTAAATTCCTATTTAAATGTATAATAATATTTATAAACAATTTACTCACCTATTCCAGGGATGCCTCTTCGGAACTGCAAAAGAAAATGAAAATTAGGTTTTAAAGTAGGGGAGAATTGGGGCGTTGTTGGAATTAAACACAAATATTAGAAGAGATCAGACAGTTTCTAGAGGATTACTGAAAAATAACTTATTGTCCTCCAAGAAGGTATATATTTTTCACTATAAATAATTTTTTGTCGGGAATTTACATTGATTTCTTGTTAAGAAAGAAACAACGTTTGGTTTCTTTCCTTTTGTTAAAAAATATAAGTTCCTTATTGTAATCCTGGCAATTACTGTACTTTGTGTGATTGAAACAATACCTACAAGTACATTTGAAAATACTTTCCAGTGTCTGCTAGCTCATTAATTTCAGTAGATAAATTTAACAGACAATTGATCCGTTTCATGAAGTGAAGCCTTTATGAACGTGACAGCATATTACAATAAATGCGTATTGACATATAACCATTGAAAACCAGCCAGTAATAAACAGACCGGAAAATGTGAGATAAAACAGAACTCGTTGTGTTGATCTATTTTATGTGTTGAGCAAGGTAAATTAGCTGGGAAGATATTATCTCGTAATCGAAGAATTATAGCTGAAAAAATTGTACAGTTAGTACATCCTCTACCATCATATCTTCTACATTACTACTGAATGGGAAATGAACTTTACTTATAAGAACTAGCACGGCCTGCAATTTAAATTGGCCCATTTCCTTATTGTTCAGACATTACTAATAAACGTATTACTTATAAATTGGTATCTCCTGAAGATTGTCTATGAAGCCAATTATCCCAGATTCAAATCAATCAGTGATAAGTAATATTAATCTGTAAAATAAAATGTACACATTTAAAATTTTCTTAAATGTCTCTTATAGTTTTTTCTCTCATTTGTTGAAAGAGAAACCGTTATATTATCCTTATCCAGATCTTAAACAATAACATGTATAAATATGTATCATGTATAAATATGAGTTTGTATTTTAGTTATTAAAATAAACCAATTTGCTTCTTCTAAATTATTAACCAATAAATAGATGAAATGTGAAAGCTCTGTTATCGAAGGTGAAAGCAATATAGATAATTAAATCTGTTTAGCTAGTTTTCTACCTTGTATATCTTCATAGACAATGTAGGTAGTGGTGAGAAACATAATATAGTGCCTCTTTGAGTCTTTGCTACTATCTATCCGACAATTATTGTCAAATTGATTCATATTCAAATTCTTCATATACAACTTATATAGGTACTTAGGTATACCTAAATAAGGTAGAGTTTCATAAAATAAATATATTTATTTTAGATTATTATTAAAGGATTAATTTAAAAAATACAACAAATTAGTATTGAAATTCTTGCACTGGTGCAGCTTAAAAAAACTATAAACAATAAAATGCTAGTTTGGGAAGAGTAATTTTCCTAAGCTAAAATGAATAATAATGAAGCATAATTCAAAGCTGAAGCAGATGTTCTTCAAGTGTAGGGTTTTTTCGTTAACCAGACACATTTCTAAAAAATCAATATGGCAAATCTTTCTGGTGCAAGATATTCCCAATTTAATTTTGAAATATTTCAGAAATATTAACAAAGTAATAAGTTAAACATTAAATGAGTAATACATTTCATCTTGTTCGCGTTCTCACTCAATGTCTTTTCAGTTCTAGCTCTTGCACACATCATTTATCCTTTGCAACAGTTAAACCTTGTATAGAGATCCGGAAATATGGATGCAGAAGGACTTGTCATACACATTCTGTCATCCATGGCTTAGCCCATACCTATAATAGTGTTAGTGCCGCTACATGTGAATCAGCGAATCCAAACATCAATCATTAAATATTATTTAACAGCACAGATAATTTCAGTCTATAGGTAAACCTTTTATTTTTTTAATTGGCTGTTCTTGGGATTATTGTTTATAGAGAACATCTTTCAACAGTTTACAAAATAGTTTTGCAATGTTTTGAAAATATTGCGCTTCCTCAATAAAAGAGCCTTTGGAAATCTGAATTCAGGACAAGTTATATATAAATACGTTTTAAGGAGTGGCTTTGACTAACAATTATACTACTAAATATTTAAAATTTTACAAAATAAGATTAAGGAACTTCTTAAAGCGACTAATCGACTAATTTGCCCAAGTATGTCGAGCGTAGGTAGATAAAACTGTTAGCACCAAGTTTATTTAGGAATTATGCATCTACTTAATCCACTTTCATATCTACATCCACGGTCAACTTGATATAGCCACATGCATTTATCATAAGATTTATATTATTGCCAAGTGTAAACGGTCTTTTCAAAGCCAACTACGGCAGTAAAATGCAATAACGTACGGAGAATGGTACACTAGAAACTATAAATAAGTACATATAATTGTTTTTGCTACATAAACTCCGTTCTATGCTTAGCTTCTGGTTATTACGATAACTGAAAGTTTAATAACCACTAAAACATATCTATTATAGTTTAACCTGTTAGTCAGTTATTGATTATCAGTGATTTTGAACTTATATTATGCAGGGTGACTCGCATAACTATAGATCCGATATTATTTTGTTTATATAGCGATTTTAAAATTTCAAAAAATGATCACATATAATCATTGTGATTTAAATATCATGATGTTTTAATGTTGTCCATTTTTTATAAGTATTGCTTTTCGCAGTGTAATTTTTGGCTCATGCCGAGACCCTCAGATTAACCATGTACAAGATAAGTAACAACAATACCTAAAGCATTAATATGCCGGTCCATGTAATAAACAGTTATTTGCGGCGGGGGGGATGTTTACTCAACTCTGTTTGTAAACAACTACCAGTGGCGGCGGTATTTCTCAAAATAAGAAAAGGGTCTAATGATATTTTTAAAGGTGTTTCTAACCTCAGATTAACCATGTAAAAGATAAGTAACAGCAATACCCAAAGCATTAATATGCCTGTCCATCTAATAAACAACAATTTACGAAAGGGGGAGTGTTTATTTAACTTTTTGTAAATAGCTACCAGTGGCGGCCAGTATTTCTCAAAATAAGAGGGTTTATTAATGTTTTTAAAGGTGTTTATAACAACGTAAAGTACCTATTGCCTCATGAGTAAAAAAAAACCCTAACATCTACAAAAACTAGGTAGCTAACATAATACGCAATGCATACTTTACTTTATTTAGCTATTTTCCTAAAATTCAGAAAAAACTAATAAAAAAGTAAGAAAATAAACCTCTGCACCGAAGAGTCTGTTAGAGTTTTTTCTTAAATATAGATATATAAATATCATAGAACACAATACATTCTTCTGACAGTGAAGTTTCCGAAATGTTAGTGCTATTTTAACTTAAAGTGTGTACTATGTTTTATGATATTTATACATTTTTCAGTATGAGAACTGATTAGTCAAATTAACAAAAAAACTTTAATGGGTCTTTTAGCGAGGAGTATGTATAGTTTACTCAAAATTTTATTAATTTGTTCAGAATTGTGGCCAAATACCCAAATAAAGTAGCGATATAATATAAAGATATTCATAATACTTTATACCTACTAAAAACCTGAAAGTGAAATAAGAAAATACATTTTTTTCGGTTCGGAATTCACTTCCCATTTTAAATCAAAACTCCATCTAATACTCTTATCTATATTTTAAATTATTCGAATTTTTTTTTTCAAAGAGGGGTAAACATTTGAAATTTTCCTTGAACGATGAAAGAAAAATGATAAAAATTTCATTGTCTCCAAATAATTTTATGAGGATCAGAAACTATTATCCATAGAAAATATACAATATAAAACTACAATATTATCTATATTACTTATATTACCCATGAACATTATACGTAAGTTGAATTCCTAACGAATGATACGTCTATGGTCAGCATTGTTTACTTACCGGTGGAACGATCTCCCATCACCTTTTTTGCCCGATTTATGGAAAACTATGCATTTAATAGTCCTTTCACTGTCCACAAAGATTTTCCACAAACTAAAAATCTATAACACAGCCTAGATTATTGACTGATGACCACTTATATCACATAAAATACTTAAATAAATTTACGTTCACAAAACTTCAAAACAAATATGAAGTCACGAGTCGTTGTGTCGTGTATTTTCGGCATATCTCGGTCCGTCAAAAACTGTAACGAACCAATGGCATGCAGTGGGATTTGTTTATTTAATTATATTTCATTTCGTGGACATTTTTCTCTGGCTGTTATTTATCTTGTATATGGTTAATCTGAGCCGAGACCAACATTGTCTTGAAACAGGAGGAGAAACAGACGAAATATCGAGATCTTCTCTTCGAACTCCGCAGACTCCATACTGTGAATCCAGAACATACTGTGAAGCATGTGGTACTGATCTATTTACCCCACGGACGTGGGGAGTAACCACCAGTGCCCGACCCTGAGAATCTGAGACAGGGAACCAGTCGACATGATTTCAACAAAAATAATAATAATAATAATAATAATAAATACTGAATATCAGTGGAATGAATATGATTAGAAAAAATAAAATGACAAAGAAATAATAAGTCTTGATACAGTGGACTATTCAATCAGGAAGATCAAATTATTGGATTGATAACTTAGATATGGATAGGTATATCTTTTCACATCTATCTATAGGCACATTTCAAAAGAGTTATATTACAAAAAGACCCACCTAAATATTGCTTCTCAGTTTTTAAAATGCGACAAGTACTCAAACAAAACAGCGAAAACTGCGTAACTTTTCTGAAATAGGTATCATTTTAAAATAAATGGGCTACTTCACAATATAAATATTTTCATAAATTCCCTCCAAACTTTTGATTAACTTTCCAGACATAAGCGAGTTATTTTTTATTTTCAGATGAAAATTATTTTTCTGTTCCCCTTTTTTCTTGCAGAATAAGTGAGTTTCAAAGCTTCTTACGTATTTCTCAAGAGAAAAGAATAAATTCTAGAACAACAACATTTTAATAAAGGTGATAGCAAGTAGAAAAATAATTGATATGTCAATAGTAGTAGACTTTAGGCATAATTACACACCTAAAAGGTGCAGTGAAGTGCTATTTATTAAGACAATACAAATCGTGTGGAATATCACACGTTATTCAGAGCACACCTTCAGAGCAAAAAGGTATTTTTACTTTGCTATTTGAAATAAAACCCTCTTCTGGGCGTGAACAAGCAATATCAAGTCTAAAAGTACCAAAATAGTTATAATTTTCCAGACAGGTGTGGAAACATCGCTAACAGCTTCTTATCAGTAAGTTAGAAATGCGCTACATATACATACTACATTAATAACATATAATTAAAATTGAGGTTAATGGATCAGTGTCAGTCTAAATAAAGGAGAAATATTTGTTTGTGTACCAATGGAGTAAAGTGAGTATTTTAGTCCGGGCATTAAATGTTTGCCGACCAGAGCGAAGAAAACTTATGCAAGTGAGTAAAACATAGTTTAGTCCCGTGGGGCAAACATGTTTGATATAAAAGAGCGGACATAACTTATATCGAAGAATTATAAATTGTAATAACTAAAGGACGAAATTTTGTATCACTTTGCAATTTTCGCGTAAAAATAGCAACTCAATATGAAGCTCATCTTGACATAACACACATTTTTGTTGCTATTACCTTTAAATCCATTAACAAAAAAAAAATGCCAGGTTGTTCTGACGTCGTAAAATATTGTTTTATATCTGTTCATGTTAAAAATGTTTGTTACGATCGATCCATAATGGGCAATAATAATAGGATATAAAAGGCCCCTGATTTGCAAGCGTAAAAGAGCTTTTATTATGATAGTGTAGGAACTAGTACAAGCAACGCCACGGTTATTTTATTAATAAGATGAACATGTATAATTATGTTACAATTATTAGTTCAGCAATACATCAAATGCAGGTAAAATTGTGTTTAGTAAAAGCACCATATTATCAATTCATTATGTACCTTCTTACACGCATTGATTTAGGGCGTAACCTTAAAAATAGAGTTAGGTGTGGAGTTAGTTACTATTTTTTCCTTTATCTGGCGAAATGCTCTGAGAGTTTTAGATGTACCGTTCATCTATTTTTTAGAAATTTTTGAAATATTCTGATAGAAATGATGCTCATCAAACTCACAGTTGGTTTGTTAATGAAAATATTTTGTTGGTTTATTAGGTCATTGTTATTACTTATCCAAGCAACACGTGATGGTATAATAAACGTTTATTCAATGAAATTACCGTTTAAATATCGATATCGTTTATTTAATAAACGTCTATGAGATACGTTTATTTACAAAAAGTTATTTATACGTATATTTATTTATTATCGAACCTCTGACGTTTTTATTCAATAGGTGCCTTGAGGAGGGCTATTTCCCTATGGTACTTAAGACTTCCTTAGTTGTTCCAGTTTTTAAATCCGGAGACCAATTTGCTGTGGTTAATTATAGACCAATATCGCTGATTACAGCAATCTCTAAAGTCTTTGAGAAAATTATTAAACAAAGGTTGTGTACTTACCTAACCTTACATCAAATACTTTCCCCTAGGCAGTATGGCTTTAGAACTGGAATTTCGACACAAGATGCTATACTTCATTTAACCTCGAAAATATACTCAGCTTTGGATAATAATAAGAAATCTCTTAGTGTATTTATAGATTTATCGAAGGCGTTTGACACTGTAAGTCACGGTTTGCTGTTGGGTTCCCTAGAGGATATAGGTGTCAGAGGTATCGCGTTAAAACTTTTTAATAGTTACTTATCCAATCGCCGTCAGTTTGTAAAGATTAATAATCACCATAGTGAATTAAAACAAGTTATATACGGAGTCCCCCAAGGTTCGGTCCTAGGCCCAATATTGTTCAACGTGTACGTAAACGACCTTTTTTCTCTGCGTACTTCTGGAAAAATAATAGCATATGCTGACGATACGCATCTTCGATATGCATCTTCTATAATGACGAAGATTGGAACGCAGTAAAATTGAAAGCTGAAATAGACCTATCTATAATATTCAAATGGTTCAGTTCGAAATTGCTCACAGTAAATTGTGACAAAACGCGCTTCTTGTCCGCTTCTGTTGATGTTCGTACCATCCCTATCTTTCAGTCATTGGCAGTTTCAGACAACGTTAAAATTGACTCCGTCTCAGAATTCAAATATCTTGGAGTTATACTAGATAGGCACGTCAAGTGGGACAAACAAATTAAATATGTCATCAAAAAAAATACAGTTCTTAGTTCACAAATTTAAAATTCTAAGAGACATACTTGACATGGACATGATAAAAATAGTATACACTTCATTAGTTCAATCACACTTAACCTACGGAATTTTGGCTTGGGGAAATGCCAGTAAAAACATTATACGGAATCTAGAAGTAGTTCACAAAAGAATGATCAAAATAATGCTCAGAAAGGAATCTACTTAGGAAAGGAAGCTTCCCTAATGGATTCACAGCAACTGTTCTTCTACTCTCTGTGTACCTATCAACATAAAAATAAAGACCAGTTAAAAACAAGGAAACATACACACCAAACAAGGAATAAAGATAAAATATTTATAACACAAAGAACACATAAATGCGTAGGGCAGAAATGTCATACTTACCTTGGAGCAGAGTTATATGCTTTATTACCTCATGAGTTACAATCCTTGAAATACGGATTTACTTTTAAAAAACAACTTAAACACTTCATTTTTTTCACTCCTAGAAATCAGATTCATGATGCAGTAGAACATAGAGTAATGGCCTGATCAGATTGACGTGTCTGTGTTAGGATTCCAAATTAAAAAATTAAAAATACTTTAATGCTACATCTTCTCTTCCTTACCTGACTCTTTATATTGTTATATTAACCTTCCATTGTGTATATGCATTTTTAGCTCATACTCTTATTGATATGTTGTTTTACATTTTCTTTGTGACATTTTTGTTTTGTAATGTAAATATGTTTTCCTCATACATAGGCTATGCCTATAGTGAGTGTAACTAAGTTTATACCCCATCTGTATTGTATGTATATTTCTTTGCAAAATAAACTTATTATTATTATTATTATTATTATTATGATAAATTACCTTCTCTAAATTTCTAAGAAATATTTGAAAAGTAATTAACTAGAGCTTTATTTATTTGAAGCAGTTACATTAATCGAATGTTGCACTAGTAAAAAAATAAGATTTGTATGTTTCCAGTTATATTCAAAATGTTTGTAAACGGTTTTTAAACATGTATTATAAATATTTATTTGCCACTAGTTTTTTATACTTATGCATATCATAAACGACTATTTCAGAAATATATAAAAGTAGCACAGATAACTTGGAAAATACTTGCCAATATATTATGAAAAATATTATATTTTTCATATAATATACCAAATATATACGTTTATTGCGCTTACATTCTAACGTATATACACAACTCGTATAGACGAAATTTAAACGTTTATTAAACCATTCTGTGTTGCTTGGGATCTTAATTTGTTCCTGATGGGATAACGTTTAAGTTTAAATGAATATTTTTTATGAAACCCTTCGATCCTAGGTACAAATAAAATTTTGTATGGATCTCTGTCGTAAACTAGCTTAAGCAACTTGTGAGAAGCATTATTTTTAAAAAATAAATACCACAATCCTCGTGACTACCAAACCTATGAACTGAAGATTGGCATACTAATGATAAAACAGTTTTCCAATATAGTGTTGATTTTTGGACGATACTGCATAGTCCTTGCAAAAAGTCATAGAGGAAATTCCGTAGATATAGGTATAAGATAAATAATTATAATGGCGGATAGGACTGTATAACAACATTAAAATGTGTTTGCAAAAGAGCTTGCGTAGTTAAAATGAATATAGAGATATCGAATTTACATAACAAAATAGTCTCAGAGAATGAATATTCAAATAATGCTATACAAATAAATGGATGGGAAGAGTACCCAGTCGAATAAAAACAATGTTACATTGGTTTATATCTCTTGCATGCATTTTTGACAAGTTGAAATTAAGGTGACCTAATATATAAACTGCTCTACTTGAAAATATGTTAATTAATTACATTTAGAAATGATAAACACACTCAAAGGTTTTCCCCAACGTTTCAGTATTTTAATTCCAACTCAAATTTGTTTTGTAAATTTGTTTTGCAAATTTGCGTTTGTAGCATTTACTTTTTAAAAATTAAAAAGGATGCTGCTTAATACTTAATCTCACAACAAGCATGAACCTTTAACTTTATGATTCGCATATTTAAATACACAAGCTTCCGAGTTTTAAAAATCAATTATGGGCAGAATTTTTGTATAAATAACCTAGAGCGCTGGAAAGAGCGGTGAGTTCTAATAGCAATTACTTTGATTTATCTCTGTCATATTTACTCAGTCTACTACGGAAAAATTTAATTTTGTATCTGAATAACATAAATTCAACACGTTAATTTATTCATGTGCATTAATTTAGCTTTATTTAAATATTAGTTTTAAGATAAGGAATAGTTGTTTAATTAATCTTGAAGACTTATCTTTAATTCCCAGATATAAAGAATATTATTAGAAATTGCCAACTATTTGACATTGATCCGTGAAAATTCGATGCTTTTATACCGGGATATCAAAAATTATCTTGGTCAAGGGTGGTTGTGGAATGTAAAACGTGTGTCTTACTTTAAATTTGAAATAATTATGTCACTGTCACACTGACATCATCAATAATCTACAAATTTGATACCTATTTATTTCAGTTGTAAAACAATAATGAACTACAAATTATGAAATAACGGTTTTAGTAACAAGAAAAACTAAATTACAGTAATTGTTGGAAATGTCCCCCGTTTTGTTCGATGCACAGTTGACGCGCCTCCTCATGCTGTGAAAAGCGTTTTGCAGCATTTCTGGCGTTCTGGTTGCACATTGCTGAACAATTCTTTGTTGCAGTTCTTGCAAATTATTTACCGGAGTTGCGAAAATCTTGTTTTTTAAGTAAGGAAATATAAAATAGTCCATAATTGTCAAACAAGGTGATCTCGGAGGAAACTCAACTTCTGTATGCAAACTTATCAGCCGGTCATCAAAAAATTCGCGGAGGAAAGCAATATTTTCTCGTGTAGTATGTGCTGTTGCACCGTCATGCTGGAAATAACCGTACCGAAGTTCATCATCGTTTAACTGTTGCACAAATTCAGCCAAAAAGTTGTTTCTGTACCTTTCTGCGTTGACGGTGAAATCGAAAAAAATTGGCCCAATTACTCTTCTGCGAGAAACTGGCATCCAAACACCAATTTTTTGAGCATGTAATGGTGATTCAGTAAAAACATGAGGGTTATCATTGCTCCACATTCGCATATTTTGAGAATTGATGTATCCCGAAAGGTGGAACCACGCTTCGTCAGAAAAAAAAGTTAAGCCCAGAAGATAGTCATTCATTAAATTATTGACAAACCAATGGCAGTAAGCAAGGCGTCTGGGGTGGTCTGCGGGCAGAAGAGCTTGATGTGCTTGCATCTTATATGGATGCATGTTCAAGTCTTTCTTTAAAATATTATGACATGTTCCATAAGAAAGTTCAATTTCCTGAGAAAGACGTTTCAAAGGTTTTGCAGGCTCCTCTTCCATACGTTGACGAACGTCATTGACAACTTCTTCTGTACGAATTGGTCTACCAGCACCTTTTTTATGAGTCACACAACCAGTTTCGCAAAACATTTCAACACAATTTGTAAGGCACGCATAAAAATTGTCCGGTAATATGGCCACGTTTGGGAAGTGCTCTCGAAAATTGTCCAAACACAAACGTTGACTGTATTGCCAATTTCCATTAACTAGCGCACCCGTTCGAAAATAGGCTTCAATCATGAAAATTTTGTGCTGTGTGGTAAGAGGCATGATTCAAAAACTGAATTAGAAAATTTCAGCACAATGACTTGACAGATTCTGACACAACAAAACATATTCAAAAATTTAAAGTAAGACACACGTTTTACAATCCACAACCACCCTTGACCAAGATAATTTTTGATATCCCGGTAGTTGATAAATTAAAAGCCTTAAGTATGCAGTACTAAAATACCTAAGACCAAATTGCTTATTGTTCACGAAAAGTAATCATTGAAATATCAATTATTTCATTAGGAACAAAAAGCTGACACACTTGATACAATATACATACTTTCTACAAAAACAACTTGTACAGTCGCAGGAAATCGATGCTTCTTTAATTCACAAATATTTTAAACAAAAAAAATATTTCATAACTAATTTTCCATATTCGTACCCTCGGAAGACCCATTTGTTTCAAACTGACTGCTTTTTTTAAAAAATTATTAAAATTTTTTTCTAAATAAAATCGAAACTAAACAAAATTTATTTGGTTAATATTAAATTAAATTCTGAGCTACTTTCCCCATTTAAGCCTTTTTGTAGCACTAATAGTTTCCGAGATCTCTTTAGTGGTAATCAAATTTGGTTCATCCTGTATATTTATTTTGTTGTTTTAATTGTCACAACGATCTCTTTTAAGAGATACAAATAACTTACTCCTGTAGTAATTATTATTAATAATATAATAATGAATACAGTTTGGTATTCAATAAAACTTATATTTATACAAGCTACAAATTATCATGTTCTTCTTAGTTGCTGGAATTTTTAATAGCACGATTGTGATAATAAGTAGGTACTGTTGTATGCAATTATTCCGTACCCTGGCATTTGCTCTTTGTCCGTTACATTTAATCAATTTAGAAAGTTGCTACACCTGTGTTGTACAATTCTATGTTTTTTGTAATTTCGCCTTTATCCATATATGCAGATTTCTATTAGTGATAGATAATTTATTGATATTTTAAATTCAATTGGCTATAGAACAAGGGATTTTTTATAAAATAATAATTATCATATCTACTCAATTTAGAACCTCCTACATGAAAACATGGAGTAACAGTGATTGGGGAATCAAGTTTCGGTTAGTTTAATCGTTGAGTGACCAAGTTATTTGGTCACTCAACGGTTTAATGCAGTGTTTCTCAAACTTTCGCGTTTTTATCTAGAGCTATCATTGAGTCGTCCACTGATCCTTCATTCACCATCAAAATCTGTACTTCCTGGATGCAATAGTTTAGTTACAGTTCTTGGAACAACCATTTCAGATAAATTTACGTAATTCAGGGAATAGTTTAATATTATTTTTGCAGCAAACTTCACAGTAGTTACTAAGCGGCATATCCAAGGTGTCACATACACAAATTTTGGTGTGCTAAAATTGAAGGAATAAAAATTAATATCTTGTTTACTGTAAAATAGTTTGAAATGTGGCCTAACATTTATTTATTATCACAAAATATTCCAGAGAGATTAATGCAACGTTTACATGATAGTAGAAGTCTATAATATTATCCATCATGTCAAATTAGGAAACGTTACTTAGTTGGTTTCGGAGATAAGCTAATGTTAAATTTTTCAATTGCAACACAAATGTGTTAATCGACAATTTTTTAAACGAAAAATCCTCCATAATTTCCGTTAGAATTTCTAGTGAAGTACGCAGTTAAGTATAGTATTCATCTTGTGTATACAATAGCCGTAGTTATGAAAATAACACAGGGTGGCCCAACGAAAACTTGACATGGAGGTTTTGGGTGATAATAGCGTAGATAAACGCTCAAAGAGGTCAATTTTTTTTTGGAGAAGAAAAACTGGGTTTCCGAGTTTTAGCATCGTCACCTCAATCCTCGAGCAGTGGAGTGAACGACCCCTAACATTTGAATAAGGAAATTTTGAATTAAAATTTTGTATTTCCTTGGGGCGGGGGAAAGGGGAGAAGGTCAACTTTCAATTATGCTCCAAAAGTTGTCTCCCCCGAATGAAAGATTGACCTGTTTCGCCAATTTGTGTTATCTCGTTTTGTTCTTAAGTTATTAAAGGTTTTTCATTTTGAATGGGACACCCTATATATTATTTTCATCTGTTTTAGGGCCAGGCAGACAGTTACAATATTTTTGTATAAAATGGAAAAACATATTTATAACTACGTATTCGCAATCAGTAGCAAGAACGGCGATGAAAATATTTTATGATATTTTATCTTGAGAATAAAAAATCCGTAAATTATTTTTCTCAACGCTTCTAATAAAGAAATATTTGCGATACACTAGAGAACCTTAATAAATGTTGATAAACTTGAAGCTTTGGAAAAATTCCTTTCTGAATCGTCTTTCACTTTTTGTTTCATTCCTTTGGAAATCACGTCTGATATGTAATAAATTGGAGATTTTATAAATATTGGCTCAGTTTCTATATCGTTCCCTGAAACTGTCCTTTATTTCATGCCTCAAGGGTTTCAAGGGATGTTCAATATTGAAAAGTAAACTAGTATTTTAAGCAAAAATCTTGAAATATTTTAGAACATGTTTCTGTTGTTCTACAAAAGTTCTATCCTATTCCTTATTTCTAAATAGTTATAAAAATAATAGAAAAATAATATATCCCAATCCTAAAGTACCTATCCTAATTATATATTGCAAGAGTAGCATTACTTTAAGCTGTCAATATCACCCGGAGCATCAATTCTTAGCAACCACTAACCGGATTTTTTATTATTTTACAAGAGTATTGTATTACAAAAAATCTTTAAGCAGTCTATTTTGTTTAATTTTGATTAACTATCGTTAATATTCTATTAACTATCTATTATCAATACTAATAATAAGAATAATTAAAACCAAATTTATTTTCTTTATTGCTACTTAATTGATTGAAAAATTCTAAAATAGATTTTTATGGAAACTTTAATATCACAGTGTTATTAAAAAATAAGCTTCAAAAATAATTATGGCATTTAATTTGCTACTCATCAGTATCACTTTCAGAGATTTATTTTCTGGGATTGATTTAAGGAAAAATATTGATATTCAATTAGCTTTTTAATTGTCTCTAATGACTTTTTCTTTCACTGATTTTTAATCCATATATAACCTTGATAATTTTCTTTAGCTAGACTACACCGAAGATGAGTAAAAACACCGAAACGTCGAAATTTTTTAAACTGCGTCTTTGGAGACGTTTCTTATTTATTAAAGAATATGTTCGAAGTAAATCATAAATCTAAAACAAATTTGTAATAATTTTCCACTAAATCAGGTAAACACTAACACTGCTCTATGTAATAACGCCGTCATTTAGCATTGGTACACCATCGCTAATAACATTTAGCTATAATCTTTATTGTCGGTGTTTTACAATAGTATCTTTTCATGTTCCGAGCAATTTAAACTTCTACTGCACTCGTTTAAACGACGTGCATGACGCATTTAATTGTAAAGCTTTGTTCATCGGAAAATGTTTTATCCATATCTCCATGAAAGAATTTGTGGCAATTCTGGTGGAAACACTGAATCCCATCTATGTTTGTAGTTATGCATGTGGATATAATTATGCATGTTTATTTTACGTGTCCGCAATGTGAATCCACGAACGAATTAAAATATTATTAAAAGCAGGTTGTAGAAACTAGTTCTACTACTTGTCAGATAGCATTGCGAAAACTACCAAGAGGTGGCGCCATTAGGACTATTAGCACTTGCGTACGCAAGGCTTACCTATTGTGCCAAATACTCAGGTCTTCGCATTCTTAGGAGGTATGCTCACTTATATTGCACTGATGAGACCAAAAAAAGGTCGAAACCGGTCTGCAATTAGTGACATCCTACGATGTGTGGTTTGAGTATTACCTCGTAGTTTTCGTTGTAATCCGAATCCTTGTATTTTTGATTCTAACTGTGTTTAGACCAAAATACGGCAAATCTTGCTTTGTAATTCAGCGCTCGGCGCGGCATATTGCCAGGAGAATAGCTGTTTTGGCTTGATTTGTTTTAGTCCTTATTTAATATAAGGCGTTGCAGATGGAGGATGATCTTAATGACATCTATACTATTCGTAGTTATTTGCTATTATTAAAAGGTTTCACATATCTTCATTCTGGGTTTAAAATAGTGTGTGTGCGGTTTTATTTATTAGAGTTCCGGCTAATAAATAATCAAGAAACAATTTTATCAAACAGAAAACTATGCACTTTGAACTGTGTTAATAAGTAAAATGTAATCTTTTACCCGAAATTCATATTGTAACTCCGACTTTTATGCGTAACTTGTATTCTACAACTATAAATTACAGTATGTAGAATGCAAGAAAGTATGTTGGTATAAAATTTTCTAGAATAGCACATAAGCGCTCTTGGAATGAACATAAGCACTGCCAGTTTCCATATGAAATGGAAGGTAGACTTAACGGAGCAGTAAAAGTGTAGAGAATCCTCATGTTCTCATGAAAATATGATAAATATATGTTTACAAGTTTATTTATTTTCCAGGAGACAGAAATTTTAGGCTGAAATTAATTTCAACTTTGGCACACGTTTTAATGATTGGACTGGTGTTCAACTGGTAATAATTGTTTTTTCAAGAAATATGAATAACTGATTTAGAATAGGTAGACGATGAATTCAAGAATGTACTCAATAATGTACTCATAATAATTACTCGTAATTCTATTGGTTAGTTGTGTGTATGACAAAATACGCGAGCGAGTCCTATTGATCGTGTTAATCGATTTGAATGCATGTAAATTAAGCTCTGCCAGTTTTAAGCTACCAATCAGAACTTATGTTATTCCTTTTACAATACAGGAATTTTTGCAATCAGTTACCAGTTATCTCCAATAATAATAACAATATTACTCAAGAACTAGTCCTGATGTTTGAGTTGTGTGTGGAGGAGTTCCAATAAATAATAACAATTTAGTATAGAAATTGAGAAAACTTGAAAATATTTATTATTTGGAGGGTTCTAAACTCAAAATTAAGTTAAAGTTTATCTTTGATATAAAGAAACATCATTCTTTCTTCCGTAATTCACAGAGAAAGATGATAGAAGTATACAATTTATAGAAAAATCGCGACAACTAGATCTTTACCTTGGGATTATTAGACTAAACAAAGTTTTCGACTCTTTGAGCAGTGAACTTTATAATATATAGATTCATTCCCATAAAGCTCCACAAAATCAGCACAGATATATCAAGATTAAAACCAAAAACTAATTGAAAAAGAAAAAACACCAATAATATATTGTCCTTTGGAAACTGATTTACTCATTTAAGAAACAAATTTCTTCATATTTCTTGTTAGCTGTTGTGAGTTTTTTACTTGTCCGTATTTGTTATAATCTATTTGTTGTTTACGTGTTCAAATTTGCAGACTTCAGTTTATACAAAACATTAAAAATTATTTGAAAACTTCACCAAACACGAGGCTCATTTAAAGTTTATTAAAAACATGCCAAATAAATTACAATAAAATGTTCTTCCCATTAAAAATGCTTTCGCTGGTCATCAAACATACCCAATAGGCAAATAGAAGAAGATGCACACTTTGCTTAATCACTAAGATGAACAACTATGTAATATGTTCCCCGTGGCAGAAACACTTCTTGGAATGGGGTATTTTCCTTCAATCGAGGTGAAAATGGAAACCTGTATTTTTATAAGATATATTTTTTTTTATATTTATTAGGATAAAAATTATTAAGATTGAATCGGTAGAAAATTTTTAATTCAATTTTGAAATTTTATTCTATATTCGTGACGTCACTAAGCGAAAACTAGGGAATATGTTTCTATAAAGAGGCCACACTGATTATATGTGGCTAGTTTCAGTTTGTAACGACGAGAAATGACAGTCGACATTTCGATAATAGACATTTGCAATTTCCTGTTTGTGTTTGGCTTGACAACTTGACGTGTTGTATTGTTGTTTTCTTGTGAAGTAAACTTTTATTAAACATGGATCAAGGTTTTCTAGAAGCTAAGTCCGACAATTTACCGGTTATAGATCCTTTTATGATAAAGATCCTATATATCTTTCAGAGAGAAAAGGGATGAAAAATGTAAGGTTAGTATGTAACTTAACGGTATTACTGCAAAGTCGATTAAACATATTCAAAAATTACCTTTACAAACTACGATGTTTTTCTATTACTAATAAATACACTTGTAATCAGTCACAGGCAGAGACAACAATTCACAGGTAAAAATATAAACTAAAAACAATGTCTCATGTTTACTTACCATGATGTTTACCCTAACAAAACAATTCAAACATAAACAAAAGTAAAGTTGCCACGCAGTGACACCAACCACACAAATGAAAATATCCTAGAAGTCACTGAAAAATGGCGCAAATTTTGAATTTTCGCTTAGTGACGTCACATAGATATCGCGCACAATAAAAAAATTATTTATGGACTTATATGAACCCAATATTAAAATTCCAGAAATACGTATCTCTTCTTTTTCCAACTACTTTCCATTGCCGATGTAAAAAAAATAGGAAAACACCCCATTGTAATGATAAAATTAGTAAACTATTTAATTTCCTATAAAATACGAAATTGCTGGTTGGGTACTCTCAATATACTCTTCATTTTTGTACTTCAAAGCGACTCAAAGAAGTTTATCCATTCATTGCTTTCCTTGTGATATTCCTAATTTATGCCTACCAGTTTAGGTCGAAATCTGGTGCAGCGATAATCGTTGGTAGCTCGTTATTCCAGTAACGACGCTTTGCCATCCGGTACCGCAACAGGACGTTACTATGTATTTGCTCTTTTATGGCTTCCCATGCAGCCTCTACGAAAATAAGGAAAACCGAGTGAACAGAAAACTACTTCGCGGTGAGATTTTATCAGTAGCGCCTCATCAATATTTTTTTAGATGTGCTATTATATTATCATGTTTGGATAATTATAAGTGGACGTGTTCTAAAAATATTTATTTTGTATTCTACCAGATACTTTTATATTTGGTAGATATATTTCCAAAACGTTTGACTCCTTACGAAGATATTCTGATTAAATTACAGATTCTGACAAACTCCTAAGGAAAGCATGTATGAGTATGTTATGAAAGTATACATAAATGCACAAAAATAAGATAATACTATGCAATATACCTATATGATACATTTACACTAGATGCAGATTATGAACAGGAAAATGTAATAGGAACTACAAGTAACTAAAATAATGATCCTAAACAGAATAGTAGCATTAAGATAAGGACGAACTAAGGACCTGTAAAATGAAGAAATAAGGAGGTTAGAAAGAACACTGTTTGACATATTATAGAATACGGAAAATAGAAATGGTTCAATGCCTAAATGGTTGGTTAAATAGAAGCAGGTACTTTTAGAAGGTGAAGTTATGGAATATAGCCAAGCACAAAGAGAGCTCTGCAAAAGAGAAGGAAAGTAAATAGAAAATTCAAATACAGATACACAGAAATAGAGAGAAATTATACACAGAAACTCGACCATCTCCAAATTGAAGCTTGGCAACTAGCCAGCACTTTGTCCTATCTTTACCATCCCGGTACTTAGCCTCCCTTCCTGGAATATACTTTTACCTTCTAACGAATGTTAGCATTTCGGTCCATCTGTGGGAAACGATCTCCTCTCTCTCTGCAGCTGCTTCGACCTAAAGACTTTAGTGCTTTAGCTTCCTTAATGTCGAAGGTTGTCCAAAAAAGTAAAATATTTCTTCTGTCCATGTCCATAATAAGAATGATTACACTTCGACCATGGTTCAATAATCGGTGCATTTAGCTTTGTCAAGCTACTCTCAGAAGAGGTGGTGAAACACCACTATTTCTCTTCCAATTATTCCTCTACGTCTTTTAAGCTCAATAGTTGAAAGCTTTGTTGACATGCCTTCTAGTAACTCAAGTTCAGGTTAGTGACTAGGCTCCTTAGATCCAAGATTTATGAGAGCAGTTAAGTTTTGGCATATTATTACCTTTTTGTAAAATGATTTAAAACATAATAAGTTTTAGTTGCAGAGTAATATAATTTTACACATATGCTTTTAAAATATTAATGCTCACATGCATGAGTACATTCCTTAATAATTGTAGGTCAGTCTATGGTCCCTATTGATACGCCGCTGGGTGGTATAAGTTCCCCTCGCCCGATAGTATCTCGGCTTGAGATCTACTTACTGTAGGTATATTAAATGCTCATTTATAAGGCCATTATAATGAAGATGTTGATTATGGCGGGGTTCCCCTATGCGTACTTGGGTGTTATTAAGTTACAATTATGTTAATTCTAACAAGGATTATTTGTAAACTGCAAGCTTCGTACAAGAAGCACTGAAGTGGGCGTAGGGTACTGCGGTTCGTTATAAATGGCAGCTTTTTTAAATAAATTGAGGCAATAAAGATAAATTAACTGGGTATAAGGTGACTGGATACTACGTAGATAATCTTTATTACTTACATGTCAAAATGAGAAATTACTATGCTGAAGAACAGCTATTACCCCGACATGTCTATCATTAATGATGCTGCAAAAGTCACAGTGCACATTTTTTCTTCTACATATTTTTATACGTAATTAATTCTATTACACATACATGCACACTCTTATGGAAAACGATAGGAAAAATATCTAGAGCCATCAAAAATGTGTACGATGCGTGCTTGTTTTTATGGTGCACCAATTTTAGATTGTGATCTACAGAAATTGAATCACTAAAATTGCAATTTTTTTAATTTCGTGTTATCTTTTCATATGTGTAAAGGTTAGGGAACTACATCCTACATTCTCTTTTAATTTTAGCTTCTTTATGTGAATACAATGAGTAAAAGAAACTGTAGGCTACATATAGTTCCAAAAATGTTATAAAAAAAGTTCAAAGAACATATGGGTAGTGTAATTTCAATTTTAACAGAGATACAGGTGTGGTTCCTTGAAAAAATCACCCTGTATAGTTACAATAAGCAGTAATAATAACGTTCTACCATTTGTTAAAACATGGGTCAGTACGTCCAACATGTGTGTTATTTTTTACCAGCTTTTACTGTACTAAAATTCATACGTACAAAAAACTTGAAAAGAATTGGTCCACCTTTCCTTCGATCAAAACAAAGCATAATAAACTTGAGATCCATGACCAAAATGAGGAGCATTTGGGAAAAGTATTATTTTTTGTAACACCATCCCAGATATGTTGCTCCGGAAGTCTATACTTTTTTCATGAAACACACCTCTGTTTGTTTTTTAAAATTTGGATAAAACCTTTCTCACAAACATATTGGTACAGAATTTAAAAGTTTAAACATACTAGTACAACATATTTTTTCTACTTGTCGCATGAAGGTTGATCGAATCTATTCCATTTTTTCGTATTCACTGTGTATTTTAAATCAGTACAGATTACCTGTCCACAGCCAGCTGTTTTCCTAGCGTCTTCGACATCTTCCAACGAACCTGACATTTATTACCACCGGTTCATTAAGGCTGTGCATGTATTTGATTATCCTGTTTTATTGTAATCACGCTTTATGTCTTTGATAAATCGATATCTTTTCAAAGGCACCAACTGCGTTAACTTCAGCATCAGGTAAAAACTGGATAAATTGTAATTGTCGGTCGCCGACGGTTCTTCGGCCATTACTGGCGAAAAAAAGCCTGAAATCCTTTGCTGCATTTATCTTCAATTCATTAAGAACCTGTGAAGTTCGAGGTGTCGAGGATGTAGAAATTGCTCTATTAATTCTTTATTGTCACCTAGATGAATATAAAACATAGCTATTTAGTTTTGTTTCATGGACTAGATAATCTAGAATTTAAAATCAATTGCATGTACTTATTGAATTAATTTCTGAAATTTATTTATTGGGTAGTGACAAAATTTTTATAACTAAAAAATGATTTTCATTCTTTTAGCGGATTTGTTACAAGTTTTAATAAATTTATTAGAAGTTTCAGGCGATTGATATAAAATATCAGTGTAAGACCACACCATAAAGACATAAGGACGACTCTTGTATTGGTCTGTTGTTTTTTGAGACGTCTCAATCAAGCGCTCAGTTAGTTTTTGACTACCACCATTAATTATTAGTATTATTTTTAAATAATTCTTTTCTCTAGACGCAAAATATGTTTATCTACATCCACCAGTGTTCATTAAACGAATATAAATACAGATCAACATGCGTAGTTCAAGTCCTTATAACCTCGTTCCGGAAAGGGATTTCGAAAGTGTCTTCTGGCACATCTGTCACACCAAACTTGACCTGTAATAACTTCAAGCAATAATATCATACACGTGTTTAAGTTACCACTAATACATATAATGCAGAATAAATGGATTTGGCCGTAGATCCTTGATTTACCCAAAAATATATTCTATTTGTTTAGTTACTTCTTAAGAAGCTACTGATAACCACCAACGGCCGACCCTGAGAATCGGAACAAGGAACCGTTCGACTGGATTTCAACAAATATCCCAACAATATCTTCAACAAATATAATAATAATATCTCTACCCCTCATTCCAATTACGAAGATTAGCTCTAAAGCCTGAGACTTGTCTGGGAGAGGAGCGGTAGATTATTATTCAGTACTGGAATGAGAGAAACTTGGAAAGCTTTATTAGTAAGGCAGACAGTCAAACATCAACCGATGTTAATCTGATACATTAACACCAAGCTGACACTCTTTTTATGCTAGATACGCACGCCAGGATAGTTGCAAACTCATCGCTGCGAGCAGGCTTCGTCATACGAGTAAATTCGTGTTCCTCGGATTGCTAAGATTTATAACGAACACGCTGTGTATATATTCACAATGAAAAAACGAACATATTTTGATTCCTCCCAGAAAATGAAATGGTAGCAGTAACATAAGAAATATAGTGTTTGAGTTGGTTTTTTGTATTTAAAAAAATATGCAGGATCGATCAAACTTAGTAACATCTAAAATGTTATTTTCTGAATTTACACAGACAGAAGAAAATAGAAAATCAGAAATACCAATTAATACAGTCAACCTTTTAACTTGATAAATTATGGCAGAAGATTTTAAATTACTACAACAAAAAACCCCATTTATGAAATAAAATTTATACACCGATTGTCTACCAAAACGCCATTCATTTTAAAACCAATAAAAATATAGTAGACAATAACAATTTGGTGGAAGTATAACGCGTTATATCAATGAAAAACCAATTAAATTCAATGCTCTCCGTGTTGCTTGTAATAATAATTATCAGAGGGAACACAAACGCCACTGCATCAAGGTAATAATGTAAAATATTATTTGCTAACAATGAAATTTCGGTTGGAAAGTGCACGGTTGAGACTGAGAACTGTAATTTTGTAGACCGTATTCTGAACCTAGTGACTCTATCTCACGTTACTTGGGGGTAATGTCTGCAGCTCTTATTTTATTCAAATTAGATATTTCATATAATGTTCCCACTGACTGCCAAATGACTCGAAAGAACCATGCCTCGCTCTGTAATTTTATGCTCACTGCCTGGAATGGAGATATTCTCTTTCTGTCTCTTATCCTATAATTTGCATTTAATGGGGCATTTGACACCAAAGGGCGCAAACAAGTGTTTCATCATTTAAGAAAAAAGTATGGTCAATGATAAGTACGTAGAACTCCAATAATTTGCAATAAAATTAAAGATACACCTATAAGGTTCTGTCTATAAGTAATAGATTAGTTACAAGTTTAACCCAAAGTAATGATTTTTATAAAAAAATTTAAGATCACAAGGAATGTGATTCATCAGTGGTTAAGACCACATTTCATTTACGTAATACATATTTTTTTTATTTCATTAAATTCAGAGAAAAACTTTATCCCAATAAAGATTTAAACACTGACCTTCAACGTTTCACTAGTTATCTGTACCAGAGAATTTATTTCAATGTTTAATACAGTTTTGAGCTCTGCTTGAATATTCTCGAAATTATCTACATAAAATAATGATATTCATCTACCAATGGAGGTTCAACAACATCTAGTGTGCCATATCTCGTTTTCATCATTAGCTTCCATATTTTGATCTTGAGATATTGAGATATTATGCTAACTGATAAGCAACGTCTAGCATTTGAAAATTCTATAATCTTTTCATGTCAGTTGACAGAAGCACCTACATGGTGCTATGAAAACTTATTTGGAATCTCACATGATCGAAATGATCGAAATCGAACCATATTTATACCTTTGAATCATCCATTTCTTGTTTTTGTCTAACTAGATAAAGATATCTGTAAATAAATAACAATATTTTGTATATAGGATATCCATCTATAAAGTATCATACAGGGTGTCCCATCGAAAAGTATCACATTTCGTCGCCTTATATCTCGAAAACTAAAAGAGATATCGGGATCCGGTTTGGACAGAACGACTTAGGATTTTTGTAAGTTTTTTTTGGCACAGTTGCCAAATCTCCAAATATATTAGTAAATTTTTTGTGGAATACGCTCCTCTTTGTTGTTTATGCATTGTAAAAAGTATGCATTGTTTACATTTTCTTGAGAATTGGAATCACAAAATTAAATTTGTTCGTAGTATCACAAGTAGGTACTCTTATTTGGGTTATTACGAATGAAAAAATACCTCCTTCTTTGTAAAGTTATTTTTAAGTTTTTGTACACTTATTTTAATTAAAATACCCTATATATTTTATCATTTTAAAATCTCTGATCAAACTTGATGTGGAACTTGACTACATTTGTTTTTTAAATGAAAAAACATAGGGAGAAAATAATAATTCTTTAATAATCGGTAGGAACCAGTTTTGTTAACAATAATAACAAAGCACAATGACAGTAATAAAAATAACAGATAAAATAATCAAAATAACTGTATAAATAAACACTACTTGAATAAGTTAGAAAACAATTTGTTTTAACTGCCCACCATTTACTTCAATATACATTTGTGCATCCATAGTTAAACTACTAAGGTATATGTTCACATTGTGAACATTTTTTTATCTATACTTCAAATATTTGACACAACTGATAATACAGTTTATTATTGTACTTTTGTTTTTCATGGCTACTGTGAAAACGAATACCAGCTTCACAAACTGTTAAAGTAAGAGGTGCTCCCATTAAACTGGATTTTGTGGCTCCAATTCTCAAGATAATGTAAACAATGTATACCTTTTTGAAAAGTAAAGTGATTAGGCTTTCTGATTATGGCAAAATATACAGGGTGTTCCACTTAATATAAGCAAGTAATTTTACTCCAAAGAGAAGCGTATTCAATAAAAAATTTACCAATATACTTATTTGGAGATTTGGCAACAGTTCCAAAAAAAACTTACAAAAATCTTAAGTCATTCTGTCCAAACCGCATTTCGATATCTCTTTTAGTTTTCGAGATATAAGGCGGCGAAATGTAATACTTTTCGATGGGACACCCCGTATTTTAATATGATAGATATTTTAATATGAGTATAACTACGAAAAGAGCTATCGTCCATCCGAAAGCCTAATTCTTTTCCTTTGAAAATGTATACAATGTTGCCATTCAGATAAGATTTCAAGGAGAGAGTTTAGAGAGTTTAAAGGAAGCTCATAATTTTAGATCCAAATAGGTTTTTTCCCATAATTTCTAACAATATTTAAGAATTGGCAACAATGAATTTCTTTTCAAAACCATATCGAAATGCCTTTCGTTTAAAGGAAGCTCATAATTTTGGATTCAAATAGGTTTTTTCTCATAACTTCTAACAATATTTAGGAATAGGTAACAATGACAGAAAAAGCTTTAAGGAAATCTAAGAAGTTCAGTAAATACCGCATTTAGATAGCTCTTTTCGTTTAGGAGTTATAAACTGTTAAAACATGATAGGTACTTTATAGATGAACACCCTGTAATATATAAAAACAAAACGGAATTACTGTTTTCTGAGCAATGAAATTGTCTCTTACCGTACCGGTAAGTACCGACAGCAGAATGTAATAGAACAAGTGGAGATGACACAATCACATGACAGTTAATCATCGCTCGATCAGATGTGAAACTAAAATTGATTGTACCTTTTCTCTTTTCATGCCATTTGAGCAGACTATGATTACAGAAATACCTTCAATTGTTTAGTTTCTCCGGGTCTCTGAGAAGAACCGAGTCTTACCATCACTATTAAATAATATCAGCCCTTAAGCAGTATTCTACAATACCATCCAAAGATATTTGGCTTCCATTGCATAATCAGAATTCTTCTTGATCCAGAAGTAGATTTCTAATAGCCGACCGCAGTAATAAAGGAAAACTCATAAAATGACAAAGAAACTCATAAAACCATAATTCCTTGGATTACTCTCCTTGTAAGATCAGATATAAATTTAGGTACACAATAAAAAACGAAGTGCAAACAAGGTACATGGAGATATTTTGCTACCATACAATATCAGTTGGCATCTAGTTAACCTACTGTATGAAATGCATTGCATTAATTATATCAAAATTTACTACAAGGTTAAAAAAGGTTGCTGTCATGTTCATCTAATCTCTTACATATCCGCTGCCACACGAGAGATTACTTATCGTTATTGGTTTGTCGTTTTTCCTTATATAACGTAATCTAATAAATCCAATAACAAAAATTCAATGGTGCGTGAACAGACCATACTTAATTTAAATAATGTATTCCGATGCTGTGCAGATTATATCTTACCCCGTCATATGCCTTGAAAACTTGTTTATGTTTCATCTTGGCTCGTCAACGTAAACACTGGCCACCATGACATCTACAGCGGTGCGTTCAAGTGCAATTAATTTTTTCCTTCATTAGTGTTTGTATCGATGTATTCACGGAATGTGAGATAACCCACCATGATATGTACCTACTTAATATACAAATTTACCACTTACTTCATTTCACTTAGTTCCCTTTAGCAGTGAACTATAGCTTATATCATATAAACATAGGGACATATAAACACATATAACATAACATAATATACAGGGTTATTCAGAGCTTATCTCTAAAACTTTGAGTATATGTGCAACCTTAAATAAGAAATCGATATCACAAAAAAAATTTATAATAAAAGTCTTAGGATTTCCCGTAAACAATGTTTAAAGTTATACCATTATAAAGGACTACGTAGATGGGCAACTGTACCTACCACATTCATAAGAATGTGGTAAAAAAAAGTAAACACGTTTTTGTACCTCGAACGACTGGTTAAGACGGAGCGAATAGAGTTGGAGTGGGGATAATATCTCTATTGTCTATTCAGTCATCAGTCTATCTGTGTCTTCTCTCAGTGCCGGTGTTTTATTTATCGTAGGAGTGTTAAACTGTAAAATTTTAAAAATGGCTCATGTGTACAGTATTGCTGAGCCTTAATGGGCTGTTACCAGTGGATTATCAATTACGAGTTAGGTTTTGTGAGTGGTTGTTGCAGCAAAATGCTGAAAATCCCCAATTTACTTCATAATTTGCGTTTACAAGATCAGCAACCAGGAGAAACATTCGGTTTAGTGCGGCAAAATTCGATAAGGCGTGCCCAAAAGTGTGTACAAGTCGAGGAATATTATTTCGAACAGCTTTTGTAACAAGGTATGTGCAAATTTTTTATAAATTTCATGTTTCTAATACCTAGTAATCAAGTAGCGCAATTCTTCAAAATTAGTGTAATAAAATTTTATTCATTTTAAAGACACGCCACTTTGGTCACATCTATCTATCTTTAAGTTTATTTTAAAGTAAAAACGCTGCAAATCTTTTTGCGCCGGGTGTCGGTATACTCTCAGAACTTCCGAAGTTTTTTTCGTGCTAGCCAGTTTGCTGGCTTTTGCCACAACTTTTGCTTTTCCAGGAATCACTTCTAGAGTAATTTCACATTTTACCTTCCTGCATCGCATACCAATATCCTTAAAATGCTTCTCGCCTTTGCATATGCTTTTCTAGAATTAAAACAAGGTTAGATAGATGATTTGGTTTCAACCTTAATTACTTAAAATAAGTTCTTAGTTTTTGTTCAGTTGTGTTTTGATGTATTTGTGAACAACCTTATCCGCTACTGACTCATATTCTTTTCTCTCTACTGAATATTTCTATTTATATTTTTCTTAAGATATACTGTACTATATACCTACCTATTGTTTTTAGTTTACCTTGTAGGTACTTTGTATTTGTAACTTTGTCTGTCATATGTTCTATAATTGGGTGATTTACCTGCAGGACATTATTAAAATAAATACCTAAATAAATTTAGATCAGATACTTACTATTTACTATTTACTATTTACTATTTACCTAGGAACTTATATATTACCTACTACAAAAGTAGTTTTTTTAAGCTATAGATACCTATTGTTCATTGTTTTATTTAAAACAATTATTTATGTAATGTAAAAATCAATGGTAGAATCCTTCTTCTCATTTTTATTTTCCAGTTTTTTTATTAGAATAGCACGTTTTGTAAAATAATATATTACCTATTTTACCCAAAGGGAACGGGTAAAGTTGATTCCACAAAAAATTTGAGTGGATTTATTTTATTACGTTAAATTCCAACAAAGTGGAAGGCCATATTTTATGTAAAAGTGAAACAATCACTAAGTGGTGTAGCAAATCGGTTTGATTTATTTCAAAAGCACCCACGTTTTGCGGTGTATAGTTGAAATAGAAGGAAATATAGGGGTAGTTGCGGTTACATTTGTCAACGCCAATCCGCTCCTATTTTCGTGCGTGCGTGAGAGCATGCATTTGTGGGTCTGTTACAGAATGTATCCAATTCTGTTATCCATTAAACATACAAATGAAATCCTCTGAAATACCTAAATTATGTTTTTGCGTAACACCTTTTGCGTCTACAGCAAAATGTGGAAAACAGGACGTTAAACAATATTGGAAAAAGTAAAGTTGTGTAAATCATACCTACAAGTTGTTAAATAACAAACTTTGAAATAAATCAACAGATAATAGTAATAATGGTACAATGTAACTGGTAAATGATTTTAAAAAAGGAAATATTTTTCAAATCTTCTATTATATCAGGGCTGGCCACGCTCCTTGATAGTCCGAGCCATTTTTACTAATATTTATACTATGCCGAGCCATACTATGAAACAAATTTAGTTAACTTAGCAAAAATTCTAGATTACAAATTATATACGTAGCAAAAATGATACAAATTGTTTCCTCCAGAGTACAATGTTAACTGTCCGTTGCAATGAAAGTTTACAAATTCAAAATCGGTTTGGAGTCGGTCGATTACGGACGATTACGCCACTGTTTATGTTTGTTCTTGCAGTTTTTGATGAGTCATATCATTCTTAACTTGGACGGAAATGAAATTTGTTACAACGTTGCACTTAGTCTTTCATATTTGTCGTCAGTAATTTCAAAGACATTTTGAAACACATACGGAACGATAATAATTTTTTAAAATATAATAGCACAAAAATGAAAAGGGAACTCGGGTACATTTATCGAGAGCTACAAATAATCCTTCAAAGAGCCGCATGTGGCTCGCGAGCTGCAAGTTGGCCACCCCTGTATTATATATTATTTTTAACTTTTTTTATTTATTGTACGAGGGATCATGTGGTATATAATATAATAGTAATTTAGTAGGCTATTAGTTTAAAATTTTCTGTTCTGTAGGTACTCGATATGTACGGATTAGAAAATTTTAAACTAATATCTTCCTCGATTGTATTAAGATTGCACTTAAAGACGTATGAAGATCTCGCAGCTGACAGTACGATCTTCATAGTAGGTTGTTCGGGAAAATATGTGGTACTCGGTTTCAGGTATTGAATATTAATAACAATAATATTAGAACTTGTACTTCTGAACCGTTTAACTTATATTCTATTTATTAACTGAACTTATCAAGACCCTTACAGCTCTGACCTTTCAAATTCTTCAGAAAGTTTCACTGTGTACACTCCTCCGCTCTTTCCGACAGTCCCTTCTCGCAGCGAATAACACAATAAATACAACTTAAATAAAATAGGCGTGTTAAGTTACTTTCCGTTGTAAATATTTCAGAAGTGTTGTCACTGTAACAAAAGAGAACGTGTCCCTCTGGGCTTGACAACAGAATAAGTAGGCTGCGCGTCTCGCTCACTTGATTTAGAAGTGAACTTTGTATAAACTTTGTGCGGAGTTACACCAATTCGGAAGTACATCTTAAATTGTAATTACTTTGCGCATATTTAGTGGATACCGCATGTTTTTAATGTCCTTAGAGAGGAGATAAATCAGGGCGATGTCTTCGTATTTTACTTCGACTTTATTGGGAAAGCCCAGACCAACTAACAGTTATTTACCGCTGAATCGAAATTTTAAATCTCTAACGGCTACTTATAAATTAACATTGCACTTACCACATATTTATGTGTGGGGAGTACGAAGTTTGTTTATGGTTGTTTGTAGAACACAAAGCAGAATGAACGAAGCGTTTGCCGAGTATCTAGAATACGTAGAAATAACTGTTGACTGATGCAAACTTAAAATCGAATGAAGAAAAAGCAACTGTTATTAATTTTCTTTTAGTCCTATAGTTTTTAATAGCATTTATATGTTTTCAACTGTTTATTATTTATATAGGTATGTCTAACAAATATATTATTAACTAAACTATTTCGTTGTGATGCAATGAAGTTTCAATTTTCTTTTTTACCTATAACATATATAAGTATGTACAAAAGAAAATATCAGAAACCACTATTCTGACATGCCTTTAATGCTTTTAATAATACATTTAAGCAGTAGTTTTTTAAAGGTTAACTTTTTTAAATTTTCTAACCTCAATTAGGTACCTCATGCGCACTATTACCCCGCGGGGTGGGGAATGGTGAGCTTTGTATTTGATGTGTTTTTTGATTTGTTACTTAGTTGTATAAATATTTTAGAAAATATTCTTTTACATAATGACAGTATAATGTCTCTTGTGTATATTTATATAAGTATCAGCATCGTACGACTAAAATTCTAGTCATAGGAGCACATTATGCTTAGGTGCGCACAATTTCCCCACTCTCCCCTAACACCCTATATATTTTCAGATATTTTCACTCCCCTTAGTATGGGCTATCCGCCGATATTTTATTTTTTACTATTGCAAACACCCTTACCATTTTATTAACGTTTTTCGCCAAGTCAGGCTCTTAATTGAAGGGCCTTGGGCGAACGCAACTCGATCAATACTCAAGATCAAGGATTGTCACAGGACTGCTGACAGGTCACGGAAATCTCAAGCAGCACCTTAACACTATTGGTCTTAGTGACACCAGAAGGTGCAGGTTTTGGGACACGATGACGAGGGCTCCATTCACATCCTCTGTCGCTGTGCCTGCCTCATGGTCAAGAGACACAAACATCTGATTACAGAATTCCTCCTGCCCCAGGACATTAGAGAGCTTCCCCTAGAACTGTTTATTATTAATAGCAACGGAACTATGCTTCGCCCATGCTAGGGCCACCCTGTATAATATCGTTTCTTTATAGGGTATATTTTTCTACTACAGTTCTCCCTTTCTCAGTTTTGTTTCATACAACGCGGTATATACCCAATTAACCTTCCATGTTCGGTATGTTTTCCAATTAAATTGGATAAAAAATAATTACCGAATAAATTTCTGTTTCGCTTTGGCCCTCCAGCTGCCTAAAAGGGTACTAATTGGATATTTTCAAATTCCACCATTGCGAAAATCTACAGTCAAATTATTTGCGGTAAAACAAATTATTTCTGCTAATTATGCTCTAAATTAAATAAAATACCTACATCTTGGTTAGCGATGTTGACGGTTTTGATGAATGAGTTGAGTTATTGTTTAAAAGTGTTTTTTTTTTTTTAATTGTAAATGTGGTTCTGCTTCTATCATCTGACTTCATCTTTAGAGCCTATAACTGTAAATAAGATTGTTGTGCTAAACAATATTGCAAATATCAATATAGTCATTTTTAGGACTGAAGAATTATCAAAACTGTATACTGTTGCATACGCCTTCGTATATTTCTCGTATTTCATGGATATTCAAAAAATTTGTAAATACGAAATCATGTTTCATTCTAAATTTACAATCATCCAAGGTTGTACAGTTGAAGATGCCGAATGCGCATGATACAGCAATAGTTTTTATAATAAGAGTGCAAAACTATAGGGCGAAGATTAACGCTAGATGGTTCAGAAGCAGTGGCGTCCCGTGAGGGAGGACTGTTGGACTATTTCACATTTAAACCTAAAATAATTTGTTTTTTCTGTGCTTAAAATATAAAAAATCTAAATAACGCAATTTTGACAAAGATATTTAAGATAAATGGTTATGCGGTTTTGACGAAAAAAATGTATTATTTTGTTTTGTGTTTTGTAATTTTATTAGTTATAGGCGAAAAAAAAAACTAAAACAGTATAGTATACTCGTAGTTGCCGACCTCAAGCTTTTGCTGAATACGATGACAACCAGGCAAATTCTTCGATACACAATATGTATTCACATTGTTTTTTGCGCCCTCTCTGATGTTAAACTCACGAGCTGCCACTGCTCAGCAGTACGGAATTTGTTCAATAATGAACAATAAAAGGGAACTGAGACCAATCAAAATGGATTTCCTAAAAAGTGCAAGAAGACAAAGAACATAAAAGAAACGATGACACTGAACCTGTTATGGAAATAAAAGGAAACATAGGTATATCAGTTACAGAGATACAAAAACGCAATTGAACATGACTTTTCACCTATACCTGCCATATCGACGTGATCGGTTCATGTGAGGGAATTAAAACTCCCTACCTCTGCACTTTCCCGACACTAAGGACAACACATTAAGTATATCTTTTCCTCCTAAGGTCAAACAATGACTAATATGGTTAAAAGATACTTCTTCATCATTTACAGAGTGTAAATAAGTATCATTCTCTACAACCCCCATCAAGGACAGACCAGAGGTCTGTTGCACAGCCTTCTCTAGTACTAGCCATGAACTGAAATTGGCAACACCGCTCCACGCCGATCTTCTAGTCCGATTGCCGACCCACAGCCTCTCTAGCAGAGAAGGCCGTGGCCGATCGTATTTGACGTGCATTCCCAATTTTGTTTGTAATAAGCTACTTAAGTAAATATTAAATAATATGTATACGTTCTCTGCTTGGTCAATTAAATATTACAATATTTTATGCAAAACAATATATACCTTATTTTACATGAAAACATGTGATATTTGATTGTTCAGCAAAACCAACGTGAAGGTGCAGAGTTACACAAGCTTTTAAAATAATTCAAAAAATAATATTATTGCTCACAGTATGTGTAGCAGGTAGTACTACAATAATAAATAATAATATATTTCTCAGATTATTCATCTAGCATGCGTATTTTTGCCGGGAGTGGAATAAAAAGGGAAAGAAAAACAGATGAAGGATAGGATATAGGAAATGATTCATATTAGGATAGGAATAAAGGGAAGATGATAGGCACATAATATAACAAATACCTATATCGCGTAGTAATACGCGTAGTAATTTTACAATTTCACAAAAGTTTCCAAATGCTGAACAAATCATAAAAGATAATATTGTCTTCGCGAATTCTACATTCTCTTTGTTACAAGCTGTACCGATTATGTTTTTTGCACGATAATCTAATCTGCAATTAATATATATTTCATCAATTAGAATTACTACTATCTTGTCAGTCTGTGTAAGTGAAGACGACATATTAACTAAATAATGCTCATTCTTATTTTCTTTATTTGGAGAAATGTCCATTCCAGATGAAAGATACTGCAGATTACGCTTAGAAGGTAAAATAAAAAAAGTCTGTAACATATTGTATGTAGTAGGAGACTGAATATAAATCATAAATGCCATTATTATAGTGGAGGCAGAGTATTTCCTTTTTAACTTTGTTATTTGGTTAATTTGATCTACGATAATGTTTAATTGTTTAGAATATAAAAAAGTCTCGTTATCGCAAAAATCTAAAGCTTGTTTTAAATACAGCAACGCCTGTTGCAATGCATTTTGAGTATTGCTTGTTTCTAAGTTACTTGATTTATAGGTATATTTAAATCTATCTAATAAATTTTGGAGTTGAGACCATCTCTTAATTTTCATATCAAAATCTTAAATCCACTTTAATTCATTAAAATACAATTCACTGCGATTTACAAATATTTTAACTGTTAGGTTGTTATTTATTGATATCTGATTTTCAATTTTAACTATTTCACCATCGAAATTTATTGTATAAAAAATTATTTTAGATGTCAAGACTTTTATATTCCAACTTTCACCAAGATTAACTTTTTTCGAAAAATTGTTGAACTTGCTGTTGGCGCCTACATTCAAGATCTTTTCGAACAATCGACTTTTCCTTTGACATATATTTAGGCAAATTTGGGAAAATAGATGGGATAACATCCGCTTTTAATTTTGCTTTGCAAGCAATCATTGTTAATGTACCGTCTGGTAAAAGATGTCTGTCTAGTTTAACGACATCATTAGGATCAAAATGTAACTCACAAACAACGGAATATTTTGTAGGTGACCATTCTTTCCTAGGGATACGTTTGAGCCATTTTTGTTTAAATGTGTCGTCCTTAGGGAATCCAAAAACACTTTTTACCCCTTCACTTTTTACAGAGGAATCGTAATTAGATTTACACCCTGGTACACAGCACCGTGCCGGCATTTTCACTATTCAAGGTTAATTTCACTTCACCCCAACTGATAAATAGAACATGTAAAAACTCGGGAAAATGATATTACATATCAAATTGGTAATACACGGCACTATCTACATTGATTATACTTTAATATACAATGGTCTAAAATAATTATCTCTTATAATTAAACGCTATTTAACACAAATATATAGGATGATTTAATACCACACGCAAGACGCACCATTTATTAAAACAGTATCGCTCGGTCTGATATTAGGACGGGATGCAGTGTTGCAATTTTCTCAGTTCATGGCTAGTACTAAAGAAGGCTGTGGTCTGTTGTTGGTTAGAGTACAAGTAAACGGTCCTAGTTGTGCCAGATCCCTAAAAAAACTCCTCCCAAATTTGTTTAGTGTTTCATTAATAAGCTTTGTAGTAGTTCCTATAAATGTTCTAGGACTCCTGGGTATATTCCTGGTATGCAAGAAAACGAGTGCAATTAAAGGTATAGTTTAAGTACCAGGCATAAGAAGTAACTATAACTGTTATTGTAACTGAATTATTTTAATTTTGGTAATAAGGAGATGACCTGTTGTTAGACAATGATGAAGCTAGTGGTATTTGTTCTTAATTTTATTACTTATTCAAATTCCAATAGGTTTTATTCGTGCTTTAAATTCGGTGACTTTAAGTCAGAATGTTTAATATAATTGAATTTTTATAATTTTTCTTTAATAACACTGACTATTACTACTCTTAAGCTTCTTCATAAAACTTAATATAGGTATAAGTAAGTATTTTAACCTAACTAAACAAGATTTAAATAATAATGCATCTGTATTATACAAGACTATAATAATGAACAGACATTTAAGACTATAATAATGAACACTTTTCACATAGGTCTTTACAAATATGTCCAATGACTTACAAAAAACATTGTGAATTTTTCTATTTGCCCTTCTATTTTTGGCTAGACTTTTATGGTAACTTCACCTACCCGTGGAAAGATTGCGAATATCCAGGTTTAAAATTGAATTCACATAAAACATAATATATAACCCTGTTGACTCACTCGAACATAAAGTAGATATACGTTTAGATCTGATATTAACACAGAAATTAACGACACACCCACACAATTCCAAATAATACTTATAGCGACAAATAATCTTAAGAACTCAAAATACAGAAATTACCAGAGCACGCACAATTCAGAGTGTTTCAAACAGCCAATAGAATTATTATGATGAGTATGTGATTAAGTCTTTAGAACGATCCTGTTTATGGCTAACTCAGAGTTAATTTTTACAAGAACTCTTCCGAACATAATGGAAGGACCTAACAGGATCTTCTAATGTGAGTCGAACCTGTATATAACAAAGAGATTGGATTTAAGGAAACTTGGACTGAAAATGGATAGACAATGCAGATAAAATTCCTGAAGGCATATAAAATAAGTTGCGAAGCAACTCGTACTGACTTTGATTATGGGGTAGACTGAAACTTTTGGAAGTTATTTCCGTTTCGTCTAAAAATCTGGAACATATTTAAACCTCTAGCGGAAATGAGAGTAACACAAAATTAATCGCCGCTATTCCTCCGGAATTGAAATGGTTGATTAATCTAACAGTTTTCAAAGTTCACATTTAAAGTCTCCATTCCAGAGCCCATGGGGGTAGGGTAAGTTCTCAGTTTCACATTAACCCCGGGTTAAAGGTAGGTACGGATAAGATACAGAAGGGAAAATGGCGCAATTCGTCACGGCTGCACCTTGAATCGGCAGTAAATCTTTTACTATTAAGATAAAATTGCCCTGCAACCCTTCCTTTTCACTTTTATTATCGGTCGACGTTTATCGCCGACTGCTCATTTTATTTCTGAAAATATAATTAACTCCAGAACTACTTTAGGAAAGAGTCGTTGGGTTATTTAAGTTTGTTCATTAATTTTTATACGTTAGGCTAATTACGCAGGTAGTAACATGTGACCTATTGCCGATTAAAATTGCTGATGAGGGCGCTGAAAATTGTAAACAAATATGGAGGAAGACGAGTAAAAATGCTGCATTTTATATCACATCATTTAGAAATTAGCATTCAACTGCAATAAACATAGTGGCTTTCTGTGCTAGTTAAGTTGAAATAAACAATAAAAAAATGGGGTAAAGTCAGTCATATTACCCATAAGTGATTATCTGCTATAATATGCTATTTATCATATGAATTTTTTGGGTGAACTATATTTGGTAGTTTTAATCACTTACGTTTTGGGCTAAAATGTGTAACAAATGGTAGAAAAAGTGTATGGCATTATCGTATTAGTATTTACAACTTTTTGTTAAATAATTGTTATTTTTACTTAAAATATATTCTGCTTTCATGCCACCCTTCAGTGCTGGATTGAGCGAAACCTGGAAAACCTTATTAGTTAGGGCAACAGCCACACTTCAACCGATTTTTCTCGCATTAACACCCAGCTGACATTTTTTTCAAAACAATTAACAAGACAATTAACTGAAATTAAGTGACAATTATTGTAGACACTTTCATTAAAAAACATCTGGTGGAATGGGGATTCGAACCCACGACCTTTGGATCGTGGCATAGAGCAGAATTTTCTTAATGCAGTCTTGACATTATTCGTCCTTTTATTCAAGGATTAGTAACATTACGGAGAACTTGATTTATAATTATTAAATTAATATTGAAATAAAAGTTTGTTACATGCAAAGAAAATAGTATCTCCCAAATCACTTATATCCAAATATGTGTAGTTTATATAAAAATGTGACTTTTATATAAAGGAAACTATCAACCGGTGGGCGAGCCGGTGGCTCAGGGCTTAGCGTCTCGACCGCTCAACCTAGAGGTTGTGTGTTCTAATTCCCATTCCACCAACAATTTTTAATTAAATTGTTTACTCGTAGATCAAGGCTTATTCGCAGGGATGGCTTGGCAACCATCCTGGCGATGGCCTAGAATGGGAAGAATGTCAACCTGGTGTTAATGTGAGAGATTAAAATCAGTTAGTTGATGTTTGACTTGTCCCCCTAACTAGTGAGGTTTTCCAGGTTTCTCTCATTCCAGCACTGAATGTTGGTTAGGGCCTACCAACGTAAGTCGTTCCTGAGGCGCAAATGCGGCCCACAAAATAATAATATGCCGCCCCTTCTCCCACACAAGTCTCAGACTTTCGGGCTAATCCTTGTGATTAGAATGAGGGGTAGAGATATTATTATTATTATTATTATTAATGGGTTTAATTATTGTAATTATTAATATTTTCTCTTCGTGTATGTTCATTGATATTCTCGAAGCACGTGGGATTGATTTATATTGAAATGCATCTCACAGGAGTAGTAGAAGTCATGGTAGAAGTAATATGATGATTACCTAACTTTCATGTAAACAACTTTGCAATGTCTATAATTTACTTATTAAACTTGAGTGCCTGTACAGCGTACATAAGTCATAAAAGATATATTGTGTTTAGTTAATTTTTATGCAGCTAAAACTCCATTAACGCAAGGCAAGTTCTGCAACAAACTTTATAATTAAAATTAATATTAATACACATGTGCTGTTACATATTCACAGAGCCCTTATATTTCCCAGTCTCTTCCTCCGTTTTAGTAGGCAAATATACACTTTTGATATACCAGCAGAGTTGGGGACATAAATGTGGAAGTTGAGTACATAGGAAAACTTTTATTAACCTTTAAAGTATACACCGTGCATGTTCCTCAGAACTATTGAGTTACAATAAAGCGAAACGACGCTGCGTTGGGTTTTATGATACCTTATTTTCACTTCAGCAGTTCGGAAGTAGCTGGATAAATGTATTTATTGTTTCAGTTATGGGCTGGTGATAAATTTGAAGCCTGAAAGATTACTTAACTCCCAGAGAAGACGTTTCTACGTTTCAGTTGTAACAAAGTTGTTAAGTCGCCCGTCACTGTAACAGCTCCTTAACTAGTCATCGGACCCAACACATGTGCAAGTGGTAATGCTGATTTACAGGTTAATAGGTTAAAGGAATGACAGTTAAGTAAGATAGGGAATTCTGTTCGAAAAGAATTACTATATCATGCCACTTTAGGAGTATGTAATACTAGCGAAAAGTGTTAATATAGGTAATGAAAAGAGGGTCGAAAATAGCTCGTTCAGATTTAAGCGCCACAGTTCATAGGATTTTGAACTGTGATTTGTTCCTGGTATTTTTTCTACCATTCTAATTTTTTGCAGACGTTTTGTTTTTAATAATTGTAACTTTGTATAAATGTGTCGAAAAGTGTAATTTTTTTAATAAAATTTACTTTATTGGCTATTTACTAAATTTACATTTGAAATAGTGTTAATGCCTTCTGATTTATAGGTATAATTTGTTTTCTCTTACCCCTTTCCTCCACATTTTTCTTTTTTGGCAGCTGTTCTTTATTCTTTTTTAATTTCCATTCCTTTCAATGTCATTTTCTACTTTGTCTTCTTCTTCTTTTCTTGCCACTATTATTACCTTCATTGTTAATGTATATTTTTTTGCAGAAATCTATGCCATCGAATTGTGTATAGAGAGACTGCAACAAAGGCATCTTATGCCGGGTCCAGACCAAGCAGACAAAAAGTGAACACGATTTTGAGACAAAAACGCGACAAAATTGCGACAAAATTTTAGGTATTCATACAAAACAAAATTGAGACAAACTGTCCACACCAAAGGACAAATGTGCAACAAAATTCAGTTGTTGCGAACTCATTTGTTTAACCATGTGGCGTTTCCACTAGGAAGAAAATTTAAAAAATGAAGATTTATTGCTAGCCGCCAGTTGTTATATCTTTCTCTCCTCTTCATCCAATGTTGGAAAAATGAAACGCGAACGTTTTTGGATGAGACCAAGCTTAAAAAAGCGAGAAAGTTATTCCATAAATAAATTGTTAGTTCAGTTACGTGAGGATGATATTGGACTAAGTGGTGAGATTCGTTCAACCTTTAAGAATTTTCTAAGAATGTTCACCGAAGATTTCGAGAATCTGATATGCCTTGTTGGTCCTGCAGTTGCCAAAAGACATACTAACTACAGAAATGCTATTAGTGTAACAGAAAGGTTAGCATGACTTTAAGATTTCTATCAACAGGCGATTCCTACCACAGCCTAATGTATATTTCAAAAGTATCAAAGTAGTCAACATCGGTAAAGAAATCGCTGAGCACCAGATATCTCGATAGTGTTACTTTTTGTGTTACACAATCTATACGAGATATTCTCGAATAGATTGTGCGATATGGATTTTAGCTTAGAAATAAAAAATGTAAAAAATGTAAGAAATGTAGGGTATTCCATTTAAAATAAGAAAGTTGATAGCCATTTCCGGTATACCGGAAGTGCCAGAAAAACGGAAATACTTCCACAACCGTCCACACTGCGCCGACAACTTAAATAGTAAAATATGCAGACAAACAGAGACCATTTGATCTTTACCGACTCGAGACGGGACTTGCAACTGTCTCCGAATTTGGAAACAAAACAAAAATAAGACAAAAATGTTGCAGAAATGTGTCGGATTTGTCGCCACTTTGTCGCAAAACATGAATGTCTTTGTCTTGTCGTTGTTTTGTCTGCTTGGTCTGGACCCGGCATTATACGCATGTCGATAAAAAACTTCTCAGGAAGCCAAGCAGCTCTTAAACCTCTTATGGAGTTATCATGAGGAGCTGGGCTCTGGTGTGGATTTCGGACCATTCTGATCTTGATGATTGAGATAATGAAGTAGCTAGTCAGACTAGAACGGATACTTGGCATATTCTATGGTACTGCCAAAGCAACTTTCTTGACCTGGGCTGAGGAAAAAATCCTTTAGTACTGATAAGAACTACAAAGATTATTCATTCGAAGGCAAAGTAAATCCATTTTAAACACTTTTAGGATTAAACAAATTGTACCTGCTAACTTTAATAATTGGCCTATATACCGGACACTGCTGTTTAAATTCGGCCTAGCGGAAGATGCTGAGTGTCGCTTGTGCTTAGAAGGTGATGAAACGGTAGAACACGTTATTATTACCTATATGAAATTGCCGCTGTAAGACTCGATATCTGCCAAACGTCAGATCTCAGGGTGTGGGGGTTCTCTTGAAAGTTTAGACGTGGCAATGTATTAATCAATTTAACACATTGACTAAATTTCGTATATCTATATTAAATTAAACATATATCTCCGTTGGTAAGGGCCTGGTAACAATTCAAACTGTATATCTGACCTTATAGCTGCCAATCACTTTGCACTTCCCAGGCGTGCGCATTCACTTCCTGTGATTCAGCACTTGACTGCGATCACACGTAACTGCTCTCTGACCACGTTGCCTACCGCTTCACGCCGACACCGGCAGTTGTACCAAAGACAATATTCTTTAGTTATACTCTTTTTCACCAGCTACCACATACATACACAGGCGTTGATTTTAACTCGCACTTTTTAATACCCAAACTAACTCTTTTCCTTTATAACAGCCACAAATTCTCCCTCGGGCAACCTTAACTCTCTCACTGTCAGGTACCCACTACCATCCCGCACTACTCGGCACCAAAAGCCCCACTCAACAGGTACAAAAGTTAACAATACAAACTTAAAATTAATCCACTACGGGGCGGCAGGTTACACCGCGCAGGAGTAAAGGATCAGATACTCAATATTTGGCAAAGGGACAACTTCTGATGGAGGATCTGGATAAGTTGGTTGCACCTGTTGAGTGAAATAAATTCTTGAGTGAATAAAATTTGGGGATGTTCAACATACATGTAGAAATGTGGTAGTGCAAAAAGAAATTTTTTTGGCGGGGTCGGAAAACTATTTAAAAATTTTTCATTGCACGCCGCTGGATACTGGTCCACTGTAATGGTGTGACCTTGGGACTGACAATGCAAACTAGCTAGCACGAAAAAAACCGGCGCGCCCGGCGCAGAAAAGATTTGCAGCGTTTTTACTTTAAAATAAACTTAAAGATAGATAGACGTTCCAGGTACAAAAAACTTGTTTACTGTTTTTTGTCGGAATGTGGTATATCCGATCTCGTTGAAGTACAGTTCCCCAGCTACGTAGTCCTTTATAATGGTATAACTTTAAACATTGTTTACGGGAAATCCTAATTACTTTTATTACAATTTTTTTGGTGATATCGATTTCTTATTTAAGGATGCACATATCCTCAAAGTTTTTCAGATGAGTTCTGAATAAGGCTGTATATCCTGATGGTATACTTACACTACTTTTAGTTTGTGTTCTCTACTTCTGCTGTATTCACTTTATAGACCATTACCATAATTTTACTTTTACTTACATTTATTTCTATATTATTTTATATTCTTTATTAGTACTAAATAAAAACACAAAGTTTATTTATTACTAATAACCTTTAGCATGCAAATAGAGCATACTTGCACTTAAAAGTTTTAATTCCTTTCAACCGTTATAGTCCAATGGTAGTATTTCACTGGAAATGTTAAACTAACTAATTTATTCTCCTAGTTATAAACAGTTAATTAGCACGAATGAAATGGCGGTCGTAAAATATTTCGTATTTCTCTTGGAGCTTCAATCGCCGTGTTCCAGTTCTCTTAAGTGTCCTTAAGATTTTAATTAGAGCTATACTGGCCTCTATTGCTATATATAGGTACCTACCGAGTAAATCAGAATTAAACTGAATCCTTTCAAAGACGTGATCTTCTCATGAAAATAAAAAACTGCTTATATACGTCTATCGAAACTGAAATAAGCAAATCATTCCGAACCACAAGGGATCCAACTCAATGAGAGTCTCTACTATGAAACAGTGTAAAACCCGATACATACACATCTTCTATCTTACGTCTTAATCGTTCAATTAAAACGTATATCAGGTAGAACATGTAGACAGAAAAACAGACGTTTTACTTGAACTGATTTGAGACGGACGACCGTCTAGAAAACTGAAGGACAGAAGCATTTTTCTCCAATAAAAAGACCGTCTTACCGTAGAAGCTGTAGCATATAGACGCTCTTTAGACTTAACTAATATAATTTAAGTCAGTCTATATGAGATTTGGGTACTGATAAATTATACCACTCTAAGAGAAAATGTTTCTATGGACTTAAATTCACTCTTCATAATATCAACTCTATCATAATTATACATTTACTTACGACGCAATTGAGGTACGGATGAATTCAGTAAAGTGAAAAATACAGTTAAAAACAATGTTTATTTAATTGCTTTTTCACCATTTGCTATGTCGGCAACCATCATACTTCTTTTTACATCTTGATCTACCCACCCAGCACCCCGTTTCACTCCCAGGTCCCGTAACTTAAAAAAAATTAAAACTACCTTCATCCACATTTTTTTTTAACTACTTCAAATTACGTCTATTTTCATTACCACATTGGAATCTCATTTCATTGAGTAATATTTTTTACCAGACTAGATTTGAAGTAATACGGTACGAAATGTATTTCGCTTATAAATGTTGGACTTACGATAGTAGTCTGATAATTTTTTTACATTTATTGAACTCTTTTTGTTCAGCTTATCATAAGGAGTGACAGAAAGTAAACAAATCAGCACGTTAAACACAATAAAATTACTGACAAAAGCAGGGCTTCTTCCATGGTCGACTATTAAAACGAGAAGCCTTTGTATCCGCAAAGGTAACTGTATGGTGTTAAAATAAAAAGAATAAATTGAAGAGGTTTAAAGGGTTAAACTAAATTTAACCTGTACTTATCATAATGTGTAAGTATTGTCTGAGGTAATATACTCTTCTTCTAAATGTGTAGGTGACGCAATTCCAACATGTTCTGAATATTTTATCTGAAATTTTGAATAACTCATTTCGAAATATCTCACAAATTTAATAGGATCATCTTGCAATCTCTGGAAAATTGTGTGAAGCTCTCCTTCCTCGTCTGTTGCCCTATGCAAGGAATGACCCCGGAATCTCTTCCTCCTCCTTTTCTTCTTTGTCTTAAGAAGAATTACTGTACTGCACCATTGCTTAAACTAATGGGCATGGGTGGCACCTACTGTGTAAGCACATATCCGGAACATGACACACATGGAACATGATGAAAACCAGCCTTTATCAGAAACCGTCAAACGAATTTGGCTTTGTAGAATTCTATATGTGACAGTATCCGTTGTGATCAATTTTTTCGCTCATTGATCGTTTTCGGTCTTATACACCATATATTACACTTTTTGCAAACAAAAATCTCTTTATCAAGTCTTCAAGAAATTATGTTTATCCGGAACATGATACATATGGAACATGACACAAATGAAAACCAGCCTTTATCATAAACAGTTAAACGAATTCGGGTTTGTAGAATTTTATATGTGACAGAACCAGTTGTGATAAATTTTTTCGCTGAGTGACCGTTTTCGGTCTTATACACCATAGGTATATTACACTTTTTGCAAACAAGAATCTCTTTATCAAGTCTTTAAGATATTATGTTTATCCGGAACATGATACACATGGAACATGATACAAATGAAAACCAGCCTTTATCAGAAACCGTTAAACGAATTCGGGTTTGTAGAATTTTAAATATGACAGAACCCATTGTGATCAATTTTTTCGCTGAGTGACCGTTTTCAGTCTCATACACCATAGGTATATTACACTTTTTGCAAACAAAAATCCCTTCATCAAGTCTTCAAGATATTATGTTTATCCGGAACATGATACACATGGAACATGATACAAATGAAAACCAGCCTTTATCAGAAACCGTTAAACGAATTCGGGTTTGCAGAATTTTAAATATGACAGAACCCATTGTGATCAATTTTTTCGCTGAGTGACCGTTTTCAGTCTCATACACCATAGGTATATTACACTTTTTGCAAACAAAAATCTCTTTATCAAGTCTTCAAGATATTATGTTTATCCGGAACATGATACACCAAGAAACATGATATACAAATGAAAACCAGCCTTTATCAGAAACCGTTAAACGAATTCGGGTTTGTAGAATTTTATATGTTACAGAACCCGTTGCGATCAATTTTTTCGCTGAGTGACCGTTTTCGGTTTTATACACCATAGGTATATTACACTTTTTGCAAACAAAAATCTCTTTATCAAGTCGTCACGATATTATGTTTCAATTTGATATACAGCATTCACGTATGACACCTGTATTAATAAAATTTACACTGGTGAGAATTATCATGAGTTTATAAGCTGTCTGTAGTGGAACATCAAAATGCATTTGCGGCGTGAACTTCAAATGCAAATTCACAATGTGAACAATCCCCGGGTTAATAACTGTAACTTCTATTGTTTCGTCGTAGTAATCCCTTTCGGCGAGCGACTTCCATTCTACTTTAAATTTAAAGAGTGGAAATGAACTGAAATAAATTTCAGGCTTTGCACATCTTTCTTGACTCCCTGCCTTTGTTTAAGGCAATTAATCTTTTAACAAGATTAAATTAATGCGCCAGTCTTTTATTTTTTCCTCCTTTTTAGGCAAATAAATGTAAAGTTTACTTTTATGGGACAACATTACCGGAATGCTCTTCTTTAGAAGGATTCCAGGAATGACTCGCCGTCAAATGAGCCGAGAAGTGGGTCTGGCTTTCTTTGAGATAATTTAGTTCATATTAATAAATACCGTAGAAATCTGTTCGTCAGAAGTCGGCAACTGAAGCAGATGAAGATCCTTTAAGACATTTTTTCTTTGTAAACACTATGTTTTAGTCACTAAGCTCTTTATGATTGAAGAAATATTGATATAACAGTTTGTGGCTCGTAAAGTTGGAAATTTACTCTTTATACACTTAGTTTCAAGCATATACGGATTTTATAATGGTACTTAAATAGAATGTAAAATGTTTTAACTATTGATGCTTTGCATCAATTTAGTCAACATGCGGAACCATTTTGTATGAGAACACCTAAGTATATTACGACCAGTTTAGACAAATAATAGTTACAATTCCTTTTTACGTGATTGAACAAAAAGTGTACTAATTTTATTAATGATGTTAACTTCCAGATAAAAAATACATTGTCTAGAAATAGTCCAGGAAGGTTACCAACGAACAAATAGTACAAATAGTTACAATAAAGAAAATAATAAAACATTTAAAATACACAAATGACATACAAAATAAGTAAATTAAGTATATGCTGAGAGAGAATAAAAAGAAGAGTTTGACTATATACTTTGGTTAAAACTTTAAACTCTAAAATTTGTTGTAATTTTCAGAACTACTACAAATATTCTCTTACTCGGTAGTTAAGATGATAGTTTCCCTTTTGTTAAAAATATATATTATCTAATTCCCGTTGTTAGTTTATGTATGTTAGAATCTCAGTTTTATCAACATTAAATAAGAGATTTTCATAACTGAGGTAGTGAACAATGCTGTTTATAGCAGCTGGTATATTATTGTTTTCTAAAAAGAAATGTTCAGTACTTAACAATGTATAACAATGTAATCATTCACGGTATCATCATAGATACTGAATTTATATAATATTAACATAGGAGGTTCAGTTCCTTAGAAACCGTAACTAAATTAATAAAAATCAATAAGTGAAAATAAGAAAGTAAATTGTACCAATTTCTATTAATAATTAATATATTTCTCGATATAGCAACAACTCGTCTTATTATAACATAATATTTCATTTCCCCAAATCGGGGTGGTCCTTCGAATATAATACATAAAATTCACGTAAAAAAAATATAGACAGTCTAGAAATGCATACTCAAAGATGTGAGACAAACTGACAAATAAAGAGGCTATAATATAATATCGTTCTATAATTATTCTTTAATAAAGACGCATCAGTAATATAGTCAGATCTAGTTTTATCTAATTGTGATGAATGCAGCTAAATAAACATTTTACACAGTTCATCGATGTGAAAAAAGTTAAGACATGCTCAATACTAATTGCAGCTGGAGGTACAATAGGGATCTTTGCAACTATCTGTTTTAACAGATGGAGACCTACTTCAAAGGTACCTTAACTGAAGTGACCCGTCATGATACAGACGTTTGATATCTTTCTATGATTAGTCGAAGTAATTAAATGCTGCCCGCGGGATTGATCCAACACTCACTTCTAATGAACTTGCTCTATATCTCAAGCATATTTTTAACTACGGAATTTATTTACTTACTTCATTAGCTACCCTACGTATACGTTAAAACTTACCATAATAACATAACAACGCGTAACGGAATTTATACATCGATGGAGTATGAGATTTTGCCTAAGCATTTTGTTCTTTACTAAATAAGTAAAGTTGACCAATCTTTTCTCCAGAACCATTGGCCAAGCATTGTTGTGTAAACGGAATATATATTGAGACAGTTACACATATTATCTTTAATCTAAAGCGTTACGTTAACTGACTGCATTATTTTCCTATTATAGTCTCCAGTGCCAGTCTCTCAGATACCACACGGTCGAACAATTTGTAATAAATTGCGATTACCATATTACAATTCCAGTCATGTTCAAGCAATTAATATAAATTCCAAAAAATGCAGTTCTTTATAAGGACAGGCATGACTTATTCCTTGCCTTGGTAGTACAATCTAATAAAGAACACAACCAACAACGCATTGATTCATGAATTAGTATTACACGAACTTTAAGGAAAATGTTACTGTCGTATATGGAAAGCCATGTCAATGCCTTTGCATAAGTAATGGACGCAAGTAACCGATAATGGAGAATTTAGGTTAAATTTTACATGGCTAACTCAATTCAATGGTATTTCAAGTATGATTAAAATGAAAAGTAAATTTGAAAATGAGTTCACCAATTTTATGTGATATTATTAAGGAAGAATTAATAAAATAGTAGTAGAGCAGTAACCAATAAAAAAAATTGGGATTAGAGTTACGTCTTGGTACTGAAGTTATTGGGGATACGTCAAAATTTAGTAAATGTCATCCAGTTATCTTTTATTGCAATCATGTAATAGTAATTATAGAGGAACAATAACTATTTCCTGAAATGTGTTTTAGTTTTAGTACCTCGAATTTAAAGCAAAATTAGACATTAGACCAGGATGAGAAACAAATCTCTGGAATGGTGGAGGAATCTGCCTCAACTGAGACAGGCAAAGCTAAAGAACGGACGCCTAAATTCACAGCAGATCTGTTAGACCAGAATAAAAAGGCCATCAGAATAATAGTAGCTCTCCTAACAGGACACTGTAGGCTAAATAGGCACATGAATCTTATGGGACTGTCAGAAGATGCAACTTGCACATTCTGTCAAGAAGAAGAGGAAACCTCAGTACACGTACTGTGCCAGTGCGAGGGCCTGACAAGACTGAGATTTCAAATACTTAAGGAAGGAAGACCAAGAGCCAATAGCTACATGGAAGAGTCTCTATCAAGGCTGTGGAGTCTTATGCAAAGGACAAAGCCGGACAGAGTACTCTAAATAGGTTGGGAGTGCCACAATAGATCGTCTAGGTCGCGGTGGACCAATCCAGGGGGCCGACTCCTATATAAATCTATGTATCTATCTATCTAGACATTAGACATAGACAAAAAATAGACATTTTTCTATTGTTTAAGTCTATCAAATTTCAATGCAATATCTGGAGCCATTCGTTAAGGAGAGGCAGCTTACTTTAAGTCCTCACTGTACCTGTATATTTTCTTCTAAAATATTAGTGAGGCAATATTTTTAATACAACCCATTTTCCCAAAATACATCAGAACTACTGGACTATAGCTCTTTTGGACATGAAAATTCAATATTTTGTATCCTCTTAAATGTTTGCCAACCTTAATTTATCTATTCTTAAATCATCTGGACTCTACTGTGTAGTAATGAAACCTGCCAAAAGTCAGGATATACTATACCAAATATATCAAGTAACGTTAATGGAAGCATTAAGAAAACCATTACGTAAAGCTAAAACTAAAGCCAAACATTAATTATTTTTGGAATGGTTATTCTAACGTTTTAACTGCAATCAATAAAACGTTAATCTTTTATGTCGACAACTTCTCTAGGTCTGAATGCTGTATTTCCAGTTTTTGCACAACTAACTCCTGATTGATTTTTTGGAAACCCAAACGGAAAATAAATAATACTATTTTTAGTGCAACATGAAATTTGGTAGACAATTTGGTACCTTTCTGAATCAGCAATAATATACAGGGCCTTATATTTAAGAAAATTGACTTCTAATCACTTTTATAAGTCATTTAAAAAAGTTATTTTTAGTCCAGCCTCTATTTTCCTACAAATATTTGAGTAAAGGATGAGAGACCCTCGGTTCTTGCGAGACATACCAGACACATACCAGAGTGTGGCAACACCACACTCTCGAAAATATTTTTAGGTCGATAGAGTAAACCTATTTTTAACAACGATTGGTTGACCCGTTGTTCATATACTTCTAATACTCCATCAAGCGTGAATCACCCCGTATGGCGTCTTTTGGACGCCTTTTGATGTTATATCAGTATACGTTATTATTAATGACTCAGTTTAGTACACAGAAAATTCCTACGAACGACTTTAAATGACTTGGGATACAATTTCCTTCATCCAAATACCCTATAGACAGGCTGATTTATATTTTAGCGAAGGCATATTTTTAAATTATTAACATTTCTATAAAGTATCCTAAAAGAAAAGCTTTTCAGAATTTTTATTTATATTGCTATCAACGCAGTACCCTTGAATTTTGCTCTTTACTGATGAAGTGTACTATAATGCTTACGAAATCGATGAAGGACTATGTTACTTGATAATATTCCATTATAATAACTACAATTGAATTGTCTTTGTTATAATAACATTACATTAAGTACAATACCACATTCCATATAGCGATATTATTTTAATAAAAAAAAAAAAAATATGTAGTAAATATTTGTCTGTTTTGAGTAACAATAATTTGAAATCGACAATTCTAATGACAAGGAGCGAGCTGCAAGTGGGAGTTTTGTGTGGAAGAAAAATACATTTGACCTCTGCCTTTTTGTTCTAAATTTATAAACATTTTACTGCCATTTAGTAGGAATAATATATCAAATAATGATTCTTATATTCAGCATGAAAGTAGTTAAAATAATTGAAGTATATATTGCTTTTACAGGACACTACTTTTATTGAACCATAGAACACATTAAAAGCTATTAGCTCTTCTACTTTACTACTTCTATTAACCTTTAAACGTACAATAAATTACTATATATGTGTAATTAAAACTTACAAATATTTCAATTACTTAACGTGTATTAAACTTAAATTAAAAGCCGATATGCATACAAAATTAACTGACTAATTTACAAGAAACAGGAAGGAGAACACGGTATCAGGTCACATAACTGCACCGTTTTATGGAAACAACTTTAAAATTATACCGTATGAGGAGATAAAATATACGAGCTAATCTTTTATTTGACTCGCAAGTCGATAAATCTTCGACTTAATTACTAGGCTCTACATAAAGTACTAAGACTCTTTCCTGCAGATATTAATGTGTATATCTCTAGGCAAGCTATAAAAATCTACTTAATAGTTGCTCTATCAAAGAACTTCGATTTGCTGGAGTTAATGTACATTTTATAAACTCCGAGGCATAAGAGATAATACTGCATGTGAAATAGTAAAAGAATTTTATTGGTTAGTTTTATAAAATGCATGACAACGAAAACTTTCCACCCCTAATAACTCGAAGAACAATAATTTTATAAAAAACGCAGAACAACGACCATTTGGATTATAGAGTATATAATATATGATTCCAATGCATAAGGTGTCCGAAGAAAGAGAGGCTTACGCATACATATTTTTTAGTAAGACACCCTGTACATATGGTACATATCATTACATGGTTCAATCTTTAGTGATAATAGAGATATAATTAAACGATTGTGTCACAAGAGTAATATATTACACGAAAACTATCTAGCTATACATTTCAATAATTTATAAAACACATCGCTCTTGTAGCATTACTTTGTGTATACAGCTTATATTCTTATAGATATACATATTGAACCCCATATCAATTAAATGGTTCAATCTTTAATGATAATAGAGATATAATTAAACGATTGTGTCACAAGAGCAATCAATATATTACACGAAAACTATCTAGCTATACATTTCAATAATTTATAAAACACATCACTCTTGTAGCACTACTTTGTGTATATAGCTTATATTCTTATAGATATACATCATCTCGAGCCCCATATCGATGTATTATTTATGCAATGCTCTATCCAAATGTGTAAAAATATAAAAGACGTATAAAAGAATTAAATTTGGTCAACTGTCAGGGGGCACTACCTAATTTGAATTAATTTAAAAATGCGTCTTTGTTCAAACAAAAATTGTTTTGGTGAGTTACTTGAGGAGTAAATTTTTAGTTTTAAATTCTAGGGTAAATGTACTTTTTATCTTAGAATATCTGCAAGCGTGTACCTATAATTTTTTGATATTTAAATATTAAATATCTATTTAAATATTATTATTTTTGTCGGGATTTCTGTCAATCGCATAAAAAAATGGAATATTTGTCTAACGAAACCTATTTCTTTAAGTAAATATTTCTGCTCTGCGAATTTCCAATTTATAATTTTAGGGTGTTTGAATTGGAAAAATGCCAAATTTTCGCTCCTACGGTGCATCTTCTTATTTGTGGATACCCCCATACCCAAATGTCACCACCCGTCACTGTTAACAATGCAGCTATATGCTTAATGTATTAAGACGCCGTAATAATACATAAATAAATATCCATCGAGGATAAAGGACAGAATAGGTTAAAATGAGAAAATTTTAACAACTAACCTGTAATACGGTCAAGGTCAGCTTGGCTAGTATACTCCTCCCTTTCGAATTCGCGTGCACATTTATCAGCTCCAATGGCGGTTTTGTTTTAATAGCAATTTATATATAATAGATTTCATTGTTCGTTTAAACAATACAGCCATACTAAAACACCAGTAATGGATTTTCCAATAATGACCCAAATTGGTCAGAATAGGAGGTATGCCAGTAACACAAACTTCTTTAGAATTAGAAATCCATAATTTTCCTACATTGAGTATACACTGGGTCTATAATAATTATACCTTTGAGTACTTTTCCTTATGCAAGATTGTTAGTTAGTTGAAAATAAGCAGGAAATCATAGTTTAGGAATACTTTAGTAAACATATTTCTGCATTGACTACTATCAAAATATACAAGGGTATCATTTGAAATTTTTGTGAAAAATGTAATTCAAAAGTCTGATACTAGTTCTAGGATTCTCGTCACCCTGTATTAAATAGGTAATTTTAAATTTGATGTACGCAGGTCAAACTGCACTGTTGTGTGTTGACTATCATCAAACTTCAAAAATATATAAGGTATTGTTACATAATAAATGCGCTTCAAAAATGTCTCTACGTCTGTCAATTTTTTACAAAAAATCGGAATTTTTTTATAGTTAATACTTTATGCCTATAAAACTGATCTACAATTTTATGTAAAATCCAAAAATGTCAAAATAGGTATGTAGGGCATTCCGTTTGAAAAAGTAAAGTTGATATCTGTTTCGGAAAACTGATCATCCTGTGTATATGAGATTTGTTAATTAAAAAAATTTATAAAAAACCAATAAACTTTCGGGTATTTACACTTTTTCTCTATCTTTCATAAATTCCGAGGGGGTGGTGAATCATATTTGGGTACCCAATGATAATGAATAATCAATAATCAATCCCGTTAAGAATTATGGTAGTGTATCCTGTTTTATAATAATAGTACCTAATAATATTTACATATAAATTTCCAAAATTCAATACATAAAAATGGTACAACTTTTTAACTAGTAAATAAATGTGCTCAATAAGTGTTAAATGTACCTACTTGTCTTGAAGAAACAAGTAATGAAAGAGAAAATGAAAGAGAATAAAATCCACAAAACTAAATTAAATTATTTAACAAGATCAGTAAAATCCATCAGTAAAATTTTATAGTTGAAAGAAACATTAAGCCAGTAGTGAAAATCCTGCAATTATTATGATTCCAATTTTATATTTCATTTGTTGAACATGTTAGTTGTATGCAACTCGACCTCAAGATTAAATTCTGTGGCCTTCATTCGTTCCTAACGGTAAAGACAACACTTAAATTGTCGCTTTGGGCGGAACAAATAAAATATAGAAACAGTAATGTGCGATTTGCATAATGGTAGCGTAAATTCATTTTTAGTACGGAGAATGAATGCACAACTACGCCAACTAATACAAATCACAAAAGTCTTTAACCATGTAATTCTTCAGGATACGTTTTTTAGTTCCTTCAGAGTGTTCTAAATATACAATGAGTTATAGAAAATGCCTCCGCTGGGTCATATTCAGCATATCCAGCGATCCCCAGTATAATTTAACGAACGGATCTGCAGGTCATTCTTCAAGGACCAACTTGAAACAAAACAATCACGTAAAGTTAACCCGGTTCCTTCCAATAATAACCCAGGTGTTATTATTGGATGTGACGTGAACACGAGGAGTTTATGCTGCCGGAAGAAACTCAACTAGTCGTTGCTATCTAAAGAGATTCATTAAAAGCTATCAGAATGTTTGAATAATCGTAAATAATTGGGGTTTGAGAAGCTACGTTTCTTATTAAAGTTGGTCATCTCATTAAACACCCTAATACTATTAAGGTAAGGGTTACTGAAAGGCGCTAGTGACGTGGACACGATCACTCTATTATAGTTAAGAAGCAGATTCCTAAACACTTTCGATAAAATGGGGTATTATCCTTCAATCGAAATGAAAGTGGAAACCTGTATTTTTATAAAATATATTTTTTATATTTATTAGGATAAAAATTATTAAGATTGAATCGGTAGAAAATTTTTAATTGAATCTTGAAATTTTATTCTATATTCGTGACGTCACTAAGCGAAAACTAGGGAATATGTATCTATAACGAGGCAATACTGATAATATGTGGCTAAATTCAGTTTGTAACGACGACAAACGACAGTCGACATTTCGACAATTGACAGAAATTTTCTGTTTGTGTTTGGCTTGACAACTTGACATGTTGTATTGTTGTTTTCTTGTGAAGTAAACTTTTACTAAACATGGAGCAAGGTTTTGTATAGGCTAAATCCGACTAATAAATACACTTGTAATCAGTCACAGATAGAGACAACAATTCACAGGTAAAAATATAAACTAAAAACAATGTCTCATGTTTACCGTGATGTTTACCCTAACCAAACAATTCAAACATAAACAAAGGTAAAGTTGTCAGGCAGTGACACCAACCACAAAAATAAAAATATCCTAGAAATCACTAAGAAATGGCGCTAATTTTGAATTTTCGCTTAGTGACGTCACATAGATATCGCGCACAATAAAGAGATAATTTATGGACTTAAATGAACCCAATATTAAAATCCCAGAAATACGTAACTACTTTCCATTGCCGATATAAAAAAAAAATGGAAAACACCCCATTTTTCTTTCGCATGAAGTACTTGCGACTCTCTGAATGTCACACGGTGTGACTTTTTGAATGACAATTCAATTCTAATAGATCATAAAATATTTTTATAATTTAAAATAAGGTATATAAAGATACCAGATGGACATAAAATCAGATTATAGCATACGGAAGAGATGCAGGTATTAAAATTTATTAAAACCAGTTTGCAGCATTAAGAAATGGAATTACGCATAATGAATTAACTGTTTTCATGTAGGCGATTGGTATTAATCAATAAATCAATCCTGTAAACACGTTTAGATTTTTAAACCATAAAAAGGTTTTTATAAAATATGTATATTGTTTGAATAACCTACACTGCTTCAAGAATTTTTTATGAGGACGATTATATAGATGGTTACTTTTTATATAAATAATAAATGTAATTTATAACGCTGAAACGTTTAAAATAGCAGGAAGAGCACAATAAACTTTATTCGGTTATAAAGACACCAAACATTGTCTTTAACTAATTTATAAGTATTTTTTACTAATAGTGGTAGTAAATACACTATTACATTATATTGCTAAATTAGTTAGTTGTTTAGGTACCGATACTCTCTCTTCACTGTAACTTATTAGAATATTTTGTGAATACCTTTATTGCCAGATCAGACCCAGATTCCTAGCGAAGCCAAGGAGTGTCCTAAATTAGTCACCTCAGCAACATTAGGTCAAACATCTGTCTTCAGTGTTTAAAAGGTTGGAGGATGGAGACTTCGTCTGGCCAAAGTACATGTTGCACTGTCTCTGTCGTTTCGTAGAAAGTGTCCTTCCATATTCTGTACTGTGTACCAGACGAGTGCTTAACATTTCAGTTGTCCTCCAAAGCTCTACATTTAGCGGTTTAAATGATAACTTGGGATGCCCACTGGCTTACACTTCACTTGGATACATATTTTAACTAAATTTTAAACTGATCACATGGTGAATCAGATAATCTGATTTATTTTACTTCTTCAAATGCTTATTCTAGGTAGTGAGAGCTACGTCCTTCTTCATGTGAATAGGTAAAGAGAACAATTTAATCGAGAAAGGGTTCCCATTGTTAATTTTGGATCAGTGTGCAGTGCACCTCGGGGACGTCTGTCGCTGCAGCCTTAACCACTTGCGCAGGCATGTTTGCATCACTTGTCGGTTTCTCCACTTATGTTATACTGACGAGAATTAGTAAGTTCAACACCGGTCTATTTCTGGTGGCCTAAATATACCGCATCAACAAGTGTGCTGACAAGTAATTCAATGTTGACCGAGACATTCTCCAAGAGAATTGTTAGAATAGTGAGAATTGATTTTCAATATGTGTTTCTCTTTAAGTGAAATAAAAATATTTCATCATAAAATTGTGTTTCCTCTAATGCTTACAAAGTTTGATATAATATTTTTGATACTTGCTGTATCGTATTTCTTCACGACAAACACGAATTTCCCTGAAAGACAAGAAGATCTTATATGGTCCGACCATTGTGAAATTACTTGAACGTAAACGTCGCCGTCGTCGCCTCATCTCTTATACTACTACTTCTTGCTATTAGGAGTTGATAGGATATTACAGTTTTCGTAACCCAATTAATTTCTAACATTATCTAAAATTCAGCAGATCTTTACATCAAATTACATTATATTATAAAGCTATTGTTTCACTAGGTCGTAGACCATGTAGAACAATGTTAGGAAGTAATTGCAAGATCGCGGGTTTTCTCAAGTACGTGCAAAATCTTTCAGCTGAATTTCGTATTACAGGTAACTAATGAGTCTTACAAAGTACATTATATGAATTACTTGCGAGAGGCCCATTCTTTAGGTGGTATTAACAGCGTGATTACCAACATCACTCTGAATGGTGGTTAAACGGTATAAGATGAAACGGAGTGCGCCCCAAGTGAGAGTTTACGGGAAAAAGCTCTCTAACTTATAAAGTACATTAAAAACTTTCGGCTGGAGGTTAGCTAGTTGGGGCATATTCTTACTATCTTTATGTAGCCTTCGAGACACTGTAGTACTTGCTATCCAAGTTGGAAAAGCTGCAATTGAGATGTAATAGATACTGCTCAAGTTATAAATATATACGATCGTACTCTGAAAGGAATGGCTTGAAGTATAGAAATGTCATAACATAAACATTCTATATGAAGAATTAGAAAAAAGCCAGTGTCAAGCTTTCTATAGATAAATGAATAATAACAGTTCAAACAGGGCCAACAAAATTAATCAATGTATGTATCATGAATAGGTAAATATTTCAATATGGGTGCAAAGATTTCCACAATATGTTCAATAATTCAAACCAGTGTTCAGCAATTGTCACTTTGTTTAAACATTGCCTGTTTGTGTGTGTAGTAATAATTCAGAGCCATAATTGTAAATAATTATTCTGTTAAATTTCATTGCCCAGGATGTTTCCATCATTAGACTGTAGCTCGTACAGTTTGACCTGGGATCTACTGGAAAATATTTGTTTACATTATCTATCCCCGTTTGGTATTATAACATGATGGTAATGTTGGCAGAACTACTGCATATTATGCTCGTTAACATAAATGAAAAAGTGTAGTTATTGTTTTAATTTTTACATACATATTTTTTTATTATATTGTAATTGTTATGACCACGTCACAACTTATTACAATATTATCTAAAAATACAAATATGCAAATGCATTTTTTTGGAAAATTTGGTAGAATGATAATTCATTATGTAATGTTACAATACACCATCTCACAAGAATTATGACATCATCAGAAATGTATTATAAATTTAGTATTTATTTTTATCCTCTGCTTCGTTCGATTCGATTTTTTTGTACGGTTTTCTTGATAGGCATTTTTTAGCATTATTAATTAATTTTTTAAACATGCAGACAGCAAACATTCTGTTAAATATTATTGGATTAGAAATAGTTCTCTTTAGTCCAACCCTTTCCTTATTGTTCTTTTTTTTTATTAACTTTATCATCTCAGTTTTTAGAAGAGATTTACATGCAATGTGATGTGATCTGTGATATAATGTAATGTAAAATAAAGTAAAGTAAAGTAATGTAAAGTAATGTAAAGTAATGTAAAGTAATGTTAAGTAAAGTAATGTAATGTAATTTAATGTGGTGCAATGTAATGTATTATAATGCAGTACAATTCAATATAATGCAATGCAATGCGATGAAATACACTGCATTGAAAGTATCTAATTTTGCAGTAAATGAAAGAGGGAGAGGGTAAGGGTAATGCCCTTGATTTTTTTTCCTTATTAATTCCTCCGCCAAATCTACTCGGCTATGTTTCGATTAAGCTAATAGTGTCCGCTTAAATGGCCTACTATTCCAATACCTCTTTTTTTCTGTTTAACAGGCTTTCCTTAGAACTGGGGCATGCACTCCTCCTTCATAAACACTTTAGGCTGCTTGTAAGAAAAATACCCACCATTTTGTATACACAACGTTAAGTGTAGCATATGCTACATGAAATTTAGATGAATACTAAATGCAAGAACCGAATATCAAACAATATACTGGGTGTTCCATATCAAAAAACATAAGTTTGATGCTTCTAGATTTTTGTGATCACCCTGTAGGAATATAAATCACGTGTTTAGCACGTTCACAGAATCAATTTTACATGCCTGATCAACTTCTATATAAAACATTTTTTAGTAGGTTGCAGTAGATTGAGACACCTTGTATATAATTACGAGTTCTTTCTATTCACGTAAATTTATTCGTTATAGTTACTATTTCCTAAATATTCTCCAAATAAAAACTGTTTAACAGTGAAGAAGTAAGTAAGAGTAAGAGTAAGAAAGAACTATTAATCAGGAAGTATTAAATACAAGTAAGGATTTTGAAAGGTAAAACCAAAGGACCAGTAGTAGTTGCCATACTACAACAATAATAGCAGTACGAAATACCACTTCACATTTAAACCTGCAGACGTTTATTGATTGGAGCTAATACAACATGAATTACCTTCTTCAACTGCCATTGTTGTGTCTTAAGCAATTATGAAACTGACAGTCCGAAGTGGAAAATAGTTCACCATAACTGCTCGTCTTTTGTACGCAAATATAGACTAGACACACCATTTAAGTTATTAACTAAGCTGTCTGTCACTTCTTTCAGGGAGGTAATCAATTTTAATTTGACATGGGGTAGTTTGTAAAGTTACGGTCTATTCTATATAGACAGCTATTAACATTTTACGTAGTCGAAACGCAAGTACTTTTATATTTTAGTTTATCATTTCATTGGAACACTTAACTATAAAAAACTAATGATTTTCAATAGAAATGTAACGTACATATGTCACAAAGTATGGCCAATAATTGGCGCCTCTTTTGATGTCGATGAGGACACTTTGAGTGACCTTGATCACTTAATTATATACAGAAAGCAAGTCTTGACAAAAGCTTTTTCAGCTTGTCAAAAGAGGGCGCTTCTTATTTAAACAAATATAAGGTGGATAACAGGAAAATAAAACAAAATAAGAAACTGGAATAAGAATAAGAAATATGGAAGAAGAAATAAGAATGAAAAAAAAAACAATTAATAATAAATGTATTTGGGCATGTTATGTTGTAAATGTAGTATTAATCTAGATTAATACTATAGACCTAATTAAACTTAGACGAACATCTTTATAACTGAAAAAGTAAGAGAATCAAATTTTTTCAGTTGTATTAGTATTTCTTTTATTAAAATTGGTAAAAAAATTTTAAATTTTTTCTGATGGAATTTTAAATTAACCTAAACCGTGAGCTGAGAGTAAAGCAGGAAAATTAATTTTTCTCTTCATATTTAATTATGGCGTTTATTAAACTTTAAATTCTAAGTACAAAAACGTGATATTTATTCTTAAATAAAATCTCATTAAAACCTGATTTCCTCTAAGAAGGGGAAATGATCCGGAAATGTGCGAATTACTTTTTTCTCTCTGAATATATTATTAAGGTGATTGCTTCATTGTGTAATATTAAATCTCAGTTTATATAAGATAAAAATTCGTTTCAATTATGAGGTGAAACTGAAGAAGGCGGGAGATATTAGATTACTTTATTGCAGGTGGGAATTATTATCTACAGGATGGCTCACGAAGTTAAGACGAGAATCTCAGAAACTTGATGTGAAATAAAATTAGTAGTATATTAATATTTCAATATTTCAAAATTTGTTATTTTATTCATAATCATATTTCACCCCGTATAATCAATTCCCAAATTGCTGGTATGCTGTGTTGCAATAATCGTCGACCAAAGTTAAAAGTCTGAAATGAATTGGTAAAACTGAATAGTCAGGGAAAATTTCCGAACAATTGGTTCCTAATCAAACAGTGCCATGGAGCGGCAGTTCTCTGCTGGCTTCCTGACAGTGACCATCTCCCCAAGTTTCTCCAAAGTCTGGAATAATGGAAGTAGGACTTAGTGACTGGATTATTATCTCTTTAACCTTTACTACTTTGTTTATAGTACCAGTAACTTAAAATATAACTAATTATGCTTGCAAGCCAATAACCACATTTTGTAATTAAATAGTTCTTTGTAATAAAAGCGCGTGGTTTACTTTCAAGTTACCCCCCTGTGTGCCCGGCGCCTCCGCCAACGTGGCGTGCTTTTGACAATGTCCCAAAAATCCTAAACTTATGCATAGTGATTTCTTTAAATGAATTTGTTATTTTGAAAAGGTAGAGTGTTTTCTACTTTTAGTACTTTCCTTCGTTTTATGACAGGCAATATACCAAGTCCAAAGTCCAAAATATATTTGACTTATTCGTACTTATATCGACAAGCAAATGAATGTGAATAATTATATTTAGGAATAAATAAAATAGAATTAAAGATATTTCCAAATAAAAATATATGAAGAACTATATACAGTGCTTTCGAAAAGTAACGAATAAATTCATTATTTTAGAAATTGAGAAGTTTTCGAAAAAATCCCCTGACACGTCGATTTTGTTTTTAAAAAAGGCACTTTTTGACATACGACCCATATTTGTGACGTCATCGTTGTTCGAGATATGACGTCATCGATAATTTTTTTAAATAGCAACCTCCAATTTTGACCACGCCATTTGAAAGCGCGTATCATTCTACATACGCATCATGAAAAATCGTGGTTGCCTGACAGTAGCCTTAGCGACCGAGAATGTTTTTTATTGCTGTCATGGTTAAATTAACTGAACGAGAACGAATTGAAATTCTTTGCATGATCGGATTTGGAGACAGGATGCGCACCCAAAGAGAAGTAGTTGAATTGTTCAATGAAACTCATCCTGATCGACATCCCATTAGCCAAAGCATGGTAAGCAATATTGAGTCTAAATACCGTAACTTTGGACATGTTTGTGATCTTCCTAAATCTGGTCGACCGTCAAAATAAATAGATGATGAGGTTAATGTTTTGTTGGCAATACAAGAAAATCATCACTCAACACTTCACCAATTGGCTTCTGATTTAAATATGGCAGCGTCCACAGTTCATAAAATTATGAAAAAAGCAAAGTATCATCCTTATAGTATGCCTTGTTCATGAGCTATCTGAAGACGACTTTGATCGGCGAAATCAATTCTGCGAGCAAATGCAAGAGCTATGCAATAATGATAGTAATTTCGTAAAAAACGTAATTTTTTCTGACGAGGCTACGTTTGTTTTGAACGGCCATGTCAATAGGCAAAATTGCCGTTATTGGGCTACCGAGAATCACCGATCATGATGGAGTATCACACTCAAAGTCCCCAGAAAGTAAATGTGTGGTGCGGCATAGTCGACGGAAGAATTCTGGGTCCCTATTTCTTTGACGTCAACCTAATTGGTGCAAGATATTTGGATTTTCTTCGAGAGGACCTCATTCCTGCACAAATAACTTTATATCCAGATACAGATGGACCTGATCTTCCAAGAAATGACATATTCTTTCAACAAGATGGTGCACCTCCCCATTATGCAGCACCTGTCCGTGTTTATTTAGATGAGCTGTTCCCGAATCGTTGGATAGGGAGAAGGGGGCTGATTGAGTGGCCAGCTAGATCGCCTGATTTGACACCCCTAGATTATTTCTTGTGGGGATACTTAAAAAGCAAAGTATACGTTACTAAACCGGTTAATTTAAAAGATTTAAAAGCAAGAATTCATCACGAGATACATCGTATACCTCCTGAAGTTATAGATAATGTCCAAAAAGAATTTATTAATCGTCTTGGCTACTGTCAGGCAGCCAACGATGCACAATTTGAACATTTAATTTAGTCGATTTTTTACATAATCATTATCATTGTCAGTATTGTGAAAATTAAATTTTAAGATCTTCAAACATTATTTTCTTGAAATTTTTGTTATGTAACACCATAATTTTTCATGATGCGTATGTAGAATGATACGCTCTTTCAAATGGCGTGGTCAAAATTGGGGTTGCTATTTAAAAAAATTGTCGATGACGTCATATCTCGAACAACGATGACGTCACAAATATGGGTCGTATGTCAAAAAGTGCCTTTTTTAAAAACAAAATCGAAGTGTCAGGGGATTTTTTTGAAAACTTCTCAATTTCTAAAATAATGAATTTATTCATTACTTTTCGAAAGCACTGTATATATGAAGCACTGCCAAGTATTTTATTATATTTTATTTAAATATATATTATAACAGATAAAGAAACAACAAAGTAATCAAATAATCTAATGCCGTTTTAAATTCAATTTATATCTGTAAAAAACCAAAATTGTTAGTGAAGGAAAAGTGCGAGAATTTCCCACAATTATTCTTCTCAAACATTCAGCGCTTTTATTTCTTTTGTGGCGAAGCTATCTTGCCGAATGTCTGTTAGAATCTGATAAAAAATCATTTACACTGCGTGATGGCCATAGTTTCAAATGAAGTGCCTTGGAGGGTGCCTTCTTAAAGGGGAAAACGCAATTGGATAGCAAAAGTTAATTCTTTAAGAGGCTCTGTATGGAGAATTATCTGCCATCTCCCCTTCGCTAGTTTCTCCCTTGCAACATCCTATCTAAAACGTTCCATCTAATACGTAATCGTAGGCAATTATTATTATACTACTTACTACCACTGGACGCATTTGCGCACCTGTTATAATGAATTGTTAGGGAACTTTGAAACAATTAGAAATTTAAAACAAATTATTAAAGTAACAATCCACTTCGATTAATTGGGTTCTATTGATTTATAATTTGAACATATGACATCGTGTGTCACCCAAAATCAGTCAACTTGCACACATCTCCAAGTTACCTGTCACGTCCCCTTGTACTGCCACCGTTATCTGTCACCTAAAAGTATATTCTCAGCGTTATATAGCTATATTTATATTCACGCTATATTTTTTCCAACGATGAAATATAGAGTATGTGTATTCGTCCTCAAAATAATAATATGCCCCTCCCTCTCCCAAGTCTCTGACTTCCGGGTTCATCATTACGATGATCATGAGGGATAGAGATATTTTTATAATTATATTAATCTAATCGTAAGTAATCGTCAAACTTAGGAAGAATATCGTTTACACTTTCATCATCCTATTTGAACACAAAGAAAAAACTTGGCTGGAGTATTTTTAATACTGTTTTGGAATTATTTCAACATATACTATGTTCGACTAAATAAATAGATAGTCAATACTGATTCAGCAGTTATTCTTTATAAAAACTGAATAATATTTACTCATCTTTATAAGTCGCTTCTCGATTTTTACTTTATTCTATAAATCTAGTAAAATATGTGGATTAAGGGATGCGGTTTAAGGTGCTCCTATATTCTGAGAACATATCATACCTATTTTAATTACAAGCATCAACTTTTTTTTTTTTTTTGAATGAATGAATGAATGAATTTATTTGTCTACATCAATCAATTGACAATAAATTACAACAATTACAATAAAAACATTAATATATATATAAGATCTAAAGAATAAAATACAGAATATAGGTATAAATAATACATAAAAGTAAACACAAAAATAAAATAAAAATATACTTTGCCAATAATAAATATAATAAATACACCTATTTCTATTTACTTATTTTGGTATGCCTTAATTTTAATTTAAGCTAAATATGAAAAGCAGTGAAATAAACTAATAAATAGTATTCTATGTCTTCTAAAAGACTTCTCTGTCTCCCAGGCTGTCACCTAGGCATAGATGCTTGATTGTGACAGACCCGAAAGCAAAGTAGAACATAAACAAAAAGGAACCAGAAGACATAGAAACGGAAGTATTTAAAGTACCTATTTCAGTAGTAATTCACAAAAAAAAGAGGCACTGTACGAAAAAAATAACAAGCACACTATAATGTACCTACCTAACTTTGATTTGTCTATGCTGAGGATTTGGTAACCGACCCTTCGTAAAAAATCAGTCAAAATATGTTTGGTACACCGTGTAATTGAATATGTTTATTTAGTTTTTTCTTAAATGTTGTACATCTTTTGATATTTTTTAAATCAGTTGGAAGTGAATTGAACAGTTTTGGTCCGTAATACAGAACGAATCTTTGAATGTGTGTCTTTTTACAGAATGGAGTATTAATGACTTGGGTTTTTAAGGCCCTCGTATTATATTGATGGTAGAACATATCAATTTTATCGTTATTTTTGAATATCCACAGAATGCATTGAAAAACATACATTTGTCTTACCTTAAATAAACCTCATCATATAATTTATCTGTATTATGAAGATACGATTTTTTGTAAATAATTTTAATTATTGTATTTTGCGCAACAGAAAGTTTATGTAGAGAATTTCCATATAACCCTCCCCAAACGACAATACAATACCTAAGAATTGATTCAGCCAAAGCATTATACACCGCTAGCACAAGTCGTCTGTTAAGAATATCACGTATTTGGTAAAATTTATGCACTAGTATTCTAAACTTTTTTTGTAAGATAATCCACCTGACTATTCCATTTCAAATGCTGGTCAACCATTGGGCCAAGATATGTTATACAGTCTGTTTTAATTATCTGTGGACATGCAGTGCAGTTCACCATATTACAGGTTGTTTTATGAATATAAATATTATTTCTATTTGGCTGATCGGCGGCTGTAGAAGAAAAGGTCATGAACTTAGTTTTTGCCACATTTAGGCTTAAAAGACTATAATTTAAAAAAAGCTGAATTTTTTGAAGGCCATTAGCTGCATTTGCTTCATCCCATGAATTTCCAACAAATATTACTGCGGTATCGTCTGCATATGAAAAAATGTTACCATTAATATCAATTTTTCCTAAATTATTAATATAGATTAAAAATAGAATTGGCCCTAATACTGTCCCTTGAGGGACACCCATAGTTACTGTTAAGGGGTTGCTTAAAGTTTTATTAATTTTAACAACTTGTATTCTATCCTTCAGATAATTTCTAAAAATTTGCAATGGTAATCCATGAACACCTATATCCTCAAGTCTTTTCAATAACAAACCGTGATTGACAGTGTCAAAAGCCTTGGCCAGATCTAAAAACACTGACAGACATTTTGTATTATTGTTCATAATAGTTACTATATTACTAATTAATTCAACTGTAGCATTTTCGGTACTGATATTCTGTTGAAACCCGAACTGGTTTTTATTTAAAATCTTATTTCTATTTAAAAAATTTACTAATCTAGTTTTTATGCAATGTTCAAAAATCTTTGAAAAGTTATTTATAACTGTAATAGGTCTATAATTTGTAAGTAATTCTTTATTGCCGGATTTATATATTGGGGTAGTTATTAATTTTTTAAACTCTTCAGGGATTAAACCTGTTGCAAAAGATACATTTATTATATGTGTAACTAGAAATAGCTTTTTGATTTTTTTTTCTTGTATATCTGAAAATTAATATTATTCAAATAAAAATTGTTACTGTTGCTGGATGATAGAATTTCTCGAAGACAAGTTGCAAGCTATTGTAATTTCGACCGCTCGTCTTGGGAAATATGTCGGAAATAGAATTACTGCTGGCAATATACTAGTACTAAACAAAAGGGGTTCTACCGCGGTTATTTTATGTTTATTTTATATTTTAAAACTAGTTCGTGTTGTTGATTAGCATTTCAATCACCACAACTAAAAAAAATAACGGGTTTGGTAAACCAAGCGATGACATAAGAAACTTCATCTTCTTCATCTTCAAACGTGAACCCTTTTTATAAATCTGTTATGGAATAGCGTTGTACATGAAAAGACGCTTTTTTATTTTCTTTCTATTGTCTTCTACTTTTTACATTGGTGGGGTTTATGAAAGCAACATATTATACATTATTACTCATTTATACATTGTGCAACCAAAATATGAGTATTTTAATTTAGTGTGAAAGTTTTCGCCCCATTTTCCTGTGCCATTAACTCGCCCACTGGCCGCGTGCATTCCCGTTCCCCAAATGATGAATCTTATAAATTTCATCCTTCCTCCAGCAACCGAGAAGGCACGTACATGGCGCGAGTGTGACGCGACGACACAGCCGTGTCGGAAGTACGTCGGAATAGGGAATTAAGTAAGGCCAAATTATATGGCTCTACATCATTCATTTCTCCAGGACCGGATTCACCTAACCGGCGTGGCTGCTATGCATTATTGAGGTTCTCCAGTTTGAATTAAGAATAACCAGTTTCTTAATAGGCAGGAGTTATTGAGATATTAATTACTGATGTAATTACCTTAATTTTGCACCAGGGTCTTCAGAAATAAAAACTTATTTCAACATAATATATATTTGTATAACTAAATTTATCTAGATTACATTATGACGGACAAAGTTGGGAATCGGGCAGTGCCGACAGCCATCAGATGACAATTACTTATGGTTGGGTTAGGCCAACCGAATTAGGTTAAGTTTAATATATAAACATAGTATATAGCTACAGATGTAGGAATCAACATTATTGCTAAGACAATACCTAAATGTTATAGGCGAGCTTTGCTAAGTAATACGCCACCTACTGGCGGCACCCACAACTACCGCATAGGTTCAGTTTTGCGTATGTATTTCTATTGTGAATTTTGAAATATCCGTTGTAATATTAGTTAATTGCTTTGATTAGATATGAATCATTATTGTTGTGAGCGTCATTGTTCCTCTTGGACAAAGAAAAACCCCGAGATCAGTTTCATACTTTTCCAAAAGCGGGAAAATCTGGAGCTATCGTGGAAACTATAAGTTGCGCATTAAAGAGTTACAGGAGACAAGTATGGATAAAGAAGCTAAAGAATGCAAAGTATAGAGTGTGTGCTCTTTACCTTTCTCTAAGTATGACTATTTTCATAAAGGTATGTATGCCGAATGTCCAATAAAGAATTTGTCATATTTTGAGGTTAAGTTTCATTTTCAAATTGAACGCTCGAAAAATATTGAAATCTATTTTAATTTTATATCACTACTTACCCCTTTCAAGATAGTTTTACAAGCTTTTTACCTGGTTTAAAGTTCTCGACAACAAATCTGTGATAAATACAATTTCAAACGTCAGTGTCAGTGGCCATAGGTTAGTAAAGGTTACTGCCGTTTTGGCGCTACAATCTTAAAATGAATCGCGTATTATAAAAACCTTAAACAAAACCCGGTCGTCCGATCAATGTCAACATTTTCAGATTTCTGACTTTGCACCTATTAAACACATGCCTTATTTCTAAACTACAGAATCTATTTCTATGAAATATATTATTTATAATAATCTTTCTACATTTCTAATACCTATTTCTGTGGAATAGAATATTTATTTCATAACAAAAACAATCATGATTGTTCAACTTTGCGCAAACATTTATGTCTGAATTAACATTACCGAACGAGATGTACAAAATGCGTTCGTTCTGAGGCATGTGAATCTAAGATAGTGTGAGAATGTCACCAAATAGAAACAGAAGGTAAAGATAGTGAGGTTACTCGGTTACTCTGTTGTGGATGAAAGAACATGAAGACTGCACAGAAGATGATGAAATCAGCAAAGGAGAAACTGATTGTAGACCATCTAGCTCAGAAAGGTGCATCGCATAATCTTCCTTGAGTGGACCAGAGAAGTTTTGTATGGTATGAAGAAGACATAATGGGAGAGATTAGAAAGTAACTTTTACTGGAAGTCAACTATAGGGCAAAACGATGGAACTACTAGTATAAGACTACTTGTATGTGTTTTCACATTTAAGACCAATATTTGAGATATCTGCTGATGTTTTCGATAAAGATAAAGAAAGGTATCAATCCGTAAGAACGCATCTAATAATAATAATAATAATAATATATATCTTTATTTCAGAAGTATGCTATACAATATAACATAAAGCGAAATAGTGTCAAAAAAAAAAAAAGCCATGGTATGCAAATGAAAAACAAAAAACGAGTCTAACCCAAAAAATCCGTTAAACTATATGGTTCTAAATTTATAAGAAATTCATACAAACGCTTGTTTAACAATTTTATCTCACTAATTTCTTGAATATAATTGGGTAACTTATTAAAAAGTTTAATACAATTATAATATGCTCCATGCTTTGTCATAGTTCTCTGTCATAGTTCTCTGCTCTGTCATAGCATAATCTATGCTAATCTAATCTAAGCTAATCTATGACCAGTATGTGTATAGCAATGTATTTTTACAACACACTTCTAGGAGTAGTACAATATCTTAAAGATGTCTCCCAAATATCAAAGATGCCAATCGGGTATGTCACACACCATAAATAGGTTTGTTCAGATTAGGCTATGCTTTTATTCTAATGCAGTAATTGCCATGATCTGAAATCCTTCCCCTGTAATACAGTAAGCTAACATTTGATCTGGTTATGTGCTAAACCGGTCCTGGCATCATTCATCTTTCGCAGCGAATATGACCAGGGAGACTTTTAAAGTATCCTGTGGGACGCGGGAGATGTCCTTTTTAAGTCCAGGTGCACCATTAAGATGCTTTTAGGGCCAGCATTAGCATACCAATTTGCTAAGAAGTGACTCCAATCTTTTTTTAGGGTTAGTATTATGGCTATGGGGATTTATATGCAATGTACACATGTTGACTTTTCTGTATTATACAAAAAATTGGTGTCATGTCGTGTGAGTGATTTTGTTCCCGCTACCTTGTAGGCTAAATGTTTGAAAAAATTGGTTTTCTAGACCTATAAAAATTTAAATTTTAGAATGAAAAGAATTGTGCTGTACACAGTTATAATGTAGCTATGCTACAGATTTTCCATAACTTGCCCTATTTATATAAACGTGTTACAGCTGGGTATGAATAATACTTTTACACGTACTTACTGACTACTATTAGATTACATTGTGTACAAGGTGACTCACAAACAATATTTTTAATGGTAAATTATTATTCTGTTTTATCAAAGACGGCCACAACCTATGTAAACTCATTTTCTTTAAATAACAGGGTATAAAGTCATGTTTCATTATTATCATTTGAACTGTATGTGCGCTGTGATGTGATGTGTGAACTGTGTAAGAGCTTCGAATGGTATAAACCTTTTTTTGATAGTACATCTATATATTACCAAAAAAAATACGTAAATTTAAAACTTCTAAAATTATGCATGACAAATTTCTATATGCGATAAGTTATGTGAAATATTCAAAATTTGTTTATATATGCAGCAAATAAAATGTAGCCTAGATATTGAAAAAGTTTTTAAAGAAAGTTTGGGTTGATATCTGCAACCGTTTTCGAATTATCGAATTTTTAAAAAGCACTCGCGTTTATCATAGTGAAGTATTACTGCGCGCTCAGCTTTATAGCGCCAATACCTACTGGTACCCACACACTGGGTAGTCTCTGCTGACGCCTCTATGTATGTCTGCCCCTAGAAAGGAGCGAGTTAGAGCGGCGATTTTACTCCACTAATATAGATAGCGCATCCCGCGACCAGCAAGCAGCGTGAAGAGTAGTGTTTAGTTGTAATACCGTCGATGGGGCGCTTTTAATTAATTATGTTTCATATATGATGTTATCAGTTCGAATATCTCCGATAGTCGTCTGTGAATTTTTTTGTTTTATTTGAGAAATTAATATCTACACTGTTTAATCCGTCAATTCTTTCATGGAAACATTCAATGTTCTCTTTTCTTCATTTCTTATTTTACCTATACAATTTGCTTAATGAATTATGTTTATTAAATCAAGTAGTTGGCAGTACTTTTCTTTTTATTTTCTGCCGTTTGTTTAATTAAAATATAATTATTGCTGTTTAAAAAATTATTTGTTTTAACTAGAAGAAGAACAAACCAACGAACTTAATTAACATTTAGTAAGTAGACAAAAACAGTTAGTCTTTACGGTGATAAACTAAGTTTATTCAGATTTCCAAAGGTTTTTACGCAGAGTACACCGAGAGCCAGTCTTTAATAAAATCATTCTTTAACAAGGCTCGCGGCTCTAAAACTTTAATTACACATAAACGACCCTACAAAAATGTATTTATCTGCCTGAACTGGCGCGAAATGAAAAAGTTTGTAATATCAAATTTTACATTCAAAGTACTTTATGTCTGTGCTTTAATTCCTTGTTCAAATTAATTAAATTTTATTATGTATCAGCGCTCAACTTTTGATGGAATTAACAATTTTCTAATTAACTAACATAACAGAATGTTTTATTTCTTCTGCTTTTTATTTGAGTAAGCTAGTTCATTGAACGCGTGGAGAAATAATGTAAAAATCATATACCTACTTATTGCAGTTAAATAAAAAGGTTCAGCCCCAAATTCCGGTTTATATCTGAACCTATACTTGCAGAGTTTTGAGAAAAACGCTTTTATTAAAGTAATTCAGTGTATAAGGTACATATTTTAACAATATTTTGAAAGATACAGGGTGGCCCAGTATAGCGGGACACATTCAAAGCCAATTTTTTTAAATTGATCTTCCTGTAAATTTTGGTATATTTTAATTCAGCTTACAGTTATCTATTAGATGATTCCCGATTATTATTTTCGACGTGGTGTTGCCCGACTAATGCCGAGTTTCATCCTGGGTGAATTTCTCTTATTGTATCTTTTGCTCGACATCATACACACTGCAACAAAGTCTAGAAACTTCATCACTATACATGCATCTCCGTATGCTTCAATGTGTGTGGGTCGCTTAAAATTTTACTTATTGGCGATTCAGATTACCGAAGAGGGCGCTGCAAATTGTAAAGAAATATGGAGGAAAACGAGTAAAATTTTGCATTTCATATCACATCATCTAGCAGTTTAGCATTCAACTGCCATAAATATAGCGACTTCATGTGTTGGGTAGGGTGAAATAAAGGATAAAAAGAGTGGTAAAAGCAGCCATACGTTCCATAAGTGCTCATTGCTAATTATGTTTTATTTGAGTTGAAACGGGTACCCTAGTTTTTGTTTGCTTAAATTTTGTGCTAAAATAAATGTGATAAACTGTATGGTGATACCATATTAGTGCTTGTTTTTTGTTTAATAATGTTTAAATTAAAATATATTCTGTTTTTATAAGACTAATAATAGAAAAGTATAGACAAACTGCAACAAAGTGGTTCTGTAGTGTAAATCAACGTGTTCCCTGTTCTTAAATTGTTACATGTCTTTTGCAGAAATGAATGAGAAACAGTTTCTTTTACTAGGGCCAAACTTCTACCTATCTTCTATCGTAAACACTTCTATTGACACATTTTGTGGAATGACACCCTTAAACACGGCAGTTTGTGCTGTGCTGATTTCTTTTAAATACCATTTTAAAATGTAAAAATAAAGATGTTACAAATACTAACCACGTCGTTTTTAACTTAATACCAAAAAATCACAAGCACCACTAAATTATTACGTTAAACAAATCCAAATGCATATTATTTACCATTATATCAGCAATAAGCCTCCAAAAATTACCTTTTAAGTAGGTTCAAATATTTTCATGCCGAGGCGCATTCATTTTTGGAATCGGCAATACATTGCTCATTTTCTTGAACAAAAAGCCCTGAATAAATCCAGAAGGAAAAGGTAGCATCTTTCAGTTCAACAACCTTTTATTTATTTTTGTAAGGATAAAATATTTAACTATCTTCAGAAAAGCATAAACCGACCAATGATTTTGATTTGTTTGGAAGGGTAGTATCCCGAGGCGAAAAAAGGTTAACCCCTAAACCCTCCACGAAAAAATATGTAAAACGAAATCTGCGGCATAAAAAAGTTACGTGTAGAAAATACCGCTACCAATGTATTTGCCGGCGATATAAAGCCGAAATAAAATCATTGGACTGGAGAGCATTTTGAAAAGCATAATAATATTTTATTTCCAGTGGAAAGCCCCCGTCTGGCGTAGACTTATCGATTATTTAAAAGCAAAGTAATGGAATCAATGAACGAAATAAAATCTCTAGGCAATTTGCCGAAATAATCAAATGAAACGGTCCCGCTCATTCGCATTTAGATAACATCTTACGCGTAGCCAGCTCGCTATAGTATAGGGGGGATTACGAGTATTTTCAAACCTTTCCAAGCCTCTCCTTTTTTCTTATCTTGCGTGCATTATTTTAAATTACAGGTCTGCATGGCAAGCTGTTTTACATATTTCAGGGTTTTAATGGACTTGCCTTCCCAGATTTTTTATCTTTCATACTTCAGTAGATAAAATAGTTTGCCCTTGCTGATTATTGTTATTTATGATTTTCCTTTTGTAAATGGTATTGTCTCAAACTACTTAATTGTAGTAGTATACCGACTAACAGAACTGTATTCACTCTTATAGGTTACGTTGACTACGTCCAAGTATAGTTAATTATTTAGTCAGCGATCTAAAGTAAACCATATTTATGAAAACGACAACCACGCAGACGGCAGAGTTTGACACGCATGTTTATCAATGTCGAAAGTACTGTATTATGCTCTAATTCTCTAACAATGTCAGTGACGTACCCAGAATCGTATTAGTAAACATTTTATTAAACTTTTTCTCTCGAATTAGAAGAACACTAAGAAAAATAGATAACTAATTAGATAAGAAATAAGATAAGTAAGTAATTTTCTTTATAGTTTTATAAAAGCAGTAAAATGGAGTATAGGCTGGTTATTTTATCGTTTATTTATTGTGAAATTAATGAAAATTGAGCAAATCAACCCTATTGTCCTAAAAAAAACATAAAACATGGGAAAGAGTTCGGGAAAAAAATTATCTTTTTATATTCAATATATTAATTCACAAAAAATAAGTCAGATCGAGTGTGCGTATGTCAATTATTTATCATGTGTTTGCTGCTAGAATCTTGTTCGCATGAGACACCTAATGTGAATACAGTGCACCTTTAAGTTGCAATAGCCATGACATTAATTGAAGACGGATATAGGTTACGTTATGTTGCAAGACAACTTAATGTAAGCCCTTCCGTTGGGTACAGAGTCTAGAATCGGTACTTGGTACCATCAACCTACTAGATTTCATTTATAAAATTAGAAAGAAAATTATAAATATTTTTTTGTGTGTTCCTTTATTTTTGTGGATTTTATTTAGGAAAACTAGCTTAACGAATATATAGAAATTTACAAAGAAACGTATTCGTTTAATACCTTATCTTCTTTCTTTGCTATTATTGCAAAATATCAAATTTTTCATAAAACTAAATCCCATGGCTCGCCATTTATATTAGTGTATTTTCCTATAGTGGATTTTCAAGTTCTTGCAATAAAAGCCAAATGCTTGCTTGCATTGTTAATATGAAACGATGTGGTGGAAGTGACGCATAACGACCATAACTGTCACAATTTAAACGAATTGAATTATGAGTGTGCGAGAAGTTGGGTGTTAGGTCATTTTGAGGAATCATCTGTCACCTTAATCGTTCAACAGTGGCTGCGAGGTCCGGCAAAGTCTCCAGAGGGTCGTAAATAGCAGTGTAACTCTAACTTTGGAACTAGACGACCTTTCCCTAAGAAACAACCACTAAATAGTTTCATTTACGAGCATTGCCATTAACCACAATATGGTTTCGATTTAAAAATCGAAATAATATGGTTTCGATTTTGATGGTGTCGCAATATATGTAGTTCATCGATTCCACTACCTATGGCACACTAACGAGCGCATAGTAAGCTCGAAACCGGTCAGTATCTGGTGGTTAACCTCGATGAGAGATGTGTGAAATTTTTTTTAACTAATGTCAATAGCTACATGATCATCGTGACCGGTCAGGATTAACTAGAACGGTCAACACAGATCCTTACCTAAAATTTTCAATTCCCGACAATTTCCTATTAAATTATTTTAATTTTAAAATTTCATTTACTCTGTTTTATAAGGGCCGGTATTCAAATTATTTTTAATGTATTTTAATAATATAACAGATTAACAAATCAACGACATAGTGTTGCATCTATCTGTGTGAGGGAAGGTGTAATTATTTTTAATTTTCTTCTGTACATCGGACCTTCAGTCACAGCATTTTTCAGCCACTTTCTTGAGTTGAGACACTGGACACTTTTCCACATTGAGCCAGTTAGAAACTTGTCAGTCGAAAAATTTTCCAAGAGGAAATTTCAGTTTCTACAAATTCTTCAATTTCAATCTATTATAACATCAGTTTAATCTAAGATTAAAGTTTAAACCACGCTTCCAGCCAATTAAATGCTAGAGATTAATGATTTACTCAAATTTAAAATTAAACTGATATAACATCGGCCCTAAAAGTCGTTATGCGAACAAGTTTCAATCTGAAACTAGTTGTTGAAATATCCAAAAACTCGAAATTAATCTCTTATCATATTCTTCATTATAAGAGATGATTTTATAATTCTTTCATGATTTCTTTACTAAAACAGATATTTACGTTAAAAAAATGGCTTTATTTTCAGACCAAAACATACCAGTGTGGTCCCTTGTAGTTCAGCTATTCAATTATTAAGAATATACTCTTGTTTAAGAAGAATATAGACATTACTCCTTATCATAAGCTGATTTTATTTTAAAAAATAATAGTAATTATATACGAAATATATGAAGCCTGTCGAGAACTTGCAAATTTTCCGACCTGTATTTTTATAGTTGATTATAATTGACACATCCTCACCTATATTCCTTGTTCTTGAAGTTGTAAGAAATAAATAACGGAATACATAGATTCAGAAAAGGTATATATAACCATATTTTCTCTTTTCATAAACCTGAATTCAAAAGCAAATACCTAAATGAAAATTTTATTGTGGGAGTGTACGAGGGAAAACAACGTAAACCAAGAAACCACTATAATAAAGGCAATAAGGAGAGAAGGCTAATAAACAAAATAAAGTTGGAAGAAAGGACCAGAAAAGAGGATTAAAACGAAATTAAGTGGGGACAACAGATACATAAACTGAGGGAGAAAATCAAGAAGAAGTGAAACTAAAAATAAGCCGACTACTACCACTTTATCACAAAGGAATTAGTTTCCTTCTTAGTGACTGCTCATAAGGACACGCAGAGGTATAAAAAATGATAGATAAACTCAGATAAATTATATTACCTTCATTACAATATTATTTCAGGTCAGTCTTTTATGAAAGTTTACCTAAGAGAGAACATGATTAGATATAATTTGAAATATAGGTATTTTAAGGTAGATAAATTAACTAAAAAAGTCAAATGTCTTAGGTCAGACGGTAGGGAATGCATATGGATAAATACACACATAGGTAGATTAAAGGCAGAAGGAAGAACAGTTTCTCTCGCCACAGCACACACATGATTTTAAATAATTTCCCTCTTTCATAACTATTATTGTGTTTTTCATCAGTGTCCGGATTTGGGTTCACTAATCATCAGTCCACTCAAGAAAGATCTACAGCTATTCCAGGTGAACAACATCGGCTAAAAGTGTAAGGAATTAGTGCAACCAAGTTCGAACATATAATTTGATCCTTTAATAATTTGGTTCAAACACCAACAAGTATGGTTAGATATGTACCTACGTACAACTACGTACAACAATAATTATTGGACTAGAAACTTGTTTGGCTAGGATAGATATTTTATTTTATAAAACATTTCTTTACTGTCATTTTGTACACTGTGTAAACTTTCTGGTGAGTACACTTTATTATTATTATGATTATTATACATTTGCAGAAATCTATAAATAAAAATGTCTTAAAATTTTCACAGATGTAATTTTCTTGGTAGCAAACGAACTATCCTTTGAATGTAAATGCAGGAGATCGATATTTCATGTAGTGAACACAGTGAACAGCAAGCAAAGTCGGTCACGTAGATACCAAATGAATATACCGGCGTGTAAAAGAAACATTTCCTTTTAACTGCAAATTAAACTTACATTTGCTTTATGATGTTTTCTGATTCAATTATTTTCTTTTATAGCGTTCTCAATGTTAACGGCTTTCCGAATAAACCCTGAATACAAATAATAAAGCTTAGCGAGCAGAGGATACGATCATAAAATTAATGCCCAAACGCTTCCAACTTGAATCTGCAAAAGTGTATACCACACAGGATTTAAATTTAATAGTTCCAACGTAAAACTTTCGTTGTAAATACAGTGGATAATTTACTGTAGATTACACAGGGAAAATGAGAACTGCGACGTGAGATAATTCATTTACCGCTTAATTTTGTGAAAATGAAATGAGCACTTAATCCTTTAACCACATCTTAATTAAATATCCTCTGCCAAACATTTTTCATTTATATTATACATTTTCTGCACAATTCAACCTCTAAGCTTTTAAAAGACAATTTCCCGTTAGCTTTCATCACCAGAATAATAAAATTTACATATAGAAAGAACTAATGTAAATGACGGCATTCTTACCACACCTTATGTATATATCTTGGAATGTCTTGTTTAGATCAAAGGCGCGTTTGCACTCCCTGGTCGATGGAGCAGTCAAAAGATGAATTAAACATATTTAGTGGGAACTTAGGCAACCGAAACATAGATGTCGCACTAAAAATTCAGTCGGCCAAACAAATTGTAACATTTTTATGAAAAACTGTACTGGTCGACTGAAATTTAGGGATTTTTCTGTTGCACGTCACAAATTTAGTAGCATATGGAACAGTCAGTGTGTTCCATCATTAAATTTATAATTGCCAAAGAATAATTAGGCCATGATCCGGCGATGATTCCGGTAACTACTGATATAGAAACCGATTAGAAAATTGAAATAACTTGAAATCGCCAAACTAGAAGAAATTAGAAGTGGCTTATCAAATTATTCTACAAATATGAGTAGACAACCATCAATGTGTGTTTTACAGTGTGAATAATAAACTTTAAAAATTTAAATATCACGAATATACAGAAATTGATTGCACTTGGTGCAGATTTTCATAAAATTACAACTTTCTGTAACACACTGTACATAATTATTAAGAACTTTAAACTGTTATTTCTAGTTTTTAATTTCTTAACCTAAGTCAGTCAAAATTATGAATTTGAGTTGGGTTTCTGGAGTCACGCGTTTGCATTATTTCAATAATATCATGCACACGTGTTCCTGACTCTAGAATCCCATCAAATGCAACGCAAACCAAAAAACACCAATAACCCAACCGCAAAGAATTGCTCTCGAGGCTTGAAGTATCACTTCCGAGTTTAATAAAGCCGGCTGTTGATGTAACAATAACACTGGTACGTGTATAGAGCTTTATGTGTACTTTGTTATTTTCTATACCTGCAGGATTCGATATATCTAGCGACCAGCCTTTGTAGGGATGAGACCGTATAGGTTCCTGATATTGGGCAGTTTCCTTATCACTGCCTTGATTATTTATTTGAAAGCGTAGGTGATATCGTTCTAGGAAATCGGTTTTACGTGATTCGGGCCTTCGTTTTACTTCACATTGAAAATCTATATTCAATACATGAAAGGGGAACAGGTCCTATATGGATCGTTCTATACGCTTATAGTGCTACCTAAAATTAATTAAGGAGCAATGATATTATTTTATTCTCTTCAGGTAGGTATGAGGATACTTTATCTTTATTTAGGTCATGTATACACACCGACAGCAGTATCCACTTAATACTTATGGTGTTATCTCATAGAATTTTTTGCCTTACACAGGCTTATATTATTATCTTTATAAGTGAATTAGTAAGATTTAGATTTTAATTTTTTGTTGTTTACAGCTCTTGGGATATGGTTCAAAACAACTTTTTTAAATTATCATTTTTATTATTACAGACGATTCTATACCTTTATATACGAATAAGATTGTTACCATTATCAATGAATGTATATATTACTTATAGTAATAATATACGATGATAATCATGATAAATATCATGATTTGTCAAAGGATTTCTCGTCCCATTTTGCTGGTTGACTCTTCCAATTTATCACCTATAGATGCAGTTGTAAGTAACATTTAAGCCAGTGCATATTACAGCCACTTAATATACATATATTTTACATTATCCTACTTACCGCACTTCCTTTTGCATTCCCGCTTGTAACAAAATAACTGCATTTAATATCAAAATAATTGCTTCCATTGGCGAATCGATACTCTGGGGCAACCACTCATAAAAGAGAAATTATATGTGGATGGCATCATTAAACTCCTATTTGTGTTTTATAAAGTTTACTTTAGTAGCCTCATTATAAGTTTCCTATCCTATAATCCGCATAGGCCGTAAATGAAGCAATATATTCGGCAAGTATAATTAGATGTGTTTAAAACTTTAAGTTGCCACACACGTTGAGTTTCCCAATACGAATTTTAACCTTAACTTGTGGTCCTTGTTCTGGTAAGCGATTGAGCGGATCGAAAATATACGGTTAACTTATAAAAAAGTATAAACATACTGATTTATTAAGAGGATTTTGATAAAGAACAAAGAAAGGGTTAATAAATTTAAACAATCGGGAGTATATCAAATTAACTGTGCGGATTGTAATGCCATGTATGTGGGTCATACCCGTAGAAGTATTGAAACTAGAGTACAAGAACATAAAAAAATCCATACTAAATAACGCAACAAATTCAGGATTTTCGACGCATTGTATAGAAAACAATCATTTTATAGGTACTGCCTCGTGAAAAGAAAGGAAAGCGCTTAGATCTGTTAGATCAATTAGAAATTAATAAAACTTTAATTATAAATCCTTGTACCTACTACGAATGATCAGATAGATTTTACACTTTCGCCCTTCTTAGAAAAGGTACTAAAAACTCGGGCTTTACCAGATGGTAAACAGATAAATAACTAAAACGCGCTTGGAAACATTTAGTAATAGACATTTACTCTATTGAAAAAGGTCTAATAAGCCGAAATACTAGTATAAACAGTGTTTTCTATATATTTCTTGAAACATCTAAATGAGAACTGTGTTTTTTTCAAAACAATTATTTTCACGATGTTTCATAAAGAACCATCCGCTTCTAGTATCCACTTTATTAAATATACTGATAAATAATAATAATAATTTATTTGAAGATGCCGGAAACAACTGCTCCACGGGCAATGTGATCCGACTGGCATTTGCATTACTTCGGAATCTCCATAGAAGTCGCCAAATCTTTCATTGAGAACGACCACAGACACTGACCGGTTTCGCGCTTTTTATGTGCTTATCAGAGTGCCATAGGTAGTGGATTCGATGAAACCGGTTTCTTTCTTATTACTTATAATTGTAATGAAAAATATGAGATAAATTTTCAGCTCCAGTTTGGAACAAAAGCACAAACTGAACTAACAAGAATGCAAATTAGATATTAAAATTTATATGAAAGTTGAACCAAATTGGTTGTTAAACTTGGATACAAAAAGAATTTACTACAAAAGCAAAACTACACAGACTTTTACTGTGTCGGTTAAAATCTGCCTAAAAACAATTAAACATGGCTGCGGTCGGCTGCGATTATACGAGGGTAACTAAGAATAGACTCTTTTGAATAATCTGAAATATACACCATTAAAGTTAATAGTACTTTCATGTGTACAGGCAGTTACGTACTATCGTATCAGAGGGTGGTATTACACCGAACACATTTTAATTATCCGATAATATTTGCAAGTAAAGTCGACTGGAGTGCCAAACAAGTTATTCAGCATGAGACACATTAAATTTCTTTAGAGATGTATTTATTAGATGTCATCTACGTGTACGTGGATTGTTGGTGTGCAGTCTATATTAAACAGACTGCACACCAACAATCCACGTACACTGAAAATACAATTTAAGTTTATACCTAGGTACAGATAATCAAGATATCTAAGATAATTAATCAAGATATCTTGCTATTCGGGGACTTTAGGGACACAGTGTATATCAAACAATACGTGAAAATATAAAATTACGAAATTCTGTGTAGGTGATAGCAACTAATTGAATTGTTATTTTCGGAATAACGCAGACTTTGATTAAGGCCCTCCCGAGGGTTTTATTACTAGAAAGCCTCCCTTATTTTACTAACAACTTTTCAGCCCTTAGGTTCTCTTTTATTTGATTTGGATACCGTTTTCATTACCTCTGACCTTTATAATGTTATAAAAAGGCCCTTGGACCCTCTTGTTTTAAATCAAGGGGTCTCACAATTTTCAAGGTACATACTTAAATATTTTTCGGTCCATGTAGAACTTTTATTACAAAGGAATCTGTGCGACAAGAACATTAATCATGTTCCTGTTCGTTTAAGGCAAACATTTAACAGATATATTAAATGAACCATTCTTAACGATACAAAACACCAGAAACAAACGATTCGGTATCTAGAATATACAGATACAGATGTTGCCTGATTTACTAGAAATTTTCATATATATGATAGGTATATGATAGATAGGTATTCTTATAGATACCGCCCTAGCTTAATAAAATAAGAATTCCGATTTTCCGACACTATACCGAAATCCGACACTATATTCTTCTATTGTTAGGTAAGTAATTTTATTTAAGAATCGTTTCTTAATATTGTTTTATTTGCTCAATTTTTTTTATAGAAATAAAAACGACTATGTCGAGCTTTGTAACAATGTTTAAAAATTGCGGTGGTATTTTTAATATTGCTTATTTAAGGGTTTTAGTATATTTGCCCAACGTCTTTTGGGTTCATTGATGCGAGTTTCTTAATTCCTTCTAGTTTGTCCCATGTTGTAAACTTTGTTGAACCCTTTACAAGGTGTTTTATAGACAATGTTCGATTCCACTCTGTTTTAATTTTGGTCTAGGTATATACAATTCTTGTTTGTGTTCTCGTTCTCGTCAATTATAAAAAATGATTTCTATTTTATTTTTTTACATTGACCATAACTGCGTTAAAAGAATAATAAACCATTAAGCGTTGAAAATTTTTTAGTAAAAATCAGGGTTGTATTTAAAAAAAATATATGGTTGATGAAATAGATATAGCAGATAAACTGACTATGCCATACTAAAGCATATAAAAAATTTCAAGGAGCAAGTGTTCTTCTTTTTGCTCCGGAATAACATAAATTCGATAATCCGATAATCTTTCAGCAATTAATTGCAAAACCGTTATTTAATAACTGTAATAGCGATAATAAGTATGAAGTGAAAATAGTTGCAAATATTGCATTGTATATATTTGAAATTGCACTTTCCACTCCGGCGAAAATGACATTCATTGTTGTTGTAAACTTTCAGAAAGACGTAATTACTTCGGCTTTAGTATGCATTATGTATTCAATTTCATCCAAGTTTCTTAAAACAAGTTTGCACAAAACAACGATTTGCGAATCTAGAGAAACATTTGTCATATCTTGATACTACTTCAGAGCGTCTGTAATTTCATGCTTAAAAAACACCTTGGAAACTCATTTGAGCCAATTTTCTTTTTTGACAATCCCATCAAGGCGGCCTCGTCGCCACGTTGGCATTTGTTTTGAAGGATGACGGGCTCTGCAGCTAACTCCGTGACAGGCTTTATGTCGCAACTTTTCCAATTCATTTAACTTGGAAAATATCTTGCTTGCCTTGCCTTAAACAAAATGACATCTGGAAATAAAGGTATGACAATCTATTCTTCATAGCACCCTCGTTCTTTAACAGAAAAATGTATGAAACTTCTGTAGCGCGATATTACCTAAATAAATAAAGAATAAATCAAATATACCCACCTCCTTGTCTAATTACGCAAAAACTAAGCAAACGGGATATATAAGGTATAAAATACTAAGATTATGATTATTTTGGGTAAAACTTCTGTGTGTTGAGTATTTAATATAAATAAATATTGTCTCTCTTCTCTCTTTAGCCAATAAGAGAAGTAAGCCATTCTGACAGCATTGCAGAACATCACAATGGCAATCGACATGTTGTTACCAAGTTACTTTTGGGTCAAATATTACTCCTAAAAAATGTATATTTTGAGAGTTTGACAAATCCCGTATTCTTCTCAAATAGAATTGCAATTTTTTCTGTTTTGGTTGCATTAAGGCACAATTTATTATTTTTTTTAAACCACTCGTTAGTTCTCGATTGCGCGCTTAGTATTTTGTGATCTAATTCTCCATACTGAGGCATTCAAGATGTGCCTTTAAAAACAATAAAGGACCCATAATAGACCTTTGTGGTACACTATGTTGGATATATTTGGTTTGCAGCGGTGTTCCATTTAATGATGTAATTTGTTTGGGATGTAATAAGTACCTTTGGGATTCTTTTTGAAAGAATTAAGGTTTTTAATTTAAGAAATTGTTATTGTATATATATACTATACAAACTTGCTGGCCTATCATTGGTCGTACAATCTGTTGGAATATTGTAACCTATTTTTAACCTCCTGTATATTTCATACAATGTTTTTAGATTATTTTCCTCTAAAATGTTCTGTTACATAGACATCATATACCAATCTGTCAATAATTGTGCAGAAAAAGGCAATATATCTTGAAGTATAAAGATGCCTTATAGCGGAATAGCACTCTGTAACATCTAACAAAATTTCTTCATAAAATTCAACAATCCGTGACAAAGCGCCCGTCATAAATCAATCTTGCGCACAATCCGTCTAGATTCAAATTTATTGGCCATTGAGGACTATATCATGCAGGACGTATATCCCTTCGAAAGGTGTATCAACTTGACGTATATTAGAAGGATATCATAGTCACAGTCTCGGGCAGTTAGATAGGTAGATAGGCGACTTGTTCTCCGTTCCTATTCAGCTAGAGAACAATACCAAACAGCTAGATACTTTACTATCTAAAAGATAGTATGAATATAGTTGCAGTAAAACAGATAATTTTAAAGTAATAATAAAAAAATAAAAATTCATTGTGTAACAATAGCAGTATCAGAGATATATAAATAAACATTTCAAATTAAAAACTATAAAAACAGATCAAGCAATTATTCTCGCATTTTTTTGTTGGTTTTCCAGGAATAACCTCTTTTTAAGAAGAATAAGGTACATTTCATCTAAATATATATTTTTCGACGAGATACAATCATCAAAATGAAGTTATACTCAGGCAATTCTTTTTAACTTCCTTTATTTTATTTTTCTTGTTTTTAATTATGCCTAGTTAACTTTTATGACTGTTATTCCGTACATGTTGTGTTAATGGAGACTTATAGCCTATCTAGTAATATCATCGCCATTTCCCATGATCCGTTATTTGGCAAACAAAATGGATCCATGTAGTACATAATACGTACGCCCTTTGTAGTGCGGATAAAGGGATATGGTATTCACTACCCACTGTATATAGTATGCCGCCTCCTCTCCCGCGTTAGGCACTTACTTTCGAATTTATTGGAAGGAGATGCCGAAAACAACTACTCCCCTATGCAACAACTATGCCCCGACTGGTATTGCATTACTCCGGGTTCTCCATGGAAGTCACCACATCCTTCATCGAGATCAACCACCAGACACTGACCGGTTTCGCGCTTGTTATGCACTCGACAGAGTGCCATAGGTAGTGAAATCGATGAACGATGTTGCGTAGGTATCGTATTATCGATTCCACTACCTATGGCACTCTGACGAGCGCATAATAAGGACGAAACCGGTGAGTATCTGGTGGTTGATCTCGATGAAGGATGTGGCGACTTTCGTGGAGATTCCGGAGTAATGCAACGCAAGGTCGGGAAGTATTTCTCGTGAAGTAGTTGTTTTCGGCATCTGCTTGCAATAAATTAGTAAGATTGTCTTCCTGAAAGACAATACAAGGTCAAAGATAAAGAGGTCACTACTGTAATGGCGCCTACGGATAAGCAGGTCGCTATCTATCTGTCATTTTGACAATAACTGTCAGCCGGTTAGTAACAAAGACCCAACGAAGGCACTACGGTGTGTTTCTCACCACTAATAACTTACTTCTGAAATTATTCCTGTGATTATAATGAAGAATTTATTATGAATTAATTTATTAAATATTTAATAAATCGAATATGAACTTCGAACTCATATAAGGTGCATATTTAAATCATCTTTCTAGGGGTAGAGTCCTGTCCATGTACTGCCGTAAATCCATTCTGGCGGCAGTAAGCTGCGAGTTTAGATCCAAGTGTGCGATAAGCCAGACCTTCTTCGATCAATACCCACTCAATCGGACGCTGGCACGAGCGTAATACGACGGCGGCGTCTATAGCTTGTATCTGGGATAGTAGGTGAACTACCGACCGAGACAAACAATGACTGTCAAATAGGGAGATTTTTTAGACGGGTCGGTCGCCCGGACCGATGTGGATTACACGATTCAGTGACTTTTGATAAAAATATAGCAACTGCAACTGTTTATCTTGCGTTGTACAAGGGGCAAGCACTGACAATAAAGGTTCTTAGGATTATAGTAAAAACCATTTATTTGGTTGGGCCGTTGGATCTCTTTACACAGGTGATCATGCTTATTTGTATATAATAATATTAAAAACTTAATGTCACTAATGCCAGTGCGTTACACATGAATCGTATTCAGGCCTATGATATATCCTATATGTTATTTTATAACCAAGGCTATTAAGTTTATATCCAATCGGAAGCCATGTTTTTGAAAAATATTAATTTCTAATTGGCTATAAAGTTTAACATCGATGTTACTTTAACATGGGGTCAAGGAGTCTAATACCTAGTCACTGACTCCAAGGGAATAGCTGAGTGGGAAGTTGGCAATCCCATCAGGAAGCTTTTCTCAAGACCGTCAGTGCGCGGCGAAGAGCCACATCCTGCTCGAGGTGGCCCTACATATGACTAAACACGGTAGATCTAGACGAGGAAGGTCGATAAATCACTCCGGCACCAGGGTGATAGGTGCCCCTAAAGGGTCCTCCGGAATACTGGGCAACCTTCCAGAGTATGCTTACCTTGCCACAGTAATGCGGGGCTCCGCATTACTGTGGCATTCCCTTGCTACTGGTGGGACTTTTATGGAAAATCAACTTGTAGAAAAAACCACCTGACGATGGGGATCAAACCCTCGATTCCAGGCAACTGGGGAATTCATAGAGATTTGGATCAATCCAACTCTTAATAACAGCCCGATCCCATCGGATCAGGAGAGCAGGCTGCTAAAGTCTCCGACACCTAAGACCGGACAAGGAGGCAAAATTGGCCATTACTGGTCACTGCCGTTTAAAATATCATCTGTACAAATTCGGCCTAGCAGAAGATTCTGAGTGCCGCTTGGGCTTAGAAGATGATGAAACGGCAGAACACATATTATGCACCTGCCCCACTGGGGAAACGATCAGATAATCATTAGTTGGCAAAGGACAACTTCTGCCAGAGTATCTGAATAAGTTCTCACCCAACAAGGTGATCAGCTTCATTAAGAGGCTGGACCTGTTCGGTGAAATATAAGTAGGTGTGAGCCACAATAGACCACATAATCGCGATGGAGGGTCTGGTTCTCGGTCCACTCACTTTTGAACCTAACCCATTTTAACATCAAATGATACATCATAGGGCCGATTATCTGTCCATTTCTAACAGCGGATGTTACTTAGAGTTAATCATGTACTTTTTCGTTGATAATAATGTCACACATTAGCCACGGAATATCATATAACAATATAATATAATATAATAATCATACCGCAATGAGCCACAACTTTCTTATTTGAAATGAATTCTATACTTTTTATAATTTATTGGAAAAGTGATAGTGGTACCACTGGAGGTGATTAAAACTGCTGCTCCTCCTGGTTATCTTCTTGATCTAATTCTACTCCTGCATTTTTTTATATTCATAATTCCTTAAACGTCGATATTGATTACTAGCTAAACCCTAAATTAGTCTTAAATGACTCGTAAGGTCAAGGTACTGAACCACATAAGAGTTCTTAATTCTACCATCATTTAAGTGAGCCTTATATTACTCGAACATAATACTGATCTTTTTGATCTCCTGTAAACTGAAGATCAAAATGTTAGCGAACAAATAAATATAAATTCAAAATACCTACAGTACACTTTTAAAAAACATTTCTCGTGTCCATTTTTCATTTACAAAGTGTGACTGATAGAGCATAGCGAAAAGTTGTCTAAATTTGAATTACGCTTTCAATGAATAACAAAAAAAGTATACATTTAGCAGAATAACCTACTTTATTGATTTTACTTATATCGCCACCTTAAAATACCAAGTAGTTTTTGTACCCTAAATTTAAGGACAAATATTTGAGCTGCTACTTTATAGGGTGTAAGAAGCACAGTTAGTTCGTCAACCCCTATTTGACTTTAGCCAAATAATTACAATGAAGATAATTAAGAACCTAGCCAGAAAAAACGAGAAGTTTCCCTTAATTTAATTCCTTCAAGATTAGTTTCAAAGGAATAACCGAAAAACTTTAATACTAAATAAAGGCTTGATAAGATAGAGCAAATGTAAAGGCAAGTTGCTGAAGAGTAAATAAGATAAATAAGCCTATAAGATACAGATTCATTAGCCAGAATCCCTGAAAGTTTCGGAGTGGGTTGGAGAAAGGGAACATTCCGACATAAAAATATCAAATTCCGTGGTGTCGTCTTTGTTTTTGTTCTCTACGGCGTCTGCAAGTTAAGCTGAAACAAGGATAACTTAATTTTACGGGGATTTATCACAGGTCTGTAGGATTATGTATCCCAACGTTTGCCTTGCGAATACTAGTCAAAAGGTTTTATTTATTTCCAATGTAATTTCAAGCTGCCTAAAATATTAGGCCATCCTTCATGTACCTGTTTAGGAAAAAATAAAACTCCTGTCGAAAATTTAAATTGGAAGGAAAATTATGTTAAAGTTCTTATTGAAAATGGGACATCCTATACATTTTTAGGTATATATTTGAATAGAAGATCTTACAAGCTACAAAGAAGTTGATAATGTTTTCCTGATAGTGACATTACGCTATAGTCTTTTAGAGCTACGACTTTTGGTTTTAAAAATTAGCCATTCCGTTAAACCAGGAGATCAATTTAAATAAGAGTATGGTCATAGGATTTACAAGATAACTTCTACTCATTCTCTATGCATTCTTTCCAAAATATGGACTGTCTTTATTAACGAAAATAGGTTTTAAGGTTCTGGGTCCTTGGCACGCAATATAAAAGAAACGATTATGAATGCACCTAACCGATTAATAAAAATATCAAGTCGGAGTTCAGAATCATTCGAATTATAATCAAAATAGCTTAGAAGTTGGCTAATAATATTAGTAATCGAAATATAATAACAAAACTACAGAGAAATAGACCGAGCTTTCAAGTCGGAACACGGAGTAGCTTAGGTCCACTATTAATAATTACAATTTTGCGAACTACCTAACAAAAGATACAAAAGGAAAAGCAGAGCGAACATTAATTGGATCAACGACTTGATCCTCTGAAAATTAGATTGTCTACAGTATGCCGGCGACAGTATCAATAGTGCACAAAGGAGAAAGCAGTCTCTCGTTAAACAAATAGACTTAAGAAAACAAACTCTTAAAAGTGGAAATAAGAATTAACAAAAGTAAAACTATTTTAAATGAGGAATTAAAAATTTGTTGAAGTGGTAGAACAGTAGTGACTTTGCATTGAGACAGGGAATGTATTATCCATGCAATACTACGTAACAGACTACGGAAAATTATGACTCTTGTATTAGTAACAAATCACTGAAATAAAAATTAAATACCAACCAGTTAAACAGCAAGTATTACCAAATTTGATTCACTATGGAATAGACAAATGTAAATGGTGATCCAAGAACTAGTTTCGTGGTTCAGTTTCTAAATTGATTGATATATCCTTTATCACAACAGATTTTGACCCCTAGGGCATATTTTGTGCCCTACGGCGCTTAGAGTGAAGACAACTCATACTGCTTTTTCTGGAGATCATTCACTGAAAGTTTTTTTCTATTATAGTCGTGGGATATAGAATACGCCATTCAGGATCGAGAAGAGCAACACACTTCAGTTTCAGTTTTTTTCTATATCTATCTTTTTGATAAACTAATGATAAATAATTCAATGTTGTAATGATAACAAGTATAGTACACTTGTTTTTTATATGAATGGCAAATAATGCATTAATGTCCTGTCTAAATTAGCACAGAAGAAGTTGCAGAGAACCTAAATATAGAGGGTGCGAAAGTAGATGAGTACGATCGATTTTATTTTGAGAACATACTGTTCTCTTCATTTTGAGAACAGTATGTTCATTCATTTATTCATTCATTCCTCTCATAACATGAGAGGAACAAAATAAGTTAATAGACATGAGTAAGAACAGACAATGATGGTTACATTTTACATTGCTTCACGATCGCGGCAGTATCTGCCACAAAACAACTTAAGAGTAAGGAGAATGGGATTGGTCACTGTCCCGAGTCACGCCTAGAGGATCACGATCTAATAGGTACAGTGAAGAGGGGAGTGAACACGTGCTTTGCCTTGGGGGAGTCCTTACTGGTCAGCAGGCGTAGCTCATAAAATAAGATCTGAAATGTGGCATCTATGGATATGTTTTATTTCTGTTTAACTGCCTTACAAAAGACTTTATCCTCTTCCTTCTCATTTCTTAGAATTTAGTTGTGTGAAAGTGAGAATACTGCTTTCACTGGCTTAAAAATTACATCATTTGTCATTTTAAAGTTAATACGGGCTGGTTTGGGTAATATTCTCATTAATTTCGAATTTTAGAGATAACGGTAATTAAGCTGAATATTTTTTTATATCCTGCGGCGCATAAAGTTTAAGCCAAAGTATTAATTACGTTTTTCTACCATTTCCTTCTTATTTAAAAATGAGGGACGAATTTAAACAAAAAGTTAGAGGATTTAGGTGAAAGCAGTTAAACAATTTGGGATGATCATTTATTACATTTTAGAGAAAAGGAAATAAATGCTCTAAGCTACAGAATACCGGGCAGTAATAAAAATGAAATAAGTTCTTCTTAATAAGAGAAATAAGAAATATGTTTTATTATAAACAAACAGCTCTTGAATTCATTTTCTTGCCTGCTCCTCTGCAGGAGAAACTAATCTCGACGAATCCAGTCAGATGCAACTTAATGAATTCAACCAACCGTACAGAGGATATAAAAGCTCGATTACCCGAAATACCTCGGGAACTATATATAAATATAATTATTTTATAAAAGACTGTAATAAGAACATTTAATTTATAAGCCTGCACCCACGGAACATAAGTTTATATGGAGAATCTCGTTAGAGTTAAAATATTATTGTTTTCTATGAGCATTGTTCTATGACAGTACTGTCCCTTTACACAGTCAATCATTAACAACCAAATAATACAAAATACTGGTCCCACACACAAGTCCAAAGAAATATTAACTCTTTTGTTTTTTGATATTCCGATTTATCAGAAATGGCTTTTAAAATGCGTCTTACCGGCAAATTTAAAATCGTTTGTGTAATAACGAACTTCCCTTTACTAAAAAAAGTACAAAATGGTACATCAAAATTAACGGAAATCACTAATTTAACGCAACAAATGCTCGAAGTGTTCCTCATTCACAGCGATATAATAGCCCAGTCTATCGTAAAAACTACCAAGTACATTTTTAATTCATTCTGGAGAAATCAGCGCAAGTTCGTCTCTTATATGGTATTCTAATTCAGTAAGATTATGGGGACGATTTTTATACACCTTGCACATATAAAATGTGTCTCATTTTAACTCATTGAAAATGCTGTCTATCTCTAACTAGTTTCATCCACACATGAGTAGAGTTCAGGTGCGTAACACGGTTTGAGTTCTTCGTGCGTATTTTTACTCGTGTTTTTGTGCTTTTTATTGTTTACTTATAGCTTGAAATAAAGTTTTATGTGATTGTAATATGAATATAACATTCTATATTGGTTTAGTGCAATTAATTCAAAGTGACAGTGTAATTTAGACTTACAATAAATGCCTCAAAACAGTCACCCACTGAGTTCGCCTTGTATACTTAAGGCTTAAAATAAAAGAGGTGCGTCGGACATCAAGGGTTTGACTCTAAATCCAACGAGCAACGGGGCATAAAGTAAATTTTCAGGAAATGGAAATCGCAAGGCATCAAAGTAAGGGTGGTTTTTTGACCCCTCAAGCTATAAAAGGGGCCATCGATATGCGAAATGTCTTTAATTCAATACGCTTATTCGAACAGGCAGGTTATGCTGCTACGAACATACCCATTGTCTTTTACGACACCCAAATGACATAGCTTAAGAATCGCGCCTTGGATGTCTTATAGGAAAAATAAAAGCTCTAAACTGCTCGCTGCTCGCTGTTCGCAGTGTCGCGGATAATGGGAGTTCATTACTATTACAAGGAAATGAGCATTTGATCTTTTTTACGATGCCGCATTATATTTCAATTTTATCATTAAATTCTTCCTCTTTGTCAGTCTATTAGAGGGTGCATTAGAAGAGTGCGAACATCTCCTCCCTGAAACATCTGGGCTAAGTCAATAAACCTGAAGGAAACAAATTGAATCTAGATTAAAGTTAATCAAATTGTATCTTGTCAATGCAATTTTGCGCTAATTTCAAATATGGTATCTGCATATTTTAACATCAGTTATCATATAAATTTTTACAATTTCACCACTGATGTGTTCTCAGATACAACAAAATTAAACATCTATACACTTTACTGAGATCGCGATTGGATACTTGTGAAACATTTTTTAAATAGTACCCCCTGACACCCTATCTTGTAATGTATGTTATTATGAAAGAGCTTAATGTGTTGCACACTACCTCGTATATATCAATGCAATTAGAAACCCTAATGAAGATTTTTAAATAAGAACCGTAAAATTGGCATACGAACTGTTGCTTTCCCACTTATCTGATCCCGACTACCAATAACTTTAAAACAAGACCTAAGACCTTTTCTCTCCAATAAAATTTGTGAACGTACTATAAAGAGGCAAACTAATATTTTTTCAATGTTATTATTCATCATTTCATCAAGATCTACAAAGGCCACGAAAAACTGTAGGACAGAGATGGACAGATTGCTTGATTACGAAATTCTTCAATATGGTACCTGAAAAAAATTCAAGGTTATTATATTAATTAAGAGCACTCAATTTGAATGAAAATAAAAATGGTGGCTTGCTGAAACTGACAGAAATATTATTCATTTAGTGATCAACAACAGAAATAGAAAACTTTCATTTACTTGAAAGTGAGTGGCATTTCTAAATTTTATTTTAAATTGACACACATTCGACTTTGACTGTATCTTGGAATTGTAATTTAATCGAAATCTCAGAACATTTATACTGAAATCCGTACAGGTTATTTTATATTAATGTTGGCTATCTTGTTTTTTATCGTAGCCAACGGCATTCCTACCTGTGTACTAGCTGAAATAAAACTATTATTATATATTTATTGGAAATAGCGTAAACAACTACAGTCTGGCGACTGGTTCTTGATCAGCGATGAAAGGGGGAAGCCCTACAAAAAGTGTTACGATAAGTCGCGTACGGATATTGTATGGTCAAACCATAGACATATAATACTAGGGGAGACAGAACATTCCATTAAGGCGCAATTCCATTGGGGCAACATTAGGCAACATGTAGTATGCTACACGTCGTCTGGTGTTTCCTGATTTGTAGATATGCGGCTATGCCACAGCCTTTAAACAATGTCGCACGAGCAACGTGTCGCCTAGTATGACATGCGCTTTGTAGCATATGTTTGTAGCGTGCTTCTATAATCAATTCAATAGAGGCAACTTTAATTTGCAGCATCATGTCTTTACAAACGCTCGCAGCGGCTGCATATTTGGTTATAGCATTGAATAGAAAAAGAAGAAGAAAGCCAAGGTGGTGGAGGAGAGAGTTATATGTTGGAGGTGAAGAAGCTCGGAATAATTTTTTTAACAAATTGATTGCTGACGATGAAGCTTTATTTCGAAATTTTACGCGAATGAGCAGAGAAGATTTTGAATACTTACTAGGGAAGATCTCGCCGATTATAAAAAAATGTGACACCAACTTTCGTGAGGCAATACCAGTTCATGTGAGGTTATTAGTAACATTAAGGTATTTAGCTACCGGTGATAGCTATCCCTCACTTATGTATCTGTTCCGGATCTCAGAACTAAGCATTTCGCGAATTATTCCAGAGGTATGCAGAGCTCTGATCGACGTCTTACATGATTTTGTCAAGGTAAGTAAAATTATTATTACATATGTTAAATATTTTATTGTCCATAAAAAATATATTATTACAAGATTTCAAATATCTTATTCTGATAAAGGGTTACTAACTAGGAATTCAGAGAGTATTGGAAAAGCTGATAAGTCTTCTCGTTGTGTCTTGTTTCGAAAGTTATCGAGTGGCTGTACATAGCTATTGGTGGGCCCAGAAAACGTTGATTGATGCGAACAAGCAGATGCCACGGAGGGTGGTCCACTGTAACTATTTTCATAGTTTTCAAGAGGTGTGGAAGTGCGAGTACTAGCGTTGGTATCATATTTGCCCATACCTGCTTCAAATAAGATATTATTCATCAAGTGCTTTACAATTGTTCGTGCTCTAGGAGTTTGATTTCGCAGCTCATTAGCTACATGCTCTCCGTACGTTGAACACTCATCTCTTTGACATGCACTTTTTAAAATCCTATATGCTTCTTCTTCGCGATCCGAAGGAGATTTGGAGCGCTTCTTTTTTCCTGTGTTTTTCTTCGGGGCAATGCCTATGTCACTTCCCTCTTCACAGCTTTTGCCTTCGCGTTTATCACTGACTTCTGTTTGACTATCTTGCGTATCTGAGGCCGAAAAATCATCCCCATTCTGCAACAACAAAAATACAAATAAAATAAAATATTAATTAATAATAATAATTAATTCTTATAATATAAAATATAATACACTCAAAGCACCTCAGTAAATGTGAACAGCGCACGTGAACAACCATAATTAGCGTTCGTCGCATTCAAACACTATATATGATTGATTGGCCAGCGTGTTGCAGATTTCAATTATCACGTTCTGACCGTTGTTTGCATTTACTGACTCTAGTTTCAGTATAATTTAGATGTATCAACTGAATTATAATTTATTTTTCCAGATTCCAAGCACTGAAGATGGATGGAGAAAGATAGCAAGAGATTTTGAAGTTTCCTGGAATTACCCACATTGTGTTGGAGCTTGTGACGGAAAACACATCGTTATGCAAAATCCTAAAAACAGTGGTAGTCTGTTCTACAACTACAAAGGAACTTTCAGCATTGTTTTGATGGCAGTTGCAGACGCCGACTATAATTTTATATATGCTAATATTGGTTGTCAAGGCAGAATATCGGACGGAGGTGTTTTTCGAGAAACAACATTTTACAAAAAGTTGGCAAATAATAACCTAACATTACCACCTCCGCAGTCACTTCCTGGCAGCAATAAGTGTTCTCCCTATGTTATATTGACGGATGATGCGTTTCCTCTCCAGGAACACATCATGAAACCGTTTAGCGGCTACCATGACAAAGGTTCTTCTGAGAGACTATACAACTATAGACATTCACGCGCTCGCAGAGTAGTAGAAAATACCTTTGGGTTGCTAGCGTCAGTGTCTCGTGTCTTTAGGAAACCACTAATGCTAAATGTGGAGAATGCTGAAATAATTACAACAACATGCATTTATCTTCATAACTTTTTGAGAAGAAGTAAAACATCGAGACCAGTGTACTCTCCTCAAGGAATATTTGACAATGAAACACGAGATGGAAACATTATTCCAGGATCATGGAGGGTAATTACCCAAGGCGACACTGGTATACAGGATTTACAACATAGAGCACGGAGGTCAACCTTTGAAGCCAAAGAAGTTAGGAACGAATTTATGAGATATTTTACATCAGATGAAGGACGTGTACCTTGGCAAGATCTTTATGCCTAAGTTTAAAAGTATTATTCTACAATAATTGAAGTGGATATCTCTAATTATACTTAAATTTGTATGTTGTTATGTGTTCTCGATTCGTTGACTTTCATTTTAATTATTCACTTTATCGACTGAATGCTCTAGTAATACATCTAGTTAAGTATATAATAATATTCCGTTGTAAAATATTGTTCTTATATGTATCCACTTCAATGGTTGACCAGTATATATACATAAAGTTTAAGTAGATGTATTCTCGAAAACATTGAATAAATTGAAGATTCTAGTATTTGTAAGTTTACATATTTTAATATAAAAAAAACTCACCACAGAGTCCTCTCCGTCGTCACTTGCCGTGGACGTTGTTGGTCTAGGTTGATCGACGTCTAGTAAAAAACTTAACAGGTCAAATGCAAACCATTTTGCTTTCTTAGAAGGAGATGAACCACTCTTCTTTTTTGATTGTTGTAGCTTTTTTCGTTCCCGATGGAAAGCTGAACGCAAATTCTTGATTTTCTTTTTCAACTCAATCACAGTGCATTCGTATTTACTAGCTAACTGTTTCAACTTATCATTTTTAAGTCTGTTGTCTTTATAATCAGCAATTTTATTATTCCACAATTCCGGAGAATTATGATAATCTTCAATAAATAATGTAGTTTTCTCATTATTCCATTCCATGTTGCCGGATACAAGTCGCACCGATCCGCTGACTGTTGGATAATGACGACATCGTTCGACACGCTGAATCTTGTCGAAAATTGACGAATGCGTCTAGGCAACAACGGTAGACATGTGGCATGCGGCAAATATACATGCTACATGTCGCTTGATGTTGCTTCAGTTGAAAAACTAAGTGTAGCATGTGTCATTGTCGCATGCTACATGTTGCCTAAATGTTTCTCCAATGGAATTGCGCCTTTAGAAAAACACCATTTGTTTACAATCATACACACTTTCACACTTGTACATAAGTTGGAAGGAGATGGGTTTATAAAATGGCAATACTGTAACCTAGGCGTCCACGTCCGATGTTATCTTTACCAGTGGTGTGCAGTTTTTTTTAGGGATCATTACAATAAGTTTTAATATAAAGGTTTATTTATGTTAGAACTGAGATTTGTGTGGGGGCAAATAAGACATGTATTACTGCTTGGACCTATATATTCTCAATACTCTACAAAATCATTATTAAAATCTCAGCAGAATGTTATATAAACAATTCAAAACACTTATAATGGTGTTTCATTCATTGTCGTTGGTCTTGACACAGCTGGTCCTAATATTCGGGCTTCCTGTGTTTCTATTGCACCGAAGAAAGTTTTGCCCATGCCTAAACGGATGCTACCTATAACATTAAAAGACATAGGTATGAATGATTTTTGAGAAACTATTCTGCATATAGTAGAGCGCTATAAACGCATTTCTCTACTGCAGGTTTTCCTTTTGTTTATTGTATGGCAGTCAAGCGCTATTCACACATTTCTCGTCTGCAAACCTTATGAATGCAAATCATTCATTATCAATATAATTTATTATTTAATTTCCTTATTATTATTATTCAACAGCTTTAAATTTCCAAGCTTATAAACACTAATATTTATACAGTATGCCTCAGTAGTTCCACAAAAATATAGTTGGATGTTTATACAACTATAAAAAAAATATTTATTTTTGTGGGCGCTATTCACGAATTCCCCCTCGTATCTATTTTTATAAACTTTTACCTAATACATATCCTTATACATTTAAAGGAACAGATCGGCATTATCCAGCTTTGAATTATTATAATAAACAATTAGATAAAATGTTTTTCTATGGCATGTCCAATTAACTGTAATAATAGCTGAAAAATTTAATAATTAATTAATTAATAAACGGGTTAATTTTCACATAAAATAATAGTTTCAACACTCTAGCAAATCAATCAATTCATCTGTGCTATTTAAGTCACTATCAGAACTAACGTCTTTTTTAAACTATCTGCTGCTGCTTACAACCATACACCTTTTGTAACCTTTAATACCTTTTTACGGAATAATTTCCTAACTATTATTTCCCAGTAGCTATAGTTACCTTGTACAGCCCGCCACATTTTAATTTTCCAGTTACCTCTTTGCCGTCTGTAACAACACTAGCCCAAAGACAAGATCACTTTTTGTAAGTAACACTTCTTTTTCTTATCAAACCTTTTCTTCATTTCTTGACTGAGAAGCTTATGAATGCAAATCATTCATTATCAATATCATCAATGATCAAGTTTTCTTTTTACTTTATCTCTCATAGCTTGAATTTCTGTATTATCTTATTGGATTTGTTTAAACATTTACATTTACAGTTTTATTTATACCCCAAACTCCATCAGGAAGCTTTTCCAACCACTAAAAAATCCACATTTGTTTGCTCTCAGGAAAGCTACAACAATAATATTCTGTATTAAAATATAACAAACATCTAATAGGTTTATTTTTCTGCATTTCAAATAGTTGCAACAAAATTATTTACTGTTTAAATACTGGAAATCCAGCCTGGAATTGGACAATAATTTTATTACAACGCTACTACATCATTTTTCGGTCTAAAATGCTTTAATTCCAAAAATTTTATAGAAAACAGATAAATATTTTTTGCAATAATTTACTTAAAATTTAGTTAACAACACCACTGCTTACGCTAAAAAAACATAACCTTACTTACCGCCGAAATACCAGTCGGGGGTTAGAATAGTCGCCTTTTTTACAAACCACGCACTGTTGAACTATTGTAGATTGATTATAAAAGGCTCTAAATACCTCTACTGCCAAAAAAACACTGCAAATAAATAAAAAATCCCAAAAGATCACAAACACAGCACAGCAACATTGTAACGTCATCTTTTGACATAAAAGCGTCATTTGATAGCAAAACAGCCGTACAGCATTTCCATAGTATTTCCCTAACACGATAATAATTTTATGTTATTAGGAAATTATAAATAATTTTAAAAGTAGAGATTATGTATTTTCATTAAAAAACACAGATAAATATTTAGTATATTATTTTTTCTTAATTATACATAAAAATTCAGATAAATATAATTAATATACTCTTCGTTTTCAAACACCGGCGGTAGATCTAGGGCAATCCGCATAGATTTTACATCATTGATTTTTGTTGAAAACGATGTCTGATCGGCATAAAATGTAAACAATTCTGTCTCCCCCTTCTTTTGTCTATGGGTCAAACTTTATACAAAAATAATTTTTTTCATTATTTTCTTTAAACTTGCTTTGCAACAATAAGTTAGATTATAGTCTACCCATAGTCAATACAAGGATTAGTCCGAAAATCTTATACTTGTGTGGAAGAAGGGGCGGCATATTATTATTTTGCGCATCAGAAACAACTTTCTGATCATTTTCTAATCATTTTCTGATTATTATCTATAAATCAAAGAGCACGGTTCCTACAAATTTTTAATATTTTACTCTTGAGTCCATATTTATTTCAATAATAATTATAATCTTAAATGTTAAAATCTGAATTTGTAAATATGTTTCAAGTATTTGTTGTATAGTTTATAAATATAAGTCTAGGTTTATTTGAAACTATATTTATTTTTTCTTTTATTTTTCTTTTATTTGTTTCTCACCACTACTAATAAATCTAGGTTTCCATTTTCTCCACAGGCTTCAGGACATAATAATAATATTCTGACATAAATCTTTTCTTCATGTAAACAAATCAGAAGCAACATTGAGTATAGTATAATGTTAACATACCAAAACTCTACAGTTCATTTTATTTAATTTCCCTACTCTAAGATTATGGTTGGTTGAAAATCAAATATCTGATTTGTGATTCGATATTACTACTGAATAAAAAAATTGGAGTATTGTAATACTTTGTATATACACACCGGGTGATGATAAAGTTCGGAACAAAATTCGTAACTGCGTTCTTAAATATTTTTAGGAAAATGGCTTGAACACATCAAATTTTTTATTAATAAATATACAATAAAAACGATCAAAGTTGGAAAACAAACCGTATGGTAAAATTTATCTAGATTCAGATAGAATTCTGGCAGATGATTATTTGTCTGTATTTAAATTTACAATTTGGTAAAATTAAACAAAATACTAAAAGTATAATTACTAAACTTTTCTCTGAGTGTATTTCACAGACACGGTTGGACTGGATTTAAAAAAATCCTATTTTCTGTCACTTTCTTCAGAAGTTTTAGAAAGTAATATTATCTCTAGCACCTATAAAAAGATTTTAAAACTTCTTCGGAAATATTTTTCATATTTTACCATACACAATCACTCCTGCGCGGTGATCGAAGAACACTCTAGAATTTATTCATTTATAAATAGGCAAACAGATCTGCAACAAGTTGCTATTATGCCTTAGCACTCAAGTCAATACTTGTCCTTATAATTCACCCAGACTTCCCGCCCTGTCGCGTATTCTATAAATTTGACAGGTAAAAACCCCTAATGCTACCCGTTGTCATCTCATTATCTCCAGTCAAATATAATATTCTTTTATTTAATGCGCAACAGGTTTCCATAATTTATATGGTAAATTAAATTACTAAGAAGCTTTTATCATGCTTATGTTGGTCTCTAGAGTGAGTTGCAAGTAAGAATACGATTTTATAATAATTTTAACTCACTTCTATGATGTACAATTTCAAAGATTATGTTTAGTAGTAATATCTTTAGATGAACAATCAAGAATACGAGATTTGGTGTTATTTTAAAAAAAGGGAAATAATGGAAACGTAAAAGTAAATAGAAATAATCGATAGTGATCATGAACAGTGACCACTACAAAAGTATGGAAAAAATACTTCTTTTATGCCGAACAGTTTTAAAAGAATGATATAGTTTAGACCGGATCTTGATTTGTATCTCTTAAACTCTGTCAATAACTAAATGTAAATTTGATATTGGTATAATAAATATAAATTTCGTCTCGGAATTTATGAATGGAAATATTATTATCATCATGGAGATTCATATACCACAAGTGGGTCTTTTCTTAGCCCCACTTCGCCTAAGTAGGGCTAAAAAGTGATTATAGTTTCTAGCAACCGAAACATCGCAATGAAAATCTAAATATACAGCGAAATTCCTCGAAAAAACTTGCTATGAAAAAATGTGATCAGATTTTACAAATTCCTCTAAATAAAAAAGTTACAGACGATTTTCGAAAATGCCACATTAACTTTTTTTCACACTAACTCAAAAATCTGAAGAGCTACGACCAATCTGTAAGCGCCATTAAGTTAGCAACAGAACTGTCTAAAACTTTCCCCATTTAACCATTTGCCTTTCTCTGATAGTTTCCAAGATACCATCAGATATGCATGTATCATCAAAATGGTCCACAAATAGCAATATTGTGTTTTCAAGAGAATAATTTACTTTCATTTGCCTATGTTAATATTGATTACAGTTGAGATATCCAAAGTAGGTGGTCATTATTACCTAACCGTTTCACTTTTAATTTTAACGCGTTTTAAAATGTGTTTAACTGAAGTGACATTATACTATTTTGGATCTTAAAAGTTGAAGAAATATGCAAAGCTATAATTTTAACTCGTTTCAGATCTAAAATCGTAGTACCTACAAGAAATGACTCGGTTACGCCTTCATGCTATCGCTAGTGATTCCGTAATAATTTTAAGATTCACTATTCTCCCTAAGGTGCGCTACTGATTCTATTCATCGCACGCCAAAAATGTCTTCGGGGTAGCTATTTATGTCGTCGATAATCGAAAACTTGGATTGTAGGCAATCAAAAACTTCATTTTATTACTTCCGTATGGTCTAATGGTGGAAATCGAAAGAAAGTCGCAAGATGTTTCCAATGTTTTTGAAAACGCTCAATGAATATTTGATAGCCTTCATCGATTGAATTGAGTTGTGTTTAGTTCTTTTGGTAGGAACGGAAATTCGGTTCTGTCAAAAAGAGATTTTATGCAGGTGATGTTAAAGGAATGTAATGATTTTCAAATAAAAATAGTTGTCTTTTCTTGTAATTATGTTAATTCCATAATTTAAATTTTAATTCAATCTAGGCAATTAATAAAAAATAGTTTTAATAAACTTATTTAATTCAGCAAATAACTACGAATAGTAAGTACATCATTAAGATTATCCTCCATCTGCAAACGTCTTATTTAAATAAGGACTAAAATAAATCAAGCCAAAACAGCCATTTTCCTGGCTATATGCCGCGCCGAGCGCTGAATACAAAGCAAGATTTGCCATATTTTGGTCTAAACACAGTTAGACTCAAAAATACAAGGATTCGGATAGCAACGAAAACTACGAGGAAATACTCAGACCACAAATCGTAGGATGCCACTAATTGCAGACCGGTTTCGACCTTTTTATGATATTATCAGTGCAATATAAGTGAGCATACCCATGATACAACTACACAGATATGCCAATCCGCGTAGTGACGTCAGTTACGAGGAAAAACAATTGATAAACACGAAAATAATTATATCACTGCCCTTGAGAATTTTCGCATCGCATTGCCATTTTTCCCTCACGAATGACGTCATGCGCAAACAAACGAAAGTTATGAGCATATCTGTGTAGTTGTATCATGAGCATACCTACGAAGACCAGAGTATTTGGCACAATAGGTAAGCCTTGCATACGCAAGCCCTAATGGCGCCACCTCTGGGTAGTTTTCGCAACACAATCCAAACCAATAACCAATCGTATGGGGTAAATCCAATACAATAACAGGTTGTAGAAACTAGTTCTATTGCTTGTCAGATGGCATGCATATAGCAAATAACTACGAATAGTAAGGACATCATTAAGACTATCCTCCATCTGTAAACGCCTTATCTAAATAAGGACTAAAACATATCAAGCCAAAACAGCTGTTCTAGCCTGATTTGTTTTAGTCCTTATTTAAATAAGGCGTTTGCAGATGGAGGATAATCTTCATGATGTCCTTACTATTCGTAGTTATGCATGCCATCTGATAAGTGGTAGAACTAGTTTCTATAACCTGTTATTGTATTATTTAATTCATATTAACGATGTTGTTCAATTTACTTAGATAACACAAGGGAAGTTAGAAGCGCATCTCAAACCCAGACGCGGAAAATAGATTAAACAATAAAAAAATAGGTTTTCCAGACAACTTATAAAAATAAGTAAATTTACCGTAAAAAGTTGCACACTCCATAGCTGGTAACATGTCTATTATCTATATTATATAGCCTAAAACATTGTGTAGTAAATTTTCGCTACATTCATATTTCATAATTCCCACGTCCAGCCTGTCTTAAAGTTGTACAGCTTTCACGCACATCCACGATGTCGTTAAGATAAGCTTTAGCGACCCTTTCTTTCGCCTTTTTGTTAAGCAGCGATGTATGGTGTCATGAATACGTATGGCGGCATTTTCGAGAACATCATATATATTATCACAAAGTCTATGCACCCAATTATTTAGGAAGCGGATCGGCTTTTTTTTTGACACGAGCCCCGTATTTATGCTAGCCACTTGAAAATTTCCCTATAATAGTTCCTAAGTTATATTAAAACAAACTTCTACCGGCAGCCTTCATGAAGTTTCGGTTTCCTGAAGTAGTTTCGCTCACCTGAAGAATAACTTTTAAACTTCTTGCAACTCTTCCTGCATAATCTTACGGCTAGATTTCGACTTCAACTGTCACATTGCACTACTAGCTTCCTGTAACTTAATTTTTATTTTACCGTGAAACCGAAAAAGCACTTAGATTATAAAAAAGTATCTACTTTATAAAAGATAGAGCTAGATAATGCTTTATGTGTAGAAAGTGATATTTAGTTTTCACGAGTCTGTTTCTCAAGAGATAATAATACAAATATTAGACCTATTTAGGCTTAAATTGAAAAAACAACCGATTTTGATTTGTTACCTCCGAAATCTAGAACGCAGTAGGTACGAGACTTGATACAGTAGTTTTGAAATAATTCTGTCAGAAAAATGTTTCGGACTAGTATAACGAGAATATGTTTATACAGGGTTATTCAGAACTTATCTCTAAAACTTTGAGGATATGTGCATCCTTAAATAAGAAATCGATATCACCAAAAAAATTTATAATAAAAGTCTTTGGATTTCCCGTAAACAATGTTAAAAGTTATACCATTATAAAGGACTACGTAGATGGGCAACTGTACCTCAACAACATCTGATATACCACATTCCTACAAAAAAAAGTAAACAAGTTTTTGTACCTGGAACGCCTGGTCAAGACCGAGCGAATAGATTTGGAGTGGGGATAATATCTCTATTATGTGTCTGTGTCGCTCTCTCAGTGCCGGTGGTAAACAACACGAGGGCAGCCCAGCCTAGGTACTGGGTGCATTAGAAACAGGAAGTCAGTACTGTTGTTTGTTGTTTTATTTATCGTAGGAGTGTTAAACTTTAAAATTTTCAAAATGGCTCATGTGTACAGTAATGCTGAGTTAATAGACATGATTCTTATTTATGGTGAAGTTGGACAAAATGCAGTGGCAGCTTCGCGCTTGTATGCGGATCTATTTTTCAATCGACACACGCCAAATTATGCAACTTTTACGGCATACGAGGTACAACGTGGCCGTGATACTGGTAATTTACGTGCAAATCGTGGACGAGATGGTGGCCCGGGACGACCACAACGTATTTTAGCAGCTGAAGAACAAGTGTTGAATCTGGTCCGTGAAAATCCGCGAATAAGTACAAGTCAGATCGCTAGGCAGGTGCCTGGGGTATCCCAATCAACGGTGTGGCGCTTACTAATTCATTACGAGTTAGGTTTTGCCATTGAGTGAATTAGGTTTTTGTGAGGTGTACCGTACCGAAGTGGAAACAGTCGAGCAATTTGTGTTTACAAGATCAGCAACCAAGAGGAACATTCGCTTTAGTGCGGCAAAATTGGATAAGGCGTGCCTAAAAGTGTGTACAAGTCGAGGGACAAAATTTCGAACAGCTTTCGTAACAAGATATGTGCAATTTTTTATAAATTTTATGTTTCTAATACCTAGTAATCAAGTAGCGCAATTCTTCAAAATTAGTGTAACAAAATTTTATTAATTTTAAAGACACGTCACTTTGGTCACATCTATCTATCTTTAAGTTTATTTTAAAGTAAAAACGCTGCAAATTTTTTTTGCGCCGGGTGTCGGTATACTCTCAGAACTTCCGAAGTTTTTTTTCGTGCTATATGTGACACCGCCAGTTTGCATTGTCAGTCCCAAGGTCACTCCATTACAATGGACCAGTATCCAGCGACGTGCAATTAAACATTTTTAAATAGCTTGCAAAAACGCGCAAAAAAATTTTTTTTGCACTACCACATTTTCGTACATGTTATGTTGAACATCCCCAAATTTTATTATGGATAAGTTCTGAATAACCCTGTATAACATACTTTAAAGAGAATATTTAAATTCAAATCCTTTTTCAAGATACTTACATATTCTGCTGAAAACTGTGTACTACCATTAAAATTCAAAGTTTGTAAGCATTGGAATGAAATTTTGTATAAGCATACTTTATAAATTTCGTAGCTTGCAAACATGTATTTCTAAGACTAACCAAATGTCACAATGAACTCATATTTCTCTTGATGTCCAGAGTACTTTGCAGTCCAGTCTGGAGATGTCCCATACTGTGCACTGACTTTTGACAACTCCAAATCTTTTCTGTATCTCTCGGGAATGTGATTACATTTGTCAACTCTTCTCAAGATGTGTCTTGAATGTAACTTGTATGATAAAACTCTTTGAAACTGAAAGGTAAAAAGGAGAAATAAATAGATAACTATCGGTTATCAGTGGAAAATTCTGTAGCCTTCTCTTGATTAATACAATTTTAAGCAATTTCGAATAGTGCAGTTATATAGGTATTAATAAAATAATAATTATACAGGTACTATACACATTTTATATTTGTACTTATTTTCTATGATCATTACATATTGTACATTTTAAAATAGAGCTGCAACACTATGTGCTGATATGACATTTTCTTAAAGTTTATTTCTGACAATTTCTTACGATTAATTAAGAGAGAGACCTGCTTGATTTGCAGTATTATTAAGCTATGAATTATCCTTCCTCGACCTATCCACCTCATCTTAAAATATTAAATAATCTTATAAGGCATTTAAGACATCAGATTAATGAAAGACATAGAATACAACAGAAACACTTTTTTAATATCTTTGTTTTGCTATAACATGCTATTACATGGATACAAGAAGGAACCTCTCCCCCCTTATTATTGCTGAAGTATTAAAATAATGGCTAGTCGAAAGGTTCTACAACCAGTAGACAGGTGGGGTAGTATTTGTGCTAGCAAGATCACCAGATCTCAATATATCTCACAATATACACCAAACCCTGTATAATATTATTATACAGGGTTAGGCAGACTGACGTATCCGTTTTTGAACTGCATTTATTCAATAATGTAAAGAGATCTAAATTCAAATTAAATCGCCATGTGTTCCCGATAAACGGCAATTTATGAGAGTTGCCAAACTGTTTGCGAGAAACGTCAGTTTAATAGTAAAAATGGAGCGTTATCACCGCAACGATATCAACTTGTATTGCAAAATTTTGAACAACAACTTCATAACGAAGGTGTAGACTTCCGAAGACTATGGTTTCAGCAGGACGGAACCACTTCCCACACTGCTAGGCAGCCTATGGCAATTCTGCGAAGAATGTTTCCTGCTCGTGTCATTTCAAAACTTGGGGATGTCGCATGGCCTGCACGGTCACCGGATCTGTCAGCTTGTGATTTTTTCTTATGGGGCTATCTAAAATTAAAAGTATTCGCGAATCGACCTCGAACTTTGGAACAACTGAAGCACAATCCCAATTGAAATGTTGCAGCGACTGATGCAAAATTTTTGTCCTAGACTTCAGGAGTGCCAGCAGCGAGGCGGAGGTCATTTGACTAATGTGATATTCAGAAAATAAATTGCCATGTTTACTTAAGAACATTTTGTTTCAGTTTATCTCAATTTATTAGATAATTTCACTGCGGATAATAGTCAAGGGACCTAATGAGAACTAATCGACGCGATTTGAGATCTATATTTTGTAATTCAGTGTTCTCTGACATTTGGCATCGAGTTCAAGGAATAACTGTAGGTCCCCGTTGAGTTAAATGGATTAGGCAATATACTTCAAATGTTTAGAAATATTTTGTAGTTTTCTGGTCGAGAAACTTTAATACTTAATTTTTCTGAATATTCTAATATCAACCAACTAGAAGATTGGATTTAGTTATTTAGTATCATTTCGATGGTAGAAAGTACCATAATAATTTAAATTAGAGTAAATGTACTGGATAGTACAACAAGTAACTCGAATGTTTTTAATAAGTATACCAGATTATCCGTTTTTTTGTTAATAAAATAGTTATTTGTTTCTATTTTTGAAACACACTAACAAATAATGAATTCGAATACAGTGATATGTATAGCCAACAGATTCGATCAGTATCTTCTTCAATAACTTCAACAACTACTTCATTTCAAGTGTCAGCAGGTAAATTGTACGAAAAGAATGTTGTTATTCTTCGCGCAAGTGTCAGCAGGTAGATTGTACGAAAAGAATGTTGTTATTCTTCGTAGACCAAAACGTATCACTGAAGTTGTGAAAGTTTCGATGTGTACTTACTCAAATTCGCTTCTAAAGTAATATATTTCAGTTAACGTAGGACTTTGGACTGGAGTGGTTACAAAACTACTTTATCGAGAATTATGCCAAGACACCATCCAGTGACGACAAACGTCGCCTCCCAGGATTTATCTCGGGAAAATTTGAGTGGTGCTTTCCCTAGCCGCAGAGGAAAGTGCTCGATGAATTATAAGTCACTGTTCTATTTTATGCCTGTATAAACTGGCAACAACAAGTCGGCGATAGGTATTTTGAATGGCAGGGTTTTTAAAAACTGCATTTACTTCACTTAGACGTATTTCTTTTTTTTGGGTATTACAGTAATTATTTATATAACGTGCATATAAAGCAACTCCTTTTTGTGCGCTTGAGTAGTCTTTATAACGAACCTCAAGGCGAATTATAAATCCTCATAAGAGTAGAAAGTAGGTTTTGTGTTCGAGTTGTACAAATGATTTCTTGAAAGAGAATTTTAGTTTTCTTGATAATCAAATAAATATCGAATAAAATAACTAACTGGTCTTAACTAAGACCATGTTGCCAAGTTAATAAATAATATAGTATTAAAACTTGTACGAAAGAGAATATCTAAATTTTAGATCAATACATCAAATATTTTTACTTAAACACTTGCTATGGAACGTTTAGGTACATGTAGTAAATCTAGAGGTTACAAAAGATATAGATATATATTTTCGAATCGCTCTCTTGGAAAGAGCTGTCTAAAACTACAATAAATGATATAGAACACAAATATAATTAATTGCCAAAAATCCATACCCAAAACAAAGAATAAAGAACTTATTTGTAATTCTCAAGGACATGGTCGTAAAAATAAGTTTTATCCATCTTAGTTTTACCATAAGAACTTGCAAATCCAACATATTTTCTCCTATATGTATATAAATACTGTTTTCAGATAGTTAGAGCGAGTCCATTTGCGAAAATTTCAGGACTAATTATTACATAATTCCTTAGTCCACATTGTACACCAAAATACAATAGGCTACAGTTTTACATAATGTTGAGCGCCGATTTTAATTTAACATCTTCAGCTACAGCCACCACGAAGATTGAAGGTAAACGTCAACTGCTAAAAAAAAGGTTGTACGACAATATATAGGGTGAGTATTCCAATATTTGCCGGACAGTTATTTCAAGGGCAGTGGCAAATTCACCTTATTTACAATTTATGAATTACCTGGAAAGGACTCTATGTTAAATCCTGTGAAACCTCATTAGGTGTTGCAAATGCATTAAGGGGGAAATTTAAATATGCCCCATATTGTCACATTATACTTGTTTCAGTCTAAAAATAACGAAGATATTATAATGTTCTGATAAATTACATTGAATCCGTATATTCACTTAAATTAAATTAAATTCATTTAATAACACTGCATAAAATAGACAATCCCCAAATCCAAAGCCAAAAGCTGTCAGAGGAGGGTTATACTACTTAAAAAAAAATGCAGAGAAACACAACACAACATGTTCTAGTCCACTGCGCTACCAAGACGACTTAGACACGCTGTATTTTAAAACCTCACGGTTTTTTAACAGGCATGCCCCTAAACTTTTTCGATCGGTTTATTTGAAACTGCTACACTGTCAACATTTCCATTGAAAAGCCTTGCTTTAGCCGCATCATTTATCTTAATGTTTTGCTTTAGCGGGATCTTTATAATTAAATCTGTATTTACTATTAATCATTTCCCAGGAAAGGATCTTGATATAAATAATTTACCGCGTTATACCAGAATTGTTTCAGATGTTATAGAACTTTTTTATTACGAAACTCTTATAATGTGGTGCGGAGAGTGCCATTTTTCACTTTTTTAGGGTTATGAACTGGAAAAGAATATATTCTCAAGTGAATAGAAAAATGATATATATCTATTAAATGTTTGATGAAATAACATAGTGAACGATATAAAAGCACAGTTATTTGAATTGCGACAATTATTCTGTCAAGAAATTTCAATGAGTCTGATGTCTGTCATGTAGTTAAATCGACCAAAACAATCGAGCACAGAAGTCATAGGCAGTTAATAGCAGCTATATAAATGGAACCATCAATCCAGAAATTGTCAGAATGAAATTAATGTATCAAGAATTTTTAGAATGTACCTCATTCTTTATTATCTATGTAAATTATAAAACATTCAGTTAGAACAATGCCTTGTTTATTAACTAATGTTTTGCTTAGTGGATATTTTAGTAGTAGATATATATTGATGTAATCCCATCAACAAACCATTTTTTTAGTGGTACCTGTTTTTATTTGTCTTTGTTTATACAAACTTTAGTTATAAGGTTTCCTAATATCTTCTCGATTTCGAAAATCGAATAAAGAATAGAATATCAGCAGTAAAAATAAAATATCAAATATAAAATAGAAATGTTCAGAATTTATTTCTTCAATAAAAAACAAAACAAAATGTTTTTCTCTTTTTATTGTTTTTATTTTTAGAGGACTTTCAGACAGGATGTATTTAAATATGTATCCCGAAACACAACAGCCACATAGAACGTTGTTTGCAAAATTGAGAATGAATTTGCGTAATTTTGGATCATTTACTAATAAATGCCAAAATAAGATTGAGGGACGAAGTATTAGTGGTAAATGTAATAAGTTGAAGCAGGTCCGCAAGTTTTCCACTAGACAAATATCAAGGCAGGTAGGCATTCTACAATATACTGTACACAGGATCATAAAAAAACAAAAATTTCGTCTACAAAATACATATTTCCCAGGCTCTGCACTCTGGTGACCAAGAAAGAAGAATTCGGCTTTGTCAATGGTATATCAATCAGTCTGAATTAGATAATAATTTTCTTACAAAAATATTATGGTGTGATGAAAGCAGGTCCATGTATTGTAGAGTTTTTAATAGACAAAATTATCATTATTGTGCACAGGAAAATCCTGGGTTAAAGAGATTTGTTAAACATCAAATTCGCTTTGATATAAATATTTGGTGTGTAATTCTAGGAACTGCATAGGATAATAGCGAATTTTGTAAGGATTAATTTTGTATACCTATAGATATTTTATTAAAAAGTGCACCGTTCCCGAGATAAGGTTTTGAGGTTTCCCAGAAAACCTCAAAATGGTTGTGGAAATAACGTCCTAGAGGATGAAACACACTACGTAGGGGTGAGAACTTTTCGGTTTAATAATATTTATGCTATTCTTAACATTTCTACCAATTTTCACAACTTTATAAATTTTGTCATATATAGCTCGTTATTTTACTGAACTAATACTGAAGAGATAAAGATGATCTCACTGGGCCAATGCAATCAGTAGAATATTTTGTGCTTAAGAACCGAATTTCATCAAGTTACCTTGAAAAACAAGTAAATCACGGCAAAAATTCGAAAATCTTAATTTTCCAAGTTTAATTAAGTTTAAATTTAAGTTAACACATCAGATTTTATATATAAGTAAGTACATAGTTAAATTACTGAAACAATATATTTTTTGTTGATTAACTTTAGAACTCTCTGACTTCAAAGCTAAATACTTTTTATGAGCATCATGTTCATTTATCCTCGGAAACCTTTAAGCGTTCCAGTCGAAGTGATTAATTTCAGTTTACTTATCAGAAGATGAACCAACTCAATCCAAAGAAATACAGAATGGAAATAAAGTTGAGCATTAACATTTACGAGGTGGAAATTGTCTGTGGGTACACGTAGAATGCGATGTTTACATATTAAACGATTCTTTGGCTCGGTATTTGCAAGTGTTAATATTAGTTATTTCTTGCACGCGAGTCACGTTTTCAAAAACAGTAGTTGCTCTAAACATGTAATTTAACAGTCTCTAGTTTGAATGAAATTTCTAGATAATACTCCCTTAGCCTTGGAGGCTCTTTCCTGCTGCGTAGTTGAAATCAATCAAGGGAATCAGTTGTTGCCTTGAATATATTTTACATAACTCAAACTCCACCGCATTCAAAGAATTTCTTCTGAATGAGAGGATATTCTGAATCTTCAACAATTACTGTTATTAAATTGGCGCTGTAAAAATTTTTTGTGATGCGGTTACATCAGATATGAAACAGTTTAAAAAAACGAAATTATTCAAAATGTGTATATCGTCATTTGTTGTTCCTCTACGGTTTTCACAATGGCTTATTCTCGTATATTGGTGCCCTTATTTTAATTATCTGTGCGAGGCGTGTTCTATGTAGGTATTAACGTTTTTTGTATTTTTTTTTTTTTTATTATTAAGATTCTTTGTTGGAGAATCTTATTTCTATTAAAACTGGTCTGATGACCAACCATTAATTTTCCTCTAATAATCTTACAAACTAAACATTTATTAACTAAAGTTCATCCAACGACGTCCTTTAGATTGTTTTCTTTTAACAATTTCACTGACGCACTATGTCCTGCTTTTACACAGCACACTACACCAGTTCAAATGGTTTGGGTCTCTTCAATCTTCGAACAAGATGTTGATTGTCCAGCAGCTGAAGAGCTTCTGCATTTATGTGGAGGTGAAGTCTGGCCTCATGTCTGCCAGCAAACCTTTTGATCTCATCTTTAACCATTGGGATGTTAAGGTCTCGATGCAAGTCGGAGTTGCGTATGTACCATGAAGCGTCTACTATGTTACGCAGCACTTTGTTCTGGAAAGTCTGAATGGTTTTAATATTACTATTTCTGGCACAACCCCAAAGTTGAATACCGTATAACCAAACTGGTTTTAAGATCTGATTGTAAATTAGTATCTTATTATGTATTGTCAACTTAGAATTTCTTCCAAGCATCCAATAATGCTGTCTATATTTCAAACCAAGTTCGATTCTTTTCTTCTTCACATGTTCTTTCCACCGGAGCTTGGCATCCAGGGCCATGCCTAGGTATTTGGCGTTATTCTAATAGGGTACAATAGTACCATTAATATCCAAGGATGGAGGGTTAACTAGTCTTTTGTTGGTAAAGTTAACATGAATTGATTTGAGCTCGTTTAGCTTGATCTTCCATTGTTTGGTCCAATCAAGTATTGTGTTACTAGCTACTTGCAGTCTTCTAGTGGATATTCCTTGATTTTTACCGACCGCAAGAAGTGCAGTGTCGTCAGCAAATGTAGCTACAGTGGTCTCTTTTAGTACTGGCATATCACTAGTATATAGCAGGTAAAGGATAGGGCCAAGAACACTGCCCTGGGGCACTCCTGCTCTTATATCTTTCAGGTCAGAATATTCATCTTCCTGTTTTATTCTGAAAAGTCTGCCTGAGATATACGATGACAGAATCTCTACATATTGTGTCGGAAGTATTTTGTTTAATTTGTGTATCAATCCTTCGTGCCATACCTTGTCAAAGGCTTGAGCAACATCTAAGAAGACTGCAGAGCAGACTTCGTTTTCTTCAAGTGTACGCTCTATTACGTTAGTAATACGATGTACTTGATCAATAGTTGAGTGCTTTTTTCTAAAGCCAAATTGGTAATCCGGGATAAAATTACCATTTTCAATTAGTGGTTTTAATCTCTTGAGAAGTAGTTTTTCAAATAACTTTGAAATGGTTGGCAGCAGGCAGATAGGTCTGTAAGATTTGACATCATTTGGTGGCTTGCCTGGTTTAGGCAACATGATCACTTCCGCTACCTTCCAGCTGGCAGGAACGTGTTTCAGTCTAAAGGCTGCATTGAAGAGGTACGTCAGCATGACTATGCACTTTCTCGGTAACTGATTTAAGATTTCAGTGGTAATCAAGTCGTAACCTGGTACTTTCTTTAGTGATTTGTTTTTATTTCCCCAGCTACTTCTTTTGGGGTAACAGGGGTAATATTTTCTGTCCTTAGACTGTCAATATCAAGCAAATTGTTTACAAGAATTTGATTAGGTGTGAATACGTCAGCCAAATGTTCAGCAAATAAGTCAGCTTTTTGTTTATTATCTCTGGCCCATGGACTATCATCCTTCCTGATTGGAGGGGTTGAAGTAATAGGCTTCTTGATTTTCTTAGTTGCTTTCCAGAGGGAGTAATCTGTCTCTTCATCTGCAGTTAAATTTGGCAGATAGTAATTGATTGACTCTTCCTTATGTTTTTGTATTTCTCTTTTGAGCAGCTGTGTTTTACTATTTAAGGTGGTTTTATCAGAAGGATCTCTCGATTGCTGCCACCTTCTCCTGGCTCTTCTTTTCTCTTTAACTAGTTCTCTTATTTCTACTGGGTAATTGATACCTTTGGTTATATGACTCATTTCTTTTGTGTTGTGGTATGCTGTCATCTTAATAAGTCTGGTGAAGTTTTCAGCTTCTAATTCAAGCTGCTCAGTTTTCTCAAATCAACATGTAGGTTAATGCTCTTCTGAAGCTCCAGTCTAAAACTTTCCCAGTCAGTGGTTTTGTTTACCAATACAGGCCGAGCCTCTTTTTTAATTATCTTGTAGGGTCAAAATGACAGCTGAGTGATCAGAATCCAGGTCAAAGTTTTCTTCAGCCTCAGTAAAGTTGGGTGATACTTTTCTTGTGATGAAGAAGTCTAACAAATCGGGAATTTTATTGATGTCAGTAGGCCAGTAAGTAGGCTTACCTGTGGAATGATAGCTGCAACCAGTTTCACGAACCGCTTTTCTCAGTTCACTCCCCTTGGTCGTGGTTAATCTTGATCCCCAGTCAACATGCTTGGCGTTAAAGTTGACTGGACTTTTGTATTTTATTCATAATATTTCTGTAATTATTCGGTATTAACCTGTTGAAAGTAAAAATATAATACACACTTTTGGCCTATTCTCTCTGTACAGGGCGTTCCACATAGATCTTCCATTAGACGTTTCTAGAATACTACGCCTACTGGAACTCTGAAAATTTATATACGAGGGTTTCTCACAATTTTCTATCGATTAAAAATATTGCCGATGACGTCACACTTCCGGTTCTAACGGAAGTAGACATCAACTCGCTTATTTCAAATGGAATGTACTATTTTTTTATTTCATTTTTGGATTCTACGTCAAATTTAAAGGTAAGTTTCATAAGAATACCCTATTCCTAAACTCAATCGTTTCTTAGATATTTCAAGTTTTTCAAAAATTTTGGAAAAAACATACTTACGCTTAATCGGTTCTATCTCTTCTAGTTTTGAATGTAGAGGTCTAAAATTTTAGACGAAAAATACTAAAAGGTATCCAAACATCTGTAGTATTCGAAAGTTGATACAAGTTACACAGGGTGTCGAAAAAACACCGACCAATTGTGTCAAATTGAAGGTTCAATAACTGCTTATTTTAAATATAACACCATATGTTTTATAATGCTAATGGACGTAGCTTTTAATTCTCTTTCGATTGGTATTAGCATTTCCTATACCTAAATTCCACCGATTTGAAGATATTTGGACATTATCGCTGCAACGAAAATAATCCGACAGTTAGCTGCAGGTTGGCTGGGGAAAAACATTAAATGTGAAGAAATTTTTATCAAACCTCATTGTCACTGTTTAGATAGTCAAGTGGAATTTTTAAATAAGCACAAATTAGCATTTTGCGTACGTTTTTTAATTAGGTTTAAATAAGTTTAAATTTTTTATTTAATTTTTAATTAGGTATTGGTTTTGAATTAACATTACTTTAATATTACTCATTAAAACATTCAAAATGAACCCGACAGAACTTAAATTGTACTTTCTGAAATAATTTGACACAACTAATAAAATATGCATTCATTATAAATATCTACAATATTCACCATTCACATAATGGAAACAATAACATTAAGAATAAAAAAAAATAATGTTCTTTAATAGTATTTAATAGATTTTTTTAATATTCAGTTCTTTAATAGTCTTCTGACCATGTCTTTAGTTGTTGGTCTGTGTTTATCTAGACTCTGCAAACACACGACATGTTCTACTAACAATTCGATTACACTCCTGATAAATGACAATTAAATTTAAAAAGTCTTCGTTTGTGTAACCGGAATATGCCATTATTATTAAACATATTACAACTAAATCGACAAACTCACTTTACAGCAATGACTGCAACTTTGCTAAATAAGTAAGTAAGCTAAGTGGCATTTAAATTTTTTGTTTCACAGCCAACCTGCAGCTAATTGTCGGATTATTTTCGTTGCAGCAATAATGTCCAAATATCTTCAAATCGGTGGAATTTAGATATAGGGAATGCTAATACCAGTCGAAAGAGAATTAAAAGCTACATCCATTAGCATTATAAAACATAGTGTGTTGTATTTAAAATAAGCCAGTTATTGAACTTTCAATTTGACACAATTGGTCGGTGTTTTTTCGACGCCCTGTGTATCTTACATCAACTTTCGAATACTACAGATGTTTGGATACCTTTTAATATTTCTGGTATAAAATTTTAGCCATCTAGATTAAAAACTAGGAGAGATAGAACCATTTAAGCGTAAGTATGTTTTTTCCAAAATTTTTGAAAAAATCGAAATATCTATCTCAGAAACGATTGAGTTTAGGGATAAGGTTTTCTTATGAAACTTACCTTTAAATTTAACATGGAATCCAAAGATGAAATAAAAAATAGTAAATTTCATTTGAATTAAGGGAGTTGATGTTTACTTTCGTTAGAACCGGAAGTGTGACGTCAGCGGCAATATTTTTAATCAATAGAAAAGTATGAGAAACCCCCGTATATAAATTTTCAGAATTCCAGTAGGCGTAGTATTCTAGAAACGTCTAATGGAAGGTCTACGTGGAACACCCTGTATAAAATGACCTGAATTTCAGAAGATAAAAAGGATTTTATTATAAGTCGGGAAGAAGGCCGAATAATGACAAAAACAATGATATTGGAATACATTTATATTTTATGAAATAAGTTTGTGTAGTTGGATGGAGATTCCTTATCTCTACAGCTATAAACTTGTTCAAGCCCGGTAATTTTATTCACGACAAAGGCAGGGTCAATATGAAGCTCACGTAAGGGAAATAACTTTCAAATTGGATGCTGTCTCCGTATAGGCTTTCCTTGGACCGTAATGGAAAAAACTCTTCTCAAATGCGAACACTATGAAAACGGGCTTAGCAAGTCATCATACAAGCGCGTAGGAAATTATGAAACTAAAAAAATTTTAAATTTCAGATTAAATTTAATCTCTTGGTTAAATCTGAAATTAGTGTCAAACGATGTGCAAAGCGTTTCGCTTGATCTCAAACCGTTTAAATTTTACAGGGTGTCATAGTTGCAAAATGTCAATATTCACCTGACAATATTTCAAAAACAGTTGAAGCTAGGTATAGGACGTTAGAAAATGATAAAATATATTGGGTGTTCCACTTAAAATAAACAAGTTGGTGTCGACTTGTTTATTTTAGTGCCATAAACGTGAAAATATTTTAAAAAGGTAGGCCCCACTGACCTTTGTAAACAACCAAATTTTCAAAATCACCCTGTACGTACTCTTCCATATAACGATCGCGGCCCTTTCCGGTGGGACACCGTGTATAAGTGCGCATTTGATTAAAGTGAGTTCTTTGAAACAAGTAACTTTACTTTTATTCGTTTTAGTTTTGATTTAAAATTTCTCAATCCTGAAATATGAAGTCCTATCGTTTTGCAACTACTGTTGTAAAAAAGTTAAAAGTCTTTGTCACTGATATTTACCGAAATATAAAAGTATTGAGGGGTCATAAAGTTCTCGAAATCAAACTTTGTTAGTTGGCCAAGAGTTGAGTTGGTGTTTCGTTATGGGATAAGTGAGAGAAATTGTTCCAATAGATGAAAAGTTCCCGAATGGTTGCTATTTTATAGGAAATATATAAACTTAACCAGAAAATCTGTCGATATACCAACAATTGAAGTAATATTCGTAGAGTACGAAACTTTTGTTACGTATTTTAAACAAATCAAAACATATTTCCCGGGTACTGCTCCTTTAGATTGCAGAAACTTTACGTCAAATATTCTTTATATGTAAATTTAACTTTCCTGAATATAAATATAATACGTTGTGTATGTTGTGTTTCTAATACATGCAAGTGCTAGTTTTTCATTAAAGTCTAAAATAGTAAGTTCATACGACCACGGATCGACGTACGACCACTGTACTCACAGGATGTTTTCCTGTATCTTAACCATGGCATTTAGTTTTTATTTTCAGATCGAAAAAGAAAAAATACACAAGGATATTATTTCAAACAGAACGCATACTTACGAACAATGCATTATTGTAAGAATTGCTGAAGAGTAATGTATAAAACGAAGTTATTACATTGCATATAATTTTACGATGCTTTTGATTGCATTTAATAAATTTCAGCGGTTCTAGCTCCAAAAAAAGTTGTAGGGGAGGTGGCTAATATAGGGAAACACTGTGTATATCTTCAACCGCTTCAGAAACCCTAGTTTGATTCCCTATTATATCAAAATACTAATATTTTACCAGAGGTATACATAAAACTAATTGTTAGTGTCCCTTTAAAGAATAATAGTTAGGTACTGAGTTTTCTAAATAATTTAAAGATGGTTTAAAAATGGTGATACCATTTTTAATGAATCTTACTGAACTAACTGAATCTAATAATGAACTATAATGAATAAGGATGCACTGAAATGTACAAATATATTAAAATTACATTAATGTTTTTATATTGATCTTCAGACAGGGGTTTTTCGCACCCCTCTCCTAGGCTTTTATGAAATATTTAAAATATTTCTTTAAGAATATACCTACTATCTTGTTTAAATGATAGGAAAAACTAACAAAATATTCAAAACTAATACAGATCCTAATTTAAAATACTTTTGGCATCTGGTAAAGCAAAACATTGCCGGGTAGTTGATGGCAAATGGTATTAGGAAGGTGCCTATTTTTTAATACAAACTTAGTACCTACATACATAACATAATTAGGTACTATCGGAAAACAAAAATTAAAATTTGAGATTTCAAAGAACTAAAACAGGATTTCCTTTGAAATTTCTAAAGCTATTTTTCCATAATATTCAATTGTTAAAGAACTAAGTAATGTATTCTTTGAGAAGATGTTGCCTCTACCTATTTTCGATTCGCCTCTGTTCCATTCTCTGAAGTAAACAGCGTTAAACAAACTTAGTTTTCACCCCGCCATGAATAAATAATAAGCTAATCAGGCATGCTATTTGCTTTAAGATTGACGAGAGGGATAAATAAAATACACGACAAACAAACTATTTAAGGGCACCACAACTTAAAATGTTTATAAAGCTTCTAAAATAATTTCGTTTCCTGGTATTTTATTTGATGTTATATAAATTTCGTCCAACTATTATGTGAAGCGAACTATTACCATAATATGCATAATAGAACATTTACAATTATTCAGAAATATGCAGTTCATATTATGGTGAACTTAAATATAGGCTCCTGTAGGGAGGTTTTTAAAAATTTTAGAGTTTTAACAGTATAACTGCTGTTTAAATTTTGGAAGTATTGTTGTGAATTATTTTGTATTATATATCTATGTAATATACTAATATATTATTAACTATCACTTGAGAATATAATTATTCATACAATGTTCAAGAAAAAGATCTTGTTAAACTAGTAGCTAATAAATTATTGGTTAAACTATGTGAACTATGTTGTAAACCAAGCGTTGAAACACCGGCCAATAGTTCTAAAAGCAATAAATCTTTAAAAGCAGAAACTGTGCGGTTTCTGCAGTTTTCTGGTTTTGTGGTACATTACGCTCTGTTACATAAATCCAGCAGATGATCTGAGCAAACAGATCAAGTAAAATAATATTTGAATTTGAGATTTTGCTTATAATACAACAAATTAGAGACATTCGAAAATGTGTAACATATTTGAACTGTTATAGGCAGTATTCTTTTATTTACAAATGTTCAGAATATTCATAGCATCAAACTGTAGTTTTGAGGTAGAAAATAGTAATTTTACTATCACTGTTGACTGTTGGTTACATCTCTGTAGAAAATAATTTAATTTAATCGATTTTCAGTATGTATGGGATCCAACATGTCGTACGTTGCCTTTCATTATAGATGTAAATGTAAGCCCGAGTGGGTTGTTGAACTCCATAAATCTTTCGATTTAGGTTTGTTTGCGATTAAAATTAACTGTATCAGATTTGGGAGAAAAGATTTACTGCGGGTGATTCTCATCCATTCTTAACCATCTTAGCAGTTCTAAACCAGGCCCAGATTCAGCTAAATTGGAATTAATAGCTTCATCCTTAATTTAATGTTGGTGTTCGGTGTCAACATGGTTTCTTATCCCCGTACACGTTATTTTACATTGTACTTCTTTAGTAAATTTCGATCATTTGTACCCAAATATATATTTCAGTATTTCATCTACTCGCGATAATCGTAAGTAAAACATTTTTTTTTCTTCTTTCTACTGATCGGTTTCTCTATCCCTGCTCCCACAGCTATATTTGCACTTTACAAGTCAAAAATCTACTGGTTGAAATTTCCCTTAACTTACAAGATTCCAAGAATGGCTTACCAACGAGTTTTAGCCTCATATGAGCGTAGACCTCACATTGACTCAGAATATGCAGCGAAATTTCATCTGGATCATCATAAACCCGATATACCAGGTTTTCTGCCTATTACAAATTATAAAGGTATTTATTGAGATGTCAGTGCCTCTTGTTATGAGCTCTGCCATACTCCTGAACTCCTACTCAAGCCTAGCATCTCTATAGTTCTTTTCTGCAAAAGACCTCCCATCATTACCTTTGCATGACTCTGTCTTGGTTTTAAGACCCTCTAATACCCATGACCTTCTATCTTCCATCCATACCTTCTCCATCCATTTTCCTAAACAAGCTGACTCCGGTCCTATGGAATCTATTTCAGATTCCTTTCTGGCAAATTCATCTTAACGTTAATTTCCTTCGATGCCTTTATGACCGGACACCCAACATAGTCTTACTGTATAGGTATTTGACATTTCATTTAACCGTTGCAGGCAATCCCAAATAAGCCTTGCACGAACTGTGTTTGAGTTCAAATCCTTTATAGAGTCTTGACAATAATAGGAGAATATTTAGATGAGTTTACATGTGTAACTCCTCACATTCTCCGCCAAGTACATCATTATTGCGAAAATTATTCCTTGGAACACCATGGGATAAGTCCCGAGAATGTAGCGGTCCTGTTCTTCTATCTGTTTTGGATACATCTGTCAATCACATGAGGCTACAAGCTTCCAAAGAAATTATCTTTGACTCCCAATCACTGGAATAATTCTGTTTTTGAACATCGAATGATTTGTGGAAGTTAAACATTGCAATCAGGAAATGAGGAGGCTGATGCACTGGCTAAAAGAGGCTCAAGTATACAGTTTACAGGGCCCGAACCAGTGCTGAGGCTTCCGCCTAGTTATGTAGCAATCATCATTATTCCTTCAGTACGCTACTACATTTGCTTGTCTTTCCAGCATTACGCGAAGTTGTGGTAGATTTAACAGAACTTCTAACTAATTTCTAACATATTTCCAGAAATTGAAGTCAAACCTTGACGTTTTTTATATACTTTAGTGTTATAAAGGAACCTTTTGTTCCTTAATACGTTTAAAAATCATAATAATTGCAAATAAATATAAATATAGCTAACTGTCAGCATGTATACCGTAAAATTAATCTCGAAAGTTAGTATATAGTTTCCTTCATGACCAGTGTCAAAACCAGGTTTCCCTTGTTTATAAATTTGACTTAGCATAAAAATTTATCATAGAATACTGTTGAAAGTCTATTAATCATGCAGTTATAGGTAATAATCCATAATAGCAGCTTTAATAGAAATGAAATAAAAGCTAAGACTATCTTTTCTCTTCCAACGAACCAGCTATACTGATATATCCCTTACTAATTTTTTTATTTGATTCAGTAACCAAATGAAGTGTATGTATTTAAATTTTTAATTACTGGAAAATGCTCCTTGATCTAGCTTTCGCGAGCCATATTCTATGAGATATTTTATTTGGTCGAATAACTGGGTACCTATTAAAAATTTGAGTGGGCACAGAATGATTCCTTATAGTTTTTTAGTGGACTATTTTTTAGTTATTGAATTATCTAGGTACATACAAGTATTTATAGATAAGTATTCAGCCAAAAAAATAAACGCTAAGAGGTATATTATCAATGAAATTATGAAAATACGATACGAAATAAATGTTAATTTCCTTGAATCCCTAGAATAGCAGGAAAATGCTCCCTCACTTACCATTCTCCGGTCACTTGTTATTGGATATTTTATTTGCTCATATAATCATCATTGAAATAACCCGTTTTTAAATGTTTATTAGTTGGAGAATGCTCTCTTATGTAATATTTTTCGCACGTTCCTTATGGGATTTTTATTTGGTAATGCGTAGGTGTTTAAATTTTTTTCTGACAACTTGTAAATGTTCTCAAAGATCGATTACAATACGTTGATTTATATAAATAGGTCTTCTCTGTTGATTTCGATTTCTCCTTTAATTTAGTGCTAACCTATCATTATTCAAGATAGTGTATTGAGCAATTAAACACCATAATTTGTCGTGAGAACTTCTTTAAGTGTTTGTATCAAACTGAAAATACGTTGGCCAAGCAACGTAAATACGATATAAATAATACGATATTTATAAATACTTGCTTATATGGTAAATACGATATAAGCAAGTATTTATAAAACAAAGTTGTATAACTAAGTATTTGAATTTGTAATCACAGAACAAATACTGAAATAAAAATTACTATGCAGTTTCCTATTTCTTACTCTATGTAACAATTTAGCTATCTCTACTGCAAGTATAATTTAGTATTACATATGTATTTACTAATTTAAATGATGAAATATTACATAGGTAAAATTATATAACCACTAAAACATTCTAATAAAATCTTACCTTTTATATTTTTTTTTATATAGGAATTAAGCCAAAAAATTAATCAAGAGATAAATTATTAATGCAATTATAAAATATTATGATTCAATAGAGTTAAAAAATAAAAGAGTTATTCCTTTGCCTACCTAGGATTATAGATAACAAGGAAAATTGAAAACTTTATTGAACCATATTTGATAATTTCATTAATAATTTATCTCTTAGTTAACTTTGTAGCTTAATTCTTATATAAAGAAAGATATAAATAGTTAAATAAGCCAATAAATAATATTAAAAATATACTATAAAAAACAATCTTACCTTTTTATTTTGTAGCTTTCGGTTCTGAAACAAAAAGTTAGTAATAAGTATAGATACGGATATAATAATATACAAATAAACAGAGATTAAACCTGAAGGTGATATTTTGCCTAGAGAGTCGAGATTTCTAAAATCAGAATTTATTGTACGTATACTAGAGGCCGGTATTCTAAAAAAAGACGCTGTAAAAGTTTTGCGCTAGAGGTAATAATATTATGTCGCCTGAAAATGATATATGGGACTTCGCCCCTGTGCTATATCACTCTTACTCAAATAAAGTGGTTGTGATTAGATATTCTATTTTCCTTGTTATGTCTTTGAGATTTAGATATTTATCTTTTAGCTGTAAAAACACATGAGAAAGTGGGTATATACAAAATACAATTATTTTTTTCATATTAATCGCTTTCAGTGTGTGTTTTATTATGTAATCCTAATACACTTATATAATTTCCTACAATCAAATTTAAGTAATTTGCATGCTATTGTTTCTATTTTTGCAACTTTCTATTCACAACGTACATGGAATTCTAAATGTCTTATTTTTTTACGTTAAAAGGTAAATATCCTGTGGATATATAAGAAGGATATTCAGGGGAGAAAAAGCGGCAATACTTAGATTTGAACTTATGTTTTTAAATAAGTAAAATTTTTCGTTAAATAACTATATTTATTTAACGAAATTACTTTAGTCTCAGACATGCTATTAGGAAACACCCTTATATATCACCCTTGTAAGGTAATTGTACAAAGTCTAATAGGCAATAGATATTAAAATGTAAGAAAAAATACAATATGCAATAAAATAGAATAATTTCATTAATTCACCTAGAATATAAATTTTAAAATAAATATTTTTAGTTTTATAATTAATTATGAAATGGGGAAATCAATTAACAAGTCAAGTGATAATAAAATGTCATTTACTGAAATAGAGATAAAACAATTATATTATTATAATAAATGATGTATTAAAACGAACATCAAATAATAGGTACATTTAAATTTGAATATTAATTTTAGTTAGTTATAAAATTAAAATTGTATATAGTTATTAAATTATTACAGTAGTATTAATAAATTTAATATGAAGTACAATCAAAAGACAGTAAAATTAGTAGAAGCCAAGACCAGACCAATGTAAACTCAAAACAAGGCTGACAAGGTAAATTTTGATTATTTAGGGTTTTAAAATAATTATTAGTAACTCTAGTTAATAGGGATAAGGTATTTAATCATGTTTGAAATACAATATTGAAAAATGTGTATTATATACAACTGCAAAAGGGACTAAAATAGATCTATATTTAATATCTAAGAAGTGTTAAAAAGTTACAAGAAATATATAACAATTGATTAAATTTTATTCAGATTTATTAAATTTTATTAAATATTATTAAAAAATATTAAAAAGTTATCTACAAACTGACAATTTTGACATTGCAATTATTTTTATTTAATCAGATCAACGTCATATAGGTCTATATTTATCTGAATTGTACCATGATACAACTACACAGATATGCTCATAACTTTCGTTTGTTCTGCGCATGACGTCATTCGTGAGGGAAAAATGGTAATGCGATGCGAAAATTCTTAAGAGCAGTGATATAATTATTTTCGTGTTTATCAATTGTTTTTCCTCGTAACTGACGTCACGATGCGCATTGGCATATCTGTGTAGTTGTATCATGAATTGTACTATAAATTTAATATCACATTAAATCACAAAAACTTTCGCGCATTGACACACGTTCTAGACTTCATAGGTAACCGCGATGACGAACATTATGTAACTCATGTTATATTTAGTTCAAGAAGTTCAAACGTCACAATATATGAGTTATATTCGTGCAATCAGAACCAGGTCATCGTTAACTATGACATGACTTCATTACCGAAGTCAGCACATACGCTAACATTTTCAATTACTAACTAAGAAATCCATCATAGCAACGAACATGTATCACAGTTCGCAATAAAGGTGGTGTATTTATGACCGAATTGCATGTCTCCGAGAAGAAACAGGAAAGCACTTGGAATTCCTAACATTTCCTGAATTTACTAAATCAATGATGAAAGCGGAAAACTGTTTAAATTAATGGAGCGAAGCTCATATGGCGTTGAACGGCCCTGCGTCTGTTTTTCCATAAACTTCTTTTATTACAAACTCCACTTTCATTGAAAGAAGTCTGATGTTATAAATTATATTAATATTTGAATTTAAAAATTATTATTAGCATTATATTCTTTAGAATATTGATTGCAAGGCCTACTACTTTACCTACCTTTTAGTATCCTAGGGCAAGCCGTGGTAGTGACTTGACGTTTATATTATCTATATCAACTCCAAGCAACACCGCCGCTGTTCGTATTTGGATGGGCGACCATGCAGGGAAGACACACGGTGTCTGCCCGCATCTTCTATTGGCCTGTACGTCGATGAAGTCACATAAGCTATGCAAACTCAAGCGAGGTTCCATCCCTTTTGGATAGGATGTAAAACCGGGGATACCTTATATATGAAATGACAAGTACAAGGTCCCTACTCTGCTACAAAAGTGGGGATACGGCTAAATTTCCAGGTTGGGCGTTGCTCGACTCCTGGCATCGGTGACTAGCCTTATAAGGCCAAGTTTACATTGGTATAGTAAATGGGTTAGTTACTTGTACTAGTAACTAGCAAGGCAGCTACTAACCTAGTGTAAATCACATAGGAAATTACTTGTACTAGTACTGGAACAAGTAATCAGGACAGGAAAGTGAATAGCCACCCAGGCTATTTACTTACCACTTGCGAAGCCACTGTCCTTTCCCCACCACCGTACCAGGCACCAGTTTACCGGCTGTCTTCTCCGCTACACCAATGGAAACACTTCCTTCCTTGCTAGTACCTATAGACACAGGTGTTTGTGTGTTGATTGACAATAAACAGTGCGTTAAGAAGAAGTGCTGATGCTCCTTTTGAATCCCTTCTAGTGTTCCAATCTCTGACCCATCTTCTCTTTGGACGACAATTTTCCTTTTCAATCTCTCTAATAAGTTCTCCAATAGCAATTTGCTTAACTCTCACAAATAGTTTTCTTAACTTTTCCTTGCGCAACATTCTAGAATGACGAGAAACATGACTACGAAAAGGATTCATCCTGGATCTGGCGATGTGACCGCACTTCTGGTACTAGTGCGCATAAAATATGTTTTCAAGTGTAAACACCCACTGTCCCTCATATGTGACAGTAGGCTAGCTAGGCTAGCTACAAGTACAAGTAACTGGGCTTAGTAACTATACCAATGTAAACCTGCCTTAGTCGTGGAAATAGACCGACATTCAATAATCGAAATTGAAAAAAAATGTATTACCTTTTTTTGGTTTTAAGTTTTGTTTGTAAATTCATTACCCAATGTATCAATTGTTTCTTGAATACACGATTGTGCCATTTCCAATGTTCCAGAAGGGTATAAGGTATTATGACCAGACAAGATCCTCAGTCAATCAATGTATGGTTTACGAAACAGATCAGAGATTCCAGTTCAAATTGTGGAAAATATCCGTTGACGTAATGATTGCAATCAATCAGTGTGAAAACTATGGTTTTCAATGATTGGCAATAACTTTAGATTCTTTAGAAGTTTGCCTTGGTACCACATTTTCGATATTGATTTTGAATACTTTTGTTTCCTGCTTTTTATTGTTTTACGGGTGGTGTAATGCCAAAAGAAAATAAAATGAATGCACTTTAATTATTATTTAAATTCAGTTGGTGCTACGATGAATAAATAAGACACTTTTGCAAAAAGCAAGTTTGTTTTAGATTAAGTTACTGCCTCTAATATATGACCCCGGAAGACTGCTGCGCCATCTAATCGCAGGCCTCGTAACATATAAACCATTTTAATGGAGCTCATTTCCATATGTTGTATTTTAATAAATGCTTTTTGTTGGATTGTACTTCTCCTATTAATAGTAGCAGTCCTCCGTAAGTTAATTCACCTCCTTGAAGTCGAGCTGAATAATTTATTATAAAAGATACGGCGAATACTGCTGCCGGTGCCGACCTTGCACGAAAATCGATGAAGTGGCTAAACAAAGCATGAAAATACGAGCAGTTTGGAAGGAATAGGCTTGTGCGTCGAACCATGCAATATGTTCTTTCTTGTATATATTCGAGCTGCCTCGTCCTTTGTAAAAAAATCTTTGATTTGGTGTGCCGAAAATATTTTCCAGTTCACAACGCAAGGAAAAAGAAAATGTTTTTTTATTAAATACATTCCTCATATTGTCTGTACAGGGTGAAGTTTCAGTTGGTATTTTCAGTAACTCATATAGTACGACTCGTTTGTATCCTTTTAGGGAATAATTAAAAATTAGGTCAGATAATGTGTTTAAACTATCTCGTTTCAAATCATTACCATATAAGGGAGAGTAGGGTAATGGTGCGCGGCGGGTAATCGTGCGCAGCAAGATATTTCAAATTTAGCTACATTTCGCGGTACTTGAACTAGTGCTGCACTCTGTCCAACTCATGTTGAACCGCCGCCGTCGCCATTATTTCTATCGTTGGTTTACACGAGAAAGTAGAGAGATGTGTTTGTCGATTTGAGGACGTTTTTTTATTAAATTTCAGCTGCTAAAAATAAGACGGTAAGTTCATAATTCTTAGCTATTTATCTTGAATGAGTAATTTTCTCAATAACTAGTTAGTATTTCATGTTTTGCCGTATTTGTGGGCTAATTTATCAGGTAGTTTTATTTTCGCGTTACAAATTTTCCAAAATGGTCAAATGGGGTAATGGTGCGCATAAGTGCGCACGATTTCCCCACACGCAAATAAATTACAACTAAGTTTTTTTTTAGATGCCTAAAACTTACGTTCGTAAGACTACCATTCAAGAAAAATAAAAGAAATTGGCAAAGATAAAGAATTATGGTACCGGTGCGTTTTATGTTCTTCATGGAATCATGCAGAGTGCGCAGGAGTAGATACTCCAGAGAACTATATTTGTGATTTCTGTTTGAAATAGATATTCTGTATAACGTCATATGGTTTATGTTGACACAAAAGAATAAAAAAAGTTGCTCAACTAACTGGAAGTTTTCCTATTTTGCATTTAATCCGAACGCGCACCATTCCCCAACCCATGCGCATGTTTACCCGCAAGGTTGGGTAATGGTGCGCGAATGCACTTTTCGATTTTTTACATTATCTTACTGTTATATTGTTATTAACTTCAAATTTTATGTTATATCTAAAAAATACAATAACTAACGATTCCTATGCCGTTTTCTAAATTTTGTTAACTGTCGTGTATGTCTTGTAAACGCAGTTTTAGCTTAAATGCGCACAATTCCCCCACCTTCCCTTAAATATTCTTGATAAGAGCGCAAATTTATTTGTCGAAAACAGATAGTAAAGATATCAAATATCAATAGGTATTTCCAAGTTTTATAAACATATTGACAGGTGCAAGCGTTTTTAAGAACCTATAGTTTTGTGAAAATTGTAATAAAAGCCCACGGTGAACGTCAAGTGGCACTTTTGTGTGTAAATTAAATATCTTTAGAAAGTAACATCTGGCTCAAATTGATAGATTTCGTAGAACCATGTCTGGTTCTTTAGCAAAGATGTCATTTTGGGTCATAAATACTATCCAGAATTATTTTGGCTTAACAGATTTATTGAAACGTTTTATGGACGTCTAGATCTGTGCATCCCTGGGGACGGAACAGTGTTTAATAGACAAAGCGCCAAATGTGCGTACTAAATAAGTCCAGTAAATTATAATGAATTATGGCGGTACTTGGAAGATCTCTGAAATAAGGTATTTTGTATGTTCATATACAATATTGCAAAGACATAGGGCAACCTGGTTTTTTCGGGGAGTTTTTCCAGGAATAATATCAGTAGAGTAAACCGTAATTCCCCTTCACTTTGAGATGAGGATAATATCTAAGGGTTTAGGTCACTAATCTAGTAAACAGTATTTTGATTGGACAGCGTGACAGAAACAGGTAATGGTTCGAGGTACTAGACAGAGAGGAGAAACGTACTTTAACAACCAATGGGTGCATTTAAATTTTAGAGCAAAGAAACTTTACTTGGAAAATTTCGACTGCAAAAAAGATAGTCTCCCACGGTACGACTTCAGAAGATGTTGGTTGTAATTATTTGAGGTTTCTCCCCAAAGTATGAGGGCAAACCACCAAGCCATGGTAAAGTACGTTTCTCGGGCTCGAAGTAGACACCGTTAGTTGTTTTATATAGACTCATTCAGTTTAGAGTTCATTAGTATTGTAGTCATTCATTTTCTTAGGTCAAACAGTATTTCAGTATTTTGCATTTCTCTTTTGTTTACGTTTCTAAATTATATTTATTTGTTATTAACAACCCTTGCCTAAAAGTGACGTGTTTTCATGCAAATCCGCCCAACTACCCTCTCAGTGTTATATATAAGAAGTGTCCCAGGAATACGTCCATACATCGATGTCCAGGATAAGATATCCCAGGGTAAGTCAAACCTTTTTTTATACGTCAATCACAGCATATCTCGAACCCAGCGACAGAGAAATTAATTCAGCAGTAAACTTTAGACCCCTTTCGAGATATTCTTGAAGATTGGTTGGAATATGTGGGCAGCACGAAATGTCTTTCCGAGACAGTGGAACGGTGGAAGAAGATGCCGCTTAGTGTAATTGAGGTCTGAACCGTCTGTATTTTATAGAACCGATAATATCCATATAATTGAATCATAAAATGATCTTGACAGCATATTATTACGTTTCTCGACGGAGCATACAATAGGACATATTTCTCGAGTATGATTGAGCTCGAGGAAAACCAAAAAGAGCAGCCCAATAATGGCAAAAATATAACCCGCTGGGGACTCAGCAGTTGTTTTGCGATGAAGGAGGAGAAAATATAGCCAATATAAAGCATGGCTGGTCGCTACTAAACCAGGCACGTGATTTTTTTATATAATGACCGCAACATTTACACATAATTGCTACCATTTGTACGGTTTTGGATCGCCCTTTATTTGCTAACTACCCTTCTAATGTCATTTATTGGGAAGTATGATTAATGGTTAATAAATTGTATTTTTATTGGAGCTAAAAGGGCATTTATCACTGTTTGGGTTATGTGCATTATCCACTGCTATCAATTCGAATGAATGTTGCTTGGGTGCATATATCGACTAGAAACGAAACCCGTCCGAAAGAGATCAAATTTATAACTCTGGAAACAGCGACCTATTGCTGGGTAAAGGCATTCTTGTTCAACCAGGGTGTATTTTTAAGTGTATACGTATTTATAGGAGTGGTATCTTTGAATGGTTCTTTAAATTCCATTAAACGTAATTATAAAATTGTACAAACATAAAATCACAAAACAAACACCTACATAGATTTAAATTTCATTAAAAATGAAAAAAAAAAGAAATTTGTTATTACTTGGAGTGTTCCAAGACGTAACTTTTTTTTTTGAGAGGTGGCAATAAGAAGTATTGGGAAACAAGTTTTATTTTTCTGAAGAAAGTATTTAATAGATTTACCGCTGCATTTATACTGAATACAAATTCATATTCAATTTTTATTGAAATTATCATTATATCGTATTCGTACAATAAAAAACAGAATGCTGTAGTATTACTCGATTTTGGGTTTTAGTTGTCAGACATATTGTGGCTGAATATAATACCTACCACTGATTTATTTAGTAGGTTGCAGTATTAATTATTCAGAGTTGTAATTTCCGTTGTTGCCTGCTAAATGTAAATCAAAACGAGATATCTTGATGAAAGCATGGGAGAATCAATCAATTTTTTAATACATACCTACAAACATGGTTTTTATTATGCAATTTTATTTCCGAAGTGTCTATCGTTGGCATCTAGTCCCAGTTTCTATTAATTTAACTTAAAGAATTGGTGGACAACTTTAATTGTTAGTAATATTCAGTTAGTGTAAATTGCGATTTGAAATTTCTACGCGTAATATATTGTAAATGTAAGTAACTTAACTATCTTCACGTACCTTCTTTTACTCGGTACAATTAAGCTGCGATAAATTTAGTGTGGACTCAGTTGTTTGATGCCAAATCAGTTTAGTTCGATTCAGTCAAATTAAGGGAAATATAGAGGATAGGCGATGAACCGTTAACCGTATATGATAAATTAATCAGTTTGAAATGTGAAAATTCTAATACAGAAAATCTGAGACTTGTGTGGGAGAGGGAGAGGGATATTATTATTCAATAGTCCCCAATTCTGCCTCAGGAACGACTTCAGTTTGTAAGCTCTAACCACAGTTTAATGCTAGAATGAGGAAAATCTGGAAAACCTCAATATTTAGGACGACAGCGAAACACAAAACTAATTATTTATCTGTAATAAATATAATATGCAAAAACAAATAATTAATAACGTCAAAAACTATGACTTACTAGCAGTTTTAAACAAGATTTTTTTTAATTTTGAATCCATATTTTTAGGATTATGATTTAAGAGTTGTTCTGAACTACTATAAGAGTTGTTCTGTAATAATTATTCTATATGTTCTATCAATATGAGAGGATAAAAGGTATTAAGATACTGTACACAAAATTGTAATTCTCTGATGATTTTTCAAGAATCCAAGGTGTTAGAAACAATATTTTTAAATTGTTACGGTGACCAAATTTCTACTGGCGGAGAAAAAGGAGTAAATTCTTATTCCCATGTACTTCACTTTAAACTGTAAACCCTGTGTAGTATAAATCGTCATCACGCCCTCTTCAGCTGACAGGATATTACTTGAAATGCGCAGCACGCGCTCGTACCACTGGACTCATTATTTGATTTAACTTATTCAATAATAGCCCCCAGTTTAGTAATCTCGTTAGCAGAGCTCATCCCACATACCACTTTAGTTCGTATATATGACGTTTTAAATTACCGCAATTTAAGTTGTGTGTGGCCATAATGAATTTATTGATGAACATGCACAATACCTTTTCATACCTCAATAGACTGCCAAGAGATGCAAATGACCGGTACATTTGCATCTCTAAAGTGGGCTCATGATGTGATCTAGGCGTTATGTATTCAACATAATGAAACAGGAAGGTCAGTTGTAGACATTTCTTACCTTTATATTATTAATTATCCATGTTTATACTTCGTAGTATATTCAGTTTGGTTTGCTTATTATAAAAACTAAACGCTGGTGTGGTATTCAAGTGGCAAATATGATGATAGTAAAACGTTGGAGTCCAAATACTATTTGCAGTGAAAAATTCTTACATCACTCACACTGATTTTTCCCCGAACCATCGGAGACATTGGAAATGATAACACCATATATGAAACATAGTTATAACCACGCCGATCGTCCTATCAATTAAGAGATACTCCATTACGCGAGTACGTTATTATAACTAAATACTTCCCACTACTCTTTACGCCGCTCCCCGGTCGAGCGCTGCGCTATCTACATATATTAGTGGAGTAAAATCGCCGTCCTAACTCGCTTTTTTCTAGGGGTAGACATCTATAGAGGCACTAGTATTCGCGCTATAAGCCTGAGCGTGCCGTAATACTAATAAACAGGAGCGCTTTTTAAAAATTCAATAATTCGGAAACGGGTACAGATATCAGCCCAAACTTTTTTTAAAAACTGTTTCCACATCTAGGCTACATTTCATTCGCTGCATATATATACAAATTTTGAATATTTCCCATAGCTAAAACCGTATGAGAAATATTTTTGTCGCTATTAAATGTACGGGTTTGAATTTTATAAATATAGATATTGACAAAAGTACACTAGATTTTAATCTATTAGATCTTTCATTAAAAATATAACATACATACATCAATTTCGTGCTTCTAAAATTTGGTTAATCGAGTTATCATCCTTATCTAATATATTCTTCTCCATCGTCACCTGTGAATTAGTATTCCTCATTGTAATCAAGACTGTTTGTAACATATGACTACGTTTGTACTCAGCTATTGATCTGTTATATATTGATCTGTATATGGTCTAATTGATCATGATCATATCTAAACTAGCTCTGTAATTTTTTATCAGCAAGCCTTGTCATTGTTAATCAAAGCCAAACCGTTCTTTTGCCACAGAAAGGACAGAACTACGGAAGTACTTGTTTTTAGATCGTTGACACTTCAATAAGTGTCAACAATTTTATAACAAATACTAACAATTTAATATTTGTTATAAAATTGTTAGCAAGTGTTACCAAGCTACTGGACAAATACTCTCCGCCGTGATAAGTAATTGCTGTATTTAACGATGAATATATCGTACAAGATGGTCTAATTAACTATCATAATATACGGATTCGTTTACTACTTGCTGTGAAACTTGTCAGTAATAATAGCACTTGAATTTCTCTCAGACAAGACATATTATACGAAAAATATTGATCTGGTTTTGCATGAAAAGCACATAATATACGCCTTGTTCCGATAAGCTGAAATTACCTCAATTTGAATGAAATTACTATATGTAGGAATATTTTATTAAAATAGACAAACAAGCTGTAAGTTATTTGATGTGTTTAATATGTAAATTCCTGAATAATTCTTACATGTAATAGCGCTGTTTGTTTTGTATACATAATATTGCATCTAATTTAAACAAAAATTTGCAACATTTTTATACGTGGTAGAAAAACAACGCTGACAACACATTATATTCTATTAAATTCAATAAGTATTTATTGTTATTTTATATTTTCCTTGCAATTTTAGTACTTTTTGTGTGTAGATGAAATATATTTATCAGAAAAAATGAGGTAATCCTTATAAACAAAGAAAGGAGGGAAAGTCTGAGACATGTGCCTCACAAATGCATGCTGGTATATATCTATCCTAAAACAGGAATCCATAGAAGGTAAATGAGTTTGAAAGTGTTAGTTCAATACAATAAAAGGGAAAACGTCAGTTGACTATAAATAATAATACCCTATACACTATCTATTATTCTACAAAATTTGTCAACAAAGAGACATTTAGGGGTTTAGGATATTTAATTACATTTACTCAGGTCAACTTAAATTATTTGTAAATTGAAGACCCTAAATTAGATCCATGGGAAACACCTGCATTTGCCGCATATATAAAATATTTAATGCCATCGTATCCAATAAATTATTGTCTACCTGACAAAATTACCGAAGTTTTATTAGATATTGAGTAAAAACAATATGGTCAAGCTAATTAGTATATCATATCATATATTATCAATCAATTTGACAGAAATCTTCAAAATTAAGGTTACACTAAAAGAAAAGATGTGGATTATAGTTAACAATTGTTTATTTGCATGTCATTTATTTAAAATAAATAATACATTTTTAGGTTAAACAATATTTTTTACTATAAATATTCTTCTAAATATATTTTACTTATTAAAAACAAATACTTTGGTGTAAAAATGTTAATAGTTAATGAGAAATATTTCATCTTAATACATTCTTTATTTGGTGGTATTCCCAAAAATATATTTAATATTAATTTGGATTTTATTAATATTGAATAATCCAGACTAAAAATTAATATATTTTTGTTTCTTATTTAGGTACTCTATTTTATTTATTATGAAGTAATCCATTCTTTTGTTAAAAATGCTGAAGTAGTTTTTTAATTAATAGATATTTTATTGCGGCATTATAAAATTGTGCAGTTCGCAGTGTGGCATTCTGGACTGTGGGCTAGGTTGGCACTGTTGAAAGTGAGCAGCAGACGTGTTTTTCTATTTACCTTGGAGTGGGTGACTTTATTTCATTTCATTATTATTTTCATTTCATTTACCTATCTATTATTTGGGTGCGGCGCGAGTGCTTCGTTTTCGTTAATGTGAATGTACGTAACTACTTGACTACTTGATACTTGAGATGAGATGATAGACGCTGCACTGTGCTGTACGGTATACCTATATGACCCATATGTGTATGGTGCACAAGGTAGGGACATCAAAAACTTATATATCTTCGAAAACGTAACTTTGGAAAACTACCGATTGTGTGATTTACTAAAAATCTTTAGAATTATTACCTGTTTAGTGGTGATTGCTGTGACATAAAAAATAGGTCTGGACTATAACTTACTAAATAATCGTAATAATTACTGGGGTGTGATAAATAAGACACTATTCATTATAAATAATATTTATTTTTTAAAATTAAAACAAATTTATTATAAATATTGTTCTTTATATTCTAATAAAGTCTAAATTTTAATTAGTATGCTTTATTTATAATAAATAACTGAAATATTCATAATAAATAAATAATGCTACATTTACTCATAATAATATTTATTAAAACGGATCGTTATTAATAGAAAATAAAAGATATATTGATTACCAATAATCTCGTACTTGACGGTAATAAGGTATATTTGAAAACATTTAATAAATTGTGTTTTTCTCATAAACAAAAATTTATTACGCCATTATCCAATGAAGCCTTTGTTAGGTGTCAATCAGTATCATTAATTATGAATAAACTGTTCTTTCAGTGTAAGGACTGAAAGAACACTGGACTGAAAGAATGATAATATTGAAGAGTCTTCCAGAAAACATCCCAATATTTAATTTGGAGATATTTTACCGTGTGTAAATGCATATTTTAATCCATCAGATACTTTTTTATTGGCTTATTTTGCTAAATAAAAATCTACCAGGCCATGTATTATTTATTGCATAAATGGAAAATGATTCTCTTGGAAACTCAGCCAACTATATTTGCACTAATTGAATTATATCGAAAGCCAAATTCGAATAATCAAAAACTTTGTAAATTAATACATGTATAAGAGGAACACAAATGGCATTTTCTTTAAGAAAAGTTTCGTGAAAAGTTTTAAGAAAAAAGTAAAAGAAAAACTATCTTGTTACGCTAGGGGTACATAATGTTATGAACTAATATGCTTTTTGCATTAGTTGGTTCACTCATATACTCTAAGTAATTAACTAACATGTTCCTCATGTATATTAATAGTAACTGCAAATACACTTGCTGCTACACTCACCGTATAGACTACACATAGACATATACAAATATATAATATATGTCTATTTACATATAGTGATTAACTTAACTTTTATGAAATTAGAGACGTAAATATATTACCAAATGGCATCAATACAGTCTCCGTAATTTATTAGTTGCCGAGATCACTAACTCAGTGCATCTCAGTTAAAGCAGAGGAAGAATAATTAACATTTCTGCCATTACCTAATTCACAGTCTACGTGTGCTCCGTTTACCTTAGAAAATATGGGCACAAATGTTCGGAATAAGAATGATTTTCACAGAAGAATAGCTGCAAAAAGCAGCGCTGTATCTTATCGATAAAGGATAACTCTGCAGCTACGTGCGCTCCATTATTTGCAGTTGGATGATAATTCCAGCTGACGTACACAACATGCACGATATTCTTTGGATACCTTCGTAGACAATTCTTTCCGTTTATACGCTTTCTTGAATGTGTTTACAAAATCCGCTTAGAGGCGTCAGTGGCGTAAAGTGGAGCTGCTCTCGCATAGGCGATTCAATTTAATCGACCAAATTCTTCTATGCCTTCCGTGATAATTTATTTGAAACCAGATATTGAGAAACAGTGCAGACCCAAAAGTTCTACAAAAGTTTTAGCAGTGTGAATTTCAGGGAACGCGTAAAATATCTAGACGAATTAAAATAGCGAAACTTGCACTATCCAGCTGGAAATTATCGGCTGGAAACGGCCAAGCCGTTATATACACATGCTACCTTTATATTGTCCGTTTTTTAATATAGAGTGTGACACAGATTCATGGGATCCCATGTCTTTTTTCCCCCTTATTTTTTTAGGTACAATTTTGCGGAGATACCCTGGAGGAGCTGGCAGAGGAAAAGATGTTAAATTGGTAAGGGTACCAGGTCATAGTGGAATCCCAGGGAACGAAAGGGCCGACGAACTGACTCGACTCGGATCTCTGGGACCCACCCAAGGACCAGAACCGATTTTAGGCATTACACGAAGGCAGGTCAACATGGCTCTTAATGATTGGGCTCATGAAACACTAAGTAAAAACTGGAGAAGCAGTGGAAGTTGTAGATAAGCTCGCAACTTTATAGTGGAGCCAAGCAAGACCAAGACGGCTTGGCTGTCAAGTCGTAGCCGGAAGGCTCTAAACCGGTTGGTGGGAGTTTTAACGGGTCATTGCAGGCTTAGAAGACATCTATCATTGATGGGTGTGAAGGAGACTCTATCTGCCCAAAGTCCGGGGTGGACGACGAAACGCCTTCCTACTTCTTGGCAGAATGTGTGGCTTTCGGCAGACTAAGACACGGCGTCTGGGGGGCTGGGGAGCTGCAAGGGGAAGAGGTCAGTTCCCTTGAATGGACCGATATTCTGACCTACATTAGAAGGTCACGAAGGTTCGACGAGGGAAAAGGTGACGGAGTTAGGTAGGAGACGACAGGGGTAGGCAAAAAGGGCCCGCTTGTGGCCTACTTACCAGGTCTTGGCCACCCCATACACCACTACTACTACTGCTATAGATACAATTTTCAAAATTGGTATATCAGAAGTACTTATGAAAGGTTAATTTTTGACATAAAAATTGTCTTTTTTCCGCTTCCAGTTTCACAGGAAGGAACACCAACTCTCGATGTTTATATGGAACACCTTGGATATTATTATATTTTTGGAATCTACAACATTTTCTGAATCCAACGATAAAACATATAAGTGAGATTCCTGCTGTCAAATTACTTTTTAGACTCTATTTTACTTTTGAATTTTGAGTGCACTGACTATCCCCGATTAATTCTAATGGAACATAGCAACAATAAAAAAAAATAATTCAATTTCAAAAATATTCAATTTCTCTATTATCAGGGCGTTAAAATTCTTCAAAGTGGTTACAGAGGTGAATCTAGCATTTTTTAAAATAGATAATGGTACAAGGGTACCATTATTGTACCAGTTTACAACTGATAAGCAATCTAGGTTTGTTTTATCTGTGGGACCAACAAAATTGATATTACAGTTAAAATCTCTAAAATCAAAATCAGTGACTCTAAAATCAAAATTCAAATTCAAAAGTAAAATATAGTGCCAAAAGTAATTTGACAGCTGAACTGTCACTTATGTTATATCGTCGGATTCAGATAATGACGTAGATTCGTAAGATGGCGTTTTATTTCATTGATTGGATGCAGAAGTCAGTAGCTGCAGAAGAAGTGAAAGAATACAGCTGGTGTACCGTGTGTAGACTTTATTTCAACAATATAAACGAGCGAAAAAAGTTACCTGAAAGTGTTTCTCTATTTCCCTCCATATTTCCCTAGCGAATTTTATGTAAAAGGTAGATGAAAATTGTAATACTTGGTTGGCTCTGGTACATACATTTTGGTGATACTGAGCTAACTGCTTATATAATCCATTTATATCGTTATTTCGTTTGCTCCTCGGAATTATCAATTTACAGCAAATATTCAGAATAAACTATAAAAACTAGGTATTTCGAATTATGTACAAATATACTTAATTTTCTATACCGGGTTTCCCATTTCATTTGACTAATAGCAATTAACATTTCATTGAATTTTATATTCCCAGGGCACACTATGAGAAATATTGCTAACGGAATCGATAGTACTGACTGTTAAACACTTCTGATTACCAAAATACTAAAGCGAAATGCTGTTTTAATTAAAATATTAATAAAAATGTGTTTTAAGTTAATAGATGTAGTTTACATAAGTCTTTTAGTGACATTACGTTACGTTACGTTACGGAACTGTCATGAATTAGTAATAGGTTTTTTTTAAATAAAAAACTAATTCTAAATTTAAAGGTTTTTTAAAATATGTTGAAAAAACTCATAATTTTAGAATTATAGTTTTTCATTAAAAAAACCTATTACTAATTCACGACAGTTCCTCTGTAACTGTTTAACTCAATATCCAGATTGAGGTATAATATGTAGTAACTATTAGCAGAGATAAGTACACTATTAGTAAAAGCACAGTGCACGTAATAAATAAAAAATATGTTGCTTATTGATTACTTATTTTGTAAGATAGTAGCTTTAGCTAAAGATAAAGGAAACGAACCAATTAAACCATGTTTTATTTTTTTGCTGATAAGTAAATATTGTGACTTTCAAAAATAATAACAAGGTACTGACATTGAACCATATTTGTTCGAATAAGTAAACACTAATAATTTGAAATTAATGAAAAAGTAAAATAAAAAAAAAGTTGTCCCTGGTGGGATTTGAACCTGCAAAACCGCGATGTTCAGATTGAAAGACGGACGCTCAACCAACTACTCCAATTCGTTGACGTAACGTAATGTCACTAAAAGACTTATGTAAACTACATCTATTAACTTAAAACGAATTTTTATTAATATTTTAATTAAAACAGCATTTCGCTTTAGTATTTTGGTAATCAGAAGTGTTTAACAGTCAGTACTATCGATTCCGTTAGCAATATTTCTCATAGTGTGGCCTGGGAACATAAAATTCAATGAAATGTAATAGCCCATGTTAATTGCCATTAGTCAAATGAAATGGGAAACCCGGTACAATTAATTATGTACAAATATTGTATGTTCAGGTTCAGAAACCTGGCATAGAGAAAAATTCGATGTGAAAATTTAATGTATAATCATTAAGTTTTTGTTCCAAAGTGCCCGCTCCTTATTTTTCTTTTACCTACCACATCTTAGGCACTTTTCGAACTACCATAAAATTCTGAATAAAAAATTGGTAGCATATAACTATATCACGTGCCATGTCATGACATATAGCATATTAGTCCATGTTGCCAAATAAAAAAACTCATAAATCATGATCATATACACTATAGACATTGATCCTTTTTGCTGTTATTGTTATATGTCTCTCTTATGTATATTACAGAAATAAAATTGGCTAGGGACACTCGGGGAGTAACAGAAACTTCCACTCGACGTCATCTAAGTATGGAACTCCCTTAAAGTCACAACTTCGGTTACATTGGAACAAATAATAATATCTCTACCCCCTTCTAATCACAAGGATTAGGCCGAAGGTCTGAGACTTATATGGGGGAGGGGGCGGCATATTATTATTTAGCGGCCGTGTTTGCCCTTTAGGGACGACTTAGGCTGGTAAGCCCTAACCACCATTTAACCTGGACACCTGGAAAACCTCATTAGCCATGGGAACAGTCAAAGATCAACTGATTTACGAGTAGACAATTTAGCATTTTTAGCATGCGATTTTTATGAAACTTCATCAAAACACATTTCTTGATTAAAATGGATCTATTTGTATATTCCAAGTATTATATTCCAAGCGCCCTGAAATTGAATACTGTATTCTACAATTGCAGGAGCTTTTAAAACCTTGAAATAATCTTATTATGTACTTTCTAATTTTAGAAGTGCTCCTGTTTCAGCGAGGGGTTGGTGTTTGACATTCAGAACAATCGGAGTATAATTAATTCTAACCATTTATAACGAACCGGTACTTAGAAATATTTGTATATAAGTGTAAGCGACGGCTGAATAAGTCAATCTAGTTTGGATATTGTAATGACAGTACCTAATAATAAATAAATTAACGGCCATAACTAGGATTTTATAGGGGGTGCTATTTGCTGTTGGAAAGCGGCGCGGTTACCCGCAGCACACAGGCCTTCCGACCCATTGTGGCTGAGGTGTGCTATTTACTATTTAAATTAGTTTTGGTATCAGTAAGATTCCATATTTAAAAAAAAAGTAGATGTAAATTAGTTATAGTGCATATGATGTGTGTTCACTGAATGATGAGTAAATTCTGAAAAATATATCAGGAAAAAAACCTGTCCTAATACTAGTACTAGGTATATCGTAATAGATATATATATATATATATATATATATATATATATATATATATGTAAAGTGAAACAAGTCATAAATGTAATACTTACTAAAGTTTCCAAAGAAATTGGAAAGAGAAACACCAACGAACTAGAATTTTTTTTCTGATCACGAAATCTGTAAAACTTTATACGAACCATTAGTTCCGATGAATACTCTTCATTAGTGCTAACCAATTTTGGCTTATTATGGAAATGTATGATAACCCATCACAAAGTAAGATTACTTCCTTGCGGCAAAGTCGTAACTGCAGCAATAATAGTTTAATTCCTATGAGGCTTATTTTATTGACATAGGATCATTGATTCGAAATTAATTGCATGTCTTTGACATTTGCATACTCGAAGCCGTTCTCTATAACTTCAAGCCAGCTATTTACGTATTAAATTGTTCCAGATTCATGAAGCAATAGACTAGGCATTCAATGAGAAACAGTATGAAACAATTGGAACCAAGCTTTACAGATGCAGGTATTCTAAGAAAAGAATAACCTATTTTGTATATCTGTAATAGATCAAGAACTGAAAATGAAAACCAGTATGAAATAATTGGAATAAAGTTTCAAATATTAGCAATAGATATTGCATATTTGACATATTGCAAATTGTAACTAATAATGTGCAACTAGAAAAAATGTTATGCCATGAATATATTGATGAGATGAATGTAATAATTACCAATTGTCAGAGTTGTTGTTGGTTCTGATTGAATGACCTTTTTTAATTTGTTGGTGGATTTGCCAGGATTGCTTACTGTGGTATTGTTTTTTTTAGTAAAAATTTGGAATTAAGAATTTTAAAAAATCTTAACTGCTAATAACTATACTATTACTTTAATAACAACTGTTTATACTTCATAAGTAAGATAATAAATTTTACATAAGTTTACCTGTATTCCTTGGAGGTCTCTAACACAATTAATTCAAAAGTCTGCAGGATCTAAAGACTTACTTTAGATGGATAATTATTTTACCGATTAATAAACAGATAACTCAATAGATAAAATAGCTTCCCATCCAGTAACGAGGTTCAGCTATTTTCATATTAACTTTTCCAATTGACTGACTGGCCTATAATGTACAACGACCTTAATTTCTTGTGAACTTACTCATGATTATTGTATATTACATCTGGTTTTCTATCTCATGTGAAATAATTAAGCTATCTTTCTATACTCACTTCGGAATATTAACCAGATCGTTTTTATAATCCTAGATCTCTGAAATTATATATTGAACTTTTTATGTGCAATACCTAGTTATCTTATAATAAGAGAGACATGAATGTTGAAAGCTGATGAATTATTATAGAACGATACAAGAGTAGTTACAAGTGCAAGAATATAAGGATAATAAGGAAAATTCTAACATTATAATACGAATAAATCAAACAACACATTAATAATTGCATTAAAAATTAGAGAACGCATTAATAATAATAGACCTAGTGATCTTGGCATGGGAATAACAAGTGTGACTAATAAATAATTTTGTTAATACATACAATATTGAACTGGAACAAAGTAAGATGAATATGTTTTTGGTATTATCGGTTTTATTTAAGAAAATAAATACATGATAATTTTTGGCTTTATTAATTATGATGTATGGTCTAGTTTTACATTCTATAGAATTTCACTCAAAATGGCTTTACTTGTATACAGGGCGAATCAAAACTCGCAACCACAGTTTTCTAAAGTTTTATAAATGAAACGTCGTATGTTTTATATCATTTTTATAAAGTTCTCTCACGACTCACCCCGAACACTAAACGACAAACAACTGTTCAAATTTATTAGACCTCCTCAGAGACGTACAGATCTCAGAGTGAAGGTAACTTATAGGTATAAGCATAGACTAACTATTAAACTGCTCTAATTGTCTACGAAATAAACCCTATTTAGCTTTTTTTTGGATGTCTTACTTGTTTTGCCGAGATTTTTTGAGCAGGTGTTTTTACAGATTTTTTTCTTTAAATGATAATATCTTCGTAATGGTAAATGATAGGTATAGGGTACTCTTAACATTGTCGACCTAAAATTTTAAGGAGAGTTCAAAAACGTAATTGAATATAGGGTGTCCCATTTAAAAAAAGAAAGTTGATGCCTGGATCAAAAAAACTGAACAATCTGTATTCAGGAAAGTTATAAAAATGAAAAATTCAGGTAAAAACAAAAAACTTTCGTATTTAACTTTTTTCTCTACCTTTTATACTTTCTGAGATAAGGGGATAGAGGATCTTATTTTGGACACCCTGTACATGAGTAAACAAAGAATACGGTTTGTTCCAATTTGGATACAAAGACGGGGAAAGTTTTGCAATTGTTCCATGGTTTTCAAATCTGTCCAAATGAATACTGTTTTCGAGATTATTCCAAAAAATTAAAATTTCGTTAACACTGACGTAGTTTTCCACATAACACCAAAATACTACTACACTCGACGTTCATTTCGCCAACCAAATTGGCATCATCTGAAGATGATTAAAACTAAACCTAATCATTTCCAGATGATGCCAACTTGGTTGGCAAAACGCGCGTCAAATGCAGTATAGTGTTTTGGTTTTATGTGGAAAACTACGTCAGTGTTATCGTCACACTAAAGGGTCCAACCCCTTTCAAGATATATTTGCGTTATATTTGACGTTAACTTTAGCAGCAAAGTGAGAAGTAAAAAAAATTCCCTACGAACTGTTTAACGCTATTGAAGAAAATACGCAGAAATGGGACACCTTGTGTAATATCCGTATCACTGACGTAGTTTTCTACATAACACCAAAACACTATACGTACTGCACTCGGCGCACATATCGCCCAACCAAGTTGGCGAAACGCGCGTCTAGTGCAGTATAGTGTTTTGGTGTTATGTGGAAAACTACGTCAGTGATATCTCCACACCAAAGGTTCCAACCCCCTTCAAGGTAATATCCGTAGGAATATTAATAATTTTTCAAATAGCCCCTGAGCATGCTTCATTTTACACTATTTTATTTTTCTGAATCTATCTAACAACCAGTGATACCTGAATTGTACTGGAAAAGAATAAAAATAAATGTGTTATATAAATAGGTATTGCAATGAAAATCCATGAAAAGCTGACAACGGAAATTTGGTATTAGAGCATTTTACATATTCCCCGCCCCGAATAATTAATATTTTCAATATTAATGTATTTATTGTCTAGTAAATTAAATTATCTAAGTAGTTTTATAAGTCAGTCTACCTGAATTAATAATCCATATTGCTTTAAAATAATTGCCTGTTTGATTGGAAATGAGTAGGTACATTTTCAAATCTTAATTGTTTTTTTAATAAACATCTATAGTTTTAAACTCATAATATCGAGACATTGTTTTTCAATTATTATTATTGCAGCACATAACTGTATACACCCTAACTCAAAAAAGAATAATTATATTGCTACTTGTGGCAACGTGACAACATAGGAAAACCAAAAACTTCGCGCGAAAACGAGCGCACTGCCTCGAAGGGCGCCCTCTCATATTGACTGGTATATACTAAACGATTCTTTGAGTTTGACTGGGTTTTAGATTGTTAATAAATTTTAACACGTGATGGAGCAGTCTTAACAGTTAGTCTATGGTATAAGCGTAGGTCATAAGCAACGCCATCTAGGCCATAGGCCTTAGTGGCTTCGGTGCGACGAGATAGCACAATCAGACCGCCCTCTTAAGGAGAAAAAAAAACGCCACCTAGAGTGGAAAATAGCAAGGCCCCAGGCTTATTATTTAACTTATTTTTCAATATAAATTACTAGATATAAGTGAAAATCCTGAGATTTTGTGAAGCGATTTACTGTTTTAAAGCTAAACCGAGTTAAATTAATATCCGAACAAATCTGCTTCATAAATATTCTAGTCACCTGATTTCTAACTGAGCCGAAAACAAATTTGGGTGTTAATCTTATATAATACAGATAAATGATGGTTTCAATCAACATATTATAGAAGCATATGTTTGGTAACATGACGCATAAGTAATATTATTTGATCTGAAGCCTGTGCAGCTGTTAATTCTATAATATATTATTTATTATGTTAGCACCCAGTAAATATCAAATGCCCGAGAGTGTTTAGAATCAGATTATTAAGTCCATATAATCTGTGACATTGCCTGCACCATCCGAGATCACAGTAAACACATTAGAGCCTACTCATATGCTATGCATTTTAGGGCTTTAGTTATTAGTTATTAGTTATTATATATAATAACTAAATAAATGCTTTCTAAAGACATGTATTTATGACAACTTCTGGGTATTCAGTTTAGTTAAACATTTGTTCACATTAAGAAATTATTTACGGGAAATATTACAAAAATAAAACATGTGCTTCTAAAAAGCATGCCAAAAAGTGAAATAGTGGTGTTACAAAATTCTTCTTCAACCATAATTTATAGTTATTTATAAATTAAGTTAAGGAATTAACGGTAACATACGGAATTGTTTTAATATTTTATTTGAGAACTGAGACTCAATAAGAGATATAGGTAAAATATAGGTATAGGTCGAATTTATAGCTCTAAATATAATAAGTAAACTATTAGCAACAATTTTATGATTTTGTTCCTTTAGTATTAGTTACTTTTAAATACCTGTCTAAATACCTTTTAAATACTGCCTGTTTTAATGTATACCTTGAACTATTTTTGAGTTCAAATTTCCTTTGTAAATTATTATTTCGTTTAGGAAAATGTATTTTCATGGAACCTTCAACATTAATATTTAAGAGTCCATTCACTGGTCCGAAGTTAGCCCAAAATCGGCGTTCGTCTCGTGCCTAATTATAAAAAAACTATAAAAGATAGCGACTTTTAGTAAAAAAGTATTGAAAGATAAGACTTTAATCTAAATCCCTATAGCAGTAATTTTTTGTAATTCTTTTTATTTTTAAAATTCCAGGCAAACAATCTTCTACTAAAATAGCGTATTTTCAAAAATTATTTTCTCTAAAATACATGTATTAAACAAAAATTTGCTACTATAGGGATCTAGTTTATATTTTGATCTTTCCGGTGATATATAATTTGTAACATTAAAAAGAAATTTTGTTACAATTATAAGACAAATCCGATACCCTTGTAATGAGGGCTAACTTTGTTTCCATGTGCCTTTTTACTTCGGCTTTACGTGCACCTCCGAAATCTAAATAATTCGGTAGTGGAAATATGTAAGTCTTCACCCATTGGCTACCCAACCTCTCAACCCGACCCCGAATTCATGTCTGTCAAGTCTACAGTGAATGGACCCTTAACAGGTCTTTGAGTGTAAAAAGTTACTGTTTTTAACATCTGGGGTTATTTTGTTTTTATTTTAACTGTATTAATGTAGAAGAGGAGCCATTCAAAAAACTCCATACCCATTGATTCAGGAAGCTCACGAAATAATCGATTTTTTCGGCGTTTTCTATATATTTATCGAATTTAGGATATTGTAGCGACCTCTGCTGGGATTTCTATCCAATGATCGATGCAGTATGTAAAATTTCTAGTCAATTGCCGAATATTAACAATATTGGCGATATTACACCACTGCTTGTTATTGCGGTTCCTGCTGTTAGTGTGATTACTGCTTGGACGGTTCAGTGAACCGTAGCATAGGTTTAGTTTCGATCATCTCCAGATGATGCTAACCTGATTGGCGAAACGCACGTTCGGTGCAATATAGTGTTTTGGTGTTATATAGAAAACTACGTCAGTATTATCGTCACACCAAAGGTTCCAACCCCCATCAACTGAATAGTCTTGTTGGTGTAGTAATATTTTTTTAATAACCCAATATGAAATTAAATAATCAATTTTATATTTTAAACACAACTTTTTGTATAAGATAGTAAAAATATTGCAAGAAAAATGTAGTTAATGCAAGTAGAATCTACCAATGGCTACCGAACATTATTAATTATGCAACAGAGAAATAAAAAAAAACATTTTCCAGCAGGAAACTGGCCATTCCTTCACTACTAACCGCACACTAACACAACACAACAGTGATTATTTCAAAGCTTTCAATATTTTAAATTACCGACAGCAATAATGAACATAATAATAATAATATTTATAGACTATTTTTGAGAACGGTCAAACAAAGTCCAATTTTCTTAAAGTTTTCAGAATAAATTGTTCTGTAAATACAAAGGCGCATAAAAAAATATTTGTGTTTCATTTTTCTAACTGTTCCTTAATTAAAAGTAGGTATCAAACTTTAATTAAGGAATTGTTCACTTTGGAAAGCTAGATAATAAGTAAGAGGAAAACATATAACTTCATTATATTTTAATTAAAATTATATTATTTGGTAATTAGTTAGTACTTATTTAATTAATACCTTACAAACTGCGTAAATAATTTAAATACCCATTAAAAACAGATTTTAAATATTTGTTCATAAAAATATAGTACCTATTAATTGTGTACCTTTCCTATTGCAAGGTAGATATAACAGATATGTTACATTACACGTTTCGTGGGAATATTACACCTCTGTAATAGTAAATAAATATGCTTCCTTCTTTCGGGACAGCAGGATTTCTATAATTTTCAATATTGGTGTGTGCTCATGTGAAAGATATATGTTGAAATAAATTAGCAATTGATTGTAGGATGTCAGAGTTAACACAAATTATAAGTTAATTAATATAGGCACAGTCTCAGTGGGCTTGGTTAGAGCAATCAATTATAGCTAGTTAAACTATTAGCCTATCACCTACATGTGTGACCGGAAATACATTATAATTATTGTTTGTGCCGTTTAATTATATTACAATATAGAAATGGAATCAGTCATAGCTGTCCATGGATCTCATACGGGCTCATTACGTCCTATATAAGCTGATAAAGCGCCCGTTAAAAAGATAAAAATTGAAAAAGTAGTGAAGTTCTGTACCAGATGGCCATTTTAATCTTCCATTGCCATAAATTGGGTCAAATTGTAGCCACTATATTTTCTATATACCACAGGATATTTGCAATTACTCTCTATATTCTGTGGATTGCTAATTATATCTAAATGAACCATATAAGATATGTTTTACTTCTATTCGTACATATCATGTAACATTCAGTTTTGTCAACTTCCACTACTAATAAAAATAACAACTGTCTTTTGAAAATTCGATGACCTACACTCAGAAAAATGATATATTGTGCTAAAACATCTGCCTGCAAGTGGACTATAAGTACGAATTTTTTAATATGATATTTTATTACTTAAATCAACAACAAAACACTAATAAACAAAGTAAATACAATGTCTGTATCTTATTTGTGGTGCGTTTTCATGATTCATGGTTTCTTTTGGATTACACTACCTGTAAAATAACAAAAAGCAGGAAACCAAAACTTCTAAAGTTTGACAACATTTTTTTATCTTACAAACGTTTTATACGACAAGTTGAGGATCAACCGGAAACGTTTAGGAAAAAGCTAGTTCAGTGTTTAATTTCTTTTAAATTTTGTTATAATAATTATTTTATTTAGACATATTTTAAAATACGAATTGTAATATTACAGAACTTTGACTAGAACAAAAACTAAAATATTTAATTTATTGCATATTATACAGTGGTTTTTTGGGGCAAACTTTAGAAGTTTGCCTTGATACTGCACTTTGAATATTTAATTTATATGCTTCTCGTTTCCTGCTTTTTGTTATTTTAAAGGTGGTATAATCCCAAAAGAAACTATAAATCAAAGTAAATACAAACTGTGTGTAGGGCAATGTTTACAATGATTGATAAAATGTGCCTGTTTTTGCAAATATATTGTTTAAGCTACTCTATTCCAATGCGTAAAATAAGTTGATACTTTTTTAATACATATACTTCCAATCCAATTATTACCAATTATTGTAAGTCTGAAAAAATCTTTTTTTTTTCTGAAAACCTTGAAAATCATTTTAACCTAAGAACGAAATTTAATACGAAGAAAACTTATAAGATCAATACTTACAAAAACAAAACCAATTAATAATGATAAAAATTGAAAAAATTGTATTTATTTATTTATATTCATATTCAAAAAAATTATTGTCTAGAAACTGTGTAATTTCTCAGTATTTATGAAATAATTTCAATTCACAAATACTTTAAGACTCCTGAGTAGGTAATTTTGAATTTATGTTTAGGTACCATTCATTCGTTCATCAGGAATAATCATTCAAAGAATACTCTGAGTATTCAAAATGAATTGAAGACAGAATACTCTAGCAGTCTAGCCGATAGATACTCTTGAGTACAAATATAGAATACTTACATGTGAGTATTATAACTGATTACATATTGTATTGAATACAACTCATGAATATATTGTATTCGGGTAATACCCAGCTGGTCCTGTACCTGTACCTAATAAATAAATAAAACATATTAACATAACAATTTCTGAATTTCAGTTTTATCCTCTAATTAATTTTGCAGGCATCCTGTCCTAATTAAACCTCGTTCGTGTCGGTCTATAAAAACAATATTGCGCCAATGTGTCCCATACAATAGTGCACTAATAATCACAGAATTACAATTTCACCCTTCATTAATTTATTCCCAGATAAAACAAACTAAATTCCAATAATTTATTAAAACAACATGTTTTTGTGTGCGAACAAAGCGTGATAAATGTTTACATCCGAAATACTTAATTTGCATTTCTCTGCCAGGCAAACATACGGATACAGCAACGGATAGTGGAGAGAGTTTCAATGGCTAGGCGAAGAACAAAGCGGAAATTAAATTTAATGCTTTTCCATTATTTAAAGCACCGCGTTTTATTTTGTCAATAATCCGAGGTGAATCGTAAATTACATCGTTTACTTCAATATTTTCATTCTTCTTCACTACATTATTGCCGTGGCTATTTTAAACACTAGCAGAAAGAAAGTTCAGACTAATGAAGTAGCTAAAGATATTCCAGAAGAATAGTATATTCAGGAATATGGAAGTCCATATTATGGTATATTCAGTAAGTATAGTATCATTAATGCATGGAGTATTCAAAGCATTAAGTTGTATATCCTTTAAATAAATAAGTAGAATTGTCTTCCTTAAATCCAATAGAGGTCACTGCAGTAGATAGGCTATAGGCGTACGGGGCCAAAAACGCGTGTATTTTTAAAATGGGGCTAAATTTTGCAAAAAATGAGTAATTTTGGCCCCTCCACTTTCCCTTTTGCCCATAGACCAGCCAATCATAACGTTCTGTTCGTAGGCTCTCAACGTCACGTTTTACGTCACTCGTAAGGATATAAGGATACGCGAGACGTAGTATCTTGGAAAACATTACGCGTATCCTGATAGAATATAAGGATACGCGTGACATTTTTCAGGATACACGTGACGTAAAACGTGACGTTGAGCGCCTGCGTTCTCCTGCGATATCAGTCTTTCGTTACTCGAGTTTATTACAAAACACAAACATTTGTTTTCGAATTTAATATTTTTCTACAAAACACAGGAGCGTTAATGATTGGCTGATCTCATGGGCAAAAAGGAAAGCGGAGGGGCTAAAATTACTCATTTTTTTGCAAAATTTAGCCCCCTTTAAAAACACACGCGTTTTTGGCCCTGTATGCCCATAGCCTATCTACTCACTGCTATAATGGCGCCTGCGGAAAAGCAGGTCGCAATCTGTCTGCCAATTTGACAATGATTGTCAGACAGATACTAGCAAAGACGCAAAGTAAATTGGTTTACCCACAACAATTTTATTATAATCTTTGTCTGATGATGAACTAAAGTTAAAATTAATGTTTGTTAATTTTCATTATAATCGATGGGGCATAAAATGCAATATTTAACATTTAAGCTGATGCTACCCCAGTAAAATTTGTTTAGCAGCCTAACACGATTTTATTACCTTTTCAGAATTCGGTTTGTATTTAATTTCACGCTTCCCAGAATGACATTTTTCCACGTTTCAATTAAACTGGCTAAATATATGTTTCACTTTGGCCACAAAGATATCAAAAAATATCATCTCTTCCTGTCCCAGGAGTGCAAATAATGCAACAGTTTTAGCGGACATGATGGATAAAATAAATACGGAAATCGAAAACAACGCAGCGGGCACAAACGTAGGTATATATTCACATATTATATTCTCTTTGATTCCACCGGTCAGAATCAATAACGAACTTTAGTAATTAAAAATAGAAAACAGTTAAACCCCTTAACAGAATAATATCCAGAACCTGCATTCATTATGATGTTACCAAAAGCCAATATGATTGAAATATGATCTATTATTGTAGAAGCAATTATTCTCTTATTTATTATCTAATGAAATAATAGCCAGAAATTGGTATTACCAATATATAGAATACACTCGGTACATAAGAGTGAGATGAATAGATGAATTCAAGATATATCTGAATTTAAAATTATTATAATAGTTATGTCTGATTTTAACTGTTAAATCTGAAGGTAAATTTTGAATTAAATTCTCTTTTTAATTAAGTATTCCCCAAATATACTATCCAGTCTAATTATTATGTAAATTTAAATAGTTTTTCGTAGTTTTAATTATGCTGCATGTCCAATAATGCTACCCTACTCTCCTATTGTGGAACCAGGAATATTAAAACATAATATATTATAATAAATTAAATTAATGGAATAAATAAAATTAATTAAATAAACGTAATAAATTAAGTATATATACAATTGAAACATAAAGAACACAACACAATGACATAAATGAAACAAATGACAGCAATAAAATTAACTAAAGAAAATGAAACAAATATAAGTCAAACAAACCAAATTGAAGAAACCGCTATCCTGTCCAATTGTCAGTAGATGTAAAAATGATTTGAAGTTAAGCTCGGTATATTTCATTTATGATGCCCATCCCGGTGAGACAGAACTGATCATACAACTGGACAATATCTGAAAGTTGCTTGTAAATTTTTATAAAGTAGAATCGACCTTTCTTCTGGAAAAATTCCTGTTGTCCGAGATAATAGTAACCAAGTAGTAACATGTATTTAGTAGCAGAGGATATTTTATCATAAGAACTGATCGTGTCTGAGCTTTATCCAAACTTGAATCCGTTTCACAAAGCAAACATATTTAAAATTACTGGAGTCTGGGATGGTTTCAAACTATTTCCTGCACGCTTCCGTTAATTTTCAAAATGTAACACCGAACAATATTTGTCTAAATATATTGTAATACATCTTTAGGTGGGTTATTGTCAACAGCTTGTCTAATGTATAGGGAATTTGAACTAACCTAGTTAGTTAATAGCGTATAACAGGTGGTGCCAGATAAATTAAAAATCTGTGCCTAAATTACTAGCTACCTAGTTACCTCAAAGTGAACCTCCAGAGTTAATAGATGTTTATATATACTTAGGCCAGTTTCATAATCAAATTTAAAGCCACTTTAGCTAAAGTTACTTTTTAATACCTTGAATACAATTCTCTCAATAATAATATCAAGTATCCAAGGTACTTCAAGGCCATTTTAGCTAAATTTAGCTTTATTTTTTTGTTATAAAATCTGGCCTTACTAATATTGAGACAATTGTATCCAATCTATTAAAAAAGAACTTTAGCTAAAGTTTCTTAAATTTGATTATGAAACCGGCCTATAGGGAACTACCTTTATGTAGGTAATTGACACATATTATTGCTATCGTATTATATATTGTATAAATTTATTGTATAAATGTAGTTGTCAAGATTCAAATAAAAATTCAGCCTCTCAAAGACTCACTCTTGCATACAAGTTTTCATATTGTTATTTTTCTGATGACGTTGATGTGTGTACGCGGAAACTAGTTGCAATAATAATTATGTGTACATAAATTCAAACGATATTATTATTCCAAGAATTAAACATCTAATTTTCTTTGTTTATTTTTTGTATGGATGAACATACATGGATTTCCGTAGAGATAAAAGTATATATTTATTTACGCTTAGGATTTTCCCCAACCGTTGTTTTTAAAGCACGTTCACAAAATGGAATAAAAAGTACAAACTGGGAAAACGTCTGCAATAAATTATGAAATAATATAGCACTGGGGTAAAATATAGAAGAAGACTGTTTGTATTGTTTACGCTTCATAAAAAACAAATAAAGGAAATAAAACCAGACATTGGCTGCTTTATCAAAAGTAAAGGCTTGCATTTTAGCGAGAATGGAGGACAGTGTATCATACGGGTGGGCGATTGAAATTTATTCTCAGTCACATGGTTTCCTGCCGCCGATATTTCAGTATTTCTGTATTTATAAGGTGTAGCTGCTTCCTCCTAAGAAAAATCCGGAACTTTCAAGTGGCTATAGGGGCCGTGTCCTTTCCTTGACTAGCATATGTGTTAGTTTAGATCCGTTGCCATTGTTTCTTTTGTAAGGGAATAGGCGCTATTAAACATATAGATCCATTATATCTCTACAAAGAGATTCAGTGTTATAGAAAAATAATTGTTTTTTATTTTTCAATTTACTTGCGCTATTGAGCATACTATAAATACAATTACTTATTGTATTTATAGTATGCTCAATATATGCTCAATATATATGCTCAATATATATGCTCAATTCGCTATTGAGCATACTATAGATACTTTAATTAAATCGAATTTGAGCACTTACTTATATATACATGTTTTTTTTTTTGTTGTGGTTTAAGTCACACTGTAGGTTTGCATACACGTATTTTTTTTTTCACTTTTGATCTTTTCATGTTCTTTTATATTATACTTTGTTCTGTAATTGGTGTTTACACTGTTGGACAAATAAAATTATTATTATTATTATTATTATTATTATTATTACAGAATAGTTCTTGTAATAAGTATAATACAGAGGCTTTATCGAAGATTACCTAATTTTTTAATAGTTAAAGTTCAGTTCAATGATATAACATTTGATTACGTCTAAAGAAAAGTGATTCAGAAGAAGCTACTGACAAAAAAAAGATTTTAGGTACCACTTAATTGTCACTGTGATGAGCAGTTTTTTTTTAAATTAAAGTAAACCATTCTTTTTCATATGATACTAGACAAGTTGTTGGCTATTGATAGTTGAATTTATTTCTTCAATAAAAAAAACCAAAAGAAAATCTTTTTATTTTTTTTATTTTTGGAGGACTTTCAGCTCATTTTTTTACATTGATACCTTTTCCGACGTTTCGTCCAAGTTTTCGGACTTCTTCATAGGTTACTTAAATACTACTAGAATCTTTCTATTTTAACTACCTACTACATTGTGGTTTTATTTTATTTTTATATGTACATTTGCTCGATGATTTGAGCAGTTGAGCAGATTTGAGCAACCTCTTCTCAATAGCACTCTCGAGTCGTGAAATGTTCGGAAACATTTTCACGACTCGAATGTGATACAACGTGATGGGGATGTGATACGGCTGGGCGTATCACATTTAAAATAGGAAAAAAAATCTTGTGAGGTGTACTGTAAAAATTGCTGCACACTCAACCTTCACAAATTTGCCGAAATGGCACCTGACGAAGGAATAAGGTGTTATATGGATGGACTTTAGGGTTCCGAAAATGATGCATCACGTTCTAGTTCCAAAAGATATACGGAAAATTATTGCCTTATTATGCAATGATAAAAACTGCAACACGTAAAAATGTCAGTGTAAAAAAGAAAGGGTATTTTGTAGCTAAAATTGCAAATGCAAAATGAATTGCATTAATATTAATCGCGAACCTGAAGAAAATCAAACTGAAGCTGGAGATCCTGATGACATTTTTCGAAAATAATTTGTTTTAATTTTGTTTTGATACTGACGTAGTTTTCCACATTTTCAAAAACTACGTCAGTGTTTGGCACCTACCAAAGGTGCCAACCCCTTTCAAAATTTTGTTTTGTTTGTAAAAATTTTTATTTAATACACTTTCCACAATTATCTATTATTTTTCTAATAAATCATAGAAGAAAATTAATGACTTACTATTTTTACCCATAAAACTGCGCAATTTTTGAAAAAAAAAATATTGAAATAGCTCTTTGCATAAGAAAGTTATGGCGAAGTGAGTTTAAAAAAATATTGGCAATTCGTTGTCTTTTTTTAAATATTACTGTTTTTGTAATATAGTTTTCAACTTTTTTTAATGAAATATATACAAAAAAAAAAAGGAAATTAAACTAATCTTCTAGTAGTAGAAAAAATCAGATGTTTTGCATTTTTATTTTTGTATAAAAAACTTTTTATACAAATTTGGCAAATTTCTGAAGGTTGAGTGTGTCGCAATTTTTATAGTACACCTCCCATGCATTTTTTCCCCATTTTTTTTTTAAAGATAACTGGTCGTATCACATCCTGTGAGGCTGTGAAAACTTGGTAAGCCTACATGCCAATGACGTGAATAGGAATATATATTTTTTATTAGTTGTCATATTTGTGTCACCAGTTTCCCTCAATAATTCTTTGGCATTACTATTACTAAAATTTTCGTGAGTAGGATAATAATAAATTAATAGTACTAGAACATCAGTGTCATCACACTTTACGACTAGTCTACCATTTTTATTGGAGGATAGCATGTGGAAAATAATCCTTATATCAGAAATACATTAATAATCGATCACCAAATATTAAAATTTGTTCAAATAAAACCAGCACAAATGTTTCAACAATTATAAATAAAATAAAATATAGAATTTTTTAGAATAAAATTTTCGATATCTACTCACTATAAGGTGCAAATATACCAAATTAAATACTGTATCTAGGCGCGGGTGCAGCGATCGCGATGGGAAAAAATCGCCGTCTAGCCCGCCGCAGAGGCATGCGCCCCGACGTTTAAAAGCCGCTACCCGTTTTATTTTTAAAAATAGACCCCATATTAATCAAGACAAAATGAAGTCCATTAAATTGCGCAGTTTTTGAAAAAAAAACATTGAAATAGCTCTTTGCATAAGAAAGTTATGGCGAGGTGAGTTTAAAAAAATGTTGGCTATTTGTTGTCTTTTTCTAAATATTACTAAACGTTATGAGTCTTCAAAGTTAAGAAAAAATGTTTCCCTTTTTTTTCAGTTTTTTGCCTATATTTTTGGTCTCGACCTATAGAGAGAGTCGTCAATTTCCATTTTCTATGTAAAAAAATATGATTTTCCAAATGGTGAAGGTCCCATTTGGTTATACCTTCCATTTAGGTCCCATTTGGTTATACCTGTTTTTTTTCTGTGCATCCTAGACCGGGCTTTCCGGCGGACTATTAACCTATATCTCGAAAATAAACCGTTTGGGGGCACATATTTGTATGAACTTCTTTGACAATTTGAGATTGCCACTGCCATAGCCAAGCATTTTAGCTACACACTGTGTATTATACACTAAGCTAACGGAATTCATTTTTCTAGACTTTTTATGTCTGACATTGTTTAGATACTGTTATTTGGTTTGAACATCCTGCCGCAACTGGGAATTAAGCCACACTGCATCACATAATTAACACTCTGGAAGCCGGAGCTTAAGCAAATCAATTTAATACTTATTTGATCGTTGCCATTGCCTCGCTACTATTCAAATATTTATTTTTTGATTTCCGCACTAATAAAACGGGGAGTCGGTATTACACAAACACTGTTTAGTGGAGGTATAACACAGCGTAGACGAGCGAGACATATCACGAACATAAACAGGGTGGTCTGGGGCTCAAAGCCAGCTTGTACAGCAATCCGCTCTTCCCATATCCAATTAGCACGTTTGTTTACCATCCGATATCATGTCTGATGGCATGGCGTATAGGGTTTGCTAATCTGAAAAGAAAGGCGCCGGACTAGAAGGTCTACATCAGGAACAGATATTTGCTTAAATCGGGAAGCATCCCAAATTTATATTTCGCAGTTTATTTGAAAAAATTGTTACCTATAACCAATGTTTTAGAGTTTATCTGGACGTTCAAGATAAGATGCGCCTTACTTAAGGACATTGACAAGGATATGGCTAACATTTAAAAATAATTCACTATTTCCAATTTTTCTTTTAATTGTAGGTCGTTTGCGTAAAAATAAAAAAGTGATAAAATGTAGTCGATTTATTAATTTTTGTATTTGTACATTTCATGAAGGCACGTACCCTTTTTGAGCCAAACTAAAAATTATCGTTAATGGTATACTCCTAGTATTTCAATACTTTTTATTTTTCAGTTTCATTTTTCATCTGGCATATCCCTGAAAGAGTTTATTATTGATACAAATGTCTTACCATTATAAATTTATAAACAATATATAGGTAGGTACTTAAATATAGTTACTAAAATAGGAAGAAGGTCATCTTTCGTATTAATCAATTATTCGATCTGGGTAGTCAAATTTATGATGATGATGATTATGATGATGATGATGATGATGATGATGATGATGATTACACTGATTTTTCTAAAGTTTTTGACGGACTGGACCACGGGCGACTACTATCTAAACTTAACTTAAGTTGGTTTTCTCACGAGTTAAAAACCTTATGAGTTCGTACCTACGTCTCTCGTAAGTCTGTCAAAGTCGCCCAAACATCTGGAGTACCGCAGAGTTCCGTTTTCGGACCACTACGTTTCACGATATTTACTAATAACATCGTTACCAAATTGAGTGTATTTGTGTGTTACCAATATTTAGTGTATGCGGATAATATGAAAATTTCTTGTCGTATTGTCAATGAGGTAAATGCATTAAATCTTCAAAATAAACCTGTTAAATTCTTGGTGCACTTTAAATAAACTACCCATAAATGCTTCTAAATGTAATGTAATGACTTTTAGCAGACGTAGTCACCCAATAATTAATCAGTACAAGCTTGATACGTTTGTTCTTCAACAATCTGAGTAAAATTGTTTTGAAAAAACATTGATATCATTTAGATGTTCCAATAAATATATAAAAAACACTCAGGCTTATGAGGCTTTTCGGCTTATTAGGCCTTTTTCAATAGAGTAAATTACTATCTGAGTATGTTAAAGATTACTGATTACTAATCTGAGTATGTTAAAGATGTAGGTGTTATCTTTGATCCGAAACTTTCTTTTACTGTATATATTCAAAGCATTGTGACTAGTGCATATAAAAGCTTGGGCTTTATAGTACGTAATATAAAAGATTTACGAAATTTGGACACATTTTGCTCACTATCTATATATTCATATATAATAATTGCATATTCTATATTGGGACGTGCAACTTAGGTTTTTTAAATCCGCGACATTTGTACTTGATGGTCACTATCCACTTCCCACAAGAAAATTTCTATGATCTATCATCTAAACTAGGAATAAGATTTTAAAAAATCAAAATTAACCTATATTTGTATTAACAAATTATACAGAAGATAAGTATAACAAGTCAGCTTTTTAATTTATTAACAATTTGAAAGGGAAAATATATGACAGATATACCTTTCAAATTACAGCTGGCTGAAATGTGGAGGCCCTTATACCGTCGATCCCATATAACAATACATATATAAAGGATAATAAGAAAATGTATCTGCATTGGAACATTTCAATTTTAGAAAGCAAAGTTTTTGTAGTAAGGGAACAATTCAAAATATTCATATATTGTACAGATATATAAGGGAGTATGGTTCCTTAGGCATATCCTATTCAGTTCCATTTATTCGGAATTTCTTATGCTTTCTTCGTCGATCATATTAGATTGGGTTACGAAGCTACGGCGAAGCATATAGGAAGGTTTAACTTCTGAAATGTTGTAATGATGGTGGACGAGCTATGTCAATGTTGTAACGAAAATTCTAATAATTTCGTTTTATTTGGTATTTTCCTTTAGTTCCTTTTGACAATCACAATTTTACTCCTTTACTTTTATGTAATACCTACTAATTGTGTTAAAAAATCTCAGCTTTACATTTAAATATTAATGTCAGTCTAGAACCGGTGCTTTTAAAACCCATACATGGGTATACATTTGTGAACGCACCTAATGACTATAGGGTGTTTAAGCTATAGTTTATAGTCCGAGCGTCACAGTTACGGAAGCCACTGAACCAGTAGGGTTCAATATTTGGGCTAAGAATATTGTAAAAAGATGCCTTGTAATTTTAAATCAGTTTTTTTTTCATTCTTAATTACTCTTGTAGCGTAACAACGTACCATAAAGGTAATGTATTACAAGGATATTACAAATTATTCAATATTTCTCTTTTGGTGCTTGGAATTAAATTTAACTTTTAAGGATACACGATATGCGCGTAAACTCTTTCCAAAAATGTTAAATATATGTAATTTTACAGGGATCTCCAATATCTACCCTTTTGCTATCTAGTTTATAGTGTATAGAAAATAAAAAATATAGTTAGTGGAATTGAGAACTACGCAAAAATATGCATGAAACAATTTTATGTTCAAGAATGTTTTAAAAATTGCACACTAAATCTGTGGTGTTGAGGTAGCTATACAAATTTGTATTTTAGTACAGATTTAAGTTTTTTTCTGTTCTTCGTCTTTGAATAAGAAAATTAAAAACAATAATCAGATGAACCCGAGTTCAACTCGATCAACCTTGAAGCAAAAAATAGTTATTATATAAATCCGGAAATAGTCTCACCAACTGCATAGTAAAGGAATGAAGAACTTTTGAATAGGAACCTGACAACAATAGCCACAAATAAAACTATCAAAAAACTTTATTGCGCATTACATTATCCTGAAGGCGTTAACCAGTATGTTAAAACGTCATGAAAACTTTTAATAGCATTCTGTGTGATTGTTGAAGCATCAGTAAGCAATTAAAGGCCATAAGGAATATGGAGAATCTATAAAACATCAATTTTATGACTGTCATATGCGGAATATTTGTAAATAAAAAGTAAAAGAATAAATCGTAAAGCGAAGACATTGCCTACACAAATAACAATAGACGCATTCCGAACACACTCCGGGATCCCATGAAAGCTGCAGACATGCCGGTAGTCATTGAATTATCTCTGCATAAACCCATTCTTAATACCGGCTTTAGGGATATGTAGTAACTAATTATTATTTACTAGCTATTCATTCAGTTTGTATAGTTCAAGGAAACCAGTTGAAGACTTTATAGTGGATCAACAATAATAAATAAAAGCAAATTATATTCAGTAAAAGGAAAATAGAGGATAAATATAACGTCTTTATTCAATAATTACCGGTTTCGTTGATGAATGGTTATATCATCATCAGTAGCAAGAAGTGTACATACCTATATTTATTAATAAGAATTGGTAGATACTCATTCCAAAAGTTTAAAAAATTATATACAAAATGCTTTATACATTTACATTATCAATAAATATTATAATTTCTAAGGTGTCCATTACCGGCACTAGTTCATTTTTAACGTTCTTATTGCAACGAGATCAGGTCATTAAACTAAAAAGGTCAGTCCTTAAAAAAAAAAGTTGTGAGATTGAGAGTTCCTTTTCCTTCTACAGTATTGTATGGTATGTAACCATACCATGTTATAATCCAATGAGATTTTAGTTTTGCTTCTTATCAATAACCTAGGTATGCAATGGAATAACCTCATTCTTTTAAAGAATATAGCATAAACTACTACTGTGTGACACTCTTTACTATATATATATATATATAAGCAACTGTTTCTGAACAACAGCTGCAAGAATTTTTGGGTTTCTTAGGTTTCTAAACCTAACAGCAAACTTTACCTCTTCGTCCAAATTAAACCGCCCTCCATTTAATGAGTCATTTATTGGACGAAACACATGAAAATTACATTGAGACAAGTCGGAACTGTAAGGTGGACGTTGTAATATTTCCTAATTTGTACGACTAAGCAGTTTTTGAACCGTTTGGGCTACTGGGGCTCCAGCTTTATCACGCAGAAGAATGACGCTATTTGTGAGCTTCCCTCACGCTATTTGTGAGCTATTTGTGATTTTTGATGCCTGGATATGGCTCAGCGCAGATTTTGTCACCAGGTTCGTTAAAACTGAAGAGCAGTACACCTCTTTAAAAAAACTTGTCATAATTACTTCTCCTGCCGAATGTTGCAGTCGACATTTTTTCGTCTTCGAAGATTATGTATGCTTCCACTGCGTACTCTAACTTACAGATTCTGATCCGTAGTGGTAATACCAAGACTCATTACCGGCAACAACTTGGTGTAAAAAAGCATAACCTTGTTGATAGCCCATCAAATTTTGTAATGATAAGGCCGAACTCAAATTCTTCTGCTTATCAGTAAGCAGTCGTGGGATCCAGCAACAAGTTTGTGATAGCCAATGGTATGAATAATCTAATGAACAGTTCCCACACTGATGTTCAACATCACCGTGGGAACATCAGAAAGTTATTTATCAGAAACTTTTCTAATTTTGATTTCCAGCTGTCGCCCATTTTCAGCTGCTATACAGCTCCAGGATGGGCCAAATCTTTATTGGATTCTCTTCTTTCTCGAAATGTATTGCACCATTCAACCACTGCTGTATGAGAATAATCATAGTCCCCGTATAGCTTTCATTCTCGTATAAATTTCAATTGGCTGATGGACCTCAGGGTTCAAAAATTGAATGATGACACGCAGTTTATCTTTGGATGGATTTGGTATCGTAGTTGCCATTTTTCTACAGTAACAACAAGTAGAAAAGAGGAGACTCCAAATATTTTTGACAGACGCGTCACTAGTACTTAAACAAATAATATACACAAATGAATTATGTTGCGGGCTAGCCGTGGTAGCAACTTGGCGTTCATATTATCGATATCAGCGTCAAGCAAGGTAGCCCGCGGTTAGTACTTGGATGGGTGACCATGCAGGGAAGACCGTCGGTGCTTGCCCGCATCTTCTATAGTGGCCTGTACATCGGTGAATTCACAGAAGCTAAGCAAATTTAGGCGAGATTTGCGTAGAAGGCGTGCCATCCCTTGGATAGGATGTAAAGCCGGAGATCCCTTGTCTATGAAATGATAGGCAAGTACGAGTAAAAGATCCCTACTACCCTGCTATAAAAAGTGAGGGTTCGGCAAAATTTACAGGTTGGGGTTGTTCGTCCCTTGGCGTCGGCGATTGGCCTTAGTCGCGGAAATAGGCCGACATTAAATAAACGAAAAAAAAAAAAATTATGTTGCCTTTGCGACGAAGTCATGACTACACAGATCAAACTATTTCCGTTGAACTATGTTCGTAAAATTCCAATAAACACCAATAAAGTTTCATATTTATTATTCTGTAAGATTACTAAAAGAATAACTATGATTATTACCTCTTATTATGATTAATGGAAAATAAGAAAATGGTTTATAATTAATCATCTTGCACCTGTAGAATATGTTATCAATATGCAATTTATATCCATTATTTACCCGTTTATAGTATATCAATTTTCTTATAATAGCATGCAGGATTCCAATAACAAACTAAATGCATTTCCTTTACGGTAACTCGTCCAGTGTGGTGTCATTTTACCTTTGATTATTCTTTATCATGACTCATAACACGCAACAGTTAATACCTCAGGAAATACATTTGACACTCCGTATTCTTCATAATATTCCTGCATTTCAATTACGCCTTTACCTTCGAAAATTTGTCTCTGTTCACTGGACTAGTATGTCCACAAACCAGTTGAGCTTTATCGACCGTCATACCTGGGGTGATATGATTTTGTTTGTCTCAATTTAAAAATGGTTATTGTTGGCAAATCTGATATCGAGAATGGGAGCTACTGGGGCAATATAGATACGTGCTCCGTAATATTATACATGATAAGACAAAGTAGGGGAATGCAGCTATTGGCCGGTATGGCTAGATAGTCGATATATGAAGATGTTAATCTCGATATCATGTTCTTACAGATATACGCGTCGGAGATAATTCAAATATAATATGTTTCAAATAATCAAGACGGTGTTATCGAATATTTCATATATTTCAAATTAGAAAAACATAGACACGTCTTATGCACAATTAAGATCAAATTATAGATATTTAGTAGCCTCCAGTGTCCAGAGAATATTTAGTATACAACTTAGTAAGATTATAGTGTATAGTTTAATTGCAATTTGTGTTGCATTTTAATGACCCTCGCTCTGATAAGTAGAGATGGGAGCTCTGATAAGTAGAGATTGGTTGAAATTTGATAATTCATATCTTAAATATGGGCTTTCTGGAAGTATGATTTCCTAAAACAGAACATCCGGGAATATATATCCGGGAACATATCCGGGTGTAAATTACTGCAGGTGTGCAATATACCAATAGACCAAATGCAGAGGCAAATATTATTCACCAGGCAATAGCTTTGCAATATAATCTGTAGTCGGAGATTCAAGCCTACTACCAATATTATTCACCACCAGGTGCAATACCACTGGACGCAGCTTCACGTCCTAATTAGGCTTGGAAAATGTAGTGACAGAAACAGCGCTGTGGTTGCTACTAACTTCTTATAAAAACCTGGTGGTATTTTTATTACAAGAAACTAAACATATATACAGAATTTTGTACTTTATACCTGCCTATGGCATGCATTATATTAAAATTTCTAAAGTAATTCATTTTAGATGTCCAGTGGCATAGTTTTACTGTTGTAAAAACTACATGTTTGCCTTTCCATGAAGTTAGATCGTAGAAGTTCACTGGGTTAAGGATTATTTACAAATGCACGTTTTAAACATGAAAAACCATCATCAAACTCATCCGAGTATGTTTGTATGTATTAACAGAAGTTCTATTTTTATTCTATTTGAAATTCTAATGTTGGAGTTGGTAGGGGTTAGGAGGATGAACATATCAAGTTGACGTGGCTGTCAAAAATTCTCCATCCCAAGAACAGAAATCGACTGGTCTTGGCGAATTCTAATTTTTTTTTTTGTTTTATAATCATAACTGGGTCAAGTTTTCATTGAAAGACCCTGTTTATTAAATTATATACGTAGTTGTTGTAAAAGAAGAACAGTTGTCAGTTTATACGAATAGAGTAATTTTGTCAAATCCGATATAGGATTTTATAAAAGAATAAAATCATTCTTCAGCCCTGGATTCAGGTAGATACGAAAAGAAGCACACACGTTCCTTACCAGAAGATATAAACCTACCATATCCCTTATTGTATCTGCACAATATACGTAGTAATTATTTTTATAGACAGACGTCTGTCTTGGGTGATTATGTAAAATAAAGAAACAATTTTGGTATAGAAATACACCAACATATGGGTTATAAAAATTTGGTATAAAGAAAGCAATTAAAGGAATATTAATAGAAAGGAAGTTCAGATCAATTACGCTACAAAAATCTGCTTGCCAAAATGTCTACGTGTGATGAAGGACTAGAAACTATAGCATCCTTATCCCTAAGATTATTAAAGCAATAACAAGATCATTAGTGTAAGATTAACCCAGGGTGGCATGACAATTCGTAATCCCAAAATCGATTGCCAAATAATCAATCACAAGTTGTAGCGCAAACAGTAAATTCCAGTAGTGCCGCCTAGTTTAACATGACAATGGTAGGCTTATTATTAAGTGAAGCATTCGGTAAGCCCCAGGCCTGTGCAAACAGAGTTTACTAAGATCCTGCAGTGAGGACTAACCCCCAATTCTACTCCATTGTGTACGACAGACTGTATCATTTCTCTCAGGACAATAATTCCTATTACTTCCTACCTAAATCCAAACATTCAGCCTAAACGCTTCGCCACTAAAACGGGTTCTATCTGCTTTCCATAACTTTTACTTCATTAAGTAGAGGGTGGACAAAAGTACACCAGCTACTTTAACACTTTCACTTTCTTTTGTATTTTATAGCTTGAGAGATATATTATAGCCAGTGAGATCCAGAATTATTGATCGGATTCTGAACACACCGATATCTGGTTGTAATAAACTGGTTCCAATTACAATTACAACCTCGATTACAACTGTAATTGTAATTTGGAGTAGTTGTTTTCGGCATCTCCTTCAAATAAACTGGTTCCAGTTTAAACTGATTTCCTTTGTTAAAATTTACTTTCTTTTCTATTGTCTATTGCTCGGTTTCGAAATTTGACAATCTTTGACGTTCTTCTGGCATGGGAATTATTTTATGGATTTTGCTGTTCCTTAAATTAGTGTAACAGTTGCTTATTGCTTTGAATACTATTGCCTTTTAAAATTATTAAAGTTAAAACTTGTTTAAAATAAAATTATTGATTGGAAAAATCATTAATATAGTCTGCATTTTTCTTGTTTTATTGATTGTGGAACACGCATTTTAAAATACCCATAAACTCTAAGTACAAAAACAGACAAACGTCCCGAATACAGGGATTTTGAGACTAAGTATTAGATACGCTATTAGCTATCTCAATAACGGTGGTTTGATATTCAAATTTATAACACCGGAATTACTGAAAAAATAAATGTTGTAATATTGTATAACTGTAAACTGTATAAATTAAACAGGCAATTTTATTTCGCTTTTTTAACTGACTATTTAAATGGGTAATCACAGTTTTTCCTATGTACTAGGTATGATAACCACAATTAGATTTCGAATTATTTTCACAATACACTTTAAAAACTAAATAAATGTAGTAAAATAACCACGAGTCCTGTCTAATTAATGAAATAACACTCATATCGGCAAAATAATTGATAATATTTTATCATATATTTCTATTTTACAATATCGAACCGTATTTGACGTTTGAACGCCATTTGTTTAACATTAAAATTTTCCAACCTGCACTCAGATTCTGGTATTGGTATCAAAAACAGGTGTGCCCCACAGAAAAAATCAACATGAAACGGGACGGTCAATCATTCTGGATCTCACTGTACAATAAAATTAAGGTAAAAACGAATTTGGTTTTTGATTTTATGTACAGGGTGTTGTTAAAAGCCAATTACAAATCTTTTAACAAATGTTGATTCTTCTAGCATGACATATTACCTAAGACTAAACAAAAATTCTGGATCTGAAAGAAGAAGAAGAAGAAGACGATAGTTCTCCACGGCAATTTATGAGGGATTAGCGGATTGATATGTTAATTTATGTATAAATAGGTCCAGTTAGTACAATTAGAAATTGAATTTTAATATAAGATTATAATAATATAATAATAATAATAGTTTTTGAATTTTTACTGGGCAACCTTGTCATTTTTAGTTATTGATCACACTGAAAGAACAGTTTATTCATAATTAATGATGCTGATTGACACCTAACAAAGGCTTTATTGGATAATGGCGTAATAAATTTTTGTTTATGAGAAAAAACAATTTATTAAATCTTTTCAAATATACCTTATTACAGTCAAGTAAGGGATTATTGATAATCAATATATCTTTTATTTTTTATTAATTACGATCTGTTTTAATAAATATTGTTATGAGTAAATGTAGCATTACTTATTTATTATATTTAAATAAAGCATATTAATTAAAATTTCGACTTTATTAGAATATAGAGAACAATGTTTATAATAAATATTTGTTTTAATTTGTAAATAACAAAGATTATTTATAATGAATAGTGTCTTATTTATCACACCCCAGTAATTATTTTACGTTTATTTAGTATGGTTTTAGTCCAGATCTAATTTTTTATATCACAGCAATCACCACTGAACAGGTAATAATTCTAAAGATTTTTAATAAATCGCACAATCCGTAGTTTTCCAAAGTTATGTTTTCGAAGGTAAGTTTTAACGTCCGTACCTTGTGCACTACACACATATGGGTCATATAGGTATACCGTACAGCATAATGCAGCGTCTCTCGTCTCATCTTAATAAGTGTCAAGTAGTCAAGTAAAAAGTTAACACACACACACACACATTAACGAAAATGAAGCACTCGCGCCGCGTCCAAATAATAGGTAAATGAAATGAAAATAATAATGAAATGAAATAAAGTCACCAAATCTAAAGTAAATAAAAAAACACGTCTGCTGCTCACGGTCAACAGTGCCAACCTAGCTCACACTGCCAACTGCACAATTTTATAATACCGCAATAAAGTATCTATTAATTAAAAAACTACTTCAGGATTTTTAACAAAAGAATGGATTACTTCATAATAAATAATATAGAGTAAAGAAGAAACAAACATATATTAATTTTTAGTCTGGATTATTCAATATTAATAAAATCCAAATTAATAGTAAATATATTTTTTGGGAATACCACCAAACAAAGAATTTATTAAGATGAAACATTTCTCCTTAACTATTAACAATTTTACACCAAACAAAGTATTTGTTTTTAATAAGTAAAATATATTTAGAAGAATATTTATAGTAAAAAATATTGTTTAACCTAAAATATGTATTATTTATATTAAATAAATGACATCCAAATAAACAATTATTAACTATAATCCACATCTTTTCTGTCAGTGCGCTATGAGAATTAGAATATTCCTAAACATTAAATTCTTGTTTGTAAAGAACCGGAATTACAATAATGTAGTAATATTCTACAACTTATACTTTTCTCCATGCAAAAACAAATGTGACATTTTTAGAAAAAGTATTTTTTATTTAAGTACACCTTGGCATCATCAATCGAAATCAACTTTCGATTCTCAGAAAAATACTATAACATTTTTCAAATTTTTGAATGTGGTTTCATGTAGGCCCACCTCGTACACAACTTCTATGAACCGACAGGGGTAATTTTGCCAACTCGTAACTGAACTACCTCTTAAACGTCCATTTTGTAGCTAAGTTTCTCTAATTATTTCGCTCTAGGGCAAAACTAATGAACCGTTTGTTCTGTTAGCTTATGATGATTAACAACTAACGATAGCTGGTGGCTAATGTTCCGTACAGTTAATTATGTAGTGTTCAAAATGAATTGTCATAGCATATAAAGACATAACCCTCATTAGTTAGTTATATTAATGAATATTTTCTTATACTAAATTCAGAAGCACTAATACATAAGTGCATAATTACCTAAATAATACGTGAAAAAAGAGGGGTGGCCTGTGTAGTTTGCGGTAGAAGAGTGGGTAGCTTGAAGTAAAAATAATAATTTAAATCTAAATAAATAACTATAACTAACTATATATAGATATAGATAAATAACTAGTTAGATGCTGATATTCTATATAGGCCTCAATATTGAAAAAATATCTGCATTACAGATAATGACCATCCAAATCAAGATAAACTAACTATTCTCAATAATCCCTGTAAAACTTCTTATCACTGTTATGGTCCATATTTGATCTGAGACTTCTTAAATACCCTTTCAGGCGAGGACAGTTTCAATAGACAAGTTTTTCATAGCATAAAAAGCAGAAGCTTGAGAGCTCTAGGAAGTTCCCAGAACTATTCTTCGGACTTGGAACATCAAAACCACCTCGATAGAAAATTTAAGTACCAAATATTTTCAGTGACGAAAATTATTTTCAAGAGGAACAATCAAAAAAGATTCTTATGAGATATCGACTAAATTCACAACAGTATTAGTTATTCTATATCATGCCATAAGAAAAAGAACTTGAAGACTGCTGTATTCACAGCCTGCCAAGGAACATATAACAGCACTTAGCTCCATAGATAAGGCAGTATAAAAGCTGATAACATTTGATTTTAGACAATAGAGAGTTTTTGAACCCCTTAAAATTTACGTTATCGTTATGGTTTATGGTTATTCTGAGCATACGCAGTGCCGAAAATGATACTATTTTTGGCACTGCGCATGCGCAGTATAACGATAACGATAACGACGTGCTAGAATTTAAGGGGTTCAAAAACTCTCTAATGTCACAGTATAAACAAATTCAAACGTCAAATCGCTGTTAATATCAACGACATACTCATTAGGGAAAGAAGAATTCATACTGGCTTTTTTTATAAATACTTGAAATAGATGCATTGGCATTTGCACTTTGATAATTGTCTTCGACAAGATTCGATATTTTTTATATTATGTTGAAATTAAATTAAAAGCTACAGTTTTTGGGTGACTCTAAAACAGTGTTTTGAAGACAGCGATTACCAGAAAAATAATGACTGCATTAAAAACCCTCCCTGCCTGCGGTTATGCTCCCTAATATCGGCATTAACAGACTGCGAGGCGGCGACAGCCATATATCCTACATACGGTCGCTGCCATCATCCCCATGGTCCCGATACGTAGTTCAAGGATTTATACGGCTGCGAATGTGCTCCCCAGCGACAGGGTTAATATGCGGCCGCGCAAGCTTATTGAAATATTTGATAGAGCTAATTTATCGACACTTTTTCTTTCTTTCTCCTAAAGGTGAGTTTGGAATAAAAAATCTATACGACTGAAGTTTTGGATTCTGGAAACGAATAATTTCAGGGTTAACTATAGTCTTCTAGCAACTTGTATAAAAGTTGATTTACATACAAAAGGACACTACGGCGGGTTCATTAGGCAATCATGTCGCAACATCGTTCATTTATTCCACTACCCATGGCACTCTGACGAGCCCATGGTAAGCGCGAAAGCGGTCAGTGGCTAGTGGTTGAACTCGATAAAAGATGTGACGACTCCTATAGAGATGCTGGAGCGATGTAATGCCAATCGGGGCATATTTCCCGTGGAGTAGTTGTTTTCAGCATCTCCTTCAAATAAATCCTATAGTTCACTCATTTACGATATAAACATGTAATTAATTATATACGTATACCTTTGCCACCTTGTACCTAATAAGAACTAACCGATGGCAATATGGTGAATGTACTACATTTGGGAAACACCCTGAACATAGCTTAAACTCCCTGTCTGTCCCTGTCAGTATCTTTAACTACATGAATATTGGTATCGTGTACTTCATCAACGGATTCCATTTTAAAGCCAAGGTAATCTCATCAACTTAGCAGCTCCACTACCCGGTTTAAAAGTAAATGTGTTTACTGTGTAAAGAGCCTACTTGGTCTAGGTGCAAATGTATAAAATTGACCGTTACACGCCTACGTGACCAAATTATTGATTCTTTTGCTTCCAACACTTTACTTCAAATAACAAATTCATCGAGGTGAGAGAGGACTGGCCTCATTTCCCTTTCGCAGTCTGATTAAGTCATGCCATAAAAGCGGAATCACTAGTAAAATGCAAATTGTATGTGGTGCCGGCGACGGAGACCATTGTAATGATTGACCCCACCTACCGCTGAGTGACTCCCTGGGCAGTCTGGCAGTGAACCGCCGACTTGGGACTGATGTTGGAAGAACAGAGCTTTATAGAGTAGAGCTGGCATATTATCAGCTCGTAAATGCAAATAGACCAACACATTGATAGCCATCTTTTAGTGGATGGAGGGATATTGTTCCATTTGTATCATAAAACTGTTGAAATAGGATAATGAAGACACCTGAAACTTTTTTCTACATATTGCTTATGATTTCTATAAACAGTAAACGGATGCATGATGGCAAAACATAAGTGTATGTAAAGCGAGGACTACGAGATTCAAGAAATGTATGATTTCTTTAATCATGTGGTATCCATGAGTGTATTCGTGAGTGGCCATTCTATGTAAATCTTTAATAGCATACTTATAATTTCACTAAAATATATGCCACTGCATTAGTGAAATATAGGCAAGATTTATGCAGAATGAAGATATATCTATATCTAATAAAAGAAAAGTAAAACCAAATAGATATATGCAACTTAGTGGTGATGATACTGATGACTAAATAAACGAAAACAATATGATTAACATCAATTGTAGCTTCCGCTTCTTCATAAGAAAGTAAACAGTAGACAATTGCGAACAAGATGCTTTATGAAAGTTAATTTTAAATGAAAATGTAAAACTGGTATTTTAAAATGAACAAATAATTTGCCAATAACTAAGGATGGATTTGAAATCCATCCGGAAATATAGATAACAAGAGAAACTACTTACATTGTTTTCAATTAGAGTTAATTAGTCATTTGTTTTAAACTAAAAGAATCAATCTAATTAGGTTTTTTATAATTCAAACTTGTGGTTCGTTAAGAAAAACTTTGGAAGTTTTAGTTTTTGAATAATAATTTCTGTATATTTTTCTTCAACTTGTGGATAGATTAAGATGGTTTTTTAAATTTGAGCTCAATTCATATAGCTACACGATACTACTATCAAATGTCGATTATTTTATACAGAATGTTTATCACACAAGTTCATTTTTAGTATATTGTTAAAAGCATTTTATCAATTTTTTTTCAAATGTAACATCGAGTATATTATTACTGAGCTACTGAATAGACAGGAATTCAAATATTTCAAAAATACATTTTTCTTTATGTTCAACACAATTTTCCTCCTCATCAGAATAACAACAACTAATCTGTGACTATGATACTAGTGGAAGAAAAGTAAACAATACAAAATATTGAAAGTTACTGAAATAAAATATATGCCTAATTGATTTAAGATAGACAATATTAGGGATACTTACATAAAAATCAGATTTTCTTTCCGTCCACTCTAGTAACCTGTACTATTAGACTTACTATTTTGAATTTTGAAATTGGTTAGTGTTTTGAGGTGCACAAGCACTCTATCTATTAAAATATTAACAACTCTTTTCGCTTAATTCGAGTTACCAAAAGAGATTTGTAGCGATAGGGCTCCCAGATTCACGTCTGCCGAATTTTGAAATGCTATTTCCAACAGTGATGTTAAACATTTAACGGACGCAGCCTATAATCCTAAAACGAACGGACAGGCGGAGAGTGGCGTTAAAATAATGAAAAGAGTTCTTTTAAAAGGAAAAGGTGATGGTTATTCAGATATAAATTCAATAATAAATCGTATTTTATTTAAATTTCGAAACACTTCACACTCGCAACTACAGGTGAGAAATCTACGAACCTTCTTGTAGGTAGGAGTTTGCAGTCTAAATTTGACTGACTCTTGCACCCAACTGACAAAATAGTTCACTGTAAGCAAGTGTCTCAACAAAATAATTATAAGGGCAACAAATAATTTTCTTATGAACAACGGAATTTTGTATAGATACGAGACTGTAGATCTAATATTAATCTATGTGAAGATATTATCTTATAAGTTCTACGCTGAAGAAAGTATGTAGTAACTCTAGACGGTGGAAGAAACTGCAAAAAGCACGCAAATCAATTGAAAAAGAATAGTAAAATTGTATTGCATAAACTATCGGTTCACAATCTTCTTCTGAAGTTGTAGATACAAATATTGAAACATCCAGCATTGTAGATAGTGCCCCAAATGATCATTCTACTGAGTGAATAGTGAAAATTATACAGGACACACAGATATACAGTACAGTACAAATAGAAAAATAATAATAAGAAGACGTAGGTCAATCTAGATCACTAATAGACTTCTATCACTAATAGAGGTGGGAGGTGTTATGTATGTTTCTATAATTCTTATATAATATACTTCTTATATTTCCTTTTGGTTACCATCCTTTTTGCGTTTAATGATGAGTGTGTTTTTGTACGAATTTTTTTGATACCAGAGAGTAGTGAGTGATATGGAATGAAGTTTATAGTTTATAGTTTACAGTTTATTCAGCGGTTATTGATGAAGTGGTTTATTGATTCATGATAATTAAATCTTAATCCCTGACATAATAACACCTGTATTCCAAAACATAATATTTTAGGTAGAAATTTTGTTTATCTATACAAATATGCAATCTCTCACGTATAGCACCTTCCACCATGCATACTGTGGTCAACCATGTGTTCAGTGTTAAACAGAAAGCTCATTTCCAGGGACAGGGCAGTCAGATAGTTACATTGTGGCAGTTGGTTTACGATGATGATATAACAGATCTGAAATGAGTTTAATAGCGCATCTCATTCCGATATTGGATTTATGTTTAGACTGTCTAATTATGGCCAAATAGAGCTTCTACTTTGTTCATACATGTGGAAATGTATCCATAATTGTTTGTCCTTCAAATTACATGAGTATAAGTAGGTATATTACCCTTAGGGTTACTTAGGGAAGTACATTTTATATCTAGAGCAGTTCTTTATTGTTCTCTATACTCTATAGAATATTATGTCTTTAGTATTTTAAAAATACAGGGTTTCATTATACACTCTTCGCGTTAGCAGTAGATGCAACTCTGAGACAAATTTAGATGCGTGTTAGCTATGTATGCCATGTAATTTTATATTTCTTATTCTATTGAACGGATTCAAGTCAACTGCAAACAACAATTTTTTACGGCTCAGTATAGAATTAAGATATGAGGCCAAATTTTGGAACCTTGAGGTACTCCTGTAGTCGCTGTAAAAAGCTGGGAGTTATGCATCCAAAATACATCACATATTGCTGTCGATTAAATAAATATGACTAGAAAAATTCACCTGTATATGAACTAAATCCAGATATGTTTAATTTTTTTTTAAATAATTTCGTGATAGGCACGAACAAACGGCTTTGAGACATCGGTATATTTGTATATTCACCCTCCTTGTATATCAAGCTCGTTAGATATGAACTGCGTTAGCAGGCATATGTAAATTCGACACTCTGGAGCGTCCCTCAGTAAAGCTATGTTGATTCCAAGATATTAACGGTTTTGTAGCAGGGTAGATGAGTCCATAAACCAAGTCCATAAATCTCAAAGGCCATTGAAAAATGACATAAAATAGTTCTTACTGTCAGAGCGATCTTCACTTTTAAATACGACAATTTCCATATCTTGGGAAAGTTATACCTGTTCTTAATGCTAAATTGTATTGCTAAACTATCGGGACTACGAGCTCATTATACAATGTATTTGACACATATTTTGACACAACACTATTCACTACTCAACTCACTATTTCGGATTTTCTTCGGAAAAATATATTCGATGTGTTTCATTCACATACACTTTTAGTTAATGGAATAGAAAATTATGGAATATATTTTCAAGAACCTTTATAGTATTCATATACAATTCATCATAATTTATTTTAGAATTACACCACTTGGTGTAGTAACTATATAAACAGGAAAATAAAATACATAAAATAAAAATGTGTACAAAAAAACATATACAACTTTCATTTTCATTTCCATTTGAATTATCTAGAATGGCAAAGATTGAATTTAAAGCTAGAGGCGTCTCTTTTGCAACTAATTACGTCCAAAGTTCATTTACGTAAAAGTGATAGTACCAAAAACAAACAGTGAGCTTTACCTACGGTGAACAGAATACAAGCTGCTCTCTCTCTCTCTCTCTCTCTCTCTCTCTCTCTCTCTCTCTCTCTCTCTCTCTCTCTCCTAACAGGCAGAATCACTAGCAGCTAATAACGATACGCGTATGCACTCTTTTTATACTTTGTTTATGATTACCTACTAGCGCCTTTACCAAATGAACTTTAGTTGACTTACAATCACGTCTGCTGACGCTTACACTAGCGCCATGGCTTTAATTGTTTCCCGTGATTATTTTTTTCGGGCTCGCCTGTTGGTTTTGGCGGCTGTTGACTCGCGCCGGTATTTGCGTAGCCGGCATTAATAAAAGACGCCCTTTAATTTTTCCGTTTTCTGTCGGTCGGCAACTTGAAATTACTTTGGCATAATAAATATGATGCTTTATTAGCTTTTTTAACGCTTTTTTTACGCGTAAAGTATTCGATTATCGCACATTTTAAAAAAGACATTTCTCATTCATATTAGATGGAATAATTTGAATTTCTATTTAAAACGGACCAAATATAAGAATTATGGCGTACCGGTACCTGGAGTTTTTCAAGAGAAACTAGTGTTTTGTTACTAACTATCACAATGTTCTGTCCATCCATCACAACGACTACTACAATATTTTCCAGCCATCAGAGTATTCTATAAATCATTAGGGCTAATAAAAAATGCGTAAATATTTCAGATGGAAATTTGTCACAAAACCATCACCACCACAGATCAAATTTGTCATTTATGAAATCATCTTTTGCATTGTTGATTTCTATACTCAAAAACTGTCCTAAGAGATCTACTCCCAATGAGGAATTAGAGTGACTTCTCATTTTCCAAAAGTGCTATATCTTCTAAATAGCTAAGAAACTTGGAGTATGTTGTTTTTCTCCAAAAATGAGCCCATAATATACAAGTTATGCATGCCGTCTATGGAAAAGACGGGAAACTAATAATATATTTAACTAAACTATTTGAAAAGATAGGTATATAATGAACATACCAATATGGCCCATACTGACAATATTTTTATTTTATGTCAATACAGTCTATAGGCAAAACCCAACTAAAGCATAGGATGGTAAGAAAAAATAGATAGGTGACACTAAATGTAATTAAAATAATAGGAATAGAATACAAAAACAACCAGAGAATACAAAACATTTACATGAAATAAATAGATTTAATGTCATTAAAACCTCTAGAAAAAAGTTGATTTCTTAACTTATTGCAGTTATTCACATTGCGAACATTTTAGGACATTCGTACGAGGAGTTTTTAAGTAAAACGTTATACATATTATCGTGGGAAGAAGTTATTCTAAAATAATGAAAACATAATTCCTCAACTATCTGTACACTTTTCTATATTATGCAATAGATTAAAAAGAAATAGTATGGATTGAAAAGTGCGTCTGCCCAAAAGACTAATTACAGAAAGTGTCATAAGAATTTACTTTGCGGATATCTAATTAGAGGATAAACTCCATCCAGTTTAAAGCTCAGCAATTATAGAAACTTGCGTTACACAGACTATGTTGCAAATATGTAGGTACGTTGTAATAAGCAAACCAAACAATGGAAGCATATTCCAGCTTCTCACAAGACTGTTAAAGAGCATTTTCACGGTTGCATGGTTATTCTGCAAAATCTCGACTACTGCGACCAGTAAAACCATAAGTTTTAAAGGCATCAGATACTATAGACTCAATAGGACTAATTCTGTGTAATATTAAGACTTGACAATAAAATTTTTAACATTAAGATCTAAGCTGTTCAACTGACACCAACGAACAGTCTTATTAAGGTTGCGCTGTATACGCTCACAATAATTCAATATAATTAATAAGTATATTAAATAATAGAGGACCGACAATAGGGCCCTGAGGAACCCCTGAACTAGCAATATTTTCGACAGACTTGTAGCCATTGTAAACCATTATTGTTTTTGTCGAGGATATGAACTAAGAAGGTGCAAAAGTGGTTCTGATAAACCAAATTCATTAAGTTTACTAAGTAGAATGCTACGATAAAGTCTGTCAAATGCCTTGAAAAATTAGTATAATCTGGATCAGTCTGAGTACAGTTGTCTATGGATTGAGCAGTGAAATGAGTTACGTGAACTAAATGTGATACAGTAGACCTACTTTTCATAAATCCATGTTGAAAATTCTGTTACCTATGCTTTGGTAAAAGATTTTGTTAAGCAAAAGTTCGAATAGTTTGCAAAAGTTATAGAAACAGGACGTAAATTTTCAATCTTCAATTTGTCCCATTATAAATGGGACAGGTAGAATTGGGGGACATTTTCAAGTAGATTTCAAAAGTTCTATGGTAATAATTGAACAGAATATCTAGCGGAGAAGCCAGCACACAACAATATCACAAGGTAGATCTAAAATAGAGTTTTTTGTTTAAAATATTTTCATTTAAATATGGTAATCTTATGAGATGGGTGACTTGGATTTCTCCTGCGTTTGTATTTTTTTCTGACTAGGTGCTTTCTAAAAAAACTAATCCCATCAAACATTAAACACCCCGTACAAAGTCATACATCACCGTGGACAGTTTTTTATACAGATAACAATTATTTTGCTTGTAGGTATTCATGTTTCCACACCACGGCAAAATGCAGAACATGCACGTTTTATCTGCAAAAGACTAAAAGATCGTCATTATAATCTAGTCGTACAGTAATTAAGGGAATTTGTTTTATGTGACGTTTAAATGCACACATACATTTCGTTTCAAAATAACGGAGGCTAAAAGCATTACCGCTGGTAATGCAGATATAATACCTTTCGCGGTCAAAGAATCTAACGACAAAGCCACTAATAATATTATAAATATAGGTTGCCAGAAGGTGAAATAGGGCTTATTATACGTTATTATAAAATTTTTGTCAAGTACTTACATAAGCCGACGTTCTCGATTACAAAGTAGGTGTAAATACTTTTGCAGAAAATTTTATTTTATCAAGCAACTCGACCAAGGAGGCTTTTGTTTAGAGGAAAATTAAATGGAGTAAGGAAACTAAAGTAGGTACTTGAAACATCAAAGACTTAACGGGATATAGACGTGCGTTGATTTCATTGAAGATAAATAGTGAAAAATATGAGAAAAACGCCGATGAGTGTTCCCGTCTTTCGGTAGTTTTTTTGTAAACCAATTTAGTTTTATTAATACCTACTATACTTTTGAAGGAATAAAAACAACGTGCTCTAATTAAGAAAAACAAATTAAAAACTAATGAGGCAACAACATGAAAAATATTTAAATAAACGGCAATTAGTTAATTATTGCAGTCAAGAGAAAGGGAAAAAACACAAAATAATACACCAATATAGAATACAACGATAATAAATAAATACATGTGAAATTCTTAATTTAAAACTACTATTGGAACTTCAAATTTATAGTTTAAAATGTCGTCCGTTTTATCTATATATTTTTGACATTTCATTAAAACCATTTTAGCTAACCCCTATTATATTTCACAATGTATTTTAAGCATTAGTTACGGACTAGAAGTTTAGATTGTGAGTTTCTTAAACATTTTATTTACAACTATGCATGATCTAAACTTAGATATAGTTAGTTAATTATCGGTTAAGTAGTAACCAGCTATTGTGTAATCGGACCTTTAAGGTTCCCCCAAACCAACGCGAATTATTCGCAACGGATTCGTGACGGAAAGTTCGCAGCGAAATTCGTGGCGGAATCCGCAGAGAACCCCACACCAAAGCGAATATAATCGCATCATATGCGTCATATTTTCAGTATCGAAAAGGTTGACTGCTATTGCTGAAAACGAAAAATAAACAATTTGTACTTGTACTTACATACTTACCTATCATACAAAAATATGTATACATCATCGGATGAAGAAGAAGCATTTGTGTTGTTTGCATTGGAAGAAGACAATTTAAGGTAAAATTATTATTATTCTTTAAAAATAAATGTGTTGATCATATTATGTATCTAACCTTAAGAAGAAAAGAAAATGGGTTCACAATATCAATAAAAAAAGACGACAATATAGGGAATTTCATACATTAATGCCGCAATTACGAAAAGACGATGTTATATTTTTGTAACTTTTTCGAATATTTTTGTAATCGTCATGAGAAAGGTCGTCTAATATAGGATACTTTCGCACTAATTCAACGATTTTTTCCATTTTATTAATTACTTTCTTAGTTAAGAGACTGCGAAACTACTACGGTTCCGAGAAAAAACGCAGCCGATTGCGAACAAAAACTCCGTACGAAATGAAGGCAGACAATTCGCAGTCTAAACGAAAAAAATCGTGTTGGTGTGAACGTACATATTTAACGCAAAGGAAATAATATGATGCGAATCGCAAGCGGTGCGAACTTCCGCAGGTGCTGCGATTATCCGCGTTGGTTTGGGGGACCCTTAAACCGAAACGTTGCGATGAAATTCGACTAGACAGGCGTATTCAACGTAAAAAGTTATTTTTTACGGATTTTAAAAATTCTCATACATAAAAAAGTTACAAGAGTTCTGCAAAATGCAAGATTTCAATTTTTTTTAAATACCTCAAACATCTGAACAGCTAGAACCTCGCCGTAACAGCCATTAGTTACCAACAGAATTCTCTAAAACTTTGCCCATTTAACCCTTTTTCTATCTCATACAGTTTTTGAGAGTAATGCATTCACCACCAATTTGGGACACATTGTAGGTATATTATGTTTTCTAAGACTATGCTTAGATTTTAAACAAAGTTAGTAAAGGTAGATTATGTCCAAATTGAAACTAGGTTGCCATACGATATGTATTTATGGGACAAAAAGATGTTTTTAAGGTGCAGAAAGTTACTTTATAGAATAAAATAAGTAATAAACGACATTTCAATTTCAACTTTTTTTTGCACCTACGCTCTGGCGGAATTATATCTCTCGTAGCATCTCTAAGTTTTTATCAACAATTTCGACCCAACTACTTAATATTGTCTTTAAAGGAAACTAAATAAAGTGAAATAAAATACGAGACATTTAATGTCAAATGGATTTTCCTTCATATTCTCAGGATATATCCTCAAAAACGACGTGGTATATTCTAAAAACACCCTGAAGGTACAATTATGCGTAACAATAGAAATTTATCACACATGGACTTTTATCACCGAGTTAACCGAGTACGTATAACGGAAAACTTAATATAAAACTACTCGTAATGCTTTGCTAGCTCTCGAGACGGTGCCAGTGTTTTCCTGCCTTTGCTTTGTGACTTTTCAGGAGTTTTTAGAGAGAGTGTTATCTATGTGTATTGTCTCCGGTTACCATTGGTTACCGCACGTCTTAGTCCTCCAGGACTCACATGCTGATGTCCCTGAAGGAACACTAGCGAGCGGATGCAGGAATTTACAATTTTCCACCCCATGTGTGCGTCGGGTAACTGACGATGAAGCTATTTGCAACCAGGCGAAACGATATCTAAATTTGAATGGCTGAATAATTTTTAATATATATGGTAGGGCGCAGATTAGGTGTACTTCATTTTTCTTTGTAGAGTTGATGTAACCTAATAGAAAATAAGTTAAAGAAAAGCGTATATTGCTTTTTAAACAGTACGTTGTTAACTAAAGAATTATTCATATTTTACTGATTGGGCTTTTAATTTATGAAAATTTATAATCCACTGAGTAATAAAACTACTGTAGTTTTAAAGAAATTTTCAATTTAATCTGTTAACATAACAATTGTTTCGCCACACAGTGGCTTCTTCAGATGAGTGTATTACAACTAAAGCTTACAAATAATAGAACAGTATTTATATAAGTACAGGTATCTGAAATTATTAGTTTATTTGTGGGATATTGAGATTTCAAGGAAGTAGGGTTCTGGGCTAAAAGATTTATGTTACAATTTTAATCAAGGGGGGTATTGAAATAGATTTAGCAATGGAGTGAATTCGTTTCAATTTGGTCGTTAAGTAATATACCGGATGATTTTAATTTGTTGATTTCTAGTGACTCTAGTAAGTTTAGTTTTTTCCCTTTCTTCTCTGTATGTAAAATTCTGTAATCATCGTTGAAAGAATGGTTTTTCTCCATTAAGTGTACTGCGTATGCTGAATCCTGTTTTTTTATTATTGAAGCTTCTTTCGTGTTCCTTTATTCTCTTCTTAAAATTTCTTCCTGTTTGACCTATATATACCTTCGGGCATGTACCACAGTTCCCCTGATTGATTCATTATTTGAAAGATTTGCACCTTTAGCGTTTTTTAGAAATTATAATAACTTACTATTTTGTACAACTGAGTTGACTTCTAGTATCTTAGCAGTAACTGTATCTTACTAATGCGACTACACGAAACAATTTTTGACATAACTCTTGTAAACGACTTTGTTATTTATAATGACAGATACCTACTAGATGACAACAAATAAAATCTTTGCATGTATTTTTCTGCATAAAGGAATGTAGTCGGAACTTTAAACTCAATTTACTCGAAAATGGTTGATTTTAGAGCTGTGTAACCCTGTGTTTTTTTTTCAGAATTGATAGCCCTTTAAGAAAAACTTAGTCAATTCACGAAAAAGTTGAATATGCAAGAGTTATGAAGATAAAATCACAAAGAAGAGTAGGCCTATGCCACCACAGGTGTCAGAGTTAAACAAACACCATGTAGTTTTAATGACCTTTAATAGATATACACGTCACCCAAAAATTATCAAAATCTACGAAACGGTTTTTAAGTTATTGCAGAAAATTGTCTTTTTTTTCTCCAACGTAACACCCTGTAACTGCACCAGTGTGAGCAAACAAAAATTTACCAGGGGGTAGAACAGACCAAAATAAGAATAAAACTCTTATAAAAAAAATTCTCTGATGCAAGCCTAACGAGTTACAGGGTGTTATGTTGGAGAAAAAAAAGACAATTTTCTGCAATAACTTAAAACCACCCTGTATATTCCCTCCTTGTTACACCGGACATGACGTTAACTTGAAACTTTAAATGAAACATCCTGTATATTATTACATAACTCATATTAGTAGTAGTTACCATCTTTACCAATTACCATTACCATTGCTATAATAAGCAATGAAACTGATAATTTGATATGAAATTTTGTAAAAAGTAAATGAGTCACCAATGCAATATTTATAATAATCTAGAAAACATTTTATCGAGAGACATAATAGGCTGAATGAGATTCTGGGAGTGGAGCATAATATTATTAAATTAGTAGGCGTTGTAATAGACATTTATATAACAATAGTTATTTAATCGAAAAGCATTTTCTGATCAATATTCGTAATACGTATACATTGTATACGTAGTTAGAGTGCATATGGGTTGTTTTGTTATGTCTATAATAATACAAACGATAAAGTACATTGTTTATAAATTCTGTTTCTATTATCTCTATTGGTTTTGGGGCTATTAGTAACATTATTTCTTGTCATATCAACAAATTTACCTACTGACATCCGGGCAAAATACATAACTAACCATTATCCATAATTCCCGATAATATGGTTTAAGCTAGCCTGCGTCATATCAAATATCAAATGCCCTGGGATTCACACAGAGAATTTCGATTACATTATAATCTGGACAGTGCTAACGGTCAGGTCCGGACTTGAACAAATTTCGTTTATTTTGTCCAATCCGACCAAAAATGTTTAATTTTATACCGGTATTTCCTCATACCAATATAACAGAAGTAACAACAATGGCAACAATAACATAATCATAATCAGCATTTAAAAGAATACCACTCTTATCTACAACAACTAAAACCTCTATGATTTTTTTAAGATATCGCTTATTAAAGGAATCTTGCTCTTGCTCCACCGAGGGCTCCTATTATCAGTACCACTAGCTTCACAGAATGTTCTGGATTGAGTCTGCGGAGTTCGAAGAGAAGGTCTCGATATTTCGTCCGTTTCTCCTCTTTTTTCAAAGCAATGTTGGTCTAGGCAGGAGCCGAGAAGGACTCGATGACAAACATTGTCTTGGGCTGGTGGTCGAGGAGGACTACATCAAGCTTCTTATTGGTTCGAATCTGCCTGAGCGTGGAAATGAATAGTTCCAATAAATTCGGCACTTCTCATTCCCAATTATTATTATTATTAGTATTATTATTATTATTATTATTATTATTATTATTATTATTATTATTATTATTATTATTATTATTATTATTTTCTCTGATTTTCATTTTCTCTGATTCTCAGTTTGGTTTTAGGAAAAATCGTTCTACTCTTAAAGCCCTGCTATCTATGGTTAAGGTCATTGTAGAGGGATTTGATGAGGGTCTCCATTCAAATGCCACGATGTGTGACCTCTCAAAAGCTTTCGATTGTGTTAATACACAAATTTTGCTGCATAAATTGGAATATTATGGGATAAGAGGAAATGTGCTCAAACTATTTTCTTCCTACCTTTCTAACAGACAACAGTATGTGAGTCTTAATGTAACCGAGTCCAGCCTACAACAAGTTGAAAACAGTGTTCCTCAGGGTTCTGTCTTAGGACCCATTTTGTTTCTTTTATACATCAATGACTTGCATTACTCGGTAGATGACTTATCTTGTGTAATATTTGCTGATGACACTACACTAATTGCAAGGGGTGATACTTAGTTCTAATTTGGGTAGTTTTCAACTGGTGAAAAATTGGTTTTCATCAAATAAGCTGAAACTCAACGAGTCCAAGACTCAGCACATTCATTTCACCACTGACAAATGGGCTCTCAAGTCTGAGGCCAAAGTTCTTGGGCTAACCCTAGATACCAGATTGGAATGGTCACACCAGGTTGATCATATTTGCTCAAAGCTGTCATCGCAGATATTCTGTTTGACACAATTAAGACGTTCGCTTCCATCGAATGTACTACGAACGGTGTATTTCGCAATTTTCCACAGCCATTTAACATATGGCATCACGTTATGGGGAAATTCAAGGGCTGCTTATAGGGTGCTAATTTTGCAAAAGGCTGCTGTTCGCTTCCATAGAAGGTGCTCCTTATGATACCTCGTGCTTACATCTTTTGAAAAAATTTATAATTATGCCCATACCTTGTATTTATATATTCGAGTCCCTTGCAAATACACCGTGGATTTGATAAATCTCAAAAGCATTGTGATGTGCATTCCTATAATACTAGGAATGCAACAAATTTGATTCAGTCCTATTCTAGGATTCGTACAACGCAAATAAATAAATTGGATGTTGGCTTGTATAATCACTTTGTTCATTGTTTTAACAATGTTAATGTTACTAGTTTGAGTTTTAATAAGTTTTATAAGTTGTGTAAAACGTTTCTGATAGACAAATGTTTTTATAGTGTGAATGATGCATGCATGAATTTAATAACAGAATAAATAACAGAATAAAAAATAAACACTAAAATAATACCAAATAATAATAATACTTTACTTTATTTAACAACCACATTACATACAATTAAAGGTACATTTGAAGTCACTGATACATTAACTATTAGAATTTGACCAATTAAAATAAAGTATTATTATTATTTGGTATTATTTTAGTGTTTATTTTTTATTCTGTTATTTATTCTGTTATTAAATTCATGCATGCCCTTCTTATAAAGTCATATAAACATAATTTTCTAGGTTATTTATGAACTGATTTCCAATCTGAAAATTGCTCTAAGGATAATTGTCAAATACTCATGATTTATCAGAAACATGATTTAAACATAAGGGTGCTATTACAAAGAACAAATTGTTTTTATGATGCGTTGTAGGGGGATAGTTATTAATCAAATAAACAAGATACTGTATTATAAGATAAGCCGCAAGTAATTTTTATAAGATGGTTAAATATAAAATTTTAAATTTATAGGGATGAATTTCAAATTTCAATACACCCCAACGTTAATATTAAAACTTACAAGAGCTTCCTTGCATATATTTGTTGTTCGATTTCTGAATTACAGTATTGAAACTAAAGAAATGCATCGATTGAGGCATTTCTGATTTAATGAAAAATAAAATTATTATTATTGACTTTATCATTACATTTTGAGATTTTCCACGTAGTTGAGTAATTAAAACGTCGTGTCTTTGTTCTAGCACTCCTGATATCGGACCGATCGGAAGTGAATTTCTCGAAGACAGAGGTGCGGAAGGGTGACTTCGAACACTGCGTTGAGCGAGGTCGGTCCAAGTCTAGTCGAATTACGGAGTAATTGCCGGAGCTGTTTCGAGAGGTCCACAATGGCTGATTTGCCTCCTCGCCAATTAGTTTTGATTAATTTACATCTGGTACGTGATCGGTCTCAAATTTGTGCTCTATTAATAAAGGGTATGATGATGCCAGATTTAATTCGGTGCAGGGAATTCAAATGAAACGTCATCGATTGCCAACGGGTTCTAATTAGACCAATTAATCTAAATCGGAGTAGGTGTTGAATGTCATTTATATCTGACAATAAAGGGTCGCTTGTCAAGCTATTCACTGATGGAGGATAGTTTTGGTTTTATTTAATTTACTGCAGATTTTACGACAGTGAAGAAAAAGGATTATCGGTCACTGATTACCGAGTTTTAGAAATGTAGAGTGATTGTTGAATTGGAACTAATATGTGGAATAAAATTGATTAAGCCTTTTTTGACGTTTAGCTAATTAAATTCAGGAAATATATTATAAAAATTATTTTATAGTTATTATAAGTTAAAGAAGCTTTTGTATATTCTTTGTATGTTATTTATAATCTAGCTTCGAACAAACATGTTAGCATTATCTGGATTATTACCAGAACCTATAAAACATTTTTTTATGTTTCCATTATTTAGGAAGTTATGGGTAATCATCTGGTGATTTTTTCTGTCTCGTAATTATTGCAACGACATAGTCAGCTCTCTAGGTCTTTTTGCACTATTACAACAGATAGAAACTTGACAATTGTTTTTAATTTTTTAGTTGCATTGGACGACTACCGCAAAGCCTTTAAGGGTCCATTCACTAGTCCGCAATAAGTCCAAAATCGGCGTTCGTCGCGTGTCTAATTATAAAAAAACTATAAAAGGGAGCGACTTTCAGTAAAAAAGTATTGAAAGATAAGACTTTAATCTAAATCCCTATAGTAGTAATTTTTGGTAATTCTTTTTATTTTTAAAATTCCAGGCAAACAATCTTGTACTAAAGTAGCGTATTTTCAAAAATTATTTTTTCCAAAATACATGAATTAAACAAAAATTTGCTACTATAGGGATCTAGTTTATCTTTTGATCTTTCCGGTGACATGTAATTTATAACATTAAAAAGAAATTTTGTTGCAATTATAAGACAAATCCGGTACTGTTGGAATAAGGGCTAACTTTATGTCCATGCGCCTTTTTACTTCGGCTTTATGTGCACCTCCGAAATCTTGATAATTCGGTATAGTGGAAATATGTAAGTCTCCGCCCTTCGGCTACCCAATATCTAAATCCGACCCCGGATTCATGCCTGTTAAATCTACAGTGACTCTTAAATTATACTCAATAGACTCTTAAATTATAGGGTGTCATTTAATAGGTTTATGTATTTTTAAGTATGTATTTTATGTATTTAACTTATGTATGTAATGTAAAAGTTATGTAATAACTTTTTAAATAATATAAACATAAATAAACGTTATCAAAGAAAAATATTGAAAATTAAGGGATCTTTAGAGCGCCATAATAAAAAAGATGTACCTATGTTTCTGGATGAAAAAATTTTGAAGCGTTGCGGCGCCTAGCGTCGTAATAATATTTTTTATATTTCTACCATAACCTTCGTGAAAAAGTAAGTAAAAATGCAATTAAAACAATTTGTTTTTCTCGGCTGTTTCCCATAAAAACTCATTTTTCCAGTTAAATTGATCACCCTGTACTTCTGGTATAGCTGGAATACCAGTTTCTTCAAAATATTTTAGCCGACTAGCCCTCATCGTTGGTGTACTACCAAATTTTCAGATTTGTCCTAATTATCGTTTTTCCGTAATCGATCGATGGATTTCTCGGTGAAACACCCTGTATGTAATTATAAATAACTGATATTTTAACGCGCAACTTATCGCCGCCATATAACCATGTTTCTCAGTGTATATGCAATCTTTCCCCGTACCAGCTTCAGGTCCCTGCCGCATTGAGGCCTATCATAAATCTGTCAGGCAAAGGCGTGTATACGCACATCCCTTACGAGAAACTAAAAGACGGTATTAGTGGTTTTACGGCAGATTTGCATCTGAGAACTTGGTAGTGATGCGTTTTCACGTCCACGGGGATATCGTACAATAATGCAGATCAGTGGTTCTTAACTTTTCAGCAGTTAGCGAATACTTCTGCTAGAAAAATCGAGCCGCAAAATCCATTGAGCAGCGTTTGATATATGAGATATTTGATATATTAGGAACACATATTTATAGAATTTTTATTAATGGTAAACAAATATGCATAATTAATGTATTTACGAATAAAATAGTACTTAATAAACAGAGAAATTAATTAATAATTAGTAATAGATAATAAATAATTAGTGATAGGTGGAACCAGAATGATCTAGAAGCGTAAAATAAATTTAGAAACCCTGATGCAATATCTGCTCGAGTTAGAAATTTAAATATTCTTTTACTGCTTACCAAAAAATATAAATCCTTTAAATATTATTCAAAATAGTAGTTGGCGGGAAAAATATAGAAGAATTTAATGCCTTTGCCTTTGAATTGTCTTTATTATCCATTTCTTCCTTTTTCTGCTATGGATTGATTATCTTTAGAACACTATTCTATCATGCAATTCCTAACGAAACTTATACACTAACGAAGTTTGAAACGAATTTTATTCCTTGCTCAATGCACAGATTCACAAGCCTTCATAAATGTATTCTTCTAATCTTTTAATCTTCAAAGTTATCATCTTTTCATCCTCGCAGATAGTTCCTAAATACTTTTATTCGTGGACAGTTATTCAACATTTTGCTTTCATAGCTAAATAAATTGATTTATTACCAGAACCAAAATTATAATTGGGTAATCAAGAAAAATAACTATATCATACTTCCCATTTTCTGACAAAATAAGCAAATCATTAGGAATATACAGGGTGTTTCATAATATATGCGCAGGACTTCAGGAAGTTATAGCTCGTCCAAAAATATGAAAAAAAGTTTATATTAACTTACCCTCTAAAATGCACCATTTTAGAGATACAGGGTGTTGAAATTGAAAAAAAAAATTCGTTTTTTGCGAATATCTCCGGAACCATTTATCTTACAGAAAACAGATTTTGTAAGGATTTTCTAGTCATAATAAACTATGTTTTGTGCGGAATTTTTTTTGAAAGTCATAATTGGTGAAGGTTTTGAAGGGGTAGTGAGTGTTTTTCTCCCCAACTTCTACTCTACTGGAAAAAGTACGATTTTGAGACGCCTATTTGAACGCCAATGTTTTCTACACAAAAAAGGTACTCTTGGTCATAAGCTCTAAAGTCGATCGTTTTCGAGAAAATCAACTTTTATGTTGAAAAACAGGATGAATTTTTTGAAATAAAATTTTTTTCTTACTAATTAAATAAAATTTATTTAAACGTTAGAACATGTAACAAAACCAAACGTTAACTTCATAATTGCAAAATTAAAAAAAATGAAAAAATGATACAAAAGTTGTACCTATTTTCAAAATTCCCCAAACCGTAAAGGTAAAATTGACCATGTTTTCAAAAAATTTACCATGTTTTTCAACATAAAAGTTGATTTTTCTCGAAAACGATCGACTTTAGAGCTTATGACCAAGAGTACCTTTTTTGTGTAGAAAACAATGGGCGTCTCAAAATCGTACTTTTTCCAGTAGCGTAGAAGTTGGGGAGAAAAACACCCACTACCCCTTCAAAACCTTCACCAATTATGACTTTAAAAAAAAAATTTCCGCACAAAACATAGTTTATTATGAGTAGAAAATGCTTACAAAATCTGTTTTCTGTACGATAAACGGTTCCGGAGATATTCGCAAAAAACGAATTTTTTTTTTTCAATTTCAACACCCTGTATCTCTAAAATGGTGCATTATAGAGGGTAAGTTAATATAAACTTTTTTTCATATTTTTGGACGAGCTATAACATCCTGAAGTCCTGCGCATATATTATGAAACACCCATAATTATATACCATATGGAATAAGATAAGACTTAGCTACTGCCTCAAGGGACAATATAACTAAGTAATCTTATTTGTATCATTTGGCTACTGACATAATACTTGTACTGCATCCCATGAAACAGCGATTAGTGAACTCCTACTATAGACAGATAGTTGGCAGGCTGTAGCAGACACTCAGATTTATATTGAGAACTATATATACCCTTTCCGATAACACCTTTGATCTGTAGCGTCATTAACTAAGTTGGTGCCGTTCAAGAGACATCTGAAATACCACAGATTGCAACTATTATTGCCTTACTTAATGACAAGTTGGTAACTCTGCGTTCACCACATAAATTAAGCTGGTCAGGACCATTTTAAATGGTAGAATATAATTCACTATTTATTGAAATGGCATCTATTGTTAAACTAGTACAAAAGTGGAATAAATTATATAATTTTCAATATGTTTGCAGAGGGTTAAAAGTAGATAAATAGAGAGATGAGATGTGATGAAAATAGACTCTCATCTAGAAATTTATTTTTTATAAATATGATTAGACTTTACTGCCAGGTAAAATACGATCAGTATGGTTGTAGAGTATGTTTAGTTTATCAGTTCATTTTGATGTCTATTCACCTGAAACATGCCATGTGCGGACTGTGCTGAAGTGCACATACCTAATAGTCTGAAGGAACTTATGCATCTTTCAATCTATCCCAGCCTATATTCTCACAATCTGTATAAATAATTTATTAAAACTTAGTTTATTAACTAATTAAAATTAATATACAGGGTGAGTCAGTTTATACTAGCAGGACTCTGGCATTCGATAGAACACCTGATTTTAAGTTAAGTTTGTCATATAAACATATGTCGGGAATCGCTTCGTTTTTGAGATACAGGGTGTCAAAGTTTTGTTTTTTTTTTAGTATTTTCCACACAGCTCCTATAGTTTTTAAGATAATTTATTCAAATTTTTACCATAGATTACTTATGATGGTTCACAAGTTTTGACATATATGTAAACAATTTGAAAACGTACAGGGTGATATTTTTTGGAGGTCTGGCCTCCTTTTTCCGTCCAGAACTTTTTTGTGGTACGCCACTGACTGCTTATTTTCCAAAATTTGGATTCCACGTTCAATTTAGAAAAATTTTCGTGTCTTGCATTTTTATCGCAGCTGTAAGAGTTGTCGAGTAAATTGAAGAAATCTCTGAAAGAATATGTTTAAAAAAAAAATAGTCTTCTTCTAGAAGACTATTAGAAAAATAGAAAATTCTTTATAAAAATTTTCACTAAAAACAATAATTATTGTCAAACGAAAGTTCATTAATCTAAATTGTCAAAGGTTACATACTTACAGTACAACTTTTGCCACTAATTATTAATTTTTTTGTAGCATTTCAGAGACTTAATAACTAAGTAAAATAATTAAGAACTAATAATAAATCAAGGCAAATACAAATAACTTTACAAATAACCCGAAATAATTTTATTTTCAAAATGTGATCCATTTTTTGTTGGATACATAATCGGCATTGCGTTTCAATAGACCTTCTTGCTGAAACTAAGTGATGAACTCATATGTCTTCGCAAGCATGTCTTATACGCCCTCTAAGATCGTCAACATCTTGAACAGGAGGTGCATACACTTTTTCTTTAAGAAAGCCCCACACAAAAAATCCATAGGTGTTATATCTGGGGAACCTGGAGGCCGTGCGATTGGACCTCCACGTTTAATCCACCTCTCTGGATAATTGTCGTCTAAACAAGCTCATACATTTCTTCCAAAATGAGCTGGGCAGCAATCCAATTGGAACCAAGCTTGCTGTCTTAAATTTAGAGGGACATCTTCCCACATATTAGGATGCTCGGTTTCTAGAAACTAAGAAGTTTTGCGAACTGACCCTTTCTGGCAAAAAATATGGTCCAAATAAACGATTTTCAAAAATTCCTACCCATACGTTAATGCTAAACTTATTTTGGATTTTTTTTGGCCTAATAGCACGTGGATTTTGCTCTGCCCAAATATGTTGATGTTTGAAATTTACTATCCCACGTCGGGTAAAGCAAGATTCATCAGTCCATAATACGTTGGATAAGAAAGTTCTATTATTTTCGAATGTGTTAAGGATCCAACGACAAAACTTCACTCTGCGTTGTTCGTCGCCAGAACGTAGACCTTGGTTTATTATTAATTCTTAATTATTTTACTTAGTTATTAAAAGTCTTTGAAATGCTACAAAAAAATAAATAATTACTGGCAAAAGTTGTACTGTTATATGTAACCTTTGACAATTTAGATTAATGAACTTTCGTTTTACAATAATTGATTTTAGTGAAAATTTTGATGAAAATATATTTTTTTTAATAAAATATTCTTTCATAGACTTTTTCAAATTACTCGACAACTGTTACAGCTACGATAAAAATGCAAGAGACAAAAAAGTTTATAAATTGAACATGGAATCCAAATTTTGGCAAATTAGTAGTCAGTGGCGCACCACAAAAAAGTTCTGGACGATAAAAAGAGGCCTGACCCCCGAAAAAATATCACCCTGTACGTTTTCAAATTGTTTACATATGTTAAAATTTGTGGACCATCATAGGTAATCTACCGTAAAAATTTGAATAAATTATCTTAAAAACTATAGGAGCTATGTGGAAAATACTAAAAAAAAAACAAAACTTTGACACCCTGTATCTCAAAAACGAAGCGATTCCGGACATATGTTTATATGACAAACTTCACTTAAAATAAGGTGCTCTATCAAATGCCAGAGTCCTGCTAGTATAAACTGACTCACCCTGTATATAAAATAAAACAGGCATTTATAAAAAGGAAACATAAACTTTCGTTAAAAAAACATCGATAATAATAATTAAATGTTCTTTATCTCCGTCTTTAAATCCCTATAAATTATAATTAACATGGCTTTCGTTAATGGCAGCATTAAACGGGTTATAATCTAAATTTAGTACATGTGTAGGTAAACAATGATATGCTTTTAGACCACGGGAACTTATTGTATATCTTGATTTACACAGTATCTGGAAATTCGTATCAATATAATCTCAGTATCATCTGCCATGGCCATGGCCGTGCGTCATTAAAAATACGGAAAGTTTTAAACTTTTATTTTTGTTTGGATCAACCACTTTATAAAACATTGTTTTTAATAACATTTAAATTATTTTATAATACAAATAGACAGACGAGAAAAATATTTAATTTTTTTGCTTAAAGCTGAATTCTGAACCCGATTTTGCACCTCCTCGTATAAGTATAAATCACCCTGTCTATCTGCTGATTCCTACATGGTTCATTTTACGTGATAATTATTATACGGATATTAAGTAGAGATTCAATAGATTCTTTGAATGACACAGTAATTTAATTTAACCATCTGCTACTAGTTCACTTCAATAAGGACACTGAAATGATAAAATAGAAAAAGTATTAATGTTAGTATGCCAATTTATCCGACAAGCTGCTCCTTTAATCATTGACTCGGCCAATTTGCCGTATAATAAATTTGGCACGAACGCCGGCATAAAACTCTGAAAAATTGTTCAATATTTATCATCGTAATGCGGGATCAAAAGACATCTTGACTCGATCCTGCAGAGGCTCCAATTACTGTTCGAAAGCAGGAACCTATCTAGAGTGCAATGCCGCCAATAAAAATAATGTAAGTCCCTATAATCTGGTCTCAAGTGATGCTCATCTAACAACTTGAAAATCAAGAATTTATTTGCTTTTCTCTTTTGTGAAGTCCTGGCGTCAAATCCTATTTAACTGACATTTTTATTTCAGCTCGAAGACACAATAATTTTAATGAGATGATGTATCTGAGATATCTATCCCAATAGAATAAGTATTGGCATTTTTTTTACAGTAATTATATTACATGGCGAGTGGTTATGTATATATCTATATATACACACATTATATTATATACAACATAAGGAATGTTTGTTATTTTGGGGGAGATAACATATGTTTATTTTGATGCATAGTTTGATTTGATTCATGATAGTTTCTTTTGGGATTACAGCACCTGTAAAATAATAAAAGAAAATAAAGATTGAAAGTGTTCTATCAAGGCAAACTTCTATAGTAAAGCCACTGTGCTCACCCCCCCCTGCTTGTTTACACCGCCTGTATGCTTTTGCCCAATACGGCAAGAATATTGTTTAGCCTTGTGCATAGTAGGTTCTAGGTTAATAAATGTATTAAAGGTTTATTGGTTTATTATTATTATCTGTTGTATGAAGTCTAATTTTCCCTATCGACCGCCTGGCGTACCGTATCTTCACTGTAGCTACCTGTGTAGTGGTGTTTCTGCACTATAAACGGAAACTGGCGCCCGAGGCAAAATAAAAGAGAAACCAACCCTCGGACGTTAAAGTGACACTTCCTACCAGCAAATCGGGAAGGATCCGTCACAAATAAGAAAACCACTGTATAATATGCAATGAAGATAAATATATGAAAAATTAATTAAATTTCATCGGTGGTTTCTATATAGTATACAATATACAGTATACAGTATACAACAAAAATTTAAAATAAACACTTAACTGGCTTTTTTCTTCGTCAGTAGGAGTTTATGATGGTAAAAAATTGTCAGATTGACATTTTTCAACATTGAGGGTGTCAACTCTAATTTGCCCCACTCTATCTCCTTATTTGTAATGGCATTTGAGGATTTTTAAATACCACCTTACTACGGCAATTTCAGAGTTTGCCAGCTTCAATAGATACAATGAATGCTAAAGTAATAGTACCACTATACTAGGTATAGATTTACGTTATAAAACATACCGATTTATCAAATTCGTCAAATTATATAATCTTGTAGGCCTTTACTCGTTAGTAAGTCATATATAACTCGTATAATAATATTAGGAGCACCTTGTATAGTGTATATAAGCACAATTGAAACTGGTCAGTGTTAAAGCACAGGACCGTGCGCACTTATCTCGATATTTCGTCCTATATATTTAGCAATGGTATCTCGATTAGAATAGTAACTAAAACTGTACATGTTAGTCCTACGCTGGAAATCTAATCAGCCCGATGAACCAACTGCGCGCTGATGTAAAGAGAATAAACAGACTGGTCTGCTGGGTTGTAAATAATTTTTTTGTTTCCCGTGCAGAGTGCTGAAATATCATCAATAGTTTTCCAGTGCAGCGCGTAAATACCAATTACCAAGCGTAGTTTAGTTTTGTTAAATAAACAATAAAAATAACAATAATAAACATAAACAATACTTAACAATAATAAAATATGTTATTGGCTACATGAACAAATAATAGGTATCTAATAAACAAAAAGTAATAAAAATTAATACAATTCTCATAAACCGATCTCTATAACATTTTCTTAATAGCAAACATTTCTACCTCCGCCCATGTACAATAAAGAGATGCCGACTGTTTTTGCCGGCTTTTAGTTTTTATACGGTTTCAATTATGCTTATATACACTTTTATACTTTTACTATCATATTTATTTCTAAAAAGTAATAAAATTGTTCTCAATTAAGGGACCAAATCTAAGTAAAAAGTTATTTTTAAATGCCCAATTCGCAAACAAACTCGTTTTCAGTATTCCATTTTATTTCTAATCAAGAAAGTTCCTTAAGCAACATGTTTCACACTCGTTGAACAAACAATGCCATAATTGAAATCCTCAGCTCTTCAAATTACAAATGAAACCTTTTTAAAGAAAAAGAGGTGTTTACGAAGCCGGTCGTAGGTGGATAACTCATTATGAAAGTATATCTAAAGTAATTCCACGGAATTTAACATACCAACCTAAATAGACTAAATAAACGTAAACATTATATAGCACCTATAAACTTTTGTATTTTAAAGCTGAACACCGTGGGTTTCTATTAGCCGATCTCTATCAGCAATGTTATAGTTTTCACGTAATGAAGAAATGCGTTTCACCAGCATAAATTTATACAACTAATGCACCTAGTGAACTTTCATGTCTTACACGAATAACATGGCAGTAAAATTATAATTTTATATGCCACATCGGTACTGTGATCTGCTGAACTGTTATAATAGTAAATAGCGGTAAATATGTTACATTCATAGAAAAAAGCTTTCTATGAATTAAATCACGTAATGCATCAGATTTTCTACGTCAAAATATAACTCAATTTGTTTAAGTAAAGTAGATTTTCCAAAATTTGTATTTTAAATTTTGTGTTTTTAGTAATAATAATAATAAACCTAAGTTCTATGTCACATACAGTACTGTTTTAGATTTAACCCTTAAATGCATACTGTATCATATCTGATACAGCATTTATTTCAGACAAGTTGAGACATCTATTATCACTTTTATGAGTTACAGCTTGTTTCATATCTGTAACAGTGTCCATAAAGAGTATAAAAATAAATATTAGCAATTTTACCAACCATTTTGCTTTAGTATCGTTTTTTACCTGAATCAGTGCATATGCTTGTGGCTGCTACGATCAGGGCACATATGTAACTACTTATTTTTGGTGATTTATATTGATTTACCACCAAATAAAAAATTGGAAAACTTATTTACAGGTAAGAAGACCTTATTTAACGTATTACTATGGAATTTGACTATTATTCGATGCCATTATTTACATTTTTTATGTGTATCATATTTGATACAGTGTGCAGTTATAGAAAAATATTTACTTTCAGAAAATGAGTCGTTGGTGGAACGAATTTCAAAGAAAAAAACCTCTGAATGATGAAGAGCTATTAGAATTAATAAATATTCCATTGGAGAGTGAAGATGAGTTAGAATCAGATTCTGGAGATGAGGATGATATAGATTTAGATCCAACAGTAAATGAAAATGATATTTTAGAAAGTTCATCTGATGACAAATCAACCTCTGAAAATTCTCAAGCACTCCCCGGAAATAATACAACAGAACCAGCTGTATCAAACCAAGATTTGCCATCAACATCTGCATCTGGGAGGGAAACTGGTCATAAAGGAAGTAAAATAATTTGGAAAATGGGTAACCTGAAACTCCCTGAATCAGAAAAGGAATTTTTGGGTGACGTAAATCTCAAACCGGAAATATTAGAATTAGATTCTCCTTATCAGTTCTTCAAATACTTTTTCGATGACGTTTTATTTGAAAAATTTCAGAGGAATCATCCCTTTATAGTGCTCAATGTAATCCCAATAAACCGGAACATATAAAAAAGAAGATATACAAAAGTTTTTGGGTATTTGCATTTTCACGTCAGTTGCATATTGCACTAATGTTAGGGACTACTGGTCAGTGGTAACTGGAAGTGACTTCATAAAGGAAGTTATGTCCCTAAACAATTTCGAAAGATTACGAGCACTTTTGCATTTCAATAATAATGAAATGCAAATTCCTGTTGGCCAGCCAGGATTCGACAAACTTCACAAAATCCGACCTATAATAAATAGTTTACAAGAAAAATTCATATCTGTGCCTATTGAAGAGAGTTTGTCAGTTGACGAACAAATATGCGCAACAAAAGTTAGACACCATTTAAAACAGTATATGGCAAACAAACCTCACAAGTGGGGATATAAACTATTTTTTTATGTGGAGTTTCTGGCTATGCTTATGCTTTTGAGGTGTATACAGGGCAAGAGAACAATCCAAATGAAAGACCTTTGAATGAACCCGACTTTGGTGCCAGTTCCAATGTAGTAGTTCGTTTATCAAGGGTTGTTCCGCCATTAAAAAATCACAAAATCTATTTCGACAACTACTTTACTTCTCTACCTCTCATGGCTTACCTTCATAACAAAGGTATTTTACCACTAGGTACAGTAAGAAGGAACAGGATTCCAAATTACAAGCTTCCCACTGAACTTCAATTTAAAAAAGAACCTCGCGGAAAATCTGTTGAATTTATTGGAAATGTAGAGGGTGTTGATATTGCTTGTTTATCTTGGAAAGATAATAAAATTGTAAATTTGATGTCGACATTCTGTGGACAGCAACCCGACACTACTGCTCGTAGATTTGATAGAAAAAATAAAGAATATAAACATGTAAAGTGTCCGCAGATTGTTACAATATACAACAAGCATATGGGCGGGGTAGATTTATTTGATAGCCACATTGGCCGCCACAAAATTAGACTAAAATCTAAAAAATGGTACTTTAGGCTATTCTACCACTTGGTTGATATAGCGCTAGTAAATGCTTGGCTATTATATAAAAGAGTATGTTTAGCGAAAAATACAAAATATCTCATTCAAAAAAGTTTTAGAACAGAAGTTGCCCAAGCTCTGTGTAAAATAGGGAAAAATATACCTAAACGTGGTCGCCCATCAAGTAGCGGTATTCAAGAGGCATTGGAATTAAAAAAAAGAAGAAATCCAACAGCAATAGCTCCACCAATTGATGTTAGAAGAGATTCGATTGATCACTGGCCAGAATGGATGACCACTAGGGGGAGGTGTAAAAATCCTGTATGCAAGAATTTGACTTACGTATTTTGCTCAAAATCAAAGTACATTTATGTTTCAATCAAAAATCTAATTGTTTCAGTAACTTTCACGAAAAGTAACTATAAGTTTTTTCTGTATGACAATGCGCACTGTATCATTTATGAAACATAAGAAGTATTGTATTTTTTTCAATAAAAAATGAAAGAAGAATTTTTTTATAAATTTTTCGCTCATATCCAATACCTCCCTCAACCAAAAAAAAAAAATTATTAATCAGAATAAAAAATCATGCATTTAAGGGTTAAATTTGTTGAAACTCTTACAATATACTGATTTAATTTGCGTTATATAGTGGGATGGTTTTCCCTGAATAAATAAAATAATTTCGGACATGTATCCATTTCTGTGGTGTGTTTTATGTTTATGTATGTTTTATGTATCGTAGTTCCATGTTTTTTTTTCTAAATAACATTATCTTTTGAAAAACACAATATTTTACAATTTATACAAACAATATTTCTTTACACAAACGGTGGTAAATTTATCTACAATAATCATACAAAGGTATTCAACAATATTATATTTTAAGATAAAATAATTTATATTTTAAAAATTTATTTACTCAAAATGTAATTGTCAGCACATACACTAGTAGGTATAACACTAAGCTAGCGATATGCTCAAAATGATTAAAATAAGTTGAAAATAAGTAAATTTTATAGTATTATATAATAGATAGTAATTTCTATAATATAACTTAAATAAATATAAAATAATCAAATGATCGAAGTTAATGATCATTTGAATGATTACACTAAAACTTACTAGTGCTTTCAAATAACATATTTCTCTCAGTATACTGAAGCTCATCTAAATAAACCTATATAGTTTAAATTTATATGAAGTCTACTATTTCTACTGTCCTAGTTAACGCGAGTTTGCTTCAAATAGCTGGCGGATTCGCAAATTGTATGCCCCAGCTCAACCTAGAGGTACAAGGCTGGGATTCACAGTGAAAGGATAATGGTTCTCCCTCATTACATGCGTGCCATAATCAGTAAATGTGATCATTTGCCCTATTTCTTCCTCATTTAACTCGTTAGGCAAAGTCTTTTGTTGGGCTCATTAAATTTGATAACATAAATAGGTACGAAGGAAGCGAGAGGAATATGCGATGTATAAGGTGGTCTAAGTTAAAAGACAATTTTAATTTTTTACATTTTTCAACTAGAAAAAACCGTTCAAAATGAGGGATATAAAAATTTACACAATTTACAAAAAAATAGAGTAATAATATCTGAAATTATATAGAGAATTTATTTGAAAAGTTATTCTACTTGATTTTACTACTTAAGAAGAATTTTAAGAATCATACAAGTAGTTATAATAAAACAAGACTATTTTGAAAATCATTTACAATCTATGAAAAATCGTATATACTTGTACTTTTTGCCCTCATCTTTTGCACTTCTCCAAAAGATGTATAATTTTATATAGCCATTTGAAAATCACCGAATATATCTATAATATTTAATTAAGTATAATATGTTTATTGACCTTAGGAATTCAGAGCTCAGATTTTTTTATCATTCAGGAAACTTAAAAATATATATAAAAACTATGAAAATTATACTTGATGAGACAGGAGAAAATAAATCGTATAGTTTTATAGTTATTTGCAAAAATATACAAATTTGATGGGCTCTTTCGGGTACATCAGAAGTGGGATTTTGATGATATTCTTGATTTGCTTACACATGTATACCTACATTTTCCAAAAACATTTCAACTACTTAAAATAATTTTTTAATAACTCCATAATGTCATCTTAGCTTCGGTATTTTGGTTTCTGCTTGAAATTAGTATTAAGTGGGGACCATCCTGTATACGCGATCGTGAAAATCATCAAGTTTATAATTTTCTACACCTCTGGGTACTTATTATGGAACATGCCTAATTTGGTAAATTTGCAACACTGTGAGAGCCCTAGAAATTCGTTAGAATGTATTAATTTCGGTTGAAAGTTAATCTGAATAAATTGTTTCTTAAGTTACGTGAATGTATTATATAATAATAATAAAATAATAATAATAATAATAAAACTAATAATAATCATATTAATAATTTTGAGGTGGGCACCTATTTTCCTTTATAAAACTATATATTTTTATAAATCGTAAAATAGAGGCTGGATATAGATAGCAACATGGAAAGTATGGTTTACTTAAAACTGAACTATGGTTTACTTGAACTTCCCATGTATTTGGATTATTCGTAAGTATTCTACGGAGATTTCACAAGGATCTAGACGCCTAGTTTACCTATATAAAGGCTGCGGCGTACAAGCGAGGAAGCCAGCCTTAATCAGGCAGCGATCAAGAGAAGAAGCAATACTTAAGTGAAATAACTGTCGAAGTGTTTTCGGCCTGTATTTAATTAGATATTGTACAATAAGCGACGTGTTTGAAGTGTTAAATAAAGTTTTTTTAATGTTGTATAAAAGTCTCATTTATCTTTAGAACCCCGACGAAGTAACACTATATTGGGAATAAGCTTCCCAAGTTTTGATTTTAACTTTTTTCCATATAATCCTACTGCATGAGGAATAATATTCCTGATGCAGTAGATTCCTAAAGTTATTCCATACTTAATTCCTATACCAACGTATTTGCACCTAGTAACTATAACAATCTGATGAAAAAACAACAAAATACGACTATCGTACATAACAAAATTATAAATGGTTCCTCATTTTATCTTTCCAGTTACCCACCGAATCCATGCAAATGAATTTTCAGTCTTTCCCAACATAACATAAATTTTAATAACGCCACTTTCTGCCTGGGAAGTGGAAAACATAAAGTATCAAATTACCAACAAAAATTTATATTATTATATGTATATTTTGGGCTTAAGCCAAGTAAGCTGAAAAATCGATGGCAGCATTATCTCACAGAGCATGAAAATAACGAAGGCTTAATTCAGTTAGCTCCAGATTTATCGAGCGCAGCTTCGACAGGCAAAATATTTATAGCTTAATTTGAGTTCTTTATTACCCGTAGACATTTAAATTAACTAAGTAGTAGAGACGCTTCCAGAACGGGGATCTGGATTTAAAGTCTATTTACGAGGTATGGTCAGGAATTTTATTTAGCAAGAGATTCATTTAATTTCTATCTCTTTCTGTTTAGAGATCATCTAGCATTACATGGGAATCCCTCTGTATGTATTTAGATCACCGATTTTATCGCGCCATATAATGAAAATGTCAATATTAATTAAATTCATGAAATCATATAATTTGTACAGAGCTCCAGCAAAAATTAATTCAAATCAAATCCCCTTTGAGTTACTGCGAATGCTGCCAAAGGTCACGTAAACATTAGATATTCAGTTCAGTGGGAAACGGCATTAATAAATGGCCATAATTAATCAAATGAGCAATTCAAAACTACCAAATAGTCGTCATTTCCTCATTAACAATTTGGTGCGCAGACAATTGCTGGGGTTTTGAGGACAATCTAGACCTGTGCCAGTCCTATTGTGCTTCCACAATAGCTAGGCAATTATTAAATGAATCAAGCATTTCAACGACAGTCGTGTTCTTGTACCCTTTTAAATTGAATTGGCAAAGGAAGCTTTGATGCGACTCGTAATGTTGCGAGTATTCTGTTTGTGTTCGTTCTTTACCCTTTGAATAGTTGCTTCAGTAACAAATTCCATGCAGTACACTATTTTACCGATGCTCCTCGCAACTGCACGTACCAATTTAACGAATAGAGGAAGTTCCTTAAGGAGAACATTTTCTGATATAATGAATGCTTCGTCCAACTGGACAGCATTTTCTCATAATGTACAGGGAATTTAGCAATAAAGTAGCCACCCATATTTTTTTGTTCTTTAAAAATATCTTTGTTTCAAATCACTGCATCCCGTAACTTGTCAATTATTATTCAAGTATACTGTTCAATATTTCCCAATGCCACGGGATGTTTTATTATGAAGCACCCTGTGTATTTTAATTTACAGTTTGGACAAATCACCAACACTTTGTGCAACGATAATTTGTTTTCGCATAAATAAAGTAATAGCTGAAACTCAAAAATATTTCATCATATATATACAGCGTTATTCAGAACTTATCTCTAAAACTTTGAGGATATGTGCACCCTTAAATAAGAAATCGATATCACCAAAAAAATTTATAATAAAAGTCTTTGGATTTCCCGTAAACAATGTTAAAAGTTATACCATTATAAAGGACTACGTAGATGGGCAACTGTACTTCAACGACATCTGATATATCACATTCCTACAAAAAAAAAGTAAACAAGTTTTTGTACTTGGAACGCCTGGTCAAGTCCGAGTGGGGATAATATCTCTATTGTCTATCTGTGTCGCACTCTCAGTGCCGGTGTTTTATTTATCGTATAGGAGTGTTAAACTTTAAAATTTTCAAAATGGTTAAAGTACAAGTCAGATCGCTAGGCAGGTGCCTGGGGTATCCCAATCAACGGTGTGGTGCTTACTACATGAAGCTCAGTTTTATCCGTATCATATCCAGCGTGTTCAAGCACTGTTACCAGCGGATTATCAATTACGAGTTAGGTTTTGTGAGTGGTTGTTGCAGCAAAATGCTGAAAATCCCCAATTTACTGCTGATGTACCAGTTACAGATGAAGTTTTTTACTCGAAATGGAATACAGACCATTCACAATACACACGTTTGGGCACTCGAAAATCCGCACGCAATTCAACGAAATCACTTCCAACACCATTTTTCGAACAGATTTTGTAACAAGGTATGTGCAATTTTTTTATAAATTTCATGTTTCTAATACCTAGTAATCAAGTAGCGCAATTATTCAAAATTAGTGTAACAAAATTTTATTCATTTTAAAGACACGTCACTTTGGTCACATCTATCTATTTTTCAGTTTATTTTAAAGTAAAAACGCTGCAATCTTTTTTGAGCCGGGTGTCCGTATACTCAGAACTTCCGAAGTTTTTTCGTGCTATATGTGACATCGCCAGTTTGCATTGTCAGTCCCAAGGTCATTCCATTACAGTGGACCAGTATCCAGCGGCGTGAAATTAAAAATTTTTAAATAGTGTTCTGTACGCGCCAAAAAAAATTTTTTTGCACTACCACATTTGTACATGTATGTTGAACATCCCCAATATTTTATTATGGATAAGTTCTGAATAACCCTGTATATGAACAAAATGTTATCAACAAATTAGAAAAATAACACTGAAAGTACTTTGAATTGTTACATGGCAAGAAATATTCTAGACCGTAGATGCTGTAATAAACGCTGTACAAAATAGCTACAAAAACTATCCTTTAAGAACTGTCATGGATCTTTTTACATTCCAAGATTTGTTATATATCGAATAGTGTGATGAATTAGTAGATTCTATTTTGAACCTTTAAGTAAGTAATCTTAAATAAATCGATACATAATATTGTTTTAAATATTTCCATAGAATACCAATAAACTTTAATGTGGAACGTACAAGTAAAGCTTCTCCTTATTCAAAGCTATAGTGAAACTTCAAATATTCTAATAACGTAAATCGTATAAGTAGGCAACCTGCGTTAGTGCGACCTATATGAAAATGTGATTGATGATGCTCAACGCTGAAGAGAAAACCATTTTTCATCCATAAAGTAATCACGATTGATTAATTTGGAAATTACTCATGCACAGGGCATATCTGAAACTCTCTGATGTCGGATTGTATAGGTAAAGCTCCTATAGGTAGACGTGGAAGCAATACTCATCGAACAAGAAGTCACAGGTTACACAAGGCGAAGTTAATTATAGATCAATATTCAGTAGAATTTAATAATTAGTGGACTTAATAATTTGAAGTAGACTTTCAAGGTATAGGTCAAGTTGAATAGTTGCCATTTTTTATTTTTGGCAGATTTGTATATGCCGTACATGTAAATCTGTTCTGTATATGGTACCTCATAGAGATATTGTGGATACTCATTTTGTATAGAGAGTGATCCATGATCGTATGTTCAGAAGTGTTTCTTTATTGAAGTGTGTAGATTTTATGTAATATACCACATCACGCTATTTAACAAAGATACATGTAGAAGTATTTTTCAAAATTCAGTTATGCACTTTGTAGTTTTTAAAATATAAAGCATGCCCCGCCTATTTTTTAAAGTTAATATATTTTCTTTTTTACTAATTTCAGTCACTATCTTCTCTCTAGGGATATTTCTGGCAGAAACCATATTACCTTTTTCGCCTCAATAAAAGCAATAGAGGTATTCAATCGAGTTATCGATAGAGTTTGGCAAGCCGGTGGCTTACAGTTTACTGGTTCGAATCCCCATTCCACTTGAAAAGTTTTAATTAAATCTACTCGTAGATTCAGGTTTGTTCGCAGAGTTGGGTTGGCAACCATCTTGGATAGCCTAGTATGCTAAGAATGTCGGTTTAGTTAGTGTTAATGTGAGATACTAAAATCAGTTGATGTTTGACTGCCGCCCTAGTTAATCAGGTTTTCCAGATTTACCTCATTTCAGCAGTGAATGGTGGTTAGAACTTACTAATCTAAGTCGTTCCTGAGGCGCGAATGGGGCCCGCGAAATAATAATATGTTGCCCTCTGTTCCACACAAGTCGCAGACTTTTAGGATAATCCTTGTGATTAGAATGAGGGGTAGAGATATTATTGTTCTTATTATACTACTATTATTATTATTACTTCTTTTTTAATCCAGTCGACCGGTTTCCTGGCTCCAATTCCAATATCCTGGTGAATAACTACTGGGTCCGGGAATCGTGTGCCCTGAGTAGACGTAATGAACCCAGAAAGACCACCTTCTTTATTGTTCCGGGTAGAAGATCTATCGAATTTCGGCATGCCAGTATGATCTTCAGTTCCGAAAGCGGTGTATCTCTTGCTTCTCCGAGGACTCCTATTATCAGTACCACAAGCTTTACAGTATATTCTCGATGGAGTCTGCCAAGTTCGAAGACATGGTCTCGATATTTCGTCCGTTTCTTCTCTCCAAAGACAACTGTGTTCTCGGCAGAAGCCGAGAACTCGATGATAAAACATTGTCTTGAGCTGGTGGTTGAGGAGAACTACATCAGGCTTATTTGCTCGAATCTGCTTGAGATTTGGAAATAAGTAGTTCCAATAAATTTGGCACTTCTCCTTCACCACAATGGACTCAATATTCCCCGGAGCGTATGGCATCACTGGCGTTTCGTCTATTTAGCCGCGTTAGTGTCTGTGGACATAGGATGAGACTGCATATGCGGGACAAGCCCATTGCACAACTACATACGGAACAAACGGAGAGCAGATGCATAATTGTCTCATCATCAGGAACCTCCATACCAATACGAGTCTTCGATAGAAGAGGGTGTTTAATACACCATCCTGGCAAGCCATTATGAATCCCTCTGTCTCCGACTTAAGCCCCGCAAAGCAAAGGTCATCCTTTTGGATACGCCATGGTCTTCAAGGCTCTTTTAAAAGACACCGTGCAATGGCTCCGATATCTGTATTTACATGGTCTTGGATTCTTTAAGTAGGTTACACAAATTAATAATAATAATAATAATAATAATAGTAATAATAATAATAATAATAATAACGCAAACTTAAATTAAATATACTGTAGTTTAATCTTAATAAAATCAATATAGTTCGTCTCATTCACGTGGCTTGCAATAATTTTCTTCCTCCCTCGCGTATCCCTGAATCTCCAGAGATACATTTACTTACCGGCGTGTTACGTCAGTAATTCATTAATTCATAACCCTAAAATATATTACGTCCTTAGGTAGACGTAAACACATTATAATGAAAAATACGAAGGGGCTAACAGTGCTAATTACATAAAATACTATGGGCATCCAGGGAACACATATACCGAACAAAATAATAAAAATAATAATAATAAAAGTATGTTTAATGTGATATCAAAAACCTAGTAACCGCAAGTTTTTGCGGCACCATGGACAACACGCTGAGTGACGTAAAAATATTTTTTTCCATAACTTTAATGAAAAGGAATGAACACCTTTTTGTTCTAAAACGAAAAAGTTTTTTTCATAGAGGTGTTCTTATTCATTTAGCTGAATAAATGGCTTCAATAATATGAACATTTATTTTTTCAAGTAAGGTGTCCTTGGAAATCTTTTTGTATTAATATTTTTTCTTTAACATTCAACGTACTTTTTAACACAGAATAAATTAACCATAAAGTTACGGGTTTCACGATTCACGGATCTTGTATTTAAAATAAGTCTGTAACAAAGTATCAAATATTTTCTTAATTTTCTTTTCAGTTCAAGACGTTGAAATAGTTATAAGATATTTCATATTAATATTGACGTAATTTTCCACTTAACACCAAAACACTATACTGCTCTCGACGCGCGTTTCGCCAACCAAGTTGGCATCATCTGGAGAAGATTGAAACTGATCTCAGTTTTAATCATGACCACTAGTGACAGCCAGCTGTCCAAGGGTACGATCCAGACGTATTTTATCGTGAGATGGAAATTTAGGATATATATCTTAAATGTTAATCCTTTAGTGTGTAAGTGTAATCCTTTAGTTAAGCTAGAAATGTTTATAAGACCTATGACTGTTTTATACGAAGCTAACGGTTTTAATCACTCTTTCTAATTACTCTTCTAATTTCTAATCTTTTCCCTCAGTGTATATAAAATAGTTACATAAATTTAAATGGTAAACATTTAACTATATATTTTTACAATATATGCTTTAATTACTTAATTATGAATTGAAAAGCTGTTTCTACCAGCCACAAAACTTCTAGAGTTTCAATTTGTTTCTATTAGTACCCTTTATACTTAATAAAGTACAAAATATACCCAACCAATTATAGTTTTACAGATTTCACGTGTCTACTTACGTCCTTTGCATGTTTAGTCATGTATAAATCAGGCAGCTACATCGTGAAACTGCCACATTGTTGGAAGTTAATATTCTCTCTGTCATAGTCTCATTTTGAATGATAAATGCAGCAAAATTGGAAACTTATGTTCAAAATAAATATCTCTTTATGGTTCCAGTCAAATTAATAGCACAGTAAATTTGAATGGCAAATTTAGTATGTTCATAAAACGCCTAAGCTACTATTTCCACCCACTTTATAGATATACTCAAGTATATTATGTGTCCCTCAAGTAGACATGGGACTACCCTACGTATCATTTATTTGTCGTGGGTAATTTTTTATTGAATTAAAATTTCGCTACCTACATTTACTATCATATTAGATAACTCAAAATAGATTATTTTGTTCAAAACTATATGGTTTTGCAAAAGTATTAGTATATGGCTTATTATAATATTTAAAAGAATAAAGATTATTATGTCGAATATAATATACTCTATATCGCCTTTAGTTTATATTAGTAACCAAAATTTTTGCTTATTATCTATCATTGTTCACAATGAATATTATTTTAATATAATACGTAGTTTAAACTGTTATCAGTATGCCACTTAATCCAACAGTATAACAATATTACTAGTATTCTAATTTTACGGGAAAGCATTTAGAATATTATCAGGATCCGATTTATCCAAACAGGAACCTTACTCTCTTCACACAGCATTTATTAGAATCCCATTCAATTATTAACCGACAGAAATCGTATTGAAATTCAATAAGAATCTAAATAGAATCGATTGAAAACCTTTTTTGGTGAAGAAAACGTAATGACTTCTTTTAGTAAAATAATTTCAGTCAGCGAAAGGTTTGGGAATTATAATTAGTGGGTAATTTTAGATACTAATTTCTTTAAGTAGACCGCAATGGTAAATTGTTATTGCTCATGCTCTGTTATATTCGGAATCAGTTCCAATTTTGCCGAACAAACGCGTTCTCTTTAAATAACCTCTGTTAAACCATTCGTATTTATTTCAAATTTCATCTACAAGGATATCCACTTAAACCGAAATATATACGAAGGAAAACTCGCAGGTAACTAATTTACATTTCGAATTGGAGTCTCGCCCGGTGCACCTTCTGTGTACCGAATTGACAAATTATCGTCTTTAGGAGCGGGTGCTGTGTTCCGCCCCTCAAGTTGGGCTCACTCCACCCCAACTCCACAAAAACACACCTAAAACACGTTAGTCGCAATCCTTTCCATTACGGTGACAGTAATTTCGCTGGGGCCCCAGAGAGCCATACATCATATTCATTTGTGGCATAAGTCTCCAATTTTGCCAAATGTATCATAGAAAACGAGGTGTTTCCGGCGACAGAGTCGACTGATTTATACATGATTAAATACGTAAAGAACTTATTTTGTATGTAGCGTGATTTCTTCATGTATTGAAACTCTACCAAAACTATGAAGCAAAGTGAAAGGTGTTATCAAATTCTAGATTTTAAACCTCAATCGTTAATAAATTCTATCAAAAACCAGTCAACAGTTTCTCCAGAATCTAAGGCAATGTTGAGCAAAATATGTATTACTTTTGGAGCTCATAAACCTCCTGGGCTATCACCTCTGAACTTACACTACTTAAACTATCTAAACTTTGGAAGTAAATCTTCAGGGGTTCATTCCACCATCACTTCATAGTTCGGAGTGACAGCTTGCCTTTTTGTTAAATTTTTTCTCTAATAATGAGCATAAATTTAAAAAGAGGATAGTAGATCCGATCAAATATTTCAAATAGTCAAGTTGAAAATTACAATGGAACTTTAGGTTATTTTCCTTCAGGGACGCATCAATATATGTAATAAAATGTACCCTGAGTAGACGTCTGCCCGGATCCCAGTACAACCGCGTTCTGCATTCCTCCGGCTAGAATATCTGACGAATTTTGGCATGTTATTATTATTATTATTAAATCCAGTCAACCAGTTCCTTGGCTCCGATTCTCAGGGTCGGTCGCTGGTGGTTATCAGTAGCTATTCCCCACATCCGTGGGGTAAATAACTTCTGCGTCCGGGAATCGTGTGTGCTGAGTAGGCATAGTGAACCCAGAATGACCGCCTTGTGCACTCTCTTGGCTAGAAGATCTGCAAAATTTCGGCATGCCGGTATGATCTTCAGTTCTGAAAGCAGTGTATCTTTTGCTCCACCGAGGGCTCCTATTATCAGTATCACAAGCTTCACATTATGTTCAGGATGGAGTCTGCGGAATTCGAAGAGAAGGTCTCGATATTTCGTCTGTTTCTCCTCCTTTTTCAAGATAATGTTGGTCTCGGCAGGAGTCGAGAACTCGATGACAAATATTGTCTTGAGCTGGTGGTCGAGGAGGATTACATTAGGTTTATTAGCTCGAATCTGCCCGAGAGTGGAAAATGAGTAGTTCCAATAAATTCAGCACTTCTCATTCCCCACAACGGACTTAATAATATCCCCCGGAGCGTAAGGCAGCACTGGTGTTTCGTCTATCTCGTACAAGTGCCGTAGAAAGTAGTAAAGCACTCGTAAAACCGCGTTAAGTCTATGGATATGGCCGAAAATGTATATGCGCGACAAACGGAGAGCAGATACATAATTGTCTCCGGCGCCCTATGGCAGGCCCTGCAGTTGACATCAGGGACCTCCATACCCATGACACGGCTTCGATAGACGAGGGTGTTAAATACATCATCCTGGCAAGCCATTATAAATCCATGATAAATAAAAAACTAAAAGGCTGTACGTTAGAGCTCCTCATACTGATATCTTAAGCGAGGCCCTACATGATCCGATTGAAAGAGCAGTAGGTTGATATTAGTGGTACCTATCCTGTGGCTTCTTTGCCGAGAGTCCTTTGGATATTAAAAGTCTTTTCTACATTTGTTTAGTGTTGTAACATAGCTAGTGCCCTAGAATTGTAACATGGTAGAATCAGTGTCTCTAATAATGCCCTCAGAATTAATTATGTACAGTAACAGAATTTTTTAAAATTTGATTATAAACAAAAGAGTTCAGAGAAAGTTTACGTTGTAGCGTTGAAATAGCGAATTACGTGTCGGAATCATATAAACATATCGATGTGTTATGCGGTACCGAATGGTTGTGTCACTGACTCTAAAACATTTTTATAAAATACCGCAAAAAATTATGTATTTTCCGGGTGAAGTTATACATAATGAATCTAGGTATGGCATATTTTATTTAGTTTTACGTGGGTAACTAAACATATGTATTTTAGAAATTAATATTGTTTTTAAATATACATGTTTAAATTTGCTTCGAATACCTACAGCGCTATTTGCTGTTGACAGAATTATTATTCTACAATATTTGAATAATATTTGTTGTAGTAGTAAATAAATTAAAGTTTGTTGTTTCATTGTTGGTATCAGTTTGTTGAAAAATGAGAATATATTACTAAAACAAATAGCACTGATTCGTAACTCCTAAAATATTCAAACGTAATTTTTTCTTTTAATGAAATCTAGATACCTATCAGTTGATACCTGAAATACCATACCTGAATAGTTATTGTGTTTGTAATTGATATAAGCATATGTTTTTATTTGCTCTAACCATTTGAACAAATGGTTCCAAGTTGAAATTTCCCATTGACGGTTGAGTGAAGTAGCCTGAAAATAATTATGCAAATGTAGACTAAATTTCCCAGGCCTTCAGCATTTTTATGAATACTGGAATGATGTTGTACACTGTATCTACCAGAGAATAAACTCCCAAACATGAACAAGGTTTTTTGTATTTTACATGTACAGCTTTTCAGACTCCTGGAATACTTACAGTATGTTATACGCTACAGCTACTATAAAATCTACTGCTAACAATGAACGTCGGCGATTACGTTCTTTTATTTTGAAACATCTACAGCGAAATTGCAAACCACGAGGGTATATGCCATCAATGAGAAGTAGCAAGACACTCATAACATGGCAATGCGACAACTAGAACAACGCTATCGTTAAGGAAAAGTGAGTCGTCTCCAGAATTCTTATTTGCTTTAAACACTCCAATTCAGAGCAATGCAATTTCAAGAGGGCTCTTGAAATGGTTAAAAAATAAATGCGATCAGCGAAAATGACGCTTATATCGATTTGTATATTGATGCCTCTAATATTGGAAACGTGCGTATATATAAGTTTCATTCGTTAGGCATTTAGCACCTCTCTGAGATAAAGTTTGTCACGTTCAGTTATATGTGCGGCAGTTGAATATGTTGGGTAGATTACTTATAAAAATCTTCAAACCTGCCAGCAGGAGATGCAGGGAGTATTTGGAGCCATAATAGAATGGTCGAAGTTATCTTACCTATAAAAAACGCGCCGTTTAAGTGTTAGAGCGCATTCAAGATAGTTAAAGTCGAGATTAAAGTTTTAATCTCCCATAAAACGCGAATCCAAAAATTTATTAAATAAAATTTGACACCTGAATACAGGTTAGTAACATTATTGACGTTAACAAAACTCTTGTTTTCTATATTTTACAGCCGACATTGACGTTTTATAAAGAATTGATCCTTGATTTTGAAAAGATGGCATATAAATCATGACTCTCTGCAACTTCTCCCTCTTCGAACTCCGCAGACTCCATCCAGAACATACTGCGTGAAGCTTGTGGTACTGATTATAGGAACCCTCGGTGGAGCAAAAGATACAATGTGTTCGAAAATGAAAATCATATCGGCATGCCCGAAATCGACAGATTTTCTATCTGGAAGAATGCAGAAGGCAGTCCTTCTGGATTCATTACGTCTACTCAGGGCACAGGATTCCCGGACTCAGTAGTTATTCACCCCATGGACGATAAATACTGATAACCATATATAACCAGGGAACCATTCGACTGTATTTTAACAAAAAAATAATAAATAATAATAATAATATATATATATATATACAGTGTGTCCAGTGTAAGATGATCTGTATGGGTATCTTGGAAACCGTTAGAGATACGAAGATGGTTAAATGGGAAAAAAGTTGCATAATTATATGCCTAAGTTATAACAATTATTAGATTTCGAAAATTCCCTTCCATTCGTTAGATACAGGGCGAATACTGAAAATGTGCGTTTTCTATAAATCGCTATATCTCGTTTATTATGAGAGATACATCTAAGATATTTGCAGGTTAGGGGTAATAACTGGCGAGGATTTTAATAATGATATTGAAAAAAATCTAAGCCTACTAGATTTTAAGATAATGTACCTAACTTTCGATTTTTTATGGACGCCATATTGTATTTTTGCATTTTTGAATTCCTCATAAAAATGCTTTTCAGCCATATGTAATATGTTTATAATCGGTTAAGGGAAAAGTAGAAAATTACGTCTTTTAATTCGGAATGAAGTAGGCCTTGGCTTATGCATTTAAATTAAAGGAAAACTAATTTCTTTATTATCAAATAATATCTTAGAAATTTAAATTATTGTTTAATAACATTAAACGTAACAAAGAAAACAAGCAACAAAAAATGAAAACAGGACTTTACAAATAATCAATTAAAGTAAATGTTCGAATAAACCTCCATTCTCCTGGAGACAACATCTGCATCGAGTCAGAACTGCAGCACAAGACTTTGTTATCATATTTGGAGTTATATCATTTACAGCTTGTTGCACTGTTTGCCGTAATTCCGCCTCATTGTTGTAGGACCTTGCATACACCCTATTTTTTACATACCCCCACAAGAAGAAATCAATAGGCGACAGATCAGGAGCCCTGGCTGGCCATCTTATTGGTCCCTGGTTTCCTATCCAACTATTGGGATACTCCATTTTTAAAAAATCGGAATTAATGTGTGCATTGTGTGCAGGAGCGCCATCTTGCTGGAAAATTATATCCCGTACAGTAGCAAGAGGAAGCTCCATTAGCCTTTCTGTTACCTCAGTTTCAAGAAGATTTAAATAAGTAGCAGAGGTCAAATTTCCATGGTAAAAAAAGGACCAATAATCGAGGTATTAATAATACCTATCCATACATTAAATCCCCATCTCACCTGTTGTCGGATTTCCCGGTGTAAATGCGGATTTTGGTCCGACCAGGAGTGGGTATTTTTTCTATTGAACATGCCGCAATCGGTAAATTTGCTTTCATAAGACCACAACATTTTTTTCGTAAAGTCTGCATTTAGAGTACATTGTCCGATGAACCATTGACAAAATTCCATCCTCCTTGCATGGTCGCCTTCTCGAAGCCCTTGGCTGGGTCGTTCATGGTATGGATGGTATTTATAACGTTTTAAAATTACACCAGCTGATGATCGAGAAACGCCTACATTAATATTTCATTAACGTTTTCATTAATATTTCGGTTTCTCTTTACTTTATTAAAACTGCCATGGTTTATTAAATTTGCACGTATACGCCTAAATATGCTTCTTCCCGGCTGACGTCTTTCCGGATAATTATCAAAATATATTCCGGCAGCTCTATCACTATTTCTTCTGCAGAGAATAAAACATTCCAACATATCATATTTGTCACTATTGGAAAATGAATTCATTTCTAACTTTTAATAGAAAATGGAAACACAGAAACCTTTAACAATAACTGTTTGACGTTTACACAAATGTAGCAACAATGACGCAGTTGTTTTGTAAACATGTCAAAGATATCAGCGCCGACTTATTCTGCTGCGATAGTAGAATAATAGTACATAATATGGCTGATCGATCAAGGCCTACTTCATTCCGAATTAAAAGATGTCATTTTCTACTTTTCCCTTAACCGATTATAAACATATTACATATGGCTGAAAAGCATTTTTTATGAGGAATTCAAAAATGCAAAAATACAATATGGCGTCGATAAAAAAATCGAAAGTTAGGTACATTATCTTAAAATCTAGTCGGCTTAGATTTTTTTCAATATCATTATTAAAATCCTCGCCAGTTATTACCCCTAACCTGCAAATATCTTAGATGTATCTCTCATAATAAACGAGATATAGCGATTTATAGAAATCGCACATTTTCAGTATTCGCCGTGTATCTAACGAATGGAAGGGAATTTTCGAAATCTAATAATTGTTATAACTTGGGCATATAATTATGCAACTTTTTTCCCATTTAACCATCTTCGTATCTCTAACGGTTTCCAAGATACCCATACAGATCATCTTACACTGGACACACTGTATATATATATATATATATATATATATATATATATATATATTATCAGAAAGCCCTTTTACCACATTTAATAATTTTTAGGTGTAGGGCAGTATATTACATTTCATTTCATTTTTAAATTTCTACTACTATAATTATATACAAATTTCGCCCATTCCTTCTTATTTCTTGCTAATATTTCTGCATTCGTCCATGTTTTTCCCTTTTTTTTAGTATTTCTCCTTTTACTCCATCCCAGGTTTGGCTCGGTCTTCCTCTTTTTCTTCTCTTCAGTATTTTTGCCTTCCATATTTGTTTGACAGGTCTTGTACTTTCCATTCTCTCTAGGTGGCCCCACCAACTTAATTGTCGTCTTTCAATAAACTCTAGAGTCGACTGGATTTTTAATTCTTCTCGTATTTTTGTGTTTCTCATTCTATCTCTTCTTGTAACTCCTCTGATTCCTCTAAGATATTTAATTTCTACGGCCTGTATTTTGCTCTTCTGCTTTTTCGTTAACACCCATGAATCGCACCCGAATAATAATAATAATAATAATAATAATAATAATAATAATAATAATAATAATAATAATAATAATAATATTAATAATAATAATTTTTCGTAATGTATTAAAATAAAAAGTATGTTTATATAGGTACCCAACTATAATTTTACCAGCTGTCTAAAGGTGAAGATATTTAAAAATAAAGATTTAAAAACAATGTTTTGAAAAACGGCTAGGTAATCTGATTTCAAAATTAAAATTTGTTTGAATTGTTTATTCACTGGTTTGTTGACCCTAACTCCGAATGGAATGAATACAGGACTATAAAAATCGAGCCACTATTGATTACAGAAATGCAAGACCCCTCCAACAACTGTTAAAATTTCAAAGTTGATTTAGAATTACTTCAGCGCCATCTTTGTGGACACATAATTGAATGTTAGATCAGAAAGTTCAATATTCGACATCAATTGATTCATATTCATTTGATGTCTATCTTGACTGGTTCAAAATTATAATGTGGGAAACTATTTACGTTCGCATTGTATGATCTATATATTTAATATCAAGAGATCCAAAGAAATTGACATGAGCTATGGAACGACAAGAAGATACATTTTTACTGGATTTCAATTTCAGGGAATATTGTGTCAGTTAGAAATAAATAATAATGAGGCGTCATTTCTAGGATCGGAAACTTTTCTCTGAGCAACACCAAATAAATTGATAAATTTAATTATAAAAATATTGTGTCTGTCTTCTTCCTCCAAGCATTCTTGAACTCGTCATCCCATTGCTAGAAAAATATTGTGGAATCATTCATGCTCTGCAAACATTCTTTTATGTATTCATCGTAATTTCTTTTGGTGTTACACTACCTGTAAAATAATAAAAACCAGAAGTATTCAAAATAAAACAGTGTATAATATGTAATTAAAATAAATATAATAATACACTAAACATTATCGTTTTCGTGTCTTCCGATTTTGGTCTCACCATTCTGCAGACCTCGTACATATCAACCATGGAGTAATAAATAATCTCCTCTAATGCATCCGGCTAATATAAACATTTATATGGATTTGGAAATGTTATTACAAATCTGCTATCGTTTCCCTATTATATTCCATTGGCCCGTGGTTCAATCCTGATCATCCCGCTTTTACAGCCTTATAATGGCAATTTGAGTCTGCTCCTGGGGTACCCCTAGTGGGAACCGGAGCCGCCTAAGGCAGAATTAGGGGTTTCCGGGCAAATACGGGCTCCGCATTCTTATCAGCCAATTAGGCGCTGCAACTTCAGACCGATAATAACTCGCCTGAAAATAAGACCGACCTCTACCAACTAAATTTATCTCTTTCTCCATCTCTCTCGCTCGCAGCCTTGATTAATCTCTGGCGCAGCTCGGGTCCGCTGGAGAATTAGGGTTAACCCGCAGATGGAAGTGTCAGCTTTTCACTCCAGCTAGCGCCAAAGGTAAGAGGAAAGTGCCAACTGTCTATTTGTCTAGCCTCCTAACTGTTTGTCTTGCCGTACGTGATTAGAAGCAGGGCAGCGTGGCTAGGCTGTCATAAATGTGTAATTGAAGTAACTGGAAAAATACTAGCGAAAATGATGTGGAAAGTTTAGTGTGCTATTTTTCAATAAACTTTGCCGTGTACTTTTTCCACAGCAACTTTGCTTTTTGATCAAATATACAACCTCCTTGTGTTATTTTTAGTATGATTTGGTGTATATAGAGAGTTTTATAATAGAATGCCATATAAAACGGATATTTTTTAAATTGAATAATCTATATAACTAAATTCAAAATTTTATGCAATTAGAACGGTTTTTCAAACGGATAATACTTTACGGACAACTTCATCAACACTTTGTTAAAGAATAATTTACAAAGTTCAAAATACTGCATTTTCAGTGTACCATGTGAGTGTAATAAACATTATGTGGGTGAAACATCAAGACCTCTAAATGTTCGGATCGGAGAATACAAAGATAATATTAAAAGGAGAGAATTCGGAAAGTAAAAAATTTGTCAACACGTTTGGGAAATGGCCATAGGGTCAGTAGGAGTCAGTTAAAATTTTAGATAAAAAACAAAACAATATAAAAAGAAAACTTCGCGAAAAGAAAAGAATTCACAACAATTTTATTAAATGAAGACAAATGTGTATCCAATATTTCTATAAATTTTGATAGCTATTGGTTATCAATTCTAAAAGACGAGGTATGTCAAAATAGAATGAATCAACTAATATCCAAGAGGCCCGTGGAAGTAGATAAATAAATTAAATTACAAACTGTCATACTATTTTGTATGTGATTCATACTTAACAACATTACATAACATATTACTTGCATATTAGGTACATCTAACATATTTTTCAAAAAAACAACCTTTGACTGATCCGTCGACGCAGAGATTGATTATTGACCCAAATAAATACCCAAATAAATAAGAGTAAAAAACATTTTTTTTTTAAACTTTCCAATTCTTTAGTTTCAAGTTTTACAAAAAATAATAATTATTGGCTTTAAAACATCTTCTTATAGTCAAAGCTTCCGTTGCGTCATATATACTTTCATAAATCCTCATAGAGCAAGAACAGTGTGAACGACATAAAAATCAGAAACTCTCATTTCTCCAACAAAACAAACCTTTGTCTTTAACATCGAGATTTTTCGGATAAATCTACCAAGTCAAAGCTAGCAGGAGAGCTTTTTGAGTTGTCGAGTGTATACCAGTGTGGTCCCCTAGGACTATCCATTTATCCTGCGTAAATTCTGGTGTCACCCCACAGGTTCAATTTCAGCGCCTGAAAGTATATGGATACAATGAAAAACACTTCCACTAACATTGTTTTGACAAGAGCAATTATGTTGTCCTGTTTCAGTATTATATCTTATTTATGTTTTGTTTTTCTTTATTGGATTATAGGATATGGTTGAAACCTGTACATCTTTCTTGTTTGCCCTGCTAGATAAAAATGTACAAATAATTAAGAATTAGATCGAGTATTGATTTTCTACAATACCACATTTTAAGAAAATAATAAGAAAATATTTATTGAGCTCTAATATCTGCAAAGCAAATATTCCGAATAATTGTGAAAATTTTCATCACGACAGTTAAAACGACGAATTAGTTAATTCTCAACGAAAGACTAATAATTCAAATGCAGTTTAGCACTGTTCTACATCGAATTACATGTAGTTAGAACTTCCTGAATTACTACAAACTTTCTAACCAAAGTCGATGCGAAAATAATTGTATCCCATTCTATAGAGAATGGGATACAGAATGTAATTATAATAGTTTTTAAACCAGTTTTAGTACTTTACATCACATATTCTGCCGTTTATAGACTAGGGGCACTTTCTATAAATAGTTCTTCATAATGCCGCTACAAAGGGCATTCAGTCAGTAATCATTATGACAGTAGATCATTTTGAATAATATGTTACAATCATATACATACATAGTAATAATAATAAAATATCTCAATCCCTCATTGTCATCAGAATAATTAACCCGGAAATCGAAGACTTGTATGTAAGAGAGAGCGGCGTATTACTATTATTTCATAGGTCGCGAAGGCACCCAGGCACGATGCCATAACTTTAACTACCATTCAGTACGAGAATAAGGGAAACTTGGAAAACCTTTTTAATTTAAGTGAACAGTAGGTTGTCAGTCAGTCAGTGTGGTTGCAGTACTAGTTACTACATTATAAACGCTATCTGTTTTATGTTCACAGATTTAATACAGAAGCAATTAAAAAAATTTGTCCGGTGGCGAGATTCGAACCGTCGTCGTCTAATGCGAGGGACAACTAAATGAAAATTTACTTAAAACATTCAATTTCAAATTTCAGGACAACATCTTCAGCATTAATTAACAAAGTTATCATAAAGTATTATTATATCATTATTAAGTTATCGTATACCTCGTAAGTATTTCAACATATATATTTTTAACAAGTTTAGCCGATAACAAGAAGTAAAAGATATTTAATTGTTTAAATAATGGGATTTCTTACATTGAACACTTTTCTCCAAATTGTACTTTCAATATTTCTGCTTGAGTTCCATCTATTTGCTCCCTAATACTACTTTTTACTTCGTTATTGGTCGTTCGCTATTGCTCGTGTTCTAAATACCAATTTTCTTTAAATAACCCTACAGTCAATAATCCGCTGGGTTAAGTAAGATCTTGGTGGGCGTAGATAAGATGCTGACCACCAAAGTTCAGGCGACCTTGGTGGCCATGAATTTACAAAATGTTTGGTTATAACACGATCTTGAAAAACAGCAGTCAAGAATTCTTTAACTTATTACTGACTAGTTATTGCGCGGTGGTGCTCCATCCTGCATAAAAATCATGGTTTCAGTTCCTTAGTTTGCTCGTTTTGCGGAATTGCATTATCTCTTAAAATGGTACCGTTCACTATTGACAGTTACAGATACGGTCTCTCTGTTCTGTGGTTCCTAGAAGAAATACGAACCAATGATGAAATTATCTGTGAAATTGCACCAAACGATGACTTTGTTGCACAAAATAAATATAACACAAAGTAAATTCTTATATTTTGTTCTGTACGTAATACAGTATGAAATTAGAAAAAGGATGATAGCAACAAGAAAGATGAAAGATAACCAGTAGCGGCGTCCAAATTTAATATTATTTTTTCGATTTAAGTTAATAAATTCAGCAATTTGCGACTTTTTCACAGAAAAATAGGATACAACAACTGTATTGCTCAACAAGTATCAAGCAACACCGACAGAGATACCGCAAACCGGACTACCCCTAAAGCATAAAACAATACGGACACAACTAGAGCCAGGCCAGTGAAGAACTATGGACTACCTCAAATTTCTGTCCTATTATTAAGGCGGATGTAAGTATAAGTTATATTGATAAGTATTGCTATGTTTACAAATATAGTCATCTATTGGCTAGCTCAGCCAGGATTTTATGAGTAACCAATCAGACGTTCCTGAACAACTTCATGTGGATTTTCTGTTCGCAATATTCGAAAGTTTTGAGTATTGACTCCACCATTAAGAGAGAAATAGACCTCATTTATCCATAAAATACGGAATAACCATTTGGTTCAATTTCAATCTGAACTACTATTCACAAATAAAAATCATAACTTATAGCTCAATCTGCCTCCTTGAATTCAAACTGGAGGTGCAGTTTCCATGGATACATTTTTAGGATTTTATGTAAATTTTTATAAACCAAACGTATGGCAAAGGTATGGCAAATGTATGGCATTTGCAATCAGTTTGACTTCGCATTGCTAATTGCTAGCGGATTAGTACTGCCTATGTTTTGATTTTCCTGAAGAACTTGCAAGTTGGACATCATTAATATTTGGTCTTGCTGATCTCAGAAGATCAGCAAGATCTTATATATATAAGTAATAATTCTGATCTCAGAATTATTACAGACCCTGTTACTTTATCCCGTTTTTCTTTTAGGTAAATGGTTGTTATTACATATAACTATAAGTACAACTAATAATTATATAGCCAATAACTACGAATAGTAAGCACATCATTGAGATCATCCTCCATCTGCAAGTGCCTTACTTAAATAAGGACTAAAACAAATCAAGCCAAAACAGCTATTCTCCTGGCTATATGCCACGCCCAGCGCTGAATTACGAAGCAAGATTTGCCGTATTTTGGTCTAAACACAGTTAGAATCAAAAATACAAGGATTCGGATTGCATGTTATGTACATGTTATATGTTTGAAACGAAGTTCCTGATTGGTTTTTTAAATATTTTCTTGTGTACAGAAAAAAATATTAATATGAGTCCCCCTTTTTACTCCACCACCCCTACCTCTACCACCACCGCTACTCCTACCGCTTTCCCTTTCGCGTTCCCACCTCAACTACTACCACTATCGCTGTATACTGTTTATAAGAATGCCTTTAACATTTGTAAGTCGTCCATTTAACTTTTTCCAAATTATGTACAACTTCTGTTCTATTTCTCTTTAATATTTGCAATAATATACCTCTTCAACTTAGTGGGATAATTTATCCATTATATAGCTCTAAGAGGCAAAAGATGTGAAGACAAAATTTGTCTTCTTTATATCTTCCCGGTGATTATTAAGGTTTGTACCTATTAAATAGAGCACAGGGTATGCTATCTGTATCGCTTGGAAGCAAGATTATTAATTCTCTTTTGGAGCAGGATACAGTCTACCGCAGACATATGCAAAACATTAAGTTATTAATTACCAACATAATAAATATTAATTATCACTCAGTCCTAACAGTTGCTAAACTACTTCCGCAAATGATTTATGTAGATATTTTACAGTCTTATTATTTCCTATTTTATTTCCTCATGAAGTTCCCCCATTAAATATCTAAAACTTGTATTTTCATACTCATGGTGGCCCGTCTGTAACAGAAAATCAGAAGTAAATCAGGAAAGCATAACAGGGCTTTATAATGAACGGGCCTAATTGTGATAAATGAGGATCTCCGAAATTGAATTTAATTCCCTTCATTATGCAGGCATATTTAGGAAATTTGGACAAACAAAAAAGGTTTTAAACCGTTACGGTATAACTCGCAGTACAACGGTATGTAAATAAAGGCCTGGGGCGAAAAGAAAATGTAAATTATTTTGTGCTGTAATGTTAATGTTGAAAATACAGGAGGTGGTGAGATAATATGGTAAATTGTAGAGATTTGCAAGTCCATTGTATAGGTACCCCATTAGGAGTAATGACTTAATTTTTATGATTTTATACCAAGAGCACTCAAGTGACTAGCGTTCAGCATACATTTTTAGAAATACTCAGAAACTGACAGTACAAATCGATTCCTTACATCATTTTATATCAGACTAAGATTTTTATCCTAAAATTTTGGAAAACAAATGAAATACCACTAAAAACGGTATAGCAAAATCGATTTTCTTCGAATATCTTCGAAACTATCCGGAATTTTCTAAATTTAAAAACGTATCTGTGACCGGTACAAAGTTCTGCACATTTTTGCTCATTTAATCCTTTCTGTATCTCTTAAAATAAGAAAGCTACCTGTACTGGACAATTAAAAAGTTGTAACCCTGTATATGCAGCGTGTTCCATTACAAGAAATAAATTGGATTCATATCAATAATATTGAATTGTGTTTACTTTTACATATTATAAAAAACTCCTAAAATGACAGTACTTAATGTAATACAAACAATTTTTGAACAGGAAGTAATATGGAAAATAATACGGTACAACCCAAAAAAGAAAATGGTAAAGAGTTAACAGCATGAAAAGAGACTTTAATAAATTTGTTCCATTAACAGCTTGTGGCCTACGAACTCCAGAAACCAACTAATGCAGATTCATCCATCTTTATTAATTCTACATCTTAGTTTACGCTTTATCGACTCTCCGACTTCGACTGACATAAGTTCCTCTGACTTTTATGGCATTGTAAAACATATCTGGGAAATTCATTATCCGGGGAAGTTCTCTCTCGCACAGCTCGCATAAATTAAAACGGAAAAAGATGGAAAGTTTTATTAAACTTTTAAAACGCTCACTTTTATAGTCACGGCCCCCAATAATTAGAGAAAGCTTTAATTACATCTTTCACTAAGAGGGCAAAAGAACTTTCTGGAAATTTGTTGAGCAAGTGTTCAAACTATTTAATTCCATTTCAGAAAAGACTTAATATATGTCGAATATTCTTTCACATTTGGTGAAAATGTTGAACAGAGTAGATCTTGTGTGAAGAGTATTGTGTTTTTTGTTAATCCATCCCGTTATTTTTATAAAAATGTTTGTTAATGGAGTGTTTGTTAAGGGACTGAAATTGTGGATCTCTAATGGTTTTTTTTATTTCGTTTATTTAACGTCGACCTATTTCCCCGACAAAGGCCAATCACCGACGGCAGGAGACGAGCAACCCTCAACCTGGAAATTTTGCCCAACTCCCACTTTTTATAGCAGATTAGGGATATTTTACTTGGGATCATTTCATAGGCAAGGGATCTCCGGCTTTACATCCTATCCAAGGGATGGTACGTCTTCTAGGCTAACCTCGCCTAAGTTTGCATAGCTTCTGTGAATTCACCGACGTACGGACCAGTAGAAGATGCGGGCAGGCACCGCTGGTCTTTCCTGCATGGTCTCTCATGGAAGTACTAACCGCAGCCAACCTTGCTGGCGTTTATATCGTTAATATAAACGCTAATGCTACCACGGCTTGCCCTCATCTCTAATGGTTAAATTAATACATAAGTTTTATTATTATTAGAATACGTAAATCAAGAAGCTATGCATGGCTGTAATAACACTGACGTAGTCTTCCACATAACACTAAAACACTATACTGCACTCAACGCGCGTTTCGCTAACCAAGTTGGCATCATCTGAAGATGATTAAACTGTTATTCATATCTTTTACTTAAGTTATTTATTATCTGTTGTTATAATTACAAAAAAAAAAGTTATTAGGTTAGTAAGTTATTATATTATAATATATTCGTTATAATACTAAAATAAATTAATCATTATAATCAAAATTACGTAATAAATATTAAATTCAGCTGGATATTTATTAATTTCTCTATTCAGATTAACCATTTGGGAAAATAAACCGAATACTATAGGTGCAATTGCCAATAATTTCTCAGTATAAACATCCTATAAAATCATAAGTTTTAAAAACAAATATGAAGGTAATTATAGGTTATTTTGGATTTTGAAAACATGGTACATGTAATTTCATTCATACTAAATTCATGAAAGTGAAGAACCTGAAAGTTTTGTTATTAATTACCTCCATTCAGCTGGGAGTAGGCGATACACTTTTTGCGCGATTTTAAAATCAAATGTAACACCCTTCAGCTATAAATGGCTTTTTGATTAGCGGTATAATTGATTGCTCCAGTGAATTAACCATGTGGGGCGGCTAAATTATTAAGCACCCCACAAAAACGCAGTTTCAGGCAGTTTCCGATAATGAACGTTTACACCCGATGCTAAAAAGATGTCTCTCTTAATTAAAATAGTTTTGTAATCGGTTGGGTTTCTTTTTGAAAAACTTTAGAGCGAAATATGAATGTATAATTTAATGGTCTTTCACTTTTTGACATTGAAGACAAAATGGTAAACCTGCAAATATAATAATATTATAGATAATACTTAATATATTTATTATACTATTTACTAATATATAATATATACAGAGTATAATTTTTATCAGTTGTGTGCTCAAAACAAAAATTAATATTTTTTTGCCAAAAAAACTTTACGTCAACTAACATGGTCTACTGAAGACGGATAGAAAAGCTAAAAATTTAAAAAACACAGTAGGCGTTGTTTTGTTAAAACATGTCATTGAGAAAAATGTTCAAAATTACAAATTTATAGTATTTTTTTGGGCAAACTTTGAAAGTTGGCTTAGGTTTGAATATTGGGTCACTCTAAATCTTTATTTCGACTACAGAAATTACGATAAACCATACAAATTTAACTTATATACAAATTTTGTGAGAAAAATATAAATTTTTAATATTCCCTCTTTTTTCGACATATTCAATATTCAAAACATATTAATTTTTGCTGGTTGGACAACTGACAAAAGCATAAAGTTAAAATTAAAATAAATGAGGAAGATACGAGGATGTGTAGGTGAGAAGTGAGACACACTGTATATTATTAAAAACACCACGTAAATTCAAAACCACCAGATTCAAAACCAAAGGCTGTCCGAAACACATGTGAATTGGACATTGAAAAAACACAGTCAAAACCATACGGACTGACATTGCCAGTACCGGAGCTGATCCCAAAAGGCAGTGTGACCAAGAAATTCTGCTATACAACACGCTTTAGTCCACCAAACTACTGACGCGATGCGAGAAAGTAATATAAGACACATACACTGGGGCTTTAAATAGCCCCACCCTCCTCAGCTATTTTTTAATCAAATAAGTTGGAAACTTGGGACAAAAACTTAGTCACGGTTTCAGATTTTCTACTATTTAGTGTAAAATTTTAACCGATATATTCAAAGATGGCGCTGGTAGTACTACAAACTTTAAAACTTCAAAATGCAAGTGTGGTCGTGTGAAGCATTTTCATTGGATAACCCTGTAGATAACTAGAATAAATGAGTATATAAACCAAAGGAAATGGATGAATGTAAATACGAACAGTCATATTAATTCAGAATAATAGGAGAATAGCAGATTAAATACACTGATGTAAAGCTTAGGATTTAAATTGTTAAATCGATGATTAAAAATAAAAGACTACAAAATTGTGGATTCCAAATAGCCAGAGCTGTAAATATAAAGGGATTTGACTAAAAGCATGCTAAAGCCTATCCGCTAATAATCCTTCCATTAGGCAATTGTTTGTTGCCAATTTTCGTGTTTTTATTGCGTTCGTTTCGTATTTTATCTTTGCTACAACTGGGCGGTAGCATTAATTATTGAATAAGTCAGATGCCGTTGTGTCAGACAAGTAATTACCCACAGAAGATATTGGGTTTTACATTTGGAATTTTCGGGAAATTTTAGAAACCCCGTGTAACTACAATAATTGATGGATAGGTATATTGATGGATAGTTAAAATAATCCAGACTATTTCGATAATACTTATATTTAATAATAATAACAATAATAACAATAGTAATAATATCCCTCAATCCCATAGAAGATGAGGCTTCAGTGGCCGAGGGAGCGGCATATTATTATTTTGTGGGTAATGAACGTGTCCAGGAATGACTTACGATATTATAACTGTAACTACCAGTTATAAGAATAAGGGAAAGCTGGAAAACCTTATTAATTAAAGTAAGCAGTAGGTTGACCGCTGTTTATACAATGTGGTTGCATATTAAGAACGCTAATGTTTTATTAATTCAGTGTTATTCAGAACTTATCCATAATAAAATTTGGGGATGTTCAACATACATGTACAAATGTGGTAGTGCAAAAAAAATGTTTTGGCGGATTCTGAAAACTATTTAAAAATTTTTCATTGCACGCTGCTGGATACCACTGATCCACTGTAATGGAGTGACCTTGGGACTGACAATGCAAACTGGCTAGCACGAAAAAAACTTCGGAAGTTCTGAGAGTATACCGACACCCGGCACAAAAAAGATTTGCAGCGTTTTTACTTTAAAATAAACTTAAAGATAGGTAGATGTGACCAAATTGACGTGTCTTTAAAAGGAATAAAATTTTGTTACACTAATTTTGAAGAATTGCGCTACTTGATTACTAGGTATTAGAAACATGAAATTTATAAAAAATTTGCACATACCTTGTTACAAAGGCTGTTCGATATTTTGTCCATCAGCAGTAAATTGGGGATTTTCAGCATTTTGCTGCAACAACCACTCACAAAACCTAACTCGTAATTGATAATCCGCTGGTAACAGTGCCCCAGGCAGTTTCCTAGCGATCTGACTTGTACTTATTCACGGATTTTCACGGACCAGATTCAACACTTGTTCTTCAGCTGCTAAAATACGTTGTGATCGTCCCGGGCCACCATCTCGTCCACTCCAACTTCACCGTAAATAAGAATCATGTCCATTAACTCAGCATTACTGTACACATGAGCCATTTTGAAAATTTTACAGTTTAACACTCCTAAGATAAATAGAACATCCGCACTGAGACAGCGACACAGATAGACTGATGACTGCATAGACAATAGAGATATTATCCCCACTCCAACTCTATTCGCTCGGTCTTAACCAGGCGTTCCAGGTACAAAAACTGTTGTTTACTGTTTTTTGAAGGAATGTGATATATCAGATGTCGTTGAAGTACAGTTGCCCATCTACGTAGTCCTTTATAATGGTATAACTTTAAACATTGTTTACGGGAAATCCTAGGACTTTTATTATAAATTTTTTTGGTGATATCGATTTCTTATTTAAGGATGCACTTGCACATATCCTTAAAGTTTTAGAGATAAGTTCTGAATAACCCTGTATACGAGCAATTAGGAAAAGTTTCCGGCGGCGGCGAAATTCGAACCGTTGTCAAATGGGGTGAATGAATAAAACTTCTCGTCTTTAACTGTTCGATCACGGAGCTCCCTCCCAAAGCTCATTTTGTTATTTTTCTAATTATGTGATAAAATATCTTCAGAAATGAGAATAGTAGGGAGGAATTAGAAAAGTGTTGATTGTAACCCTTTTATGTCTCTAAATGGCTTTAGAAGAAGGGCAATCAATGTAAGAGCAAACTAGCCCGCAATTTATTATGGCCACACTGTATAATTTTCCGCGTAGTGTTGCAGTAAATCTTACAAAGCACATTGACAGAATTGTTCACGAATTCAAGATCTCAACACAACTCAAATTATTCCGCTACACTACAAAGTAATTCTCAAATGGAAACCCCGCAGTGCGTTACGTAACAAAGATAACAATATCCAAACATTGAAGCGAATCTTAGTCTGAATGTGGTAGAATTAATCCAAACGCATCAAAAGCATTTTACGACTGGTTTTGTGACAGAATGTGATAGCGGTTAAAACTATGTAACAATCCTAGTAATATTCAGTAGGGAGAAGAACATATCTGCAACTCCGACTAGACAGATTAGCCGGATCTTTAATAAATCCGTTCATAAAATCCCTATCTTTCATACTCACAGTCAGCCGAATATCAACTAAGTCGGCGAAAATCACAAAAATACAGATCAGCCTCAACCGCGACTCTCGCTCGAGTTAGAGTACAATAATTTATTTTACGGCTTTTCATCTTTTTGTGTCCTAGTGAATATTATTATAATTTGAGATAATACGATGTCGTTTTGAAGAATTCTTTAGGATATAGTAATACATTGTTGGGCATCTTTAAGTCTCTTTGAATATAGAAAAGTGATCCAAATATAATAAAATAGGTTCCCGTGTACCTGTGTAATATTTAAAGTAGCTATAAATATCTATACTGGACGTGTCCATTTTATGTTGAAATATTACTGTTATTTATTTACTAATATTGCATAACGTAGTTATTTATTTGTTTATATTTAGTTAAAACCCCTAACATGGATATATGGACAAGTATGGTATAGATTGACTAGGTTAGGTTAGGTTCAAAAGTGAGTGGGCCGAAAACCAGACCCTCCACCGCGACCATGTGGTCTATTGTGGCTCACACCTACTTATATTTCACCCAACAGGTCCAGCTTCTTAATGTAGCTGATCACCTTATTGGGTGAGAATTTGTTCAGATCCTCTGGCAGAAGTTGTCCTTTGCCAAATAATGAGTATCTGATCCTTTCTCCAGCGGGGCAGGTGCACAATATGTGTTCTGCCGTTTCATCATCTTCTAAGCATAGGCGGCACTCAGCATCTTCTGCTAGGCCGAATTTGCACATATGATATTTTAAACGGCAGTGGCCCGTATATAGGCCAATTAGAGTTCGTAGGTGAAACCTGCTTAACTCTAGAAGTTTTTTAGTTCTTGTTTTTGAAGGGTTTATTATAAACGCCTTCGAATGAACTAATCGTGGTAGTTACTGCCAGTACTGGAGGATTTGCTCCTCAGCCCGGGTCAAGAGCGTTGCTTTGGCAGTACTCGAGGATATGCCAAGCACCGGTTCTGGTCCGACAAATTCAGAAGCAGCACCCTCCCTAGCTAGAGAGTCGGCTGCCTCATTCCCCTCATGGCCAGAATGGCCTGGGACCCAGACCAGAGTTATTCTATTTTTTCTGCTCAATTGAGCAAGTGCCTGCTGGCAGCTCCATACCGTTTTTGAGTTGCAACGGTAGGAACCAAGAGCTTTAAGAGCTGCTTGGCTGTCTGAGAAGATTTTTATCGATTTGCGTGTAAGTTGCCTTTGTTCCAGCCTCTGTACACACAATTCGATGGCATAAATTTCTGCCTGAAATATAGTTGCATAACTGCCAAGGGATGAAGATATTTTCACCGTTGGGTTGCAACTATATACTCCGGCTCCAACTCCCATGGGTGTTTTGGATCCGTCTGTAAACCAACAACTATCTGCCCTTAATAGGTCAGCCTTATTCCGATCCCACTCATCTCTTCCTGGGAAGAGAATGTGAAAGGGCAGTTCAAGGTTGGTCTTTGCAGGCATGACATCTGAAATCATCTCCAGGATACTGTGACTTTCCATGTCATCCAGCAGCCTATTGCGCTCCATGGTGTCAGACTGCGGCATGTTAAAAGCTGCCTGCTTTAGTCTGTATGTTGCCCATCTGGCCTCTCTCTCCAAATATATATGAAGAGGAGGTAGGTCCAGTAGGATTTCCAGAGCTGCTGACGGTGTGGAGCTAATTGCTCCAGTTATGGCCAGGCAGGCTTGTCTCTGTAAACCAGAGAGTTTGAGTTTGGTCCTTTGTTGTAGTCCTTTGGACCACCAAACTATGGAGCCGTATGCGATCATGGGTCGTATGACCGTCACATACAGCCAATATATTTGTTTGGGTCCAGTGCCCCAAGATTTCCCACAAATTCTTCGACAAGTCCATAAGGACAGTCGTGCCTTGTGGATCATTTTTTCCAGATGGGAGTTCCAATTAAGCGACTTATCCAGTACTACACCCAGATACTTCGCTTCCTCCGCAAATGGAATTATTTCACCAAGTAACGAGGGAGGTCTTAAGTTGTCCAGCTTCCTTTTCTTGGTAAACGGTACAATTACCGTTTTGTGAGGGTTTACAGACATCTGCTCCCTCTTACACCAACTCAGTACTGTCTCTAGTACCTCTTGGAGGGTGAGGGAAATTCCCTCTTCAGAGTTTCCTCTGATTAAAATGACTAGATCGTCCGCATATGCTTGAACCTCAACCTCCCACACAGAAAGTATGGCCAGCAGGTCATCCACAAGCAGTGACCAAATTAGATTGACTAATACCGACTATTGTTGGGCTAATTTTTTTTTGTCTATAACAAACCAATTCATTTATTAGAAAACCCAATTACAGGATTATATACACCAAATACAAAAAACTCAATTGCAGGATTATAACCACCAAATATCAAATAATACTTTATTTATTTGTCTGAATAACTACCAAATAGGATTAGTTGCCAAACAAATAGTTAACAGAACGGGAATGTGGTAATTTAAAATTCGGAATTTAAACGTTCCCAACATTGGGTATTCATTTTTCCAAAAGTGACTAGTATATTATGAAGTGTTTCACTACTAGAATATTGGAAATCTACCAACGTAGCCCAAAGATATACAGGGTTATTCAGAACCTATCCATAATAAAATTTGGGGATGTTCAACACATGTAGAAATGTGGTAGTGCAATAAAAAATTTTTTGGCGAGGTCTGAAGACTATTTAAAAAATTTTCATTACACGCCGCTGGATACTGGTCCACTTTAATGGAGTGATCTTGGGACTGACAATGCAAACTAGCTAGGACGAAAAAAACCGGCGCACCCGGCGCAAAAAAGATTTGCAGCGTTTTTACTTTAAAATAAACTTAAAGATAGATTCCAGGTACAAAAAACTTGTTTACTGTTTTTTGTCGGAATGTGGTATATCCGATGTCGTTGAAGTACAGTTGCCCAGCTGCGTAGTCCTTTATAATGGTATAACTTTAAACATTGTTTACGGGAAATCCTAAGACTTTTATTATAAATTTTTTTGGTGATATCGATTTCTTATTTAAGGGTGCACATATCCTCAAAGTTTTAGAGATGAGTTCCGAATAAGGCTGTATAGTAGGAACAGAAATATACAATATTGAAATAAAAAATATTTATTGCTTACATATAAACATTAATAAATTTAACAAAAACAACAAAGATAAGGTATATTTATATATGCCCACCATTCTGTTCGACGCATAACTCAAGGAGGTCTTGAAGGTTTCATACCATGTTTTGAAAAGTAAGTTGCTATAATATTCAAATGAAGCAAATAATTTCCATTCTCAATTCCGGAATTGAAGTAAGTGGATCATTTTAAAAACGGTTGTTTCATTATGACCCAGATGTATGCATCAGTAGTCAGTAGTCTTAAATTGTTTAACAACTTACAAAATTAAACTGTTGGATAGTTTAGGCTTTTGAAACTTCTGCTCAAATTGAGTCATTACGCTCAGGGTCATATTGTATGAAGGAGTCAATCGAAAAGAAGACAAATGAGATTCTTGATGATAAAGTACTCCCAGTGAAAATTAATTTCTTCTAGAATGAATCCGAATTTCTTCTAATTCCGTTAGAAGAGCAGTAAATTTAGGGAATGCTGAAGTTCTATCTTCTTCATTCTATTCACCAAGTCCGACAGCCGCACTTTATAATTTGTACGCAGCTATGTAGCATGTACAGAACCATGTACGCAAAATTACAGTAAATATCTCTGAAGTCCCCAATTCAGCCATTTAGTTTTAGATATTCATTCAGCCCAATATACAAAATGTTTCATAAACATTCCCATGTTTTATGTCCAACCACATTGATTAATTTCTAAGGAAACGAAAACAATATTCCACCCACCTACACTGCTGAATCCCTTTTATAATTTGGGTTCTCATTTGCTGGTTTTGTCCTTATAAATTTCTTTGTCTTGTTGCCTTCGTGAAAGTGTTGCGGTATTTTCCTTTGAAGACAGTAAAATATTCGTTTTCGCGGTTCAAATGACTTAAACTGTTGAATAGATCTAGTTGAGAAGCTTGCAAACGACAGTGAGACCAAGTGACAACTGATGAGGGTCTTTGGGACGCCCTTATATGGTTTTAAGTTGAAATATTTTAAACATTGTCTTGTTATTTTGCGAATTTTCTTCTCACACACGCACATTTAAAGCAAATGTAATAATGAAATAAAATAAAATTAGGTGTAGAAGAATCATTGTCTGTATAGAAACATTATAATTAGAACATAAATTTTCTTGCAAATTTTGTAAAAGAATTAAATCAATTTAACTTTAATTCTGAAAATTTAATCATACTGATGAATGTATTAGCAAAATTAGATATAAAATACTATAAATATAAGCAACTATGTCACTTCATTGGCTGATACGAGGAAGAAACAAATCCCTGAATGAGTCCATGTTCAGCATAATAAATGTAACAGATATTCTAATTGGAAAGACCTTTGGAAAACCCTTACTTAACTAGGAAGGTGGAAGAAGTGTAATATTTTTTATTTTAGTGTGAAATAATACTTTTTACATTCAATATGTATTCGTTCCGGTACAAATTAATTTCCAGATCATATAGAAACTAATTAATTATATCTTGAGATGAATGAGAGGTAGAACATCTTAAGGTGAAGATATCCCGTTATCATAAAGAATTCAATTAATTTTAATAAAAAAGTTGGGTGAGTAAGATGCAAATTCGAAAGATAATAGAAAGAACAGAGGCTTTAATTTAGACGACATTTAGCTTCACTATTGTAATGCGACGCTTTTGAGCGTTCATCAAAATTCTTTTAAACTTGTAAAACGCTGCAAAGCAATCAAACCGGATCGCGTACTATTGAAAGAGAAAATTAAGACTTTAATATAAAAACGCTATTTACATTTATGGCTTTCGGAATGAGAGATATGCAGGATGGTACGGAAAGATAATAACATAGAAACGTGTAACTATTCTCTTCTTTCAAAATACTATCCAGTTTATTAACCATTAAATTTAACCCCAATGTACTTGTGTAGGAATTGTCTCGAAATTGAGCGAATATTCCCATGCGGGATGATTCAAATAATAATGTCTATAAAAAATAAGCATTTGTGACATAAACTCACCAACCAACCAACATTCCAATATATTTGGATTAAAAGATTGATATGCATATTTATTATGTATATTGTATGTTTTTATTCTATCTTTTTGCAATTTTACGCTACATCGACCCATTAATTGGCATTCCTGTTGGGTGATGTATTATAAATAAATGAATAAACAAATATTCTAGGTGTTACCCCGCCTTGGTGAATTTGAACGCACACACTGGCTTGTTAAAAAAAGTTTCCCTTATAAACACGCCTTTCATTTAGCACACGCTAAACGAAATATTCCAGCTCTTTGTCTTTTTGTGGAAGGCACGTAGGTGTTCGCGGAATACGCGCTGAATATGTAATGAAGAATTAGCAAGATACGTTTCATAGACCTTCCTAAAAGCAGGGGAGTTGCTGGGGAGCTCTATGTATTCGATTAACCCTCTGTTCGCGAACCGAGTCGTCTCTGCTGCCAATATGAATTATGTTTGTATTAACAGCGGTCACAAATACGGTGATCTATTAAAGTGGTATTTGTACAAGGCTATTTGTTATATATAACGGTTAGGCCATAATTCACTGAAAATTATACAATAAATACAAGATGGAACAATGGCACATACACACTTTTCGGCACATGTGTCTTAATACTTGAAATGGACCCATTAAACCATATAATATTGTTAAACCATATGTTTCTATTCTATTCAAATGTGCTAAAATATGCAATATTGATTATCTCGGAAGATGCATAATATATTTAAAATTATGAATCTCAAAATTTAATACACACCACAAAATGATCTAAATAGTAGCAAATACTCATTATGCATTGAATATATTGCTCTTTAATAGCTTTAAGCTGTTTCCAAGCCCACTTTAACATTTCCCAAACTACTTAATTCTTCCCAGGCCCTTCGATGGCTGGATATATAAACCTTTATTGGTCAGCTAGATAATGAATAGAAAACTAAGATTCGTATTACCAATTAACATCTTTCATTGAGTTCAGCTCTTTACAAAAGGTAAACATCACCCTTAACTTTAAGCCTTAACTCTGACCTGTTGCCCTCAATGGATAATTATTGAAGATTGGTCTCATCTTCTTAAATTGGTTAATAACTTTGTATACACTGCTTAAAGTATGCACCATAGTGTTATGTACCCCTCCAGCTGAAATGAGTTATCTTCACTCTGAGATATATATGGCACTGAGGAGGTCTAGTAGATTGGAACAGAGCGTTTCTGTTTCAATCTGTCGTTTGGTGTTGGCAGCGAATTACACTCATGTGGTGATGATACATAAATTTATATCTACATACTTGGTATATGAGGTATATATCATGACCTCATGGCATGACATGGTCTCATACCTCAAAATCTATTAAAGATATATCTAAATATTGTATCAAATACTCTCTATAATATACTACTATTGTGTCAAATACTCTCGGCACACTACGGCGACAGTAATTAATCCAAAATAACTAGTTTATTCTTACACAAAGTTTAAGGCAGTGTGTTCCAATGGGTAATGAATTTTCAAAGTTGTAACTGTATTATTTTGCTTATAATGGATCTGGTTTCACATTGATCTGATTAAGAAACTTTCGCTAAGCTAATTACGGATCTTCTATTGATCTAAGGTTAGTAGAATTAGAACTTAATTCAATGATTTGTTAACTTTGTCATTATGAAGTCGTAGTGGGAGTGGTAATTTGGGCCTATTTCGAAGTACCTTCTATTTCAGAAACTGTGTGCCTGTATATGTCAGGACATGAAAGAAAACTGAATAGAGAGTAAGTAGAATTGGTAACATATTCACTATATTTACTCTGGTTATGTCATGTGCAGAGCAGATATTTGTAATTATTTAATTTTCATTAGCTATTGTAAATGTTCGTACACTTTACAACTATGAATTTATTCAAGATGCCTACAAAGTCAAATCTAAGCTATGTTTATTCCTAAATTCTAATTTCTGAATCAATTAAAAAATGGAATAACTGTTGGACACACATTGAGGTAGTAATACATTATTTTGGACACACACATGACTTGTCTATTATAACTGCTATAAATAACTGCCATTTTATTTAACATATCAATTGATTGCACCTCCAGTGCTATCTCTATTGACTCACTATTCAATTATAAATAAGATATGTTGTCTCTTCGAAGGCATTATGGTCAGAAAACTTTTTACCACTCATCAAATTGAATCCCTCAGGAACCTATATTTCCTCAAAACTTTAATGTTGTTTACCATTGTACTACAATTCTTTTATTTAAACTAAATCCTGGAAAAACTATCATAAAATATTCAGTATTCCATGGACCCAAACAACCTGAAAGAAGGATGGAATAAGTTTCAGAGAACAAATGACGTGTTGGAAAGGAAAAAGCAGAATTGCTATTTGCATATTGCTTGTTGGATAATTTGCCTGAAAAATTAACAACGTTGCTAATAATCCGCCGCCTTGGCAGCAGACATTTAGACTGAATTTATCTAAGACCTTACCCATTTTACAAAGTTTTAATGAAATTTAAAAATGACATTTTACAAAAGTATTTAAGGTGGAAATAAATCTTCCCTTCTTTAATTTAAACTTCCTCAGGTTTAAGGAAATTTTAAAATCTGTTTTTTAAATATTTTTCAGCTACAGTTGTGACAAATATAAATATCGTAAAGGACGTCGCACACTTTGTGTGAGCTAGAGCTCTACCAATTTTGATAAAATATCCATAAAATAATTATCTTGTCACCTTCCTAGATAAAAGACTTCATGAAATCAACTAACTAGTATGATTGCTTTTCTAAATACAGAAGTTGCTTTAAAATCCTCTAATAGCTAATTTACTGTAATAAATAAGAAAAAAGTTAAAGCCAAAAAGGTTCAATAAGAATGTCTTTCCACATGATGCGGTCGTCTTGTGTTTGTTACTCAAACAATAAAAATTGGTTAAATATCGGTCAAACAGAAAATATTATAAATCTAATACATCCATTACTTTAATTGAAATTTTAATGAAATTTTAAAACCATTCAATTTAAGCTTTTCCAGCTAAATTCCAGCTTTGAATAGATGAATCCCTAATATAATATTTGAAATATTTCAGGAGGTGGTTGCTTGACCGGTTTTCTATACTGGGTGACCCAAGGAAAAGTTTCCACCTTGAATAACCTGATATAAAGTTTGTTTGATGTAGTGTTTTCAAACAAATTTCACTGACACATAATATTTGTCATATAATGTATTGCTCTCAAGAATACATTAATATGGAGATAGATCGATATAGCTTTAATAGTAAGGGGAATATGACCATAAATAGTTACCATAAGAGCAATGCCTTAGAGAAAGACTATGTAGCGTCTGTAGTCTGTATAGTTTTTTATGAAATCTGGCCTAATTCATTATGCTTATGGAACCCTATTTTAGGTACGTATATCTCCCTCACTATCTATAGCCGTCAAACAAATGGTATTCAATTTAAAAAATATAATTAGTCGTAAACCGCTTCTTTATGGGACACACGATGTCAATAATATGATGTTCCCCCTTCAAACAAAAAGTTTAATGCATAACTCCTTTATCTACCTCGTATAGTGTAACATAATTTAAAATCCTGTTTTATTAACCTTTACAGTTCCTGTATTAAAACTGGAACAAAGTTCAAAGTCTGAATGTAATCTTCCGCTCCATCCTCGTCTGACCAGCCTGCATTTGTGAAGAGCTTATAATTGGAGTTCTAAAAACTGCTGTATTTTAATTCCGCGACCAACGGAAACAAAACAATAACTGTAGCTTCCCCTAATCCCCTGAGATCTGCGTCAGTGTATTCTGCAAATGTACCCTAGTTTGAACGGCTGAATTGGAGCTATAACGGAATAAGACAAGGCACATTTTACACCAGTTTACCCTTGACATTTATGCCAAATTAAAAGAATTTTCTTTCGACCAATTAAACCATAAAGTGACATGAAAGAGAACTCCGCTTTCTAAAGAGCAAACCACAATCACATTTTATTTTTATTGTTATGGTAAAGTACAGGAATGTACAGATATTTATAGTGATATTGGCTATAATAATAATAAATCTATTAAAGCATTAAAATACTCAAGAAATAAATTAAAGATAAATATAATTTTGTAATTACACTCAGATGATATTATTGTTGGTACTATTTGCAGAAATTGGGGGACTTGTAAGATTTTTAGTTAATATTAATTATAAAAGGTAGTCAATAGTATAAAAAATTAAGTTTCAATAAAATCGCATTGATTTTACAGTAGGTAGATTTATGTGTTTGCTCAAAAATTGTAAAATGTAAAATTCAAATAATTTGTCTAGTCAGTCTAGTCTGTTGTCAAACAGTCCTTTGTTTTCCATAGATACAGCAAAATCCAATTATTGAAGCAACTAGATTCCATTTACTTTTTGCTACTAGCTTGATTTCTTAAAATTATACCGGGTGTCACAGGAGACATGTAACACCCCGTAGCATGTTTATTTAAAAAGATATTATTTTGAAATTTGGTACGCTTATATGTATAATGCGTGATTGTTCTTTTTTAAGTACAAAAAATGTTTGTGCACCACTTCCGGTGAAACAGAGTCGATGTCACTTTCACCGGAAATAACATCTACTCTGTTATTGGAAGCGGCACCCTGTATATTTTTTTAACTATCTGATTCGTCTCTAAATTCTCTTTTCAACCATGTATCGGAACATGGCATTTATTTTTAAACTGACAGTTAATATCAATTTTAGTTTGTTAAGTCTAGGTGGCCTCTAGATGTAATTAATATAATTAGTGTAATGGTTTTTCATCAATTTTGTTGAAATATGTTTTACTGATGTTTGTTATTTATTAAAAAAATCGTTTTACCTACTTCTATTTTGTTTCCACGGCCTGCTTACTAAATATTTTAGTTGCAGTACAATATTCATTACTATGCAATAACATTCGATACTATTTTAATGAAGAAAGCAAAATATGATAGGCACAGCAATTGTATTGGACAAAAATAAAAGATAAATCAGTATTTTTTAACTAGTTGAAGTAAAAAAATGGGGTTCCTGACTTGGTTTTTAAGATATCGTGGGTTGTTTAAAGATATTTTTTTTTAAATAAGTTAGATCTTATTAGTCTGTTCATCTACTGGTTATTCCCGAAAAAATATGAGGCACACAGTTGCATGCCAGAGGTCGTTCGATATCACGGCACACTACGCATCAATATCTGCCAAGGTTCATATCAGGGCCACCTAGACTTAACAAACTAAAATTGATATTAACTGTCATTTTAAAAACAAATGCCATGTTACGATACATGGTTGAAAAAAGAATCTAGAGATGAATCAGATAGGTAAAAAAATATACAGGGTGTCACTTAAAATAACAGAGTAGATGTCACTTCCGGTGAAACCGGAAGTGGTGGACAAACATTTTTGTACTTAAAAAAGGACAATCACGCATTGTATAAGTGTACCAAATTTCAAAATAATATCTTTTTAAATAAACATGCTACGGGGTGTTACATGTCTCCTGTGTCACCCGGTATAAGACTTTAAAGTATACCTCGAGGTATACCTCTTACTTTATGATGACCCATACCTTAAATATTAATTTAAATATTAGATATAATAGTATCTAATAATAATAATAAGGAAACTTATTTTTCAAATTTAGCCACTCTATAATAGATCTTTAGTTTTGTCCACGTAATTGCCCTGTCGTTCGTATGTTGAACACAATGAATTAATTGTTCCATAACTCAAACCTTTGATATCTAGCGGGATGAGCCTAAAGGATTTTAATTGCTCATTAACAGGTAGTAATGGCAGTATAGGCCTCAGGGATATTAGCTTCTGTTTCATCGAATAACTAATTACTGTCGTTGGACACATTTACTAATAGTTTATGGCAGTGTATATCAATAATTACAGCATGACGTAAATTATTCCTGACTGGACGTAATCGTGTAATACCCTCTTTATGTCGAGATAAATGAGACCTGAAAAAATGTGAAAATTTCTTTAATGATGAATTTAAAAAAAGAACTAAAGGAAGATCTGAAGCAAAAGCAATAAAATGTCATTTTATGTCAAATGTCTAAGACATTTTCCTCGAAAATATCTCATTTCAGTGAAAAACACACCGTAGAGCCCTCTTTGGGGCATTAGGGTCATTCATGATACCCACTAGGCAATCATGTCGTAACATTGTTCATCGATTCCACTACCTCTGGCACTCTGACGAGCGCATAATAAGTGCGAAAGATATGACGACTCCTATGGAGATGCCGGAGTAATACAGTACCAGTCGAGGCAAATTGCCCGTGGAGTAATTGTTTTCGGCATCTCCTTCAAATCCTGGATCTCGTTGCATGAGCATGCAACAAGTACATCTTCATTTTATACAATCACTATTACTAAAAAGCAAAAAAATAAAACAGCTATAGGTCCTTAATCTATTTGCATGGGTGATTTTAACCCTTTGGCATAGGAGGGTGAATGTCAAATTTGGAACAGTTACACAAAAGAACATTAGTAGTAAGTGTACCAAATTTGAAAAGAATTGGTTTACCAGAAATAAATGAGATATTGAAAAAAAATAGTTTTTAGAAATCTAGCTTTAAAGCCCTCCGTGATTTTTGAGTTTTCGAAAAACTGTTATAGGAACTTCGGACATTAGTTTTTCTTGTAGAATTACCCCCCGAATTTTTTGTGCAGCATTTCAGGACACCCTGTATAAATATTTATGTCATTTTCACTTACCTTAACTATTTAACATGTTCTTTAAGAAAGTATGCAGTATCGCTTTATTACTCGTTTTTATCAATTTTATATACTTTTTATGTAAAAAATGGAAACAAAGTAATTAATTTTAGTAAGACATACAGTACCCTTAGAGTTTTCGTAAATAAACGTAATTTTTGGATTACGGAAGGTAGGTACATAGATCTTTGGTCGCCACTTCAAGAAAATTGTAAAGTATTAGGAAAATTACATAAACCGGAATACCTAACAATAGTATTTTCTTTGTTCTTTCAATTTCCTCAAACACTTATAATATTAGGAGTTGAATCAGAATTTATTTCCAGGTTTATTCCATAAATCAGAGCTACCGCGCCTACATAAAATTTATTAGTAAAAAATTCATCCCATACACATCCTCTACGGAGCCACAAAAATATGGGAATATCCAGTAAAAACATTTTCGCCGGATCAGGAATTATGCATCCCCAAGTCAAGCTGCTTAAATGTTATATCAGGTAGCATACGGACAGGGCCGGTTTTGTCAATATACTGAATGATCGCCAGCTTAAGACCATTGTATTCAGAGAAAAGCTTCTATTGGAAACCTCAAACCGTTTAATAACTTTCTATTGGCATTGTCTATTGTCAACTTTAATTCTTCTTGATACACACAACAACTTTCGTCAAGTCCTTTTAAATAAATTTAAAAATCAAGACCAAAAACCATCGAAATATAATTAACATGATATTAATATTAATAGTATACTAGCTGCTAGGGCTTAAACATTTTCAAGTTCCTGTAATTTATTTGACAAGAGAGAAAGTTGTTAAAATAATGGAGCATATGAACATAATTATTGTTTATGTATAAACAAAAGACCGAGAAGTCATCTTCAGCATTTATTTAAAAATGTTTTTGCACCAACGGGAATGAAATACTATTTTACGGGCTCAAAACAAGGAGTAAAAGGGACGTTTATTCCCTTGGCACATAAAGTCATGGAAACTAAAACAGCAATACAAACAAAACCCAATGTCAACATTTTTCTTCGATATATCAAACTATGCTATAAAGAACAAAAAATGAATGAAACATAAGCCATAATGTTACTTAATTATTTCAAATTAAAGTTAATTGGCACTTCCTTTTTGGCACTGAGCAGACCGAATGAGTCGAAACAGCTATCTGGTGTTTTGTGTAATAGTTGAGAGTCACTCATGTGGTAACGGTGTATATATTTTTGTCTACATATTAGTATATATGAGAGGGTTATCTTGACAAAATTGAAATCGTTTTCTATAACTATATATACTACAAATGCTGAAAATATCAACATTTGAAGGTTAATAGATGATTATTAAAGAAATACTTACATAGAGCGTAAGTACTTCTAATACTAGAAATAGAGCACATAGAATACTGTATGCTCTAAATAAATTACCTTTCATAGGGGATCATTACTTGTAACAGAGAAGTTTGCAAGCTTGTGAAATATGCTCCAATTTGTTTTAACTTTGCAGAAGAGGCAATTATCTATGTAATTTAGGTGCATATATTTTCCTTGTTCCAATATCTAATAAAATAAATTCAGTCATATTATTAATAATAAAATTATTCAATGTAGTAGGTATGCTGTAATAAACAAAAATTATATTTATATGTATAAATGAATACCTATCGAAAATTTAAAAGTGTTGAAGCTTTCAGGAAACCATGATACATAGCTGTAAAATGTAATTTTTAATAAAAAGAACCCTAAAAATTCCTAATGGTCAACTTCTCTATTTATATAAAACCGGTCCTGCCCGGGAGACCAATTTGCACCATAAAGGAAAAGAAATAAGGAAGGAGGTGGATACAATCTGCGGGAGCAGCGTCTTGCATTATTAACAACTACCAAAATGAAACATTTCCATGTGGTATGCATGCAAGTAATGCAGGGCACGTATACATCTAGGAGGGCAGAAACTAGGCTGGTCTCATTTCGTTCCGTGTTTATTCATTTTTCTTATTTGAGCCGATTTATGTTCCGCAGGGATTTTGTATAGCCAGATGGGCGATTTATGCACGATTGAGCCAAACATACCGTAGCCCACAGTTGGGTCATTTTCAAGTTTAAGTTAAAAATAAAAAAATGTTTTTGAAATTATTTAGATAGAGGGTACCACAGTATAGTAACTCTAGTATCACACAAAATTTTGGTTCAGTACGTTGTTGTTATGTTGTTAAATGACATGCACTTGCTACTTTTTATATATCTCTTAAAATGGTTGAGAATCACAGTAAAATATATTTTTTTTAAATGTAATGGATAGGTGGCTGTGACATTAACCGAAAGTCCCCTTTTTTCTCTTTCAGATGATATAACATAGTCCATATTTTATCCTTACAAAAGTAATAATAATCGTTGTTTTTAAAGAAAGTTTATTGTCACATCAAGAATGCTATGGAAATAAAACAAAAAATAAGATTCCTGATATTTTTAAAAACGTCTAGTTGGCATTTAATTATTGACAGATCATAAGTGACATTTTTAGTTTTTGTTAAGTAGTTTATTGTTTATTATTAATACTGCATACAAAATAATAGTGTTGCAAATATGTACACCAACGAAGAGAAAAATGATATGCTATTTTGTTATTATAACCAAAATCGAGATGCACAAGCTGCAGCGAATCTTTATTTTGAAACTTACATGGAACGAAGACAACCCCATCATAGAATATTTAGACAGCTGGAAAATAATATACGATTATACGGTTCTTTTTCAAAGCCTAAGGATGAAAGAAACTTCAATGAAGACACTGAAATAAATGTTTTGGCTTATGTAAATTTTAAACCTGATTCTTCAACTGCAGAAATTGCACATCACTGCAACACTTCCAAGGAAACTGTAAGAGCTATTTTAAAAGGTAACAATTTAAAGCCTTATCATTATTCCATATGCAATACTTTATATCCAGCTGATAATCAAAGAAGGATGACATTTTGTCGATGGTACATTTCAAAATGCGAAGAGGATCTAGACTTCTGGAAAAAGATTTTATTCAGTGATGAAAGTAGATTTACCAACAATGGTATTTTTAACCGCCATAATAACATAATGTGGTGCCGAGAAAATCCACATCTTGTTTCTGAAAGAAGAAATCAACGTCAATTTGGGATAAATGTGTGGTGTGGAATTTTTTGTGGCAAAATTATTGGCCCATATTTTTACGAAGATAATTTGAATGCGAATAATTACCTTCATTTTCTAAGGAATACTCTAACAGAGGAATATTTAAATGAATTACCACTTCATATTTTTAGAAATCTTAAATACTTCCAACACGATGGAGCACCTGCGCATAATTCCCGCGAGGTAAAACAATATTTACATGAACAGTTTGATAATGTTATAGGAAATAGAATGTATATCGACTGGCCAACGCGAACACCTGATTTGACCACCTTAGATTTCTTTCTTTGGGGGTTATTGAAAGATAAAGTTTATGTGACAGCTCCTCTAGATATAGAGGATCTAAAAGTCAGGATTCAAGATGCAATTAGAAGCATACATGGACATAAAATAAATAATGTTTTAAGAAGTATCCAGAAACGTTGCTTACTATGTATCCAACAGGATGGTGGTCATTTCGAACATTTACTTCAATATAATTAATTAATTAATAATTTCTGTTCTCAAAACATTCTTTTGTTCCATAATCCATAGCATTCTTGATGTGACAATAAACTTTCTTTAAAAACAACGATTATTATTACTTTTGTAAGGATAAAATATGGACTATGTTATATCATCTGAAAGAGAAAAAAGGGGACTTTCGGTTAATGTCACAGCCACCTATCCATTACATTTAAAAAAAAAATATTTTACTGTGATTCTCAACCATTTTAAGAGATATATAAAAAGTAGCAAGTGCATGTCATTTTACATGAAAAATACTGCAAAAAACATGTGAAGCATTTTTCTCTAACTCTTCAAATGAACGAGCTACGAGGGATAATAGAAAAGTTGGATTTTTCGTTTTTTGTCAATAACTTTTCAACCTTCCCCCGTATATAATTTTTCGCCTTACCGTAGAATTACTAATACGAAACTGCACTAATTTGCTCATTTAAGCGTTTTTGTATCTCTACTAAAAAAAAAGTTACCCATGCAACGGGTCAAGAAATAGGGCGCCCTATATATGGTCTATACAGGGTTATTCAGAACTCATCTCTAAAACTTTCAGGATATGTGCATCCTTAAATAAGAAATCGATATCACCAAAAAAATTTATAATAAAAGGCTTAGGATTTCCCGTAAGCAATGCTTAAAGTTATACCATTATAAAGGACTACATAGCTGTGCAACTGTACTTCAACACATCTGATATATCACATTCCTTCAAAAAACAGTAAACAACAGTTTTTGTACCTGGCGAACGCCTGGCGAATACAGTTGGAGTGGGGATAATATCAGTTATTGTCTCTGCAGTCATCAGACTTTCTGTGTCGCTGTCTCTGTGCGGGTGTTTTACTTATCGAGTGTTAAATGTAAAATTTTCAAAATGGCTCATTTGTACAGTAATGCTGAGTTAATGGACATGATTCTTATTTATGGCGAAGTTGGACAAAATTCATTGGCAGCTTCGCGCTTGTATGCGGAACGATTTCTCAATCGACACACCGACACATCGACAGTTAGGTTTTGTGAGTGGTTGTTGCAGCAAAGTGCTGAAAATCCCCAATTTACTTAATAATTTGCGTTTACAAGATCAGCAACCAGGAGGAACATTCGGTTTAGTGCGGCAAAATTGGATAAGGCGTGCCCAAAATTGTGTACAAGTCGAGGAATATTATTTCGAAAAACTTTTGTAACAAGGTATGTGCAAATTTTTATACCTGAATTTCACGTTTCTAATACCTAGTAATCAAGTAGCGCAATTCTTCAAAATTAGTGTAACAAAATTTTATTCATTTTAAAGACACGTCACTTTGGTCAGATCTATCTATCTTTAGGTTTATTTTAAAGTAAAAACGCTGCAAATCTTTTTTGCGCCGGGTGTCGGTATACTCTCAGATCTTCCGAAGTTTTTTTGTGCTAGCCTGTTTGCATTGTCAGTCCCAAGGTCACTCCATTACAGTGGACCAGTATCCAGCAGCGTACAATGAAAAATTTTTAAATAGTTTTAAAACCCCGCCAAAAAAATTTTTTTTGCACTACCACATTTGTACATGTATGTTGAACATCCCGAAATTTTATTATAGATAAGTTCTGAATAACCCTGTATAAGTTTGATATGGCCCCGGTTTATAGAGCACCCTATATGATTATACATATTTTTAAAATGTGCGCCCTCTTAGGCTCTATACGATTCTAAAACATATTTTTTTTTTTGTTTATTACGGCGTAGGGGTTATGGAACTTCGTCACACTATTGAGCCACCCTGTAACCATACATACATCTTTAGAGAAAGTGTAGAATAATAACCTGACAATTTCAAGATGAAAACCATGTAGTTCTTTTACAGAACATCCCTAGATGAGAAAAGTTTCTGTCAACCGGTATATAACCTCAACATCTTAGGTCTCCAGTGAAATCTCTTCCAAACTTCACCCGGACACATTACTCCAACTGGAATTTCCCGGAAACTACAGTAAATATGCAGGTATCACCTCCTGGCAAATCCCTTTACGGCTCGAGTAATTTACCGCCAAGTCAAACTAGCGTATTTCACCATAATATTGTTTATTGCATAGAATGGGTTCTATTAAGACAGTTGAGAGAGGACCAGACTGAGATCCAAATTTCGTGTTGACTTATATTATTTGAACGTTTATGTCGTGAGCGCGATGTTTTTCTTCCCCTAATACGACAGCGGTACTCAAATTGCATAACGATGCCCAAGGAAGCAGGTATATAATAATACCAAAAAATAAAAATGTATTTTAGAATTAACAAAAAATAGTATACAGTAGTGATGGCCATTCCAGTTCACTTTGGTGAATAGTTCGGACCGAAACAGTTCACCTAAGTGAATAGTTCTTTTTTACAGTTCAAAACGAACTGCAGTTCGTCTTGTACTTGATTTCCTTGCGGACCGAATATAATTGCAGTAGTAGGTAGTAGGTATACTCTTCATGACACCAAATAATGGTATACGGGTGTCCACCTAGTGCGCGTAAGTCCAATATCTGGGTTAATAAAAGAGATAACTTAATTTTTTTTTCTACAGGGTTGTCTAATATCCCGAGCTGCACAAAATGAAAATATATTTACATATTCAGGGTGTTCAGTTTTTCCTGAACACCCTGATTTTGATAAGTATCAAACGATAGCTTATGTAAAGTTAAGATAGGAATGTGGAAACCGTTTTGCTTGATCTCAAACCGTTTAGATTTTACAGGGTGTCAAAATTGCAAAAATGTCAATATTCACCCGTCAATATTTCAAAAACAGTTTAAGTTAGGTATAGGGAAGGCTGATGAAAGTCCTACTAAAATCAAGGGTTTAGTTCGAAAAAGCAATAAAAAATATATATTTCCATTTAGAAAAACGAAGTTGGTACCTGTCCAGGAAAAACTGAACACCCTGAATATGTAAATATATTTTCATTTTGTGCAGCTCGGGATATTAGACAACCCTGTAGAAAAAAAAATTAAGTTATCTCTTTTATTAACCCAGATATTGGACTTACGCGCACTAGGTGGACACCCTGTATTATGAAATATTAGAAATTCTCGCAAGTAATATTTTTAAACTATAATCTATAATTTCTTTATCTATATAAAAATATGTACAGTACCTACTATAATTTTACTGATATATTGAACTTTCTTTTTTTGTTCGTATTATTTTTTTACATGGAAATATATTTTACGTTCATTATCAGCTTTTGAAGTAAATTATTTTATTAATTCATAAAATATATATAAATGGTTCAGAATTTCAGATAACAAAAATGCTAAATGTATCGGTTCAGTGCAATAATTCATTTAAATTACTAAACTGAAAAGTTTTCATTTTCGGTTTTAAGTTTCATGTTTCATGTCCGACATGTTGAATCACGAAGTACTAAGAACTAAAATGACTCGAACGAGGGAACGAAAACGAGAATGAACGGTACAATTTCACACACAGTTCAAAATGAACTATTCAGTGGAAACTATATGAAACAGTTCGTTCAGTTCACCTCAAGTGAATAGTTCATGCGAACTATTCGGTCATGAACTGCACATCTCTAGTATACAGGGTGCTTCATGGTGACCACCGATTAGAATATATCAGAGACTACTTGGATTTAAAGAACGAAAATTTGAACCCTGGGGTTTTTGAGGAGAGCATACTCACATGATCAGAGGTGGCGCCATTAGAACATTAGTACTTTCGTACGCAAGGCTAACCTATTGTGCCAAATACTCAGGTCTTCGCATTCGGAGGTGTGCTCACTTATATTGCACTGATGAGACCATAAAAAGGTCGAAAATGGTCTGCAATTAGTGGCATCCTACGATGTGTGGTCTGAGTATTACCTCGTAGTTTTCGTTGCAATCCGAATCCTTGTATTTTTTATTCTAACTGTGTTTAGACCAAAATACGGCAAATCTTGCTTTGTAATTCAGCGCTCGGCGCGGCATATTACCAGGAGAATAGCTGTTTTGGCTTGATTTGTTTTAGTCCTTATTTAATATAAGGCGTTGCAGATGGAGGATGATCTTAATGACATCTATACCATTCGTAGTTATTTGCTATATGCATGCCATCTGACAAGTAGTAGAACTAGTTTCTACAACCTGTTATTGTAATGTTTTAATTGGTTCGTTTCCTTTATCTTTAGCTAAAGCTACTATCTTATAAAATAAGTAGTCAACAAGCAACATATTTTTTATTTATTATATGCACTGTGCTTTTACTAATAGTTACTTATCTCTGCTAATAGTTAATACAAATTATACCTCAATCTGGATATTGCGTTAAACAGTATTACAGAAGAACTGTCGTGAATTAGGAATAGGTTTTTTTTAAATAAAAACTATAATTCTAAAATTATAAATTTTTTAAAATAAGAATATATTTAAAAAAAACTCCTCAAAAAGAAACCTATTACTAATTCACGACAGTTCCTCTGTAACTGTTTCACTCAATATCCAGATTGAGGTATAATATGTAGTAACTATTAGCAGAGATAAATACACTAGAATTAGTAAAAGCACAGTGCATGTAATAAATAAAAAATATGTTGCTTGTTTATTACTTATTTTATAAGATAGTAGCTTTAGCTAAAGATAAAGGAAACGAACCAATTAAAACATGTTTTATGTATTATTTTTTTTTTGATAAGCAAATATTGACTTCCAAAAATAATAACAAGGTACTGACAATGAACCATTTTTATTCGAATAAGTAAACACTAATAATTTGTAATTAATGAAAAAGTAAAAAAAAAAAAGTTGTCTCTGACGGGATTCGAACCTGTAAAATTTTGCGGTTCAGTTTGAAACACTGCCGCTCAACCAACTAGTCCACCGGATGACGTTTAACGACGTTTCTTAAAACAGTTATGTAAACTACATCTATTAACTTAAAACGAATTTTTATTGATATTTTAATTAAAAAAGCATTTCGCTTTAATATTTTGGTAATCAGAAGTGTTTGACAGTCAGTACTATCGATTCCGTTAGCAATATTTCTCATAGTGTGCCCTGGGAATATAAAATTCAATGAAATGTAATAGCCCATGTTAATTGCCATTAGTCAAATGAAATGGGAAACCTGGCATAGGAGACTTTAACGAAATATTAGTATTAGTCGATTATTATTAGGTCTCGAAAATTAAAAAAATTGTTGATTTAAAAATGTATAATTATCGATTTTATTATGTACTAACATGTAAAGTAACTTGTTACTGTCAATTTACCTTCTGGTGCAAGTCTTTAAAGATTTTTTTCTGCAAATATAATGTAGAAAAAATAAAATAAGGAAAGCTGTAAGTAATAAACTAATACTTTAAAAAATATTCAACACGGGGCGAGGAGCAATGAAAATATTATCTTTACTTAATTTTACTTAAAAGAATAAAAAAGCTTCATCTTTGTAAATGAAATCCCCCATTAACGGCTATCAAAAGCAAGAATAAAATAAAATACCTCAAATCTACCAACAGTTATGGCAAACTATTTCATTTACCGATTAATGTTAAGGAAAGCTGTTACCTCCTTGTAAACAAACACGTCTTAATACGTTTAATTTAGTTATGCACTTAAAACAGTAACACTGTGTTAATAACTAATCAGACTTATCCATGTCAATATTGGACAGTATATGACAAAAGTTTGAGAAGCACTGCGCCACGACAAACTCCAGGATGTGGTCGCCTTCTGTTTGAGTATATTGTCGCCATACAGTACTAAGGCAGCAGTTGCTGTGTCCTGAAATGGCTTCCTTGATTAATTTTACCGACATTCTCTGCTAGATCGCTGCATTAATTCAGCTTAATGTTGATATTTGAATATTGTCCTTGCCGTTAAAAGTCTACACAGACCGAGGATGCAGTTCCGCGCCAAGATGTGTCCTGTTCTTGGTATGCACATGGAGATAAACCAGAGCAATTTCTTGGCATGTGCTGAAGGAACAAGTATATATTGTTGTAGATTAAATTAACACAATTGGAATTATGGAATTATTGGACATACAAAACTGGAGTCCGTAAAAATCATTTACTGAGGCTAGAGTCGCCCTCATATACAATAAAATCATATAGTGACTTACAAAGAAGACCTATTGGCCTTATTTAAAATGGAATAAATGTTTACTTAAAATACATTATTTCCATTATCAAATTTGTTACATGATTTTGGTTAAGAGTATCAGTTGAACTAGATAGAATGAGACTACATTATCTCGGTTTTTCATAGGGGGGATAAAGAAACCTACTAACACGTGTTATTTTATATGAAGAATAACTACTTGGTTGATTGTAGGTTTCGAATTTGATCACTTCTTGAGATCGATGTGATTACTGACAGCGATTTTTAGTGTAATTTTGTCTTTTCTAGGATTGTAGCATATGTTTATTCCGATATGAATATTTTATAGAACTCTAACGATTCGTGTGGCTCCATAGTTTCATCTCCTCTTTTTATTAATTTCTATCTTTAATAGAAACAAAAATGCATTTGTCAAGAATTTCGCTTTGGAAATTGTGGATAGCGAAATTGTGGAATAATAATAATAATAATAATTAATAATAACTCTACCCCTCATTCTAATCACAAGGATTAGCCCGAAAGTCGGAGACTTGTGTGGGAGAGGGGGCGGCATATTATTATTTCGCGGGCAGCATTTGAGCCTCAGGAACGACTTACGTTGGTAGGCCCTAACCACCATTCAGTGCTGGAATGAGGGAAACCTGGAAAACCTCATTAGTTAGGGGGACAAGTCAAACATCAACTGATTTTAATCTCTCACATTAACACCAAGTTGACATTCTTCCCATCCTAGGCCATCGCCAGGATGGTTGCCAAGCCATCCCTGCGAATAAGCCTTGATCTACGAGTAAACAATTTAATGAAAAATTATTGGTGGAATGGGAATTAGAACCCACGACCTCTGGGTTGAGCGATGGAGACGCTAAGCCCTGAGCCACCGGCCCGATAAGTATCACCGATATAATAATCAGGAATATTAGCAGATATCTTACCAAAGGAGTCTATTATAAAGAAAAGGAACCTTTATAATATACAGTGTGTCCAAGATAAAGATGGGATAGCATTGGGATCTTGGAAACGGTAAGAGCTACAAAGTTGATTAAATTATGAAAAAGTTGAGCAGTTTTAATACCTGTTACATAGACTTTGCAAAAATAAGTTATCTTTTTTTGATTTCGAAATATTTGGAAAAACATTTTTTTTGCGATATTTGTTTTTATTTATCTCTAGCGTTATTTTAACAGCTATCAAAAAATAAAAAATACTTTTCCATTGTCACTTTTTGCCCTGTCACATACGGCCCTGTCACATACGGCCCTGTATTTTTAAATAGAAATTTTGATACCATTTTTTATTCTCAATTCAATGATGCATCACAAGTAATGGTTTAATTACGTTTTTAGCTTGTTTTTGTCATTATTAAAAATTAACGAGGAAAAGCCTCCTCAGTTTATAACAAATAAACAAGCTTAATAATTTATTTATCTTAATTATTTATTGGCATGTTAATTACAAAAGATGTTCGAACAAAAGACCATTATTTTCTAACATCGTTTAACTGTAGCTCCAAACAATTGTTAAGTCCATCTGGCGTAATAGTTTGAAATGCTTTTAGTACCAATTCGCGTAATTATTCATCTGTTTGAAAATTACGTTGGTACACATAGTTTTTTATGTAGCCCCATATTAATATTATTTTACTTGTTTATTTGTTATAAACTCAGGAGGCTTTTCCTCGTTAATTTTTAAAGGTAGCAAAAACAAGCTAAAAACGTAATTAAACCATTACTTGTGATGCATCATTGAATTGAGAATAAAAAATGGTATCAAAATTTCTATTTAAAAATACAGGGCCGTATTTAAAAAAAAGAAATTGATGATGGTTTCTCGGAAACGAAACGTCGGACAAAAACTTGGTGAATGCCATCTTGTTAAGCTCAAAAAGTGACAATGAAAAAGTATTTTTTATTTTTTGATAACTGTTAAAATAACGCCAGAAGTAAATATAAACAAATATCGCAAAAAAAATGTTTTTCCAAATATTTCGAAATCAAAAAAAGATAACTTATTTTTGCAAAGTCCATGTAAAAGGTATTCAAATTGCTCAACTTTTTCATAATTTAACCAACTTTGTATCTCTTACCGTTTCCAAGATCCCAATGCTATCCCATCCTTATCTTGGACACACTGTATATCTAACAATTTTAGTGTTAAATAACCATTAAGATCTAGTTCTATGACATTTAGGTTCTTATGAGTATATTTAATTTTTTTAATTTATACCAAGTTAGTATCGTGGTAAAATTGATGGTAGTGTAGCAAATTTTAAGTTTGCCTTGACATTTCACTCTGAATCTTTTGTAATTCCCTTTTGTAATACATTACGATGATTAACATAATTCTATTTTATTTAAACCTATCCCTCAGATAAATAGTAGTCAAATATTTTTTAGTCTAAAGTAAGATTAATTGATTGCTAAATATTTATCTAGACAAAATTAAATATAATATTTTAATTAAATGTCTTATTACGATAAAATTAGCTAGAGGCACAACAGGCATACTGGTTTTTGTTTTAAAAACCTTTTTGAAATGCGGTACATCAGTAGTAAGGGAGTGTTGTTTTGTTTTCTACAGTGCTTTTCAGTTGTGTTTTTAGGAGATATATTACACAAATTTATTAACGGCAGCCGTCGGCGTGCTAGATCCACTGCATCAATTTCGCTTCTATGGCAAGTATTCGTCGTGTCGGTGGGAACATTAAATCCCGTGGAAATATCCTGCAATGCGCTGATCCTGCGGTGAAAATCTGCTGGTCCCCAGGCTCCTTCTGATTTATAAGTCGATTGGATTTTTCTCTTTACTCTTTAAAAGCAACTACCGCAAGCTTTCATAACACTCGAAGTCACCTTGTCATATTTTACGATTGCTAGCGATTTACGTTTTCCTTATCATGTTTATACGTTTTCCATAATAAAAAAATATCGTTATTTACATTCACATAAGGAAAAAATTCAACGGTAGGTATATGTTCCTTTATCCTTATTGGTTTCTGCATATATTTCTCATAGTTAAACTATTTTTATTACATATTTGCACTTGCGACAACAACAAATCCACAGTCCATATTTGAAGATAAACACTTGGCGCTCAACGTGGGGCAAAATATTGTAGCAATAACGGGATGATATGTATGTCTTATTGGCATTACCAAGTTTGGTATATTTCTAAAGGTTTTAACCAAAACTGGCGCAATTTTAACAATTTAGGATGGTTTCTGCATATAGTGTGACACAGATTCATTGAGAAGCAAGACATTAAAGTTGGCGCTTAACGTGGGGCAAAGTACTGTAGCAACAACGGGATAATGTCCATGTCTTATTGGCATGACAAAGTTTCCTATACCTAAAGATTTTAACCAAAACTAGTGCAATTAGTAGCAATTTGCAATTTTTAAAATGAGGTGCTCTGCATTTTGAATAACTTCACTCAATGCATGATCTTTTTCTTTTAATTTTAATATAACAGTAACAGGTAAAAAATAAGAGTATAAGATTCATATTGACTTGAATTTCTGAAGAGTACTTCCAGTTCGTAATAAAATTATTTAGTATCACTCAGGCTTCTCGTAATACAAGAAATTATTTTACATTTTTGTGGAAATTACATTTTAAGACGTAATTATTTACGCCTTTATCATTTATAATCTGTCTCTAGCGCATTGTAATTAAGATTCAGTCTCTATGTCTTCTGTGGTATGAGTTATTTTTTTATTTAGAACAAGGTGTTTCTCGTGTAACATGTCTATGGAATTCAGAAAGGTGGAAATAGCATATCGGATAATGTTATTTTAGGCAGTATCATATATGAAATATAATTTCCTAGCGGTTAAAAGTTTAGAAATATTACACGGGTACGAGTAGACGTTTAGAAGTATAAATAAATCATCATCTCCATATTTCCTATACATTGGATAGTAATACATGTTTCAGTTGCGAGATAAATAATTCAACAAAGAGCCCCTTAACGCTTAGAAGTCAAAGCCGATATATGGGAAGGCTAATATGCCGAGGTTATGATGGAAATGGCATATTGTAGAGTGAAGTTTGATGTTGAGATGAAAATTGCGTGCTATACTTGATAACTGAGGCATTTCATTCTATTACATAAATTTAATATCTCTCTATAAATTATTCATAAGCGTGTTCTTCCACTACGTTTGCTTTTAATATCCAGAGACGGTTTGGTTTCTTTCGATATACATTTACTTTGTCAAGATTAGAAACCCTGATACAAATCAGGGCAATGCGAGGCAAGTGTCGTATTTATTATTTTTCATAATCTGTACAAATAAATCGCAATCTAGTAAAGAATGGTGAGTTAGGCAGGTTGGCATTAAGCGTTGGAGAAAGGGCGATCCCATTAGATATTGTTTCTTTTCATATATTTCTTTTGTTTTTGTTTCTTTTCTTTCTCATATATTATTTATTTTACTATTTTATTTTACTAATTCTTTAATTTTCCAGTATTTTCAATATTAAGAGTTAACATAGTTACTTACTGAACATTTAGATGCAATAATATCTTGAATACGGTTAGAGATATACACAAAGGGTTATATATCGTTGGATTGAAAAAAAGTATGAGATTTAATTTTTGGTAAAAAGTATACCTAGGGTGTTCCATTTAAAAAAAAATATGTCTACGGCCTCTGACCGTCCACTTATAAACACCCTGTACAATTAATAACATATTTAAAAAATTGTGGTGAGATACATAATTCTCACTTGTTTTCCAAAATTGTATCTCAAATAATAAAGGAGATAGAGAGGGGTATCTATCCTCGACCAATCCCTAAATCTGTATTACATCCTTACCCTACAGTTGGTTAAAGGAATATACAAAATATGACTGATGAAAAAGAAAAACGTGGCCAGAAAAATAATGTTTTGTAAGATTTCTCTCCTGTAATTCCAAGTTTAATAAATTCTTTACTATGTTTCAACTTCAGACAAATAAACACTTACTTGTTTATTTGGCTGAGGTTTCAACAGTTTTAGTCTTCAAAGGTATGCTGGTAATAAAATATATTGTGCTATATTTGGCATATTATTATCTTTCTATTACCTAAACCCTCTTATTTCACCAGATGGGACACTAGATACATCATGTGCTTAATTAGAATAGATGTAGACTAATTATTAATTATGAAGGTCGGCTTAACGTACTCGTATGAAAAAATCAAACACAGGTAAACAAGCACAGATATTAGTACCTTGAGGTCCAAATAATATGTTATTCTTTCACTGCGCCCCTCCTTATTCCACCATCTAAACGTGTTTGATAATATGTCATTGTAAGCATCAATTCTGTATCCGTCTTGTAAAAATTTAGAACTAAGATCATTATTGCATAGGAATACAGGGAGACCATAAATCTTAAAATTGACTGTTGACGGAGGAGAAAAATCTTTGCATAGTTGATAAGCTCTGATGGTCAATTTTCATGAAATCAGAATGAATATTAAGAGACTTACTCAAAACTTCTCACGAGTACCTAATTTGATTTAAAAAGTTCTTGTTTTTTTTTCAATTTCCTCAGCACTCTAATAACATGTTCAAAAGATTTTAGTGAAAAAATTATCTCAAAATAGATTAACTCGTGTCGTTCATCAAAAGGATTATAATAACATCTAGTGAAATATAGAACAACCACAACGTGTATACCTGCCGAAATCCTGGATTTCGAAAAAGATTTAATATGTAGCAGGGGGCTTATAAAACCGCGGCGGCTTTCAAGATGACACATGTGCTTGATAAATTACCGGTTCGTGACCCGAATGCTAATATTATTTAAAATCTGTATGTTTAGTGTTCACGTCATTCTGTGTTCTTTAATCTCTTAGAATTATGAGAGGTGCCCTTTGTGGATTATATAAAAAAAAACTCTCTATTTATACATACATGACCAGGAAATACCTACTCAGTGAGATATTTCACAAGATTTACAATAATATTTTGCTACAAACATGAAGAAATCATTAAGATAAGCAGCGGGGATGAAAGGAAAATATTTATGAAAATGGATATTTAGACTTTATTTATTCCAATCCTAGTGATAATAATACCTCTATCCCTCATTGTCATCGGAATGATGAGCCCGGAAGTCAGAGACTTGCGTTGGACTTACGATGTTGTGACTTTAACTATCATTTAGTAAACAAACAAAACAATCGTCTTTAACCGCTCGACCACGGATCTCTTCGAATATAAATAGATGTATAAATAAATGTAGTTAAAAGTTTATATGGTGTAGAATTAAATTACAATCATGAAAGCCCGATGATTTTAATAAAGTAAAATGTATAACTAAAAATATTCTAAAGGAAAACTTCCCTGACGATTTTGTTGAAAAACATTTCAACATCAGAAAATAATCTGACACCAACCACCAGCCATCCATATATTTCAGGCATACCTGAAATACTCAAGTCCGTTTGCACCACCTCTTCTTATGAAGTTCAAACTGAGCTTAATTTAAATGTCAGATTAGAACTGTGAGGTCTTTGACCTCACAGTTCACCAGACCAGACCAGACAATTGTGAATGAGGCCATAAAACCGAAATTTTGAGAATACTTAAGGCACAGTTCGGGAATCTGTGGGAACACTCTTAAGAAGACTCAAGTGTATACTCGGTGTAAACAATTTTTTGGAGAGGCGAGAAACCGTTGACTGAAGACAATAGATCTGAATGTTATCTTCATTCATCATTAGCCCACCATTAATTTTGAACAGTCTTTGGTAGGACGAGAAAATGTTAACCAACGAAAACACTGTGACTGGACACAACTGCTGCGAATGTTGTCTTGAGTCACACTGGACCTCAAGCGACATGGTGGACTTCATTTTCAACAGCTTCCAGTTTTCTCAAAGCAAAGAATTGTGTCAATATACACTTGATACTTCTTAAAGTGGTTATCCTCAAATGTGCGTTAAGACTTCTCAAAATTTCATTTTATATTTAATCCAACTTCGTATATGCTTCTTCGCGAAGATGTAGTTTTGAAACTTCAGTCCCAAACCGAATTTGGGTAAGTTTCCTAGGTAGGTTTCAGTTTCTAAGAAACTGATGTAGTCCATACTAGGATAATTGTTAAAAAACATCAAATTTAAAGTAATTCGATTTGAAAAATATAACAAAATATCATTCTCCTTATTTAAAATTATAAAGTGAATGATGATTCGGTAAAGATGATCTACATCCGAGTAAACGACAAAAGGTTACCCTGATAAATTGCTGTTGGGCGTTTAACACGTTTTTCTTCTGAATAACTCATTATGTTCCATTTGCTCTTGAACTGCAAAATCGTATCCTTACCTTCTACACTTTGTAGCGAATGGCAGCGTATACACCTTCACACATGCATTTACGATGTCAATTTGAGATGACGGAAGGTGCAGTTTCCATCCATTAGCTCCGTAGAAACAGGTCCCATTACGAGACAAACCAGTTGAGAATAATAGTAGTTGCAGTCAGTGCAATGCGGAGCTTGTCTGATATGAATAAGTGTTATAGCAGATTACTCTTGTAAGGTCGTAAACCACCTCAGGTATTTGTCATCAGAACGTATCTACACGAGCAAGAATTATCTCGGGAATGTGATATCGTCGAGTTATAATGAATTTTTTCTAAGACGCTTGTTTTGACACCCAACTCTGGATTAAAGTTATCGTTTTCATTACTAGGATGAAAATGAATGGGTTGCTAGGCAACACTTTTAAATCCGTCGGAAAATAGTATATTTTTCAACAAGAGATGAAAATACAGTTTTTTTCGTGAGATGAGAAGTTGCCCACGAGCGAAGCGAGTGGGGCAATCTCATCGAACGAAAAAAACTGTATTTCATCTCGAGTTTGAAATGTAATTTTTTCTACTGACATGAAGTAGTATTAATATGCAATAAAATTATAAACGAATTGTTACAATTTAAGTTTTATTTGTTTGTGTAGTCGTTGCTATGGTACTGGCAATATGAAAATGCAGACGAAAATATTTTCATCTCTAGAGAGCGAAAGTGGCACTTTCACATAGAGTAGACTGTGGATAAAGTGCAGTTTTCATATATTTCAGTAGGAAAAAGTAGTTTTTCTTCAAGTGTATAATAATGTAGGATGTATGTATGACTTATGTATTATGTAGGATGTTTTATAGAAAATGCCTATTGTTTTACTTGTAAAGAAAAAATAGTACATATATGTCACTCGGAGTACAAAGGTATTTATGTGTTTCGCTCAGTTTACACAGCGTCGGCCAACGCCTCGCCTGTGGAAGCTTCTGGGTTCAACAAATAATGTTCGTCTTCTACTCCTAGAAACATAATTATTGTTTTCCGACGGCTTTAAAAGTGAAACTAGAAATGGGAGAAAATCGCTGTCGCGATTTTCGTTCCCATTTCTAGCCCTACCAGGGGTCCAGGCCTCAGGCCTGGGGCCACCCTTCGGGTGACGAAAGCATCTAGAATAATATTATTTTTAAGAAAATACATATTAAGAAATTTTGTATCTGGAATGATGATGTAATAATTATACTAAACTTTTCTCAATATTTTAATGAATTGTAAGGGTTACTCTATTCTTGATAGTAAAACATCATAATTTTTTAAGTGCTGAATGTAGAATTTACTTTTCAGTAAACCTTTTTATCAATTTTGTCAATAGTACCAAAAATATGTTGCTGTCATAATTGTAGCAGCAAATTAATATTGTAGATATTTACTTTTGTAAGATAAAATGATGAATTTTACAGACTGCCAAAATGAAGGAATTAATTGCAAACTAATACTAATAAATAATTGCAATTAAAAAGTGAAAAAAAAGTTAGCCTCCAGCGCGACTCGAACTCGCGACATCAGCATTACGATTTTTGGAATCCTACGACATTCCCGTTGCGCTAGCACGCCTGTTTCCAAATGTTTACCTTGAGACGTATAAGTATGTAAACTGTACGTGTCAACCTGAAAAATAATTTTTACCGATTTTCTAATTGGAAACGCATTTCGCTTCAGTATTTTGGTAATCAGAAGTGTTTAGCAGTCAGTACTATCGATTCCGTTAGCAATATTTCTCGTAGGAAAATAACCTATCTGAAATTTAATTAATTTGACAGTTTTCGTGGGAGGTGCTTGTCTCTTAGTGCAATATCACATCGGTAGATAAAATGAGAAAGAGGTTGAGACGGACGATTTTCGAAGACGAAATATACGTAGAAGGAGTCGACGTACGGTCTCTAAAAAAAATCTCAAAGGATTAGAGAAAGGACGGAACTTTCGCGTGAAGTGGTTCCCGAAGCCGTAAAATTAGAAAAAGGGTCTAGGGAGTCCCGCGAAAACTCGGGATTTCGGCGGGCGTGACGGGATCATTAGGCGCGAGGACAAACGCCGGTGCTAGCCACATCTCTCTCGCCGAACGGCGATAGACGAAAATTTTGCAGAGGTTTTTTGAAAAGGCGTTTAAATTGAGAAAACGCGTAGGAAACGGGACGAAAATACCCCTACGCTTTGGAGAAAGGCCGGGGGCGACCTCTGGTCGCCCGCGGGGATCGCTCCGCGATCCCCCCTCGGAGGAGATAGCTTTGAAACTTTGGTGATTCGCCGACGGAATTTAGAGCGAGACAGAATCGACGCGTTTTAATATATATGGATGACATCAGTCGACTGTTTATTAATTAATTTGAAGTTTCATAAAATCCAAATAAACGTCATGGTTGCACCGACATTTATTTGAATGACGATTTAAAATTCATATTAGATGTTTTTAGAGAACATTAAAATAATGAAAAATTATCCATCTCATATGATTGGAGAAAAAATATTATGCACTATTCGGATAAAAAGTGATGTTTTCGACTCGCAGATTTCTTTTCGCTCGACTATGCCCGATACGACGATATACCCGTGCATTGAGCCTAAGTTTTTTATTCGTTTCAACCGCTAGTGCTCTAAGATGTAGTTAGCATATTTATGACAAACATTTTTACTAAGAATACAAAATATATATTTATAATGCTTTTTTATTAATATTAACAAACTGCTATGAATCTCGGCACGAGGTCCTTGACACTTTGTGTTTAAAAAATTATATATTCAATTTTACTGACACCATCGCTATTGTTCTCAGTAATTTGCATGTTATATGCTATCCTTTGCATAAAAGGGTGGCTCTGAGCGCCTATATCACAACGGATGTCGGGTGGAGAAGGTCACATATAGTTCAAAGTGGGGTTCAGGTTGGGTTGAGATGCACTCCTTGATTTACTTCTTTAATAAAGGAGCTGCCACGGTCAACAGTAAATAATACAGGTTGCGGAAAAGATCGCGTTTTCCGGATTTGTATCAGATTCTATAAAAAATAGCGATATAAATCATTGTGGTTGTACAAAATTGTATCATAACTAATACCTGAGGTTCCTTGCTTGAAATTGCACTATAGAATGATAGCCGAGCCATTTAGTAATAGATTCTGCCTGAAGAATTTTAAGAACAGTCGATTCAAATCCTTTTTATTACTATAGAAACTGTTATTACACTCACTATCTGATTAAAAACAAAATTTTATTGTAGATGCTTCCTTCTTTACAGTTCGTCTCATAATTCATGTTTCTTATTTTAGCTTGAAACCGATAAGAAATAATTTTTGTACTCGAGTTTGTCGTAAAAAATAGAAGTAATACTTCTTCGTTTGCTTCTCATAGCCGCCTTGAATAAAAGTAATAAATTGCCTGTAACTTTTTTTATTTTTGGAGTGATGTAAAATGCAAAAACTGTATTACTTAGAAAAATAAATGTGATTTGATGACGTTAAAGTTCAATATAGCTACCATAATAAAGCAAATGTGACTACCCTGACAAGTAAAGAGAAAACCATAAAATATAGGTATGTGTCTTTTGACATCAATTGTGAATTCTGCACTTGCGAAAATAACCCCATACCAATTTTTAGCCGAATATCTTTGAAAATGTTTAAACTATGAGGAAATTAAAATAAATGAAATTTTTTGTTTTTTCAAGATATTTCAGGAAACGCAAAATAACTTAAATCTTGTAAAGATGCACTACAAAGAGCGTATTTAAGCGCAACTTCTTCCTGATTCAATTTTTTTGAGTATCTCTTTCTGTTTCGAGCTTTCAATAGTGAGCGAGCTTAAATGAGACACCCTGTATATATTAGTCAAGAGAAAAAATATTTTAGTAAATATTACATAAATATGTAATATTTACCTTTTTTCCCACAAAGGTTAAAAAATAACACTGACGTAGTTTTCCACATAACACCAAAACACTACACTGCACTCGATGCGCGTTTTACCAACCAAGTTGACATCATCTGGAGATGAGTAAACTTTAGTTTTAATAATGCAGTATAGTGTTTTGGTGTTATGTGGAAAACTACGTCAGTGTTATTCAGGGAAGACCCTCGATGTCTGCTCGCATTTTCTAGTGGCATGTACGTCGGTGAATTCTCAGAAACTATACAAACTTAGGCGATGTTTGTGTAGAAAATGTACATCCCTTAGATAGGATTCGAATAAGATACGATAGCCGGAGATCTCTTATGTACATAATAGGAAATAGGCAAGGAAAAGATTCCTACCGTACTACAAAAGTGGGGGTTAGACAAAATTTCCAGGTTGGGGGTTGTTCGCATCCTAACGTCGATGATTGGCTTTAGTCGCGGAAATACGCTAACGTTAAAAAGCCGAAATAAAAAAAATACATCCACATTAGTACTTTCTGCAGTTACCCTTGCCCTATACTTATCTATAGCAGCAAACGGATTAAGAAAAAAAATTTAGCAACATGATTTAAGAAATCTGTCATTAAGTTGTACATCGTCGGTTCACGTGTATCGTGCGAACTGATTCCACACAAGATACAAAAAATAGTTGCGTAACAAAGTAATAAAAACCTAGCAAGAATATAGGGTAGGATAAATATTACATAGATAAACAAAAAGCAGAGAGCGAAGAACATGAAGCAAAACTTTGCGCAAACAAATTAACTTACATAAATTTCATGTGTGGTCGCCTTAAATGAAGATGCAAAATAAGGAATACATGAGTATTGAACATAAACTCTGCAACTTCCAAAATGCTGTAATGTATTCCTTATAAAATTGTATTTTAAGACTAAACCGAATAGCATATTGTACTTTAAAGAAACAATGTTTAATTAATCCGACTTCACATATCGTTAAATTTGTATCAAAAGTCCTTCATTGCATAAACCAAATTTACGTTTGCACAAGTGGTCTCGAAAAACTGATACAGAATGGTTAAACGATTCAGCAATTTGGTGAAAATACGAGAATGGATGTTAGTGAAGTATAAATACATGTATTGGCTTACAAAGGATTGTGAAATATTTTATTAACGATGAAATATCGAACTGAACTTTCCAACCGTAAACTAAACAGTAAAATTTCAAGAGCTGGCGGAATTTTACATTGTTGAACTTGCATGGATCTAACACACAGGAAATCTCATTGAATACTAAAATATTATCATCCATCAACTACACAGTTCTCCATGCTGACTTTTACTAAATGTACTTTAAAATTTTCTGCTTATTTTTACTACTTCCTAAATATTTTACAGTGGGGTGAAATATGACCAAAGGTTACAGTTTATGCGTCTAGAAAGTCACTAAATTAGTTTCAATTTACTTGAACTTATGGGCCCATCGACCCACTTTCTTGATAAAAAAATCAAAGTCAGCATACATAATATATTCTACCCCAGGTTATTCGTACCCTCATGATGCTTTTCAAGTGTAGCGAAATAATTACAGAAGATTCTAACGAGCCCCATTATCTGTATAATTTTATACCGGTGTGTGCCCTTATATCACATTAAGTCTCCAGGCATTTCAAGGATCTCTTCCAAACAATAAACACATAATTATTTGAATTCTGCGAGGCTGTACCGCCTACCAGCACTTTACTTTAACTTTACCCCAAAGTATTATTTAGGTTAGAAAAATGTTTACGTCTCAGTTAAGCTCCAAGCTAAGTTTATATTAGTTAATATCATTTGCTTTATGGGTCTATTAAAAAAAAAATAAATGAATTAAATAGGAAAAGTAATTTTCAGGAACTTGTATTAATTTAACCATTTAGAAACATTTGAAATTCTTACAAAAAAAAAAAAATTCTGATTCACGCCTAACGAGTTACTGGGTGTTATTTAAAAAAAAACAATTTTCCGCAATAACTTAAAAACCGTTTCTTAGATTTAGGTAATTTTTGGGTGACGTGTACATCTATTAAAGGTCATTAAAAGTACATGGTGTTTGTTTAACTCTGACACCTGTGGTGGTCTAGGCCTACTCTTCTTTACGACTTCCTTTGAATGTATTTTTCTGCATAAAGGAATGTAGTCGCTACTTTACACTCAATTTACTCGAAAATGATTGATTTTAGACCTGTATAACAAGAGCATATTTTTTGTTCAAAATTGGTAGCCGATTAAGGAAAACTTAGTCAATTCACGAAAAAGTAGGATATGCAAGAGTTATGAAGACAAAATCAAACAGAAGAGTAGGCCTAGACCACCACAGGTGTCAGAGTTAAACAAAGACCATGTAGTTTTAATGACCTTTAATAAATGTACACGTCACCCAAAAATTACCTAAATCTAAGAAACGGTTTTTAAGTTATTGCGGAAAATTGTTGGTTTTTTTCCAAAATAACACCCTGTAACTCCTTAGGCGTGCATCAGAGAAACTTTTTTTATAAGAATTTTATTCTTATTTTGGTTTGGTCCACCCTCTGGTAAATTTTTGTATGCTCACACTGGGACACCCTGTATACTAGTCAAGAAAACGCTTTCATAAAAGTTGGATAAAACTTTTTTTTTACATAAAGCAGTATATTAATATGATGAAGAAATACCTTATTCCTTGTACTGATATATTAAAGTTAAATATATGTAGATAATAAACTATATTTTCTTTTGTAGAACACTTTCTGTACTAAAAATGATTTAGTTACCAAAAAAAGTCCGGAAAAATTGTTGCAATCCCAAATATGCACCATGTATCTAGTTAGTTTTAATAAGAATTAAATTCAATGAAATGTACCCAAACTAATTGAGAGAATGGAATTTTTTATAATTAAATTCCTGAAAACCAAAGAGACGGAGGAATTTCCGTCATGTTTAATTAGTGTAGTAATATTAAATGCGAACCCGTTTTCAAATAGAGTAAAGTATTTTCGTTTAAAAAAATATAGAATATAAAAGATATACTTAAATTTACCTCTGATAAAATGAAGTAGGTAGTATAGTGTATACACATTAACTAGAAAATCTTTAGCCCAAATCTAAAGAAAGACGAAGCGATGTAAACAAGCACAGCGACGGTGGTGGGCAAAGTACGGTCGGCCCAGGCCACGCCTTTGTCTTCTGTCCCCTCCGGCGGGCGCGGTGGCCAGTATTGCCGCAGAATTTGACATATCTGCAGCGGGCAGCGTGCGTACCCTTCCACCTAGCTGGGCGGTGACTCTACGTCTACCACCACATGCATACCTTTCACCCATTCACTCAGGACTCTCTGTTTATCACATTGTTACCTACATCGCTTCGTCCTTCTTTAGATTTCGGCTAAATATTTTTTAGTTAATCTGTATAAGCACAATTGAAACCGTATAAAAACTAAAAGCCGGCAAAAACTGTCGGCATCTCTTTATTGTACATGGGCGGAGGTAGAAATGCTTGCTATTAAGAAAATGTTATATAACTCTATATTCATTCTATAACTCTACATGCATTCTATAACTCTATCCTTATCCTATACGGTGTTTACAGAGAGTCTAGTTGTGAAGAACTCCTTATGATCTGTAATTACTCACATCTGCCATGAAAAGTCGACCTAGTCACTGCTTAGTATCAAAGCCATTAATCTGCATGTGCTAAAACTAGTTTCGTTACTGATTTGTTTGTATAAGTTCAAGTGTACTATAATAGTTGACACCACTATTACGTACAATTTGTGCGACAAGACTACCAAATAAATTTCCCCAATAATGAATAACTGAGAATATCCCCATGGAATCCAGCAACATTGTTTATATTATTATTTATTCATGAATGTCCCTGAAATTGGTATGGTATTAAGTCATCTAATGACCACTGTAACATATTATAAAGAAAGTAGAGGTTTTATACATGTCAGTATAAAATAAAAGATCACTTGGCAAAAGTAAGCCAACTTCTGGGTGCAAGCCAAAGTACGTAAGCCAAATTGAAGCTTTATCAAATCGAATCTATTGATACATAATTTCTAAAATATATATCCCACTAGTGCACTGGCTTATATCCAGAAGGAATTTTAATATTTCAGTTTTATTGCACATATCCAATTTGGATCCCTTAGCAAACAGATCCAGGCGTAGCTCTATTTTATTTTTAGTATACCATACTGTCATTATAATATGGCTATATCAGTATCCTTTACAGAAAATAGTATCAAATGAATATAGGCTATAGACTACAAAAAACATTAGCACTTTTCAATTTACAACTAAAGAATACCGCAATAAATATAATGTATAGAGCACATTTTTTATTTTTTTTTGGATTATTTGTTGAATCAAATTTTTTAGGTTTTTAGATGATAAAAATAAAATGTCCTCTTTACAAACTCTCTACAAAAGCTAATAAAATATACACATATGTTTGGGCAAATACCTAAAATAATACATCAGCATTGGTTACCATTAATAATACCTTGGTTAATATTATGTAACTGTTAATATCATATATACCAAAATTTTAGGTAAATTGATACAAGTGACTACTTAAATTTGATAAAACATCCAATAACGACAACAATAACGTACTAGACATGGAGTATAAATTTATTTATATATTTACATTATTTTCTTTTCTTGAATACTGACGAAATTTGGCGTTAAACCCTGTTCTATTAGACAAAAATAAATCGGATATTGCATGAAGGTTGAAGAAGCACCGCTGGAGTGTTCTAGAAGTTGCGTCCAGAAGTTTTTGGTGACTCTATAGGAACACTTTCGGTTACGAGAAACCATAATCACTTTTTTCTTATGGGCGCCATATTGAATTTTAAGCTGAACAAATAGAGCATTTTTTGGCATTTCAATGATATAATATAAGTAAGAAAAAAATTCAAAAACACCCCGAAAAATCAATATTTTAATACTTTTAATAAATCTGGTAACGCCGCATAATTTTTGAAACCTTTGGTGAGAAGATAACACTGACGTAGTTTTCCACATAACACCAAAACACTATACTGCACTCAGAGTGCCGTACTGCACGAGTGCAGAATAGTGTTTTGGTGTTATGTGGACAACTACATCAGTGTTATAGAATAGTCTCAAACTTTTGTAAAAGCTTATCATTGATCTCAAAAATACTGTGCTGCCATGATACTGACGAGATTTGGCGTTAAACGCTGTTTTAATAGACAAAAATAAATAATATTCTGGCATTCTGAATTGAAAATAAAATTCATAAAATTTTCTTTACCGCTCAAATGTCGAGGATCGGCACATTTTCCGAGAAAATCAAGTTAAACTATTGATTTGTTAAATCTTACTATAACCACCACTACTTTCCAACCAATTGAAAAGAAGAAACAACGAAGAAGTGATTATTCATTTCCTATCAGCAAGAACATTCATAATAAAGTGTACCTGCATTTATATTCACCTAAAAAAACAAAGACAAATAAGTAACAGAAAAAAACTCCTCACGGTGTATATTGAAGTTATGTCTAGGTATTTTATGCTATACGAAACAAAATAATAACAAACGACGACTAAAGATTGTAGGAATAAATTACTCTTGCCTACAGCATCTCATTTCGGTAAGTTAAAAACTATTTTCATTCGCAGCTCTCGTGAGAAGGTAGGAAATGGGCCGATGCCGCATTGCGCCATGACTTCTGAAAGCTCTCTATATTTAACAGAAGTATGGCTTGGAATTATATGACGCTTATGTATAGTCGCTTTGATACCATTGGGAGAATGTGTTCTGCTCTGTAGCAGGAATTTTAGGGGATAGTATTTTCGTGTATATATACCTGGATGTCGAGAAGTAGGTATGTTCGACTCTGTTGCCTCTGGATGTAACTAAATGTAAATAGTTTCAGAGCTTTACATACCACTTAATGTAAGGGAATTATACAAGGGCTTTCATGCTCTTACTTTGTAGAACATTGTTGATCTTTTTGAGGTACGATATGGGAAATGCTTTGAATTAAATCTGTAGAACTTATCCCGAGACTATAATTTGAAAGAACAAAATACTTGCTAAAAATTACGAACAATCATGCCGGAAATTATTCATCTCCTCCGATCTCGACTTTTCGCAGGACTCTCGACACTTTTTCCAATGTTTACGGTTTCGAGAACCGCTTTATACGAAAGTTCCTTTCTTTCTCTAATCCTTTGAAATTTTTTTTTTCGAGACCTTAACATCTTCCTTCTACATCCTTCAGATGTTTCTTCTACATCTATTTCATCTGCGAAAATCTCGAGCCCCATCCGTCTCAACTTCTTGCTCATTTTATCTGCCGATGGGAGGTTGCACTAACGACAAGCACCTCCTATAAAAACTGTAAAATTAATTAAACTTCAGAGAGGTTATTTTCCTATGAGAAATATTGCTAACGGAATTGACAGTATTGACTGCCAAACACTTCTGATTACCAAAACACTGAAGCGAAATGGTTTTCCAATTAGAATATCGATAAAAATTTATTTTTCAGGTTAAGACGTACAGTTTACATAGTTGTCTCACCCACAAACAATAACGAGTGACGCGGCGGCGTAATGGTATAATTCGCAGGATTTCAAACATCGAAGTGCAGAATTTGGATGCAAGTTTTTTTTATTTTACTTTTTAATTCCAATGATTTATTACTATTAGTGTTTAGTTATTCTGTTTCATTGTCCGTAGTTTTTATTCTTTATGCCAGTAAAGTTTGGAATTAATTCGTTCATTTTGGCAGTCTGTAAAATTCATTATTTTAGCTTAGAAAAATAAATATCTACAACATTAATATGCTACAACAATTATGAGAGCAATATATTTTTGGTCCTATTGATAAAATTGATAAAAATGTTTACTGAAAAATGAATTCTACTTTCAGTACTTAAAAAATGATGATGTTTCACCATCAAGAAAAGAGTACCCTTACAACTCATCACTATGTTATTAAGAAAAATCGTTTAGTATAATTACATCATCATCCCAGATACAATATTTCGGCTTTCTGTCTCTAAATTTTTTATTTGATATACAAGGGATTATCTCAAATTTCTTTAATATGAATTTTCTTTAAATAATATTATTCTAAATACTTTTGTCACCCAAATGGTGACTCCACGCCGCAGGTCTGAGCACTCGGTAGAGCTAGAAATGATAACGGAAATAGGGATAGCGATTGAAACCATACCATCATTACTTTACAGTAACATGAGCATTTATTTTAAAAGTTTCATAATCATAACTTTAAAGCCTTTTTGTAGTGTTGCCCGAACATTGCCATTATAATCGACATCGCTAACTTAACAACATTTACTTAAAGTGATGTTATTGTAGTTGGTTCAAAACCTCTCTTATTATCTCCCATCTAACTGCTGGTTACCTAATCAATTTGCAGCAGAGAATCTGATAAGAGTCTGCTCGCAGCTTCTTATTCCTAATTAACGTGGCACCTCAAAAGCCTTTAAGCCTGCATATGGTTGAGACATTTATGCACTTATCATGTAGTGCATATTGCATCACTGCAAGATAATCATCTTAGGTAGTATGTTCCGGGCTAAGAGAGCTTGTTTGTTTGTGCCCTGTCGCAAATTCAATATGACAAGAACACTTGAAGATATAATGGATGCAAGGATGATTATATCTATCATTATTTGAAAATATGTTAAAAGCGTCGTGAAAGTTTAACTCAGGACTTTTATTTAGAAGATAGTTGTCGTTATTTGAAATTTTGATTTACTGGTTGGGTACAATACAATATTTTTTTATTTTTAGACATTTCAAGCACTCGGAAAAGACATGTTGAAATATACTATATATATTTTTGTGAATATTGAGTTTATTATTTAAAATTTTTATTCAACAGATTGCAGTTGTTATCATTGAAAAATTATCTGTGGTTGTCTTGCTAATGTCATATTAGTTTATGTAATTTTCCTTTACTACCTTCGTCTAAATACTTCCTATTTCATGTAAAAACACCTTGGCTTCCTGGAAGAGAAGAACCAACCTGGAACAACTCCACCGACTCACTTAATATTTGCCAATTTTACCAAAGTGATAATTTACGTAGCTAGATTGTACCTCACATATATTTTCCCGTAAACAAATCTTTGTTTCATCGAAAAGGGTATAGTTCCAAAAACTGAATATCACTGGAGAATTCATCGGGATTTCCAATGATGTACCCCCAACAATGTACCAATGATGTACCCTTTCCTATTCAAATTTTATGTGTTGCGCACCCCACTGCTCGGGGGTTGAAGTGACGATGTTGGACCTCGAAAAATCAGTTTTCCCCGTGCAAAATAAAATTGACCTGTCCAAGTGTTTATTTATATCTGGGCTATTATCAGTCAAAATCGGTCATGACAAGTTGTCGTTGGGTCACCCTCTAAAAGCTTGTAGGAAAGGAAAGGAAAGTCGAAAAACCCTAAAACTTTGTATTTCTCATTTTTGCTACGATGATCCACGTGCACGAGCATCTGTATGGAGCATCTAGAGGATAAGATGAATCACTAATCCTCGAGAGCGGTGTAAGAAGCGTGTTTTTGGCCCACGTGTCTTCACTGCAAGTTTGAATTTACATAACATTTTTTGCATAACCACTTAATTTAATATTGTATTTCACATCTCAGTTCCCGAGGTCTCCATTGTCATTAACAGGTTTTGGGGTAGACAATATTAATTATATTGTAAATCTAACATGCAGTCAATAACAGATCCTTACTTGAGAAACTATAGAATGCCTAACACCTGTAATGAAAATTTTAAATTTGAAGTTCTTGCCTGTCGGGAAATTAAGTAATAAGTAACTGTCATTTTAATTTTTTATCACCTTTTTTCCTCCTAAAAGAGTATTTGTAGTACTTTTATATATTTCGTTACTTTTTGAGTATATCGCCAAATGTTACCGTTATTGTTTTTTGTATCTCCCGATTTCAAATAGATTTTAGATAAATAAATACAAAATTATCCTGGCGGCCACATTGTATAAAATTGAATAATAATTATAAAGCATCGAATCTGCTCCTAAACACTGAGCTCAGCCGGAGCTAATATCATAGAATCTGAATTAATAAAAGCCAATAAAAAATTAAAGGTTCATTGCACACCCTAAACATCTTTTGACTTTGAGAAAATTTAAAAAAATCCTCAAAATCACGAACCAATCAACTGATTTAACATTTTTGAGAATGGTTGGATAGGGAATTGTATGCCCCTTCCAGAGATTTGAAATTTCGAAGTGTGGAGGAGCTGGTAAAAGTAAAATTAAAACAAATGTGTAATTAAACTTCCCCCTCGTATGTCCCAATTGGCGTGCTTTTTTATATATTAAATTGTCCCAAATTCAAGATATTTAGGGTGATTCATTTTGAAATGAAAGTACTGTATACTGTAGATCACTCCAGAACTACGCTCCTAAGGTGCAGTATTGTAAGTGATAACTATGTCTCTTAAAGCCACAAGAGTATACGCACCCTCGCATCGGTACAAAAACTCATAGAGACACTCAATCCTGTGGGTTCGGAATGCCTCTATGGATTATAACGTCAGTATGAGTACCTAATAGTGTCTTTTTTCTGCATCATTTTACTCTATACATGCACCATTTCATTAATTATATAAAACTAGACCTTTCCCAACAGCACAATAAGAGAAAGACAGTGTATTTTCATTCAATCCTTTCACAATTATCCGTTTTGTAACATCTCCTTTTAAGTACCAATCGATGGTAATGTAGCGACAACGTAATTACATACAATTGGTTTGAAAACCGTCAACTTTACTAGACACGCAAACTTAAACCGACGAGAGTATTGTTAGATGTCGAAAAAAGGCCAATAACAGTACAGAGGCAGAGCCAGTTAAATTTGACAGCGTCTATGGGCTTTGTCAAGTGCTAATTGGGCAGCTAATTGAATTTTCACGCTTTGGTAGATACTGAATCTACAAGTTTCTGTTATTCGCGGTAAGCGGTCACTGTCTTCGATATTTTGTTCTTTCATTATGATTGTATAAGAAGAGTAGCTGCTAACCACAGATGCTCGTAGAATTACATAAATTGAAAACAAAGGGTTCTTTAATTCTCAAAATGATTTGTGATAACATGACCCGTAGATACGCAATCATGCATACAGAAATCGCTGGGTTTTCTTTAATCTTTAACAAAATTTGTGATTTAGTGTGGATAATGGTCGTTATTGATTCATCTCTATGCTCAGAAATTTGTTCATTTTGACTGCCATGCTTATTATTTGTTTGTGAACGGATATTAGTGGTGCCTCGAGCAGAAGCAAATGTCTGTGTATTTGTCTCGTCTGGCCTTGCCTGCAGTTTTCTGAAATTTGTTGAAATTTTATCTCAATATTCGAAGCAACATGAGATAAGGTAAGGTTCCTCGAGAACGAGACGAGATGAAATAAAATTCCTTTAAACAATACGAGGTACACCTTGGTACATACAGTGTATTTAATATTTCATAAATATAGTTCAATAAAGATTTTATTATTGTAAACGTCGCATTTCCGTTTTCATACATTATAATAATAATAATAATAATAATATGTCTTTATTATCATCAATCAACACTTAACAAAAGAAACAATAATGGGGGTGGCGGTATCCATCAGAGATGCTCATATACAACCACCCAGCTAATCAACTATTGAGAAATATATTGTGAATATAATAAAACTATAAAGAACATACAAAATAGTACAATATACTAGACTAGGCTATATAGTATATTAAATTTGATCTCGCTTACTTACAATACATCTCTTTATCTCTCTCCGAAATGTGGCTAAGTTAGAAGCTATTTTGACTTTACACGGCAAGGCATTATAAATTTTTACCGCATTGTAGGTAAATGATCTTTCAAATAAGACTGATGTGTTGAGGGAGGGATAGCAGTTGGCAAAACCGGGTTTCTCTGTCATGAATATTTCCAATCAGTTTTTCAGAAAGATACTGAGGAATTCCGTACTTACTTACATTGTAAACTATGCAAGACATATGTGTTTGAAATCTTTCTTCGAGGTTCAACCATTTGGAATCCCTGAAACTGGGGGATATGTGATCAAATTTTCGCACATTGTAAGAGAACCTAAGGCAAGCATTCTGCAATTTTTGAAGACTATTTTTGTGTCTCTTCAACAGAGCTGGCCAATAAACAACATCCCAGTATGTCTTTTAATCTTAATTTAATACTAGTATGGAAAATATCTTTATGCATATATAAAATTTTTAATTTTCCGTAAGCTTTAGAAATCAGCTTTGAAACATGAGTAGAGAATCTTAAGTCATTGTCTAAATACAGTCCAAGATTCTTAGCATTGTTGACTGGCTTCAGAACTATGTCTTTTAATATAAGTGAAAATTGAACATAAGCTGCAATATCTTCTCTATGTCCGCCAAAAAGAAGCACCTGAGTCTTATTCTCATTAAGCACTAGACCGTGTGCATCAGAAACCCTGCTTATCATATCTAAATCCGAGTTAATCATTTCACGGGCAGCAATTAGGTCTTTGTGAGAAAAAGAATAATAAATTTGTAAATCATCAGCATATTGATGTGAACGACAAAATTTTAAATATCTACAAAAATCCGAAGTATATAGCGAGAAAATTAATGGCCCCAATATACTGCCCTGGGGAACGCCCCTACTCAGACAAATAGGTTGTGAGAATACGTTATTCACTGTAACTCTTTGATACCTATCCGAAAAATAATTTTGAAAAAAATTAATAGAATTTCCACCAAACCCAAAGAATTTCAGTTTCATTTCTAGGGTGACGTGATTAATAGAGTCAAATGCCTTACTATAATCCAATAATATTAAACATGTGTCATTCCCATTATCGCACGCTCTTAAAAGATCATCCGTAACATTAAGTAATGCCGATGTAGTACTATGGTTAATGCGAAAACCTGACTGAGTAGGTGGTAATATACTGTACTCACGTAAATACTCATTAATCTGATTAGCTACAACTTTTTCTAAGATTTTTGACATAGTTGATAAGAGACTTATAGGACGAAAATGAGATAAAATAGTAGGATTACTGTTTTTCGGTACAGGAACAACATTAGCCTTTTTCCATGACGTAGGAAATTTCCCAGTTAACAGACACTTATTTATTAAAAAAGTTATATACCTACTTAAATGAGGGATAACATACAATATCATTTTTAAATTTATATGATCTGGACTGGCAGCATTAGATTTCATACCATGAATGATTTTTTCAACTGTATCTACAGACACTTCTGTAAAACAAAACTTATCTGTAAATTTATTATCATGGAATGACTTATTTAAATAATTTTGGCTAATAAAATTCTGATGACAAACAACGGGTGGTAAACTATTTACAAAAAAATTATTGAAATCCTCAGAACTGCCACAATTAATCGCACTATCATCATTTTGACCTTGGCAGACATTCAAGTATTTTAAAGTTCTCCAAAAGTTTTTAGGATCGGTCTTAAATACGTGCTGCAAATATGCTTTTTTCTCCGATTTAACTGCCATATTTACAAGATTTCGTAAATTTTTATACTCATTCCACGCATTGTCAGATTTAGTTTTTTTAAATTTAGTAAACGCTTTATTCCTTAATTTCATCATAAATTTTTAAGTTGGCGGTTAACCATGGAGCTGGAGGCTTAGTTATTTTAGCAGTTCTTAGAGGAGAATGAACATCAAACAAATACAAAATATTAGCATTAACATTACACACATTAGAATCATGAATTTTCTTAAAACATTGTTTAAAAAATTTATATAGACGAATAGCTTTAGTAGCTTCAGTAGCTTGAAGAAAACGTATTTTACAAGAAATCCTGAAACAGGCAGATTTGAATTTCCATAATTAGGTTTTTTGGCTATACCTAATAGAAAATTCATATACGATCACAGTAGATAGAGTAAGCACTAACTTGACTCATATACAGGGTTCCTAAAAACATATCGACAAATTTTAAGGAGTGATAGGGGACATGAAAACAAGCCCTTATTGTTTAATAAACATATGTCCGCAAATGAGCCGTTTTGCCAGAAAAAAGCAAAAATGTTTTTTAATTTTTGTTTATTTCAGTGATAAATAATTAATATTCATTTACAAAAAATGTTCAGGAGGACATTAATAAATCACTTTTTGTTCGTGTTGGACTTTTTTTCATTGATAAATGGTTTACAATAAGTGTTCAAAATATTAACCATTTGATTCAGTACCTACAAAGATTGACCCCAAAAGAAAAAATCCAAGGTGTTGAGACCGGGAGAACCCCAAACCAAAATGTGGAGGTAATAATAATAATAATAAATAATAAAGTTTATTTTCCCAAGTAAGTACAAGTTTAATAGGAATGGTCAATATCTTACAAACTAGATGGACAACTATAGTCAATATTTACATTTTAGGCAAAGTATTCATCAATCTTATATAAACATTTTTCTACAAGAAATATCTTTAAACGTTTTTTAAAAACAGTTATGGAATCACAGTATTTTATATGACTAGGTAATACATTATACATCTTCAATCCCAAGCAGCCAGGCGAGTTATAGGAAATATTAAGTCGACTAAATGGTATATGCAACTGATTTGCTTGTCTGGTATTAGCAGAATGAATTTCACTTCTGCTAACAAATTTATTTCTATTCATGTATACATATAGGCACATCTCGAATACGACCAGTGAGGGCAGTGTCAGAATACTATATTTTTTGAAAGCATCCCTGCATGATTCTCTAGGGGGCATCCCCAACAAACATCTTATGATTCTTTTTTGAGCAATAAAAACGTCATCAGAATGGGAGGAAAGCCCCCAGAAACCAATCCCATAGCGCAATCGTGAATCTACTTGCGCGTAGTATAGTTTTATTAACTGATCAATATTCAGTATGGTTTTCAAATTTGTTATCTGATATGATATTGAATTGAGTTTAGAGATTATGTTGTTACATTGCTCCTGCCAATTTAGACATGCATCAATTGTTAATCCCAAAAATTTAACACTACTCTCACTAGTAACAATTGTATTATCATTAATATTTATACCAATACTAGCGCATGCTTTCTGTCTATTGTGAAAGCGGATCGCGTTGGTTTTGTCAGTGTTCAGAAATAAAGAGTTTTGGCTAAACCACTCATTCATATCAGATAACACCTGATTACATTTCTTAGTTAAACATTCATCCGACTTTGCAGTGACAATTACTGATGTATCGTCAGCATAGAAGGTATATTCGGCCGGACCAGATAGATTATCGAGATCATTGATATAAAGAACAAAAAATACGGGCCCTAAAACCGAGCCCTGTGGTACTCCCAAGTTAACATTTTTTATCTTTGATGAAATATGGTCAATTGATACATACTGTTTTCTGTTCCTGAGAAAACTGGTTATCCAGTTTAATGGCGTACCTCGAATTCCGTATCTATTTAATTTTTCAAGAAAAATATTATGATTGAGACAGTCGAATGCCCTGCTAAGATCACAGAAGATTCCCACTGGGCATTCGCCCATCTCAATAGACTTGATTACACGATCGTAAAAAGAATGAATGGCAGTATTGGTTGACCTCTTATCTAAGAACCCGTGTTGGTTCTCAGTTAATACATTATTTTGAAAAAGAAATGGTAACAATCTATGTAAGAAAGAATATTCAAAAATTTTAGAGAATCCTGAAGGCACAGTGATAGGCCTGTAATTTACTATTAGGGTAGCATCGTTTTTCTTAAAGATAGGATATATTTTCCCCATTTTCAGAGAGTTTGGAAAACATCCACTAATGAAAGACAAGTTTATCAAGTAAACAAATGGTTTGATCAAAATATGCAGAATCTTTTTTATGAGAAAGGCCGGAACCTCATCATATCCTGATGAGTACTTACAATTTAGTTTAATGGACAATAGATTATATAGCTCTTTTTCCCTGTATCCTTGCAAAAAGAACGATTTTTCATATAAATGTATTTTGTCAGTATACAATGTACCATGTTCTTGGGGTGGCTGTATTTGTTTAATGACGTTTGTAGCGGCGTTTTCAAAGTAATCGGAAAACAAAGAAGCCACATCCTGTGTATTAGTCAAAAGAGTGTTGTTATAATTTATAGAAATTTTATGAGATTTACATGGGTGCTTCTTTGACAATTCGGACACAATTCCCCAAGCGGTTTTTGAAGGGTTCTTTGATCCATGTATTTTATTTTGATAATATTGTTTTTTTGTTTCTGCAACTAATTTATTATGCTTTTCTTTATTGATTTTATAGATCTCACTCAATTCAGGGTACGCAATTTTTAACCTGTATAAATCTTTCAGTTGTAAACTGGATATTCGGACGTTATCATTAACCCACTTTTTTTTCTCAGACTTTCCGTTATATTTATAGGTACGTTTTGGGAAATGTACATTAAAATAATATAAAAATATAGAAATAAAATAGTCATATGCCGCATGAATGTTTGTAATGGAGTACAACTCGTCCCAAAGTTCGGATTGAATGTCATTACTAAAATTATTTATCGAACTATCACTGAAGATTCTTTTTTTTACATTAAAGTCTTCTACAATGCAATTTGCGTTCCATTCGAATAGTACCGTCCTATGATCTGATACATTATTATCTACTGTGACGGATACTTCCCGATTTGCACAGGTAGGAAGTGTCACGTTAGTGCCCGAGGTTCGATTTCTCTTTTCTTTTGCCTCGGGCGCCAGTTCCTGGTTACAGTGTAGGAACACCACTACTCAGGTAGCTTCAGTGAAGATACGGTACGCCAGGTCGGTCGATAGGGAAAATTAGACTTCACACAACAGATAATAATAATACACCAATAAACCTTTTATACATATATTGACCATAAAACTATACCATAAAATCTACTCTTAATTCCTTACTTCCTTAGTCCTGGGCACGTCTGCTGCTGTCGGGCGGTCGGTGAAGACTCTGACAGATTTACCCACTTCTTCTCTGGTAGTAGCAGCGGTGGTAGACAGGACTTCCTCGTAGGCTGGACGGCTGCCAACTGAATAACGGAGTTGTTCTCAGCTGGGTAAGGTGCCAGAGAAAACTCGGACAGGCGCAGAAGTGAAATTATCGACTTTGAACATATACCAAATTATTCCACTTAGAAAACTTTAGCTAACTTATTCTAATCGACTTAGAATAATTTTAGACAGCAGGTGATGAATTGTTACCAAGTGTCCAGACCTGCGCGGTACTTACTTCTAGCTGGTGCTGGTAGCGGTGGTAGACAGGACTGCTTCGTGTGATGGAGGGTGGTAGACTGAATAACGGAGTCGCTGCTAGCTGGATATGGTTCTATTAATACCTCGGGCATGCGCAGAAGTGAAATCTCGGACTTTATATATTTTATACTGGTACACTACTAAATTGGAAATAATCACAAGTCCCCAAGTTCTTGTGGACTCTGAAGAATATTCGGTTTAATTGACAAATCGTCTAAGTCCCAATTTATTTTGATACTTTACAAAATTTCACTATTTCCAATTTACGGACTCTGAAAATATTTGATCAGGTAGACAGACGGCGAAAAATACACAAGTCCCAATCTGTTTTGATACTTAGGAAAATTTCACTTGTTGATTTTACTGACTTGTAAAATATTTCTTACTTACTGGTGGTACAAATCGGTATACAGGAACTCGTGATGTCTTAGTGCGGCTGGATTCTCGGACGGTGGCTCAGCAACTAAACTCTTAGCGCGTGAAATTTCCTACGTTCGCGTGGACAATAAAAGATGCGCGCGCCTTTGGCTTCTACTTAAGACGTCGAAATAATACACTTTATGTCGGGTGTAGTTCTTTTATTTACGGCGTTGTGTGGGTGACTTATAGACAGGTAAAATAATTATTATAACTGGGAAATATAATGTACTTCATTACACTACTACACAAGATGTCCCCTCATCTGCAAAGTTACAGAATATTTGATCGAGCGTCGTTATGCTAGTACTGGTGACCCTAGTAGGCCATTTCACCTTATACTTTAGATTAAAACTAGATAAGACATTACACAATATTTTAAAATCGTTGTTACTTGAATAACAATTCAGATTAAAATCTCCACATAACAAAATATTAATATTTGGTTTAAAAACAAAACTTAGCATAGCTACCAGATTATCAAAAAATGTGTTTTTATCCCCTGTTGGAGATCTATAGCAGCACAATATAATTGTTTGCCCTAAATCCAATTTACATGAGACACCACATATTTCAAAGTCTTTATCGGTGCAAAATTGTTGTAAATCTAGCTTTTTTACGTTAACATTGTTTTTTGCTAAAATGGCAACGCCGCCTGCTTTATATTTATTTCTACAGTAAAAATTTGCTAAATCATAGTCATTAAAAGTAAATGAGTTAATAGAATTCTCATTACACCAGGTTTCTGTTAAACATATAAAATTTATATTAGATTCTCTAGTATCTATGAACACTTCATTTAATTTTTTTTCATTTAAACTATGTACGTTTAACAATAAAGGAGGTGGAGGTGTCCCGTCCAGGTGAAACCACATATTATTTCTAATGTCTAAAGGGATATTTTATAATAATATTGGTAGAGCCTTTCCATCATGCCAAATGTGGCTGTTTCTACCATTAAAATCACCATTTCCTGGTTTCACCAGCGCGTCAAACGTGTCCCATCAGAAAACAATACTATTCTCCCGAAGTGACGTTCTATTCTAAAAAGCTTGTCTAAAAGCTAATCGATGTGGATAATCGATGTTGTAAATGGTAAGAGTAGAGAAGTTCTTCATGCATGACATGGTGTACCGTCGACTTGGAGCATGTCATTTGGCATGCAATTGAGCGATTGTGGATTAATTTTCCTCCACACGGTGTAGAACTCCTCCAAATTTAACTGTACGAGCTATTCTTGGACTACAGCCCAAACGGCTCATTTGCGGACATAGGTATGTTTACTAAACAAAAAAGGTTTGTTTTTATGTCCCCTACGACCCCTTATGGTTTGTCGGTATGTGTTTGGGACACCCTGTATAATAAATGTGACTTCATAATCTCAAAGTATACTTCGTAATTGGCTCTTCTCCTTTACATAATGCTGAATTTACTTATAACTTGAAAAATAATCTCTTCATATCGATTCTAGAATATCTTAAGTCTTCAGATCAGGGACAATAAATCCTGTGCAATAAAACCAAAGTATTAAGTGTATTAAAATATTGCGAGCAGCTTACAGGTGCATTCTAGAAATGGTCTAACGGCGCTAGAGACAATGCAATTTGTCTATTTCAAGAAACGTTCACTGTATTTTACAGCGTTTATAGTATACGATGTTGGTGTTTACGTCCTGCAGAGTTTTGCCGGTGTTGATATATTCGATTTAAGAATCACAAACCCTACGCTATACGAGTATATGTAACGTTCTAAGACATACATTGATTTAATGCAATTGCATACGCTTATAATTTTACATTGTAGCATTGGCACTAATAAATTTAAAATTTGATTTAGCTCGAAACAATAATAAAAACCGGTCTGTGCAAAATAACAAAAATATCAAACTGGTTTTGTATTAAAAAAAGTTAGGTTAAAAGTATACAATACACATTATTGTAGAATTTTTTTATCTCCAAAGGGTCGTTTGGAAAGAGCTCAAGATCCAAGTTATTTTTTTGCAAAATTTTAATGCAACCATTGACCTGAAAACTGGCAAAGAAGACTACAAATTTTCGGAGCATGCAGCATTTTTAATGCTGAACAGGATAGAATTATAAAAAGATGTTGAGTTTCCATTTGGAAAAATTGACTTTTGACAGATTTTACAATTTTTTTGAGCACTCTGTGTTAATACTGATCAAAATATTAGACGAAATCTGTTATAGAAGGTCCTTTTTTACATATAAATCAACCGAGATCGAATAATAAAGGCTCCGTACAGTCAAAATTGGTAATTATTTTTCGGTCTACAACAGTAATTTTTTACATAAAATTTATGTCAAAAACGATTAGACTTGGGTATAGGACATTATATACGAAATGTATTTAAAATTTCGCTTAGAATCTAAAAATGGAATAATATATAGAGTATCCTGTTTAATACAAGCCAGTTGCCATCTACTTCCGATAAAACCGGAAATGCCACCTAAGATTGCCATGCCAGGCATTGCATATGCCACCTATCTTGAAAATATTTTAGTCGAGTGAACACTATCGACGTCTCGGTATGCTACCAAACTTCCAAATTTTTCCTAATTAGTTTTTTCCTAAGTAGTTTTTCCATAATCGATCGATGAAGTTCTCGATGGGTGACCCTGAATACAAACTATTTAAATAAGTAGATATTTGCATATTTCATAGCATAATTAAGTGAAGAACTGGGAAAGTTTAAATTTCAACATCCTTCACCTTAAGGTAAGCTACTTTGAGAACAGATTATATGATCGTTTCGTTATTCGGGTTTCCAAATTAACTAAGGGTTGTGCCACACTTCTGCTTGACATAGCCGGAATTTATCTAAGCTGAGTTTCCTATGAATCACAGTGTATGCACACTTCTCCGGCTTAGTCACATCGTTGAGTGACAAAATATTTTGCCACTCAACGGTCACATGCACGATATACATACAGAAGATATGATCTTGCGCCGAAGTGGGCGGTCCTTAATATGACGCGTGACGTCACTCTCAGAGTGATTTTCATTAGGAGGATGCGCATTTTGTGTATTTTTCGTCTGTAACATGATTATTTTTACATTTACAAAAAAATCTTAAAGAAAAGATGTGCTTCGTTTTATAACTTAAAAATATAAAATGTCTCAATTTTAGAAGCTGAGCTGTTAAATACATGATTCTTACCGCGAAAGTTGTTCCTCTAAGGTTTTCGCCACGAATTTCGGGAGAACGGTACAAGATAGAGTAAAATTCCACATACACATAAGATGATCATTAAAGATGATTAAATGTGAAAAATTGATGGGAGAAGATTGGGAAAACGAAGTTTGCCGAAAATACTCGAACCAGAGACATTACGAGAAAAGCGAGTTACTCTAAAGAGGCAGAGGCAGCAAACTTGAAATTGAGTATAAAGTTCACATAAGTAATGAACTTTTTGTTTTCTAAAGAAATATGTACAGGTTCGAGGTTAAATTTGATTCACGGATTGAAATGATGATTGGAAGAATTCTAAAGTTTATAAATTTTGTATGATCCTATATTTTAGTAAATACCTTTTGGCGCAAGGTTAGTATAAATATAACACTTATATAACAAAATTACCATAAAATCTACCGCCTCCTCCATAGGCACTCGCATATATCTATGCAGAAGGTGGTGTTAAGAACAGACCGCTCTGATGATTAATCCAACAAAAAATCTCTAATATTCCCTATAGTATAAACTTTGACTCTAGTAGCAGTATGAACTTTGTCTCTAGGAATATTGCCGTATCTTATATTTAAAATTCTCCTGTATTTCACTTTATTTTAATACTATCTCCAAAGATTTGAAACAAGAATCTTGAAAGTCAAGCGTACTAAGTCACTTTTATATTTCCAGACAAGTAGACGCCTGTCAGCAGTCATCCATCATCTGTCACTATTCACTCGTCACTTGCCATAAATCACCAATCACACATCGTCACCTGGCATCATCAACCTGTCACTTGCTGTACCTAGAAGTATTAACAATAACACTAACGTAGTTTTCCACATAACACCAAAACACTATACCGTACTCGACGCGCGTTTCGCCTAACCAGTTGGCATCATCTGGAAATGATTAAAACTAAACCTAGGCTAACACTATGTTCTATTTACAACTAAACTATTGTTACGGTTCAGTGAACCGTTGCGACGGCTCAGTGAACCGTCGCAACGGATCAGTGACCTGTGATTTACTAACCAATAAAGTGGGCTATATGGGATTGGTCCTCTATCACTATTTATACTATTTTTACACTTTGCATTTCCAAACTCTCAAATGCATCCAGCTGTCTGGAATTTGTTACATTCCTAATTAGTATTAAATTGCTACTATCTATCCTATGGTTGTATGTATGGAAAAAAAACTACGTCAGTGTTATCTTCAGACCAAAAGTTCCAACCCCTTTCAAGAAGTATTAATAACAATAAGCTATCTATTTTTTTTATACAGTCCATCCCTAAAGTTAACCCATCCGTCCCCCACCATAACTTTTGAACGTGTTGAGATATCGACTTCAAACCAAATGTAGGATGAATGCTATAAAAAATACTACTTTCTACCTGCAAATCATTATCGTACGTTCTGTCTGAAGTCGATATCTCAACTCGTTCAAAAGATAAGGTGTGGGTTTACTTTAGAGACAGACTGTATGTATTTTGCACACTTGCAGTTCACATCAACTGAATATATTTAAATAGACAAATAAATTAAATACATAACAACAAATCTAGTTGTATGGGATTTCATTGCAAAATTCAAAACGTAAAGCACAGAAATTATTCCCATGCACAAACATGTATTTGTTTTTGTAACTAAAAAATAGAGCATGGGATAGTACGTATGTAGAATTATTTATGTTGAAACATATTGATCCCGCATAATACAAAAATAATATCAGTATTTGTTTCAGTGGTTTGGACAATTATGCTAAACAGGTGAAATTCTAACTGGCATGACAATTTTGTACCTGAATTTCCTAAAGCATTGTGATTGTGCATTCATACGTTTGCCTCATTTGTTATTTAATTGTAGCTATTGTATATTATTTTACAAAATAATATGCACAATATAACGTAATTATTGCAAAATAATACTCGTACGTGAGCGCAGGAGTACGAGAATAAAAAATATTTATAAATTTCATACAATTCATTTGTATTGAAAAAAAATTACATTATTTTGCAAATCTGTTATGTTTAGCAAACATCCAGCTTTATTAGTTGAGGTTCTCATAGCGATCCTTTTAATCAGCTGTAGTTAAGTTATCAGCACTTTTTCTTAGATAATATTTTAAAATTGGATACTACCAGTTTGAAAATATTGTAAGAAAATAATGAAAAATATTTTCTTTATCATTAGTGTATGAGCTGATGTTTGAAGAGCATGACTTGGTGTTTTTTATATTTATTCTCATTTTAAAACTTTGGATAGATTCCTTGCTAAGCATAGGATATAATAGTTGTATGTTTATAAATAAAAGTTATTTTCACCCATATTTTTGACAAAAAAAGTAATTTAAGTTAAAACTACATTTGCTCCTAATTTCGGATACTAAAATGCACCCAATTTCATATATCCGAAATCAGGAAATCTAAAACTTTTTTATTTATAAAATTTTATTACATAGAGAAAGATGCTCAAAGCGCGCGGCAAAAGCAAACAGTGGGATCCCCTCGGGGATCCCGTTAACATGAAACGGGCAATAGATGCTGTTAGAAAAAAATAAATAATTTTAAATACCCTATCCAAAATTAGAATACCTTTTTTTAACTGGCGAATTCGCCATTTTCTAGTTTATATTTTTTATTTTTCATATCTAGGTACTTAAATTTTCTCACTCAATGCAAAAAATTATGCGAAGATATATTATTAGGTACAATAAATGAGGTTATACCAAAGTGTTGTTAAATTATGTTTAATTACGTATTATATGGCTGATTTTGAAAACTTATCCGAAATTAGGCTACTTTCCTCTACTATTTCTAATAATAATAAATATGTTTATCCCTCATTATCATCTTAATGATGACCCTGGAGCCTCACAGACTTGTGTGGGAAAGGGAGCAGTATATTATTATTTTTAGGGCTGCGAGCGTGCCCAGGAACGACTTACGATGTTATAACTTTTACTACCATTTAGAGAATAAGGAAAACCTGGAAAACCTTATTAATAAAAGTGTATAGTAGGTTGTTAGCCATTTACACAGTGATATTGTAGTACTAGTTGCATATTAAGGCCGCTACCAGTTTTAATATAGATTTATTATAGGAGCAATTAGAAAAAGTTGATCGCGGTGAGATTCGAACCGCCGTTAATCGCGGAGAATGATTAAAAACTTGACGTCTTTAACCGCTCGGCTACGAACCTCCTGATTTATTTAATGATTTATTTATTTGTTTGTTTGTTTATTTATTTATTTATTTGTCTGTTTATTTATTTATTTTTTTGTTTGTTTGTTTATTTATTAGGATATCCAACAGGATAGTTGCCGATTTACAGGATAAAATACCTACCAAGATAATTTACAGAATACATATCTATGTAGTAAAAAACTCTTTACGTATTACTTATAATGATTTTTTGACTCGTATTTGTAATACTACTTTTAAATTTGTTACGCTTTCCAATTCCATGAAGGACAGTCGTTTGAAACATTAAAATTCATGTGAATCGGTGCTTAATGGTGCTTGGAAAGATACTAAATTATAACCGTGTTTGACTAGCACATCGTTATTTGGATCGTGTTACAGGAGATGAAATTGCTTATTTTGTTGACATAATACACAGCCCCGCTTTATAAATCCCGGCCGGTAATCTGTTTTCCTGTTAGACGAGCTCTATGGTCAATATTTAACGAGATTTCTACTATTGATGTAAGATATGTGTTTTCCAAAGTGAATACTGATGTTTCTGTTTCCGTAGGACAGGTGCTTGTAAGGGACGGACTGTAAACAAACAGTTACTGAAGGCCAGATAAACGTAAATAAATTTCTATTACGTATGCAAATAGTATGAAATATGTTATTGACTCAATTTTTTGGATCTACCAGTAACTTTTGAGTGGAAATTGTAAAGGGATATTAAATATTTAGTAGGAAAGAACCACAATATATGGATACGTTTATTGGCGATTCCAAAAATGCGCCCTCTGCATGAAAATATTTGAACCTGCTTAAAAGGTCATTTTTTGAGGCTTATCGCTGATATAATGATAAATAACAGGTATTTGGGTTTGTTTAACGTAATAATTTAGTGGTGCTTGTGATTTTTTGGTATTACAAAGTTAAAAACGACGTGGTTAGTGTTTGTACATCTTTATTTTTACATTTTAAAATTGCATTCAAAAGAAATCAGTACAAACTGTTAAAACTGTGTGTCATTCCACAAAATATGTCAATAGAAGTGTTTAAGACTGAATATAGGTAGAAATTTGACCCTAGTATAAGAAACTGTTTCTCATTCATTTCTCCAAAAGGCATGTAACAATTTAATAACAGGGAACACGTTTATTTACACAGCATAACCACTTTGTTGCAGTTTGTCTATACTTTCCTATTATTAGACTTATAAAACCAGAATATATTTTAATTTAAACAGTATTTAATAAAAACAAGCACTAATAATGGTATCACCATACAGTTTATCACACTTATTTTAGGCCAAAATGTAAGTAAACAAAAACTTGGGCACCTGTTTCAACCCAAAAAGGCACTTATAGGACTTTTGACTGCTTTTACCAATCTTTTTATCTTTTATTTCACCCTAACTAGCCTTCCTTCCTTCATATTTGTTTACAATTTGCAGCGCCCCATCGGTAATTTGAATCGCCAATAGAATTGTGTGCCTATGTAGTTGACTCAAAATTAATCGAAAGCAAAGTATGTAAAGCCGATATTTTAAATATTACCTACATATTATGTTAAAACGACAACCCAAAACAACTACTCCACGGCCAATGTGCCTCGACTGGCATTGCATTACTTCGCCATCTCCATAGGAGTCGCCACATCGTTCATCGAGACCAAATACCAGACACTGACCTGTTTCGCGCTTATTTTGCGCTCATCAGAGTGCCATAGGTAGTGGACTCGATGAACGATGTTGCGACGTGATTGCCTAATGGGCAGTGAATGTTAGTAGTGGTGAGAACACACCGTAGTGGCTTGTTATCGATACCTAACCACTATAAACTCATTTTTTTATATACAAGTGATACACGGGACTTCCATGCTCAAATTATTATTAACACTACTCAACACACTATTTTACTATAATAACAAGAATAATACCTCTGCATCTGATTATAGTCATAATAAATTAGCCCGCCACTCTCACTCTCCCCTGTATACAGGGTGTCCACCTAGTGCGCGTAAGTCCAATATCTGGGTTAATAAAAGAGATAACTTAATTTTTTTTTCTACAGGGTTGTCTAATATCCCGAGCTGCACAAAATGAAAATATATTTACATATTCAGGGTGTTCAGTTTTTCCTGGACAGGTACCAACTTCATTTTTTTAAATGGAAACCTATATTTTTTATGGCATTATCGAATTCTACGTAAAAAATTAGTGGGACTTTGTGCTTAACACTGCTATTGAAATATTGATAGTTTTCGAGATATTTGACTTTTAATTTTTTTTTCTTATGTTTCGTCACTTCTAATAGTTGACATAATTATGGTTGTATGACAGCTAGAAATTATTTTTTTTCAGAAACTGTAGAGTGAAGATGGCTCTTTCGAAAAACGTATCAAAAGTTGACCTGCGATATACAGGGGGCAACAGAAATCGTGCCAAACCTGATGGTTTAAAATTTAAAAAATCTCGACTTTTTCAAATGGAACACCCTGTGTTTTATGATTTCATTAGATGCTTTTCTGTAGACTCTACAATTTTATAATAGCTTTCCCTATACCTAAGTTGCGTAGTTTTTGCAAAAAACCCACTTTTATGAAAAATACCCGATTTGCGCACGTTCCTTTCTCGGGAAAAACGCAGTGAGCGTCTGTCACGCAATAAAATTTGTGACAATCAGTTTACATGTCATTTCTTCTTTTACTGAATATTCACGTACGAGTTTAGAGTAAGTACTAAGCGTGCATACAATGAACTATTCAAAAGAAGAATTAGTGAAAATGGTTTATGCCTTAGGAGAAGCTCATGGAAATTGTTTGCTAGCAGCACGTATTTACAAAGCAAATAATCCAGATTTACAGAGATTTCCACGTGCTGACTGTTTTGAAAATGTGAAAGAAAGATTTGAAAGAACAGCAAATGCGAATTATGAGAAAACTACCAGGAGACATGACGGTAACAATGACGATATTAAGTTAAATGTTGTGGCGTCTGCTGTTGAAAATCCAAATATTAGTGTCAGGAAAATCAGTAATAATCTTGGAGTTTCCAAAAGCTTGACAAACAAGATACTGAAGAAGAATAATTTTCATCCGTATCATATTGAAAACCATCAAGCACTATTACCTCAAGATCACCTAAACCGCCTGCAATTTTGCCACTGGGCATTGGATAAAATTCAGGAAAGTCCAAACTTTTTTATGAATGTCTTGTTTACTGACGAATCAACATTTTCAAACACATGCTTACCCAATCGTCGCAACTTTCATCACTACGCTGACAATAATCCAAGATTATTGAGGGTACTAGATAATCAGCATCGTTTCAAAGTGAACGTGTGGGCTGGAATTTGTGGAAAACATATTGTTGGACCGTACTTTTTTGAAGGCAATTTAAATGCCAATGTGTATTTGCATTTTTTGTAAAACGAACTTCCCCTTCTACAGCTACAGAATATGCCCGCTGATTATTTGGTTCAACAATGGTTTCAGCATGATGGTGCCCCTCCACATTCCACTTTGGCGGTACTGTGATTATTTTATTGTTGTAGTACTTTTCCTATTATCTATTCATATTTCAGATTAGAGAACACCTAAACCACGTATATCCAAATAAGTGGTTAGGTCGTGGTGGTCCAGTTCCTTGGCCTGCACGTTCGCCTGATTTAAATATTCTGGAAGTACCGAAGTACCACCAACGGATATGCAAGACTTGAAAGAAAAGATACAAAATGAGTTTCTAACCATGACGCCCGAAATGTTAAGAAATGTTCACATTCATTTTCGTCGTAGATTAATGCTTTGTGTTGAAAACAACGGTGGACATTTTGAGCATTTACTTTAGGTTAGCTTGCTTGTATGAGTATTGCGTATTCTTTTTTTAATACTCTATGTATATTCATCCATTTCACTAATAATTTTTCTAACTACGGTAACACCTTTGGTTTTCAATATGATACGTATGAAACTTCTTCTTCAATATCTTATTTGTCGAGCTTTTGAAAACTCCAAGATTTCTACTGATTTTCTGATACTAATATTTTTGGATTTTCAACAGCAGAAACCACAACATTAAACTAAATATTATCGTTGTTACTCCCATGTCTCCTGGTAGTTTTCTCATAATTCCCATTTGCTGTTCTTTCAAATCTTTCTTTCACATTTTCAAAACAGTCAGCACGTGGGAATCTCTATAAATACGTGCTGCTAGCAAATAATTCCCATGAACTTCTTCTAAAGCATACGCCAGTTTTGCTAATTCTTAATTACATGTAGAGCTTTTATGATTTTTTACTTTTATTTACAAATAAATGGTAACTTTCCATAAAGACTTGTTTATTAAACTGAAATTATCTAAATTTGTCAGTTATTTTTATTTTAAGAAGTGTAAACTAATACATTTTATAAAAATAAATAGCCTTACAATATTTTTTCCGTCAAAGGAGTGCGCAAATCGGGGATTTTTCATAAAAGTGGGTTTTTTGCAAAAACTACGCAACTTAGGTATAGGGAAAGCTATTATAAAATTGTAGAGTCTACAGAAAGGCATCTAATGAAATCATAAAACACAGGGTGTTCCATTTGAAAATGTCGAGATTTTTTAAATTTTAAACCATCAGGTTTGGCACGATTTCTGTTGCCCCCTGTATATCGCAGGTCAACTTTTGATACGTTTTTCGAAAGAGCCATCTTCACTCTACAGTTTCTGAAAAAAAAATAATTTCTAGCTGTCATACAACCATAATTATGTCAACTATTAGAAGTGACGAAACATAAGAAAAAAAAATTAAAAGTCAAATATCTCGAAAACTATCAATATTTCAATAGCAGTGTTAAGCACAAAGTCCCACTAATTTTTTACGTAGAATTCGATAATGCCATAAAAAATATAGGTTTCCATTTAAAAAAATGAAGTTGGTACCTGTCCAGGAAAAACTGAACACCCTGAATATGTAAATATATTTTCATTTTGTGCAGCTCGGGATATTAGACAACCCTGTAGAAAAAAAAATTAAGTTATCTCTTTTATTAACCCAGATATTGGACTTACGCGCACTAGGTGGACACCCTGTATATCTAGAGATTCTGTAACCTCTATAGAAACATTGTCATTGGCTCAATACTACCAATTGTGTGCATACGCTTGTATTTGGTACCTTACTTAGTATTCGTTCGGTAACCTGCCAATAGATTTAATGCCTGTAAGGCACTTTATGGCCAACAACCGTTCATAATGGTCCATTGTAAGCCTATTACAGTGAATTTAACGACAAATTAAAAACAATTGTAGAACGCTAAACATTTATAAATCCGTACTAATACAGTTGCTTTGAAGCAAGACCGCAATCAATCTATGGGCCAGCGGACGTAAATACTCATAATGAATTGCAGTTTAAATCGTAGTATATCGTCAATGCAGCTTTTCACGGACTTCAATTACCTACAACGGCAAAAGATTTACAATAATTATGACTAATGTGAAAAATACGGTTTCTCTTATGATTTTATCGCGGCAAACATGCAAACCTGGAATGGAATTATTACTGTCGAATTTAATTCCATGTTATTTAAAATGGAACATTATGAAAACGAGGTACGAGTGTATTGGCTTTAACAAGCAATTCGTTATTATTAAAGAGCTGAGAATTATTATGCAAATGATGATTTATAAATATCTGTATAGAGTAGCCACTTTCTAATTATAAAGGTTTTTTTATTTTAAAGATGGGGAGTTTCAGATAAATGTACAAGGGTCAGTCTGCTGATATAATTAAATTTAACTTTTCTTTTCTTGACCGTTAGAGATTTAACACAGATTGTTTTTCTTGGGTATATCGGTCACTTAATTACATATAAAAAAGGTTACATTTTTTATACATATATATATATTTCTGACGTTTCGGCTTTATTAGGCCATCTTCAGAGATTCTGCAGAAGATTACATTTTACATTATTTGTTTAATATTTTTTTGATATATTATACTTACATTTATAGGATGTTTCATGTATTGTAACTAACTTAATTATAATAATTTTAAACTTTAAAACTCACTTTAAAACTCAGTCGCGTCAAAGCCCTCAAACAACATGTATGCAGCATAATAACGCACTAATCGTTTCAAATAATTTAAAATTATTATAATTTAGTTAGTTACAATACATGAAACATCCTATAAATGTAAGTATAATATATCAAAAAAATATTAAACAAATAATGTAAAATGTAATCTTCTGCAGAATCTCTGAAGATGGCCTAATAAAGCCGAAACGTCAGAAATATATATATGTATAAAAAAATGTAACCTTTTTTATATGTAATTAAGTGACCGATATACCCAAGAAAAACAATCTGTGATATAATTAAATGCTATACTCGAAACAAGAATCCAAGCGGTGCACGTCATCAGATACAAAATTGGTTATATGATATTAAAGGGTCAAAAACATTTGTTTCCTTGTATTATGTAATCACAGTAAATCACACTAGTGTAAGCTATGCTGAGATACATCAAAATTTTATATATTTTTTATATTTCTCACAAATAACGCTGTAGATCTTTTATGACGTGCAAAGCTTGGATTTTTGTTTCGAGTTTATTTCGGATTTGACATATATCCTCAACATTTAGATATATTTTCAAAAATTTTACACTTGAAGCTTGAACATTTTACACACTAAAAGACTGGAAGGAAATAAAAGCAGCGTGTGTTAATATATCTTTTATTTAGAATTCAGTAGTGTTCTGTAACATTCCCTGGATAAGTTTGTAGGCAGATATTCATTTATTTCTATATTTTATTTTGACTATAAACACTAACTTAAATGGAAAAAGTAAATGAAACACCATATTTATTAAATGAGTGAAAAATAATAATTTTGGTGGTTATCATTTAAATCTATCATATTATGTCAATGACTAAAAGGATTATGCAATTTTTGCTGCCTTGCAACTAAATTCTTCGCATAATACAAATAAATCTACAACCTATAACGAAATATATGATGGCCACACTGTATACAGAGTTAGTCTAAAATAAAGGTTGTCCTCTCTTATTTCAAAGAAACAAAATAATAAAATAATTGTAAAACTAAGTACGATCCTTTAGTTTACTTACCAAGTACGTTTACTTAACTTCAGTTTTTACTGAGTAAACACTTATGGGTGTGCTACTTGTAGTAAATTTTTTGCATTTCCAGCAGAGGTTTATATTTTATACTCATTTAGTCCCACTAATGTTATGAACGAGCCCTATTATTTACTAATGAATATACTATTTATATTCATGTTATGATTAAGTTGATACAATTAGGATAAGTTCTTATTTAGGAGTAATCCTGCGTAGCTTCTAAAGTAGACGCTATGTTAAGAAAACACAAGTTTGGTCTGTATCTAAAAAACGGGACCCAATAAAATAATACCTACGCCAATGTATTCTACTTAAAATTATCTAAAACTTTTCCCTTTAATCTTTTTTAATAGATCTGAAAATAATAAAGTTACAGGGTCCTGACGAAATTTACATAATTTGAAAAATGCCCTGTATCTCAAAACCTAAACACAGTCGACCCGATCAGATTTGATCATTAAGTCAAACTAGAAAAAGTAGCTGAACAATGCGTAAGTGGTTCTGTTGTGCATATTGCAGTTTTCGAGATACCCTGGATTCCCATCAAAAATAGACTGCTCTGTACAGAGCAGTCCATTTTTGATGGGAATCCAGGGTATCTCGGAAACTACAAGATGCATAACAAAACCGCTTGCACATCCTCGAGCTACTTTTTCCAGTTTGACTTAATGGTGAAATCAGATCGGGTCTACTTTGTTTAGGTTTTGAGATACAGGGCATTTCTCAAATTTTGCCATTTTCGTCAGTGCCCTGTAACGGAAGGAAATAAATCAATGGAAATACGCGTTTCCCTCCATTTAACCATAAAAATGTTTAATAAAGGGACTTAAATTCAAATAAACACCTATATAATATATATTACTGTAACCAGAATTGAAAGTTCTTTCAAATTAACCAGAAATATACAGGTTGTTGCATTTAAAAAAACACAAATTTGGTCTGTATCTAAAAAACGGGACGCAATAAAAAATAATTTGCTACGCCAATGGATTCCACTTAAAAATATCTAAAACTTTCCTCTTTAAACTTTTTTGGTAGGTCTGAAAATAAAAAAGTTACAGGGCACTGACGAAAATGGCAAAATTTGAGAAATGCCCTGTATCTCAAAACCTAAACAAAGTAGACCCGATCTGATTTCACCATTAAGTCAAACTAAAAAAAGTAGCTCGAGGATGTGCAAGCGGTTTTGTTGCGCATCTTGTAGTTTTCGAGATACCCTGGATTCCCATCAAAAATAGACTGCCCTGTACATTGAAGAGTAACACAAGCAGTAAGTTCTAATTGAAAGAGAACTTTTAATGTTGGACCTTTTAAATGCAAATGGAATATATAAACCTGCAAACCTATTAGTAATGTATTAATGACATTATTTTGCTGCTGGGAAATAGGGTGCAAATGAATATCAATTTGCTTTAACGGCCCTTTTCTTGCCTCACATTTAGCTAATAGACTTTTCGCTTATTGGGGTTAGCTTTGTTGGGTTCTATTCGCTTAATTTGCTGAAATTATTATAATCATATGCATATTGTATTAAGTTACTAACAGTAGTTAATAAACACCTTAATATTAATCATTAAATATAACTACGGTTATATGTACAATATACTAATATTAGATTTTCACGATCCTAGTTAAATATTAATTCACTGAGTATATACATAAAATCAAGTGTATATACAGGGTGTCTAATTTTGTACATATTTAAAGATGAAAACTGCTTTTACAACGATATTTAGTTAATAAAAAATAAAATGTTTCATTCAGGCATCAACACAGACTTAATTACGCATATTACGGTGTCATTCCAGGCGCCTAAAATTTCTCTTTTCAGACCGTATTTTCGATTCACAAATATCAGAAGCATGACAGCAATACTATATAATAATTGAAAAGTCTAAAATTGGGATTAGATATTTGGAATATTTACTTAAATTTTACGAAAATGTACTTTTAATATAATAACTTTAAATAATCAATTTTATATATTTTTCCACTACTATGACATTTTAATGGTCAGTTTGAAAGAAATAGATCTTTCGAAGATACGATTATAGAAAATTAATTACAAAATATTCCTTTGCTAACTTTTTGAGCTAATTAGAAACTTTTGCAACAAGACACGTTAACATGAGTTACTGTGAGCTTCTAATTACCATATTACAAGGGTAAAATACTTCTATAATATACTGAGCCATAATAAAAAATACTAAATAACATATGATTTCAGTGAATTTTGAGAATTTGATATCTACATATAATACATGTGATACATTTGATGATATTATGTTGTTTATGGTGACGTTTTTTTATATTTAAAGTTCCTATATAAATTTTCGCTTAAATGACGTCATCAGTTCTCAATATATGTATACAGGGTCCTCTACCTGAGCTCCCGTCTTTTATAAATCATGAAGTGGTGCGTTTATAAATTTCGTTCAAATTTGACTGCAAACTATTCGTACAGAGGCACATTTTGAAAATATTTCCAAATATACATAGTGCTCCAAAAACGTGTACCATACTAAAGTTATGTATATCACCATGTATATTTGAAAATATTTTTCAAAATGTGCCTCTCTACGAATAGTTTGCAGTCAAATTTGAACGAAATTTATAAAGGCTATGAGCTACAAAAGACGGGAGGTCAGGTGCAGTACCCTGTATATCATGATTTAGTATAAAACATGATCTATTCTTTTACCCAACCCTGTATACTGGTTTTAACATGAAACATGGAGTTGTTAATATATCCTTGATGATTGTAAAGTATCTTACCTTAGTGATAAGTTGTAGTGCTCACGTTTCGGTTGAAATCACGAATCACTGCACCTAAAATAATATTTGAAAAATCAGTTAGGCACACAAAAAGGCTTCTAGTAACAATGATAAGAACATACAAAGAAAGAAAAGATGAGAAAGAATCTCCTTTCAAACAGTCTGCTCGAAATTCAATATTGTTTAGTTAGATACTTGCAACACACCCCATTTCAATTAATAATTTTTAAATTAATTAAACGGAACGACTTTTAATTATCAAACGCATCAAACTGACATTATATAAGATTATTTGCTCAAAAAAATCCCTACTAATTTCAACCAGTAATAGTATAATCAGGAGTAAAACAATAAAGTTCAGTAAAGTTAGACAATCGAATGGGCCATCTGCACAAAAAAGTCACACAGGCAAGAGTTTTGTGTGTGATTTTATCTTGATGCTCTAAATGTCAATAGTAATATGCCGCCTCCTCTCCCACATAATTTAATTTCAAAATAACAATGAATCGTTCCACCTTGAAAATGGACTTTTGTCGACAAATAGCATTGATTTATTGAAATTACTTTCTTTACCTCCTTTATGCAGTGCAAATTATGTCGCAGGAGATGAGATACTAACATCAAAATATCAAATAGAATTCGGTCACATAATACTGAGAGCTTTACAACCTTATTCCTACTGAGAATTTAATTTAATTAAAAAAAAACTAATTTATATTTAATTTAACGCAAAGAAGAGAAATAAATTAAATAACGCACGAGAAAATTGCTGAATAAGAACCAAATTTGCTGAATGAGAAATGTATCAAAGGGCAAACCAAACGGAATTGCTTAAGGTTTCCATTGGAAAAGTATTCTGGAACAAAATACATAATATGCCAATATAATTACGTAAAATAGATGGTACGGAGTATTCCACGTATCTGACTTATGAAACTTATAATGGGTTATTACGAATCATTGAATTTTATATTCCCAATGTCCCGAAGTCCCGGACCGTATATTTAAAAAATATATAAATAAAATACTACATAATACAATTTTGTATTTCAAATCTGTTTATTACAGCATAATATTGTAACAGTTAATAAAAAAGGTATATACATATTTTTTGTTTTATATATTCATATACAGGGTTACTTAAACATGCGGCAAAAATTCAAGAGGTTATTTCTTGGACTATTCTAAGGACATTTTACCCTTTGATGATTTTTGAAAAAGCCCTTCGTTGCGAAGATATAGGACGAAAAAAATTTTCATCAAATAACAATTTATTACTAAAAATTACATGTAACATTCCTGAACCTACAAGAATAGTTCAAAATGGCTACCTCCAGCTCGGATGCAACCATCCAATCTTCTCCTCATAGACTCCCAAACTCTTTCAAAAACACCAGGGCCGTTCCTTATTGAGTTACACCAAGCAATTATCCGATCTCTTAAATCGTCCACATCTTCCACTGGTCTAGTATAAACTAATGACTTTAGATGGCCCCATAGGAAATAATCCAGGGAATTTAAGTCCGGGGATCGAGCAGGCCATACGTGAGATCCATCTCAACCAAAGCCACCTAGTCACCTAGCCAAACGTCAATCAATCTTAACAAATGCGACACATACAAACTACTAAAACATACAAAATAATCACTCCGAAGTATCACGGGATGTTGGTAAGAAAAAACAACTCCTTTTTCTTACAATGTCTTTTACTTGATACGTCCAGTATACTTTTATTTCACCTACATTAATAATGTGAAACCAAAATTGGATTTGTTGAAAATTTTTTTCGCCCTACATCTTAGCAACAAAGCGCTTTTTCAAGAATCATCAAAGGATAAAATATCCTTAGAATAGTCCAAGGCATAACCTCTTGAATTTTTGCCGCATTTTTAACTAACACCCTGTATACCATATTATACTGAAATAACGACTCATATACCGGACATAAAATACTGAACGTCATTTAAAGCGCTAAGAAAAAAATAGCTTTATCGCAAAGCCATCTTGATTTCTATTAAATGTAGAACTAACTGTTTTTACTGATATTGCTGACTTGACTACTGGACCGTTTGGCTCAGAAGAGATAACATCTTTAAGGAAAATCGAATTAAATTATAGGTGTTACAAATTGAATTCCACAAGTTGCCAAACTCAGTTGTAAACTGCCTGTAGAGCAGCTAAATCGTTCGCTTTAGTATCCGGTATAAATTTTGGTCGCAAGTGGCGAAACACCCTGCTTTATTGAAGTAGCGTGCAAACTTAAGGTTAGGTAAGAGGCAAGCGGCTAGTTGTCGGCCCTTATCTCCTTCCACTTTTCAAGTTCGCATGTGTGCCACGTTCGTCCAATCCCATAAGCTTTTATGGAGACCATAATAATTTTAACCACTAAACCGATAAACCTTTATAATGAACGTAATGTTCCCAGTAAATGAGGCCAGCTTTTTCTATAATGAGGGCACTATAATGCAATCAAAAGAAAAGTATATACACAAAGTGGAGTAGGAGTGGAGTAGAAATATCCAAGGTGTCTTGAAATTACACAACATCACTTAAATTAAAAGGGAAAATAGTGTCTCAGGGAGCTAGTATTTTTTAGAGGTGTTATCTGAGCATTGATCTCATTTAGATGTTCCAAGAAATATATAGAAAACACTCTATATACTAGTATTTCGGCTTGTTAGGCCTTTTTCAATAGAGTAAATGTCTATTACTAAACATTTCCAAGTGCGTTTTCGTTATTTATTTGTTTACAAGTCTACCTACCCCCGATTGACCCTACCATCTGTTAAAGCTCGAGTTTTTATTACATTTTCTAAGAAGGGCGAGGGTGTAAAATCTATCTGATCATTAGTAATACACGGATTTATAATTAAAGATTTTTTAATTTCTAATTGTTCTAACAGATATAAGCGCTTTCCTTTCTTTTCACGATCCAGTACCTTTACATTTCTCTGATTTATAAAATGATTGTTTTCTATGCAATGCGTGGAAAATCCTGAATTTTTTGCGTTATTTAATATGGATTTTTTATGTTCTTTTACTCTAGTTTCAATACTTCTATCGGTTTGACCCACATATACGGCATTACAATCCGCGCAGTTAATTTGGTATACCCCCGATTGTTTTAATTTATTAACCCTTTCTTTGTTGTTTACAAAATCCTCCCATCTAATGGGAGGATAACACTAATCGTTTTACACCCGTGTCGTTCTATTCTGCGAGCTATTTTTTCGCTATAACCTGGGACGTGATTAATATAACTATAGGTGCCTTCTTTTTCCCGAATATTGTAAAACTCCCGACGAATTAATTTCCTCCTTTTGTTTTTTAGCATGCTATCTATTAGTTTTTCTTTATATCCGTTGTTTCTTGCAATTTGTTTGATTGTACTTAATTCTTTTTCAAAATCTGCTTTTTCCAGCGAAAACATTAAAAGCCTATGTATTAAACTATGGAAAACCGACTTTTTTATTTGCCAGGACTGCTGCGAACTTGCTGGTATAATTGCGTCGGAAGTTGTTCGTTTTCTATAAACCGAAAATTTTAATTTATTTTCTACCTTTCTTATTGTTATATCCAAATAGTTTAATTGATTATTTTCCTCCTTTTCCATTGTAAACTGAATATTATCTTTAAGCGAATTTAAAAAATTGAGAAACCCGCTCAAAAGCTACGGGAGGTCGTTATATTCCTGTGTGCATTTTTTTTTTCTTAAATTTGTCCTAGACTCAATCATATTTATTTGTGCAAATAAATAAATAAAATATAGCCGCGTCCATAGCTAGTCTGTTGGATGCTGGGTGGTAACTTGTGACTAATAGAATGGTACATAGCGAAGCGAGTTCGAATCTCGCCAGGGGAAAAATGGTACCTCTCCCAGAGAATGATTGTATGCCTGCGCTTTTTCATGTGTATCCTTCCTCTACACAAGCCTGAGGCTTTCAGAAGGGGGATTCCATTTCTGTGGTGTGTTTTATGTATGTTTTATGTAAATAAAATTATTATTATTGTAGTGACCCTTGTATTTCACTTATGTATACCTTACTGGACTCACTAATTGGGTTGAACTCGGTAATTATTAAATAAAACACCAATACGACTTCACTGTACTCCGGTCGGAATTCAACTCCGTTCCAGGCCGTCATCCGTCATCTTTAGGCAGTACTGATTAGTCATTTCTTTATTCTTAATCAATCATCAAAATGTGTACAGGGTGTCCAAAATAAGATCTTCTATCCCCTTATCTCAGAAAGTATAAAAGGTACAGAAAAATGTTAAATACGAAAGTTTTTTGTTTTTACCTGAATTTTTCATTTTTATAACTTTCTTGAATACAGGTTGTTCAGTTTCTCTGATCCAGGCATCAACTTTCTTTTTTTATTCTTCATTATCGGCTATTATTATTCTTCTTCTATTAAATTTTAACCATACTCTATATAACTTTCCCTATTCTTATTTTGCTTACTTTTCAAGATATTGACGAAAATGTGGAAAAAATGTCAACTATTATTCATTACCGGCTATTATTAAAAATATATCTACTATTATGTGGTATATTATAGTAAGTGTGCCTTAATACTGATTAAAAATATATTATTTTATTAAAAACTAATATTCTTTTAAATTATTTCATTAATTAACAACTAATAGAAACAAATCTGTTTGTAACTTGAACCACAAATAACTAACAACAACCAACAAATAACAATAAAAATAATAAATTAAATCAAGTGTCCTATATGTCCTCAATTTTCAGCTATGCATGTTGTGTATATAACTGCTAGTTTTCTTACTGCGCAATCACTTTGATCGAGCGCTTCAATTTCCATCCTGATTTTAATCTTTAAATCATCAACATTATTAATCTGAATTTGATAAACTCAGGCTTTCAATGTACCCCATAAAAAGTTATCACGTGGAGTTAAATCTGGGATCCTCGGCGGCCATGGGATATTCCCGTTTGGCCCAATCCATTCCACAAAATAGTCCTTAATAAAATTCTTTACAACTGCAGTATTGTGGCATGGAACTCCATCCATCTGATAGATGATCTGATTGGCATCTTCTTCGACATCCAATAAAGGTAAAATGTAAGTTTGTAATGAATGCCATTTCCTGATATTTTACCTAAGGTACCTGGGACCATTTAAATATTGGCCAAGAAAGACGGGGCCTAAAATGTGTCTCTTATAAATTGCGCACCAAACATTTTCGTTAATATCTTGAAAACTAAGCAAAATAAGAATAGGGAACGTTATATAGTGTAAGGTTAAAATTTAATAGAGAATCCAAAAATATAATAATACACAGGGTGTTCAGTAGGTATGGCCCCACTCCAGCCAGACAGACAGCCGTCGCCGCCCCCGCATGACGCAGCACGCCGCACCCGGCGTAGTAGAATCTCTCCACTCCCACTTCAACCCGTCGAAAACGTCAAAAACGTCACGCAGGGTCTACATGGCGTCACGCAGGGTCGACGCACCGTGACGCAGGGTCGACGCACCGTGGACGCCGGGTCGACGCACCGTGGACGCTGCGTGACGTTTTTGACGTTTTCGACGGGTGGAGGGATTCTACTACGCCGGGTGCGGCGTGCTGCGTCATGCGGGGGGCGGCGGCGGCTGTCTGTCTGGCTGGAGTGGGACCATACCTACTGTGTTCCATTAGAGATTTTCGATTTTCTGTAGTTTTAATATATACATGTTTGAGCCATCTGTCAAAAACACCCTGTATATTAATCAGGTAATATCGATTCATAGAAGTAATTTCTGAGTCTAATTGTCTACGAAATAAACCCTATTTACCTTTTTTTTTTGGATATCTTATTTGTTTTACCGAGATTTTTTGAGCAGGTGTTTTTTAAAGATTTTTTTCTTTAAATGCTAATATCTTTGTAACGGTAAATGATAGGTATAGGATACTCATAACAATGTCGACCTAGAATTTTAAGGAGAGTTCAAAAAAGTAATTGAATATAGGGTGTCCCATTTAAAAAAAGAAAGTTGATGACTGGATCAGAGAAACTGAACAACCTGTATTCAAGAAAGTTATAAAAATGAAAAATTCAGGTAAAAACAAAAAGCTTTCGTATTCAACTTTTCTCTCTACCCTTTATACTTTCTGAGATAAGGGGATAGAGGATCTTATTTTGGACACCCTGTACACTACAATTATTATTTAGAATATCATTTAAAACTATAATTAAATGTTACTGTGTAAAATAAATTTAGATTATTTGCCTTTTCCGTTTTACCACATATAGGTAAGCACTTTTCTGATTTTTAGCCAAAAAATCCGACGTATTGAGGTTATCTCTAGCATGAATGCATAAACGCAAGTTGACTTCAAATGGCTGTCACTAAAAATGAGGTTAACACTGCCAACTCCTCTGAAAGTGCCATAAACCGCCGTCCCTGCACGGCTGTACTACATTTAATATACACAGATTTTGATGCCCTGCTTTTTACTTTTTTTACGAGTTCTGAGATTTGCACTTTGTATTTTCATTAGTTATTATATTTGACATAGATTTGACAAGGTCGGACCGGTGGATCCTTTGATATACATCTCTAATATATGTCTCTATATATGTATATCCAATGTCTTTATTTTCATCGGCAAAGTACCTGATTAACTGTAACATTCGCTGCATTGCAAAATATCAAATGGTTTATGTGTCATGTTGATATTAGTTGAGACATACAGTGGGTCCGTCACTAACCCTTATTCATAAGCCTTCATTTTTAGGGTGCTAGACTCATCGTATGGTCATTATTTAATAAGAACTTTTATCATTTACGCTAGGAAATAATAAAGTTTCTGAATAGATTGCCCTGGTGAATCTAATCAATCTCAACTAGCTAGTGCATACTAATACATGGAAGGATACGACTTACGTTGTTGTCACCTTTGATTATCCGAGAAGGAAATGCAGTATATATCAAGATGGAATGTGGTTTACCTATGTAATTTAGTAGGGGAAATGCCAGAGCGGGATTTATGCATGTCCTGTCGAAATACGATATGCTAAGGAGCTAGGTATAAATTTGTAAGTCAGCGAGTTCTTGAGTAGAGTAGGGTAGAGTTTATTTACCATCAACATTTATATGGTTTGATATAAATCACAGTTTGAAATATATCATATCAAATACATATTCACAATACAAACTTAATATACACATATTAGACAATATATTTAAAAAAAAGTATATAACGTCAATATAATAATCAAATATATCAACGACATAAAAAACAAATGCAATTAGGTTAAAATTTACTGTAAAGCAGTAAGGTATGTGGATACATGTAGCAGCAATTTATATGACATTAAAACGACTAAATTAAACACATCCAGTTTCTTATTCATATTTTTATTGAATTTTATTACAAAAAGTTGTAACCTCAACCCCTACAATGGCTGTACCAGAAGAAAGAGAATTTAATTTGGCATAACTTGAAGTAAAAAATACAGTGTTCCATTTGAAATAAAAAAGTTTTCGCTGTTTGAAATTGCCAGAGGGTAACGTGAGTAATGGAACACTTCGTATATTATTATCGAATGTATTTTAACTGCCAAAGGTAGCTCATCTTACGCTCTTTCCATATGCCAAAGAACAAATGAAGATCTTGTCTGTGAAACAAGTTATAAACGTTTTTACAAACCCTTCCATCTGGCAGAATTTGTCAGATATTTTCTAAACCGCTGGGTTTTAGTTTAAGTCGAAAACATACCCTGTTTTCGACTTAAAATGTGAATATATAAGGTGTTCCATTTTACATAAGAAAGTTAATTATGGTACAGAATTAAGTGACTACCCTATATACTTGTCAATATTTGTACAAAATTAAAAAAGGCACAAACAGCTAGTTCCAAAGATTTTTTCTATCTCAATAAACAACTTTTATAATTCGCACTAAAAACTAACCCTGAATATGACAGTCTAAAATTCATATTTCTGCTAAATATCCTTGTGATAACGTAATAATATTATATTATTATTTTTACATTATTAAAAAGTTAAAAAGATAATTGTTAAATTGCAGAGATTACCCATTTAATAATAAATATAATTTGAATCAATCACACATAATTAGACATACTTTCCTCAATCTAACAAATAATGTTGCATGCAGGTACAGCGTAATTTTCTTGTTAAAGCTTTAACATAAATGCACTTTTCATATAATGACCATTTACATAAGCATTTGGAATTGATTTTAAAGGGGATAGAATATGATTCTCCATTTATGCACTCGTGGTTTTAATTTGAAAGTGTCATAAATGCACTTAGATTTGATTAGATTTGCCCAGATATATTATATTGCATTATAATAACTAAAAATATATTAACAACTGTCCAGTATGTCCAGGGCTGCTAGCTTATAGAGGATGGCCCAACAGTGTGAGAAAGTTTTATAACTCCTATGCCGTAATAAACAAAATTTTATAATCTAATAAAGCCTAAAAGGACACACATTCTAAAAATACGTATTTGTCGTATAGGGTGCTCCCTAAACCGAGCCCATATGAAACTTGTGTTTTTTTTAACGGAATGACATATTTTTTATTTTATATTTGAATTCTGATCATTTTTCCGAATTCACCAATGACGGGTTTACTAGTATTATACAGAGTAGTACAAAAAATATAAGCTTTTTTGTATCTTAATCGCAATGAATTGATCACCCTGTATCTCTTTTAAGAAAATAAATACTAGATAATTTTTGATCTCTATATGATCTAGTTTTACTTTCTATAGAATTTCCTTCAATAATAGCTTTACTTGTATAAATTGCGAATCAAAACTTGCAGTCACAGTTTTCTCAATTTTTATAAATGAAACACCCTATATTTTATGACATTTTCATTAAGGTTTCTTACAACTCTTTCTATTCTATGAAGCATCCTCTATACCTAACTGAAACCTAGTTGATACATTTGAGGTTTTATACTCAAATTACTCTCTTCTATAATACTCTATATACAGTGAGGACATAAAGTCTGTCCCCCCCCCTTCCACATTTTATCACGATCTACCCAGTGGTTCCAATTTTTGAACCACTGGGTAGATTGTGATAAAATTTGGAACGATAATATAAGACTAAATTCTGCATTTTTTGACACATCAATGACAGCTCTGAATGTCAAAGTGACAGCTGGGAGCGCAATAGAAACATTTTTTTAAATGGAAATGGGGGTCGAGTAATAACTCATTTTGAAGCTATTTTTATGCTCAAAACATCCCCCAATTTTGAGAACATTTGGTTCAGTAATTTCCAAATAAAAACCAGTAATATCAGTTTATACAAAATCTTTTTACCACATAATCTTTATAATAGAACTTACCCATGGAACATTTATTTGTCAGGAGGTTTATGGTGGTCATTTTCAACATCTTTTGAAGTAACACGTGTTTTCTAAATTTGTTTCTGCCTCTACGTTTAATTTAAATTATTTCATAATTTTTTAATTTAGGTTATTTTAGGTTAGGGATGGTTTATTGTTATTTGTTTACTTTTAATTTTTGTTTTGCTTTGAATAATTTACAATAATTTGTAATATGTATGTAAAGAAATGATATAACAGAAATCGATATTACTGGTTTTTATGTGGAAATTACTGAACCAAATGTTCTCAAAATTAGGGGATGTTTTGAGCATAAAAATAGCTTCAAAATGAGTTATTACTCGACCCCGTTTTCCATTTAAAAAATGTTCCTATTGCGCGCCTAGCTGTCACAATCACAATCTACCCAGTGGTTCAAAAATTAGAGGGGGGGGGGACTTTATGTCCTCACTGTATACATATTTTTGCAAATTTTTATTGATTTTTTAAAATTTTCCTAATGAACATAAATCACTGACGTAGTTTTCCACATAACACCAAAACACTATCTGCACTCGACACGCGTTCCGCCAATCAAGTTGGCATATCTGGAGATGATTAAAAACGGTTTTTAATTATTAACAGAACCAAATAATAAAATACTTACAATCATGCCATCTTCGATGGTCACTATTCTATTATTTTTGTAATACTGTCTATTATTATTACTAATATGTCTATTATTTATAATCCATAGTGAGTAACCCTACGATTTCAACCCTGTATATGCACGGTAGAACTCTAGTTTTACTCCACCTGCATCGATTAGAGTTCCACGTACGAACAGGTTGATTAATGCGGCCGAATAGCACGTAATCCTTTCCTTTTGAGATAATTAAAGAATGGTGAAACTCACTTTAATTATTCCAGATCTAACACCTTAGGTAATATACGTAATTATACTCAGTTTGCAATCTTAGTTTTCCAAACCTAATAAATATTTAAGACGATTAATTTGATCTACAGCATATCCTTAATTGTTAGGGAGTTTATATATTTAGAGATAAAAAAAGAAAAACATGTTAGTTGTCATTTTTTTAATTACTGTGATACTTATTTTGGAATTAAGTTCACACTTTTGTTAGTTATGCAATTTTGTGCCAGTAATATACACGGTCCATCACGGTGGCCGCCTGTTAAACGTATCTCCAAATCTAATAGGGATACCTATAAATTGGAAATTTGCGAAATTTGAAAAAAAAATGATTTCGTATAGAAATTGAATGTGTTGTTCTCTGCGTACAGTGATTTTGACTCTAATCTCATGACTATACGAGGTACAATGTGATTGGTGCATTTAAAAAAAAACAAGCAACGTAATTGGTTTGACAATTAATTTCCAGGTTATTTATTACATTGTTCATGGAAGTGATGGAAATATTGGACCTTCTAGTTTCCATAAAAGACCTAATTTTACCTATTTAAAAAAATATTTTAGTAACTTTTTTATATTTTTTAAAATTCGCGTCTATCTTACTAGATGCTCCTATGGAATTACAATCCATTGCCACTTCACCCGTCGAATTTTGCCAAACACTAATATTTGTAAAAATGAATAAATATTAGTTCAATTTCTTGGAATAAGATGAAATATTAAAATATTTCATGAAATATAAAGAATATTTTTCCCTTAATATTTGTTTATATATAGGCCATGATCCATGATATCACTTTTTTTATTTTGGGGAAAAAATATTCATTTTTATTTACAAAAATTTCAAAGATAATTAAAAAACAAATGAGAAAGGTACTGTGGTGTGTAGAGGAGAGATGAGATACCCTGTATATGATGCGCTATATACTTTGTCCCAGTCTAATACAATGAATTTGCAAGTTATCCAGAAAGAGAGCCTTTAGAAGCGCACTGATATTATCTCATAACGTGACGATAATAATTTATTTCAGCTTGTCTTTTGTCTTTCAGATAAGTACGCTCACGCTCCCTCATTTTGTTGAGTAGGTTTCCTAATTTACTAAAAATTGTGTTGACGGTAATATAAATGAGCCACAAGGATGACTATTTGTCGTCGGGTCTTAAGTCTGTCCCTAGGACGCACATTTAAGATATGAAAAGCTGGAATATAACAAATAAAAAGTAAACTAATAAATTCTCGGAAAGTAACACCTACTTAATATTTATTTCGCTGGGATAATGGCGCATTTCCTACTTATTTATTATCAGTTCTCGCAAGGGGAATTACTGAAAGGAAGATATAGAACGACAGAGTAGAAATTATTTTTCTACTTTTTCTCTTTATTTTTCTTAGTCAATGGTTGTTTAATAATGAGAGTACTAGTGAAGACAGAGACAGTGACAACTACAATAGCTATTATAATATACAGGGTGTACCACGTAGACCTTCAATTAGCCGTTTCTAGAATACCACGCGTACTGGAATTCTGAAAATTTGTATACGGGGGTTTCTCACCCTGGTCCCATGTTTACAAAAAGGTATTTTACTTAAAAATATATTTGTTAAGTTTAAGTAAATAAATCGGAAGCGCCAAAGATTAAGATAATTACAATTAGTCCCAGATGATGAGATTAGATGTGCCCCAGAACGATAGAGGGAAGATCAAACATCTAGACAGAATGGACAAAAATTAATACTTTGTATTTCTAATGCCACTGTAGCCATATTTCAATTAAAATAGTAACTCCTGGAGGAGTAGAGGAGTGAGGAGTAGTGGGGAAAAATATCCTGGAGTGGTTCTATCTATCTCTTGAAATTTAAAAGCGATTAGAGAAAACGTGTTATAGCTAAGGTTGAGTCATGTCTGAAAAGTATTATGAGTCGCTTTTGCTTTTCTGTCCATATTACTGTTTTAATAGAAATGAAGCAGTATCCAGTTATCCATGTGAGATAAGCCAATATATTTTGGACAATTATATACCAGTTAAAAGTATCTAAATTTTACCAAGTTATCAAGTATTTAAATTTAAATTTATATAAGTGGTAACATCACTTGTAATTTGAACATCAGTTTTAGATGTTCCGGTAACAAATACATATGTACAGGGTGTCCAAAATAAGATCCTCTATCCCCTTATCTCATAAAGTATAAAAGATAGAGAAAAATGTTAAATACGAAAGTTTTTTGTTTTTACCTAAATTTTTCATCTTTATAACTTTCTTGAATACAGGTTGTTCAGTTTTTCTGATCCAGGCATCAACTTTCTTTTCTTAAATGGGACACCCTATATTCAATTACGTTTTTGAACTCTCCTTAAAATTCTAGGTCGACATTGTTAAGAGTACCCTATACCTATCATTTGCCGTTACGAAGATATTAGCATTTAAAGAAAAAAATCTGTAAAAAAAAACCTGCTCAAAAAATCTCGGCAAAACAAATAAGACATCCAAAAAAAACTAAATAGGGTTTATTTCGTAGACAATTAGACTCAGAAATTACTTCTATGGATCAATATTACCTGATTCATATACAGGGTGTTTTTGACAGATGGCTCAAACATGTATACGTTAAAATTCCACAAAATAGAAAATCTCTTATGGAACACCCTGTGTATTATTATATTTTTGGATTCTCTATTAAATTTTAACCTTACTCTATATAACATTCCCTATTCTGATTTTGGTTAGTTTTCAAGATATTGACGAAAATGTGGAAAAAATGTTCATTATCGGCTCTTATTAAAAATATATCTACTATTATTTGGTATATTATAGTAAGTGTGCCTTAATACTGATTAAGAATATATTATTTTATTAAATCTAATATTTTTTTTAAATTATTTCATTAATTAACTAATATAAACAAATCTATGTTTGTAACTTGAACCACAAATAACTAACAATAATCCACAAATAACAATAAAAATAATAAATTAAATCAAGTGTCCTATATGTCCTCAATTTTCAGCCATGCATGTTGTGTATATAACTGCTAATTTTCTTATAGGCGCAATCACTTTGATTGAGCGCTTCAATTTCCATCCTGATTTTAATCTTTAAATCATCAACATTATTACTTTGAATTTGATAAACTCAGGCTTTCAATGTACCCTATAAAAAGTTATCAAGCGGAGTTAAAATTGGGATCCTCGGCGGCCATGGGTTATTCCCGTTTGGCCCTATCCATTCCACAAAATAGTTCTTAATAAAATTCTTTACAACTGCAGTATTGTGGCATGGAATTCCATCCATCTGATAGATGATCTGATTAGCATCTTCTTCGGCATCCAATAAAGGTAAAATGGAAGTTTGCAATTAATGCCATTTCCTGATATTTTACCTAAGGTACCTGGGACAATTTAAATATTGGCCAAGAAAGACAAGGCCTAAAACGGGGCTCTTATAAATAGCGCACCAAACATTTTCGTCAATATCTTGAAAACTAAGCAAAATAAGAATAGGGAACGTTATATAGAGTAAGGTTAAAATTTAATAGAGAATCCAAAAATATAATAATACACAAGGTGTTCCATAAGAGATTTTCGATTTTCTGGAGTTTTAACATATACAAGTTTGAGCAATCTGTCAAAAACACCCTGTATATTAATCAGGTAATATCGATTCATAGAAGTAATTTCTGAGTATAATTGTCTATGAAATAAACACTATTTACCTTTTTTTGGATGTCTTATTTGTTTTGCCGAGATTTTTTGAACAGGTGTTTTTTAAAGATTTTTTTCTTTAAATGCTAATATCTTCGTAACGGAAAATGATAGGTATAGGGTACTCTTAACAATGTCGACCTAGAATTTTAAGGAGAGTTCAAAAATGTAATTGAATATAGAGTGTCCCATTTAAAAAAAGAAAGTTGATGCCTGGAACAGAAAAACTGAACAACCTGTATTCAAGAAAGTTATAAAAATGAAAAATTCAGGTAAAAACAAAAAACTTTCGTATTTAACTTTTTTCTCTACCTTTTATACTTTCTGAGATAAGGGGATAGAGGATCTTATTTTGGACACCCTGTACAGAATTAATTTAAAGTAAGTATCTACCATATAGTAACAAAATATTACCTACATGTGACCAAATGTAGAAGTGTACTGTAGCGTAATTCAATTATCGCTACTTTTGGTACCCAATTGTCGGTGTTGATCCCTATCGATATAGTAAGTACTTTTACAACATCATTGTCTATATCTGTCTTTGTGGTCTATATTTTTGACAACGTCAAATCTATGTCAAACAAATTATCATTGTAATGTAAATTAAGGATCTTATTTCGTTTAGGGGTTTAAATCTAATTTTTAAGTAAAGTCACCAGTTATTAGAAAAAAATGTATAGAATACTTTCACACTCAACCAGAACTAATAAGAAGATAGTGAATTTGATAAAAGTTCGATATATTGGAAAAAGATTTGTGTCTGCCAAATTTGATAACGTAGCATATGATCTTCACAGATTAGAACAAGGACCACCTACTAGTACAGAATTGACTAAAGAAGATGCATTGCGCTATTTAAAAAAGATGTACGTTATTCGAAAAATGGAAAATGAGTTAAGCAATTTCTATAAGGCGCAAATGATAAGGGGATTCTGCCACTTGTATTCTGGGCAAGAAGCAGTTGGTGTCGGTATCAGAGAAATTATGTTACCTCAAGATACAGCTATAACTTCATATAGATGCCACGGATGGTTGTACCTGATGACCAACAATATTGAGACAATTATTATGGAGTTGCTAGGAACAAGATCTGGTTAGTTTTGCGTATTTCCCAAAGTTTCTTAATATGATGTTCTCGTAATATGGATAAATATCTGGAAAGACTGAATGCTTTAGCATTATTTGTACTATACTGCTTACTGTTTCTTTTCAAATCAGTTTTCGTAGTATAAGTAGAATACGTTTGTTTAGAAGGCTTCAAAAATCACTGTAGTAGAAATTTTGATGTGGTCCCTTAAGGTATCCTCAGTCAATTTGTTATTCGAGTTTTCCTCTTTCTGATGTCCAATTTTTCCTTCTAGTATCTTTATACTATATTAGCAACTTCATTTATTCCCACTCTATACATACCAGCCTTCCATATGCTGATAGTTTTTTTATATCTTTGACCTTATATCTGCGACTTAGTAAGCCTTCACCAATACAGCATTCCCATACACTACATACTACAAATGATTTTTTCTTCTGATATAACTTTGGAGTGTCCATTCAACACCTAGATAGGCAATGTATCGAAAGTACTCGTTGGAAAATACATCAGCATAAATTCTCTAAGAGTAGGATATTAGGAGGTGTTAACAAAGGTTCCCCTATTCTATTAAGATGGATGACACCCATTTCGTCCCAAGAAGTGACTGTTTTGCTTCATTTTCATACGTAATCGGTCTATACCACAACCTAATGAATGAGTCTCTGAATGATTCTCTGTTTCTGAGAGGTGTGATTTCAATAACCGATAATGAATGACCAACCAATGATGTTTCTTGTTTTTCTTATTGTACACCAAACTCACCTGATAGGAATTATGGTTGTTACCAAGTAATATACAACCTTGGGTAAAATACTTACCACGTTGGCGTGTTCTAGTCGCTTAAATAGTATGTTCCATTTAAAAATAAAGTTTTATATAATAGTTTATACTGAGATTATAATACTGACAGTTGTTTCTCAATTTTTCCACATATTATCACCCTTTATTACAATAAAACAATGTCCTAGAAACTAATATTTTTTATTTAGGTTGTGCAAGAGGCAAAGGAGGGTCAATGCACATGTATGGTCCTGGGTTATACGGTGGAAATGGCATAGTTGGATCCCATGTTCCATTAGGCAGTGGTATATCCTTCGCTCATCAGTACAGGAACGATGGAGGGGTTTGTGTAACCCTTTACGGTGACGGTGCTTCAAACCAAGGCCAAACATTCGAAGCTATGAACATTGCCAAGCTGAAGTCGCTACCCGTTCTCTACATAGCTGAAAACAACATATACGCCATGGGCACATCCATAACCCGCCATTGCGCCAACCCAAATTTGTACACAAGAGGAGATACTATCCCAGGAGTAAGAGTTGACGGCATGGATGTTCTAGCTGTGCGGGAAGCGGGGAAATTTGGTTTGGAATATGCTAGAGGCGGCAAAGGGCCTTTTCTCATAGAAGCAGTAACTTACAGGTATTTTGGACATTCCATGTCCGATCCTGGTACCAGTTACAGAAGCAGGGAAGAAGTGAAGCATGTTAGAGACACTAAGGATCCTATAATGTTATTAAGAAACAAAATTATATCCAGCGAGCTTGCTACGGAAGAGGAGCTTAAGAAAATTGACAAGGACGCCAAGAATGAAGTAAATATAGCTAAGGAAAAAGCCATCAAGGATAAGGTGGTAGGTCCAGAGGAAGTCGGTTATGATGTTTACTCCAATTTTAAAGGGAAAGTTAGAATACCTGCATTTGGTAAATTTATTGATCATAAAAATACTGGTGAGATACCTCGTCTACACCAATAGAACTTTAGCAAACTTAGAAGTTATATGCCAAGTGTCTAATATGTGTCTAAAATTTGATGTGATGTTTTTTGTTGAACAAAAATTAAATATCATTGAGATGGGGATAAATCTTAGCTAGTGTTTTACTTTCGTTTTTATTTTATTTAAGATGCTCTATATACACTGCGTCAATAGATTAGAGGTACACTAAGAAAAATAGTTATAATTTTCTTTATAGTTTTATAAACCCAGTGAAATATAGTAGGCTGGTTATTTTATCGTTTATTTATCGTAAGATTAATGAAATTTGAGCAAATCAATCTTATCGTCCCAAAAAAAAAAAGATATCAGGCACTAGAATACTTAAATTCACAAAAAAAAGTAAATCGAATCGAGTGTGTATATGCCAATTATTTTTATTTTGTTTTGAGTGCTTGGTACTAAAATCTTGTAAGGTTACAAGAGCCGTAACGTTGACTTAAGACGAATACAGCTTACGTTATGTTGCTAGACAACTTAACAACGTAAGCCCTTTTCTTGGGTAGAGGGTGTCAATTCGGTGTTTGGTACCATCAGCCTACTAGATTTCATAGATTTTATAAAACTATAAAGAAAATTATAAAAAAATGTTTACGTTCAAGTTAAACAAGTTTTGATTTGGCTAATAAGAGTATTCATTTGAGATGTTGTTACTATGATAATTACGACATATCTCCAGATATTTATTTATTTATTTATTGTAATACACCATTCAACAGGCCTAACGGCCCAGTACTAGAATGGGAAAATAAGTTTACAGTAATATAACAAAACAATGAACATAATTAACATAATCAACATAATACACAAAGAAATATAAAAACACTAAAACAAAAGATTAACAAAACCTATCAAATAAAATTACAATATTACACAAGTATAGCAAATAATGAGAAAGAAAATAAAATAAGGCTAACATTGAATTAAAAGAAACGGTTACAAATTTAACCTTTTTATAAATGAAAGGGAACAAGAAAAAATATCGAAGGATGAATTATTATAAATATTACAGATGTTGCTTAAAGGAGAAAATTTTCTGATGTTTGTCCGTGGAGTTGGCAAATAAAATAAATTTGAATGGCGCGAGGCTGTTCTGGGAACATGGAAGTTAAGCATGCTTACAATTTCAGAGCAGTTGATATAACTATGCAGTAATTTAAAAAGAAAAATTAGACAAGCAATGTTACGTCTTTCTATTAACGGAATAAGCGAAAATCTATCGAGAAGTTGAGAATGAGGAAAACCAATAGGTGGATATACTCCATCTGAACGAAAGGCAGCAAGTTTAAGAAAACTACGCTGGACTCTCTCAAGACTGTCAATATAAATTGAATAATTAGGAGACCATATTATTGAGGCATATTCAGCTTTAGAACGAACTAGAGAAATATACAATGTTTTAAGGCAAGCTTCATTTGTAAAATTGCGCGTGTTCCTAATAACATATCCAAGAGTTTTATACGCCTTGGCAGTTGTGTTTAACATATGTTTATTAAAACTTAACTTTCTGTCAAATGTAACACCAAGGTCACAAAAAGTTTCAGGTCTAGAAAGGATGTTATTAACAATAGAATAATTGAAATTTATGGTGATTAGTTTTGTAGAAAACGACATAACATTACATTTCTCTGAATTCAAGTGTAGATTATTTAGTATGCACCATTCATTAATAATATTCAAATTCTGCTGCAAATGTTCGCAGTCCTGTAAATTTGAGATTCTAGTAAAAATCTTCAAATCATCAGCATATAGTAGACATTTAACTGTTAACCGACTAACTATGTCATTAATAAATAGTGTAAATAAAAGAGGCCCAAGAATCGAACCCTGTGGAACACCAGATGTAGCAAATACCTCGCTAGACTTATAACCACGGTACACCACACACTGAACTCTATTGCAAAGATATGACTTTAGAAGAAGGATGAAGGAGGAGGAGAAACCGAATGAACCTAATTTCCTTAATAGTATACCATGATCAACCCTATCGAAAGCTTTGGAGAAATCAGTATATACAACGTCTGTTTGGAACCCTTCATCGATGGCTGATGAAATAAATTCAGTTACACAAAGTAGATTTGTTACTGTCGATCTACCGCGAAAAAATCCATGCTGGAAGTCAGTTATCATGTGCTTCGTATGAACAAATATTATTTCAGATAGTAACATCTCAAGACATTTAGCAAAGTTGTTAATAATTATAATAGGTCTATAATTGCAAATATTTGTCTTTTCGCCTTTTTTAAATATTGGAATTATTTTAGATAACTTCCATATAGTTGGAAAAGTACATGATTGTAAAATTTTATTAAATAATATTTTGAGGGGAGTAGAAAATATAGCCGCACAGTCTCTAAGCAAAAAAGCTGGAATACCATCAGGGCCACTGGTGAGTTTCGGTTTAAGATTTCTCAAGCATTTGAACACTTCATCCTCATTGAAGTCAGAAATATTTAAGTTATGACAATTTAATTTTGCAATTCCAGGAAGATTAATAATATCCACTTGTTCATTGTAAGAACTCTGAAAAAAAGTAGCAAAGGCATTACAGATATCACCAGACGAAGTAAGAATTTCATCCTGAAAAGACATACTATTAGGTATATTTCGGCTGTTCTTAATATTGACATACTTCCAAAAGGCAGACGGATCATGACTTATGTTATTTTCTATGTTTATTAAATACTCCTTATTTAGTTTCTTTTCATCAACTTTAAATTCCGCTCTGAGACGTTTAAATTCGGTAAGAAATGTACGATCATTTGTTCTTTTGTACTTTCGCCAGCACGTGTACTTATGTTTAAGTTTATTGATTAATGACCTATTAAACCACGGAGGATAGTAACGGCGCGCTGGGGTTGTCCTAGGAACGCAAGTTTGAAATACTGAATCAAGCCTGATATAGAACTCATTACTTGCCTGGTTAATATCTTGAATTCCATTCAAAAAATTCCAATTGATTCCTAGTAAGGATTGGTAAAGCAGTGGAAAATTCGCTTTTCTAAAGTTATAAGAATTCGAGGAATTTAGATCAGTAATATGGCAATTTGTGGGAGATTCAAAATTGTACAAAATAACAAGTGACGGATGATAATTGTCTTCGTCAATTAAGACATCAACAGCTCTTTCAACTACACAAATATTATTAGAAAATACAAAATCAAGTAAAAAATGTAATGATCAAATCAATGTATTCATGTCATAATTCTCTATTAAAAAAATTAACTAACGTACGAATTTCACCACCACCAATCAGAGGAATCAGGGAGTGTCCTATTAAGACATTTGAAATAAAAATTTATTCAATATTTTTTGTAGACAATACAATCCGCTTCCCTTTTTTTACTATTTTTACATGAGACATATTGTCACAAAAATTATCATAAAACGGTAAATGAAAAACATGTTGATAAAGTTCGACTTAGAACTTTCAGCATATCAGTCAAAAAAAAAGACAATATACGCCAATGAGCTTGTATATAAAATTGCACAGAGACTGAAAATTGCAGGAATGATTATTTTGAAATAAGTATGTACTTGATAAAATCAAATGAATAAATACAACAAAATTTCCAGCATATTAGTAAGATATTTAAATTAAAAAAATAATTTCATGTTACTTCCTCCTTTACCTAGATGGCATCATATTGGATTCCTAAGGAACGGTTATTTAAAGCAATAAATTACAAAATCCTTTATCTCTACTGTCAGCTGCAGGATCTGCATCCGGTGTAAAAATAAAAAATACTTAATTTAAAAACTTTCAAATAATTCCGGGAGCTCCCGTTTATTCTTATTGAGCAGATCGTTTCCGGTGAGTGGAAAGTTCTCATTTGGAAACTTGTACATTCCTCCAGCAAACTTGGAAATGGGTCGGGAGTGCAATTTTCACCCTAAATGAAAAAATGTGGGTGTAAGTTACTTAACCGTGCCATGGAAAACGATGGGAAATAATCTGAGACTTGGAATGCTGCGAGGCCTTCCTTTCGCACACCTTCATAAATTACCAGTAAAAAAGGACCAGCAAAATGCCTATTGGAAGTGAGTCGCGTAGACGGCTTGGGAAAAGCATAAAATTATTGCCAAATTAGAATTTATACATTCACATTTGGAAGAGCGAAGTCAGCAGATGATTAAAAGGAATGCTGTACCATAAAATAAATGTTTAGAATGCTCTGTTAAATAGGGATAGTTATTAACAGAATTTTAGGTGAACCATTTGCTACTAAATGTCACCGAGATTTAGTTTTCAGTACAGTGACGACTCTATACAAGACAATGGCGACAACAGAGGGTCCTATTTTTGATTGGTCCACTAAGATCACGAGTATAAAGTGTTTAAGGGGGTTATTTTATATGTATATAAAATACATATATATAATACTACTATATGGAGCCTATGTAATCTTTACCATGTTTCTCAAGTGAAGCCAAATTAGAGTAGTCCAGAATCATATCTATTATCTCTTTCACGGAGAAAATACCAAATACTCATGCGCAGCAAACCGCGGGAATTTTGCTCCATATAGGTACTGTAGAATACAATAAATTAACTTTATTTTATATTGTATTTTATCTACATATAACGGTTTTTCAATCTTGTTATTGGGATGTTCCCGTATTTATCAAGTTTACCAAAAGAGTGGATGCAGTTTGTATTTGAAGAGAAAATTTTAAAAATACATACTTCAGGTACCTATGCGACTTCATATGGAATATTTCCTTCGCACAAAAGACAAATCCTCGACTGAGTTTTTCGTTTCGGCATTTTGCGATATCTGTGGAATGAAATTAATGAAAATGAGGTACAGTATAATTCATATACCTAATTCACTACATATTTAAATTTACAAAATGTTCTTATATACCTAAACTTGCAGTTGCGACTGTAAAAATACCGTCGAAATAATTTGATGAGCAAATGTCTCTAACCACTAATCATTCTAATAGGTATACGAACAAAACTAAAACTACAAGTTACACATAAATAAAACACTTCTAAAACTGCCGGCTCTACGAAAAATACAAATTTATTTTCTGTGAAACACAAACATACCTGAAATACAAAAGATAAACTGTGACATAACCACACCACAAAACGCATATATGACAAAACACATACAGGGTGTCCCAGTGTGAGCAAACAAAAATTTACCAGTGTGTAGGCCAGACCAAAATAAGAATAAAATTCTTATAAAAAAAAATTCTTCGCTGCACGCCTAACGAGTTCCAGGGTGTTATTTTGTAAAAAAAAACAATTTTCCGAGATAACTTAAAAACTCGTTTCGTAGATTTAGGTAATATTTGGATGACGTGTACATCTATTAAAGGTCATTAAAACTATATGGTGTTTGTTTAACTCTAAACTTTAAAATCATTGCATATATTTTTCTGCATAAAGGAATACAGTCGGTACTTTACACTCAATTTACTCGAAAATGGTTGATTTTAGATCTGTGTAACAAGAGCACCTTTTTTGTTCAGAATTGATAGCCGATTAAGGAAAACTTAGTTAATTCATGAAAAAGTAGGATATACAAGAGTTATGAAGACAAAACCATAAGGAAGAGTAGACCTAGGCCACCACAAGTGTCAAAGTTAAACAAACACCATATAGTTATAATGACCTTTAATAGATGTACACGTTACCCAAAAATTACCTAAATCTACGAAACGGTTTTTAAGTTGTTAAAGTTATTTAAGTTAAGTTATTACGGAAAATTGTTGTTTTTTTACAAAATAACACCCTGTAACTCGTTAGGCGAGCATCAGAGAAATTTTTTATAAGAATTTTATTCTTATTTTGGTCTGGCCTACCGACTGGTAAATTTTTGTACGCTCATACTGGGACACCCTGTATATGACAAAACAAAAGCCCGGTCTTTCTTTACTTTAGCGGCACATTGAAATTCTTGGATTGGATTGGACAACACTTGGGCATGTGCACAGGAACATTTGTCCGTGAAAGAGAACGAAATATATAACTCCATCTTATAAACCGGCTTCAAGAAAAGCTCGAATAGCTCAATATAGTAGTATTATATATATGATAAAATATAACTAAGTGGTTATACCCATTACAGTGACAAGTGGTAAAACCCTTTAAAATAAGGAAATCCAGTTAAATTAAATCAAATGGAAACAAACCAAATTTGCAGGTTAATGGAGGATGGGCGGAGCTAAATGGGCGATTGTCGTCACTGTCTTGTATAGAGTCACTGTAGTTTTCAGTTCGTAATTTTGTAAGACATCATAAGCTCACCACGACGGCGCTGCTATTTCGCGGCTTCTATTTTATTTTCAGATGTAGTATTATCCTCAAAGTCCGATATACACTCAATATTTTGTTTACACTCTGTACAGTTATGAAACTCAGCTAAATGTCTCGTCTGATATACTTCTCGATTAGTACAACAACAATTAACATTGCGATAGTTTTATCAAAAATAAGTATTAGGAAAGTAAGTTATTAACAAAATTCCCAATGTAGATGCTTTATTCGAAATGCTATTATGGTGTTTATGATTGATATGTTATTTAGAATGAAGAGATGATGGATGACATTGCTTGCAAAGTGCATCATATTACAGCATCCACTGCATCTTTTATCGGGAACGAAATTAATATCTTGACATATATGGGAACGACAACATTATTACATGATCCACTTGACTAACAACCAGCCAACTTTGACTTGATGCATCAGAGGAATTTGGAACCAACTGTGCTTATCTCCTTAGATGAGTGGTAGAACGTCAAACAGATTGCACGTTGTGCAATCTGTTTGACTTAAAATAATTTAAGTAATAGATATATTAATGAAATCGTTTAAATATTATCTAATGAAGTTTTTTGTTCAGGTTTAACCCAAGTAATCCAAGAAAATATTATCAACTATTTACACCTCTCAGCATTAAATTTTATTGGCCTATCCTGAGATAACCTCCAGCAGACTTATTTTATATTTTTAGTAGTAGTTAGAGAAGTTACTTTCTACAGATACATATTGACGTTATTTTCTTTCATTAGGTTAAGAAATAATATACAGCGTGTCCCACTTTTAATAATGCTCCCTCTCTATGTCAATTATTAGTTATCTGTTTAAACCAAATTTGAATTCAGAACGGAACGTCCTTTGGTATACTCTTTTTTGTAAAACCAAACTTATCTTTGTCAGTGGCAAGCATTTTTGTTCAAGGAGCAAAGGTCGATGTTTCTAGAATTACAAACCAAATAACACAATATTATTGATCAGCATGCTTTGAAATTACACTACATTAGAGTTTCCGAGTGAACATCTCTTCTTTTGCAAAAACAAATTATTCTAATAGTAGTTAATTAATTACTTGAAAATGGTTTGTTTTTATATTCAGGGTTATTCAGAAATTATATCTAAAACTTTGAGGATATGTGCATCCTTAAATAAGAAATCGATATCACCAAAAAAATTTATAATAAAAGTCTTAGGATTTCCCGTAAACAATGTTTAAAGTTATACCACTATAAAGGACTACGTAGATGGGCAACTGTACTTCAACGACAATCTGATATATCACATTCCTAAGACTGTGGTAAAAAAAGTAAACACGTTTTTGTACCTAGAACGCCCGGGTGAATAGAGTTGGAGTGGGGATAATATCTCTATTGTCTATTCAGTCATCAGTCTATGTGTTTTATTTATCGTAGGAGTGTTAAACTGTAAAATTTTCAAAATGGCTCATGTGTACAGTAATGCTGAGTCAATGGACTATTACCAGTGGATTATCAATTACGAGTTAGGTTTTGTGAGTGGTTGTTGCAGCAAAATGCTGAAAATCCCCAATTTACTTAATAATTTGCGTTTACAAGATCATCAACCAGGAGGAACATTCGGTTTAGTGCGGCAAAATTGGATAAGGCGTGCCCAAAAGTGTGTAAAGTCGAGGGGCAAAATTTTGAACAGCTTTTGTAACAAGGTATGTGCAATTTTTTTATAAATTTCATGTTTCTAATACCTAGTAATCAAGTAGCGCAATTCTTCACAATTAGTGTAACAAAATTTTATTCATTTTAAAGACACGTCACTTTGGTCAGATCTATCTATCTTTAAGTTTATTTTAAAGTAAAAACGCTGCAAATATTTTTTGCGCCGGGTGTCGGTATACTCTCAGATATTCCGAAGTTTTTTTCATGCTAGCCAGTTTGCATAGTCAGTCCCAAGGTCACTCCATTACAGTGGACCAGTATCCAGCGGCGTGCAATGAAAAATTTTTAAATAGTTTTCAGAAGCCGCCAAAAAATTTTTTTTGCACTACCACATTTCTACATGTATGTTGAACATCCCCAAATTTTATTTTGGATAAGTTCTGAATAACACTGTATAGAAAAGAGTCTTCTTTATTTTCTGTTTAAAACCAGGTTATATAAATAATTTTCGTTAATAATGACATCTCTTTTAACTTAATTGTGTAATTATTAAATTATACAATCACTCATCACGGTATCAAAATTAAAAGTATCAAAGTCAGATTTTAAGTACTTACCTATTATTGAGAATCTATAATTTCCGTTAAACCCTAGTTTTATAAAATATTTATATACTTATAAACTTTTCCACAGTAAATTTCCTAATAAAGCTCAACAACACACATCTCACTTGCTACAAAATGTTTATATCGCTATCTCTGTCTTGCAGTGCTATTAACTTGTTTTTCAATGTATTAAAGATTTAAATTTATATGTTTGAAAATCCATGAAACATTTCTATTGCAGCTTTAATGGCCATTGTGTGATATATGTCCAACAGAAAACTGCTTTTAGCTGGATCGGGTAAGGAAGTGTAGTATGGGATTAAATTTTTATGTAGCTGTGTTGCAATAATGTATTTTATGCGCCCTGTTTTTAAAAGAATCATTATTTATTTTTAACTGCTGTTATTTATTGATCACGGATATCGTGATGGAGAAATATAATATATAAGTTTAATAAAAAAGATTAATTAAAATAGTTATAAATACGCTATTAAATTACATATACAGGGTGGCAAAATAGCACGACTAGTACGATGACTCTATTGTTGTGGGAAATACGAAAAATGCAGACGTTAGAGGATCTTAACAGTACATTTTTTTAAATTAGTTACTATTAGAAATATTTATCAGTATTTGGTTATATTTTTTTGTAGTACAACACTTATAGAAAAAGTAAATTTTTATTCTGTACTTGGAATAAAAAATAATGAATGTAACACTCTCATGATACCACAAACATTACTGAAAGTTAGACAAATATGTTATTTATAACCATAATTTCTTTCGAAAGTTACCCAAGAAATTCTTTCATGTGCTCAGTCTTCTGAATTTGTTTAACGGCTCCATTGTGGAAAAGTGCAATAAATCACCAAGACCACTTAAGAAAAAATTGCGGGGAAAAATATCCCCAATCCGAAATATATTAAAAGCCACATCGATTTTGTAATAGCAGTTAGCAATTTGGCTTCGAGGCGTTGAATGCAGTCCATCTATTATTTTTAGTAGGCGGTATAATAGAAGAAAAGCGGGCAGAACAGGAAACTTGTGTAGACTGTAGCAGATTTATTGAAATAAGTGAACCAGCTGACGGTGGTAATAATATGTGATTGTACCTTGGACCCTTTGATTAAAACTTCCGGGTATCACTCCATCATTTAAGATTTCTTTGTGTTCATAGTTTGGTAACCTAACAAAGAACTTTTTGTAATAAAATATGTCCAAAGAGTAATAATATAATATAAGAGTGAGTCAAGTTCGAGTATATTATTTTGATTTGAAAAATTCATACTTTTGAAATTAAGAGATAAGATTTCTCTTTAATTCATTGTAGTTTCTTTTGAGATTACACCACCTGTAAAATAACGAAAAACAAGAAACCGGAAGTATACAAATCAAATATTGAAAATGCAGTATCAAGGCAAACTTTTAAAGTTTGCTCCAAATAACCAAATTTAGATTTTTTTTATAGCTCATACACAAAAGCTAGTTGATACGTTGTCCTACCAGTTGTCAGCAATTGGAGTCCTTAGACACCAGAACATTCCTTCATCTAAAGATGTTTTATTAAGTTTAAGTGGCTTCAATAAACTACATATAACTGACTGCATCTTCGTTAACGAAATCTGTAACATTTTCAAACATTGTTGGAAATATGCTTTTGTACGAAAGCGTAGATAGGACATCGCGTGAAATAATTTTATATTTGCCAGTTTAAACTGTCAATTATAGATAACAATTGGCAATTATGTATAATTGACAGTTTATACTGGCAATTATACATAATTGCCAGTTTAAATTGTCAATTATACATACTTGCCAGATCAAACTGACAATTATCTATAATTGACAGATTAAACTGTCAATTATACATAATTTCCAGATGAAACTGACAATTATAAACTGTCAACTATACATAATTGCCAGTTTAAACTGTCAATTATACATAATTGCCAGATCAAACTGACAAGTATATATAATTGACAGTTTAAACTGGCAAATATGTATAATTGCCAGTTTAAACTCTCAATTATACATAATTGCCAGTTTAAACTGACAATTATCTATAATTAACAGTTTAAATTGGCAATTATAAAATTATTTCACACAATGTCCTTTCTACGCTTTCGTACTTTTGTGCTTCACATCAAAGTTTTTATTCTTTTCTGCAATTATGTACAGAGCAGTCCATTTTTGATGGGAATCCAGGGTATCTCGGAAACTACAAGATGCATAACAAAACCGCTTGCACATCCTCGAGCTACTTTTTCCAGTTTGACTTAATGGTGAAATCAGATCGGGTCTACTTTGTTTAGGTTTTGAGATACAGGGCATTTCTGAAATTTTGCCTTTTTCGTCAGGGCCCTGTAACTTTTTTATTTTCAGACCTACAAAAAAAGTTTAAAGGGGAAAGTTTTAGGTATTTTTAAGTGGAATCCATTGGCGTAGCAAATTTTTTTTTATTGCGTCCCGTTTTTTAGATACAGACCAAACTTGTGTTTTTTTAAATGCAACACCCTGTATATTTCTAGTTAATTCGAAAGAACTTTCAATTCTGGTTACAGTAATATATAATAAATAGGGGTTTATTTGAATTTAAGTACCTTCATTAAACATTCTTATGGTTAAATGGGGGGGAAACGCGTATTTCCATTGATTTAATTCCTTATAAACTACATTGAACTCCTGTTTAATGTTATACTTAATATCTTAATAGTAATATAACCAAATACGGTTATATATAATTTATATTTGTAAAAATATTCGACATTTTTATGTTTCCATAATTTATTATTATCTAGTATTCGGAAATATTTAAATCTTTATATAAAATAGTGTGTTTAAATAAATCAAGAGTTTAATATAGTTTATAAGGAAATAAATCAATGGAAATACGCGTTTCCCTCCATTTAACCATAAAAATGTTTAATAAAGGGGCTTAAATTCAAATAAACCCCTATATAATATATATTACTGTAACCAGAATTGAAAGTTCTTTCAAATTAACCAGAAATATACAGGGTGTTGCATTTAAAAAAACACAAGTTTGGTCTGTATCTAAAAAACGGGACGCAATAAAAAATAATTTGCTACGTCAATGGATTCCACTTAAAAATATCTAAAACTTTCCTCTTTAAACTTTTTTGGTAGGTCTGAAAATAAAAAAGTTACAGGGCACTGACGAAAATGGCAAAATTTGAGAAATGCCCTGTATCTCAAAACCTAAACAAAGTAGACCCGATCTGATTTCACCATTAAGTCAAACTAAAAAAAGTAGCTCGAGGATGTGCAAGCGGTTTTGTTGCGCATCTTGTAGTTTTCGAGATACCCTGGATTCCCATCAAAAATGAACTGCTCTGTACAGTGTCATCGTTAAGAAATATCACCCTCATTAGTTGTTTCAAAATGATTTTAGTTAAAAATGTTAAATATAAGTCTTAAAAAACAGATAATATGAAAACTAACTTAAATGTTATTTATGATGGTATTGAATTAATTTGTACAGAGTGCTCTGAAAAATTAAGACGAGCCCATGAACTTATGTTTATTTTATTGAAACACCCGGATTATGGTTACAGTTTTTGATGGGCAGTATGTAGTTTCTCTCACGAATACATTAATAAAGAGTTTATTGGATATATTACTAATACAAAATAGTAAACCATGGTAATAGTAATAATAATAGTTTACACGGTTCAGTTGCTTAGCCACAAAGAAAATAATTTATCTGACTCATTGCTCTTATTGCTCTTTTTTCTTTGTTTCACAATTATTCAGAGTTATTCTTAATTGGTCTAAAAAGCTCTTGTATTTCTAAATTACAACTTTAAAGGATTAAGCTGATGTAATATTTGTAACTATCTACTAGTAACTTATTATATTTCATTTGTGTGTAAACAACCAAGGTACCCACATCTTTGTTGTAGAATATAATTGTGTAATTTGCAGACATCGGGAAGCACTTTAATCTTAAAACTAATTTACTTGCAGCATATGTGTTGGTAGTACCTATTACATTCATCTTCCAAATTCTCCCACACTTACTAAATAAAGTTTATTGCATCATAAATAATCCCTATAAGTTACAAATTTAATATAATTAGGCACATAAATTCGAGAAAACGCGACGACCGCACATGTGGAAGGAAAATTGGATTATAGGAGAAACGTTCTATTATAGGCCAAAACAGTTGCACGTGCGGTTTACCCTCAAGTGGTGAATTATATACATTTTGAAAAATTTGGCAAGAGAGTTTTTATTTAGTGCTGCATTTGTGCGAAATTTGTATTTCTATTGAAACATGGCCGAAACCACAGTAAAGAAATTTAAATCGTACTTCCACAGACTTAATCTAGTGTAAGGCGTATAGGTCTGCTTTTTTTCAACCCCTCTTGTCAGCAAAACTACTATCCCTTTTTCGTCAAGGAATCGGTAGAGATGAAATTGATAAAATGCATCTAAGAATAAATGAATAAGTACCATCTTCTCAGCCTTGTGAGGTTCCCTGCGTGGGTACCAGCACAAGATAGGCCCAGAATGTGTATTGTTACCGCTAACCCAATACACAGAATGTCTATGGTCGCTGATGAAGATGCAAACACAATGGCAAAGCATACGCCTGAAGGTCTCATCGATATGTCCACATATCCTACCTCCATAGATTGCACAAAATCCTGTAATATATAGATGATTATGGAGATGTCCATATTAACTGCTGTGACAATACTGTTACTTACTCAGTGTGGTAATGAACCTTGGGTTGCTTTTGATGAGTAGTGGAGATTCCCACTACTGAAGAGTCAAATTGAAGACGAAACGAGCTTGAGAGAGCGTCTCATCAGTAGGACGAAGTAGTCCTAGAGGTAATTTGGTTATTAATTTAATCTAGTTGGTTCAAGAAATAGTCCTCAAACCTAAACAACAAAGTTTATTCATTCGTCAATGGTACAAAGGTTGTACCAGTGTTAGACATCTTCTGAGTTCTACAACCCTCGTTTGTTGCACGTTGAATTTTGATGCTTTGCAGCTTTCGAAAACTTGTAAGTAGATTTGTATTGGATATCATACATTTTTCTCAGTATGAGTTGTACCCTTAAGGATATAGCTATTCCCTAGCTGAAATTGTGTTTTGCTCAGGACAGTTGTATCGCAGTTGTCTTTGGATGATATACATGTTATTGTTGCAAAACGAGTTATTATTATCAAACTAGGTGCTCAAAATTCGTCGTATTTGATTGATGTAAATCGTTTTTTGGGGTGTCGGAAACTTATGTCAAATTTTCATCATGCTGCAAGACTCGCTACTTTATCAGTAATTCGCGAATGGGCTGATCTCGATAAACAGAATATTATCAAAGTTATGACGGTCTTGGATGAATCATTTCATCCCAGAAAGTAAACAGTCCAATATAGAATGACACCACACAAATTCTCTGTTCTCAAACATATTCAAAACCAGTCAACAGGCAAGGGGTTGGCTACAGTATTCCGGGATATCCAGGGTCCGTATCTTCTTATTGACCGGAAGACCCAATGCAGAATGTTAAAGCTAAATTCTTTCAAAAACAAGAGACACTGTAAAAATAAAACGGCGAAGTCTATTGAGTAAAGGCTTTCTTCTCTACAGTAATGCTCGTCTACACGTTGTTTCATAATCTGGCTTCTAATCAGATCTTGATTAGATTTATTAGATATAAATGAGGCGATTAAAGGACTAACCCTGAGTATTAGCAGCATTTGGCCTTCAACTCATCAACTTAGGAAGTTAACCGAGATTACCAAAGATCGGGCAAATGTTTTCTAGAAGACAAATGTAGGTGATAGTTTCATTGATTCATCAGCCGCACAAAAATCTCCACCTAAAGTATGTGAATTAATTGACATAGAAGTTACTAGAAAGTTGTCAAGCATTGGGGATAGGACTGGAATTGCCCCATTATATAACATTCCATATCAACGGTTTCAATATTCAATCACTAGTATTAGATATAATACTCAGTTTCGCATATTCGTACCTTTATTTGAGTCTGGTTCTAGATCTGTACCAGCCTAAGTTCTTTTTCTTTACCTACGTTACGTTGAAGAGCAACAAAACTCCGAAACATCGATGTAATGGCAGCATCTTAGTTGTGGCGAAAATTGCATTACTTCCATTATTTATAATTCCATTTCCATCGGTTGCCGTAGTAGTACCATCGTTATTTATTAATTCATTTACATCAATATGTAATATTTATTGTAACGGATCTATTAACGAATTAAAAGGCTGCTTTCCATATTACGCTTTAGGGGTACATACATTTCCAGCATTACTAATAAAATATATCTTATTTTATGAAACGCACTAGCTGTAATTAGTAGAACAAACAAATGGATAATTACAACAGTGCCATTCACGGGACGCCATTAGTAGGTATCATAAAATTATAGATTTCTACCCGCCGCCGCCGCGATATCAGGCATTTAGGCGGTTGTATAGTAAATATAAATCATAGTAATCATTGCGGCGTATGATTGCGGAAACTATACGGAATACGGTACGCGGCGTAATTCGAACTTAATGAACTGTTAAATTGCTAATAGTTTGGAAATATGCGAAATTGTCCTGAGGTTAGACTGGAATCAGCTATTGTACAGGGTGATTCGCTTAAAACTGACCCATCATATTGTCTCGTGAGAGACTCAACATGTAAACTTAAATTCCGATTTCAAAATTTTATTCACTTCAAAAATATACGGGTAGTACCAAATTCTTGCTTTTGTTAATGGAACACCCTATAGATTTAGTAAAAACTAATCTTTGTATACAGTGTGAAAACCAGTGATGGGATAAAATTATTTGTGACAATATTTTAGGGAAAAATGTTGAGGCGGGTCTACTTTCACTCTAAAATATACGTTTATTAAACTAAATTTGAAATATGTAAGATGATTCAGATAACTGCAGTAAATGACCTTTTTTTAAATGTACTTATATTTTATTAAAATCTCCTTGGTGACGGATAATACTCATGCATCAAGTAAATTAATACAGGGTGAAATTTAGAAATTCTTAAAATCCCATGTTTTTTAAAAAACGCTGAAAGTGGTAAACTGAAAAGTCTTAAAACTCTTTTAGTAAAAGATTCTTTTGGTAAAGTAAAGTATCTTTCAGTTTTATAGTACTTTTTATGTTAATAACAAGTTTTAGGACTCTTCACTTAACCACTATCAATGGTTTTTAAAAAATCGTAGCATTTTAAGAATATTCAAATTTCACCCTGTATTCATTTACTTAATGCATACTTAGGTGTTAAATGCCTTTTTCTACAAGCTCTTCAACCAGCCTTCAATAAAATATAAATATGCATTGTTCATTCTATTTCCTTTTAGGATTACACTTGTAAGACAGTAAAAATAGAAAACCAAAGGTATTCAAAATAAATATTAAGGGTACAGTATCAAGCCAAACCTCTAAAGTTTGCCCCAAAAAACTACTGTATAATATGCAATAGTAAGCAAACTATTAAAATTACATTTAATGTAAGAATCTAGAATTTATTTCTTCAATAAAAAACAAAAACAGCAGTTCCATTTTTTGTTTTTTATTGAACAAATAAATTCTATTTTAACAACCAACAACTTTTTCAATATCATATATAAAAATCTAGGTTCGACCGACAGATAGGTATACAGAGAAGGTATACAGGTGAAAAGCGAAACCAGAAATAAGATAAAATGAAATTTAGTATTTAAATATAACTTTGATTCGAAAAAAGTACACGTCAATCAAGAGACTCTAATATCCGAGCTTACATCCATTTTGAAAAGCTGATCCTTTAACATGAGGAAGACAAACAATACTAAAGTAAGTCATAAAGAACATACAGTAAAGCAGGTCCTTTGGAATATTACTGCGATGTTGTTATTAATAGAAAAGTATTTTAACTGATAGGTAGCAAATATTAAAATAAATGCCTTGGAACAAATTGAATTTTAAACTGCCCGGGATGCAAAAATGCCTTTACAAGGCATAGAAGATGAACGTAATAAAACATTAACTTTCAACAAAAAGGTCTACAAAAAATATGGTTGGTTTCTTTCTTTGGTGTCTTATTTTCTACATAGAATAAACTACTAACATCGGTGATAAAGTAGCTCATTCAATATATAACTCTGTTTTTATTTTTCGAAAACTGTACAAGCGGGTAGCTGAAAACTAATTGAAATAAAATTGCTTGTAAAAAATAATTCATATCTCAGATTTTGCCCGGCCAGACTGTTTCGAAGACTCCAAGATAAAAGAAAAAAAAGCCACCAGCACACGAATACTTTTGAGGCCTTCAACCTTGACCTTCAAAATAATCACAATCAGTCACTTAGAGCCACCACCGTATCAAAACTGGCCTAAAATAGAGTGTCAGAACAAAACACAGACAACTCCCATGCGAAGTCAATGTCCAGATTTGTAAATGGACGATCATAAAACTAAATTTAAAACAAATTATTGAAACTGTCTAAAACAAGTTTATTAAATTTTTGCCAATGTCAAGCCTCACTTGACATTGTTGGTATTAGTTTGAAAGCATTTGTTAGTCAGTTTAACAGTTCAGTCAGTTAAACTCATCTGCTTTGATTTTGTTTCCTGATGTAAAATTTTATTAGTTTTTTTTTAAACTAGTACGTTTTTCTCGTATGTGCTGCTTATTGTATTTTGTATTTTATTATTTTCTTATTTTCCTACAATTATTAATTTGTTAATACTATTTTATAATTGTAGAAACATGTAATTGGATTTTGTAACCTGTTTGTTTCGAATCAATAAATAAATAAATAAATAAATCACCATAAAAAAAAGCGTAATTCTTTAATTTTAATATTGTGCTGAGAAATAATAACCGATGATAAAATTTATATTGAACTAGTAATAGTAAGTGAAACTAATAGTAAATGAAACTAACTATTCAACGGTTGCTTCTGCAGTCTCAAACGTAAGTAGGTATATTATTTACGGCTTATTATTTTGTACAAGGACAAACGCAAATAACTAAGCGAAGCATAAACAAGCCAAAGCATATTGAGTTAGGTGGATTAATGATATAAAGCAACTCAAAATATGCTACTCTCTTATATCACTAAGTTCAGAAAACAAAATCCAATTCGTTGCAAGGTTAATTTTCTATTCCTCCCTATCATTTTCCGGAAAAGGTTTTGCAACAGAATTGTGTGTTAATAAATTATAAAGTAAATGATTTCTATTTTTTTTTTCAAATGTTTCATATATTAAACTAATCTGAATACTTCTTTCTATTTTTCTACTTTTTCTGAATTTGTAAATTAAGTTAAATATAAGCTAAATTTGTTTACGATTGTTTGATACAGTCTTTTTTTGAACAGCGTTCTTAAACATCAAATTATATTCTATAGACTACCAGTTCTATTGTAGAAAAATAAGAAGTTGTAATACTGAAATACTAATTTGTTTGATGATGTAATTATTTAGTGTCAAATGAGTAGTCTCATTACAGTAATTAGTGTACTAATACTAGGTTTGCACAGCGTCAGCAATTCGCCGAGCTATAAATTTACCTGTGCAATAATCCTAGAAATATACTGAAGAAATGTCTACAGCAACACAGTTTATGTTCGAAACACTCATATATTCAGTCACTGAATTGTTTCCGCGCAACTGATCCTACAAATTAATTTCCTTGAATCTCTACAACGTATAGTCGTGTGAATTAGGCTTAATGGCAGCATTAACATTAAGATGGGGCTTTAGAGAAACAATGGGGAATATCGTTGTGAGCGTTCACCGCTCGTCAATCTCGTGGTTTATCCGGGAAAACTCGTGGAAATCACCGATACAGCGGTTTGTCGATGGCAAACTGGGGCTGGATAGTCTCGGCAGCCCGGCAAAACGGTGCGCTGGCGCACACTCGAGCCGGCACGTTCGTTACTACAGCTATAATTGTGAGAGTTGAGATGATTGCTTTTTTCCTAGTTTGTTGGATTTCGGCGTTTGATTATTGGGGAGGATATTATGTAATTTGGAAAGCTTTCAGCGAATGCGTTCGCCAATAATGCCTGCAATTCGAAGTGAATTTTTTGACGGGCGGTTTGCGACTTTTAAAGCCGGAAATGACAAATTGCACCGATAATCCAGCAACTCGATTAATTTTTCATTAGTCGCTAGATACAGATGACTGTGATCTTTATGAGTAATTTGACTAGTGATAAATTTAATAGCAGCCAATAGACTAGATATTTTTACCTTTTGCTAAGTCATTCCAAACTCTATGAAATAAAATATTTATTTTTCCCCACAAAAACTCATCAACCATTTTAATTTAAAAAAATGTATTGGTACATCAATACCTGATATTACTGATATGGAATATCTAGTTTTGTATTCTGCTATTCTTCTGCAACCCTTTTTTACCTTTTCAGGTAAAAGGGTTTCGTATTCGGATTTCAGTACAGTTTTGTACCTATCTTTTCCTCATTTCAGAATATTAATTTCCCTGTAACTTCTTAACTCTAAAATTTGTTTCATTTATATGTTCAATGTCATTGCATTATTTTAATTGATGTTCCTGGAAATTACTATCATCTAGATTTCTACCGTCTGTCATATCTACTAGATTATTTATAAATTTGATAATATTAACTTTAGTAACATAATAATTTACGTTAATATTAATAGACTTGTAATTTGTTTAGTAAAATCCCTTCTCTAAATTTTAAATTTGTGTCGCAAACACTGTAAAAAAGTTTGATATTGGATGTTCTTCAAATGACTTCTAGTGGCAAGGTTCAATGCAAGTTTATTAGATAACTGTATTAGAATTATTCTCGATCACATTATTTGCATTGTACAAGCGAACTTAGACAGATCGAACTATCCATTTCATATGTAGTCGTACCAAATTCTTTGAATATCTTCATATCTGAATATGAAGTTGTGTAAGATTTTGCAATATCTGTTAATAACGTTATGGTGCAACAATAACCATCAAGCCATTTTCTTCAAAAAAGAACGGGCGAAAAATTCCAAAGGCGAATACTGCGTGTAATTTCTGAGGATTTTCCGTCGTCCAGTTCAAGTTCTGTTTGTTAACAAAACCTGACAGGAGAAAAAGAGCTTCGTCTGACATCAGCAAGGAACTAGTGATATCAGGATTCTCAGCAAATATTACTTCGAAATACTCGCAAAAGACAAACCATACTCAATATACAATCTCTACAAGCAAACGTTTTCGTACGACTTAAATTTTATATGGATAGAATTGTATCTATGTCTTTCATCGAAAGACCGAACCGAACATTTTCGGTTTAACATATTGAGTGCTAATGCTTGTCGTTTAGCCGATCATTTAGGTCTTTCTAGGACAAATGCTGTTATCCTTTCAGCATTTTTAGCAATTTTAAGCTATGCAGACTTTAAGCTCTTCCAATTGGTTTTGTCTAACTGCTGGAGGAAGCCCAGTCATGTGAAAGAAGCTTAAATTAAAATGACGGAGAAGTGATGTAGGGTTTACAATAGAATTGTTATTTTTAAAATACGGTCAACGACATAAGAACCAGAGCTCCATTTTCAAAACCAACTGACTTTTCTCTCAGAAACTTTGACAACTGACATAAATTGCCATTTATTGCGAACGCATGGGAACTTGATTTGAATTTATATTATATTATAGGTATTTTGAAATGGGTGAAGTTTGAAAATAGATAATTTATTCTACTTAACCTTGTATCTTCTTGCCCCAATATTTTGCTGCAGTTGACCATCTTGTTCTTCCATTCCATTAATTGTTAGTAATTAAATTTACCATTTAGTTTGAATACTTAGTTGTTTTAAATTTTTTGTTTTGGCAGAAGTATATTCTGACTATGATGACTAAGGTTTATTTATTATCCCATCTTTTAAACCTCTCATGATGTTAAATATCTGCTTGAAGAATGTTGAGCGTAGTAATTAAGAATTCGTCCCGAGCTAATATCTTTCTCGTACCAATCTGTTAAAATCGTTTGCTCATTAGTTTTAAGTAACAGCATATCTAGAAATGGTAATTTATTATTGGCTTCAGTTCTGAGCCTGAATTGTAACCCTTCATGACAAACCTTGAAATGATTTAAAGTATTACTAACTTCATTTTCTAAGAATTGCCATAACCATCTACCTGTACCTGGCATCATCTACCTGTATTTTTTCATTAATGTAGGTCAACATACATTTTTAATAAAAGTACAGCATTGAAAATAGAATGTACCTACAACTTTTCTATGAAATCAATATAATATACCTAATATACCTACTTATTGCACCGCTTATCAACTTTTCCGGTATGTCAGCGAATACTGTAAATCGGTTTACTAACATCCTGAAAGAGTTGATAAAAGTAATAAGTATAAGGAATATGAATGACAGGAAATTGTTTGACTTCTACAATTTGTTTTGTATACAGAACACAATAGTACTTAGATGTGATTTTATGATCACATGCATAGAAGTGTAAATCAAGTCATTTTTAGTTGTAACGCATCTATTCTGATTCTTATGCGGGACCTGCATGTTCTGTAATAAATGTGAGAGTAATAATAATAATTGGTACATAAATACATACATTCGCCTACACAGGGTGGCTAAAAATAGATGACTTACTAGATTAATTCAAGGGCCACTACGGTTTAAATTTTGATTTTTAACGTCCAAATTATAAGTACATATAAATATTAGCAACAATTGGACGAGCCGGTGGCGCAGGGTTTAGTGCCTTCTCGATCGCTCAGCCTAGAGGTCGTGGGTTCGAATGCCTAGTCCACTCGTAGATTAAACCTTGTTCACAGGAGTGAGTCGGTAACCATCCTGGCATTGGTCTAAGATGGGAAGAATGTTAGCTTGGTGTTAATGTGCGAGAGATTTAAAATCGGTTAATTTTTGACAATCCTCCTAACTTACCAACCCAAGTCGTTCTTGAGGTGCAAATGAAGCCTACTGATTAATAATATGCCGCTCCATCTCCCACACAAGTCTAAGACTTCCAGGCTATTCCTTGCGAATAGAATGAGAAGTAGATATAATAATAATAATAATAATAATAATAATAATAATAATAATAATAATAATAATAATAATAATAATAATAATAATAATAATAATAATAATAATAACAATAATAATAACTTTCTTACCCACTTACAGGACTATAATAGAAAATTGTTCAATAAAAATAAGTAAATAATGTGACACAAAATCAAACTTAAAAAAGTAATACAAAACTCAAAGATGAAGAATAAAAACATAAACATAGGAATACAGAATCATAGATTAGAAAAAGAATAGAAAAGAATTTATTAACATAATAATTATTGGCAGCTACAGTTGATTTAAACTAGAATTATGAATATCACATCTATCTGATATTAAATTGAAATTGTGTGTCATATTGTAAATTGGGAACATCAACATTATGTTTGTTCTACTAGGAGAACAGTAAAATGGCATAGTACTTGTACTAGATTGACGGGGTACTAAAACGTTTATTTGAGATAAAATATTTGAACAGTCAACCTTACCATGCAATAAATTATGTAAAAACCCAAGCGATGAAATAAACCTTCTGTGTTCTAACGATGCGAAATTAAATCTACCTAACAATAAATTATGATCAACTCCACGCTCTGGGTAGTAACAATCTACTCTATAGGCAACATATTTCAAAAATTTCTTTTGGATCTTCTCCAAATCATTTATGTAGGATATATAATAAGGAAACCAGATCAAGGAACAGTACTCCAGCTTAGATCTAACAAAAGCGCAATATAGTAATTTCAAGGTATCTATATTATTGAATGATTTACTATTTCTAATGACAAAACCCAAGGACAAAAAAAATGATTTCTGAAGCTTAGAGTTTCATCAAAAATAACCCCTAGATCTTTGCTAGATTTACACCTTTCTAAGATTTCAGAATTGATCTCATAATAAAAAATTACAGTATTTACTTTTCTACTGAAGGTAATCACTTTACATTTCGCTACATTTAGGTCTAGCTTATTTTTATCTGACCAGATTTGAAGCCGTGATAAATTTAACTGTAATTTTAACAGTCCTCTATGTTGTTGACTACACAAAAAAGTTTAACATCATCAGCATAAAGAAACTTGTCACACTGCAAGATGTCAGCAAAATCGTTAATGAATAAAAAGAAAAGCAGGGGACCCAGATTAGATCCCTGCGGTATGCCAGAAGTTGTTGCATAAATCCTAGATTTATATTATTATTACTATATTATTATTACTATTATAATTGTATCTTTTTTAATATTAACTTTTTTGAAGTCAGTTCTTCATGTTCATTTTGTTTTAATTCACATATTCCGGATATCCTTCCTGTTCAGTTTTTCCTGTAACTCAAACATTACAGTGGAGTAGGTCGCCGAGTGCTGGATAATATAATATATAGATTAGAACACTATAACTTCGTATAATCTGCAATAATCAAGTAGTTCAACATTCTCAACAACACGTTCCTCGTGAATAATGTGTCCTGAAAGGCGAGAACAGCGCATTACTAGGTACTCCCGTTACGTTAAGCTACAGTATTCTCAGCATCCAACGATATGATAAACGCGGTTCAATTGTTTAAGTTGAGTTAGAATTAAACCTCTGACTGACAGAGGCAGGTAACGTAAGTCTTCAGGGATATACTGTTTGTTGTTAAATTAGTTTTCCAGCTTTTCCTGCAGTAAGTTTACTGCAGTAGTTGTAATGTAACTAATTTTAGATAGAATTACGATTACTTACTTAGAAGTTTGCGTTAATTGTCTCATGGTGGATGTATTGTTTTAATGTAGTGAATTTCCGAGGAGTTTCTGGCAAAACAGTGGTTGAAGTTTGGAGGGGAATATAATACTGTTGCGGGAGTTTGATTTATATGAGTGTTGATTGTTATGCGTCCAATTACGAAACTCTTTATAGGGTTATTAAATGAGTTTATAAATTTTAATGCTACAGTTGAAATTAGTTAGTCCCTGAATGTTTGAGGTCCCTAATATAACTTTTGAAAGCTGCCACCAATGACTGTCATATATAGTGAATATATCTCATTTACAGACATATTTTTCAATGCCAATTTTGGATCTATACCAAATTTTCGATTAAAAGTGTGGGATTCTGATAGATGACGGGTGTTTTTAAGAATATTTACGAAAGAATAGGCTTACCACCTCACAAAAATATATAGTGTCATGACAAATTCGGCGTTGTACAGGGTGCCCCTATTTCGAGCTTAAACATGGGCATCTCTCTTTTCTCTTTCTCGCTCTTTTCCACAGCACGCTCCATAAAACAATTTTTTTGATCTAGAATCGCTATTTTTCATTCAAATGCCAAATTCGGCAAACCGCTGATATCAGACTTCAGAGCTCTATCCAACCATAATATGAAAATTCAATATGATGTCCATAAAGAAAAAGTTGACAGTCGAATTTTCAAAATGGAGACTCCTGTTGTAAAAAGCAGATGCAATATACTTATCTTCAGAGCTAAGAAATATATTAGATGTCACCCTCTAAGACGGCATTTACAAAAATTCACTTTACTGGACAATATATTTTACATAAATCCTTACCTTACAAATCCGCCATACAATACAATACCTTTATTAATCCAATTGATCATACACATGATATAGGACAAGTCTGTTGTTTACAAAAAGCTTTGAAATTACAAACACAAAGTAAAATGGAACAAGGTACAAAATAGTCTAGATGTATGTTATACGAGTATATACACATAAACATACGTACAGGGTGGGCCGTATAAGAGTGCGTATCCCCTTATCTCAGAAACTATGTGAGATAGAAAAAAAGTTTGATATAAATGTTGTTTGCGTTAAAGATGTCGGTATTTTTTTAATATAGTTATATTTGTAGCTCTTCAATATACAGGGTGATGAACTAAACTTATCTTTTTTTAAATGGAACACCCTGTATATTATTACATTTTTGAAAAGCTCTTCAAAAGACTTGTTCAACGATATATAATATGATGGGTCTGTAGCCAACCGTTTCGGAGCTATTGACTGTTATCTTCAGGAAATAGCCCATATTAAAATCGTGCTAGAAAAGTTAATAATTAAGTTTTTGAGCATCAACTTGCGCCAAGAGAATTCTAATTTTATTTACTTTATTATGTAATTACTCAATATTCAGTTTAAAAAAAAATTTTTACCGTGTTGCCACATTTCGAAAACCATAAATTTACACGATTTTTTCAAATGAAACACCCTGTATATTGTTACATTTCTAGAAAGCCCTTCTATCGACAAATTCAGAGATATATGATATGATGGGTTTGGGACATCGTTTCTGAATGATTATCCTCAGAATATCGTATTTTAAGATAATACTCAATAACTCCGAAACGGTGAGCATCAGACCTATCATATTATATATCATTGAACTAGTCTTTAGAAGGGCTTTCTGAAAATATAATAATATATAGGGTGTGGCATTTAAAAAAAGTATTATCTTCGGGAAATAGCCAGTATTAAAATCCCATATTCTGAGGATAATCATTCAGAAACGATGTCCCAAACCCATCATATCATATCTCTGAATTTGTCGATAGAAGGGCTTTCTAGAAATGTAACAATATACAGGGTGTTCCATTTGAAAAAATCGTGAAAATTTATGGTTTTCGAAATGTGGCAACACGGTAAAAAATTTTTTTTAAACTGAATATTGAGTAATTACATAATAAAGTAAATAAAATTAGAATTCTCTTGGCGCAAGTTGATGCTCAAAAACTTAATTATTAACTTTTCTAACACGATTTTAATATGGGCTATTTCCTGAAGATAACAGTCAATAGCTCCGAAACGGTGGGCTACAGACCCATCATATTATATATCGTTGAACAAGTCTTTTGAAGAGCTTTTCAAAAATGTAATTATATACAGGGTGTTCCATTTAAAAAAAGATAAGTTTAGTTCATCACCCTGTATATTGAAGAGCTACAAATATAACTATATGAAAAAAATACCGACATCTTTAACGAAAACAACATTTATATAAAACTTTTTTTCTATCTCACATAGTTTCTGAGATAAGGGGATACGCACTCTTATACGGCCCACCCTGTACATTACTAGATACATTTTGTAGTTACAGTTACAAACTTTTCTTCCATTTAAAACATTAAGTATTCATCTACTGAGTAAAAAGCTTTTAAAACGAGATAATTTCTTACAGTTGACAAACATTTTTTGTGATTTACAATTTGTTTTATTTCACTATTTAATTTATTATACAGGATGGAGCCGGCATAATATGGATTTTGTTTATAAAGATCAAGTCTATGTATTTCGTATTGAAAGTCAGATCCATGTTTAGTTGAGTAATTATGATGTTGATTTAGGAGATTGAATTTGGAAGGATTATTTTTTACAAATTTTAAAATTTCTAAAATGTATAAACAAGGCAATGTTAAAATTCTTTGTTTTATAAAGAATGGCTTACATGATTCTCTAAACTGTAGTCCAAGCATTGACCGTATGGCTCTTTTTTGTAGAATAAATACTCTTTCAGATGATGTGGAGTTACCCCAAAAAATAATTCCATATCGAAAACCTGATTCCATATTAGAAAAAAAAATGATTTTACTGTGTGCTCATTGGTGATATGGCGTGATATGATATCTCTTTAAAGCGAAACATTCACTAGCACATTTATTGCAAACCATGTTTATATGTACTTTCTAATTTAATGATAAGTCAATATGTATCCCAAGAAGTTTAAAGGAGGTTACCTGCTGTATAGTTTCCCATTCATTTGACTCGATAAATAATTGGCTGATATAGGATGAATATGTAACGAGAAAGTTTTGTCCTGATTCATTGTTAGTTTTTTGCCTTTAAAATAATCACTTAGTAAATGAATGTTCGATGTTAGTTTGGATCTTAACGTTTCTAAATCGTTCTCACCTATAGCAATGGTTACATCATCTGCATATACGGTTGAAAAAGCGGATAAATTTATATCCAAATCGTTAATATAAAGTAAGAATAATAGCGGCCCGAGAATACTTCCCTGCGGTACCCCAATTTCAACCAGTAGTTCGTCCAATTTCCCACCAAAATAAGACGACAATAATTTCCTGCACGTTCCATGGGGTCCATACTGTTCAATATTATTTAAAAGGATAAAGTGATCCACGCAATCGAAGGCTTTTGACAAGTCAATGCCATAAATTCCATAATACAGAAAATGTTAGTCCTTACTTTACAACATGCAATATACTTAGCATCTCTTCTTATACCTCTTCTCTCTTTTTTCAATGCCTGCGCCTGGACTTTGACTGGGACCAAAAGACGTCCGTGTTTTGAATTGTAGAATTACACATCATAGGAATTTAATTATGTTATTGCTCTTGCTGCTTGCGAGATTTATTGCACGTATTCAAGACACCCTGTAAAAAAAGTATCTACATATCTAAACTCTTTTTCCACAAGATATCTACAGCCTTGTAATAAATAAATTCGAAAAAGTCTGCGCTGTAGTTAACATAATATTCAGGAGGATTTATTGAATGCCGGCCGGAGGCAGAGCGATCCTCATCAAATTACTGTCAAGAGAGTATGTGATATTAAAATATGTTTTCTGTACTGCAAACACAAAATGAGGTTATAAATCATACAACTCGAAAGTGTCATTTATCTTTTCCTATAAATTAAACCGTAGATCGTGGAAGAGATTTCTTTATTATATCCGTGCGGGTAACGTACCCCACGTCAAAGGTGTAACGAAAATTTCAACAGAATATGTTCGAACAGAACAACACTATTAGTAAAATAAATCACAAATAGGTAATATTAGTCTTCTAATTGATAAAATTAAAATTTGACATTTATAGTATTGTAGGTAGTGGGGGAAAATCGATATATCTAAGCAAATACACAAAAATCTAGGATTTTTCTGTGTGTGACTTGAAAGACAGGTACTGCATGTTTTTTATTTTAATTTTTGAACTTAATTTTTATAAAGTGGATACTCGAAGCGAATGGTTCTTTATGAAACATCGTGAAAATAATTGTTTTGAAAAAATATTGATCTCATTTAGATGTTCCAAGAAATATATAGAAAACACTCTATATACTAGTATTTCGGTTTATTAGGCCTTTTTCAATAGAGTAAATGTCTATTACTAAATGTTTCCAAGCGCGTTTTCTTTATTTATTTGTTTACGAGCATCTACCCCCGACTGATCCCACCATCTGGTAAAGCCCGAGTTTTTAGTACCTTTTCTAAGAAGGGCGAAAGCGTAACATCTATCTGATCATTCGTATTACAAGGATTTATAATTAAAGATTTTTCAATTTCTAATTTCTCTAACAGATGTAAACGCTCTAACAGATGCTAAGTGCTCTAACAGATCTAAGCGGTTTCTAAATAACGCAAAAAATTCAGGATTTTCGACGCATTGTAGAGAAAACAATCATTTTATAGATCAGAAAAATATAAAGGTACTGCATCGTGAAAAGAAAGGAAAGCGCTTAGATCTGTTAGAGCAATTAGAAATTAAAAGATCTTTAATTATAAATCCTTGTACTAAGAATGATCAGATAGATTTTACGCTTTCGCCCTTCTTAGAAAAGGTACTAAAAACTCGGGCTTTACCAGATGGTAGGATCAATCGGGGGTAGATACTCGTAAACAAATAATGAACGAAAACGTGCTTGGAAACATTTAGTAATAGACATTTACTCTATTGAAAAAGGCCTATAAGCCGAAATACTAGTATATAGTCTTATTTATAGAGTGTTTTCTAGGTATACATTTCTTGGAACACCTAAATGAGAACAATGTTTTTTCAAAACAATTATTAATTTTTATATCAATATTTAATATTTTATTACATTTATGTACCTACTTTCATAATTCTCATATATCAGTTTTTGTCAATTTTTAGTTCGTTAGTTTAAATTTATATTAAACAGATTGCAGTTGTTATCATTGGAAAATTATCTGTTATTATTTTATTATTATTATCATGTCATATTAGTTTATATAATTTTCCTTTACGATCGTGCTCTAAATACTTCCTGTTTCATGTAAAAACACCTTGGCTCCTTTGAAGAGGAGAACCGACCTGGAATTTCAACTCTACCAACTCATACATTATGTTCGTGCTTTTAATTGACAGGTGGAATATTCCCACAAGAATTTTTGAACAACAATTTATCTTTTAAAACCTCCCTTGGAATGGTTAGGAGTGAATCTCACTCACCCTGTAATTTTACAAACCGCATTCCAGAATTTCGCGCACCAACATTAAATTTAGGGTAGTAAATACCTCCCACGGCATCCATTCTAGCTAATTATGACTAGAAAAATGAATTTTCGTACCAGAATGTTACCTTTATAAATCCCCCCTTGCAGTGTTTGGGTTACGTACTTGGGCTAAAAAACATTTAACGAGATAGAAATGAGAAAATAGTGTGAAAGAAGGCTTCCATTAAGGGTGATAATCTTATGCGCCCTAAATCACATCCTCACGTTTGCCTCTCCCGGGCTCTCGCACTAATCTGGGTCCCTTTTAAGCCAAGGCTAGTCGTCAACAAGGACCAAACACCTTTCCTCTGCAATGCTCCATTAGCCAGGGCTGAATTCTCGCCCGGCCGAGCTGACGCTGTTTATGCTACAAACAGCTCCTAACAGCACTCTCAAATGTTTGCCGTACCTACCAATAAGCAGCGCCTAGTCGAGTGCAAATAATTAGTAAATTTGAACAGGCGTTGCCATGTTCTAGCTATTAATCATACATTTATAAGGTAGGGTTACCGTAGCGTACTGTTTTGTACGGCCGTAGTTTACTGAAGTGCTGCAGATCATAGAGATGTGGGTTGAGGGAAGGGAATTACAGAAATACCCAGTTTATCCCTAAGAAAAACATTTGGTATATAAAGTATATGGTTTTTGAATTGATCCGTTTGCGACGGTCCGTATAACAACCTAGAAAGTCAAAACAATTCAGACACATCGTTTTTAAGTTTTTCTTTTGTATGGAGCGATGGCCGATCTGATCGTGCTCAAAGCTCAACGAGGTATTCGTAAAAAATATCTTGTTTCCACAATTTTAACAGTAACTTTTCGTTAATGAGTACAGTAATAGTAGTTTAAATCGGTTTGTGGATCTCTGGCAGCTCAGAAACGGTTATTCTTATTAATGGGTTTTCTATCTAATTGCAAATATTTCAATATCCAGTTGCCAAAGTGTGAAACCACGTTTTTAATCTTTGGGAGTCTGGTAGTTAATCCGCTCAGTAAAACTGAGCGGAGGTGGTGATAAAACGACTAGTGCTCTAACTACCTGGTAAACTATAAACAATACAAATAAATAACTATTGTCATAAATAATTTCAATCACAATAATAACAACAACGACCTATAGCCGGAAACTGACGTCATTTCACTGAAACTTCACTCCACCAGCTAGTCTAGTTACTTGGCTGAAGCAGTTGAGTGTTTCAGCTATTTAGTGTTTAGGCTATAAAACTTATTGTCTAACTGTTAATTTATCAGGAAAACTGGGCTTGAATATTGGTAAAACAGTAGAAGCGGTTTTGGTTCCAAACCTTCCTTAAACCTTTCTCTGAGTGAATAACATAACGACAAGACAAAAAACAGTACTCAAAGTGATCTATTCAAAGTCTGATCAAATTTGATATTCAAGGGATCTGAGGTACCTACTTCTGGGTAAAAATTAGAATTCAACTAAGGATTATAAGAAGTAAGAAGTGAATTACCTGAAATTAAACAAATAAAAGTATTTAATTGAGTCGTGTTCGTTCATTGATAGTTATCATTTGTGGTATGTAACTACTTCCAGATCTAATAAAAATTGTAACAAAAGCTCAAGTTTCTAAATTATTGTCACCCAAACGTCAATGTCAAGTTATGGTTTTATATTTTTTGGAAATTCAATGTTTTTAGAATGTACCTACCTAATAATCCGCTATGGACTTAAATTGATGGAATTCGTAGAATTACTTCTGGTTCTTTAGGGAAGATGTCAGTTCAATCATAAGTACCCTTTAAATGCTCTAGTTTACCAGGTTTATGGTAACGTTTTGAGAATATCGAGCAATGCAACTAAACTCGTAAACCCCCTGGGAACGGAACAGTGTTTAGTAGAAAAAAGCACAATTGCAATAATAACAGTCAAGTAATTGATGTGAACTATGGGGATCTAGAAGGATCTCAGAAATAGACACCATTCGTATGTAGGTATATATTGAAAAGCAAGAACGAAATAGCTTGGTTTTTCGGGGAATTTTCCGGTTATACGACCAGTTACAAAGTAAGTCGTAATGGCCGCCCATTTTATGATGAGCATAAGAAGAGTTTTAGGTTGGTAGAAATTAAGTACTTTTTCACTGTATAAAGCTAAGACAACATAACTAAAATATGTCGGAAGGAGGGACATTTTCTAACGGCCAATGGCAATCCTTGATTTAGAATTAAAAGCAAATGGGCTTCACTTTGAAATTTTCTAGAAAATATGATCAGTTTCATTCATTCATTCATTCATTCAAGAAGTTCATTCACATTTATTGTTTATTAGTTTTATATCCATTCTATTTCCGGAGTTGAGTAATTAAAACGGTTTAGAGAGCATTAGCAGTTATTAATTAACTCTCAAAATTAATTCACTTTTTTTGTTATTAAAAATTCTTACCAAAACTTAAGTGTTTTCATTCAGATCCTCCTAACTACCGTCTCAGTGATGGAATATAGGAAATATACATGAAATACATACATCCATCGTGGCCCAGGATAAGATAACCTACTCTAAGTAGAGAAACCTTTTTATAGGTAGATCAAAGCATATCTCGAACCCAACGACAGAGAGATTGATTTAATATTAAAATTAGGCTCCCTTTAGAAATAAATCAGTAAACAAGCAACGTTTCGTGAAGCCCCTGTAAAGTACAACGAGCATCAAGTTACAGAATTGGACGTTTTAATGTTCTGAAAGAATAAGTGAAGCTCTGGGTAATTTCAGTTTGTTTTATTGTAGTAAACGGTGTACACGACCGACAACATAAATGCTATTCCTTGAGATAAAAGTATCTATATTGAAATATGAATACGTTTTATTTCAGATTCCGTTTTTAAAACGATGTGTTACAAGGCTTTATAGACCTCACTCAGTCGAAGTCCTGATGTCTCTAGAGTCCTTCCCAAGACGACACTTGGAGGTCCTTCAGGCCGACACCGGTCCTTTTCAGGGCATACTCTTACAACTCTATAGGGAATGTGTTGTTTTTGTGAGAGAGAATCTAGAGCTTTTGCATCGCTGAAAGATAAGGGACCGGCAGCAGACGCCTTTGTACTTTTTGCTGCGAGTACTTATTGGTTAGTCGCTAAGATAAAAGGGAATTTATGTAGTGAGCCTGGAGAGGGAGAGAAGCGAAGTACAACCACCCATCGGGCCCTTAAATGAATTGTTGCCGAGAATTGTTATCAAGTGGTTTTGATACACGATCTGAGTTATTTTTTTATTAATAAGAGTAAACGATAAAAGGTTCATTACGAAAACTATTATGAAACGACTGCAAATGATGAAAAACTAAACGTACTTGTTCTGTGTAAAAGGTTTATATTACAAAGTAATGGTTGTTAAACATGGTTTGTACTAGATCAGGATAGAGTGTATATATCGACATTACCAGATACTTTATATTTTCTTTTCTCAATAGAGTGAGAAAGGCCTAACAAACCGAACTACTAGTATATAGAGAGTTTTGTATATATTTCCTGAAACATATCTATAAATAAGAACTGTTTTTTCAAAACAATTATTTTCACGATGTTTCATAAAGAACCATCCGCTTTCAGTATCCACTTTAAATATATACATAGTTATCGGCGTATATAGGTACATCATCTTCAATTACAATAGGTTGAATTTCTGAAAGAACTAATTAAAATTAGTAACTAATTGAAACTAATTAATAAATATTAATTAAAACTACTTAATACATAACAAAAATTGTTTTGTATACCTGATTTATCCTATATTTTAACTCACCAATATAATTAGTTTAAAATTTAGTAGAGATATACCTACTTTAGACGTATACTGTGTAATACAGCGGCAAGCCAACTACGTAACTTTAAAATTTACCTATCTTAGAGTTGACAGTATTATGTTTAGAAGAAAACTACTTTGATACTATTATTGTACTCGACTCAACATTTTTGTCTTTTGCAGTTCCTTTTCGACGTTCACAGAAAAGTAGGAAAACCTCCCAGAAATCCTTATATATCTTGAACTAATTTTAATTGTCCCTACGCTTCTATCATGAATGTTATTTGGCACAATCCAGTAGCTCTAGAGTACTCTTGACCGTCGGATCTTGGGAAATATGAGATTCCAGCCTAAGTTATAAACCTGTTAGCACCGACTTTTCTGAGCATAAAATTACAGCTCGTTACTCATCCTGGATTTGACAGTTACCAATAACTCCCCGTGATTAATTGATTCACCAGCTACATCTAGACGAAATGAGTTTACTTGCACAGTAGTTCGTATCGGTTATATCGGTACACGTCAAGCCCGGCGAAACAATTACCAACTGAACATCGGAGGGAGATAATGTGCTGACCAACGCAGAGACCGCATTACATTCCACAACCACAAATCAAGCTAATGAAAAGGCACGACATGTACAAAATCAGCGACTAGTTGTGCTGTAGAGTAAATGGCGAACCTACATAACAATGATTAGCTGGCGTGTGTTAAAATAGTTTAGGTGGATACGTTTGACTGTCTGGTTAACTGTTACTTGTTAGTGCTGCCTTGACCAATCTGTTTACAGTTGGACATTAACTGAAGAGGCATAAATCTATTTTTACAGCGACTTACTCGTCTGCCCACAAGATATGTGATATATAATATCTCTATCCCTCATTCTTATCGTAATGATGAACCCGAAAGTGTGGGACTAGTGTGGAGGAGGGAACGGTATATTATTATTTTGCGTACCGCAAGTGCGTCCAGGAACGGCTTACGACGTTAGTCTTAACTACTCTTTACTACGTCTTAGTAGAAGACTAAGGGAAGTCTTAAAAACCTTGTTAATTAAAGTGACAGTAGGTTGTTTAGCGATTTATATAGATTTAATATTACAGATTTGTCGCGTCGTCAAGTGCGAGGAACGATTGAAAACCTGGCCTGTTTAACCTCTCGATTGTGGAGCTCAATATTTACTTATACCGGGATATCAAAAATTATCTTGGTCAAGGGTGGTTGTGGAATGTAAAACGTGTGTCTTACTTTAAATTTTTGAATATGTTTTGTTGTGTCAGAATCTGTCAAGTCATTGTGCTGAAATTTTCTAATCCAGTTTTTGAATCATGCCTCTTACCACACAGCACAAAATTTTCATGATTGAAGCCTATTTTCGAACGGGTGCGCTAGTTAATGGAAATTGGCAATACAGTCAACGTTTGTGTTTGGATAATTTTCGAGAGCACTTCCCAAACGTGGCAATATTACCGGACAATTTTTATGCGTGCCTTACAAATTGTGTTGAAGTGTTTCGCGAAACTGGTTGTGTGATTCATAAAAAAGGTGCTGGTAGACCAAAAGTTCGTACAGAAGAAGTTATCAATGACGTTCGTCAACGTATGGAAGAGGAGCCTGCAAAACCTTTGAAACGTCTTTCTCAGGAAATTGTACTTTCTTATGGAACATGTCATAAGATTTTAAAGAAATACTTGAACATGCATCCATATAAGATGCAAGCACATCAAGCTCTTCTGCCCGCAGACCACCCCAGACGCCTTGCTTACTGCCATTGGTTTGTCAATAATTTAATGAATGACGATCTTCTGGACTTAACTTTTTTTTCTGACGAAGCGTGGTTCCATCTTTCGGGATACATCAATTCTCAAAATATGCGAATGTGGAGCAATGATAAGCCTCATGTTTTTACTGAATCGCCACTACATGCTCAAAAAATTGGTGTTTGGATGGCAGTTTCTCGCAGAAGAATAATTGGGCCAATTTTTTTCGATTTCACCGTCAACGCAGAAAGGTACAGACACAACTTTTTGGCTGAATTTGTGCAACAGTTAAACGATGATGAACTTCGGTACGGTTATTTCCAGCATGACGGTGCAACAGCACATTGCAGAAAGTGCAGACGGTGCACAGCAGAAGTTGAGTTTCCTCCGAGATCACCTTATGTGACAATTATGGACTATTTTATATTTCCTTTTTTCATAGCATGAGGAGGCGCGTCAACTTGTGCATCGAACAAAACGGGGGACATTTCCAACAATTACTGTAATTTAGTTTTTCTTGTTACTAAAACCGTTATTTCATAATTTGTAGTTCATTATTGTTTTACAACTGAAATAAATAGGTATGAAATTTGTAGGTTATTGTTGATGTCAGTGTGACAGTGACATAATTATTTCAAATTTAATTATTATGCCCACTAGCAGTCGCCATTTTACAAATCTAAACGTAATAAAAATAATATTCAACAGTTTCGTTAGATTTAAGCTTGAATTCGCCTTATTTATATGGTATCCTCGCTAGAATTACAATATTGACAGCATCGAATCTATTCAGCGTAAATACCTAAAACTACTACAAGTTTTTTTAGGTGTGATGGAGAACATCCAGCAATCCGCACACGTACAGTGACATTTTTTGCTTTTCTATTTGCTATATATTATTTCTACTTTATTTATGTGCATTATTTTTCATACCCTCCTGTTCTATAATTGTGTTATTCCTGTTGAAGTTTGTAAAATAAAATAAAATATACTCGAATATACTTACTCATATTTTCTTATATAAAAATATTTACATTTTCAGAATATGGGGCCTTATCTGAGTATTTCACTTGTGCAGATAAGTAAAAGTCGTATCTTCACGGGGCCAGGCGGTTTTAATACTTGGTACTCTAAAATCGTTTCGCCATTTTCCAAATTAAAAGGACTCATTCTGCGAGATGAGAAAAGGTATGTTAGCTTTGGGGATTAGGGATTTGAGCGCCTTATTATTTTAGTCCACCCAGAGTAGCTACACGGAATGGGCCTTTGCAAATTACTTATTTAATTCGTTTATACCCGGCTATAGAAATTGGGCGGGCAGCAGCTTAAAATGCTGTTGAAAAATGCTTAACAAGATTTGATGGCGGATTAATTTATACTGAGTTTGGTTAGGTAAATTAGATGTGAAATATTAAATAGGTCTAAAGCAGATTTATTAATCTAGATATCTCCATCTTGACGTTAAAACGGCTTGAAATGTACAGAGTGCCCATTATCTATGTCCTTATATGGCTAACTTTGTTAATAGTGGAGATAGAGAATTGGTTAAATTAGCAAAATTGGGCAGAATTACAAGAGGAATTCAGTGCCTCCTCTTTTCGAGATATTTAGATAAAACTAAAAATCGCCAAAATTTTTAAACTCGAATATCTCGAAAACTATAAAAGATACAAATAATATAAAAATACTCTGTGATAGTGTTTTTTACGTGGAATTAAGCGGTGATATTGAAAATTTCACGGGCATCTTAGTTTTGAAAAAAAAATAAAGTTATGTTTTTTTAAATGGCAACCATAGTTGGCTATGGTATCATTAAAAAGTTTATTTTTTTCTGATTTCAAAAATATACCTAATATTTAATAAATCGTTTTTTTCTTCGTTTGTGTACATTTCACGTTAAAGATTTTAATATGAACGTTTAATTTTGACATGTATAATATGATTTTAGTGTGATCTGACATTGTTGTTTACTGATCTACATTTGTTTTTCATAGCTTACTATGTTAATAAATTATTTGTTCATTACAGTAAACTAAAGAAAAGGTATATTAAATATTATATTTTTGAAATCAGAAAAATAAGCTTTTTATTGATACTATAGCCAAACTATGATTGCCTCTTAAAAAACATAACTTTATTTTTTTCCTCAAAAACTAAGATACTCGTGAAATTTTCAATATCACCGCTTAATTCCACGTAAAAATCACTATCACACAGTATTTTTATATTATTTGTATCTTTTATAGTTTTCGATATATTTGAGTTTAAAAATTTTGGCGATTTTCAGTTTTTTCAAAATATCTCGAAAAGTTGAAAATTAAAATTAAATCTAAAGGAGGCATTGAATTCCTCTTGTAATTTTGCCCAATTTTGCTAATTTAACCAATTCTCCAGCTCCACTATTAACAAAGGTAGCCATGTAAGGAGATAGATAATGGGCACCATGTATTGCATACATTTTGTATTGAATTTTTTATGAAAAATCATAAACAATGTAAAAATCAAAAATAATATAATGAACTGAAATGATCTAATATATTAAATTACAAAGTATTCCTATAAAGCAAAGTCAAGAAATGTTTTGAAACTTTAAAGTTAAAATGAACTGAGTAGTAACTTTTAGTTAGTACTGTGGTTATAAATATCAAAGTATTAACAATTCTGTAAACAAATGACTCTGAATGTGACCTCTGGGGTATCACTCACATCCCGTTTGGTTTAACTTCTTGTAAAACTTTCATGCCCTATATTATTCAGTGGTTATAAGCAGGGAGCGAACTTGGTGGTGGGTAACGAATGAATATCTGCTTGCTGGCCGCTGCAGCGGTTTTTTATCTAGTAAATATATAATGGTAACCGCAGGTCTCAGCCATGAAATATTTTTAGTGCCTCTCGAATTTATGAAATATTTTTAGTGACGCTCGAATTTTATTTTTCATCCTGTATTTACTTCAGCAATATTTGGTAAATGATCACGTTACAATTAATTATTGATGGAGAAATTATTACTCAACGATATTTTGTTGCAATAACATATTTAGTTTACTACATTAAATAGTCAGTTCAAATCTTTAAGGATCTTTCTAGAAGACCGCCAGTTACGCGAATCTCGGAACCTACTTGCACGTTATTCGTTAAAATTTTTGCAGGGGGGTTTTACGAAATTATGAATGCAATGAAAATATTTTCATTTGTAATGCACTTCCGGTCCAACCTGAAATTTATACTAACTTTCTTATTTCAAATGGGTAATCCTGTATGTAGTTACATTTTTAGTTGTACGTAAAATTTTAGTTCCACTTTCCTCTGGTACTATAAAATTTCTTCGTTGTCAAGACTTATCAATCTAAATCATTTTTTGCCGCTTGACCAGATAATAGCTTTTCCTGTTTCCAACTTTATTGGTTGCTTCTTTAATTGTTGTCCTTATTTAATTATTTTATCCTCTTGTCACCATGTATATAATAAGCTTAACAGGAGACCGAGAAAACTAATGATTTTGTGAAACTAGTAAGCGTTATTATAAAAAAGTTCATAAGATGTAAAGAGCTTAAGTCCCGACAGCAATATCACCTTGTAAATTGCGTCGAATATTTATAATGTTCTATCGAAGAATTGCTAAAATCTAAGTGTATATCACAGACCCTGTAAGATATCTAATATATACAAGTTTTTCAAGTAGTTCCTTTCTTAAGGGTTTTTAAGTTTACCGTGATACAACTTACAAAACACAGTCAAAAATATTTTATCTGCAACATACCTTACTTTACATACTTTCACAGTATTAAGGCGCGTTCTCATTAGTCAACCTCATTGATCAATATCGTTGAATCTATGCGATTGAAAGAAAATAGATTAATGTGGATATCTGCTCAATGATAATCAATATCATTGAGAAGAGCAATAATATTGCATTTCAATATAACTGAAAGGCGTTTCTACTTTTGGTTAAATCAATGGACTGATTCAATTAGATTGAACAGTGCTTGATAGTGGGAACATGCGTTCAAGTTCAGTCGCATTGAAACGCCGCGCCAAAGTCCGTATATTTGAGGTTAAGTTGTGTATTTTAATTCGTAGGTATGTACAGTGTGATTCACTTTCGAGTGTGTAACATGGGTATCTCGCTTATTATAAAAGATAGACTGTAGGTTTAAATTCGGCAAAGTTGCGGAATTTTGTCCTCAATAAGTTGGCGCAAAAAAAACCCCTTATATGCTTTTGTTTTTGAGTAAGAGGCAAAAACTTTTTTTTCCGGTTTTCGTTTTCTGGCCATAACTTCTATATTTTTGAAAATATTGGCTTATCGCTTTCACATTATTAGAACATTTTCTTGAGACAAATACGATGCCGTAAACCGTTTTTTAAAAAAATGTCACTTCTATTGTAAATCATCATCAACTTTATTTTTTCTTATGGGCGCCAAAGTAAAATAGGTATTTTTGTTGAAAATGTAACTAGACATTTTCAAAAAAAATGTCAGTCAGAAATTATGGCAGATCCATACCTATTTCTTGGTTTAGAAAAACTGCCATAATTTCTTAAATTACAGTGCAGTTTAGTAATATGTCTTGCATGGTTGTCGTCTTTCAGGATATGTGTTAAAATATTCTTCAATTGTTCTTTTAAAATTTTTGTTACATCTGTAATAAATATCTATAATATCTTGTTTCTCTTCGGTTGAATACATCGTTAGTCAATGTAAAAAGTACTCCACAGATGCAGTTTATAAAAATTATAAGTGACATTTGTGGTTTGTCAAGAACTGACTGTCATGGCCATGGCTAACTAGACATTTTCAAAAAAATACCTATTTTCCTTCGTAATGCCCTTATTTTTTGGGCTAATATTAACATATATTATATTGTTGTATTTAGAAAAAATCGGTTTATTCAAATATGAGAAAAATTAATATGGCGCCAGTAAGAAAAAATAAAGTTGACGATGAATTACAATAGAAGTGACATTTTTTTAAAAAACAGTTTACGGCATCGTATATTTGTCTCAAGAAAGTGTCCTAATAATATGAAAGCGATAAGCCAATATTTTTAAAAATATAGAAGTTATGGCCAGAAAACGAAAACCGGAAAAAATTTTTTTTTGCCTCTTACTCAAAAACAAAAGCAGATATGGGGGTTTTGTTTGCGCGAACTTATTGAGCACAAAATTCCGCAACTTTGCCGAATTTAAACCTACAGTCTATCTTTTATAATAAGCGAGATACCCATGTTACACACTCGAAAGTGAATCACCCTGTACTTAAATTCTGATTTTTAAAGAATCTAGCCAAACTTTATTGTATTTCATAATAGAAACGTCCAGTTTTAAATGGAGGGACAATGATATTATAAAGTTTTGGAATTATACCAGTCAGAGGAGTGTATCTGGAACAGGTTTTCTTTTTTTCGTGTTTCTAATTCCGTTTTTTAAATATTCACATACAATACGGACGCCACCCTGCACAATTTTCTTCTTTGCAGCCATTTTTTAAACTGACACTTTCTAGACTAACTATTCAATATCCTTGAAACATGTGAACCAAATTTCATTCTATTCCATTGTTCAATCGCATAGATTCAACGATATTGATCAATGAAGTTGACTAATGAGAACCCGCCTTTAGATATCAAGAAAATAGTTCAAGTGTTTCTAGATATACCTTGTTTCAATTAGATAGATAGTATTTAAAACGTTTCTCTATAATGAAAATATTATAAGACTTTTATGATTTAACCCGTTAGTCTTTATTTGGTTTATTTAATTTTTTACGAGTAAGAAATTTACTTACATAGCTTAGAAACAACACCAACTGTTCATCTGAATTCTGTTTTTTTTTTTCATTCGATCAGGAAATATTTTAAGAAATATAATACAGCGACTGAATTCTTTCAAGTTGAACCGGACGTAATTAGTGAATTAATATTTAAACTTAATTCACCGCCCGATAACTATATACCCATTTAATTTAAAAATGTTTAACTAATGAATTACTAAAAAAATTTTATTATAATTACACCCTAGTAGGACCTTTTTTACTCAAAATCAGCTCTGGATACATATATAGCTATTGCTATAACATAAATATTGTCCTGTTATAAAGAGCTTCCCTATACCTATTATTAGTAAAGTAGTATTAATAAATGATTTAGAAAAACAGATAAAGGTGTCAAATTATGTCTACTTTCTGTGCCACATCTGTAGGGTATTAGTCCTCTTAACTTTCCTTTGCAGCATTAGAACACCATATAGCAAAGCTTCTGCCGTGGGAGGACAGCCAGGTACATATATGTCCACCGGAACAATTCGATCACACCCTCTGACAACAGCGTAAGAGTAGTGATAGTACCCGCCACCGTTTGCGCAGCTGCCCATAGAAATGACCCATTTTGGTTCAGGCATTTGGTCGTATACCTTACGGAAAGCCACTGCCATTTTATTTGTTAATGTTCCGGCTACTATTATAACGTCTGTTTGGCGAGGACTGGCCCGGAACACGACACCAAATCTGAAATAAAGAGGAGAAGTAGACGTGAACAAGAAACCAAGACTCTTCCAGGTTTTCCCAAAATAACGTGACCCTATTCCACATTTCTTTCATCTGCTTATATGAGTACTTATAAAACAAGCAACAGCACCAAATCCCTGTTTAATCTAAGCCATGCTTTCTAATACCGTACTGTCGTATTTTTAAACTTGGAGGATAATTTTTGGGCACCTAAACGTTTAGTAGTTGTTACTAGTTACTTTACAGACGCAGCTTGACATAACCTGCCTTCTACATTAAATAAATATCTTCCAATGCTGGTGGAGTGATATTGTGACATTATGGCTTCCTATAGTGATATTGGTTTAGTAATAATTAAATCTATTTGTTTTGAAAAAAACATTGATCTCTTTTAGATGTTCCAAGAAATATATAGAAAACACTCTATATACTAGTATTTCGGCTTGTTAGGCCTTTTTCAATAGAGTAAATGTCTATTACTAAACATTTCCAAGCGCGTTTTCGTTATTTATTTTTTTACAAGTTTACCTACTCCCGATTGATCCTACCATCTGGTAAAGCCCGAGTTTTTATTACCTTGTCTAAGAAGGGCGAGAGTGTAAAATCTATCTGATCATTTGTAGTACACGGATTTATAATTAAAGATTTTTTAATTTCTAATTGCTCTAACAGATCTAAGCGTTTTCCTTTCTTTTCAGGATGCAGTACCTTTACATTTTTTTGATCTATAAAATGATTGTTTTCTATGGAATGCGTGGAAAATCCTGAATTTTTTGCGTTATTTAATATGGATTTTTTATGTTCTTTTACTCTAGTTTCAATACTTCTACCGGTTTGACTCACATACACGGCATTACAATCCGCGCAGTTAATTTGGTATACCCCCGATTGTTTTAATTTATTAACCCTTTCTTTGTTGTTCATCAAAATCCTCCCAATAGTACGCTTAATAATAATAATAATAATAATAATATCTCTACCCCTCATTCTAATCACAAGGATTAGCCCGAAAGTCTGAGACTTGTGTGGGAGAGGGGGCGGCATATTATTATTTCGCGGGCCGCATTTGCGCCTCAGGAACGACTTACGTTGGTAGGCCCTAACCACCATTCAGTGCTGGAATGAGGGAAACCTGGAAAACCTCATTAATTAGGGGGACAAGTCAAACATCAACTGATTTTAATCTCTCACATTAACACCAAGTTGATATTCTTCCCATCCTAGGCCATCGCCAGGATGGTTGCCAAGCCATCCCTGCGAATAAGCCTTGATCTACGAGCAAACAATTTAATGAAAAATTGTTTGGCGGAATGAGGATTAGAACCCACGACCTCTGGGTTGAGCGATCGAGACGCTAAGCCCTGAGCCACCTGCTCGGTGTTGACACTAATCGTTTTACACCCGTTTCGTTCTATTCTGCGAGCTATTTTTTTCGCTATAACCTGGGACGTGATTAATATAACTATAGGTGCCTTCTTTTTCCCGAATATTGTATGTTTTCTCGAATGTTTTCAAAACAATTATTTTCACGATGTTACATAAAGAAGCATCCGCTTCGAGTATCCACTTTATTAAATCTATTTGTTATTAAAATCTATTGTCTATATTAAATCTATTAAAATTCCAGGTTGGAGGTAGGTCGTCTCCTGGCGTCGTTGATTGGTCTTAGTCGCGGAAATAGGCCGACGTTAAATAACAGAAATTAAACAATATATAGGTATCCTGTCCAAATATGAGATATTAGATCACAGAAGACCAGGGTCTGATATTCCCGCATGCGAAAATAATGCGGTCTACGCAGTGATATCTTCAATTGAGTGTTTGCACGTGGTTTGCGCGTGGTTCGCACCAATGAAGCTTCATACGCCATGCGCAATATCTTAAGTGATCATCATCAATTCAGTGTTCCGGTCGACGACGCTCCACCAATCATGGACCATATTTTACCTTTAAATTTGGTATATCGTGACAGAACTCAAACTAAATTAGATCCAGAAGAATATAATACTCAACGAAAGCCATGATGGGGTCGTATAAACAAGTAGAAGGGACCAGAAAATTGGATTGGACGTTATGAAGACATATGAAGAAGAAGCACGGTAAGCTAGGAAAACTGCAATATTTTCAAAGACTAAACCACAGCCTTCTCTAGTACTAGCCATGAACTGAAATTGGCAACACCGCTCCACGCCGATCTTCTAGTCCGATTGCCGACCCACAGCCTCTCTAGCAGAGAAGGCCGTGGCCGATCGTATTTGACGTGCATTCCCAATTTTGTTTGTAATAAGCTACTTAAGTAAATATTAAATAATATGTATACGTTCTCTGCTTGGTCAATTAAATATTACAATATTTTATGCAAAACAATATATACCTTATTTTACATGAAAACATGTGATATTTGATTGTTCAGCAAAACAAACGTGACGGTGCAGAGTTACACAAACTTTTAAAATAATTCAAAAAATAATATTATTGCTCACAGTATGTGTAGTAGGTAGTACTACAATAATAAATAATAATATATTTCTCAGATTATTCATCTTGCATGCGTATTTTTGCCGGGAGTGGAAAAAAAAAGGGAAAGAAAAACAGATGAAGGATAGGATACAGGAAATGATTCATATTAGGATAGGAATAAAGGGAAGATGATAGGCACATAATATAACAAATACCTATATCGCCTAGTAATACGCGTAGTAATTTTACAATATCACAAAAGTTTCCAAATGCTGAACAAATCATAAAAGATAATATTGTCTTCGCGAATTCTACATTCTCTTTGTTACAAGCTGTACCGATTATGTTTTTTGCACGATAATCTAATCTGCAATTAATATATATTTCATCAATTAGAATTACTACTATCTTGTCAGTCTGTGTAAGTGAAGACGACATATTAACTAAATAATGCTCATTCTTATTTTCTTTATTTGGAGAAATGTCCATTCCAGATGAAAGATACTGCAGATTACGCTTAGAAGGTAAAATAAAAAAAGTCTGTAACATATTGTATGTAGTAGGAGACTGAATATAAATCATAAATGCCATTATTATAGTGGAGGCAGAGTATTTCCTTTTTAACTTTGTTATTTGGTTAATTTGATCTACGATAATGTTTAATTGTTTAGAATATAAAAAAGTCTCGTTATCGCAAAAATCTAAAGCTTGTTTTAAATACAGCAACGCCTGTTGCAATGCATTTTGAGTATTGCTTGTTTCTAAGTTACTTGAATAATAGGTATATTTAAATCTATCTAATAAATTTTGGAGTTGAGACCATCTCTTAATTTTCATATCAAAATCTAAAATCCACTTTAATTCATTAAAATACAATTCACTGCGATTTACAAATATTTTAACTGTTAGGTCGTTATTTATTGATATCTGATTTTCAATTTTAACTATTTCAGCATCGAAATTTATTGTATAAAAAATTATTTTAGATGTCAAGACTTTTATATTCCAACTTTCACCAAGATTAACTTTTTTCGAAAAATTGCTGAACTTGCTGTTGGCGCCTACATTCAGGATCTTTTCGAACAATCGACTTTTCCTTTGACATATATTTAGGCAAATTTGGGAAAATAGATGGGATAGCATCCGCTTTTAATTTTGCTTTGCAAGCAATCATTGTTAATGTACCGTCTGGTAAAAGATGTCTGTCTAGTTTAACGACATCATTAGGATCAAAATGTAACTCACAAACAACGGAATATTTTGTAGGTGACCATTCTTTCCTAGGGATACGTTTGAGCCATTTTTGTTTAAATGTGTCGTCCTTAGGGAATCCAAAAACAATTTTTACCCCTTCACTTTTTACAGAGGAATCGTAATTAGATTTACACCCTGGTACACAGCACCGTACCGGCATTTTCACTATTCAAGGTTAATTTCACTTCACCCCAACTGATAAATAGAACATGTAAAAGCTCGGGAAAATGATATTACATATCAAATTGGTAATACACGGCACATCTACATTGATTATACTTTAATATACAACGGTCTAAAATAATTATCTCTTATAATTAAACGCTATTTAACACAAATATATAGGATGATTTAATACCACACGCAAGACGCACCATTTACTAAAACAGTATCGCTCGGTCTGATATTAGGACGGGATGCAGTGTTGCAATTTTCTCAGTTCATGACTAGTACTAAAGAAGGCTGTGACTAAACTATAGTTAGACGACCCTCAGAAAAAATTTACCTGTCCATATCATATCTAGGAGCAGCGAATTGCATCATTTCCACTGCACAGCAAGCCAGTCCAAACGTCATTGGCCACAAAGACCTGCTACGTCCCCAGTTGAGAAGATCGTCCATCCGGGCAAATGCGATTTCCGCAATACTCTTCTTGCCCGCGAAGGGAGAGTATGGCCTATTCTCAAATGGTTCGTAAAGTTTACTCATACCTCCAGGGGTTGGAATTTCACCATCATTACCACCAGCTTGACTACCACCATCGTTCTCGCACGCCTTTGAAGCTTTTGAATATTGCGGGAATCGAAGTTTGTATTTCACGTTTATTCTACGAAGTACAAACATCTTGATATTTTGAAGGGAAGCTTACTGTATTATGTTATCTTTGACATAATCTGTCAAGTTGAGTTGTTGTGATCATGAAAAAGGATGTCAAATTATGGATGCTTGCGCCCATCTCTATAAGCGACGTGATAGTTAACGTAAAATTCAGTGTCTTTATAGAATTATTCTTTATTTTTTATTCTGGATTCTCATCATTGTGCTCAACACAAAATGGCTAGTTTCAATATTTTAATTCATCGCCTATTAAGCTTCCCCCTAAATAAGGATTGGTATGAAAAAAAGAAAGCATTGATTAGGGATATAGCTGCGAGTAATGGATATTCTGCAATTTTAATTGATAAAATAATTAGAAAACGTTAATCTAAAGAGACATTTCGATATTCCTCGACTTTTCAATATGAAAATTCCTTTTGAAATTAAAATTATTGCAATGTAAGGTCATTTATTCTAAAATATCGTCTGTATCCAGGACTAACATGAAAATTATAACTTGATACGATATCGTGCCTCCAAAGTTTATTCTATAAATTAGCTGCTAGCCGCGAAACAGTACATTTATCTTGTAGACTCCAATACCTCAGCTTTGTTTACTTCTGTTGTAATTAACACTCCCTTACTTCGAATTTTACTGAACTATTATTAATGACTTTCACTTGACTTATTTTTAACTGAAGTTTTGAAAGTTTCCTGCTTTCTGATACTCTATATAATAGTAGTTGCTTTCATATATCTGTATTATCTTGTAGAGTTGGGATTTGAGGCCAGAAGCCCGGCCAGGCCAGGCCCGGCCCGAAATCGGGCCTGGCCGGGCCGGGAAAATCTGCATATTTTACTGGCCGGGCTGGACCTGGCCGGATGCTTTGTAATACCTGGCCGGGCCGGGCTGAAATTGAATTGGCCAGGCCCGACGAGCCGGTTCGGGCCTGGCCTGGCCGGATCGGGCCTGGCCGTTTCGGGCCGGATCGGACCGGTTTCGACCTAACCGAGGCTAACCGGTTTGCTGTATAACAATTTTAAAATACTATATCTTGTTCTTCCTATGAGGAATTTGATTTCATAATAACTTGAGGTGTTTCATCCATTTATCTGACCACTTACGGCCAATCTCACTCATACTACTTAAAATTTAAGGTGTCCCAAAATGGAAAAATTATACTTAGCAATAAGTATTACCTTGATATTCAAGCTCATCTAAAAATTCTTACACAGACTTAGAATTCGATGCAGAATTTAAAAATGAAATATTTGAAAAAATAAAGTTGATGGTCGTAACTTCTTTTTGGACTACCCTGTATACATGAATTGAGCATAAAAAATCGCATTAAAAAATAAAAATCCACAAGTCCGAGTGTTTTTCCAAAAAACACACCGCTGATTTTAAATGAATTTAGACATCACTTCTGGGACTCACTGTACATACATATAATATCTTATACTACTATATATATATTACAAGTGTTGAGTGTAAAACAGTATGTTTGTGTTTAAGTTGTTGAACAAATTTGTTTTCGGAGTTTGTATTTTATTTGATAACGAAATAAAAAGTATTCTATTAAGGTTGTTTTTTTCTATTTTGTGAGACATTTGAACGTTTCATTGAGACATAAAAGAGTTAATAAATTTATGAATTGTCATACCCATTGTCAATGTCAAGTAGGCAGGATTTCTGGTATGGCCAAATATGGCTTAGGCAGACTGGGTTGAATTTGGGTAGACCGATTCTGGCTAAACTTGCCTTGATAGAGCCGGGCCGGATCAGATTCGATTTGACCTTCGATTCGACTGGCTTGGTCGGGTCTGGCCTGGTCTGACGCAGCCGAGTCGCGCATGGCCTGGTCTGGCCGGGTCTGGCCTGGCCTGGCCGGGCCGAATTCAATCTGTCTTGGTCGGGCCTGGCTCAAATCTGGCCTGGCCGAGCCATAATTGTCAAGAGGTCTGGCTTTAATTGGGCCAAACGTTCGGTGGGTTTATCTGGACTGGCTTGGCCTGGCCTATACTCTGTCGGGCCGGGCCTGGCCTGGCCTGAATTTTTTTAAAAAGTCGCAACTCTATTATCTTGTATTTAGTCTTGAATGTCAAACGTAGAAATTATTTCAAATTATTAATTATTTATTTTTGCATGGCCATTTTCCCAAGCGTTTTTACAAATTTTTGACTTTTCAAATTCTCTTCTTTTAGTATTATCTTTGTGTTTTCCGATCCGAACATTTAGAGGTCTTGACGTTTCACCCACATAATATTTATTAAACTCACATGGTACACTATAAATGCAGTATTTTGAACTTTGTAAAATATTTTTTGGCCGAGTTTTTAATAAAATTGTCCGTAAAGTATTATCTGTGTGTAATTTAGTGTCAGATTTCTTGACTAGGCAGAAATAATTTTAAAAAAACTAACCTTTGACTGATCCGTCGCCGCAGAGGTTGATTATAATTTTTTTGTATTTTTCAGTGGTGGCATAATACCCAAGTAAATAAGAGCAATTAAATAATGCCACAAATAAAAATACTTTCATACATTAGCTACCAATTTTCTCTAAGTTTGTCATAAGCTAAGTTAGCTTGTAACCCAACATGCTCCACTCTGTATATTTGCACAAAATAATAATGTCGGGCATATAATTGGAATCCATCACCAATAGGTTATTAATTTTATTTCATTAGCATTCGAAAGTTACATATTCCATTATGAGTTAACTAGCTAAAATTAAATTATGTCTGCCTCAATTTCAGCAAACCCTTGTTACTAACGCATCGTTAAACATATTTAACACCTTATTGTTCTCCCACTGAAAAGAGTTAATTGATGGCAAGGTCCCGACAGCAGAAAAATGTAATGATCGGCAGTGCTTACATTTTAGGAAAAGTTTACATATACACAAGGTATCACAAATCAATAAAACCCTTTATTGTTCAAGATAATTGATGAACCTTTTTTGTTTTAAAGAGCATTGGAAATTACTTTTGTTGACTCTACCACTTTCAAGATGAACGTTCAGGGCCTGCTATCATTTTTTTATACCACGAAAATCAATAAAACTATTTCAACTTATAAATGCATATATTTGATTAAGTTTGGAACAAAGCATCTACCAAATGGCCACCAAGGCCTCGCTGATGCTTCCTTTGTTGAAATTTCTGAGAACAATTTAACACATTGGAGAGTCAATTTCTCCAATGACGCGTAAAATTCCATCTTTCAACTCATTAATTGTTATCAAGTGGTCGAAATTTCACGAGACTTCAGAAAATACGACAACCAAAAGGCACATGGCATGGGATGACACAATTTTCGTAGTCAATTCTGGTTGCCATTTTATTAGCTACTTAACACGATCCGGAAATTGCTCTTGCAACAGCTGGCTTGTTTCTCGTGCAGTGTGGCATGTTGCTCCATCCTGGTGGAACCATATGTGTTCTTGAAGAAATATGGTCCAATCACTCCTCCAGCCCAAAATCCATACCAACCACTGACTTTTTGTGTTTTGTGATTAAGCCAATGAAAATCTCTGTGTAAAGTTCGAAGTAAAGTGGTTTTGAAAACTCCCAACTCTTATGAACAATGGTGAGATGAGGTTTTTCAAGACTTTCAGTCACTGCGGTAATATTTTAGGTAGATCGTCCTGTTAGATGATCATTCGGTATCTTTTATCAACAACTAAACTAATATCTTCAAATTTTTTATTAAGTTGCTGTTACTGTAACTGTTGAAGGATTTGGTGCGTTTTTTAACCGAAAATCGCTCGAAATCTGCCAACTGATCCTGAAAAACTTTTCCCATGTTTAAAGTAAGTTTTCACAATTAAAATTGGAGTGTGTCTATTTGACATTTATGATAATTGGAGCGGAGCATACTTGATTTAAAAAAAATGTTCGAAAATTGAAATGATCCAATCTTGTTGAAACACCCTTTATAAAATCATTAACTTTCTGTCACACTAGTAGTATTCTTTTTAGAATTTATCTAATATAAATGTTAATTATTATTAGTAACTATTAATAAAAACCTTAGGAGTTATTTACAAAGATATCCATCCAAAAAGTAAACAGATTATGTGAGCCTTTTCAATTATTAAAGTCAAAACTTAAATATGTTGAACTATTAATCGAAGAATTGAAGAATTTGATTAAAATATTCAGGGCTCTCTGACACAGACAGACGAATGTGGACATCTGGAACGCCCCTTTAAAATTGTTAAATATAGTTTTTATTACAGAGCAAGGAAACTGATTAATTGCTTTGATATACTTAATTGAATTGAAGTTATAATTAAAAGGCCGCATATTCTTTTATTCTAAAAATGTCTTATTATTAATTGGGCTTTTAGAATGATGCATGTACATATATGTACCTTGGCAAGAGATATACTCAGGAAATAATGTGGGAACTAAAAATTTCTCTAGCCCCTTTTAATTTATATTACCTAGATATTCCTACGTCGCATTAAAGACTAATGCACTAAATATATTTGATATAAATATAAATAATATGTTTCATTTATTCTTACCGTCTCCTGTTGTGATAAAAGAATGCATGTGTATTAAGTAATAGATTAACTTGTTTAATATCTTCTATACAATTATTTATAATGTCTGTGCTGTACTGTGCTTTTTGCTTTTATAGCTTAACATAAGCTTATACATTGAAGAAATGTCTACGCAAATCTGTTGAAAACCGAATACAGAGACATGTATGAGATGTAGAGAATCGTTCAAATTGGTATATTTTCGAGAGTTAAAGAGAATCTGTAAGAGTCATCAGTTTGATAATTTTTTTATAATGGAGCTCAAAATGTTACTTGTTTTATATGCTTTATATTTACTAAGTCACTAGTGCAATTTATATATCACAATAGTGTAAATATTAATGTAGTATTTTCCGTAGAATTTTTTTCCATTCCTAAAATGGCTAAAACGCCGCAACCTATATATAAACCTATAGTATCCCCAAAGTCAGGAAATAGGGTATACTAAAAACTTGGTATAAAGAACCTGGGACACAGATTTTTCAAACAAATTCTAAGGTAACTTTGTTGTATCCTTATGTGAATATGTAGCGAATCTACAGTACACCAGCTACCAGCATGTCGAATATATAATAGATTTAACTCTTAGGCTACGTCGTACGTCGTCTTCTAAGAACTGTGCTATTAAAAATATATCTGTCAGAGAAGCCTCGCCATTATACAAAATTATATATCATTTATTACACTAGTGACCATCAGTCGTCTGTTGACCTATCCTGATGTTAGTCGTAAAGGAATTTTAATGGGAGATCCGATTAGTATTCCAACCTTCACAAGTACGTACTCTATATAAATTTATTAGAAGGAATATTGAATTAGAAACTATTATATTCTATTGAATATATTTAACATTAATCGTACTTTTGTTCAATTCCCAACAGTTCTTTATGTAACAAATTATTTATCACTAGTAATGTAACTTTATACTTTACTAGTAATGGTGAGAAACACATAGTATTGCCCCCTTCTGGTCTTTGCTACTAGCCGTCTGACAATTATTGTCAAATTGGCAGACAGATAACAGCCTGCTTTTATTTCAATAAATTTAATTATTTCATAAGATCAATACTTGTAGACACTTCTTTTTATAGTGTTGATCAGTTTTTTGAATAAGTATATGTCTCAACGAACACAGAACAGATTTAGATTTACCTAACATACTTGTTCTTTATACCTTTTTAAGCCGTATATTTGAAGTTTTATATAATATTTGTTATACTTTGTACCTATTGACATGTTCAGAAGTGTTAAATTTGTAATGTACTAAATAAAATATTATATTATTATTATTATTATTATTATAAACAATAAACGATCGACAGCATACAGTTTGCGGGAAGCGGTAGTTTTAATCGTAAGATTTTTTTTATAATCACTATGGTAGCTATAACCTCTTGTCTATATTACCAAAGGAAGACCAAAGACAATAGACTACACATCGAGATGTGGGTGTAGATTAAGTTCGGCGGTATTTTTTTACAGGTCGATAGAAATCTTGATTTTAACAGTGTAATTGATTGCACTTCAATATGTAAATTAATATGAGATGAATTTGATAAGAATATTACCAACATGAATAAGCAAAAGATCGTTATCGACAGTTCCCGTAAATTTTCAATAGTGGTGGAACTTTTTGGACGCGACATAGAATTGGGTTTCGATGCTGTCTACTTTAAAATTAATAAACATTATAAAGTCATTTGTTCAGGTAAGTATATAATTCAAAGACGATTCTACGAAATGGGTCATCTAAAACTTATTTCCAAAAAGATACGATTAACAGATTACTGAGAAAAACAGTCTGTATCTATTTATTATGTCTCAGAAAGTAATTTTATGAATTACTGAAAAACAATCCATTCCTGATTTTCGATTTGTTTTAACTCCCTTAATAAAGTTCCAGAATCACGAAATTGTAAAAATATTTGAAAAATATATAATTTATCAATAAAAAAAATGGTTTCAATAGAAATATATTTTGTTCTTGCGTAAACATTACAGGAAAATTATTGTGACTGTTAGAATTAAATTTAATATTCAATGGAATGCCAGAAGAAACAGTATTAAGTTCTAATAATCCGATAATATGCACACAAATAGCACATGTGTTTAATCATGTCGTTATTAGTTTTTTTGGGCAATCAATCATAAAAAGATTTCCAAAACAACATAACATAATGTTAGTGGTAGTAGAAACACACCGTAGTGCCCTCTTTGGGTCTTTGCTACTATCCTTCTGAGAATTATTGTCAAATTGGAGATGCCGGGGTAATCCAATGCCAGTCGGGGTACATTGCCCGTGGAGTAGTTGTTTTCGGTATCTCCTTCCCATACATATATTTAATATTGTATAAAACATCTGATGATAAATATTGATTGTAATATGACATTAGGTGGTAAATTAAAATTTGCTAGCATCATAAGAAAATGCACGACTTTTCCGTTTGTTCCTTGCAATAAAAATTATTTTTTGAAAACCCCTTTCGCATTTTCACTTTTGTTCTGTCGTATAAGGAGGATACGTTGCCAAGTATTCTTTTCTCTATAGGTGTAAAGTAAAGAATGAAAGAAAGAAGGATTTCTATCCAAGATTACTGTAAATTGAGATACACTACACCTTCCTACATATGCACGCATTTGTCCAAATAGCGTTTTTGTAAACTTCCTGAAAGAGCGAAGGAAAGATATGGATCGCTTTTATTCACCTTAAAAAGGAGTAAAAAGTAAACGGGCGCCAGTAGATTTTACGATTTAGAAAGAATTTCCCTTTCAATCTTTTTATAATAAAACACTGCTATTTTTCATCCATTGACGCTGCTACATTTCAATAATCTTTCGCTAAAATTAATGAATCTACTTATTCTGCGCTATATACTTCACTCTGTTTACCTATTCATACAATTTCAGGAAAGCAAACGTCTATTGAAATAACATCCCTTGATGAATTATCAAACGCCTCTGCTCAAAATTATCAAGAGTTTAATGGAAATTCAATTTTTAAGTTGACTATTTTACTGCTGTAGGAACAGAAGACTTTCTTTCAATTTGCGCAAGTAGTTTGTAATTGAAATAGCATTTCGTACAATACCACTTCACGTTTTAGATGTTGATGCAGTATTAGTACCTTCTACAAACAATTATCGATAGTAATATTACATGTATTCGGGGTGTTTCCGGGCGATCGTCAGTCAGTCGTTCATGCAACACAGGAGTTTTAAGCTCATCTACTATTGTTATGTTTTTTTTTTTTGTAGTCCGTATTAATGAAATACATTTACGAAATACATTATTTTTACAGGGTATACAGTCTGTACACACGGCACTGTAGTAGGGTGTTGTAGGGTACCATGACCATTGGTTAGGTCATGGTAGTAACTAGATTACTTGGAAGAAATACCGATTTTTTGCGGAAAACGCACTTGAATCCAATTGCCATTTGAACTTTCAGAAGTCTACCTCTATTGAGTAAGTGCATTGACCTGCGAGACTATTGGAGACCAATTGAAAATATTATTTGACTCCTGTTGAAATCCAATGGACATTTGAACTTTTAAGTCGACGACCTTTATTGTTACATTACATTTACCTTCGAGGCTATTGAAATCTAATTGAAAATAGTATTGCACACTTATTGGAACACAATTAAAAGTTCAATTGAAATTTGTACTTTCAGAGGCCAGTGATATCTATTCTAAAAGGAAAGGATCTTTAAAACTAATATATCTATCCGACACTATAGGATGTGATGAAGCAATGATTTTATATTAAGAAACATTCATGGTAGTAACCACATGTTTTTAGTTGGAAGAAATAGGTTTTTTTTCTTCAGAAAACGCACTTGATTCCAATTGAAAATCAAGTTGACATTTCAATTTTCAGAAGTCGATGATCTCTATCGTGAAAATGCATTGATCTTAGAGACCATTGGAATCTAGTTGAAAATGTTGTTTTATATTTCGGATTATTTATTTTACTCGTGTCACATGTTAGCAGAATTTCGTTTTCTCCAAAACTAGAACGATGTTTCAACTTCCTTGTCGTTCAGTACGAAACAAACAAATTATTAATGGAGTTCTTAGGGCCATAAAACCACGGAAGCTGAAACTACTACAACTAATTGCTTTAAATCACTTCGTGGCGCACAATACCAGATAGTGTAGATAGAGACGCAGAGTATCCGGCAGCAAATCTTGAGAAAATAACGGCGCACTAACTGCCTGTGCAGTGGACAACCGGCCCTGCTGACCCCAGCCAGCCGATATGAGATTAGACATAAAATCAATACAGATAATCGCTGATTCCTTTAATGGTTTTCTAGGTTTAACTTGTTTTATAGCCGGGATTATTGCCACCGACTTTTGCGGCAGCTTGCTTTTATATAGGAAATTCTCGATGGGATATAGAAAACGATTTATTTTATTCCTTTCAAAAATTAAATTACCACTTATGATAAAACGGGACTTTAAAGCACTTTATATATTATATGGAGCACTTGGATTCGATTAATTTTATTGGGAAGTTTGATGATACCTACCTTTTTTATTCAGTTTGACTAATAGAAAGTTACTGAAATACTGAGGGAATTGTTGACGTCTTATAGTTATTGTGGAAGGAATACAGTGATCACAAAAGTGATCACCCTCTTTTAACTTTGAACCATTTGGAATGTCCTATACAAGGTTATTCAGAACTAATCTCTAAAACTTTGAGGATATGTGTATCCTTAAATAAGAAATCGATATCACCAAAAAAATTTCTAATAAAAGTCTTAGAATTTCCCGTAAACAATGTTTAAAGTTATACCATTATAAAGGACTACGTAGCTGGGCAACTGTACTTCAACGACATCTGATATATCACATTCCTTCAAAAAACAGTAAACAACAGTTTTGTACCTGGCGAACGCCTGGCGAATAGAGTTGGAGTGGGGATAATATCTATCCTAATTCCTATCTAATTGTCTATCAGCCGTCAGTCTATGTGTGTATGTAGGAGTGTTAAACTGTAAAATTTTCAAAATGGCTGATGTGTACAGTAATGCTGAGTTAATGGACATGATTCTTATTTATGGCGAAGTTGGACAAAATTCATTGGCAGCTTCGCGCTTGTATGCGGAACGATTTCCCAATCGACACACCGACACATCGACAGTTAGGTTTTGTGAGTGGTTGTTGCAGCAAAATGCTGAAAATCCCCAATTTACTTAATAATTTGCGTTTACAAGATCAGCAACCAGGAGGAACATTCGGTTTAGTGCGGCAAAATTGGATAAGGCGTGCTCAAAATTGTGTACAAGTCGAGGAATATTATTTCGAAAAGCTTTTGTAACAAGGTATGTGCAATTTTTTTATAAATTTCATGTTTCTAACACCTAGTAATCAAGTAGCGCAATTCTTCAAAATTAGTGTAACAAAATTTTATTCATTTTAAAGACACGTCACTTTGGTCAGATCTATCTATCTTCAAGTTTATTTTAAAGTAAAAACGCTGCAAATCTTTTTTGCGCCGGGTGTCGGTATACTCTCATAGTTTTTTTCTTGCTAGCTAGTTTGCATTGTCAGTCCCAAGGTCACTCCATTACAGTGGACCGGTATCCAGCGGCGTGCAATGAAAAATTTTTAAATAGTTTTCAGACCCCGTCAAAAAAATTTTTTTTGCTCTACCACATTTGTACATGTATGTTGAACATCCCCAAATTTTATTATGGATAAGTTCTGAATAACCCTGTATAACATATTATTATATGGAACTAAATTTGATATAGTTGTGGTTCCTGACAATCGTATTGGCTTAAACCGCAACAGGTTACCGTAAAGATTTTTTCAATTCAAGGTTAATTCCGATGTCTGAATTTTAAAAAGTAAACGGGATGTACAAAAAGGTGTACCAGTTATAGTGTTTGTCACATTTTAATCACACAAACACACATAATGTAGGCAACCAGAATAACAAATAGTATCTATAAGCAATAGCATAACCTCAAACTACATTAAGACAATATAGAAATAAGTATATAATATAAAACTAGGTAATAAAAATTGTAGCTTATATCAAGAATTATTTTACTTAAAAATCCAGCTCGTTACATACTGTTTAGTAAATACTATACCAATAATAAACCGGATTAAGGCTTTCTGCTAACATTGTTGCATCTACCTACATACTATCCAAGGCATTGGAGCGGAAAGAAGAAGAAATAAAGTTACGTCGCAAAACTTCGAAATATTCCCGTGTTCTACATTTTTAACAAGCAAACTTGCATATTCCGCAAGGAAAACTATTTTAATGGGACTTCCCTAGAAATATATGCGATACATCAATTATGCCATGTTGTACTCGGATGCAAAGAAGTTCCCAACTTCCTCGAGTTAAAAGTAACAATATAGAAACACGAGAGAATCTCGCAAATAATTACACCATGCTAACATTAAGTAACAAATTCGAAACTCTAGTATTTTTAAGAAAACTCCGGAAAGTTATTTAACTTTTAATTGCAAATTATATCTATTGCAGCTAGCGCTCGCCTTTACTTTACCATATACTCTCATTTACCCAACTGGTAGACTTTATGATGGAGAGTGATGTATAACCTTCGTACTTTTCTACACTCTCTAGAATTAAAAGGCGCTAAAATCAGGAATTAACGTTTCTTCCCTTGTGACTGATTAATGTAAAGCTCTTACCCGATACGAATTTAAATGATGAATTATATACCCCTACAACAAAACTTACTAAATATTTTAGTAAGTATAAAATTGTCTGTATACAAAAATAACTGTGTTTTGGCAATTACACTATTATTAAAATCTGGAATCGTTGCAATTAGTGTTTTCTCTATACTTATTATGTACAGCTCAATTGCACCTACAGTAAAACCGCCACTGCAAGTGACCACTTGTAAACAGGTTGATTTTTGAAAGTGAAAGACTTTAGCGGACTGAAACTGAGTGCAAACCTGTTCAAAGTACAAAGTAAATGTACAGTGGGAAGTACCCACCAAATACAATATACATTGAAAGTAATTGAAGTACTAATTATTTGAGATTGACATTTATAATAATCGATGTTAATAACGCATGAGTACAGTCTCTTGCATTAAATGCAATTTGTTTAAATTGATGGTAAAACACACTCAAATATTTTTAAGTCGTTTACATAACATATTTTAACAATACATAAGAACTCAATCCTCTACCACTGCCATAAAATGTCTTCATTTTATAATAGAACATATGTCATGCATGAAATGTCTTGGAAAAAAATATATTTCCGGTTATGTAACATCCTTAGAATGGAAGTGCAAAACAGACCGGCATTATTAGGTTGGAAATATTTAAATATACTTATATTGCGAACGGCTGTAAAGGGTTAAATTTCCGGCTGACGAAGGTAGGAAGAAAAAGAATAAGCAACTGAAATAATTTTTATTCATAGCGGATCCGCTGATTAGCATTTTAAATGAATTTAAATGGAATCCTTTAAATGTCGCCCGAAGTTTAGACTTATTTTAGTTTTAGCGTTCGCCAAGGTAGGACTACAATATCTTATATTCAAATCCAGTTAGCCGACGAAGTTTGGATTTCTGAGCAGGATTATTAAAAGTTTAATTAACCCTCTTAGCGTTAAATGAAAAAAGTTTCTGGAGGATTACGGGGAAAAACATCAATGAACTTTTTCGGAAACAGTTGTTTCCCACTGTGACAACATTAAACCAACTACATTTTCGTCACTTGTTTTACTCGCGTCGATTTCTTTGCAAATTACGTGAAACTTACTTCAGATACGAGCAATTTGGACTAATTCCTCCGTCCAGAGTCTTGTTTCCAAAATGGATATTTTGCTTGATAAGCTTAAAGCTCGCATAAACTTAGCTCATAAGAATTATTTGAGGTCTATTGAAGACGAACTACCTTTAAATCCTAAACGTTTTTGGTCTTATATTAATTCTAAATCTAGTTCTGCATCAATTCCTCCTTCTTTGTTTTACGACGACGCACAACTGGATAAGCCCTCTGATATCGTTGAGGCCTTTGCTGATTATTTCTCTAAAGCTTTTTATAATGCTCCCAATGGTCCATATTTCCCTGACCTTCCTGTCAACGGCGATAATTTAAACATTCCACTGATAAGCAAGGTTGATATTTTAAACGCTGCAAAAAAAAAATGAAAGGTAATTTCACAATGGGTCCTGACCTAATACCTGCCTTCTTGGTAAAGGACTGTGCAGCAGTTCTTGTAACCCCGCTAAAATTGATTTTTAATTGCACGCTAAAATCCGCCGTCTTTCCTCAATTATGGAAAGATTCTCGAATTTGCCTGGTTTTTAAAAAAGGTGCGAAGAATCACGTCACCAATTATCGTCCTATAGCGATAATCTGCAACTTCTCTAAAATGTTTGAGTTAATTATCCATCACTACTTATATTCTCACGTTGAAAAGCACATTTCTCAATACCAGCATGGATTCATGAAAGGACGCTGCACGACTACGAATCTTGTTACTAAGGTCCAGTATATTGCTAAGTATTGGACAGAGGAAATCAAGTTGACGTAATTTATACCGATTTCTCTAAAGCTTTTGATCGCCTCGACCATGATTTGCTGATTAAGAAATTGAGTTCATTTGGTTGCTCCGATAACTTTTATCGTTATTTCGGTCATATTTCGACGATAGATTTCAATTTGTTCAATACCGGGGTTTTCAGTCTAATAAGTTTCTGCAATTGTCTGGAGTTCCCCAAGGATCTGTATTGGGGCCTCTATTTTTTATATTGTTCATTAATGATTTAACACAACTCTTTAATGTTGGCTATCTACTGTATGCGGATGACTTAAAATTATTTATAGAAATTAAGTCTTCTTCTGATTACTTAAAATTGCAAGATAATCTATCCAATTTGTATCGGTGGTGTAATGATAATTATTTACCTTTGAACATAAATAAATGTAACAGTATGTCCTATTGGCGTCGCAAAGATATCCACCTTTTTAACTATACTCTCGATTCAAGTATCTTGAATCGAGTCTCGGAATTCCATAACCTCGGTGTTACATTTTGTTGTAATTTATCTTGTGATGCTCATATTCGCGTGGTAAGTGATGCCGCATTTAAAAGTCTTGGTTTTGTCTTGCATAACTCCAAGGACTTTCGGAATGAGGGGACGTTGAATATTCTATACAATACGTTTGTTCGCAGTAAATTGGAGTATGCTTCTGTTATTTGGAGTCCGCTTTACAATACTCACATTTTGCAATTGGAGAGAGTACAGCGGAAGTATCTAAAGAGTTTGCATTTCATTAATTTTGGTGTCTATCCAACTCGGGGTATTCCTGAGGATATACTGTTGTCTAGATTGAATTTAATTAGCCTGCAAAGTAGACGCGTTGTGTACTCGCTGATGTTTCTTCACAAAATCATTAATAATTTACTCAACTCACCCTCATTGGTATCTAAAATTGTCTATCGCGTTCCTAGATTTAATTCTAGAACTAGTTCTGTATTGCATTTACCGATTCCTCGTACCAACTTATTAACGGCATCTCCTTTCTACCAGATGGTTGTTAATTACCAGTTGTTTGAAGATCGACTCGATGCGATTCTATAAAGTCCATTAAATGCTTATTTGTCTAATAAATTATAACTAGTTATGTATACCTAATTGCTTATTGTTTGTGTGTATGTATAATATGTATATAATATCTGTTTATATGTTTATCCCGTTGGTTTTCTGTACCCGTACTGTCATTTACAATATTTTCATTTTGTTAGGTTTAAGTAATGTTAAAATTAGTATGCTTCAACCTTGTCCTGTAATTGGGTTTTCCCGTTGGGCGTTGTAACTAAAATAAATAAATAAATAAATAAATAATGTAGTCCAGAAATAAGAAATCGTCACAGAAACGGATTTTTTTTTAATTTTACAAGACACCCTTCAAGTAGTATATAATAGGTACTTTTCACCTTGTACATAACATTTTGATTTGATAAAAATTACCTGTCACCCTTAGTTATAAAATTAGCTATCATTAAAGCCGTACAACTTTCTGAGCCCAGAGTAAATCGGAGCTACGGAGCTACGTCCCTGAACGTTTTTCGGATAAGCTAATGTCCCCAAGGTTCAGCGCACAATTTAAACAGATATTTGTAAGAAATAAATAAGCATTGTAACCTAAAATTCTTAAATAAATATTCGCATATTCTTCATGATAAAGAAAAAACATAAAGAAAACCGTATCGAATCATTATATTTTTTGATGAAGTGCAGACGAAGATAAAAGCAAAAGAAAAATAAGGTTTTCTTTCGTTTGCCTTAGGTGTATTATATCGAACATCTCATTATTTTTCATTGTTATTATAAACCTGAATAATGATTGGCATGTTATTAATGGTATTTTCGCCAATATAGTCATCGATCTCTAAGATGAAAGTGATTAAAGTTGTCCTCATACTTTTTGTTCATTATAGAAAGAGGAGAAGTGGAATATAAAAATAATAAGGCAAAGCTTTGTCATCGTAATATGCGTATATGTCTGTATTTCTTTTGTGATAACAGTAAAAGTCGTATGTATCAAATACGCAAAAAACGATTCAATAGCAACTGCTTAGTGTTTAATATGAGTCTTTTGAAATACACGTTACTACATTTCATACAGCGAAATAATAAAATTTCAATACTACTTGAACCTACACAAAAATGGGAGGGAAAACAATATACAAATTTTATAACGGATGCGACATTTAGTTTTTTATTTTTCAAGTATTTTATTTGCCGTATCCTTGTAATTCGATGTCAATAGCGATAAAAATATGATGTCGACATTGAAGATTTATGTATACAGGGTACTAAGGTATCTCCATGAATTCGGGGGTCTAGTACAATAGGAAAGAAGAGGAGAAACTCTTGTGTAAGCCAGTTAGGCAGAGATATAACATATCCATAGATGCCATACTCTAAAAGCTGCATAATATCGGTAACCAAATAACTTTTGTATTTGAAGTTTTTCTCTATATGTAATAGCTTACGAGATATAAAAGAATTACTCACTAAATGTACACTGGATTTAGTGGTTGGTATATTAATATCACCAAATATATTTCTATGTTCAGTAAATGTAAGTATACCTTTCCTTTCATCGAGACTGATGTTTTTAATTCGTTATTGTAGTGACAGAAAGTTGTTTCAAAGTGTACTGGTATGCAAATTATAGCGAGTTTTTATGTGTAGTTTGGTTCTTCAGTTTGAATAATGTATATCCATCACATAACGAAATATAAAAATAATTATTTTTAATTATAACTGACTTTGTAAACAGTTGGAGGAAAAAACGTTTTTACTTCCCGCCATATAAAAACTTGCTCGGTAGGTTTTGTGGGAGTGAACCAGTACACTTGTTACTCAAATTGGCGCTAACAGAATTTAATTTAAGGATATTTTCCACTGGCAATAATAACGCAATTTGTGAAGTTATATTACAAGAAACAAACAACTGTACTCGCGGTGTAAATACCGGGAAATTATTTTTCAACTCGCTTTTTACCTTATTTCTGTGAATTCTCACTTAAAATAAAAATAAATAAACAAACTTAAAGCAAAAATAAAATAAATGTGGACTCAGCAGACCGCTGAACTCTCAATATATCATTGATGATACCTAGTTTTGTCTTAACCAAGCTATTTAAGAGTCTTCACTGTAGATTTGACAGGCATGAATACGGGGTCGGGTTGAGAGGTTGGGTAGCCGAAGGGCGGAGACTTACATATTTCCACTAAGCGAAACCGAAGTAAAAAGGCACATGGACATAAAGTCAGCCCTTATTGTAACGGTACCGGATTTGTCTTCTAATTGCAACAAAATTTCTTTTTAATAGGTATTATAAATTATATATCACAGGAAAGATCAAAAGAGAAACTAGATCCCTATAGTAGCAAATTTTTGTTTAATTCATGTATTTTAGAAAAAAATATTTTTGAAAATACGCTATTTTAGTACAAGATTGTTTGCCTGGAATTTTAAAAATAAAAATAATTACCAAGAATTACTACTATAGGGATTTAGATTAAAGACTTATCTTTCAATACTTTTTTACTAAAAGTCGTTATCTTTTACAGTTTTTTTATAATTAGACACGAGATGAACGTCGATTTTGGGCTTACTTCGGACTAGTGAATGGACTCTTAAGGAATTTCAACAAACATAAGATATACCTATTTTAAATAATATCTTTAAGCAGCTCTTTTGGAATCCTAAGATTATGTCGAAAGCTTTGATGAGTAAACATAATACAAGTAAATTTTATGTACCTAAAATGGTGTCTGCAGTGGCTATTATATACTAAAGACATTGGCGACAATAATACTACCTTGCCACTTTTTGGATTGGTCGGCTAGTTCGACCACTTATGGCGGCGGAATTAATTAAAGCAATGCGATTGGTTTGGAAGTCAATCATACACAACATAATTAACTTCAAACCAGTCGCAGAATCGACGCTTTAGACCGGAAGGCCGGAGCTTTGGCCTATTATCGCCACTGTCTTTAGTATGTAGTCACCTTAATAACGGCAAGCCACTAGTCTAATGGTACCTGCAAAGCAGGTTACTATCTGTCTATATACTATACAGAGTATTAGTTAAACATGTGGCAAAAAGGTTATTCCTTGGACTATTGTAAGGATATTTTATCCTTTGATGATTTTTGAAAAAGCGGTTTGTTGAGAAGATATAGGGCGAAAAAAAATTTCAACAAATCCAATTTTGATATTTTTCACATTATTAATGTAAGTGAAATAAAAGTATGGCGTACTACACTGGACGTATCAAGTAAAAGACATGTAAGAAAAAGGAGTTGTTTTTTCTTACCAACATCCCGTGATACTTCGGAGTGATTATTTTGTATGTTTTTGTAGGTATGTTGTGTTTTTGTAGTTTGTATGTGTCGCATTTGTTAAGATTGATTGACGTTTGGCTAGTTGACGTGTAAACGGTTCTTAGTGAAGTCCTCTATCATGGCTCGCTATACAAATACCGAGATGGCTGACATGCATTTTATTTATGGACTTGCTGATGGCAATGCATTAGAAGCTAGGCGACTGTACAGGGTGAGTCAACCATAGAGTAAAGTTCATTATCTCATTTGTTTCGAGAATTACGAAAAAACGTTAAATACAAAAGTTTTATAGAATATTAAGGTGCACAGTTTAAAATTATTTTTGAGTATACAGGGTGGTTCAAAAAAGCGTGGCGAATATAACATAAGTTTTTTTAAATGGAACACCCTATTTTCTAATTTATTTTTAGATTTTACATGAAATTCTATAACTTTTTTGTTAATAATGTCATATACCTAAACCCAGTAGTTTTTCTAATATTTTAATTTTTTTAGAAAAATATTAGTTTTTACTCTTATAAGAAACTGACAGTACCGCCATTGTTTCTGAAGGTGGAATACTCAAATTTGGTACAAACGTTCTATAAGGATGACAACAAAGGTATATGTAAATAAATTTGAGTTAAATACTACAGGGCCTTCAAAATAAATTTATAGATTTCGACTATTTTAACTTAACAAATATCAATTTTTTTAAATGGTACACCCTATATATTATTATTTTTTCTGATAGATTTTACAAAACACGTCAACTTTTATTGAGTATGTCATATACCTAGTTTTTATAATTTGGGAGTTATTTTGATTTTATTCATTTTTACACTTGTTTTTATTACACTAATGGATTCATTGGGTGGCTCCCTCGATCATGTGATTTAACACCTTTAGATTTCTTTTTGTTAGGCTACTTTAAAGATCGTGTTTATGTGAATTCCCCTACAACACCAGATGATATGGAAAATAGGATACGAGATACCTGGAGGACAATAAACACCATTTATGCTATGGAACGCGCAAGAAAATATAGTAACAAGACTAAACATGTGTATCTAAGTAGACGGGCGTATTTTTGATCATTGATTACTCCATAATAATTAAAAATAAGTTACTTAGTAGGGAAATTATTATTATTTATATTAGTTTATGTTTCCACAATAGCGTAGGTAAATGTAAAAAAGAATATAATCAAAATAACTCGCAAATTATGACAACTAGGTATATGACATACTCAATAAAAGTTGAAGGGTTTTGTAAAATCTATCAGAAAAAATAATAATATACAGGGTGTACCATTTAAAAAAATTGAAATTTTTTAAGTTAAAATAGTCGAAATGTATAAATTTATTTTGAAGGCCCTGTAGCATTTAACTCAAATTTATTTACATATACCTTTCTTGTCATCCTTATAGAACGTTTGTACCAAATTTGAGTATTCCACCTTCAGAAACAATGGCGGTACTGTCAGTTTTTTATAAGAGTAAAAACTAATATTTTTCTAAACAAATTAAAATATTAGAAAAACTACTGGGTTTAGGTATATGACATTATTAATAAAAAAGTTATAGAATTTCATGTAAAATCTAAAAATAAATTAAAAAATAGGGTGTTCCATTTAAAAAAACTTATGTTATATTCGCCACGCTTTTCTGAACCACCCCGTATACTGAAAAATAATTTTAAACTGTGCACCTTAGTATTCTATAAAACTTTTGTATTTAACGTTCTTTCGTAATTATCGAAACAAATGAGATAATGAACTTTACTCTATCGTTGACTCACCCTGTACATTGAACGATTTCCTAACCACATTGCTCCTGATAGAAAAATCTTTCAAAGTATTCATCAACGTCTTCGAGAAACGGGAACATTGATGCGAAGTGGAGGACCAGGAAGGCCAAGGACTGTAAGAACGGTAGACGTAGAAGAGAATGTGCTGGACATGATAGAAGAAGATCCAGGTACATCTACGCGAAGAATTGCAAATACTTTGAATGTAAGTAATTGGACTGTTTGGAAAATTGGACTGAGAGATAATTTGTTGTACCCATACCACATTCAACGCGTACAGGCACTTCTTCCAGCGAATTTTTCTCCACGTATTGAATTTTGTCAATGGCTTTTGCACACATTGGTTGAAATCCCTCAACTACTTACGCTGATTCTTTTTACCGATGAAGCCAGTTTCTCGCGAAATGCCATAAAGAATTTCCACAATAACCATGTGTGGACTGATGAAAATCCACATGAGATTTGTGAAGATCGGTTTCAACATCAGTTCTCGTTGAATGTTTGGGTTGGAATTGTGGGTGACTGGCTAATTGGAGCGATATTTCTACCAGGAAGACTTACCGGCGAAGTATACCGCAACTTTTTGGAACAAACGCTACCTCAGTTTTTGGAGGATGTACCATTGGCTACAAGACAGGTAATGTGGTTTATGCATGTTGGTGCACCACCTCATTTTAGTGTAGTTGCTCGAGAGTTTTTAACAGCAACATACATACATACTATGGGGCCATCTAAAGTCATTAGTTTATACTAGCCCAGTGGAAGATGTGGACGATTTAAGAGATCGGATAATTGCTGGGTGTAACTCAACAAGAAACGACCCTGGTGCTTTTGAAAGAGTTCGGGAGTCTATGAGGAGAAGATTGGATGGTTGCATCCTAGCAGGATGTAGCCATTTTGAACAATTCTTGTAGGTTCAGAAATGTTACATGTAATTTTTACTAATAAATTGTTATTTGCCGAAAAATTTTTTTGCCCTATATCTTCGCAACAAAATGCTTTTTCAAAAATCATCAAAGGATAAAATATCCTTAGAATAGTCCAAGGAATAACCTCTTGAATTTTTGCCGCATGTTTAACTAACACCCTGTATAGATAGATACTATACTACTATATATGTACTTATAGAACTATAAATAACTTGGTTATAAGATAGGCAGAAAATCTCTGTAATAGGCACTTTCTATTTTTTGATATCTTTCCTTTACAATTATAAAAAATGGACTACTCTGTGCATCTGTCATGTTATGAAATAAAAACTTCATTTATTGTTCTATTTTTTAGATTGAAAATTACTATTACATCTGTTATATAGGTATTACATATATGACAGGTGCATTGCATATATATTACATATATTTTCCTCCGTTCTGATTTTAAGAAATTGAACAAACTAAAAAATAACATTTATTGCATTTAGAAACTAAATTTGATGACATTGCGATAAATATTAAATATAGACTACTATACTTATCTGTTTATAAATTGTTAAGCGCTTGACATACATTATTTACGTGTGTATTCCTCATTGTTAATTATTTTGCATACAGTGGTATTCTGCACGTCACATCTAGATATCGTTATCAACTTATTAATTATTAAGGGATGGGTTACATTAATTACATACTCGTAACTATTGCGATTATTTAAAAAAACTTCAAGAATGTACTCTAAAATATTTTTCATAGATAAAGTTTCCTATGTATTTTTATACAGCGTGACAAACATTTAATAAACTTATACTGAGAATAAGTTTTTATAAGTATATTATTAATTTATATGAACATCATACAGTCCGTCTCTAAGTCACTCGCCCACCTTAACTTTGGAACAAGTTGAGGTATAGACGTCAAACAAAATGGAGGATAAATGATATAAAAGATACTATTTTCTACCTGCAAACAGAATTTTGGCAACTGATAGATAGTGCTAGAGTCGCTATCCACGCATTTTTTTAAATGGCATAGTAGGTCGTGCCCCATATCGTTTGAAAGGTATTTCAATTCTCTTCACACCAGTTGCTGAAAAATTAAAATCGAGTCATCCGTTTTCGAGTTACAAGTGTTTCTGTGTCTCATTCAGCGAGTGAAAAGAACATCGTTGACTCTAAGCATGTAAATGTTTTAACCGAAGAATATTAATCTAATTACGTAATCTGAGTGGTTTGCATTCTCAAAACAAATTTAACTATAGTTTTTAAATCGGGGGAATGTGTTGGCTTTCAATCATTTTAATATTTGAAATGCAGGTGTGTTAATTTGGTAGGTGTGCTTCTCCTTATTTAGAGGGAACCTTAATAAGGAGAGGTTTGAAAAAAAAAGACTTTGATGAAGGATATAGCCGCGAGTAATGGATATTCTGTAAGTTTAATTGATAAAATAATTGAAACGTAAATTTAAAGAGACACTTCGAAATTCCTCGACTTTTCAAAATGAAAGAGAAAATCCAAAATTCCATATTCTATTCCATACTATCGTCGTTTCAGCAGTGGTTTCGATGAGATTTTTAAAGATATAGATACGTCAGTGGTTTATTCATCGGGAAATAAACTACAACAACTTTGAGACAATCCAAAAGACAAAATAGAAACCAAGGAAAAGTCGGGGATTTACGAAATAAGCTTAAAGACTGCGATCAAAAGTATGTTGGACAAACTACAAGGTCAATTCAAACTAGATTCAAGGAACATATGGCTCATTTGAAATATGAGAACAGATAAATCTAGTGTCGCCCAACATGCGTTTGAGAACAACCATAAAATAGATAGTAGCAATTTAAGACTAATTAAGAACGTGACAAATTCCAGACAGCTGGATGCTTTTGAGAGTTTGGAAATTGCTAAATGGAGGGTCAATCACATACATATAGCCCACCTTGTTCGTTAGTAAATCACGGTTCACGGACCCGTTGCGGAGATCCAATGATCAGTCACGGTGGTTCACTGAGCTGTTGCGACAGTTCACTGAACAGTGGAGATAGTTTAGGTGTAAATAGGACACAACGTTAGTATAGGTTTAGTTTTAATCATCTCCAAATGGTGGCAACTTGGTTGGAAAAACGCGCGTTGAGTGCAGTATAGCGGTTTGGTGTTATGTGGAAAATTATGTCAGTATTACACACTAGAGTTGCGACTTTTTAAAAAAATTCAGGCCAGGCCAGGCCCGGCCCGACAGAGTATAGGCCAGGCCAGACCAGGCCAGATAAACCCACCGAACGTTTGGCCCAATTAAAGCCAGACCTCTTGACAATTATGGCCCGGCCAGGCCAGATTTGAGCCAGGCCCGACCAAGCCAGATTGAATTCGGCCCGGCCCGGCCAGGCCACACCCAGCCAGACCAGGCCAGGCTAAACCCGGCCCGGCCAGACCAGGCCCGGCCAAACTAGGCCCGGCCCGGCCCGGCCAGACCAGGCCAGGCCAGACCCAACTCGGCCAGACCAGGCCAGGCGCGACTCGGCTACGTCAGACCAGGCCAGACCCGACCAAGCAAGTCGAATCGAAGCTCAAATCGAATCTGATCCGGCCCGGCTCTATCAAGGCAAGTTTAGCCAGAATCGGTCCGCCCAAATTCAACCCAGTCTGCCTAAGCCACATTCGGCGATACCAGAAATCCTACCTTCTGACATTGACAATAGGTATGACAATTCATAAATTTATTAACTCTTTTATGTCTCAATGAAACGTTCAAATATCTCACAAAATAGAACAAACCAACCTTAATAGAATAATTTTTTATTTCATTATCAAATAAAATACAAACTCCGAAAACAAATTTCTTCAACAACTTAAACACAAACATAATGTTTTACATTTAACACTTGTAATATATATATAGTAGTATAAGATATTATATGTATGTACAGCGAGTCCCAGAAGGGATGTCTAAATTCATTTAAAATTCAGCGGTGTGTTTTTTGGAAAAACACTCGGACTTGTAGATTTTTATTTTTTCATGCGATTTTTTTATGCTCAATTCATGTATACAGGGTAGTCCAAAAAGAAGTTATGACCATCAACTTTATTTTTTCAAATATTTCATTTTTAAATTCTGCATCGAATTCTAAGTCTGTGTAAGAATTTTTAGATGTGCTTAAATATCAGAGTAATACTTATTGCTAAGTATAATTTTTCCATTTTGGGACACCTTAAATTTTAAGTAGTTTGAGTGAGATTGGCCGTAAGTGGTCAGATAAATGGGTGAAACACCTCAAGTTATTATGAAATCAAATTCCTCATAGGAAGAACAAGATATAGTATTTTAAAATTGTTATACAGCAAACCGGTTAGCCTAGGTTAAGTCGAAGTCGGTCCGATCCGGCCCGAAACGGCCAGGCAGCCCAGGCCCGATTCGGCTAGGACAGGCCCGAACCGGCCAGGCCAGGCCCGAACCGTCCCGGCCAGGCCTGGCCCGACTCGGCCAGTCGGGCCTGGCCAATTTAATTGCAGCCCGGCCCGGCCAGGTATTAGAAAGCATCCGGCCAGGTCCAGTCCGGCCAGTAAAATATGCAGACTTTCCCGGCCAGGCCCGGCCCGATTTCGGGCCGGGCCTGGCCTGGCCGGGATTCTGGCCTCAAATCCCAACTCTATTACACACCACCAAAGTATGTCACACCAAAAGTTCCAATCCCTTTCAAGATGTCTTAATTGAGAAATTTAGTTAAATTCTAATTTCATTAAATTATTGGTATTGGCCTATAGTGATAATTAAACACCACAACGTAATTTATGAATATTAACTTACATTTTACTACAACAACTTAAAGACATTGATAGAGTATACTATTCTACCATATTATCTTGTTTGCTAATGGGACAAAACAAATTATAATTGTTAGCACTTACTACTTACTTATCAACGCTACTTAAATAACAAGGTACTAATTAATTAGATACTTATTTGTCGCCAGTGGCGCCTTCTTATCTTCTCAAATTAGTGCAATGATTGTCAGTTCTTTTTTTCATATCGAAAAACATGTACTCGTTCACATATTCAACTTAAATATTTTAAACTGATATTTTTGTTGTACCTAAATAATCGCCCATTATTAACGTAATTAATCCATAAAAAATGTATTATAATTAGTTATTATTATCCAACTTTCTTGTTCAAACTCGATCCAAAACCATCCTGAAAGTTTACCAAAATACCAAATCGTAACACTAATCTAATCATTTTAGTTAGCACTTGACTGATTTAGGGAAAAAATAGGACCTATCTCTTTCTACTGCAAATCTACAGCTTGACTAAAGAGCTTATAAAAAATGGTGCATACTTTGAATTATGTAATAATGTCACTTTTGTGATTCTTAGAAAATGCACACATTACTATTTCTTAAAAGTATTTGATAGCTTGTCAGAAATATTTGAAATTACACGAAATAGGTAAAGATATAGTACTTTCTTAACCCCATTTTTATGACAAATTAAATCTGACATTTACCGCTTCGGTAGAGCAGTGCAATCTCGGTCACACTGCCTATGATGGTATGGGTTCGATCCCCAGCTCCAACTTTTGTTCTATGGTGTTTGTCTTCATTTTTTTTCAATGTGTAACCCCCATCCAGACCACTTTTGGCTTTTGGTTGTCTGATTTATGTACTGTTGTAATCTTATATAATGTTATACAGTGTTATTCAGAACTTATCTATAATAAAATTTGGAGATGTTCAACATACATGTACAAATGTGGTAGTGTAAAACAAAATTTTTTGGCGGGTTCTGAAAACTATTTAAAAATTTTTAATTGCACGGATACTGGATACTGGTCCACTGTAATGGAGTGACCTTGGGACTGACAATGCAAATTGGCGATGTCACATAATATAGCACGAAAAAAGCTTCGGAAGTTCTGAGTATACCGACACCCGGCGCAAAAAAGATTTGCAGCCTTTTTACTTTAAAATAAACTGAAAGATAGATAGATGTGACCAAAGTGACGTGTCTTTAAAATGAATAAAATTTTGTTACACTAATTTTGAAGAATTGCGCTACTTGATTACTAGGTATTAGAAACATAAAATTTATAAAAAATTTGCACATACCTTGTTACAAAAGCTTTTCGAAATTTTGTCCCTCGACTTGTACCCAGTTTTGGGCACGCCTTATCCAATTTTGCCGCACTAAAGCAAATGTTCCTCCTGGTTGCTGATCTTGTAAACGCAAATTATTAAGTAAATTGGGGATTTTCAGCATTTTGCTACAACAACCACTCACAAAACCTAACTCGTAATTGATAAATAAATCCGCATACAAGCGCGAAGCTGCCACTGCATTTTGTCCAACTTCACCATAAATAAGAATCATGTCCATTAACTCAGCATTACTGTACACATGAGCCATTTTGAAAATTTTACAGTTTAACACTCCTACGATAAATAAAACACCGGCACTGAGAAAGCGACACAGATAGACTGATGACTGATAGACAATAGAGATATTATCCCCACTCCAACTCTATTCGCTCGGTCTTAACCAGGCGTTCCAGGTACAAAAACTTGCTTTACTGTTTTTTGTAGGAATGTGGTAGGTATATCAGATGTCGTTGAAGTACAGTTGCCCATCTACGTAGTCCTTTATAATGGTATAGCTTTAAACATTGTTTACGGGAAATCCTAAGACTTTTATTATAAATTTTTTTGTGATATCGATTTCTTATTTAAGCATTTAAGCATTAAGATTTCTTATTTTGCTTTAGCAAAAAATATTGCGGTCGTACAAAGAACAGATTTTACCTTCTTGAAAATAATTGCTTAGTTTAGTTTTGTCATAAAGGCCGCGCTGTAGTAACTCATTAATATCAGTTTACCAAGGAAAATTAAAAAGTACCTATACAAATATACAGGGGATTCCATTTAACAAAAGTCACCTCTCTTATATTGCCGGTACATGAATTACCCTGTACCCTGCACCCTGACTTGTGCAAACGTTTCACATAAATCTCTATAACGACACCACAAACAATTTTATTCCATATGTGGTTTTCTTACTGCTACTGTATAAAACATCTAAACCATTCAGTTATTATTAATTCAGTTATTTACTTACTTAGAAACAAAACCATCTTTAATTCTATAAACTATTGCCTATAAAAATAAAATACCCAGAAATAAGACAACTATATCTAAGTCAGTTCCAAATATGTTATTCAATTGACCTACCCTTGTACTCCATGCGTTGTACTTATTATCTAGGTAATGTAAAATGCTGCCAATGCTAGATAAAAAGGAATTTATACCAGCAGATAAAATTCTGTATAAATACGCGGACGAACCAATTTCCAAGTAATGCAGTTTATTTCGAAGTAGAAATGTTTCACACTGTTACATCAGTTATACTTGTTGCCCTTTGTCTAAGTGGGACTCAGGGCAAAATTTTCAACAACTGTGAGTTGGCGAAGACCTTAAAAAACAATGGCGTTCCAAGACAGCAACTTGGCGACTGGGTTTGCATCGCAAAGTATGAGTCGAACTTCGACACTCATGCAGTGAACTCGGGTTCGGGGGATTATGGAATATTCCAAATCAGCCATTTGTACTGGTTAGTAGTATGCACTTAACAGATAAATGGTAGTAGGTAAACACTATGCAGTGAGGTTGAAAACTCTGGAACGCCCCAAATAACTTTCAAAATATTGTTCTTTTGCAAAAACGCTCAGACACGTCAATTTTTGATTCTACTTTTCTGTATTTTTGAGGTATTGATTTATTTGTATAGTGACGTATCACTGAGGTGCAAAAAAAATTTTTTTTAATGGCAGCCCCAATTTTTTATTCGAAATTCGTGAAAAACACATTTTTTACATATCTATGACTAAAACTTTACAGAAAAAAAACCTTTATAGAGTTACAGAAGAAATTTTTCGATATAAATGCAATTTACAGTTAAAAAACCTACAAATGTTCTCTAAATTTAAACCGAGTAGGTTCTGGAATTTATTGAAACCAAACAATATCATTGCTTCATATAATGTCAAAATTTTAATTTGTTTAACACGTAGCAAAATTTAAATCCATAATTTTGGTATTTCATTGTTACTATTTTATTGTTTATCTCGTATTATTCATCTAATAATGTCTGTTTCGGAGAAAGAACTGATTGAGATACTTATGATAGTTGGTTACGGGGATAGAAGGAGAACTGCAACAGAAGTGTGTGAGCTGTTTAATAATACTCATCAAGATCGACCACCAATTGTGCGTTCAACAGTGAGTAAAATTATTAGTAAATACAGAGAATATGGTCACGCTCGTGATTTGCCAAGAACAGGTCGTACCAAGATTGGTGAAAATACTCAACTTGACGTTTTATTATTAGTTCAAGAAAATCCCCATGTTTGTACCCGCCAAGTTGACGCAACCATGGACATAAGTAAAAGTTCTGTTCGCAGGATTTTACTTAAACATAAATATCATCCGTACAAGGTACGGATGTGTGTTTATAGGGTGTGCTATTTAAAAAAAAAGAACTTTAGTTCATCGCCCTGTATATAAACAGGTTATAAATTTGAAAATATAAAAACATTGAAGATAACTTTGAAAAAAACAATTTCATATAATTTTTTTTCTGTAGAACTTGTAGTTTCTGAGATAAGGTATAGGCCCATATTAAACGGGCCACCTTGTACATACAGTTGTCTTGAATTAAGTAGTATAAGTTTTTGAATGATGCTTGGAGACTTCCAAATGGTTTGTTGCTTTTAGGTGTAACGATGGAAATACTCCTGGAAAAGGATGTGGTATAACCTGCAACTCTCTTTTAACTGACGACATCACAGACGATATTAAATGTGCAAGGAAAGTTTACGAGCAAACTAAAAAGGAACGGGGCTGCGGTTTCTGCGCATGGGTAGCCTACAATCAACATTGTAGTAACGGAAACAATGAGAAGTATATCAGTGGGTGTAATGTTTAGAGAGTATAATGAAGTACCAAATTTTATTATATTTTAAATCATAATGTTGGTAATGAAACGTATTAATAAAGTGTTTACATAAGTGGTTTCTATATGACATACTTTCTACAAAAAACTTCCCGAGTGTTACAAAAATATTTATTTATTTATTTATTTATTTCAAATGAAGTACAGTACAGGTAAACACCCAAATCGTACCTACAAAGCTTACAGAAAAGTATTTACACTATAGACATAGAACAACATAAAACGCATATTGTTCATATAGCATATAAAAACAATAACGAAAAACAATAAACAATAAAAAATATATGAATTTAAATTGTAGAAAAGAACAAAGAGAAAATAAAACTGATAATTTAGCTGTGTGCGAAATTTCTTAGTGATATCATATAAAACAAAACATTGGCAATTGTAATGTCGAGTAAGGCAAGTTAAATGAAAAGTTGATACAAGAAGTATAAACTACAATAAGATACATACAGTCTTTTTAAATTGAAATTGAATAGTTACAAACCACAATAAAATGAGACAGGAAAACCACAGTATAATTCTGTAAAGTATATACATTAAAACATTAAAACAGAAAAAACCGAATTAGAACATGTAAAAAGTTTAAGATGGAAAAATATCTTAAGTTCATATACGTAAATTATTTGCCTGCGTTTTTAGGAATATTTTAAATTTATGTAGAGATGAATTGAAAATGTCAATTTCATTACATTCATTTAAGTGTTTAGTTAGCCTGGTTAATAGACTGTGTTGACCGTAAACTGTTCTGTTAAATGGAACTGAAATTAAAGCTGGATGTCTGATAGTATAAGAAGGAAAATTTAAAGCAAACAAACTCAACAAATAAGGACAGGCTACCAGGTTGTTAAATAATTTATACATAAACAATTTGTCCGCATTTACTCTACGTATTTCCAGCGAGACAATACCCAACATATCCAATCTCTGTGTATATGATATATCATCAGGGTTAATATTTAGTTTAAACATCAAAAACCTGACGAACCTTTTTTGTACCTTTTCCAATGTATTTATATGAAATTGGTAGGTAGGAGACCATATAACACTACCATATTCGAGAATGCTACGACAGAGCATGTTAAATAAATGAATCGTTTATTTCAGAAAGGAACCAACCAACATTTGATAGTTTTTGAGAAAATCAATAAAAACTGATTAAGGGCTATATAAGTTGAGGTAAAATTTTTTTCAACCAAAATATATTCAAATTCGGTAAATGACTACAAACTCACAATAAAAGAGTTTGGTTTTTTTAAATTTTGTTTGATATATGCCCATTTAAAAAAATTGCGGTTAGTACCTTTCTCAAATAAATCGAAATTTTATATATCCAACGTTGTATTAAAATAATAATAAGTATATTTTTTGCTAGTATAGAAAAATAAACAATAATAATATATCAATTTACTTGTCAACATTTATTGAAAAGAGAAAAAGTGAAACAAAACACATTTTATATTACAGGTTTTATATTATATTACAGGTGCAGTACTTGATTTTTTCTTAGCTTGTTTCGTTGGCCAAGCTAGAATGGTGTTGTAAAATGGGTTATATTGATCTGGAACATAAGGCACAACTTTATGAATATCTTCTATTTTTGTTTCCAAAATGGGAACTTTATTATTTCTAACTTTTTTTCTGGCATTTGAACAGGGGCTCTTCCAGAACTTTTTGACATGTGTATTTGGAATGTATGCATTGACAAGCCATTAATAAGTTCAGAGCATATCATTTATCCTGGATTTGATGACTTATGGACAAAATTACCATTGAAAAATTGGATATAGAAAAATTTTTTTTTCTGTTATAGGAATATTTTTCTTTGAAGTTTCTAGAGATATGACATTTTTTTTGTAATATTTGGGCCACCCATCCATCACAATGTCTTGTGAAACTTCCAGGATTGTAAAGTTGTTTCCTGCACTTGATTGTACCTATTATTAGTTCCGAATATTCATGAACTCAAAATACACGATCATGTTTCTTTAGAGACTTTTTCATAACCCTAAAATCGCGGTCATTCGGTAGAAACGAATGTTCCCTTATGGGATAAAACTGTTCCAGTTTCTGAAATCTACCAATTATCGCTGCATACATGCGGACCATAGTGTGATTCTGTCCAGGACAGTTATCGCTAAATAGACGCAATTCCTCAACATTTTGCGGTATTTAACGTTGAATATAGTCCCACAAAAATGAACATACTGCATTTGGTCCGTTATTAGCATAGACTTAGTAACTACTTACTAGCAATGCCTACATGTGGCGCTGGCAACCGTTTATTTGAAAAAGGTGCCAACTGCCATCACTTCATCCCTTTCTGTAATATACGCAAGATACATACTAACATTTTTAAGAGAATATATTATGGAACATAGTCCCTTTCTGCATTAAATGATGTATTTATGTATAAAGTTTACAAAATACAGATAATATCGAAATGGTCAAAAATGCGAGTTAGTACCTTTCTCAAATAAACGATTCAAATATATTATTGCTGGTACATATGAAAATTCCTGGCATTGTCTTAACACAAACCCACAAGTTCTAAAAGCCTTGCTGGCAACATAATTTATGTGCGGTATAAAACTTATTTTGTCATCGAACAAAATTCCCAGGTCCTTTATTGTTGAGACTCTCTCCAAATTACTATTATTGATAATATAAGTGTGGGTTATTATATTTTTCTTCCTGGAGAAAGTTATGACCTTGCATTTAGAAATATTTAGATCCAGAAAGTTTTCGCTACACCATGTAGATATATTAGTCAGATCATTTTGTATTAAGTGACAATCGCTAAGAGATGACACAGAATTAAAAAGTTTGAGATCGTCTGCAAAAAGTAAAATATACCGACAAACTTTAAGGGGTGGTAGAAACCTTTTTTGTTTAAGAAACATATGTCCGCAAATAAGTCGTTTTGGCAGAAAGAGGGAAAATGGTATCTAATCTCTAAAGGGACATTTTTTAATAATAAGGGCAAAACATTTTGCAGAAAATGGAGATAAATATGCATTCAAGCGAGCAGGAAGAAACATACCTCATCAGAAAACAATACTATTCTCCTGACAAAATGGGACCCAAGTACTATTCTCCTATTTAATTGTGACCAAAAAATCATTGGCAAAAAGCTAATCGATGTGGATAATCTTCAGGATTCAGAGCTTGTACGCTTTATAAACGGTAGGGGTAGAGGAGTTGTTCATGCATGACACGGTATTGGCGATTCCAAAAATGAATGCGCCCTCTACATGAAAATATTTGAACCTACTTAAAAGGTAATTTTTTTAAGCTTATTGCTAATATAATGATAAATAACACGTATTTGGGTTTGTTTAACGTAATAATTTAGTGGTGCTTTTGATTTTTTCGTATTACAAAGTTAAAAACGACGTGGTTAGTATTTGTACATCTTTATTTTTACATTCATAGTTTGTTTCTTTTGGGATTACACCACCTGTAAAAAAACAAAAAGCAGAAAACCAGAAGTATACAAATTAAATATTCAGTGTAGTAACAAGGCAAACTTCTAAAGTTTGCCCCAAAAAACCACTGTATAACGTGTGATAAAATAATATTTGATATATTGACTAAGTTTTATCAGTGGTTTTTTAGTTTATACAAAATTCTATAATATTACATGTCATATTCTAAAATATGTCCAAATAAAATAGTTATAATAAAAATTAAAAGAAAATAAACACTTAACTAGCTTTCTTCTATCTTCTAGAAGTTTCGAGTTGATCCTCAACTCTTCTTCTGTAGATTATTTGTATAAGAACTCTTTATATGAAAAGAGAAGTAGTTTTTGTCAGTTTGACATTTCTAATACAAATTGTCATTACATACACTGATCACTATGATATTATTAGTTTTCCATTGGTTACATCTTTTTGGAGTAGAGTAAGCCATGTTTGATCTATGAATATTGTTTCTGATGAGAAACAATTGTCACCATTAAGTTTAATGAAAGCACTTTCTTTTAATTTTCTTTTAACCGATTTTTCTTCCTTTTGTAAAACTTTAGCCTGTGTCCAATCAACTCGGTGACCGTTATCCCATACATGTTTTACTAATGTAGACCTGTCAACTTGGTAATCCCATAAATATAATTTTTATGTTCGCGGATCCTTATTTGTAATGGTCTAGATGTTTCACCAATATAATATTTACCACATTCACAAGGATTCTGGTAAATACAATTTTTTGAATTTAGATCATCATTAATTGGTTTTGTTTTAGTAAGTATTGATCTTAAAGTATTTTTCGTTTTAAATGTCTTTCTTATGTTAAAATCATTACCAAGCCTTTTAAGTCTTTCAGAGATCTCTGCAATATAAGGAATTGTAATGGTTGTAATTGTATTTTCTCTATTTATTCTGGGAATATTTTGCCTATTTTCAATTTTTAGAAATGTTTCCTCAACAAAATCATTAGGATAATTATTTTTCTCCAATATATTCTTAATAATGTCTTTTTCTTTATTGAAAATATCTGAGGTTGATGATATTAATTTTGCTCTATCATATAAACATTTAACTATACCTCTTTTGATACTTATGTGATGATTAGAATTAAAATTTAGATATCTATTTGTATTGGTCTTTTTTCTATATAAATTAGTTTCAAAATTTGATTGTGATTTAGTTATTAATACGTCTAAAAATGGTAGTTTATTATCATTTTTAATTTCTATTGTAAATTTTATAGTTGTTTCTTTACTGTTTAGAAAATTTAGAAAATTTATTTTTACATTTTCAAATGGCATTCAAAAGAAATTAGCACAACACAAACCGCCGTGTTTATAGGTGTCATTCCATAAAATGGGTTAATAGAAGTGTTTAAGATTGAAGATATAGGTAGAAGTTTGGCCCTAGTAAAAGAAACTGTTTCTCATTCATTTCTCCAAAAGGCATGTAACAATTTAATAACAGAGAATACGTTTATTTACACAACATAATCACTTTGTTGCTGTTTGTCTATTCTTTTCTATCATTAGTCTTATAAAAGCAGAATATATTTTAATTTAAACATTATTTAACAAAAAACAAGCACAAATATGGTATCACCATACAGTTTATCACATTTATCTTAGTCCAAAATCTAAGTAAACAAAAACTAAGGTACCTGTTTCAACCCAAAAAATTCATATAATTAGCAATGAAGCACATATGGGACTTATGGGTCTTTTACCACTCTTTATCCTTTATTTCACCCTAAATAACACATGAAGTAACTATATTTATGGTAGCTGAATGCTAAATTGTTAGATGATGTGATATAAAATGCAAAATTTTTACTCGTCTTCATCCATATTTGTTTACAATATGCAGCGCCCTCATCGGTAATTTGAATCGCCGACTTGGAGTCGGCGCCATTTGGTGTGTAATTGAACGAACCCTAACTTATGAATTGATTTTCCTCCACACGGGAGAAATGTTCAGGGAAGGTGTTCCCATTAAAAAAACATAGGCACATCTTGAGATACTCCAACAAAGCTGCTTCTGCAAACTATAAACTAAAATTAAAAAGTAACTATCAATTTACTAGTGCAGCGTCTAGTTATGAGAGCACTTTATAGTAACTAAAGTTTATTAATGAATAAAAAAGCAGGCAACGTCCATGTACGGAACACGTAATTTAATTAGCGTTTGAGCGAGTTCTTTTCAGCGCAGAGGAAAAGCATGAAGGCCGGAAGGCGGCAGTGGCGGCGGCTGGTCTTTCGTGAGGGCACCAAAATCAGGTGCCCACTATTTATTATACTCTAAATTGATCAAAAACCACCCACCACCAGTAAAAAATAAACAAAATGATGAAAGTACGATGTGCTCTAAAATAGTAAAATACTTTTTAAACAACATGTGAGTTGTGATTTATTGGTAAATACAAGTAAAAAAATCAGAGGACTCTCGGACAGTTCCTTTACAAATGAAACATGTTTTTAACTGAAATAAATACAATTTTTCGTGTAGGAAACTGTTAGTTAAATTGTTCAATGTTGCCATCTATACAGTTATATCGTTTACTATGTATTTTATATAGAAAATGTGTTGGCTTGATGTTTGTACTATTTATGAGATTCTACCTTTATATATTTATTTGGAGATGCCGAAAACAACTACTCCACGAACAATATGCCCCGACTGGCGTTGCATTACATCAACATCTCCATGGATGTCGCCACATCCTTCATCAACACCAAATACCAGACAATGATCGGTTTCGATCTTGTTATGATCTCATCCGATTGCCATAGGTATCATGGTAACTCTACTAAACGTTGATCCCTCGGTTGATCCTATATCGTTATGAGGTGTGCTTAAGGAAACAATTCCTTCAAAAAGAAATTAAATAATTAGTAGGTGTAGCAGTAGGTATAAAGGAAGCCCTAAGTTTCAGCGTGACATAGATAAATTTTCTATTATTTTCGATTTTCATGGAAGGAGATTCAGTTAAAAATTATATAAAAAGTATACAGACTGGCACTTTTTACATTGTTTTTGAAAATTTGAGGCCAAATCTAAATTATAGAAGGACTTTACTTGCCTTTTAGAGAATATGCTTACTAAATAATGATTTGAATTATTAAAAAACTATAAAAATTTTTAGGTTCTCATTAAACTAATAATTACTATGTTTAACCACCGATAAGCAAGTTTTAGTACTACCAAATATATAAATCTTCTTTTGAAATAACACATATTTAAATTTATACAGATCTCATTTGCATTTGTTACAAGATAATGTGTTCTGGATGAATTACAACATTGTAAATCTTGAATTACAATATTGAATATGTTATATGTCTATTTTATCATTTTAATTAATTATAAATGTAGATAATAATTAATGGTTGTTGATAATTCTTCTACTTATTCCTTTATTGTCATGTGCATTTATAATATCAATAATTTCTTAGACAGTAACCACTGATCCTTAGAGAAAAAATCAGTATGCACTGCAGAAATAATGCAATAACTGGTTACCGATATATTTCATTTCATCCAAAATGAATTATTGTTCTTTCAGCTTGAATTTTTTTTATATCTTGGATATATATTTATATTATTACTACGTTTTTAAAATAAAGATAAAGCATTGTTTCTCTATATAGGTACCTATTAACTAATATCAGAAATTTATTGCTATTCCAAAACGAATTCTTGAATTCCTGATGTTATTATCCTATTGTTACGCGTAGAACTCGTAGCTATCTATACTGTTCAGTAATAAATAATTCTAAGGTAAATAATAATAAGTTTTATATTACTTACTAGTGGTGAGAATCACCCGTAGTGCCCTCTTTGGGTCTTAGCTACTACCTGTCTGACAATTATTGTCTAATTGACAGACAGGTAACGATCTGCTTTTCTGCAGATACCATTACAGCGACCTCTATTGTCTTTGAGCAAGACAATCCTACTTATTTATTTATTTGGAGATGCCGAAAACAACTACTCCACGGACAATATGCCCCGACTGGCCTTGCATTACATCAACATCTCCATGGATGTCGCCACATCCTTCATCAAGACCAAATACCAGTCTATCAATTAGACAATAATTGTCAGACAGGTAGTAGCAAAGACCGAAAGAGGGCACTACGGTGTATTTCACTGTATCTCGCCACTACAAACATCTACCTTTATATGTTATTATTTATTTAAATAGGATAGGTACTTCGCTGAGTATTTTTCTACAAAACCAGAGCAGCGTGTACTATTTTCTCCAGATTTTTTTCTATAGAGAATTTTCTTTTTAATATGGCATTACTAATTCTATTCGAAAAATAAATTAAATGTAAGCTTAGCTTACATTTAATTTATTTTTATAAATATATAAGCAATTTATGTAGTAGGTGCAGCATATTATTATGCATATATTAATATAGTAGATCATGCAAATGAACTATACTCGTATAGGCGATCCAAAAAGTTTTGATAATACATTGAATGGCAAACAGCCAAAAATCGCAATACATTGTCACTCTTATTTTTCAAATTTCTCCATCTAATTCGACAATACTATATAAATGTCATTGATGTTTACGATTATCATTAAGAAATATTATAATTTCATTATAAGTGTGCTCTTAGAAGAGCGCAGAGAAAACTTTTATATACACCACTCACATGCAAAATTAATGTTGTATGCGCTATTTCTTACTAGATTATTACTTTATTTAATAAATTTATTAAATAATTTATTAAATTATTTAAATTAATTAATTATAGATTAAAAATTAACATTAATTAAGGACATTATTACTTACACTATTACTATAGCTGAGTTGTACTATATTTAGATATAATATATTTGTACTGTGCATACAAGTCACACAGACCGGGTTGTTTCCCGTTTTTCGTCAAATGTGAAGATATTTTCTTTACTGACTAAATTCTATATATTTCTTGATTCTCGAACAGAACGAATTTTCTTTAAAAAAATGCCTACCCCCCCCCCCCCCCTCCTCCGCCAACATGCTGGGAGTCGATGGAACGTATCTCTGTTCGACTCATTGAAAATATGAAAATATTGCCTGCCTCTTACTGGTCTCATTCATCACCTGAGTTGAATTCGGGTGCGTAGCAGGGTTTTGGGTCTTCGTGCGTATTTTTAATTCGTATTGTTGTGCTTTTTACTGTTTACTTATAGCCTGAAATAAAGTTTTATATAATTGTCATATTAATCTACATTGATTCAATGCAATTTATTGAAAGTGACTTAGTGTAATTTACTAGTGTAAATGCGTGCGCCCATGGCCGGCACCGACCTTGCAATGATTTTCTGTCGTTGCACTATTAAAACCTTAGATTGACTATATCTAGTAATTTCTAGAAGTATGTCTAAAGTGACACCTGGATCTGGAACAAATTTACTTGAATTCGCTGATTTGATTCAACAAGTAATTGTAAGTGCTGCTATATGTATAATTTATTTGTAAATAACAGTTTTACATTTTAAGACATTTAAATGTATTTCATTGGTTGCTTTTATATTAACAAAAATAAGCAAATAAGAAACAGCAAATAAGAAACATTAATAAATTCATGTTTCATAAATAGATTAAAAGAAAAGAATCCAAGTTTCACCTCTATGAAACCCCTTCACGGAGGAAAAGATAAGTAATTACGTGCACAATTTCCTTAACACGTTAATCGCCATGTGACCCGACATCTGAGTCTCAACAAAATTATACCACCAGGCCCTGTGACCCGTATATGGGCTTCACGACTTGCTTTCGTTCTCGGCTCTGTGAACCGCTGTTTAGTCCTTGCTTTACATTGCTTCTTATGGGATATTAAAATATGGAACCTGGCCGTCTCAAGCAGCCTTTGGCCCTGGGATTTTTTTGTTTTTGAGTTGTCAGATATGCATAATAAAATATTCGACAGAAAATAGTACATTATATTATTAGGAGTAAAGAAAAACTTTATGTGCTGAAGCTGGAGAGTTGACTGCCGAACGAAATGAGGCAGCCAAACCAACTGAACACGTAAAGCTTTATTTTGCTCCCAATAATATATGGTATTTTATTTTCAAACTATAACATCCAAAATTACAGTGAGATTTTTCGATTTATTTGGATGATTTATTTGCATGTAAATGTGACTGTTCGAGCGTACAAACAAGTCAAAACAGGAATTGCAAGCCTGCATAATTCGTGAATCGTGTTTGAGTCATAGACTCCGAGAACCTAACGTTGGTTCACAGTTTAAAATTGTTTTTTTTTTATGAAAAAAATAACTCAGAAACAATTTTTGTAAATTATTACATAGTATTTTAAAGTTATCAATAAAAATATATCTAAAGAGAGTTTGGGCCTGGGTGGAAAAATTTTACTATATGACGTGGGCGATTAAAGTGTTAATATTAGATAGCCATAGTTTTTATAATACGAGCCGGTGGGTCGTCGTGGGTTCTAATTCCCATTCCACCAAACAATTTTTAATTAAATTGTTTACTCGTAGATCAAGGCTTATTCGCAGGGATAGCTTGGCAACCATCCTGGCGATGGCTTAGGATGGGAAGAATGTCAACTTGGTGTTAATGTGAGAGATTAAAATCAGTTGATGTTTGACTTGTCCCCCTAACTAATGATGTTTTCCAGGTTTCCCTCATTCCAGCACTGAATGGTGGTTAGGACCTACCAACGCGTAAGTCGTTCCTGAGGCGCAAATGCGGCCCGCGAAATAATAATATGCCGCCCCCTCTCCCACACAAGTCTCAGACTTTCGGGCTAATCCTTGCGATTAAAATGAGGGACAGAGATATTATTATTATTATTATTATTATTATTATTATTATTATTATTATTATTATTATTATTATTATTATTATTATTATTATTATTATTATTATTATTATTATATAATAACATTTGTAGGTAAACGAGGACTAGATACATAGTTTAGATATAAATAAACGATTTGGAAAGCATTACTATCTTTGTGCAGAGTAAACCTTTTTATTTCAATTATAATTTAGTAATTAGAAACCTTGATGAAATGAACGAATAATGCCAACATTGCATTGAAAAACTAACCCGACCTCGTAATATACTCATTCTTTGTGTGATTCTAGAGTTGGTAATAATACTTTATTATTAAAAATTCCGTCTTCTGCGATACAACTTGACAAAGAACTAGATGCAACAATATATCTTAATTTGATGAAAAACTTTTTCCTGGCACTATAAAGGGCGAATCATTTTAGAGTTCAAGAATTGTTAGTGTTGGTCTATGTACCTGATTGTTGACTTGTTTTCAATTCTTAAATGCACTTAGATGTACCTATATATGTATGTCCACTTGTTGCAACCTATAGTTTTTATTAATGTCAATTGATGTGAACATAATATAATGATAATGTGTAAGTTTTCAGGTATGTAAATCAGAAGCAACTTTTAATATCGTACATAATATATCAACATTTTGCAGGTAATTTAATTGAATGTTACTCTAAGGTTATGTTTGATTTAATAAACAGTATGTTTGGTGGTTGGTTTCAAATATAAAATCAGGTGAACTAATTTAATTTCTATTTTTAATAAAGCTTTAGTTATAATTATAAAATATAAATTTGGTTATAATAAAAAAACAACTAAACAAAGAAAATGAGTAAGAATATTATTATTTCCCTGCATTCAAATCTATTATTTGGTAATATGTACATATACCAAATACCTACTAGGTATAATTACAAAACTTTTTCTCAGTATAGTAGATTTTTCATAAGTGAAAAGTAACGAGAGTGTGATCAAGTTGCGCTGGATGCAACCAACATACCTTGAACTGAGATATTCATTAACTTGTATGCAAGCATACAAATTTTCAACCACGCACATTTCATGCACATTTTTTGCTTCCGTATCAGAAAAACTTACGAGCCGCCAATGGTTAGTAGTTATTAAGTTCGTGACCCTTTTTGTTTTTGTTGGCCTGTTGATTGACGTAAAAGTAATTATAAGTGGGCAAACTTGTCTATTGATCAGCCCGTTGTTTCCTAAGTGATTTATTAAAACTAGCCCCGCTTACAGGTGAGCAGACCCCTCAAAAATGGTTGTTAAACTTCATGAAGTTCAGGGGATTACATAATATATAAGTCCGGTAACCAACAGTGCGGTTGTAAATTATTTGAAAGAAAAATTGTATCGGAAAAAATTAAGTAAACACTACTACACACATTTCCTAAACAAAATAAAGAAAGGATGATGGACTTCAAAAGTAGCGATTACATATGTCAAAATATTAGACTACAATGTAAGCCTGAATAAAAGTTCTATACGTTTAAGGGCAATATCCAAGGTCAAAGTTATTAGCTTATTACTAGTATAGCTTATTACTAATAAATAATTTGAAGTAAAATTTGATCCAGGGAAACGAATTGACTATTAGTCCATAATACGTAACTTTATTAACACTAACCTGTGATGTACACTAATACACTTTATCCATACATTATAAACGTTGCATAAATTAATGTAAACCTAGTAGAATGATTTCTTTTCTCATTAAATCTTGACATTGTTTTGATAATATATTGCGCTTTTAATTATTTGCCTCATATATTCGACATTACAGCTGCAGATTGTGAAACATCAATTATTTCAGCTTGATGAAACAGGACTTGACTGCTTCGCAATATTTCATTTTAGTGTAACTCAATTTTAATGGTATGCATAAGTAATAAATTCATTGGAGAATAATTAAAGGGTATTAAAGCTAAAAGGTGCCGACACTTTTTTGACATCACTAACCATGTGATTATTATATGCAAACTTAAGCGGTGGGAATCGTCATTATATATGACTTGAGATGAGTATAAATAATACAGGGCGCCAAATTTATTGACCAGTTATAGTGGTAACTTTTTTATTAGTAGAAATACAAATATACTTAACTGAGCAAATTAGAGCAGTTTCCTATTAGTGTAGGAAGGCGAAAAATGACATACAGGGGAAGATTGAAAATGCTGCAAAAACATCTGAAGCATTTTTCTCTAACTTTTCAAATAAACTAGATGCGAGGGACAATAGAAAAGTTGGATTTATCGTTTTTTCTCAATAACTTTTCAACCTTCCCCTGTATGTCATTTTTGGCTTTACTATAGACTTATAGAATTACTAATAGGAAACTGCACTAATCTGCTCATTTAAGCATTTTTGCATTATTATCTATTAAAAAAGTTACCCACGCAACTGGTCAAGAAATAGGGCGCCCTGTATACTCGCCAGTTACTATCGACAATGAAGTGTCGAATTTTAAAGTCGGGGATTTACGAAATTAGCTACAAAGACTTGTAATCAAAAGTATGTTGGACAAACCAGAAGATCAATTAAAACTAGATTCAAGGAACATATGGCTCAAATATGGTAGTACAGATAAGTCTAGTGTCATCCAAGATGCGTTTGAGAACAACCATAAGATAGATAGTAGCAATTTAAGACTAGTTAGAAATGTAACAAATTCCAGACAGCTGGATGCATTTGAGAGTTTGGACGTTTGGTATAGTGTTTTGGTGTCACGTAGAAAAATACATCACTTCAAAGAATCTTCACTTTAAAGATTCCAACCCCCTTCAAAAAATATAGTTCATTATTCTAATTATTTCTTTCACGTTAGTCGAGTTAGTAATTTTTATTCTACTAATACTAGCTGTAATTCAATTATCCATTAAAAGCAGGCTCCTTATTCACCACGCTGTCCCGCCTTATTTATTCGCTGAACTAAGTTGTTAAATGTTTAAATTATTCCTTGGCATAGTTCTGGCTTGCATCGAATTACAAAGGCGACTCTTCCGGGGGTTTAAATCACATTGAATTTCAAGGAGGAAGCAATAATCAAACTATAGAAAATACTCTGAGGTCGATTCTCGACTCTCAAACAAGACTTTAAAGAGAAAACGCTGGCAATTTAATTAAATAACTTTCTTATTCTACATGGACTTTGGGAACCGTCAACTTTCATCGTGGCAAAGAAAACTTTATAAACGGTTACATTTTACAAACTTGATTAAACATTTCGTCTTATTGTGCTAGACTGTTGAGTTATGTATAGCTTATCAAAGCAGATGCTGTTTCACGTAATCTAATAATGTATTCTGGTCCCGTGGCAGATCAATCATGATATTCAATTTTTGAGGACTTAAATAAAGAAGTTTGTTCAATAAGTGAAAAAAGGTTAAACTTCTTGAAAAATCACTCAAAAATCATAAACTGTAATTCGAATCACAAATACGTATGCGTCGGCGTAAATTATTTAGAAGAATTTATTGGTCGCAGAAAAGTTTTATCTGCATTTATATCTGACAAGTAGGTTTTACTATTTTGCAAACCGTCAAAGATTTATCTCAAATACTGCAAATATTTACGGAAGTATTTAACTGTTATTGTTGGCTGAGGAAATTTCTGTATCTGAATAACTTATCATATATTTTATAATATCACTTATACTTTTCATAGTTTATATATACATATATACACGGTGTTCTACCGGGAAGGGCCGTGATCGGTATATGGAAAACTACGTACAGGGTGATTTTGAAAATTTGGTTAGTTACAAAGGTGGGGTTTACCTTTTTAAAATATTTTCACGTTTCTGGCACTTCCGGTATAACCGGAATTCGACACCAACTTGTTTATTTTAAATGGAACATCCTACATATTATATCATTTCTGGATTCTGCGTAAAATTCTAAACACATTTCATGCAGGATGTCCTGTACATATCTTCAACTGTTTTGAAATGTTGACAGGTGAATATTGACATTTTGCAACTTTGACACCATGTAAAATCTAAACGGTTTAAGATCAAGCAATACGATTTGCACATTCCTATCTTAACTTTTCATAAGCTATCGTTTGACACTCATTTCAGATTTAACCAAGAGATTAAATTTAATCGAAAATTTTTAATTTCTGGCAAATCTGAAATTACTGCCAAACTTCAAACTTTCCATTACTACGAAGCTATGGCTACGCAGGCCAAATGTGTTTCCATTAAACAATCCTCTAGTTTGTAGGTGTTTTAGTGTCACTTTCCTTTAGTCGGATCGGTAGCTCAGAGTTTAGTATGTCGATCGCTTGACCCAGAGATCTTGGGTTCAAATATCCATTCCACCGAATAATTTTTAATTAAATTGTCTACTCGTATATTAGGGCCTATTCGCGACAATGAATGGTAGTTAGGACTTACTAACGTAAGTCGTTCCTGAGGCGCAAATGCGGCCTACCGAATAATAATATGCCGCCCCTCCCACGCACAATCCTCTTAATCCTTATTATTAGAATGAAGGATAGAGATACTACTATAATGATTATTATTATTATTATTATTATTATTATTATTATTTCAATACGTCTAAAAACTCAACGCAACTCAATATGTCTAAAACCCATGGTACATTGTTTAGTTCAGACAGATGGGTTGCTAAGTCCAATCCGGTACGACTTCTAGGTGTAACATTTGATACGGGTTTGAATTGGTCCGAGCATGTTGGCCACCTATGTTCTAAGTTGTCATCACAAATCTTTGTAATGCGTCAATTGAGTTCATGTTTGGACCGCCCCACCCTGAGGATGGTCTATTTCGCATTATTTCATAGTGTACTGTCATATGCCGTTGTTCTCTGGGGAAATTCTGCCTATTCTTACAAAGCCTTTTACTTACAAAAAGCTGCTATGCGAATTATCAATGGAGCACCATATGGTACCCATTGCAGGCCGCTGTTTAAGAAATATGGGATACTTCCACTGCCTTGCGTCTATGTGCTTGAAACACTACTGCTAGTGCACAAAACTATAGAAAATTGGACATCGCACTGTAACAGACACAATTATAGCACAAGGCGGGGGACGGATCTTATAACTTCTTATTCACGAATTAGAATGTCTCAAATGAATAAAGTTGATTTAAATTTATATAATAAATTCATGAGCTACCATAGAAGCTTAGATATTAAGTCATTGAGTTTGTATTCATTTCATTGCTGGCGAAGGACTTCCTCATAAGTCAATGTTTTTATAGTGTGGATGAGTTCAGGGCATAAACGAGTACTATTTAAATTTATGTGTTTGTTATTTCATATGCTAATCTGGTCTAAAAGGAAAGGAGGAGGAAAAGGGGAGAAAAAAAAAATTCTCTGTTTTTCTCTCTTTTTTTTTTCTGTGTAAATCATTTGCCGATGATCACTTATTTTAATATTATTTTCACTTCTCAATAATTTTATACTGTGTTTTGTAATGTATTTTATTGTAAAACTGCCTTTATTACTACTTGGATTTGTGTTTCTATATTTAGAATTTTAATAAATCATGTATGTGAATTAATTATGTTGTGACATAAATGTATTGTAATATATATTGTCAATAAAGCATCTATCTATCTATCTATCTATCTATCTATCTATTATTATTATTATTATTATTATTATTATTATTATTAATATTATTATTATTATTATTTTTATTATTATTAGCATTATTATTGTGTCATTAGTTCCAACTCTCTTGAAAATAGCTCTGAATTCGATTAATATTTTCAATATTAGAGCAACAACCTTCATCACTGTTCCTATAGTTTAATGTTAGTTTAGCTACAGCAAATAAATCATCTGTAGGTACTATTCTCCTGAAGGATAGAGTCACTAATCTCCTGAAGTATAAATTCTACATTCCTGCTCCTAAAACGTCGAAAATAATACTGTCTAGATTATTCGCCTCTAATGTTATCCATTAAACTTATTTCCTTGCAGGTCCTTTAATTCGTAAACAGACCCTTTTCGAAAAGCGCTTCGAAATGAAATGAAATTTTAAGGTTGGAGCATAAAGTTTAAGGGCTAATAGGGACAATTAAATGACCTAACTTGCTTTCAGCAGCAGCAGTTCCGATATAAATTGAACGAATTTATCCGAGTATATTTCACCGAAATACGGGCTTGATGTATACGGCCGGTTCGGAAAAGTCGATTGGAAAACTTACGATCTACTTCACAGAAGTTTCCATTATGGTAGCTGTTGACACGTCTGTAATTAATGATAATTTCCGCAGTTTTCTGATGATTCAGTGCCTGATTTTACGCTGACTTGCAGGTTTGACTTATCGGCAAATTGATTAGTACCTTAATTACAGTGGCAATTGGCATCCATGTAATAGTTCAACATTTCTCAGTTTTGATGAACTTTATATAATCTTTTGGAGACGTCGACGTGATTAAAACCTAGATTTGATATCTAAACAACTTACTAAGCAATCTGTAACCAACATTTTGAGTGAAAAATCAAGAATACTAAATCCTGAACCAATTTTGTTTTGTTTTCCTATTTATAAAATTGTAATAACATTCTACGCGTTGTACTATACATGCTTCACGCAACTTACTTATTAACTCATTTATCTCAAAAGGAAGTCTAATTTTAATACTAATCAATTTTTCTGTCGTTGGATTCGAGATAGGTTTCTTGACTTACCGTCTGTTATCTTATCCTGGGCAGTGATTTACAGATGTCACACTCCTTATATTCTATCACTGATATGGTACTTAATAGGATTTGGATGAAAACACTTTACTTTTGAGACAAATTTCTTAGTAACAAGAAAATATAATTGAAAACTTACAAATTACTGAATTAAGTGTTAAATTAATGAAAATCTGTTTAGTTATTCAACTTCGGAAAATGAATGCTATACCAAATTAATGAATACTGAATAGAAATGAACATTATACAAAACTACTAACGGCATTTAAGACGAGTCAGATGAATGTAATTTACACGCCCTTGGTGGTTTGTCTCATGCTATGGGAACAAAACCCCCAAGCTCCAAATACCACCAACCCGTTCTGAAATCATACCAAGAGAATAACTCTTCTTTTCTACAGGCAAAGCTTCTTTTCCTACGAATCCCATTGGTTGTTAAAGTAAGTTCCTCCCTAAATGGTTCCTAAATGGTGACATATTTTTGCCACATTGTCTTAAGGTTAAAAAATGTCTTTAATTACTACTAACTTAAATTCCTATCCTCGTACCAAAATGGGGAGAATTACGACTTACTTTGTAACTGATCAAAAAAGTCTCCATCTCTGAGACCCTTCTAGGTCCCCATAATTCACATCATCCACTTGACCGTTATTATTGCCCTACACTTGTTGGCTTCTACTGTTCTGTCCTCAAGGAGCTTCAAAGTCTAGTTTGTATGGCCTGATATTCTGAAAACGTTACCATAAATTTGTTAAACCAGAACATTTTCAATAGTATTTATAACTAAACTGATATTTAAGTCCGCAGCTGCATGTTCCTTTCTGAAGATATTTAATTTCCAAAAGAAAAGTATCTTCAAAAATTAAAGCTGGATATTACATTTTAAATTAATCTAACTTTACTCCATACGCCACAAACCGTTACGAAACGAAGAAAAACAAAAATCCATTATATATGTTATTGAACTTGTGGGTCTATGATGTTAGTGGCCATATTGTATCCTCATGTGTATTCACGACTAAACTAAGGTGCTGGGCTTGGCACTAAGTAAAACAGGTACTTAATGCATCTATTCCTATCCTTAAATTATGTATTAATACATTGATAACTACCGGAATTAGATCAAAGACAAAATGTCCTCCTAATTTTCTTATATTTGAATATCTGTAAGTATTATTTGGTATTCCAGCATAACCATATTTTGTTTTAAATCTTTTAAAACCGATGGGTCTGATTTTACATGCAATAGATATTAAATATTCATATACAGGGTTGGTCATTAGCAAGATAAAGTCCAATATCCCCGCAATTGAAGGGTTTTGGCAAAACACGTTTTTATAAAAGTGATGAAAGGTGTAGGTAGCATGAAAAGACGAACAGTTTTAATATACAGGGTGTCCACCTAGTGCGCGTAAGTCCAATATCTGGGTTAATAAAAGAGATAACTTAATTTTTTTTTCTACAGGGTTGTCTAATATCCCGAGCTGCACAAAATGAAAATATATTTACATATTCAGGGTGTTCAGTTTTTCCTGGACAGGTACCAACTTCATTTTTTTAAATGGAAACCTATATTTTTTATGGCATTATCGAATTCTACGTAAAAAAATTAGTGGGACTTTGTGCATAACACTGCTATTGAAATATTGATAGTTTTCGAGATATTTGACTTTTAATTTTTTTTTCTTATGTTTCGTCACTTCTAATAGTTGACATAATTATGGTTGTATGACAGCTAGAAATTATTTTTTTTTCAGAAACTGTAGAGTGAAGATGGCTCTTTCGAAAAACGTATCAAAAGTTGACCTGCGATATACAGGGGGCAACAGAAATCGTGCGAAACCTGATGGTTTGAAATTTAAAAAATCTCGACTTTTTCAAATGGAACACCCTGTGTTTTATGATTTCATTAGATGCCTTTATGTAGACTCTACAATTTTATAATAGCTTTCCCTATACCTAAGTTGCGTAGTTTTTGCAAAAAACCCACTTTTATGAAAAATACCCGATTTGCGCACGTTCCTTTCTAGGGAAAAACGCAGTGAGCGTCTGTCACGCAATAAAATTTGTGACAATCAGTTTACATGTCATTTCTTCTTTTACTGAATATTCACGTACGAGTTTAGAGTAAGTACTAAGCGTGCATACAATGAACTATTCAAAAGAAGAATTAGTGAAAATGGTTTATGCCTTAGGAGAAGCTCATGGAAATTGTTTGCTAGCAGCACGTATTTACAAAGCAAATAATCCAGATTTACAGAGATTTCCACGTGCTGACTGTTTTGAAAATGTGAAAGAAAGATTTGAAAGAACAGCAAATGCGAATTATGAGAAAACTACCAGGAGACATGACGGTAACAATGACGATATTCAGTTTAATGTTGTGGCGTCTGCTGTTGAAAATCCAAATATTAGTGTCAGGAAAATCAGTAATAATCTTGGAGTTTCCAAAAGCTTGACAAACAAGATACTGAAGAAGAATAATTTTCATCCGTATCATATTAAAAACCATCAAGCACTGTTACCTCAAGATCACCTAAACCGCCTGCAATTTTGCCACTGGGCATTGGATAAAATTCAGGAAAGTCCAAACTTTTTTATGAATGTCTTGTTTACTGACGAATCAACATTTTCAAACACATGCTTACCCAATCGTCGCAACTTTCATCACTACGCTGACAATAATCCAAGATTATTGAGGGTACTAGATAATCAGCATCGTTTCAAAGTGAACGTGTGGGCTGGAATTTGTGGAGAACATATTGTTGGACCGTACTTTTTTGAAGGCAATTTAAATGCCAATGTGTATTTGCATTTTTTGCAAAACGAACTTCCCCTTCTACAGCTACAGAATATGCCCGCTGATTATTTGGTTCAACAATGGTTTCAGCATGATGGTGCCCCTCCACATTCCACTTTGGCGGTACTGTGATTATTTTATTGTTGTAGTACTTTTCCTATTATCTATTCATATTTCAGATTAGAGAACACCTAAACCACGTATATCCAAATAAGTGGTTAGGTCGTGGTGGTCCAGTTCCTTGGCCTGCACGTTCGCCTGATTTAAATATTCTGGACGTTTTCTTGTGGGGTTATATCAAGGAGCGAGTATACGAAGTACCACCAACGGATATGCAAGACTTGAAAGAAGAGATCCAAAATGAGTTTCAACCATAACGCCCGAAATGTTAAGAAATGTTCACATTCATTTTCGTCGTAGATTAATGCTTTGTGTTGAAAACAACGGTGGACATTTTGAGCATTTACTTTAGGTTAGCTTGCTTGTATGAGTATTGCGTATTCTTTTTTCAATACTCTATGTATATTCATCCATTTCACTAATAATTTTTCTAACTACGGTAACACCGTTTGGTTTTCAATATGATACGTATGAAACTTCTTCTTCAATATCTTATTTGTCGAGCTTTTGAAAACTCCAAGATTTCTACTGATTTTCTGATACTAATATTTTTGGATTTTCAACAGCAGAAACCACAACATTAAACTAAATATTATCGTTGTTACTCCCATGTCTCCTGGTAGTTTTCTCATAATTCCCATTTGCTGTTCTTTCAAATCTTTCTTTCACATTTTCAAAACATTCAGCACGTGGGAATCTCTATAAATACGTGCTGCTAGCAAATAATTCCCATGAACTTCTTCTAAAGCATACGCCAGTTTTGCTAATTCTTAATTACATGTAGAGCTTTTATGATTTTTTACTTTTATTTACAAATAAATGGTAACTTTCCATAAAGACTTGTTTATTAAACTGAAATTATCTAAATTTTTCAGTTATTTTTATTTTAAGAAGTGTAAACTAATACATTTTATAAAAATAAATAGCCTTACAATATTTTTTCCGTCAAAGGAGTGCGCAAATCGGGTATTTTTCATAAAAGTGGGTATTTTGCAAAAACTACGCAACTTAGGTATAGGGAAAGCTATTATAAAATTGTAGAGTCTACAGAAAGGCATCTAATGAAATCATAAAACACAGGGTGTTCCATTTGAAAAAGTCGAGATTTTTTAAATTTTAAACCATCAGGTTTGGCACGATTTCTGTTGCCCCCTGTATATCGCAGGTCAACTTTTGATACGTTTTTCGAAAGAGCCATCTTCACTCTACAGTTTCTGAAAAAAAATAATTTCTAGCTGTCATACAACCATAATTATGTCAACTATTAGAAGTGACGAAACATAAGAAAAAAAAATTAAAAGTCAAATATCTCGAAAACTATCAATATTTCAATAGCAGTGTTATGCACAAAGTCCCACTAATTTTTTACGTAGAATTTGATAATGCCATAAAAAATATAGGTTTCCATTTAAAAAAAATGAAGTTGGTACCTGTCCAGGAAAAACTGAACACCCTGAATATGTAAATATATTTTCATTTTGTGCAGCTCGGGATATTAGACAACCCTGTTGAAAAAAAAATTAAGTTATCTCTTTTATTAACCCAGATATTGGACTTACGCGCACTAGGTGGACACCCTGTATATTTTGAAATATAGGTAATGTGGACAGTGTGGTCCATTAGAGCAGGAGACCTTCATGGTGTCAGTTTTTTAAACGAATTACCCTGTATATTTTTGGATATTCGCGCGCATATATATATTATAATATACAGTCTAATATAGACAGAATATGCTGAACATGATATATACTTAAAAGCTCATATTAAAATTTTTCGTAATTAAAAGGCCTTTTATAAAAAGCAAGTTTAATGAAAGTAACATGTGAGAAATAATATCTACGGATTCTTTTATGTTTCAATTAAAGAATTAATTCAAGTATGTAGGTAATATACGTGACATAGCAATTAGTTTGTCTGCAAAGCAACGAAAAAAGTGGCTTACATTTTCTCTGTAGATAAAAAGATTTTCATTAACTTTTTTTACGTATTAATATTTGATGTGACCTCTGCGTGGTTAGGGAAATACAAAACGCCTCAAGTATTTCAGTAATTAAATGACAAGCCGCCGTATCGCAAAGTATGTTGTTTGAAAGTTAATAATTTTCATGAATTCAGGCAGGGTTTCTTCTAGCGCCGCCGGAACACAACTCAATTAAAAACGGCTTTATGAGATTTCATTACACCCACATTTTTCAAATATTTCCCGATCCGTTTCATTCGTCTAGTTTTTATGTTCTGCTGTTAAGTCAGACTAAACGCTCTGGTATTAAATTTCTTCGAAATATGAAATTACATGATAAAAATATAATATCTATCTCTACACACGATTTATACAGAGTGTTCGTAAAGTATTGCATAAATTCCTTATTCTATAAGTACCCAATGTTTTTAGGTCGCTGGAATCCGTGATTTTTCTGTTATTTTTGCTTTTATTTTACATATATTTAATTCTAACAGGGTGACTCAATGAAGCTTTGTCGATATAAACTTTAATATTTTAAATATGACACCCTGTATTTTTTACATATTTTGAAAGAAACTCTTTTTACAAATACGGTCATATAAGATTTTATGGGTCTATTTCTAATAATAAAGGATATATGCCCAAAAAAGTGGGCCATAAGGGCGATGGAGCCATTCCTAAGGAGTAAAATATATTTATTCTGCCCAATTAAATGTTTAATTTCTGCAAACTGATTTGCAGAACTGATAGTGTACTATTGAAAAATAAACTTTAGTTTATCAAATGGAAACAAGTAAAAAAGTTTTCAAATACTTCGGTAATATTTATTTATTTATTTATTTAAAGTACAGCTGCCCAGACAGATCAAAATCCAATTACAGGGCAGGAAAACATTCACAAATGTAAAAATACAACAAATAGGTAAACAAAATGTACACATATGTAAAACAATAATAAATAAAACATTTACAAATAAATTAAAAGATCAGATAAAAAATAGGAAGCAAGTGGCATAGAGCACGAAATCATCATAAAATATCAAATAAACATACAAATGTGATAACAATTTAAAACATAAGTTTTGTGCCTATCTTAAAATACATTGCCTGATATTACGTACTGAACAGTTAAAAATGTCTAAATTTAAGTGAAAATTTCACATCGCCATATTTTAACCAATCAGAGGCTTGTTTTTTGTTCAGTTACCATGCCAACCCAAAAAATTTCCGGAAATTTTTAACGTTGTGTAAAATTAATAAGTGGAAATTTTTCCACTTACTAATGACACGGGAGTTGAATGAATCAAGGTTTTGTGAGTGATTGTTGCAGCAAAATGCTGATACATTTCCTATGCTCGAATTTAAGTAATATTCTCAAAATTAAATTATGTTGCCAATATTAGTAGATCAAAGAAAAATATATGTTTTTAAGTTATTTATAAAAAGTTCATGCAACTAAACTTGGAAAATGGTATGTTATTTCACTAAGAGATTTCGCATTTTACTAAACATATAAATTTTGAAGTAGATATTTCAGAATAATTATCAATAATAAATGATGTTATTACATTAAATTTTAAATAATATTAATATTAATTAATATTAATTAATATTAAATATTAGTAGATCAAAGTTAATAAGAAACAAAAATATAATATATTTTTAATGCGGTTTAAAGCTGTTTTGGCTTGATTTGTTTTAGTCCTTATTTAATATAAGGCGTTGTAGATGGAGGATGATCTTAATGACATCTATACTATTCGTAGTTATTTGCTATATGTTTTTAAGTTACTTGTAAAATATGTATGTAACTAATGTTAGAAAATGACACTTTATTTCACTAAGAAAACTCACATTTTATTAAGCATAATATTTGCAATGCTCGAAGTACACAATAATTATCAGAAATAAATGATGTTTCCTTTCCAAAGCTGAACATTTTCAAAAACACAATCTCATAAATCAGCAAATTGCACAAACACAATGACACGATGACAAGTGGTGGAACTTGACCAAGGTACCGTACTTGACAGTCGTAAAAAATGTTTGTTATTGCTCATGGCTCACTATGAGGAATGAATGTTTGTCATTCGTAATTAAAATGTTCAATTTTGGCAGAATATTTATAAAGTAATGGTGTGAAATTTTCTTACCAAATATCCCACGAGCCTAAATTAAAAACCGGAAATTTTTCCTCGTTCATGAATATTTTAAGAAAATTATCATGACCTCGAAAAAATTTCCGGAAATAATTTAAGCACTAGGGATATTATAAGTGAAAATTCATATAATTAGAACACATTCTATAAATTGGTGAATATTTCAGTATATTTGTCCTTGTAGTTGCTAAATAAAATAATGCATATGTGCGACATTGGGGACATTGGGGACATTGAAATAAATATGCTCTAAGATGTCTGGACAATCAATTAAATTACACAATAGTTTGAATAAAAAAAGGATGGAAAATATACACGTCGCAAAGCTAGGTCCCTTAAACCAAATCTATTCTATAGATCAAGCTGTGGCGTACCCTGCACGGGATAAATGCCATCAATTCTGAAGCAAAGGTATCTGACAAATTTTCTGTGCACTCTCTCCAATTTGAGAATGTGAATATCATGTTGAGGATCCCAAACTATAGCCGAGTATTCCAATTTTGGCCTGACAAGTGCATTGAACAACAAAGTGAGCGTAGAAATATCTGCAAAATGACTTGCATTTCACATAATAAAACCCAAACTCTTGTAAGCGCTTGATAAAATATGATTAATGTGAGGAGCAAAACTCAAATATTTAAATATAAGGCTAAAAAATTATATATTTTTGTATTATAATTATTCATATGACTTGTAATAATTGAAGAAAATGTATCTAAAACTGTTCGCTCTAGATACGATTTATATAGAGATAAATATTTCTTATATACCTACCAATTTTATTAAAATAGCCTAAAATTAGGCCATTTTATTGAAAACTTGGTATTAAGCCACCGACGATGAGTACATAGTACTCGAAGTGTACATTTAGCATCGCTAAAAATAAATGTGAAGGAAGGTGTATCGACTTTCATTTCTTTTTAATGTTATTGCCTTCATGAACTCATCCATCAAATTAGGTATCTATATTATATTTATCCTATATAATACCTGTAATCTATGATTCATATTTCCAGGTGATGCAGGTTAAGTGACATTTGAAATTGAGGCTCTGCAGTTTCGCTGTCATTCATTTCAGCTAAACAAGCGACATTCGTCAACTATCGTTTCCTAAAATGAACTCGCAGCAAACTTTATACATCTATATTTTATATACGTCACGTTTGAAATCGCTACGTCTTTCAAAGCGCTGACAATATCCTCCAATATAACTTATTCGTACCTTCTTTCGTCATCGTCTATAGTTTAAATCTGCATTTTAAGAAAGTACAAGTATCAATCAATGCCATCTTTATGGAATACTGAGCACAGTTCGACGGTGATGCACGGCCTCCTGTCTGACTCAATTAATATCCTGTAGGGGTGGCCTTTGCTTCTTCAGATAGGCCTACAGCTCATCACTTTTCTTTATTCAATGAAGACCCTTCTCCTTGTAGCAAGATTAGTGGGTATACAGAAGTATTATTTTCTGGAAAAGTACTTTTTTCATTTAAAAGTCATGATCGTTGCACGTTTTCATTCTTTTGTTTAAGTCAAACAATTTCAAAGACATTGAAGTTGTTGTCAATTTGATATTTGATAACCTGGCTTTATGTTTAAAAAAAATAAATTATTTATAATATAGAAATAAGGCTACTATTATGCTATTTGTATTAAAGTGCAAAACTTTGAATAATTATTAGACAATGTTGATTGGTTGATTATTTATGTGAAAATTTGCGGTCTGTTACCTCCTGTTACCTCCTGTTGCGGCCTCGAATCACTCTCTCTCTCTAAACATTGTAGTCGATGTGTCCTATTATCACTGTATTATCACAAGTATAAAGATATATACAGTAGTTTCACTCTTTAAATTTTTTGTACAAAAGTTTTTAATGCACATGTCTGCTCTTGGGTAGTATGCGCGTTGGTAGAGATGTAGAAGGGGAGGAATGGGCCGGCGTATGCTATTTTATGGGTGCACATTTGCTTTTTGCTTTACAGGTAATCAGCATACGTTTGTGTGTCTAGGCGTTTGTGTTTGTGATTTTGATAAGTGTTTTGTATTGTGTGTAACATGGCTACAAAATATTGTTTCATTTGTAAACGAAATTCTGTTAGGCCACCTTTTTTACTCCAAAAAATAATAGTCCGGGCCTGTGGGTGTCTCCCAAAAACGGCCACTAATGCGCATGATTGTGCTTGGGTAGTATGCGCAGTGGTCTTTTTGGGGGGTTAAAAAAACAAAACTTAAGGACACCAACATCAAAGAGATTTTGCCGAGTGAAATTACTGTATATATCTTTATACTTGTGGTATTATGCTAGTTTTTATTCACATCTGCGTCATGATGTTATTCACAAGGAATTCTGTAAAGATATTTACAGAACATTTACAATTCAAAATATGCAGTTCATATTCTGGCAGACCTTACGACAGCCTTATTAATAATAAAACTTAAAATTTTCTAAGACCTGACTAGAATCTAACTAGTGAAAACTGCATTAATAAATAATACTATTTAAATGCATTTTAACAGTACAATGATGTTAAATCACTAGTTATTAGTTTGGGTATGTTTTACAATAAGTTAAAGTTAACCTAAAAGTTTGACAAAAATGGCAGCAGTTTTTCTTTCCCTCCCAATTTATAGATCGAAAACGTTTTTCTGAAATCTTAAATAATTTAATGCGAATTTTTTCGTATTTATATGTCAGTAACCTCAATAATTATAAAATTTAATTATGGCATGGTTACTTACCGAATTCATCAGGGAGTTTTTGAACCCCTTAAATTTTAGCACGTCGTTATCGTTATTCTGAGCATGTGCAGTTCCAAAAAGAGTCACTTTTGGCACTGCGCGTGCACAGTATAACGATTGCGATAACGATAAGGTAAAAATAGAGGGTGTTCAAAATCTCCATATTATAAAAGGCAAAGTTAATGCTTATCTAAGGCGGATTTACCATGAATTCCAATTTTACATTAGCAAAAACGTAATTAGTTAAAAAAATATAAACGTACCTACTTCACTTAAGGATGTTTTATTAAATGCTTCTATTTGCTATTTCATGTTTGTCCAAAGAAAAACGTACCTATCTAAATACACAGATAATTTCTAATTTCACAACATTTTTTTAAAATGTGCTTCTTTGGGATACTCCCCCATGTTGAAAAGCTAAAGCCGCCCTTGATTGCTTATTGACACAAAACAGTCTTGACACAAGACACTTGTCAGTCTTGCCACTTTGCGTAAATGTTTGCAAATGCAGGTTAGATTTATTGCAATGAAATTAGCTGTATGTCTAGAATGAGATGTTGTCACATTAACTTCTTATTTAGCATGCCATTAGTTAATTGTGTATAAATATTTAATTATTAGTATAAACTACTTAGATTGATTTAAGAATGCGGTTAGTTGTCATTAGTAAACTTAATGTTATTGTGATTATTATTAATATAGGTGTGACTCCATCAGGAAGGATTTAGACTTTTAATAGTAACTACCGTTTATACTATAGAAGTAGTATATGTTCTGTATATAATTTATAATTAATTTTAATTAAGAAAAACTAAACGTGACCATTTATTTCACGCGGAATAAGTGCATTTTATGCCTTAAAAGATATTAGTCCTCGCTGTATCAAAAGAGTGCTTATTTCAATTACTGCCGTTAGTACAATTTTATGCCAATCCAGATACGAAATTCAAAAAATTATCTAATACTAAGAAAAAAAATTGTTATTTTTTTTGTTTTCATCAAATATTTTATATTTGTATTTTACATTTTTTGTCTGTTTTTCATTTTACTCTATTACTATTGTATTACTATTGACTTTGTATTTGACTCGTCTTCAATATAATAATGTACCAGATAAAAATAAAGATTTTTCTATTATATTATATATCGACCAGTCAGACCAGACCAGTCATACCAGGTGAATTTTCCATTGAAATCAATCCTTTGACGTATACTTAATCCAAAAGATATAATATAATTTTTCGCTGACTCACCCTGTAACAAAATTCATTACCATAATTAAAATGTTTCCTCTTTGTGACTTTGCATGAAAATGAAACATGTTTTTACAATGTCACATACGAAAATGTCATTGAGTTAGAATTATTAGCATTAAATACCAACGGTAACGAGTACAGGGGATTATATTTTGATGAAAAACTTTATTATATTATATTTATTTGTGATTTTTAAGATAAGAAAAAAGCCTTACTGTGCAATAAACCTTACATTACTTCATTTACAAAACTGTAATGTATTACCAAAAAAATATGTCCGAATTTTAACAATCACACATAATTGCAGCTGACAGCACATGCAGACAAAATTGAGACACTGTTACAAACTGTACTTAAACTCACAACTCAGTTCTACACATGCGCAGTTGTTCCAGTCAGCTCGGGCAAAGGGGAAACCCATACCTATTCACGATACACTAATATACGATTCATTATTAGTGTATCGCGTTCCTGGTTTGTTTCTATGCACATACATGCATGAGCTTGCAGGACTGTTTTCAGGTTTTCGTACATTATCGGTCAATTATCATTATTATCAAGTATTAAGTAGCTTGAAATTCCTTGACGTTAAGTCAAGTAGTAACGATAGAAAATCAAGTCAAGTTAAGTATTGAATTTTTAAAATACTTGATTCAAGTCAGTCAAGTCAAGTCAGTCGATATTTCCTAGATTACTTAATCTAGGAAATATCGAAAAATCCAAGCTACTTGACTTGATGAATCTCTAGTGGTTCTCTGCGTTCGCGGTCGATTTTTTTGTATTGTGATTGTGATATCATATTTGATATTTCGATGTTTGAAGAAGATATTTCGATGTTTCTGCAGAAGGTTTATCAGTTATGGCAGTAAAGTCATCTATTATCTAAATTCGTGGTTTAGATGAATGATAAATGGATATTTAATCTAAGATAAGATGATTTACTGAAATGTCATCTAGATAAGATAAAAGATGATCATATTTTATCTAGATTATTCATCTAGACAATGCACAACACTGGTAAAGATTTTATTTGATGTGAGTAATAATCCACTGTATTTATTCATACAACAGTATTTCATCACACTCTGCACGCCTTCCTACACGCGGCGCATTCGCCAAAAATTTAAATAACTCATAAATTGTATACAATGTATTCCACATAAAGATGAACTGCATGTGGATCTGAGAATCTATAAGAGATGCAGATTTTTTAGATGGGAAAAAGTTGCGTAGTTAAGGAGAGATTAAAATAGGGCAAACATATCTCAAAAATTGTTTTATTTTTTTGTGGTCCTAATTTTGTGTTTGAATACTTTTTCAATTTTAGTGGGCTATAAGACAATGTTATTATTTTTTCTCCGACGTTACGTCTTCGTCAAACCATAATCAATTTACTTTTTTAAACGCCCCTGGATCTTTTACGCGGATTCTGGATGATTTCTCCATCCCAAATTCACCCACGTGTCGCACTTTTGAGATTTAGTTAGATTTGTCCAAACTATAGCATTTCATATAGCATATCATATCATCATTGAAAAATTCTATCGAGTGTCGTGAGTGTAGTGAATAATTAATGGGGCTGTATTATAAAAAAATTAAGTTAATCATGGTTCTCGAGAAATGAAACGTTACTTAAAAGAACTGTTGACGCCATTCGGTAGACCGTAAAAAGTTGCTATATATGAGACAGTGCACTTTTTTCAATAGCTCTTTCAACAAGCTTAAAATTTTACAAAACCCAATTTTCAAAAGTTCAATTTATTTTGAATATCTCAAAAACTAATCATGTTAACCTTGATTTTTTTTTAAGCATATTAGTGGTCTCTAGTCTATGGGTCTCTAGTCTCTATCCCTAATGATTTCAAAGATACCGATATGTTATTGCATTATATTTGAAACATACTGTATAACACTATGCAGTATTAAATTATTGTTGTGTTATTATATAAAATATTATAGTTATGGTGATAAAAAATCTAGTGTATGTACGACTTTTATTTATTTATAAAATTTACAAGTAAGAGAATTAATTGAGAGGGCTTTAACAACACTTATTCTATACATAAAAAATGATGGGTAAATGCCAAACGTCTACCTGTAAAAATTCAATTAAGCTGGAGCGGAACGAGACCGAACGCGCTATTCAAATTCCCCAAAGACAACTCCGAATCGGAACGAGGAGGAAATCAATCACCCGATTCACTTTGTCGCCCTCCAGTTTGACGCCTCGCGATGTAGTTGCGACGGCCTGGAAAGTAGTCTGTTCCTATATATAGAAAAGATACGACCGTGACACCACGAGCTGCATTGCAATAAAATTAGACTAAAATTGGAAATATTTCGAATACTCGTATATCTACACATTTTAAGCATATACAAGATACATTTTATTAATTGTCTTATTTTTAGAGAAAATCCATGGATTATATATATACAGGCTGTTACAAATTCACTTCTCAGCATTGGGAGATCGGAAACTATAAGAAATATAGGAGAAAGTTTAAATGGGGGCAAACTTACGTAATCAGGGAACCAAAATAATGCCATAAAAAATCGAAATTTTGGAAATTCGTTTTTATTTTTTGCAGCAGATATTGAAAAATGAAGAGCACTTCTTAAATCAACTTTCTGTCCTCTATTGGCCAGGATATTCAGAATTTCAATGTGATGTTTCGTTTTTCCAGAACCATCATCAACTTAATTTTTTAAATACGGATCTGGAATTTTGAAATCATAATTTGCAAGTCTCCTTTACCCCTAACAACATACTACCCCAGAAAAAATCATATGACGTTCAAAACAAAAAAAAATATCTTCAATGTTTCCATTTCGAATTGTACAATTTTTCACTGGATGTACAATGTACAATTTGTCACTGGATGTTACGAAATCCAATTAGGAAATTCGAATATCGAGTCATTTGACACGTGACCCAAGCTATTTTCAAGCACAACCACCCATTTTTAGCTAGTAACATGCTATATAAATACTAAATGGCAGGTTATATTATATATTATTAATAATAGAATGATCCTTACCGAAATTTTAGACAAATTGAACTTTTAAAGCTGAAATGTTCACAAAATAGTTTTATTTTAAAGGCCATTTATCCCACTATTAACTAAAACAATAGAGTTGTTCGGGGAGCATAATAAAACGTAAATTAAAGTAATAGGTAGTTATCAAAAAACGGTAAAAACAACAAATACAGAAACAGTTAACACAGACTGACAGCTGACAAACGTCACAGGATCCTAACCTAACACTTAATTTTAAATTAAATCCGCAGTGGGCGTGATTGACGTCACCGTCCTTGAGTGACGTCCGCATCGACTCAGCACTACCAATACTTACTGGGTAACCCCTCGTGTGGTGTAAAAATTCCCTAAAGTTCTGTGTTCTGCGTAGAGTGGATATTTTTGGATGTGTCATATGATGGATTTTGGCATTCTATATCTTTTATAATTTCTATGGGGTTAACACGATAAAAAGCAGGAATTTAGGATTATTCTATTGGCTGCACTTAGTTACTAAATGTGACTTCATCTTATATTTATTGTAAAAGCCCTTTAGCTTATTTATAAAAGCCTTATATAGGGTGTTCCAAGAATGTATAATGGTCTAATATCGATCCTAGAGAGCAGAGTCTTGGAAAAAACGCTTATGGAAGTCATACTGTGTAAAAAGGTGTCCCATTAAGGAATATTTTCAAATATACAGTGTGGCTCACTATAGCGGGATACCTCTAAGGTCAATTATTGTAAATCCATCGCCCTGTATATATTTATATATTTAAATTCAGCTCTAAACTTTATATCTAAGTACTTTCAACGAGGCATTGCTGACTAATTAAAGAAAAGGGGTTGAAATGCTAAATTACCAAAATGCATAAACTAAATCACTAGGTATATGTGAGTTTTAATAATAATAATATTTGTAGTATGTCAATGAACAAATATCAAAATTGTCAACACAAACGTATGATTTGGCGTACGGTTGAATACTATTGTCAGCTTGATTACGTTTACACTTACAAAAGGTTTTTATTTTTACTGTGGAAAAAGTGTTAAGTTTTTACAAGAACAGTGAAATAGGTGTCAAATATTTTTTTATCTTCTATTCGAGGATATCTTTTTAAAAAATTAGTGGAAAGCTCTATTGTATATTATGCCAACATTCCACATGAAAACGTAAATAATTTAGTCTTAGTTTTTTGTTAGTCTGAAGTTGCGAGTATTACCCTCCTATAGAGGTTGCCATATAATACGTATTATCTCTTCAGTCCCATTCCCATCCTAAGTATCCCGTTAGTGCCTAAGCGTCAAGCACGTAAATGTTCCTAATGAAACATTTTAATGACAATCCCTTCTGTCCTGCCTGCAAAGTCAAAGTCCACGACAAAGTAAATAAATCCCATCCAATTAATTTCATTGGATTTCCTTCTCTACGGAGAAGAGGAAGTTGTAGATACAGCGGCCGTTTTTAAGACCAGGATCTTATATCTCCGTTGTCACTTGTAACAATCTAATCCAGCTTGCAGTTCGCATGGATTCAACCCGACGTATGATCTGGACAGATATCTCGGAAGGCTTAAGAGGATTTGTGCTGATACCGTCATTGGCGTGGCGTGTAAGGGTGCAAGTTTAGACTGTATTGGACTCTACATGGTGGAGAAGTAAACTATGCAATTAAGAATGAGTATGTAATTTTCCATAGATACAACGGGCAGGACCTCTAAAATTATTTATAAATAATAAATAGAAATATCAGAAAGTAATAAAAAGCAATAAAGATAAAACTTGCACTGAACCTCGGGAATTATTAGCTTCTGCCCTAAAGGTTCAGGGACATAGCTCCGGTTAGCTCTGGGCTCAAGGCATGGAATGGATTTTACTGTTAAGCTTAATTTATAAAAATTCGGGCACCAGGTAATTTAGACGAGAAAAAAATATATGACGTTGTGAAAGCGTGAATGTAAGAACAAACAAATTAAGTTAAGATAAAAGTATATATTAAAAATTGTATTTACAAACAAATTTACGTTAAATTCAAAAACTCTACCGCCTGAAGGCCTTTAACAAAATTTTACAGCAACAAGATTTTACTGGGCTGGGTTCACCAGTCTTCGGCCTACTTATGGAGTTATCTCACCCACTAGCCTCTCCTAGATTAATCCGGAACTCCTGTCCAAGTCCACGTCTAGCTAGACTTGCTGTGGTTGGATGGATCGATGTAATTAAATCCCACGTAGCTAGGTTTCAGGTAGTGGCTCCAAAGGTGGAAATAGGTACATGTAACAGATTTTATGATTAGCCCAGTCTCAGAGTTGTACAAAAAAATTATCCAGGAATTGGAATTTTGTAAGCAATCAAACAGTAGAGTAACTATGTCTGACGGACAGTATATAATAGTTCGAATAGAAAAAAGTAACTTAGGATCGTTACTATATGCTACAATAAAAATTACCAAAATTGCAGTAACAAAATTCGTAACTGTGCTACACAAAAAAACTAGTGAGCATAAAAGGTGAAAATTTATACTTCATACATGAGATTTTAAATGCAAAATTAACAATATCAAGTACAATGAAATAGAAAAAAAAGAATGAATTTGAGAAGGTCTAGAATACCAGCAAGTCGTCAAAAATAAAATTCCTGGATATAATAGATTCTGTAATCATCAGACAAAAACTATAGTATAAAAAAAATAAATATATGGTTATATATACCAACACACCAATTAACCCAGGCTCTTCAGAGATAACCGACTTTTGCATACAGGGTACAATTTTCTTGAATCAGATTCAATTTATTAAGAAAATTAAATGTACTCACCTGTATACAAATTTCGGCTCCAACCTCGTGAATCCACCTCAAAGATGTCCTAAGACGTTCCGCATGGAATCTGATGGTTTACGAGGATAATAGAGTCCTGGGGAAGATTAAGCCAGCGTCTCAACAACTCTGCAAAAATAAAAATTCGGCAGAAAATTTACACCACGTGTAAAATTAATTTATGATCACATATCTCGTGACAACTACAAAAATATACTATAATATCGATTAATGCGATTATTACAGATAATAATCTATTATATCGGAACATCGATCACTAACAATCGTTATAATAATTAAAGATTAATAATAGAAAATTAAAGTGCTTCCAGTAAGCTTAAAAATGTCAAACTTGCTTGTACTCTATCTGAAAACGGACTCTCGATTTTGTTAAAAATGTTTATCTTCCTGCCTGTTTGCGGCATCCTTACCTTTTCATAAAAGTGACCAATCAAAAACACTTTACAGGTAGACAACACATTACAAGGTGGAGCATTATGGGTTGCTGGTATTCAGGGATAAAAGGTAAGGATTTTTGATATTAATACAAAAGGGATCAAAATGATTAAAATTTTGTTACAAACTTAAAATGGTACATTATATGTAGGTTCTAGGTTCTAAATTATATGTAGGACAAGCTGGTAGAAGTTTATCGTAATTATTTGCAACATAATTAAATTTTCTTGTAATTATCCTGCTCCATTTTCCATTTCTATACAATACAAGACATTCCATTGTTAATACAGATCCATTTTCAATACAAATTTTGCAAACAAAGGAAATGCTCTAATGCCAACCAAATAAGTCACAAATAATACTATGGTCTTAAAATTAGCATCTTTGGAATCTTTATCTTTTTTTTTCTCCCAACAAGAAGTGTGGTTGAACCAAAAAATGTTGAACGAAATACAATGGTGTCCAACTAAATCAAGAATTTATTTAGTGTCTTTTTAGTAGAGTTTATTTAGTGTCTAGTGTCTATTTAGGGTCTTTAGTGTGTATTTAGCATCTTATTCAGTGGTTTATTCCAGTCCTCTTCAATTTCTCAGTCACTCTATATGTGACTCATATGTGTATGTATGGGTATTATATATTTAAAATTTTTTGTTTGTAATTTTGTATATGTACGTATATATATCAACACTAATACCGCACACAAGCTAAGCTTAGGCGGGTTTGTAACTAAAAAAGTCAATATTGTAAATTGTAAAAATTAAGTTGTTGTAAAATTGTAAATTGAAATAGTATAATGTTGAATAAACTGAACTGAACTGAACTGAACTGAACTGAGTTATTTGGGCATGATTTAAATCATTTCATCGCTCTACACCCCAAACGGCTTATTTGCGGACATATCTTTATAAACAAAAAAGGTTTGTTTTCATGTCCCCTACCACCTCTTAAAGTTGGTCGGTATGTTTTTGGGACGCCCTGTATAATTCTGATATACCTACTGAATAATGGTACTATGTATAACTAACTAAATGCACCAGTACCATTTTTTATAAATTTATTGTGGATTCTTGCAGAAATTAGTTCGGTTAGTTCAAAACTAATAATGAACCACGTTGAGAGCGTCCTTTACTACGACCTGACTTTTGCCGTTTAATTAACTATCCTGAGTGTCACCCAGGAACACTGGCAAAGCACTGACTAGGACCCTGCATTGAGATTTCAAAGAGATGCCTCTAAACCGCTAGCATTAAAGATAACTACCCCCAAGAATCTCATCTACAGTGGACAGATTGGTCGTCTAACTAAACCATCCTTTGCGGTGCGAGTTCTTACAAATATGTTAATAATTAATAATTAGCCATTCTTATTAACTGAGAAAGAAAACATCAATACTTATATTTTTTTATTGATAAGTTTTCTTCTATTATATCAGTGGAACGGGTAAGATTAAAAGGATATTGTCTGTTATGGCATTTTCTACATATTTTTTTACTTCTGCAAAAACGAAAATGTAACCAAGTATTCATACAATTTGAAATAAAGATGAATAATATATTTTTATGTGCATAGTTTGACCAGTAGGCCAACGTATACCAGCAAGTATAGTGCGATCAAAAATATAATTTGTAAAATTATATTTTACATAAAAAATGTCCCAACCCTATCACATATTCCTTGCGCATATTCTCACTCTGGTATCAAAAATGCTCGACATATCCTCTTCTTCCTCCTCCTTCTCCTCCTCTCCCTCCTCCCCCTCCTCCTCCTCCCCTCTTCCTCCTCCAATAAATCCTCCTTATGAATTTCAACTAATTTGAATCGCTATATTCTATTACCTATATGAGCGATATTAAATAAGATAATTTGACATTTATTATGGAATTAAGTCACAAGGAATATTAAATATACTTAACAGGAATGCTAATAGGATTACTGTAGGTTATTGTCGTATGATGACACACTCTTCTCTATCTTTTAAATCAACCTCAATTTTAACAAGAAATTATCACATTATTAATTTGCATTACATCCTCATTTAAATTACTAAAGTTGTTTGTGTTTTGAATAATGTAATATTTCAGTTTGTCAAACTTTATTTGCCAATAATTGTTATTAATAATAGATTGCATTTGTTTTCTATGTTGTCTTGTTGGGACAAAATGTATAATAATAAATACTTATTACATAATACAAAACTATTCAACCCACTTACGAAAGTATCTATAGTATTTGACCTAAATTATAATACTGAAATGTTTTCAAATAAACGTACAGATCAAATTAATTCTAAAAGAAAGCGTCAGAAAACAATAATAGTTACGACGTCTTGATTTGCTTCATTTATAATACATCGAGCCCGCGGAATAAGCTGAAATTCCTATAGATAGAAAACAAAACTGAAAAAACAATAAATCAGAGGCGAAATTCGTATTACGAGACCATTCAACTCTTGCAATACAAAGAAAATGAATATAATGAAGATTAATAGACCCTACAATTCTTTATGATATGAAATTCTTTATTTATTTCTTAGTAAGATGTAACATTAATTTACAATATTATCTCTTATATACCATGAATGTTACAAAAAAAGAAAAATATGTTTTTCATACGATACGTTGGAAATGCTGGACGTAATAAATGACGGCCGTGGGAATACATATAGCACTCTAAATTGAAATATAACAAGCCTTTTAAATTATTGCCAAGAAGGCCAGGTAGCCCTAATTTGACAATGATACTATGAAAATTTATTACATCTCTTTCCACTAAACATTTGTTTTTCGGTTTATTTAGACAATCTAGTTTCGTATCATTAAATAATAATAATAATAATAATAATAATAATAATATTTATTCATCCAGTAAGACATTTACAATGTATAGGACAAGTCATAAAACAGAGAACCAAGCAAACAGAATATACATTAAAGTACATTCAAATATTGTCATTAATAAAATCCCTTACACTATAATAACATTTATCAAGCAACAGTTTTTTGATAGATTTCTTGAATAAAACACCGTTAGTTAACTTGTAGCTAGACGGTAATTTATTGTATAATTTTATTCCTTGATATGTGGCTGACATTTCAAACTTTTTTGTTCTATGTTTAGGCATACAAAATTGATTACACTTGCGAGTTGCATACTCGTGAAAATGCGAGTTTATGGTGAGAAACATTCAATATTATTTCTGATATGCAGTAATAATTTATATATGTAAATACAAGGAAATGTTAAGATTTCATTATCTATGAATATTTTTCGACAGGTCTCGCGGGGACTGATACCAAAAATTTTCCTAATTATACGCTTCTAAGCTACAAAAATCCTGTCGCTATTAACAGCATTACCCCATAGAATAATATTATAACATAAATGACTATACACTAGACTATAGTAAACATTTAATAATGCGCTCAGAGGCATGCAATTTTTTATACGAGATATAGCATAGAATGATTTACTGAGTGTCTTGCTAAGCATGTCCAAATGGTCAGACCACCTTATCTGCCGATCAAGGTGAATGCCTAGAAATTTAGTGCCATTTACAGATTCCAAAACAACATCGTCAATATTTAGGTACAATTTTGCATCCAATTCATTGGAAGATTGGAAGTACATGACCGTTGTCTTATCAATATTAACCATAAGGCTATTTAATTTACACCACTCAACGAAAGAACCAACAAGTCTTTCACAAAGAACTGCAAGCTCTCCCGGGGATTGAGCGGAAATCACTAGGGATGTATCATCAGCAAATAATGTTAAATTAGTTGACTCAATATGATCTGGCAGATCATTAATGAATAATAGAAAAATTAATGGACCCAGCACTGATCCCTGGGGCACTCCCAAATTAATATTGTAAGTATCAGAGATAGCTTCCTGAACTTTGATATGCATTGGTCTATCAGATAGATAATGAAATATCCAATCTAAAATTGTTCCCCTACAACCGATATTATATAATTTATTCAAAATAAATGAGATATCAAGGCAATCAAAGGCTCGTGTCAAATCAAAGAACAGACTTGCAACGTGCTTGCCTTCATCTAAAAATTTATAGACTCTCTCAATAAGACTACATGTAGCTGATTGTGTGGATTTACCCGATCGAAAGCCATGCTGGTGAGTTGTTAAAACATTATATTTTTCCAGAAAATTCATTATTCTATCAAAGACAGCCCTTTCAAATATTTTAGAAAAAACACTCAACAATGAAACAGGCCTATAATTGGCTATATCTTCAGCATAATTTTTTTTATAAATTGGAATGACAGTTGATATTTTCAATGCATACGGAAAGTGGCCATTTGTCACAGATAAATTAATCAAATAAGCGATATGATTCAGCTATGTGTGCTGACATTGTCTTAAGCAACCTTGTCGATATGCCGTCAACACCAGTGCTATTTTTAATTTTTAATTCATTAATGATTGAGTGTATTTCTCTTCCAACAACAGGATTGAAAAATAATGTATGACTTAACATTTTTGAAGAGGTACAACTTGTTGACCTGGCGTCACCAAAATAGTCATTTAGCTTAGTTTTGGTGATTGTCGCAAAATATTTACCGAAAGTATTCGCCAATTCTTTGTGATTAGAACAAGGAATTCCATCTTTTTTTATAATTATTTTATTTTTATACTTTTTTCGTCCAATCTCATAATTCACTAAATTCCAAACAGTTTTATTTTTGTTAGAAGATTTGTCTATAACTTTGTTATGAAAATTTAGTTTTGCATCTTTTAATAGCGCATTGTGATGTACCTTAGCATTTCGATAAATGACTTGGGAAATTTCGTCACCTACATTTTTACAAAGCCAATACAGGTTTTTTAAATGCAAACTGGAATTTTTTACTTCAGGTGTCACCCATTTAGGGCAATTTTCATTTTTGTTACGAGGATAATATTTTTTAAGTGGGCAAGAGTAATCCAGTACATGAGACAAAATACTTGTGAAATTATTGAAACCAGTCTCAGCATCTTGTTTGTAAATTTCACTGTACAAGTCAGTTGTACATAAAGCAGTACATAAATTATTGATATTATTACTAGAAAGATCTCTGAACTGTTTATAGGTACGTTGTTCATTGCTTGTCGAATTTTTATCAGTATTTATAAAATATTGCAAAGTATAAATTCTATGGTCACTAAAGTGCGCCTCATAGACCCTAGAAGAACAGCGACTTTGATCAATGTTTGTTAAAATGTAGTCTACTTTACTAGTACTGGTTTGCCCCAAACAGTTAGTGACAATTCTAGTAGGAGCCATAGAAGCAACTCTTAAGTTGTAGCACAGGAGCATATCGTCAAAAAGTTGCCTACAGAGAGAAGTACTCAAATAATTTATATTTAAATCGCCGCACAAGAAAATATCAACGGCATATTTACTGCATAAATCAATCGTATCAGATAATTGAGCCAAAAACAGATCCAAATTACCGCTTGGTGGGCGATAGACACTAAGAACTGAAATTTTTTTCCCTCCGAATATCATCTTCATTGCACTACACTCAAAGTGCATTTCCACACAAAACTTTTGCACATCAATATTAGCATCACAGAACATATCAATTATTATGATGAATTATTCTTAATTATTGACTTATTTTTGCGCGATAGACTTTAGGTTGAAGTAAATATTCTCTCATGCCACAGTGTATATGGTATAAAAATTGATTTAATAACAGGGCAGGCACATTATGTATTCAGAAATTACACCAAAAATGTTTAATACCAGTGAAATGTGAACAAATACATACAATCTCCGAAAACATTATCCTGAAAGGAAGTAAACGCTCTTTATACAACTATTCTCCATATCACATGTTTTCAAGTGCACGCAACAACCAGAGCTCTTACTATAGTCAAAAATATGTAACTGCTATAATTATTTAAAAGTTTTTTTACAATTTTCTTCTTATACTTCGAGCACTGGAATATCTCATTAACTGCATTGTTTTCATGTTCTCAAGTACATACTTCCTCAGTTTGATCTATCCAGATGTTTTTAGGTCTTCCCTCTCTCCTCTTCCAATATATTCTTGTTTCTATAATACTACCTATTACATATGTCTGTCAAATTCTGTCTGTGCCCATATTAGTTTAGCACTAATTATCCTCAATATTGACTAGTTTGCTTTAATTTTAAACTTTCCTCTTAATACAATTCTATTCACCACTTAGTACCTAAATCCATTCTTTTAGATTTGGATTAGGTTTCATTAAACGTTCTAGTCTTTGGTGGTATATGCCAGTCTTTGCGAATATATGTCGATCTCAACTTTACATATCACCCACACCTCTTCTTATGAATTTTTATCATACTTTGGCATTTACACATTATTTAACTCAATTTCCATTCAATCTCCTCAGTCATTCAATCTGCTACACCTACTCACGAGTATTGACTAGCACCCAACAAAGGCTGCTCAGGTGTAAAATTTCCCAACCTATTTCGAAATCATCAGTATTACGCATTTTATATACATTCGCTACACCTACTCACCACTTACAAATAGTAAGTTGTAAATGTTCTAATTTTTATTCAGTGACATTTTTGTCCAACTGGAAGGTACTAATGATGCAATCAAAATATATGTGGGTACATAGAAGATATCTATACTCATTTCATCAGTTTCCAAGCTCTCTTACCAAATGATAAATACACTGAAACAATTCAAATGAACATACAAAGGCAAAATTTAATGGGCTATTCAATTATAGCTTACAGGGCTAATTATTGAAGATTTCTGGTTTGGAGACTGACTTGAAAAGCAAATATTGTTTGTCAAACTTTTGTTAAACAAATACTTTTCCAGTTTTCCTTTTTCCCTTATATTATAGTAACAATATCGGTCAAAGCATATGTAAGGCATCCATTAACATTACGTTTTAAGTATTTTCTATTAAAACACGTTAATTAAAAGAACATTTTGTTTAAAAAATCTATATTTTACTATAATGGTTTCATATAGTATTTCCGGGCACCATGGATAAACTGTAGGGATATTTGCTATGAAATGATGGAATGCCTTATATATATATTGAGTTTTATTTTCAGATTTTCACATTATTGTGCCTGTGTTAACTACGATTTAATAATATTTAAACGTACCCCTACAGTATTGACTAGCACCCAACAAAGACTGCTGTGCTCAGGTGTTCAATTTCCCAACGTATTTCGAAATCATCAGTGTTACGCACTTTATTTACATTCGCTGCAGCATAAAATATAATTAAAGCATTCTTGGCTCAAAAACCATTTGACCTAAAAATTCAAAAAATAGTAATTACTTGGTAACATTAAACAAATGGCTCTACACCCTTCGTATCACCTCAAACAAACGGTAATTTTATTTAGAATACAATAGATAAAACCAACTTAGAAGGAGTTAATACAACTTTTTTAAATATCTTTATTTTTCACCGACTTGGAAATATGGAAAAGTAATTTTTTGTAAAAACTGTTTTTTATTAGTGAGAGACACTTTAGTGCCCTCTTTTGATCTATCCGTCTGACAATTATTATCTAATTGATAGATAGATCTGCGATAGCGACCTACTTTTCTGCAAGTGCTATTACAGTAGTGACCTCTATTGTATTTGAGGAAGACAAATCTATTTATTTATTTGAAGGAGATGCCGAAAACAACTACTCCGCACGGATTACGTCCCCCGACTGGCATTGCATTACTCTGGCACCTCAATGGAAGTCACCACATCTTTCATCGAGGCCAATCAGCAGACACTGACCGATTTCGCACTTATTATCTACCCGTCAGAGTGCTATAGGTAGTAGAATCCATGAACGATGTCGCAACATCGAATGGTGAATGGTGATTAGATCACCATTCAGTTAAACAACCAAAAATTTATAAAAACCACATTTAGCAACATGAAGAAGCTGCGAGATATATAAAAGAAGTGAATACCGAATTATATGTAATATGCGAACGTACCGAGATTTCACGTTTCAGAGATGAATTTATCTCAAAAAACGTGTATAAATTTTCAACGTGTCGTGTTTCTCCAACGAAAGTTCTTCACTGTGTAGACCCTATCAGAATGTGTTTATCTGGATTTGCTTTTATAACAAAAGCGAATGCAACACTACCTCATCATCTATATTAGTGCTTCAGTTATGATTTTAGCCTGCATTTGTTGTAGAGAATCTATGCATCTGCAACTGACGTTAACAAAATAGTCTATTACCGCACGCATTATAATATACCAGACTGAAATTCGTATTATTGCTCTTCACATTTATGTATAATCAAAACATTAATTGACGTAAAAAACTTTGTAATTATACCTATTGTCTGAACCTAAAAGTTATTATTGCTATCACGCGAACTGAAAGGTGAATTAATTAGCAATATAGACAGATTAGAAACACTTGATATATTAACTAATAACGTGAATCATTGAAGTATGCCATAATTATATAGACAGTAATTATTCTATACTATTTTTTATAACTTATTTGCCACAAAAAAGTTATAGAAAATAGTATTGATAAGCTCTAGGACACATTCCATGCACTTGTAAAATAAATGCCTGAAAGCAGAAAGTATCCTAAAGACCCCAAGTACATTATCAATGAAAAATTCTAAACTTTGTTCGAAAAGACCTCTTTATTGTGCATGATATTCACATATAAAGGGTGGCTCAATAGTGCCTGGGCTGAGCATAGTTCTGTTGCTATTAGCAATAAGGAATTAATTTTTTGTATAGAAATGAATTATATAAATGGGTCAAAGCACCCACAAGATCCATTTTCTAAAATTATATTTATATATAGAGGGTTTTTATACTTAGAGAGCCACGAAAAATATATTTTTTTAAATGCAACACCCTATGTTATATAATCTAATCTACTAAATAATGAAAACGCTGAAATTGAACCACTAGTCTTTTAAATTAAAAAAATGTTTGAAAAACGGTTTTAACCTCCGATCAAATATGTATAGATAAGTAATTGCCTATTTGTCAGTATATAAAATAATCGTTTCCAAGAATAACAAAAAACACAACCTAAATTTAAAGAAATTCCCTGTCACAGTGCCCAACGGCATGGGCGGCTATGTTTTAAGGGTGAAAATAATAATTATAAAACTAAAAGTACAAATTAGAATATTTTATTTTAATAAATACAAAGTTTAAGATTTACATATTCAAGAACAACAATTTATACTCATATGTATAATATTTACTACACTATTTATAATATTATTTAATATCTACTATTAAAAAACAATTGTACAATCATTGACGATCCCTCTCGCGATCGCCGATTCTACGTTTATGCGTGGCTACTTACCTGTGTAAACCACGCCCATTGGTGACAGTCACAAAATCTTAACAATTTAGGCGGTAAATTCAAAAGGCATTTTTTGATTGGACCAAATGCTTGGGCACTAATGTAAACAGAAAGCTTTTGTTTTAAATATTGTTGGTCACAAAACTGTGTTGCTATAATTTGTCTATATAATATTTGGTCGGATATTTTTTAACCAACCTAAAAAAAACATGGAAAATTAAAAGGATTTAGTAAATTTTTAAAATTGCAATATTTTGTATTTTTAAAATTATATAAAAATTGTAAATAGGTAAAACTGTTCTGCGGGCGGTTTTAACTCAGTGAAAAAAATAACCCTTGCCCAATACATGTATCACCAAAAAGGCCCACGTTGTATACTACTAGCCGCCGAAATAGTCCTTCTTAATTTTTCTTTGTCACTCAGAAAAACTTGGATTTTATATTTAATTAGATAATTGAAATATCTTGGTTAACACGAGCAATTTAAATGAATTCAAAATAGAGTTGGGGATTATCAAAGTTCGCAGTTCTCTTTTCAGTTATCGAATAATGAACCAGTGGCAGTGGTCAGAAGGCGGGTAAGCTTAGCTGTATTATATAATTCAAGCCTAATGAAATAAACCCAAACGAATTCCCCTAGAGTCAAACCCTTCATGTTCCAAAAGTTTCAGTTGCTCATTGTAACATGAGTTACTCGAGGATTTATTAATAGCTCTTTTTCTAACTGTTGATTATGTACCCTAAAGTCTATCCTGTTTTTTTTTGCAACATTACAGATATACTGAGGTCTGGGATCCCAATAATTTGTGTACGTATGTATGCATAAAAATGAACCCTTTTTTAAATTTTGGTTCTGGAATACCACAAGGGAAAGGTGTTCATTCTAGTAATACAATAAAAGAAAGCACATTTTTGCTGTCAATAATGGTCCATAAACGTAAAAATTGTATTAGGAAAAAGTATCTCATCAACAGGATGAGATAGGAGGCACCATCGTCAGGATGGTTGCCAACCCGACCCTACGAACCAACCTTAATCTATTAGTAAACAGTTTAATTAAAAATTGTCTGTGGATAAATAAAGCTTATTAAAATTATTTAATTATTTTATTCAAATAAATAATCAACATAATTTCAAAGACATTTCTATGTACCACGCATTTTGCAATCAACTATAATTCTCTATATTTAAAAACAAAATGTTTATGACCCTCTTAAGTTTTCACAGTCTTTTATACATTTATATATATTATCAAATAAGTTCATTTGCAAGGATAAGATTGATGTAGACGTCATGTAAGTGCCTCGTAAGAACCTGGAATCCTCTGGATCTGATAAATCTCTACTTAAATAATTTGCCTTGTTAATTCTCCAGGAATTGATAGAATAAATCATTAAATCTAGCTAATAAAATATCTTCGTTATATATATTCCACGATAAAATCGACGGTATCGAACGAACTCCTTATGCAAATTGAACGAGCGTCAAGACGGGAATGAAGTATTGCAGAAAAATCACCACCTATTAACTGATCAAGCCCGTATAAATTTACATTAATAGGACGTATTACTAAAAGCGAAACTTATGATTTACTAATAGCTTTCTCCAGCCAACCCTCAGAGCAGCTCGCAGAGTTATATTGAGAGCAACATGTTCTCGTGCACGGTAGTAGTCCGGTCAAAACCCTGGAAATACAGTAGAGCAAAAAGCTTGAGCGCACGGATTTCTTATGTTTAAATCGATTTTTTGAATGTTTGGCTGCAACGGCTGACACTGTACCGTTTGTAAAGATAGTGATGAGAAAAATGGGGCATGTTTTCGAATAACGTCACTAGCTTGTTTTTTACTTTAAAAATATTTTTTCATGCACCAACTTACTGATGTTCCCCATCCATCTATCTCTTATTGGATTATGTTTACGGGTTATTTTTGTAAGACACTATACTGCACTCGACGCGCGTTTCGCCAACTAAATACTAAATAAGGCTGCCTTTATTTCAAGAACTGTAAAAGCCATAACAAATATATCAACAAAAATATAAACTTCCTCCATTTTTGTTTCAGATAACAATAAATTCTTACATAGTTGGTAATTCTACACTGGCAATCGATTGCTATAGTCTGACCTATATGTTACGTTAATATTCACCTTCAATCCCTAATAAAAGGTCCTCTAAATTGTACCGGGTGGCCAAATAAGAATGGACGCCGGCTGTATTTCGGAAACTACTTATCGTACAACTTTGGAAAAAAAATTGTAATAAATAAATCGGACAAGAGAAATCGCTGGAAATTATTTTCAAGTTCGTAGGATGACCGCTAGGGGTCGCAATTGCTATGGTCAATCAGAAAATGGGATTTTTCTCAAAAATATGCCAAGTTAAGAGGTATTTTAAATAGTGGCATTGTAATCTTTGTAAAATTTGCAATCTTTTTCTTGTAATGCACTTTACTCTATTTTTAAAAATAAAGTTGTGGGGGAAGGTTAAACTTTATTTTATTCAAATAAGTATAACTCCGGTTTGGGTTAACAGAATTAAACAAACTAGGGCTCATTTAAAAGAGCTTTTCTTACTGAATAATCTGCAGTATATACTGTTCCTGAACTTATTTTACCGTGGTGGCTAGAGGGCGCTGTTTGACATCGTAACAGTTATTGCGCGTTTTCATAAAAATTTTAAATGGCAGGCTATGTCTCTTTTTACATAGTTAAATAGAGCACAAAATTTCCAAAAAATCTGCTCAAACCGCAACTTTCTATCTTCTCTTTAACGGAAGATATTAAGAGAACAAGTAAAATTGCGCTGCCGCCTATATAGGCCTATAATAGTCTAATTAAAAATTATATTAGTAGGCTATGAAACAAAAACTATGTTCCTTGAGTATGTTTTAAACCGTAGTTTGAGTTACTCCTAGGTCTTTCGCAATAGTACTCTATATAAGCTAACACATTAATAATGTTCCCTTCGGTGCGACCTCTGTGTTGTTTAAGGTATACAGTTAGATGAACATTTCCAGTTGTTCGCAGAAGGTGAATTACTTGTAGAAAATCTTTTTTATTGGGTATCAGGATATTGTTGCGCATATACTCTCGCAGCAACTGTAGCATTTCTCATTGATTCAAAATAAACCATGTCAAATGGCTTACCATGTCAAATAATTCTTCGTTTGTATAAATTATTTTGTAAGAAAAAAACGAACAATAAACTACAATTCAGAATAAACAAGAAACAATACGAACAACAACAAGAAAAACCCGGACAATACAAACTTAATAAGACATGAAACGACTTTAACTAAATGACATTGACATGTAACTGAAACGTTTTAATATTTTGACGTACCTATTTATCTCTTTTTGTTTCATAGCCTACTAGTATAATTTTTTATTAGACTATTATAGGTCTAGGAGGCAGCCTAACTTTATTTGTTCTCTTAATATCTCCCGTTAGAGCGAAGATAGAAAGCTGCGGTTTGAGCAGATTTTTTGGAAATTTTGTGCTGTATTTAAATATGTAAAAAGAGACATAGCCTGCCATTTAAAATTTTTATGAAAACGCGCAATAACTGTTACGATGTCAAACAGCGCCCTCTAGCTACCACGGTAAAATAAGTTCAGGAACAGTATATATTGCAGATTATTCTGTAAGAAAAGCTCTTTTAAATGAGCCCTAGTTTGTTTAATTCTGTTAACCCAAACCGGAGTTATCCTTATTTGAATAAAATAAAGTTTAACCTTCCCGCACCACTTTATTTTTAAAGATAGAGCAAAGTGCATTACAAGAAAAAGATTGCAAATTTTACAAAGATTACAATGCCACTATTTAAAATACCTCTTAACTCGACATATTTTTGAGAAAAATCCCATTTTCTGATGGACCATAGCAATTGCGACCCCTAGCGGTCATCCTACGAACTTGAAAATAATTTCCAGCGATTTCTCTTATCCGATTTACTTATTAGAATTTTTTTCCCAAAGTTATACGATAAGTAGTTTCTGAGATACAGCCGGCGTCCATTCTTATTTGGCCACCCGGTACATGAATATACACATTCGAACTGGACCACAGCTACAGTAACGCTAGTGCGGGTTTTCCATTCTTCTTCCTTCTACCCTGCCATCCTGCGAAGTAGACAAAGCTAGCAAGCGGGCAATGTTTTATTAGGGATATACCAGTAGGAAGCAACTGTTGGATCAGACATAGGCGCCCACCGAGTGAAATCTGCATGGTATGTACATGTATATTTATACATAGTATGTACATAAGCACATACCATTTCCTAGTAGTGTTCCTGCAATCTGAATCCTGCCAACAATTTAAATATAATATATTTTGTAATGCTGTTAAAACTACACACTACTGCTTGAAAGTCTTGAAACATTGGAACTCTTGAGTAAAGAATTGATATGTCTTGAGTATTTGGGTCTAATAAAATTAATTTCTAATTTTGTTTGGAGTTTTAATAAGTTAATAATTCAATTTATAAGAGCACAACCATTAAAATCTATGTATGACGTAGCAATAGGAGGGTTCATCAGAATCGTATGTTTGAGATTTAGTAGCAAAACAGACGCCTGAGCTAGCTTGGCCTCCGTCAAGGACATGGTTTTATAAACGAGTTTTATATAACCACTGCAGATTTTTTCAATGCTGAGTATCGTAATGGTAAAGCTAAAAGGTAAGTAACAATAAAATTGTATAATATACGAGTAGTAAATAAAATGTATTGGTTGTTGCAACTGTATGTTGTTTATTATTGTCAAAAGTCTAAAATTGTCAAAATATCTTTAATAGATTACTTTATCATGCCTAGCATTACCACACTGTCACTGCCATATTATCATTAACATTTTTCTAATTATTATCCTTGTTACTATTATTATACTTAAACACTATTCTCCACAAGTTATGGCAGCATCTATATGTACCTTGTGACATACATTACAGAAATTGGTGGAAGACCCATTATTTGAAATTAGACTGTATTGTCAGTATTCCTCTCAAAGAAATTATTTGAATTTACTGACTGAATGATATATTTTCATCCTATATTGTACCCCTAAGGGCGCTCATGGGGCAGAACACTGGGGTAACCTGCTTTGCATACGAGGAGCACTGCACCGACGTTCCTGCTGGATACAAAGTTTAACGCCTCTGCCATTAGTAGTTTATTTGTATTTGTGTGGGGTTGTGGTCTCGTTTCGTGACATTGGTTTGTTACAGTTACTCAACAGTTTAACACGAAAGTTTTTTAGGTCAAACTGACTTCATCTGACGAGGGTCAAACTTTACCGGCATATTGTTAATAATACTATAAACGTGTAATTTTTTAAACTACACCGGCATGTTGGATTTACCTCGGGATTACCAGTTATGTATACAAACAATATACTTACTCAAAATTAATGTTCACGACAGGTGGTAACACGCACCCACTTATGTAAAAATACTTTCTGTGGTTATTACATACCATATTTTTATCCAATTATGTGGTATATATAATTAGAAATACTCGTATTTAAATTATTTAAAAAATTAATTTCAAGGACTAATAATGTTCCTACCACGCTGCACTTTATTTACGTTGTATTGAAAAATCGATTATACAGGGTTATTCAGAACTTATCCATAATAAAATTTGGGGATGTTCAATATACATATAGAAATGTGGTAGTGCAAAAAAAAATTTTTTTGGCGGGGTCTGAAGACTATTTAAAAATTTTTCATCGCACGCCGCTGGATATACTGCTCCACTGTAATGGAGTGACCTTGGGACTGACAATGCAAACTGGCTAGAACGAAAAAAATCGGCGCACCCGACGCAAAAAAGATTTGCAAGCGTTTTTACTTTAAAATAAACTTAAAGATAGATAGATGTGACCAAAGTGACGTGTCTTTAAAATGAATAAAATTTTGTTACACTAATTTTGAAGAATTGCGCTACTTGATTACTAGGTATTAGAAACATGAAATTTATAAAAAATTTGCACATAACTTGTTACAAAAGCTGTTCGAAATAATATTCCTCGACTTGTACACCCACTTTTGGGCACTAAACCGAATGTTCCTCCTGGTTGCTGATCTTGTAACCGCAAATTATTAAATAAATTGGGGATTTTCAGCATTTTGCTGCAACAACCACTCACAAAACCTAACTGTCGATGTGTCGGTGTGTCGATTGGGAAATCGTTCCGCATACAAGCGCGAAGCTGCCAATGAATTTTGTCCAACTTCGCCATAAATAAGAATCATGTCCATTAACTCAGCATTACTGTACCTACATATGAGCCATTTTGAAAATTTTACAGTTTAACACTCGATAAATAAAACACACGCACAGAGACAGCGACGCAGAAAGACTGATGACTGCATAGACAATAAGAGATATTATTCCCACTCCAACTGTATTCGCCAGGCGTTCGCCAGGTGCAAAAACTATTGTTTACTATTTTTTGAAGGAATGTGATATATCAGATGTCGTTGAAGTACAGTTGCCCAGCTACGTAGTCCTTTATAATGGTATAACTTTTAACATTGTTTACGGGAAATCCTAAGCCTTTTATTATAAATTTTTTTGGTGATATCGATTTCTTATTTAAGGATGCACATATCCTCAAAGTTTTAGAGATAAGTTCTGAATAACCCTCTACATTTTCACATTTCTAAAAGCCCTACAAGTAGACTACTAATACTAGACTACGAGTAGTAGTAATGTTCTATTCAGTTTTGCGTGTAAACTCAAAGCAAAAATTCAAACGATCCACCGACACACAAAATGTCACATTGGAATAAGGATCCAGTCCTACCCATAGAGATTATAAAAAATATAGAATTCCAGAATCCATTACATAACACATCCAACAATAGCCACTCTATGCAGAACATGAGAACACGCAACTTTAGGGAATTCTGTGGGAATTTTTACACCACACCATGGGTTGCAACCCAGTAAGTATTGGTAGTGCTGAGTCTATGTAGTGTTAACTTCACGCCGACTGTGGATTTAATTTAAAATTAAGCAAACAAATTCATAAACCCAACGCCAAAAACCTGGTCCTACCTTGGTTTCTAAGGTCCTACCTCATTTGAAAGCTATTTTTATTCTCTATTCAACGGCGGGCTTAGTTTTAAAATCAATTCCTTATCGAGTAATTCACGTTTGAAGCTTTGAAATTGCGGAAAGAGAAGAATAGAAAAAAAACGAAATTCTAATTTGTACTCAAAATTAAGTTATTCTTGGTCTTAGATTAATTTATCAAATAATTATACACTTCAAAATGAAGTTTAATCATGATACAACAAAATAACAAAGCATAACATAATATTGTATTACAACACGTGCATATATTACGTTGGTACATCTTCTTTTTTCTCAGGTTGGTTACAATTTTTTTACTAAATTTTAAATATTAACCTAAATGTCAGTTAAATATCGATGAAAACGACTTAGTGAATCAGACTGTTTGTAGGTACATATCATTGCATATTGCAATTACTATATTCCCTTTTAGATTCAGTGTCAGCTAATTAAGAAGAGCAGTATTATTCTCTATCTTTTATAGTGCACCTCCATAACTTAAATCTTATTATAATGTTGCACTGAAATGTATATATGCAGGAAAATGTTTCACTGAAGGTGCTAATAGAAGCAGATATGCAGGAAATTGCAAATAAAAGCAAAACCTGTCAGTGAGATGCTTCATATTTATTCAGCTGCTATCTGAAATGGTTATCTCGCATAATTATCTTATTAATAAGCTGAATGTGGGGAAATGTAGGTACATATTACGATTATTTATAAAATTAATTGAATTGGCAAAATACAGTTATGATAGAGTACAAGGTAATAATAACTCCTAGTGGGGCAATGTGTGTGTTTCCTCGAAAACACGTGAAAAAATAATTGAACGTACTTCCTCTCAAAACAATACTTAAATGACAGGATATAGGTTGTGCAAATAGATGCAATATGTGCCATCTGTCTTCTTTATATTATATACAGGATGTTAGTATTGCTTTAGCATGGGGATCTTGGTTATTATAAAAGATACGGATAAGATACGAAATTGGGGCAAATTGTGACCAATAATGAACCTCAAAAAAATCAAGGCTAACATGATTAGTTTATGAAATATTTGAAATTTTGTATTTTCTTTTTTCGCAAATATTTCAATAACAACCGCTACAATATTTAAACATCATTTGGGTCACTTTTTACGTAAAATCTGAATCTGCCGACAGTTTTGTTTTTATAAGAGAGACCATTTTGAAAATTCGGCCAATTTTTTTCTTATGGGCGCCATTTGGCCCCATAAGAAAATGGGGCCAAATGGATTTTTAGATTTTTGGATAGAGCTCTCAAGTCTGAATTCAGCTATTTCACGCATTTCTGAATTCATGCAGAATTTCACATTTGAACGAGAAATGGCGATTCTAGATCAGAAAAATTGTTTTTCAAGCGTGCTGTGGAAATATTATAGAATATGAACACAAAAAAAATACAGTATACCTACCTAGTAGTTGGTACATAGTTAAACTTTCGTCAGTTTAGATAATTAGGATTTAAATCAGAAACAGCAAGAATTTTTTTTTGGTATCGTAAATAGATTTAAAAAGACAATAATAACTTGAAAACGTTCGGTAGATTCAGATTCTCCAATTTTACCGAGTTCGTATCTTTTATAATATCCGAGATCCCCATGGTTATACTTGAAATACGGACACCCTGTATATTAAACCATTAAAGGAAATATATGGGGGAGAAACATAACATAGCAACATGGCTTTGATAACTTTCCTAAATATGAATAAACAAGTGCCACTGATAACTGCCATAATATCTGGTCTACCCTAATACAATGTTGATGATGTTAGCATAATTCACACATTTGGCACGCTGCAAGCAAAATTAACGTTAGTTTTATTTCTAAATTAGCAATTAACTTGTAGGCAGCATGCATAATACGAATGCAAGACTGCGTTAATTGTTCCAAATAAACTAACGATTAAATGCACCGACGAATAGTTCATTAAACTGCTTGCGTGTAAATTTCCATTACCCGGTCCAAGTGTTTGATTTGTCAAATCAATAGTATCTCCTTTGTGACTACCGTAATCTCTGTTATACGGTGGCTCGCAACCGCACGCTCCAGTAATTTCAACAAATCGGAGATAGATAACGATTTAATCAGGTTAGCTGCAGGAGCAGACAATCCCGATGCGATGGTCAGTCGCTACTCGCTTGTGTTCCTCCACTTACGGAAGGTGATGAAGATTAAGATTAGGACAGCTTTGTTCTCCTCGCTCTCGATTGAGATTCCCATCTACTCGAATTGATTCGTGTAACAATTTTATTTGAGTGTCACATTGTCAAATAGATACTTACACGTGATTAGATATCTAGTTAAGGTTCTTCTGGCTTCTATTGTTTCTTCCTTAGGTTTTAAGTACCCCAAATTATTATTTTCATTCACAATTCATCCAATGAGTGTATACCATATGCTAAATAAAATTCTAAAAGCCATTATTGAGATAATATCGATGGATTGCTGAATAAATGAGAACAAATGGGACAGTAGGTTCTGAAATGGGGTAAAATAAGCCACACCTACCAATCATGATGGTTCTGTTTCAAGAAGTGTGTAAATACCATTACCTAATAATTTTATTTGAATTTCAATAATTTAAATTTTTATTTAAATTATCAAATTAATTGGTCCCGATGAAGGATGTTTCGACTTTCATGGAGATGCCGGAGTAATACAATGTCAGTCGGGACACATTGGCCGTGGAGAAGTTGTTTTCGGCATCTCCTTCAAATATATAAGTAGAATTGTCTTCCTCAAAGACAACAGAGGTCACTACCGTAATGGCATATGCGGAACAGCAGGTCGTTATCTGTCTGTCAATTCAACAATAATTGTCAGACGCATAGTAGCACAAAGACCCAAAGAGAACACTACGGTGTGTTTCTCACCACCACTAACATTCACGATGCCCCTTGGGCAGTCAAGTCGCAACATTGTTGATCGATTCCATTATCTATGAGACTCTGACGAGCGCATAATAAGCGCGTAACTGGTCAGTGTCTGGTGGTTGGTCTCGATTAAGAATGTGGCGACTTCCATGGAGATGCCGGAGTAATGGAATGCCAGTCGGGGCACATTGGCCGTGGAGTAGTTCTTTTCGGCATCTCCTTCAAATATATAAGTAGAATTATCTTCTTCAAAGACAACAGAGGTCACTGCTGTAATGGCACTTGCAGAAATGCAGGTCATTATCTGTCTGTCAATTTGACAATGATTGTCAGACGAATAGTAGCAAAGCAAAGACCCAAAGAGGGCACTACGGTGTGTTTCTCACCACTACTAACGGTTTTCACCGTATTCTAAATAAAATTACCGTTTTAGTTTAAAGTGCCACCAAGGGCGTATAGTCCTTTAATATTTTAGGTTTACAGTAGCTCAAAGGGTGAGATATGCATGCTCCTAGAATTATTATCAATCTATGTCCTCCGTTAATCTACCGAAAGGGGGTTTTCCGAATTTTTATATCTCTTTTATTTTAAAAATTATCCTCGAAGTTTTCTCTGAGACACCCTGTACATTACATATCTCGATAATTATCTCATGAATATGCATAGCGGCAGAGATGAATCATTGAAACACTCTAGTACTAATCTAAAATTAAATCAGTTTTGTTTTTATAGTGAAACTTTGAAATTCAGATATTACAAAAAAAAACCTCTAGGGAATCTTCATTACCATTTTCCAGTGTTACAATTTCACGATTTGCGTTGTCATTATTGCGCCCACTTGCAGTTTGTGTAGCGACAACTAATCTCAATTTGTTCGGACTATCCCAACTCGCTGGCAATCCTGTTATCTCTCTAAAGCTGTCCCCAGTGCCACTTTGGTTTTACATTTTGTTATGTGTAACCTCCAAACGGACAGTGTACATCTAAATAGACAGTATGTTGGTGTCGACTATGGCTGGTCATGTTTTTACTATTTTCATGTTCTGTAGTAATGTCTATAAACAAATGAATTTTACTGTTTGAGAGTACGTCACCGTATTATAAAATGAAGTGAGATAGTTTATGAGGCCCTTTTATTTATTAAATTTAATATTTTTCTTGGGTGATTCGTTCTAACAGACATACCGACAAGGTAACAAAGCGGACATGACAAGAATAGTAACTAGAGTTCGGAGTAAATGTCTCAGCTGACTTCCAACGATATAATCGTAAACGAACAATGAATAACAGAGGATACAAAAACAGGCATAAGTATAGAAGCCACATGACGCCGAGTATAGGCAACCAACATTGCATAATTGGCAATGCTTAGCCGAAAACTCCCTAGATTCAGTGCAGTCCCCTGACACGGTTAGAGGTTTAATTAAATAATAATATTTTAACAGAATAATTGAATCTCACAAGTAAGCCGTTCATAATGTTGAATTTGACATGGAATTTGGTGTTACATATGGATAATAATTTATAACGTCTAAAAAATTGACTAAGTCGAACTTCTAATGATTGAATCAACTGTATTAAAAGGGCAATATTAAAATCCTTCACAACTTTGAATAGGAACAAATAAAAAAACATGTAGTCTTAAAAAGTGTATTCTTTAAATGTTCAAACAAAAGTAATTAAAAACAGAGTAAGTTCGGTGACCTGACCTGCCACAATTCTCGACTAATTAGTCTATCACCATAAAACTTCACTAAAAACTGTATTGTCACTCTTGCACTAATTGAAATAAAGACGTCTTACTGTGCAGTAAGCATATGTGTCGAATTGAAATATGATTTTTTTTGGTTAACCTTAAAATGTTTTTACTTCTACTTACCAGAAACTTAAAGAGCGATGTAATTTAACTCTGAATAGAACTGATTGATTTTAAATATATAGGATATAATATAGAATGGTTCGTTTACAAAAAACAGTGACATTCCTTTCGCCGAAGGTCAAGATAGTACGAACGCTGATTGGCCGCTTTAAATGTCAATATGACCAATTAGAAATTAACATCAATCACGTGGCATAACACGTTTACGTTTTAATGTAATCTTAGCTTAACAGAAAAAATAGAATGTAAAGAGATGAACTGCATCGAAATAGAGTCCACCTATTGAGGGACAGACAGTTCCTGTAGTTATTGTGTGTTAAGGAGTTGATGGTGGTCATCCATGATTTTAAAGAATGTTGTATTTATACAAGTATCATTGTAGTCAATTATAAGCTTATTTGACTATCATATATTAGACATATGTAGTCTAATATGTCTGTAGTGATAGAAAAATTACCCAAACAGAAAATCCCGTAATTTGATAAATTTCCTATTTAAACTCCACCTAATGAACAAAAACAGACGAAGTCCCCTCTTCTAATGATGCCGCAATCTATCACGGGTTCTTGGATTTGAGCGAAGCGCACTTCACGCTTACACACTACCGCGATGTCACTTGAATCGCCTGCAATTATTTTCCTCTCTGATAAAGACGGCAGGCAAGATGAAAAAGATGGTTAACAAAGTGGATTGATGTTCTGCGTTACACCTATCAATGTCTCTTCAGCCATTACTCAGTCGATTTTCTAACAACTGACTGCAGATACGCGGCTTCAGATTCGGAGCATCGTTTTCTTGTGAATAAAAGAGAAAGGAAACGCATGGGAAGGATTAGCGGTGTCATTTTGATTTATTTTCTGCAGATCTACATTCTGAGGCGTTTATCTTGTGAAATCCGATATTCTACCTGACATTTTGTTTTAGTTTTTATTCGTTTATTAACACCAAATTGGGATTGTTTATTTTGGTTTTTTATTTTGAAAAATTGACATTTCTAATTGAATGCATCGCTTTAATATCCCAAGAATCTACACAATGGGGGTGTTTAACTATTTTTTTTACATCGGCAATGAAAAGTAGTTGGAAAAATAAGATATACGTATTTCTGGAATTTTAATATTGGGTTCATTTAAGCCCATAAATTATGTTTTTATTGTGCGCGATATTTATGTGACGTCACTTAGCGAAAATTCAAAATTTGCGCCATTTTTTAGTGATTTCTAGGATATTTTCATTTGTGTGGTTGGTGTCACTGAGTGACAATTTTACTTTTGTTTATGTTTGAATTGTTTGGTTAGGGTAAACATCATGGTAAACAGGAGACATTGTTTTTAGTTTATATTTTTACCTATGAATGGTTGTCTCTGCCTGTGACTGATTACAAGTGTATTTATTAGTAATAGAAAAACATCGTAGTTTCTAAAGGTAATTTTTAAATATGTTTAATCGACTTTGCAGTAATACTGTTAAGTTACATACTAACCTCATATTTTTCATCCTTTTTATTTCTGAAAGGATCTATAGGATCTTTATCTTAAAAGGATCTATAACCGGTAAATTGTCGGACTTAGCCTCTACAAAGCCTTGCTCCATGTTTAATAAAAGTTTACTTTAAAAGAAAACAACAATACAGCACGTCAAGTTGTCAAGCCAAACACAAACAGGAAATTTCAAATGTCATAATTATCGAAATGTCGACTGTCGTTTCCGTCGTTACAAACTGAATCTAGCCACATATTATCAGTGTGGCCTCTTTATAGATACATATTCCCTAGTTTTCGCTTAGTGGCGTCACGAATATAGAATAAAATTTCAAAATTAAATTAAAAATTTTCTACCGATTCAATCTTAATAATTTTTATCCTAATAAATATAAAAAAAAAATATATTTTATAAAAATACAAGTTTCCACTTTCACCTCGATTGAAGGAAAATACCCCATTAGTTCAAAAGATAACGAGGTGTCTTTAGACCTGTACTATATATATGTACTTATAGGTATTTCTTGATAATGTTCCACATCTCTTATAAAGCATAATATCGATCCCCTTGCCATATGTAGGTAGGTACTCGTGGAGAAAACTAATTTAAAATATATAAAACTTTAAAATGAGTTTTCCGAAGTTATAACTGCATTTATAAACGACAAAATCTCGTACGTTCGAAAAGAATTTTGTAGATTTTAGAAATTGAATTGCCAAGTTACTTCTTTACTTTCTCTTCGACAGCACGTCATATCCATGTCGTATTGGTCTGTTTCTTAGAATAGCATCGATATCGATTGATGTGGAATATTTGAAATTGTTTATACAGCTTGTTTGGTCAATTTGACCACAAGAAATATAAGCAATAATCGGTTTGCACGAATGACGTAAAGATAAAGTGAACCACAATCATAAAAAATACGAAATATGTAGAAATGAAGTACTTACCTACCTCATCTCCATTTACACTAGTCTACTTACATCTACTCATCTTCCACCTCAAATGAATTAAAAGTACTTATTGGCTTAAAATATTCTTATTTCAATGGAGAACTTAGTTCCTATATATTTTTCAAATCGAATCGCTAGTTTTCTCATAATTTAAGAAAACGTTAACTCATGAAGTACTTATTGGTTATGCATATTATTAGGCATTCCAATGACCTGTCAAAAACGGCCGTCGTGGGTCAAACAGAACGCATAAATGTAGGTATACGAGTATGAGAAAGAATAGTAATGCCTTTTGTTAGATTTCTCTGTTTTTGTTAATAATTGTTTTGAAAAGACACAGTTCTCATTTAAATATTTCAAGAAATATCTAGAAAATACTCTATACCGGGTGTTAAAGGATCTATTAGACATGCCATAACTTCTAGAGTATTGGATGTATCAAAATGAGATTTGGTATAGGTAAATGGTAGAGGAAGAGGAAAGTTTTTACAGATTTTTCACGTTTAGGTTACTTCCGGTTTCACCGGAAATGGCTTCAATTTTGAATTTTTAAATGGAACACCCTGTATATTTTTACATATTTGAATTTCTGAGACAATTTTGGACTAGAAAATGACATTAAAGCTTTTAAAGTATAATACTCGTATACGAATTTATTAAAAACTTCACTGAAGTAAATGTATTTTATGAGCTTATTTTTAATCCAATCACATTGAATTTAGTATCGTTGAATTCGCAAAAAAAATCCCTTTTTGAAAAGTGCTTGTCTAAAAAGTGTTGCCATTTGAAAAAAAAAATAGTTAGATATAAAAAAGTAATTTTGCCAACTTGTCTCATTCCTATCTATCATACTAATCACTAAAACTCTGCGATTACATTTTTCTGACATCATCTAAGGCCTTCAGATTAGTTTGCGCTCAATCATGGCTACCTAGATGCAATATTAAAAATGGCTCTAAAAAAACCAAGTAGGCGAAAAAACTTTTTAAAATGTCATTTTCTAGTCCAAAATTGTCTCAGAAATTCAAATATGTAAAAATATACAGGGTGTTCCATTTAAAAATTCAAAATTGAAGCCATTTCCGGTGAAACCGGAAGTAACCTAAACGTGAAAAATATGCAAAAACTTTTCTCTTCCTCTACCATTTACCTATACCAAATCTCATTTTGATACATCCAATACTCTAGAAGTTATGGCTTGTCTAATAGATCCGTTGACACCCGGTATACTAGTGTTTCGGCTTGTTAGGGTGAAATACTAGTATATAGAGTGTTTTCTATATATTTCTTGAAATATTTAAATGGAACTGTATTTTTTTTCAAAACAGTTATTTTCACAATGTTTGATAAAGGACCGTCCGCTTCCTGTATCCACTTTTTTTAGTTATTAAGACGAAAATTTACCGTAAAATTAATTCCCATCAATATTTCTGAATTCTAGCAAAAGATTCAGTTCTCTTAATGTTTTTTTTTTTCAAAACTTTTGGTTCACTCTGTATAGTGATAGTGTGACAGTACCTAGCATATGTGATGGTAACCAGTCGGGATATTTAATTCTAAACTCTGAATCTTCTTTACAACAACTTTTTATAACAATTTATGGACTACACGTTTTTCCGTCAACTAGAAAGTAAGAAAATCATTTATTAGAATATTTTCAGCCATTAGCATGTTAACACCATATATTTTATATGTTAATGGGAATTTTTACGAATTTATATGTAATTTTCACCCCTTTCAAAGTATCAGGTGTCAACTTATAAAAATTTATCACCCTAATTTCGAAATCAGTATTAGTATTAATTAATGTACGGCAACGTGCGAAATTCTCATTTTTCAGGAAGGTAAAAACATGTCGCATAAATAAATCTGGGGAATATAAGTAACCTTAGGCATTTTTAAATAAATTATTAATACCGAGCAGGTGGCTATTGTTATACTAATTTGTCTATATAAAAGTATTAATGTGGATTTAATGTTGGCATAAATTTATGTCAATTCCCTTAACAGTAATAATTTACCAGATTATGTGACACTGCCTGAATTTAAAGCAAAAATTTATTTTGAACTCTATACAGGCTGATTCACTTAAGGAGGCTCACCATTGGGATATCAGTAATGGTAAGAGATACAGGGTGGCTCAAATTACAAAAAAGTTGCGCAATTTTATGACGAATATTTTGGTAAAAGCAAACCTGAAATATATTTTTTAATTTCTGAAATATTCTGAAAAAACTGAAAATTTAGATTTTTTAATTTTTGCCGTAATTCATTTGTTTTTCAAGATAAGTTCGTGAAATTCAGTTCCCAGGCATAAAATGCTATATTGATTGCATTGGCGAAGTCAGATCACCTCTATCTCTTATTGTTTTTGAGAGACGATAGTCAACTTTTTTTTTCTTATGGGCGCCATATTGGATTTTTATATTTTCAGATAGCTCTTCTCATTCTCTTTACGACGATGTATCATAGTATGGGTAAATTTAAATTATTAGGGTAATAGTCATAAAAAAATATTTTTGATTAGACTGCTATGAAATTAAACTAAAACAATTGCATGCTTTAGTTGTAAGTTCATTGATTGTCAAAAGTGTTTATTCTAGCATCGTTGCACTAATTCGTTCATATTTGTATTGCTACTGTTACCATTAAAATGTTTTCAAACGACGAAAAAGCAGATATGTATTCTATTTATATTCAGTGCAGAAGAAATTCTATAGCAGCTGAGCAGATGTATTTGAATATGTATCCCGAAAGAGAACAACCACATAGAACGTTATTAGGTTTAATAAAAGTAATAAACAAAAACACAGACACACAACCATTCCCTGGGAGAGGTGTCATTTCTCCCCTGGCGAGATTCGAACTCGCGCAGCAATATACCATTCTATTAGTCACAAGCTATCACCTAGAATCTAACAGAATGAAATCTAAATAAAAACAATATTATGTATTATATTTTTTAAATAACCCTGTAAGGGAGCCAATTCTAAATAAATTTTATAACATTTTACTACAGATTTTTTTCATTTGCAAAGTTATAATCACATCAACTTATTTATTTTACTTTGAGTTTAACAGAAAATGCCGAACACTGATCGGGAATACGAAAAAGGTCTTTTCTCAAAAGAGCGATGTCATAACAGCCTAATAAAAAAAAATTATGACTATTACCCTAATAATTTAAATTTACCCATACTATGATACATCGTCGTAAAGAGAATGAGAAGAGCTATCTGAAAATATAAAAATCTAATATGGCGCCCATAAGAAAAAAAAAAGTTGACTATCGTCTCTCAAAAACAATAAGAGATAGAGGTGATCTGACTTCGCCAATTCAATCAATAGAGCATTTTATGTCTGGGAACCGAATTTCATGAACTTATCTTGAAAAACCAATGAATTACGGCAAAAATTAAAAAATCTAAATTTTCAGTTTTTCAGAATATTTCAGAAATTAAAAAAGATATTTCAGGTTTGCTTTTACCAAAATATTCGTCATAAAATTGCGCAACTTTTTTGTAATTTGAGCCACCCGGTATATCTTACCATTACTGATATCCCAATGGTGAGCCTCCTTAAGTGAATCAGCCTGTATATAATCACAATAACTGACAATTAAAGTGTCAGTGTGAATCATTCTTTCTATGAACCAAATTTATCATAATTTAAAGAAACATTGTTGAAAAACTATGGCATAGTTCAATTTTATTATTTATTGTATATGCTCGTATGGTTACTCAGTTCTTGCATCTCTAGTTGAGATGCCTTCATTCCTTTTGTTTCACTAAATTGAAAACTTTTCAAAATTATTATAAAAAAATAGCATGAGGAAATGAGCATGAATGAGGAAAACATCATTCGTTAAGGAGACAGTCAAATATCAACCGATCTTAATATCTACTGCATTCTTCTTATCCTAAACAGACACGCCAGTATGATTGCCAATATATCCGTAGGATCAATCCTTAATATACGAGTAGATAATTTAATTAAAAATATGCATTCGAGCCCACAACGTCTGGGTTAAGCGATCAACACATTAAACTATAAGCCTCCAACTCGACATCCATAATGGACAATCACATTTTGAGTCCAGCAGAAAACTACGTTTTCAATGCTGTTGCTTACCTACTAGATAACAATTTTGGGGCACAGGTTAGATTGATATTAATCACAGTAAAACTTACTTGCTCTACACTTTGAATCTTCTGTATATCACCTTTTTATAAACATTTATGACTACACGTATTTCCGTCAAGGTTTGTCCGTTAATGTTTGAACAATCAACTTAAAACATTTAGGAAAAACTAGTTAAGATTTCAGTAGTGCAGTATTAGGGCAAACTTAGAAGTTTGCCCTAATACTGCACTTTGAATATTTAACTTCCTGCGTTTTGTTATTTTACAGGTGGTGTAACCCAAAAGAAAACTATGACTCATGAAAACGCGCCACAAATAAGTTACAGACATTAACGAAATATTTTGTTATTCTGTTGTTGCTTTCATTACATTTATGCCTTTTTCTAAAGAATTAATAAAAACAAGGAAAATATAAGCATATGTATTTAATTTTTTTTTTCTACGTTCATGCAAAAAACCAAACTTTATTGAAAAAACTGATTCTTTATTGCACTAGTGCAATAAAAATTTTTTTCTACTCCCCATCTTTAATATGCCATTTTTCGTATATGTTTCCATGACGCTAAGTGATCTTTTAAATACACCTTGACAAACCGTGGCTTCGTGCGCTTTAGTCACGGATTGAAATTATTGAAAAAATCAAGATAGCTGTCGTCATTTTTCGCCTCGCTCCGCTACGCTTCGCTCGTGATTAATAAAAATCGTGACTAAAATGGCATTTATAAAACTTGATACATAATATACTATTTTCTACTCCCCATCTTTAAAATGCCATTTTTCGTATATGTTTCCATGACGCTAAGTGATATTTTAAATACACCTTAACAAGCCATGGCTTCGTGCATACAAGCCGTGGCTTCTGCGCTTTAGTCACGGATTGAAAATATTGAAAAAATCAAGATAGTTGTCAGTGTCATTTTTAATCAATTTGTCAAACTAATTTGACGCGGCGTGACAAGAGAAGTAATTTTGTGGAAAGTACCTAATTGTGGAAAAATGAAGATATTTGCCATCGTAGAAAAAGTATAGTATGCAACTCGTTTTATAACGCCATTTTATGCATTCATTTTATTAAACACTCTCTCCGCTACGCTTCGCTCGTGATTAATAAAAATCGTGACTAAAATGGCATTTATAAAACTTGATACGTAATATACTATATTGCACATAGACATATGATAATAGATATTGCACTCATCTGTCATTCTACTACAGCGTTTTGTGATCATGACAAACATAAACGTCAAATCGACGTGGCACTTGGTGCCACCTAATAAAATATTTTTTGGTTTTTGTTTAAAGGAAAAAAAAATATTGTATGCAACTCGTACAAAAAGTGTTTATTGAACTCGACATGTTGTCCAACTCGGCCTGACGGCCTTGTTGGACAATTTCACGTCGCGTGCAATAAACACTTACTTTTTGCACTTGTTGCATAAATAACTATTTACGAACTTTTTATATAACGTACAGATTTTTAAGTTTCCATCTGGTACGTTATAACCGAGCTTTAATGTATTTTACAGACACTTTAGATACTCACGTCTCACGTTGCCGGCAACGTACACTCTACAAGTACAATCTAAAATAAACAAGACACCCTGGAATGGCAGGTGGTATCCCTTGCACACGGCGAAGATTATTTAGATCATATCAAAACCATAATCACAATAAATTCTTCATTGGCAGATATATAATAACTCGCATTCGCATGTCAAAATAAAAAGACCATTCCGTAAAATACTAATTTATGATGTTTACGGGTAAATAAACAAGTACCTCCGCTGCGAACTGCACTATGTGGCGTATCAGTGTAGCTTCTGGCTACCAAGAGCCGTATCAAACCCGCCTGCCAAGGCCCCACACACTGGCAACTGCTTTTTCTGTGCCGCCCGGTCACACCTGCTGTACGGGAATGCAGGCTTTGAGCACTTTTAAGAACAATAACAAGGCAATCTGAGGTACTGTATACGTACATAGATACATCATATTATGATTAACTTTATTATTCTTCTAAGTTTCTGTTATGACAAAGTAATTGCGTTATCTCCTTTTCATGTAAGTATGGTATATTCGTAGATAGAAGAGATTGACTTCGTGATTAAATAGAAGTTTACTTTACCTGCCTCGAATTGCTACCAGGCATTAAACAAGCAAAAGATCCAGACAGAGCTGCATTCAAATATATTTTAAAATAGTATATTATACTATAAGGGACAGAAATGCGTTATTTTGGCAGAGGTGCAATTTGAAGCCCGAGGGCGAAGCCAGAGGGCTACAATGCACCGAGGACAAAATAGCATTTCTCCCGAATGGTATATACTATTTTTTTCCACGGTCTCATTAACTTAAAAACACATATTTTGTTATTATGAAGTAAGTAGCACCAGAATTATTGTATTCGGATTTGAGCATTTATTTAGTAGTCGTTGAGTTATTGTCATAACTACAAAATAAACAAACAAAAAGAATTGTCAAATTAAGATGTTAGTTTGGTTTAGTTTACAGTTTGTTTAGTGCACAATGAATAATTGTGAGTCGGAAGAGATTGTGGAGGCTGCAAATATTGCAATAAGCAATTTGTTACCTACGAAGTCAAGATCTTTATACGATATAGCTTACAATCGGTTCAAAACGTGGTGCGCCGAGAAAAATATTCAAGTATACAGCGAGAATGTTTTGTTGGCATACTTCAGTGAAAATGCAAAGAATTACAAGTCTTCCACATTATGGGCGCAATATTCTATGGTTAAGTCATGCTTGATAATTTACGACAACATAGATATAAGCAAATTCCCCAAACTGATCGCATTTTTGAAAAGAACCGGTGACGGATATCAAGCGAAAAAATCGAAAATATTGACAAAGGGTGAAATCGACCGTTTTCTATCAACTGCAGATGACAAAGAATTCTTAATGATTAAGGTAAGATTACTTTTGTTGTTAGGTATTTCAATTATTTAGTATTTTGATTTTTTATAGGTTGTATTAATTCTGGGGATTGCCGGAGCTTGTCGAACTGATGAACTAGTCAATTTAACTGTAGATGATATTGAGGATGTAGGCTCATCCTTGATTGTAAAAATTCCAAACACTAAGACAAAGATTCCACGAACCTTTGTGGTTACAGATGTGGGAAATATCCTTGAATTGTATCGAAAATACCTGTCCCTTCGTTCTCCCCACGTCAAGCATAAGCGCCTTTTTTTGTACTACAAAGCAGGAAAATGTAGTTCGCAGCCAGTTGGCAAGAATACCATCGGAAAAATTCCTAGTGTAGTAGCTTCGTATTTAAAATTACCTGATGCTGCATGTTATACTGGTCACTGCTTACGAAGATCTTCAGCGACATTACTGGCAGATGCTGGTGTGGATATCACGACAATAAAGCGTCATGCTGGTTGGAAATCAACGACAGTCGCTGAGGGTTATGTCGAGAACTCCATTGAAAATAAGACCAAAATTGCTAATCACGTTTTAGTAGGTACCACCACTAGCGCAATCACAAAAACTTTAAATGTAAGCGAAAGTAATATTCCTTCTAATATTAATTTTGAAAATTGTACAAATGTTACATTTAATTTAAATGTCAATAAATAATTTCAATGTTACCTCTTTTTTTGCATGAAAGACGTTCTCCATAATATAAACTCCCTTGGGAGCATTATACTCCCTTGGGAATAATCGACTACTTCTGTTTCAATTTTGATGTCATAGAAACTGATTTCTATTCCCGACCGTGGAAAAAATTATTTATATTTATCTAAATACTGAGAGAATGTTAGTATTGGTGAGAAACACACCGTAATGCCCTCTTTGGGTCTTTGCTACTATCCGTCTGGCAATTATTGTCAAATTGACAGGCAGATAACGACCTGCTCTTCCGCAGGTGCCATTGCAGGAGTAACCTCTATTGCCTTTGAAGAAGACAATCCTACTTATTGGAAGGAGATGCCAAAAACAACTATTCCACGTGAAATTTGTGCCAAAAGAGGGGCAATGTGCTCCTCTTTTGTGAAATTTTCATAGTTTATTTGACTGTGATAATCACCCTGAGTTAAACCTTCTTTAAAGACTAAAGACACATTTTTCACAAAGCCGCTTTCCGATCCCACACTGCATAGTCGCGCTAAAATAAATAAATCCGGATAGTGGATGTTGATCGAAACCCTATAAATGTTCCCTAAGCCTTCGAGAAATTCTTTTAGTGGTAATGTAGTGGTAATTTTTTCTCTACTATGTTTTTTGCTAAATTTATAGGTATATTGGTATATAGTGAGACAACGTCAAGTGAAATTAATATGTAGTTGTTTGGTATTTCGATGTTTTTTATTTTGTTTTTGAAATCGGTTGAGTGTTTAATGTAGTGTTGGTTTTGATTGATTATGTTTGATATACTGGATTTAGAAAATTGGATATATTTTTTGCTGGCCCTTGTATGCATGAAACTATTGGTCTTAATGGAATGTTTTCTTTATGTAGTTTGGGAAGTACATATATTTTAGGAGGGAGCGCATTATGTATTTTAAGTTTTTTTGCAGTTATGGGGGATATCAAGGCTTGTTTTTCCCATTTTTGAATTATTTCATTGTTTTTTTTTCTGTATTACATTTGTTGGATCTCTTTTTATAGGCTTATATGTTGTGTTGTCTTGTAATAGATTAGTCATTTTTTTGTCATAGTCTGTCTCATTCATTACAACGGTTTTGTTTGACTTGTCAGGTTTCAAGAATATTAATTGTCTATTGTTTTTAATGAAGGTTTTGGTTTCGTAATTTTTTTTATTTAATGATTTCTGTTCAGCTGTGAGTTGTTTCTGTTTTTTGTTTTTATAGTTTGTTATCGTGTTTATGATATCAGATCAGATTTCATCTTTTTTGTCAATGTTGTAATTTTCTATTCCACTTTCTATGTTACAAATTACATCGTTTATTGGGATATTTTTGGTATTGGTACCAAAATTGGTAGTTTGGATCTAAGGATAGTACTTCACTTACATTTTCGGGGATTTGGGTGTTTGATAGATTTTCTATCCAGTTGGAGTAATTATTGTTATCATTTTTGTTGGTCGTTCCTAGTTGTTTTGTTTTTAAATTCTTAAATTTTTTTATTTGTTTATTTTCTATTTTACTGAATTCTCGTTCTTTCATAATGTTTATTGTGTGAATGAATTTTTCATATTTGTTTCTGGGCAATAGCTTACTTAATGTTTCTTCTGTAGTTTTTATGTTATGTTGAATTTTTGAATAGTTAATATATTGTCAGTTATAAGTAAGTTAATTGTATTATTTCTAAAAGTGTTCAAAACCCAATTATCATATATATGCCTGAGGTTTACATTATTTAAACTGATATGGCTTATATTGAAATTAAGAAAGGTTGGTATAATATTATTATGTTTACATTTCAATAGGAATATATTTCTATTTTTTTGAGATGCTAGTTTCTTTACTTGGTTGGAATAATTTTTCATTATCTTGGCAGTAAGTTGTCCATAATTTTCTTCTATTTGTTGGTAGAAGACATCTTTTCACACGGCTTTTTGGAAATTCCTTTATTAATATAATTTAAAATTTGATTCAACTCACCTACAGAGCTAATGTTGCTTAGCATGCCAAAAACTGTATGACTCTGCCAACAGCTTTTAAAAATAAGATCATTTACATCAAGAGCGGAAAATTTATCTTAAAGGGAAATACCCTAGCCCATCAAACTATGGTACTGGGAATGGATAACCAGTATAATAATTACAACTGGGAAATATGCACTCCTTTGCATTCCTTTGAACTTCGCCGAACGCTGGCACTTGTGTATTTTTATAGACCAATAAGAATTGGATTAGGCACCAGTTTCACAACAAGCTCTGACTTTAATCTCCATGTTGCCTGAATGCCATGGATATGTCATGCCACCACTCGACATTTTAAAATAGGCGCACTTTGAAATTTAAAATAATAATTTGGCAATACTGTGTTCTAGTCTGTGTCTGGTCTGAATTTTTTGGGGCATATTTGTGGCTGTTCAAGAAGCAGTAGCCAGACTGTAATTCTCCCATCGTAAAATTTCGGAGCCATTTGCATTGGAAAGACACCTATCGTTTCTGGATAAAAAAATATTCTGTTTCACATCAAAAATTCTAACACAACGTCAGCAGAAGTAAAATTTTCAAAGATTCCTAGTAATTTATATTCTTCCGTTGTAGTAAGTGTAAGATAAAAGATGTTTAGTTTTTATTTCTGTTTATATCTAATTAAAAACTTTTGATACCATCAGTTTAGCGGGACTGTTACTAATTGTTATATCTAACAAGGTTTTAACGTAATTTTTATTGCGCCCGGTTATTAGCGCAATAAATTTGCTGGGTACTTTTGAATCAATAACTCATAAAATCCAACAATCCCAAAACGAAAAGATAAACGAGTTCACTCTAAAGCCTTTTAAGTCGTAATCTGGAATTGCGAGCATTTTATAGGTTTATTGCATTCGATGAGATAATTTTATAGTGATATGAATAAAGAGATCTAATAATTAAATTTTATCACAGTGGAGCCAAAACGTATGAAGTTAATGAGTACTTACCTGTTGAATAGTCGTTTTGAAACTTTATTTAAGTATGGGTTTAATCCAAATATATTAAAACGCGTCGATTCTGTCTCGCTTTAAATTTCGTCGCCAAATCGACAGATTATAAGCTATCACCCCCGAGCGGGGATCCGCGGGCGACCAAATATCGCCCCAAGCCTTTCTCCTATGCCTAGGCGTATTTTCGTCCCGTTCCCTACGCGTTTTCCCAATTTAAACGCCTTTTCAAAAAACCTCTGCAAAATTTTCGTCGATTGCTGTTCAGCCAGAGAGATGCGGCTAGCACCGGTGCTTTTCTCGCGTCTAATGGCCCCGTCACGCCTGCCGAAATCCCGAGTGGGACCCCTCGACCCTTTTTATAATTTTTACGGCTTCGACAACCGCTTCACACGAAACTTTCGTCCTTTCTCTAATCCTTTGAGATTTTTTTTTTTTCGGGACCGTACGTCGAGTCGTTCTACGTCTTTTTCGTCTTTAAATCTCGAGTCGCATCCGTCTCAACTTCTTTCTCATTTTACCTGCCGATGTGAGATTAAACTAACAAGAAGCACCACCTACGAAAACTGTCAAATTAATTAAACTTCAGATAGGTTGTTTTCCTATGAGAAATATTGTTAACGGAATGAATAATACTAACTGCCAAACACTTCTGATTACCAAAATGCTGAGGCGAAATGCTTTTCCAATAAGAATATGGGCAAAAATAACTGAGACGTACAACATATCCTAATAAAATAAAGAAACTATATCAAAGACACGGTAGACTTGCATGACTACGACTAAGCAGATCGCATGTCAACGTGCTTTGTATATCTTATTAACCCTGCTTTGACACTTTAATAACCATAATTTTAAAATTTGCTTTTACTATGTCGCGAACAATGTAAAAAAATTACTTTCGGGGGATAGTTAAAATTTTATGTTACTTTTTTGCGATTAAAAGTGATTTATATGTGCGTAGTGTGCATATATGACAGCCGTTCATTTCCTAGTTTTAATTGAAATTTGAAACAGGTAGGCGAATAGATTTTGAGCAACGACTAAATCTGATTCACTGAAACGTTTATCGTTAATAAAACCGTACGTAAAACTGAAAGCGGTTTATAAATCGCAACAAAAACTTTTATGTGGCTTGAAAAAAGGTACTAAGTGTTCCTACAAATAAATGTTAAACACTGTATACAACAAATATAGTTAGAAATTCTTCCTGTAATTACTATGTTGATTATTTTGTTGGCGCAAAATGCACATTTAACAAATATTGCTCTTTATGACGTCGTCTGTATGACTCTAAGAAAATCTTATCGGTCGAAACAGCTGATGTTTTTACATAAGTATTAAATTAGATTAGTGACAGTAATCCAAAAATTGTTTTTTAATACCAATTTCCTATTTTAATGGTTTTGTTTTTCATCTTTCTTTATTGTTTAAAAGAATGCAATGTGGGTACGTGTAGTTGGAAGAGGAATGATCAGTACTTGGTGTCCCCGTCGCCGCCAATATCCATTGACCCTGGTCATGACCTGGGATGGTTTGGGGCCGAGCGGGATTATCGCTCTTTACCCTTCTCATCGCTGTAGGCCTGGGCCTGGGCCATCCTTCACCAACCCCGATCACAAAAAGTGATAGGTGTGGGCGATTCGTGGGGTCTCTTCCTGGGCTGGCTCTACCCTGCAGGCTGGATAGGATCTTCTGGCGCTTTTCTGTCTTGTCTTCTTTCTTCACCAGTGTCCCGTCGATGTGTTTCTTTTCGAAAGCAGGTAATTAAGAACTGATATTGCTGGTCTGAATAACAGAGTTATTGTAAACATGACTCGACAAAACCGTTGAGAGGAGGTTTTACAGTTTGTACATATACAGGATGTTTAAAAAATACTGTTAAATAAGACTGCGATTTTACTTAGCCGAATCGCTGAATCGGTTCTTCAAAATGCGCCATTCTGCTCTTCTCTAGTTAAGTCATAGGAATATTGACCACCCGGTGCTGGTTAATATAGATATCACAAAAGGTATACGATGTATTAGTTATTAACTATGGGCATTGCATGTCATAAATCTGCATAATAATTGACCGGCTGACGTATACGCCCTAGACATAAAACGAATGGAGTCATCCAGATGGAATTGCGCCCCCTGACGTTTCGCTGAGGAATACAAATCATGTATGAATGCATACACCAAATATATCAACTGATTTATTACTAATTTCTAAATCAAATATCACAATAATTGTTACTAATAAGTCATTAAATATTCGTTTGTAATAATAATAATATCTATACTTACCCCTTCATTCCAATCACAAGGAATTCTGGAAGTCTGGGGCTTCTGTGAGATAAGGGGTGGCTTATTATTCGTATATTCGCATATATTCGACTTACGTTGGTAAACCCTAACTACCATTCAGTGCTGAAATGGGGAAAACCTGGAAAACGTCATTAGTTAGGGGAGAATATTTTAGAGAATAGATTATAGAATATCCAATACAAAAATATAAGTACTAAGTGCTAAAAGTTTCATCTCTATGAACTAAAATATAAATGTAGATACGATAATTAAGAATATAATAAGTCAGAGGGTCTAAGATTTGCCGATGTTATATCAATAGTCCATAATCAGTCCTTTTGCCATCGATAATCAGTCATAAAAATGTTGGATACTGCAGACATTTTTCTCAAATGATAAAATTTAAAATGTACCTACTTCCATGGTACTATAATCGTATAATAACCCTGGAATATTTCCTAATACCTTTGACTATATTACTAAAACTAGCCAAAGTAATGCGGGACTAGGTTGGCCGGTTTGGGAGACCATTTCTCGGCTGATGGGAGACCAACTCAAATAGTCGCGGTAAGCTTGGACCTCGCGCTAACAGATGGCATCGAGGATGGCATAATGTTACACAGAAATTCTGGTTCATAAAATCTAAGTTCCGCCTTTAAAATATGATTGGTTTGAAGCACAACATGTATTTTATAGCTCTATTTTATTACTTATTTACCCTAAAACCCCTTAAATATTTTCCTAATTATAATTTGCGTTATCGTTGTGTTACCGTTGTCAGTGTGTGATACCTGTTGGCATATTATTCATTTTATATTATTCTTTAACTCGAGTGCTACTGTTAGTTATTTACTTACCATGTCTAGGCAATCGGGAAATAAATGTGTATATTTAAATTTTAAATTGCAATAAAACCAAGAGAAGCTCTCCAAGACTCAGACTTTTCCTTTTCCATATAAAGATGAAAATCGATTAAGACAATGGGTTTTAAATTCTGGGAAGGAGACATTTTTGTACTAGGTATACAATATCTACATAATATCATATATAAGTACCTAGGTATTTAATTATTTAATCAGATCGATATAAAATACATCAACCCTTTAGAATATTGTCCCATTACGCATTTTGGAAAAAGTAATGTAGGTAATTGTAGTACTCGTATATTTTACTTGTGCATATTTTACACAAATTTGTATTTATAAATTTATCAAAATTATTTCTTATTACCTATACAAAACTACCAATATTTTTAAAAATTATGTAATTGCTGAGAACAGTTGGTTATAATTTTTAAACAAATTTTAACATAAATTAATCAATAGAGAAATTTCCAGTTAAACATCTCCTTTTTAATCGAAACAAAAATTCAAATAACAGTATTATTTAATGTACCTAATAAATAATAATTTGTCATACTATTTAAAACTGTAAAAATCTGTTACTGTTACTTAGTAGGTAATGCAATATTTATTAACAGATAATAGTATGTAGGTACTTATCTGAGTAGGTACCTATAATTATATTTTTGTATTGAAAATATTAAATTAACAATGCATTCAGTACTTCATTAAACAAAATAATAAAATTGCTAAATTTTTTCTTTTCACGCAAATCATTATTTTGTTCATTAGTATAACTTATTTTACTTATTACTGACAATGAACAAATTTTATTTTAGCTGAAATAGTTGCACATACATCTATAATTGTAATTTGTTTTAAGAATGTGGCGACGGCAACCTGAAGTAGGGTCAGTTTATTAGAAAAACAATAATTCCAATAGGTTCCAGGAGAAACAATAGGTTCCAACCCCTTTCAAGAAAAACAATGAAAGCATCATCAATTTTGATGATAATTTAATGGTACCAAAAAATATCTACCAATAATTATGTAATATGTAATATGTAATATGTATCTCGAACACAGAACTGGTGGTAGTAATCTGATATCCTCAACATGATTCTTATAAAAATTTTTCATAAAGGCACTAGGTACCTACCTGTATAAAAATATTTCAGATATTTAGACCAAATATAAACCAAATAGACTGTATTGCACTAACTACCCTGTGCATTTACGATAGGATGGTCAGCGAAACTTGGGAATTGTATGTGGCTGAAGACAGACACAGAATCAGATTCGAAAAACGGCAGATTAAAGAGGACCAGTTCGTTATTGAAAGTAATGCGAAATTATTTAAAAAACCAGTTATTTCCCATATTACGTTTACTTAGGTTACAAAAAATGTGTTTCAACCTCCAAAAGCAATTTAAATAGCTTATAACTATATAAAGATCAGAAAACTAATTACCAGTTAGGTAGGTATATCCATAGATTAAGGGTATACCTACTTACTTCCTTTACAATTATCTCATTGACTCTCACTTCTTCAACATCGCATGTTAAAGACGTACAGGCCTAGTGTTCTAAATAATATAATAACAGTTAGGTAAAAACACCGAGTTTTTAGGAAGCGAGTGAAAATCATTTTTCAATGAGAAGTCAAAAATCGTGAATTTTACAAATAAAGGTGTTACACATTTTCATTTACAGGTTATCATTATAGACGTTCTACCATCAAGCTGGTAAACGGAAATTAGAAAATTCAGAGTTTAATGGGATGAAATTCATTTTTCAATCCGAATTCATAAAAAAATCGCGGATTTTACAAATAAGGGTATTACGCATTTTCGTTAACAGGTTGTCATTATAGACGTTCTACCATCAAGCTGGTACACGGAAATTAGAAAATTCATAGTTTAAGGGGATGAAAATAATTTTTCAATGAAAAATCATGAAAAAATCGCGGATTCCACAAATAAGGGTATTACACATTTTCGTTAACCGTCTACCAGCATGATTGTAGAACGTCTATAATGTTAACCTGTTAACGAATATGTGTGACAGCCTTATTTGTGGAGTACGCGATTTTTTCATGATTTCTCATTGAAAAATTATTTTCATCCCATTAAACTCTAAATTTTCTAATTTCCGTCTACCAACATTATTGTAGAATGTTTATAATGATAACCTGTAAACGAAAATGTGTAACACCCTTTTTTGTAGAATCCACGATTTTTTTATTATTTCAGATTGAATAATGAATTTCATCCCCTTAAACTCTGAATTTTCTAATTTCCGTCTACCAGTACGATTATAGAACGTCTATAATGATAACCTGTAAACTAAAATGTGTAACACCTTTATTTGTAAAATCCACGATTTTTTTTTGACTTCTCATTGAAAAATGATTTTCACTCCCTTAATTAAAATTATATCCCTTAAAATCTCGGTGTTTTTACCTAACTGTTATTATTTGGAACACCAGGCCTGTATGTCTGTAACCTGTGGTGTTGAAGAAGTGAGAGTCAATGAGAAAATTACATAGAAATAAGTAGGTATACCTACCTAACTGGTAATTAGTTTTCTGATCTTTATATATTTATATATAGGCTATTTAAATTGCTTTTGGGGGTTGAAAAACATTTTTAAGAACCTAAGTAAACGTGACTAGTAAAATACTAATTGTTTAATAAGTTCTCATATGGGAAATTACTGGTGTTTTAAATAATTTCGCATTATTTCCAACAACGAACTGGTCCGCTGTAATTTGCCGTTTTTCGAATCTGATTCTGTGTCTGTCTTCAGCCACATGGGAATCGTACATATTTATTATATTATACCTAAAATATATTGTTTGTTTAATACATTATTTTCACACTGTTTTGAATTGTTATAACTACCCTTTATTTGATAAAAGTGCCTAAATAATTACATACCTATACCTATTATTTTTGCTCAATTAAATGAAAGCTACTAAAAGGAGGTACTTACTATATAAAATGAGAAATAGGTAATTTACAAATTATTATTGTAAAATATAAGGCACTTATTTTACAACATGTATCGAAAAAATATTTCTGCAACCCATAGAAATAAATTAAACAAAACATACCAAGAATTACTAATATTATATTATTTAATTAATTATTATTTAGAAATAATTAATCATTTATACCTACATAGGTATGTAATGTAGGATGTAGGTATAATAATGTGGGGTATAATAATGATTTTGATTTATCAAAAAATTACATAGTTTATCCGTGGTTTGTCAGTAGGTAATCATGATACATGATATTATAATAATTAATTATATTTACTTTTTTAATATGTATTTGGGATAAAAAATAATGTCTTTAAAACTAGTTATAAATAATTATATTAATTCTAGTATCAATTAAATTACGATAACCAAAATGCATACGAGAAATATCAAGACGTAATATGCTTACAAATTACCTACTTAAAAAAATATTTATTCTGTTACATTTTTCTAATAAAATTTTTGAGGCCCCATGAGATTATTCTATTCTATAAGAAACTGCAAATATAAATTTCTATATTTGATTGACATCGAGATGGCTGGACGCTGAGCCTTGGTGGGATATCGACTCCGCCTTTCAGATCTCCTTATTAGTTTTTTGCCGGGCACAAGTTTTTTGTTTACTGGCGGAGGCTTGCGATTAATTTCTTTCGTTCAAATAAATTCGTAAATTGTACACAGGGAGACATCTGACCGATTTTGTGTCAACTATAAGTACATTTCTTAAGGACTGTCTCTCTTGGTTTATAAACTCAATGCTAATACCTAAAAGCCACTAAAACATCAGATGTTATCTTATTTTATTTTTTCGATCAATAGACTATTAACTGACAAACTGACTATTATTTAACTCTGTAAAGAATATAATTGAAGTAAAGTATCTACAGTTTATCAGCTACCTGACCAGAAATAGTCGTTTGTGGAAATTAGTGTTTAATTTCCACAGATCCACACTGTTTTTCTTTAGTGGCATATTAAATGACAGAAACAAAGATAGAAAAAAAGGATAAGTCTCCGATGTATTAGTTGTCCTAATAAAGTCAAAATTGTATAAATCACACAAAAAATGTGACAAAAGACATAATACAAAATAAAGTAAGACAAAAAATAGTGGAAAAATATATACAAAGTGCGTAAAAATATACTACAGATTCTAAATAATTCACAAATTCAATAAAGTCAAATAAATAAAATTTTATAGACAACCTGTTATTGCATCATATAATGTTCACTGCCTTACGCCGCGCCACGGTATCTATTGTCTGCCATAAATATCCTCTATACAATTTCCTTAATAGAGGTTATTCCATTCCACCGGCACTTTATTGTTTTTTGTCACTAAAATATTTATTTCGTTTCTAATATAACATGCGATTATCAAATATGACTATGACCCATGGTTATGACCCATTTGTGATTTTCAATGACCAAATGAAATCTGTAATTTTGTATAGGTACTGCAGAATTTTAGAGGCAATTAATTTGTTTTTAAAATATTGGCATTTTTTCATCTAAAATCAGCTTTCTATCATATTAAAATATCATTTACATATTTTTTTGTTTGCCTTAATTCATAAAAGCCTTGTGTTGGTAGGGACCACGCTCATTACATTCAAGGATTGTTGGTAAACAAGTATTTTACGTTGTCTGTGCTTAGTTAACATTAAACCCATTAAAGTTGTTATCATTGCCTTTTCATATTCAACTTATATAAAAATGTTACTTATCCACGGTTTTAGAAACTTGCGTGTATCAGTTAAAGGTGAACCATAAATTACTGCCCATATAACCCTTTCACACAAAGTAGCTATTAAATTTTATATTCTTTAAACACCTCTTTGCTACTTTTACTTCAATAAATGAAGATTTATTTTCGACAAATTATGCCTTTAACTGAGAGCTCACCATTTTCTTTCAATTGTGTTCTTAGCCTAATAATCTATGTTTACAGTATAAAATTATGTGTTTGCCACAACATAACAGGTTTTGCAAGTAATTGGTTAAGTAAACTCGCGTCGTTTAAGAGCTGGTATGATTATAGTCCGTCGGAAACCCCGGTCTAGGATGCACAGAAAAAAACCGAGGTATAACCAAATGGGACTTTCACCAGTCGAAAAGGCATGTTTTCTTACATAGAAAATCGAAATTGACGACTCTCTCCATTGGTCGAGACAAAAGATATAGACAAAAAACTGGAAAAATAGGGAAATATTTTTTTTTAACTTTGAACACTCATAACTTTTTTTCTGAAGGATGTAGAACAACAATTTTTTTTAGGTTTTATTCCTCATTCAATTTCCTTTCTTCTGGTATATATTTCATTAAAATAAAATTATAAACTATATTAAAAACACAGTAATATTTAAAAAAAGACAACAAATTACCAAAATTTTTTTAAACTCACCTCGCCATAACTTTCTTATACAAAGAGCTATTTCAATGTTTTTTTTTTTCAAAAACTGCGCAATTTAATGGACTTCATTTTGTCTCGATTAACATGGGGTCTATTTTTAAAAATAAAACCGGTAGCGGCTTTTAAACGTCGGGGCGCTTGCCTCTGCGGCGGGCTAGACGGCGATTTTTTCCCATCGCGATCGCTGCACCCGCGCCTAGTTGCACTATTTAATTTGGTATATTTGCACCTTATAGTGAGTAGATATCGAAAATTTTATTCTCAAATTCTGTGTTTTGTTTTACATATTTATAATTAATTGTTGAAACATTTGTGCTGGTTTTATTTGAACAAATTTTAATATATGGTGATCGATAGACAATTATTAATGTTTTTCTAATATAAGGATTATTTTACACATGCTATCCTCCAATAAAAATGGTAGACTAGTCGTAAAGTGTGATGACACTGATGTTCTAGTATGTACTATTAATTTATTATTATCCTACTCGCGAAAATTTTAGTAATAGTAATACCAAAGAATTATTCATGGAAACTGGTCACACAAATATGACAACTAACAAAAAAAGATATATTCCTAGTCACGTCATTTCAAAAAAATTTGTGAATTTTATTTAATTTTAAATTGGCATGTAGGCTTACCAAGTTTTCACAGCCTCACAGGATGTGATACGACCAGTTCCCTTTTAAAAAAATGAGGAAAAAATGCTTGGGAGGTGTACTATAAAAATTGCGGCACACTCAACCTTCACAAATTTGTATAAAAAGTTTTTTTATACAAAAATAAAAATGCGAAACATCTGATTTTTTCTACTACTAGAAGATTAGTTCAATTTCCTTTTTTTTTTGTATATATTTCATTAAAAAAAGTTGAAAACTATATTACAAAAACAGTAATATTTAAAAAAAGACAACGAATTGTCAATATTTTTTTAAACTCACTTCGCCATAACTTTCTTATGCAAAGAGCTATTTCAATGTTTTTTTTTAAATTGAGCAGTTTTATGGGTAAAAATCGTAAGCCGTTAATTTTCTTCTAAAAAATTGTAATGATTTAGAAAAATAATAGATAATTGTGAAAAGTGAATTAAATAAAAATTTTTACAAACAAAACAAAATTTTGAAAGGGGTTGGAACTTTTGGTAGGTAACACTGACGTAGTTTTGGAAAATGTGGAAAACTGCGTCAGTATCAAAACAAAATTAAAACAAATTATTTTCAAACAATGTATCGTCATCAGGATCTCCAGCTTCAGTTTGATTTTCTTCAGGTTCGCATTAATATTAATGCAATTCATTTTGCATTTGCAATTTGAGCCACAAAATACCCTTTCTTTTTTACACTGACATTTTTGCGTGTTGCAGTTTTTATCATTGCATAATAAGGAAATAATTTTCCGTATATCTTTTGGAACTAGAACTTGATACATCATTTTCGGAACCCTAAAGTCCATCCATATAACAGGATATCTTTTTTGGTTACCTCACCAATACACCTATTGATCCATATAAATGTTTGATAATTTGACCTAAAATTGGACATTATAATAAAATGTGCGTACATTACAAATTTTTACTTTATAAATTCACCTAAGTACATGTAGTTTGAAACTATCTTCTGTAGGGGGCAATTCTTAAGTTTGTATTTTGCTCTGATTTGTATGGTTTAACCGACTTTCATTCAGATATTTTGTATTTTTATTTTTGTATAAAAAACTTACAAATCTTCTGGCGAACATTATTCCTTCGTCAGGTGCCACTTCGGCAAATTTGTGAAGGTTGAGTGTGCCGCAATTTTTACAGTACACCTCACATGATTTTTTTTCCTATTTTAAATGTGATACGCCCAGACGTATCACATCCCCATCACGTTGTATCACATTCCCATGTGATACGAACAGTTCAAAGTGAACTGGTCGTATTACATCCTGTGAGGTTGTGAAAACTTGGTAATCCATCACATGCCAATTTAAAATTAAATAAAATTCACCACTTTTTTTGAAATGAGGTGAATAGGAATATATCGTTTTTCTGTTAGTTGTCATATTATTGTCCATGAATATTTCTTTGGTATTACTATTACTAAATTTTTTGTGAGTAGGATAATAATAAATTACAGTCTACCATTTTTATTGGAGGATACCATGTGGAAAATAATCCTTGTATCAGAAATAAATTAATAACTGTCTATCCATCACCAAATATTAAAATTCATTAAAATAAAACCACGACAAACGTTTCAGCAATTATAAATAAAACAAAACACAACATTTTTAGAATAAAACTTACGATCTCTTCTCACTGCAAAGTGCAAATATACCAAATTAAATATTGTAACTAGGCGCGGGTGCAGCGATCGCCATGGGAAAAAATCGCCGTCTTGCCCGCCGCAGAGGCATGCGCCCCGACGTTTAAAAGCCGCTACCGGTTTTATTTTTAAAAATAGACCCCATGTTTAGAGACAAAATGAAGTCCATTAAATTGCGCAGTTTTTGAAAAAAAAAAACATTGAAATAGCTCTTTGCATAAGAAAGTTATGGCGAGGTGAGTTTAAAAAAATTTTGGTAATTTGTTGTCTTTTTTTAAATATTACTGTTTTTTTAATATAGTTTATAATTTTATTTTAATGAAATATATACCAAAAGAAAGGAAATTGAATGAGGAATAAAACCTAAAAATTGTTGTTCTACATCCTTTAAAAAAAAAGTTATGAGTGGTCAAAGTTAAAAAAAAATATTTCCCTATTTTTCCAGCTTTTTGTCTATATCTTTTGTCTCGACCAATGGAGAGAGTCGTCAATTTCGATTTTCTATGTAAGAAAACATGCCCTTTCGACTGGTGAAAGTCCCATTTGGTTATACCTCAATTTTTTTTAGCTCCGAAACTAGAAGGCTTTTCGCGCTCCATCCGACGGACTATTAGAAGAACTAGTAAGTGCTCTAAAGTGAATCTATTGTGTTGCTGTTTCACATTAGTGTAACCCAACCACTATAGAACGAAGATTAAGTACTCACCTGCCCAATATCTTACTGCATATATGAGTTACTCTATTGTATTCGATTCAAAGAAATTAACGTTCCTATTACTCTGAAAGAGGGCGTATATCTATAAATTTTATCTATGGCGACTCCATTTGCAAACCCTATTTTCTTAAAATGGAATACCAAATTAACAATATCTTGAGCATAAAGCAAAGGAATAAATTGGTGGGGAAAACACGAAAATAGGAGCAAACTAAGCCTGAGGAATACCAGATATGTCCGGGTAGAGATAAGGCAAAAGGTTTCTCACTCAGGACACCCAGGAAAATAATAGACCTTGGTAGAAACAGAGATGTAGTAGTAAGGAATCATGGTAAGTCTACTAAACGTTGGTTCTATATCGACGTCATGAGGTGTGCTTAAGGATCAAACGTGACTTCCTCTACTCTAGAAGAATGTTACCAGTGGAAAATTAATAATATCATAGTAATCAGTGCATGTGATGACAATTTGAATTAAAAATGTCAATCTGATAAAAAATTCTTTTCATACAAAAGTTCTACTGATGAAGAGTTGAGGATCAACTTGAAACGTTTAGGAAAAAGCTTAAATGTTTAATTTCTTTTAAAGTTTATTTATAATTATTTTATTTAGACATATTTTAAAATATGATTGTGTGGACTGTAATATTACAAAATTTTGTATGAAACTGAAAAACCACTGATGAAATTTAGTTAATTTATTAAATATTATTTTATTGCATATTCTACAGTGGTTTTTTGGGGCAAACTTTAGAAGTTTGCCTTGATACTGCACTTTGAATATTTAATTTGTTATTTTACAGGTGGTATAATCACAAAGAAAAACTATGAATTATGTATATCTGTTTTTAAAATTTTGTATTATTTTCGATTTTCATGGAAAAGGACTTTCAGTTGAAATTTATTTGTAAAAAGTATACAAATAGGCACTTTTTACAGGGTTTATGAACATTTGAGGCCAAACCTAAATTCTAGTAGACTTTACTTGACTTTTAAAAAATATGCTTACTAAGTAATGATTTGAATTATTAAAAACTATTAAATTTTTTAGGTTCTCATTAAACTAATAATTACGACATTTAACCACCGGTAAGCAAGTTTTAGTACTATTCTGAACAAATATATAAATCTTCTTTTGAAATAACACATATTTAAATTTATACAGATCTCATTTGCATTTGTTACAAGATAATATGTTCAGGATGAATTACAACATTGTAAATCTTGAATTACAACATCGAATATCTTATATGTCGATTTTATCATTTTAATTAATTACAAATGTAGATAATAATTAATGGTTGTTGATAATTCTTCTACTTATTCCTTTATTGTCATGTGCATTTGTAATATCAATAATTTCTTAGATAGTAACCACTGATCCTTAGAGAAAAAATCAGTATGCACTGCAGAAATAATCCAGTAACTGATTACCGATATATTTTATTTTACCCACAATGAATTATTTTCCTCTCAGCTTGAATTTTTTTTATATCTTGTATAGAGTTATATTTATATCATTACTACGTTTTTAAAATAAAGGTAAAGGATTGTTTCTCTATATAAACCTAGGGCAATAAAAATATCTTCTAATACTAGGACAAACTCCACGATATTTCTAAATAGTTCAACTAATCCCCCAGATGTTGTGCTACTATAGGAGTTTTCTTAAAAAATATTCGGTTACATTATATTGCGAGGGACAACTACCCACAGTACAAAATACCACAGGCATTTTTTACAAAAAATGAAATACAAATAAAACATTAATAAGTAAATCAGTTGTTTTTCTCACTCTATATCAATTGCTCAGAATACGTTACAAGTTGAATAAGTTACATTGTGTGTATGTCTGGGTACCGAACGGTACCTGAAACGGGTGAAGAGGATGAAATAGGTAGCACGAGAGTGGGGTAACATTCATAATTCTGTAAACTTGATATAACCGAAATGTAGCGCACATTTAATTTTTTATTGAGAAATAACCATTTTTAGTGACTTTCGGTTTTTTATCTCAAGACAGGTCGAATTAAATACAGTGTTATTCAGAACCTATCCAAAATAAAATTTAGGGATGTTCAACATACATGTAGAAATGTGGTAGTGCAAAAAGAAATTTTTTTGGTGGGGTCTGAAAACTATTTAAAAATTTTTCATTGCACGCCGCTGGATACTGGTCCACTGTAATGGAGTGACCTTGGGACTGACAATGTAAACTAGCTAGCACGAAAGAAACCGGCGCGCCCGGCGCAAAAAAGATTTGCAGCGTTTTTACTTTAAAATAAACTTAAAGATAGATAGATGTGACCAAAGTGACGTGTCTTTAAAATGAATAAAATTTTGTGACACTAATTTTGGAGAATTGCGCTACTTCATTACTAAGTATTAGAAACATGAAATTTATAAAAAATTTGCACATACCTTGTTACAAAAGCTGTTCGAAATAATATTCCTGGACTTGTACACAATTTTAGACACGCCCTTATCCAATTTTGCCGCACTAAACCGAATGTTCCTCCTGGTTGCTGATCTTGTAAACGCAAATTATTAAGTAAATTGGGGATTTTCAGCATTTTGCTGCAACAACCACTCACAAAACCTAACTGTCGATGTGTCGGTGTGTCGATTGGGAAATCGTTCCGCATACAAGCGCGAAGCTGCCAATCAATTTTGTCCAACTTCGCCATAAATAAGAATCATGTCCATTAACTCAGCATTAATGTACATATGAGCCATTTTGAAAATTTTACAGTTTAACACTCGATAAACAAAACACCCGCACTCCGCACAGAGACAGCGAAACAGAAAGACTGATGACTGCATAGACAATAAGAGATATTATCCCCACTCCAACTGTGTTAGCCAGACGTTCGCCAGGTTCAAAAACTGTTGTTTACTGTTTTTTGGAGGAATGTGATATATCAGGTCGTTGAAGTACAGTTGCCCAGCTACGTAGTCCTTTATAATGGTATAACTTTAAACATTGTTTACGGGAAATCCTAAGCCTTTTATTATAAATTTTTTTGGTGATATCAATTTCTTATTTAAGGATGCACATATCCTCAAAGTTTTAGAGATGAGTTCTGAATAACCCTGTATATTATCAATAACCTAACTTAACGATTAACGATTAGGATGCTAACAAGACGTACAGAGTAAAACATAAACCAATAAAAAACAATTAAAACTTCGTATTTGACATATCCTTCCAATTCAAAATAATTTTCCTGAATAACATTTTTCTGTTAGGGTACCTACGCGTAGATAATTACTTTCCAGTCATTTTAATATTTTTTAGTCACCGAATATGAACGGAGATATTTAATTTTATTGCCACTGCAAGTACATTTTTACATGAAATATGTGCAGAAATTTACTGCCATGTTCAAATTTCTGCCGGTCACTGTATTAATGTGTAAATTTGTCCTATAGTTTGGTTCTGTGTATAAAATCAATAAAAATGTCTTTGTTTGCTTCTTTTCTCATCTAATGATGCATCTTTTTTATTGTACCCTAGAAATATGTAAATATACCTCAATTTGAATATAAAACATATTTTATATACAATAGTACACGTTATAACAAGGAACATAAATTTTAATCCTTGTAAAATTGGATAAACCGTAGAAGCTAGATATTTATAACATTTCCTATCTCTCCATTTTAAATGGAACATTAATAAAACTTCAGAAACTCAAATTTATGATCTTTTATTCGTACCTATAACGAGGAAACTCTACTGTTTATATTATATGCATAAAAATGCCATTATTCGAGAACTAGCGAATTTCTTTGTAAACTAAAACGTGATTTAGGGTTGTTCAACACGATTAATAACGCATTTTTTAAATTGACTGGTAAATGTTGGCTCATAAAGGGATTATATTAAAGGGAACTGAAATAGTACCTATTCTATTGACGGTAATCGGTTCCACCGTTATTTTTTTACATTTTGAAGAGCAAAATTTTTTATTAGATATAAAAATTAAATAATATACAAAGTAAATAATTAAAAAATAAAGAAGAATATGAAAATATCTGCATTAGGCCCGTTATAAAAAGTCCTGCATTCCTCTATTTCTGTTTGTAAAATACATTTTTATTTTACCTAATTCGGCTAAAATCTCAGAAAAACCATTAAGTCATTATGAACGGAGGTAAAAAATTTAAATTTTCAGGATGCTTACACGATAAATTAATAATTTGTGTTGGAGAATGTTATGTTGAATATGGTAAAAGTTGGACGACAACTGGTAAAAATTTCAACGCATTGTTAAAAAAATAAAAATAGTTACACATCGGTAACGGTAAATACTTACTAGTTTACCCTTCATTCTAAAAACAAGGATTATTCCGGAAATCTGAGACTGATGTGGTAACTTGTGTGGATGTGACTTACGTTGGTAACCATTTAATGATGGAATGAGGAAAACCTAGAAAATCTCAACTATTTAAGGGGATAGGCAAACATCAACTGATTTTAAACTCTCATATCAACACCAACCTGGCATTATTCCCATCCTAGCATTACCGCTAAGATGGTTCCCAATCCATCCCTGCGAACAGTCCGTAATATACGAGTAGACAATTTAATTAAAGAATGCCCAAAGGAATGACTAGCACACTAAACTCCGATGAGCCGCCGACCCAATAAGATAAATGCTCAATATAAAGGTGGAAGATGTCTCAAGAGTTCTCTAAAATTATGTAACAGAAATATTACGTCATTCAACAGCACTTCCTAATAGCATGTCCTACCAGTAAAATTTCTGACCCCAAGAAATAGTGACAGATAACTCTGCTCTGGGTAACACAGAATTATTATCTAATAATGTCTTCATCATTTTTAAATCTCTAGCCAATACTTTACTTGAAGATTATTTATATTTTCTGTAGTTGCCATGGACAATCCCTGTTGAAATATTGTATATTTCATTATAATGAACTGTGTGAACTTCGTTATAACGAACAACAGTAAAGTGTAAATAGTTAGGATTAAAATATGAATAATTCATATTGCCATATACGCGTATGAGAATATTCATAACTTTTGTATCAGGCTGTTCGCCAGCATAAGTAGGTATCTTGTAGCTAGTTGTACAGGGGCGTCTGTAAATAATAGTTTCGTGGCATAAGCCAGAATGGTCTCCTTATCACGTCGTTTGTGCTCATATAACCATATTGTAGAGTAGACCTCACTCTACCTATTACCTGCTTTTTTGCAGGCGCTATTACCTCAGTGACCTCTGTTGTCTTTGAGGAAGATAATCCTAGTTATTTACGAGTATTGGAAGGATCATGGCTACTGCAGGTGGCTATCTGTCTGTCAATTTGACAATAATGGTTACGCGGATAGTAGCAAAGACCCAAAGAGGGCACTACGCTACGGTGTGTTTCTCACCACAACTAACATTCACGATACCCCTTAGGCAATCATGTCGCAACATGGATTCCAGTACCTATAACACTCCAACAAGCGTGAAACCGGTCAGTGCCTGACGGTTGGTCTCGATGAAGAATGTGGCGACAATAATTTTCAAATGGATAATATCAAAACCCCAAAGAGTAGCAAAGGCAAAGGCACTACGGTGTGTTCCTCACCAGTACTAAAAGTCAACACCAGAATTAATCAAAGTGGAATGACCTCGCCGATCTGGTAAAATGCGGTGATGCATGGGCGTGCGTATTCTATAGAATACGTCTAGTATATATTAACTGAAATATGTCCAGTGGTAAAAAAATACAAATCTAAAAATGTCTAGTTAATATAGACATTTTTAGATTTGTCATTAGGTAAAAAATTATTTGCTTTAGCGTAAAACTCTCAAATTGTCCTGAAATTTTGCCTATCCCCCTATTTTCGGGTATGCTGAATACAAATCTAAAGTTATTTTTTGTGGACGAATGTATTTTTTGAGGAAAAATAGCAGCATTTACGAAAATGGTGGTAGACAAAATTTCAGAAAATTTTGATAGTTTTACGCAAAAGTAAATAATTACCAAAAAATTTCAGTGGATAACTGTAAAAAACTAATGTATACATGTAAAAATGTAATATATCAGTATCATTATCAAGCAATTCTCCATATTACTATATTATTTCTTTCAGTAAGAATGCTCTTCCTGTCAACCTTTCCATATCTAAAATTCATCTTATGTAAAACTCTCCTTAATGAAGTCTTGCTCAGTTTAGGAATTATTTCGTTGTCGTGGATGACGTGCATTATTTTATCCAATGTTGGCAATTCATTTTTAAAGAAAAAGCTATGAACACCGCGTCGTATCGAGTCGTATAGCATTCATTGCATCTCCATCAATCTCCACTTTTCTTCTACCTCGTTCATGTAGTTTAGGCTTCTGCACCACTCCATATATTTTTTCTTCCCTCAAAACTTTATAAACAGCATATTTTGTATTACCTGTATACTCCGCACATATTTCGACTAATTCATCTTTTGAGCACGGACGATCCCTTGCAAGGCACTTAAAAACTTGGGCTATAATTTTCTTTTCTCCAACGGATAAAGGCGATCTTTTTTTAACTATTGCTGGTCCCGGTATATTTTCCATTATTCAATATGACTATGAAAACACGATATATCACAATAAATTATAATAACAAATAAAGTAATACACACTTAAGGCACTTCCACTTTTTTAACTAACACAAATAAGTATAAACACTGATACAAAGAATAAATACACTGATAATTTTACCACAAATTTTTACCGTTAAGAAACGCGCGCGAAATAACCCAACATCACGCCACTGTTTCCCTAGTAGCTCGAGCGCAGTCGCTTGTTGGTTCCTGATTCGACCAATGAACGTAGTTGAGGCTCAGAGAAAAAGAAAGCGTAAATGCAAGAATATGTATGTTAAATAAGGATGAACAGCTTGTCGTCAACTTTACGACTTTCGCAGTTGCCACATATTACGAAATTCCTTGATATTATTAAGTAAAAGACAAATTAAACATTGTGTTTGCTTTAATAAAGTACCATAGAAAATATAGTAGTACTATATTTTCTATGATAAAGTACAATAGGGATAAGGGACGTTAAAGACAAGTAAAAAAATGGGTAAATAAGGTAATTAATACGTTTCCTGTTTTAAATAAGAATACTTTAGAAATCATAGACTTAATAAGAGGAGACCTCACGGTTCATTCATAAATAACCATTTGTTTTGTATCAATCATTGGCAATGTGTATGACAAAGAATACCGAGAGAAAGAACGGCAAAATTCCGACTCCGTGCAACGTTGCAAGAGTTTTAGGAGAACTTGCTTCCGACGCCAAAGGCGTACTGTTTTTGGAAGGGTTGGGTATGATAATAAAACATCAAAAAAGGAATTTTAAGAAAATCAGTACTATACATTGCAACAGCAAAAGCTTGTGAGATTAGAAATTAAATTAGTATCGGAGTTTTAATGTAGGGAATATGAATTGAAACTTGAACACTTAAAATTCTGAATTAAGTAAAGGTGGTACACCTACTACATTACAAAAACTTATATATACAGTAGTGTAAAAAAGTATTTTTCAGTTTTTCAAAGATACCCAAACTCTGTATACAGGGTTCAATTATATTTAAAAGTGAAATATAATTTAAAATAAGAAAGATGTACATGGTGTTAGTTTTTAATTCAACTTTTTGTTTCAAGTTATTTGACTTACTGTTTTCAAAATAACTCTTTAAAAGCCTGATAATGGTGATTTTCTCTTAGATTAGTATAAAGGATACCTTTAAAAATTACCTTGGTTACGCAACTGATTTTAATTTTTGTGTGCAAACGTTGCATGTTGGCTTCACACTTACCAAACATTATAGGTTTTTTAATTTGTTATGCAGCAAAGTGCTGAATGATGCCTTAGCTTCTTGCTTGGATTCTTGGTTTGATCGTATTTAAGTATGTGTGTAGGTAACTCCAAAAACTAACACATCAGCCATATTTTAAAAAATAACAAAAGCAATTTCATAATATAATATAGTATATATATATATACTATATTCCGTAAAATGATAAGGAAGCCCGCCAGCACGCCCCTGAAAATCCGTAAATATGGCGTGACAAATATAGCGACCGAATAACCAAACAAAACTTGGCAAAATTTACCTGTGGAAAGACAGTTTTGAATATAAAGAATTCATTTTTCCATACACTTGACACTGACGCACCATTTTCTGAAGAATAGTAATAAAATCCTTACGAAAAACACTGAAAAATTCACAAAAGCAAAATTCCGCGACTGCCAGCAACACCGCACAAAAGAAATACTATAAAATACGCATTGATGCACGATTCACGTGCATCAATGGACATGCGGATTGGAGTAGAGAGCAATGATGCCTGTTCATTCCATTTTTGCGTTATGAAGTTAGTTTTTATCGCAACGTTTTTAACAAAATATGATTTATCTACTTAACTAGGAAACGGGAAAATATTTTTATGTAATATTTTAACCTTAACCCATAATCATGGTAGTTTAAATGTGAAAATATAAATTACACAATTGACAGTTTGGCAACAGTTTTTCGTACAATCATAAAGTAGACCTTGCAGTTGACCAGATAAAGAGTAAACAAGGGGATCTCTGATTGCTTTAAAATGTAAACAATTACATCTCCCTTGTCTTATAAATCTATGTTAGAAATAAATGTGACAACACCAATCTACTCTTTTTCCGATTATTGCACTTTGATTATTTCTGGCGTGTAGTGTAATAAAACTACAGTATTCTCCTACAATTTCAAAGCAAACGCGTTAAAATTAAAATCATTACACTTCCAGGAATCAAATGGCTATAATTTTAAGATGTAACATAATATATTATCATCATATATTATAATTCTCGTCGTTGATTCTCATCAATAAGGAAACAATTCTCAGCTTTAATGTATCGGGGTGTAATACATAAATAATAGATTATTAGTACTTAGGCATTAGTATTTTATTAGCTTCACGCAGGAAGGGGCGTAGAAATTCAATAATTTATAGCCTATCCAGTTCAGTGATTTAAATCATTTAATTAATGAGACTCTAGGCTATGCCTACATGATGGTTTTAAGATACATCATCGAGGATTAGATATTTACTCATGTTAACTATCAGTATATTATTTTCATTAGTGCCTTTTTAACATTACCGGATGCTCTTTAATGAAAGTTTAACATGTTCTAGTAATACATTTACTGGAAGTTATAATTTCACTGGCGTTTTGCTAAAATTCATTTAACTTGGATATCATAATGTCCTCGTTTTCTAGAATACTATATCATCAATATCGAGTCTGTTATTATTACCTATTTTCTTAATCGTATGTTTATTGGTATCAAAATAATACCGTAGCTTCATATTATCTCTTCCTATCAAGATCAAGACATATTATTTTTCACTTTGATGTATGATTTACTGTAAAGTGGAGTCTGATTAAGGTGAGGGTATACAATATTAACTTGTGACTTGATTATATCCGGTCTCTTAATAACATACTTGAGCCTTGAGAGCTTACACCCTTTATAGAGTTGTAACTAGAGTTATATTACTTAGTTTATTATTTGCCTTAAAATGTTAAATTCTAGCTAACGCTGAAAATGTGTCTTTCATGGCCTTTCCACGTTCTTTCCAGATATTTGGTGTCTGTCTCAAAGCTTTCGCGTATTACTAGTTCTTTTACCTGAGCAGGCATGTAAAATTACATGTAATTTATTTTTATGTAATATTACACGGTATTCTTACATGTAACATTGTAATATTACGTTTTATATTACACTATTTCAAAATGTATTCATTTATCTGCACCATATATTATAACAAATCTCACGTCAATAAATACGAGAATATCTACTTAATAAAATTTAAAAAATTCTTATAATATATATTTATTAGATAGATAAAACAAAATCAAATAAACTTCTGAAAGAAACACAACACAACGATACTAAATAATATATCAAATAAATTATAAAAAATGAAAACGGTTAGCTAACTAAGCATTATCTTCTGATTCTTCTGATTCTTCTGAACCTGAACTGCAAACTAAATCATCGTGTCTACATCTTCTTCGTCTGATGATTCAGAACTTTCAAATGAATAGTCGTAGTTAGCTGTAACAATGAGTAATGACTAATGACTGAATACGGTGTTCGGTTCGGTGTTCCGACGGACACTGGCTGCGAACATGAATCGGCGCCGGTGCGCGGCTTAAGATAGCGACGTAGTGCAGTTGAATTTTGATGTGTAACATAAGGTTCTTTCCAACAAATACTTTCTGACGCATTCGTAAACCAGTGCATGAACGACGCATTGCGCAAGTCGTGTTTGTGAACGAGTACATGAATGCATCACGTACCGTTTCTAATTGGAATGGAATTTTACTTCTTTTTTGTGCTTTCTAGTAAGTTTCATTCTTTGTGTTGGAAGAAATTCCTTCATAACCGTCACTTCCTTCGATGTCACTCATATTTTTCTCAAATGGATCTTACAAACAACAAACAAATAGATTTTATTTTAGGTTAACTGTTCCAAGGATCCATAGAACTTATAACTAGACGAACCATCCCACCGTCCAAACCACGGTTCATATAAAAGTTTCCTGACAACTTCGACAGTCCGCTGATGCATTCATATATTTGTTCGAATAATTGTTGGAATGATTTTTCAAACGATCAATTAGATGTCAGAGCCTTGTTGCAATGGCATTTTGAATCTGCGCAGAATCCTGACGTACAGAGAGTACCTAGCGTTTGTTGGAAAGAACCTATAATATGTAAGTAATATATTTTCAGCAGTGTAATATTACACGATATATTACGTTACACTTTTATATTACGCATGTAATATTACAGGCTTACATCCCTGTACCTGAGTCGTAGTTAAGCCACGACACATTTGAGAGCATGTCTTGAAATAATCTGCCAATACCTACTTGCTCTTCTAAGAGATCAAAAATTCTCTTATTACCAATGATTGGCTTATGTTCATAGGGTTCTTCTTGTTCTTTAATTTGGAATAAATTAATATTCATATGGCCTAGGTACATTAAATATTTAAAATATGTTCTGATATCTGCAGAAAATTATATTTCACCCTGTATCTGCTAATTACACTTTTATTCTCATTTTTAAATTTTTGCGAGTTTATTATATCCTTGACATCCGCCAGTCTAGACATTAAGCTTCCAAGCGGTTGAGTAAACCATTTTAATGAATCTTGGGGCTTGAGCTTGCTAGATATGATGAAAATTGCTTTATTGAAATTTTCAGAAAAACAGAAATGCACTAATAGGATTCTATTCATTTAGCAATTCATTGAAAGAATTCACAAAATCCGGAATTAACAGGAAAAATGAAATTGTTCATTAGCTTCTACCCGAGACATTACTTGTCTTTTTTACTTCTTATATATCTATACAGGGTGGGAAACAAAAGTTTCCGCAAATTTATTAATCTAGGGTTTGATGGATCTAGCTCTGGGGACAGAGAAGGCATATTATTGAAGCATTATTCATATAAATGGTTTAATCACTATTCTCTACTAATTAAAAGATCGATAGAAGTATGTAAAGAAAGTTATTATCATTGCTAGTTTAACTGCAAATATGTTTTTATTTAAGACCTAATTTCTAAGTTGGAAAATTTCACCATTTTTGATAAATTAGGGTGTCTTGAATATATTAGTCTCTTACTGTTGGTTGATTACCACCTTCCACCTAAAAACAGATAGCTATACCTAAAACATAAGTTTTTTAATTTATTTCTTTGGAATAGTTTACATTAGACCTTACTATATTGCCAAAGGCTACTATGATATTGATTAAGATAATCAGAAATCTAGTTAATGGCGAGTCGGTAAATAATACAAATTATATCATTGGATTCTGCGTCCAAAATCTAAGGATCACATATTATAGTTTTCAAATAAGCAAAATATAGAAGTATCTACATAGCATCTCCATGGCAGTATAAATGCATCTCACTAGCTATGGCACTCTGACGAACGCATAATAAGTGCGATACCGGCCAGTGTCTGGTGGTTGGTCGATGAAGGATGTGTTGACTTCCATGGAGATGCCGGACTAATACAACGTCCCCACATTACCGTGGACTAGTTGTTTTCGGCATCTCTTTCAAATAAATAGTCAATCAAATGATTTAAAACTAGTCAGCAAATTGGTTACAGCCAGTCACTTCCTCTGACTGGTCTGTGATAACTGTGAAAAAAACATATAAATTTTTTCGAAATATTGAAACGAATCGTCTTCTCGGGAGTTCATTGGTATAGCGAACAATTTTTAAATGTAATTTTTTTAGAGAGCCAAAGAGCGAAATATTATTCTTTCTTCCTTTACTAAAACTTTTGGTTTTTTTTAAATAGAACAAGTATCTCATACTTATCTAACTTTTCCTGGTTGTTCAAATTTTAACATAAAGCACCAAAAAGTTGTACATTTATTTTCTCGTACAACACAAAAAAGTTATATTTTGCTTTGTGTACATAACAGTATTTATATGCCTCCCAAAGGACCATAACAAAGCGTACCTACTTTATGTAATACAAGTTCAAAGTAATCTCATTACAGAGGCTGCCTTCACCAGAGGGTATTGAAAACCGCCCGTCCCTCAGCAAGCGCAGCGCTGAGTAGTTCGGCCTCCACACACGGCACCGTGTCCGTGTAGTAGACAGATTTGCCTCGGTCCCCCGCTCAGACCTTGTCCGGTTGCACCTGCCAACTTGATCGGCGGGATACTCGCCTCTCAGCTTCCCGTGGTCAATGACCTTGCCCTTACATCGCCACCAACGGAGCGGGTGTGGACAAATTCACCACATCAGTATGAACGGCATCAAAAATCTGTATATCATTCAAGTTATTTTATTTACTGACCTACTTGAAACTGCACTGTTAAGTATTGTCGAATAATACTGGCAAATTTATTGCTGGTCTGCCCCACATAGAGCGCCAATTTTTGTGACATTGTTTCCCGTCAACCCTATTTATTCATTAGATCAATTTAGTTGTGCAATATTGTATCAAAGATACAATATTGCGTAAAAGACGCCTTAGCCTTTAGCCTATTACTTAACCTATTGCGGAGAACCTGAGATACTGAAGTCCGCTTCGCTCAATAATATAACAAATAAATAATCATATAATAATTAAATACGTCATTTTGTGTTTACAAAAATCAATTACTTTTTGAATTCTTTAAAAAAATGCTACTATTAATACTATCGCATTTTATGGAATAGTAATTTACTTTTAATTTATTGGGCATTTTGACACATTTCTGAAAAGATGAAAATGCACAAACAGAAAAATAAACAGCTACAGCAAAAGAATGAGGGAAGAGTTCATTTTTTAAAACTTAATTTAACCTACCCACAAATAAAATTATTTTGCTGAATAAAGTAGATAAAAATTAGTCAAAACATTTCAGATTTTCTTCCACGTTTCGGAAATAGTGTACACGTCTGGCCACTTACTTATTTCCCATAGAATTTAGTAAGTTACATATATCTTACCTATCAAAATGTAGCTTAGAACTAACAAAACTCAGTGTCAGTAAATCTGTAAGTTATGTAACTATTGTTCTCACTACTGTCATTGTTAGTACTTGATTTCAAGTAGTTTTTGCCTTTCAAACTACCATCTGAGTCGAAATCCGATTCCACTAGAACAAGAATTATCATCGTTTTCGAACAATTTACGTTTAACGCGTGCTACTCGTAGCGTGGCCATGTTGATGTCTATGTAGCTTGTTACCTTCTTGGGTCGGAAATACTCGCAAAACGAAAGCAACTAAAAAAGCATTTATTGCACAGTGTTGTTATTTCCTCTGCAAACTCGTTGAATAAAAATATGTGGCTTGTTCCCCTTTTTATGTACTAATTACATATTTAAATTGAATTCTAAGGAAATGTGGCTTGTTACCTTCTTACCCCAAGCCCTTCAGTTTTATTATTGTATACAAGCATGTGTCGGTAGATTAGATTAGATTAGATTTATATAGGAGTCGACCCCCTGGCCTGGTCCACCGCGACCTAGAAGACCTATTGTGGCACTCCCAACCTATTTAGAGCACTCTGTCCAGCTTTGTCCTTTGCATTAGACTCCACAGCCTTGATAGAGGCTCTTCCATGTAGCTATTGGCTCTTGGTCTTCCTTCCCCAAGTATTTGAAATCTCAGTCTTATCAGGCCCTCGCACTGGCACAGTACGTGTACTGAGGTTTCCTCTTCTTCTTGACAGAATCTGTAAGTTGCATCTTCTGACAGTCCCATAAGATTCATGTGCCTATTTAGCATAGTGTCCTGTTAGGAGACCTACTATTATTCTGATGGCCTTTTTATTCTGGCCTAACAGATCTGCTGTGAATTTAGGCGTCCGTTCTTTAATGAATAGCTTTGCCTGTCTCAGTTGTGCCAGATTCCTCCACCATTCTAGAGATTTGTTTCTCATCCATTCCTCCATGGATGTTTTAATGCATGGCTTCGCTATGCCGCAGAAGGGTTCTGGTCCTATGAGGTCTTTTGATGCGCCTTCTCGGGCTAGTGCGTCTGCCTCCTCATAATCTTTGTGCACCTCGTGACCCAAGCTAGAGTCTCTATTCTCGCTCCCTATCTCTTTCAGGGTATTCAGACGGATGTGTCGGTATGTAAATACTCTACTCATTATTCACCTTTCTTCTGGAAAGTAACTTTCTAGCAAAAATGCTTTTGCTACAATGTAAACATCACTTAAAAATTATAAAACTGTGACACACAACAATCAGCATAAATTGTTATGTATTGAATAATAAAACATATGTTCTCTATTCTCCACAACATCTGAGGCATTACGTGCTATGTTGTTGATGATACACCATGTATATTATTAATATATATGTGCAATACCGTAACTATTTTTAAAAATAACCATTTACTTAGAAGCACATAATCTTGGCAGAAATAAAAGTATTATTAAACAACTATCTACATAGTATTAAATGATCTTTGTTATTTTGAAATGTTCTATAGTCATTTGTTCTCAGGACAACTCGCTAGAGCAATTTAGAAACGTCCCCCTAGGAGAAGATTATCGCACACCCAGCCTCCTTTGGTGCCGATACATAACAGGTAGCTAATGATCAACGATCTTCGTTCATGCCATTGATGAATAATCAGGCTTAAGTTCTCTACTTTACACTCTGGCAATAACTGAGTTCATCCATTTCCCTTTATATACCGAGCTAGTAATTAATTATAGTGTTAACAGTCTTGTGTAAGAGATAACAGGAAAATTAAATCACCCTGCTTGTGTTTTTCAATTAAGCACACTCGATTAGGGAAAATAATCTTTGTTGGATCGTTTCAAAAAAGTTGGTAATTTATCTGGTAAAACGGAGGCATGAATAATAATTAGGACCCTGTAAGAGTATCCCATAAGTTCAAAATTAATCTCCAATATTGATTAGTTCGTAACATTTACTCATTAACATGCCATCCTACACAATATTTCACGTGGTAAAGAAAAAGGAATATCTTTGAAATATGATGCCGTAAGGGCTGTTGACTTTTAAATATTTAAAACAATTTTAAAGTTTATTCAATTACCTATCTAGATATTAGTTTTTAAAAGATAAAATTAAATATTTCCTTGTGAAATCCACAAATTAATCAACTGCAGTAAATTGGGAAGCTATACGTTAAGGATTGGATGTTGTGGATCGCTTGAACGGTCTCCTAGCTCACCAGATCTGAACTACTTGGAGCTTAGCATATATGAAAATCTTGTATTTGAAACCTTACATGTATGTACAGAATTGAAATGTCTAGTAGTTGTACTCTGTACTTTTTGTCAGAAGTCTCTAATACAATTAGTTCAAAATTTAGCAATAGGGATGCTTTAGACAGTCACTGTATATTTTCTATTTTTCAAATCATTCAGGAAAGATAATATACCTGCTAAAGCTATAATAAAGGTATATACCTGCTTTATCTGTGAAAGGATTCATTGCCCACCATTTATTTTGAACTGGACCATCTGTACTAAAATCTAGCTCTTCGACGCTGTCTGGAATCAAGAATTCAATTTCTCGATGTCAAGATACCAGGCCAGCGGAGTGGAACAGCTTCACTCCCTCTGGTCGCCCCTGAGTCCGCCGTCAACTGAACGATTCGCCAGATAACCAACCCCATATTAAATTAAATGCGTTTCATGCTTTATTTGCTTTTATTTATTCACCAAATGGTATCTGGGATAGTCCGGACCCGATAAACAACTTAATAAATTGAATTGTTTACTTGGAGTGAAAGGTACTACGGGAATATATTGGGAGAAAGATTGAGGTGTATATATATTTTATACATTTATTTAAACGGTTAAAAATATCCATGCCCTATTATTTTAAGTCACAAAGAATGTAATATAAACAAGTGCAGCTTAGTATTTAACTGACATATTGACTGACAACTAAAACAATTTTTAAACAAAACAGCATAAAATCAGTATAGGTTTAAACAGAATATTTAAAACAGGTATAAACCTTAAAAATGAAAAGATCCGGTATTTCCCGAACTCTACCTCATACAATCTTTCACTCAATTGTTCACCTACACCTAATTTAATCTTCCAATATAATTTCCCCCTAGCATTTAAAATCCATCCGAGACACATAGCTCAGAAGTTTCTGCGGTTCCCAATAATTAAACCTTAAGTTCGGAATATACGACTTCTCCAGTTTGAGTACATTTAAATTGAGATTCCCTGTGATTGATCAAAAAAAGAGCACGACATTCATGCGGTATTTACTGCTTTAGATACCGCAGTTCTTAATGAGTGTTTTCATGTTGCTGGAACTTTAATGAGCTGAAGTGGCATAAATAATATTAGTACAGAGTCGCATGGGTAATTTTATGTTAGCTCTTCTTTGCTGGAGACACAAGTTACAAAGTCAAGCGTAAAATTGAGGTATTTGATAATTAAATACCAAAGTAACAGAAAATTGGCATCGAGTATTTATCAAATTAGTCGAATATCTGGAAGTGGAATTTCTTCCAGCCGCCTTAGTTACAAAACAAAACTCGATACCATTACAACAGTTATGCAAACGAACTAGTAATGCACAAAGGAAAAAAAATCTGGAGCAATATTATAGCCAAATTAATAGTGAGATTGAGGATTATATTGGTAAAATTGTTTAATTTATGCGATGTTTCTACTTTTAACTGCAATTCCAAAGACGGTAACTCAATCACAAAGTGATTATCGCCGAGATATAATATTAATAGACATAACAACGGGGTGTAGAAAAAGAGTTCTACAGCTTAACAGATGGTTAATGTAATTGGCGATTCAAATTACCGATGAGGGCGCTACAAATTGTAAACAAATATGGATAAATACGAGTAAAAATTTTGCAACATCACATCATCTAGCAATTTAGCATTCAGCTGCCATAAATATAGTGACTTCATGTGCTAGTTAGGGTGAAATAGAGGATAAAAAAGTATTCAAACGTCCCATAAGTGCTTCATTGCTAATTATATGAATTTTTTGGTTTGAAACAGATGTACAAACAAAATGTAAGTAAACAAAAACTAGGGTTAGTTTTTGTTTACTTACATTTTGGACTAAAATAAGTGTGAGATAAACTGTATGGTGATACCATATTAGTGCTTGTTTTTTGTTAAATAATGTTTAAATTAAAATATATTCTGCTTTTATAAGACTAATAATAGAAAAGTATAGACAAACCGCAACAAAGTGGTTATGTTGTGTAAATAAACGTGTTCCCTGTTATTAAATTGTTACATGCCTTTTGGAGAAATGAGAAACAGTTTCTTATACTAGGGCCAAACTTCTACCTATCTTCAATCTTAAACACTTCTATTGACACATTTTGTGGAATGACACCCATAAACACGGCAATTTGTGTTGTGCTGATTTCTTTTGAATGCCATTTTAAAATGTAAAAACAAAGATGTACAAATACTAACCACGTCTTTTTTAACTTTGTAATATCAAAAAATCACAAACACCACTAAATTATTACGTTAAACAAACCCAAATGTGTTATTATCATTATATCAGCAATGGGCCTCCAAAAATTACCTTTTAAGTAGGTTCAAATATTTTCATGCAGAGGGCGCATTCATTTTTGAAATCGCCAATTAACAAAAACAAACAACTACGAGTGTAGTAAGGATACCCCCATATCCTCCATCTGTAAACTGTAATTCAGCGCTCGACGTGGCATTAGCCAGGAGAATAGCTGTTTTGGCCTAATTTGGTTCAGTCCTTATTTTTAATATAAGGCGTGTTTACAGTTGGAGGATATGGGGGTATCCTTACTACACTCGTATAGATGTTTGTTTTTGTTAATTAATAGACATATTTAAAACATATGACGCATCGCAAGGCGTGCGTATAGAGACCCCCAAATAAAAATTTGTTCAATTTCGAGACATGGACGGGTCGATAGTAAGTTTCATACTAGGAAGTGTAGATACTCGACAAAAACTGTTTTACTGAAAAGAGTCAATAAAAAACGCCTTAATAGGTGGGTACCTAATGTATTATCAATGTACCTACTTGTTAATTTTTCATGAATTGAGATTTATTTAGAAAGAAAAGCAAATACACTTTCGCAACTAGTGAATACTAGTCTGAATTTACCAATTGGAGATATGCACTCACGCTATCAATAGAGCTGTAAATCATTTTTTCCGGAAATAATTTGTGCACTGGTTATATTTCTACTGAAAACCTCTACAAAATTAATAGTAGAGTCAACGGAAGGTCGCGGTATCAGCGAGCTCCTGACAACACGTTTTTGATCTTTCACCTCCCTACCAGGGATTGTTACCTCAAGAGCATAAACGCGATTTATATTCTGTTAAATGCGCTACCACCATACCAGTGGAAAATTTATAGCTAAATTAATGGCTACATGTGCCTGGAAAAGAAAATACATTAGACCATGACAATTGCAATTACCATAACTAACATGTTTACGACTATTTAATTGTATAAAGCTGATAGTTAAAATCTGTCGGCGTAGCGTTTTATACATGAGACTTGGACATGTAATATGTTAATACCTACCATGTTAGTAGTGGTAAAAAACACACAATACTGTCCTCCTTTGGTTTTTGCTACTATCCGTCTGACAATTATTGTCAAATTGACTGACAGATAGTGACCTGCATTTCGGCCGCAAATGTCATTACAGTAGTGACCTCTATTGTTTTTGAGGAAGACAATCTTACTTATTTATTTGAAGGATATGCCGAAAATTAACTATAATGATGGATGATAAATTTAATAATTAATGATGCCGGAGTAATGCAATGCCCGTCGGGGCATATTGCCCGTGGCGTAGTTGTTTTGGGCATCTCCTTGGGCATCTCCTTGAAATTAATGTGTTTAATACTACTTTTTTGCTTACTTCCTAGTCAACTAAATATTTATATTTTTAATTAGATAATACCATTAAATATAAATTTAATACAAGAACAAAATAGTTCAACAGAATATAAAACTGCATGGAAATAATCGTTGAATGTTGAAAACTCTATATTCCTTTTCACATACTATATACATGAAGCAACGATCTTCTAACAGAGAACTTCAAAGCAAAGTTCGATTAATTCTGCCAATGTTCAAAGCAAAAGTAGAAGATGACCAAGTGGCCTTTATACGCAGTGCTCGTCAAAGTCTGCCTCCCCCTTGCTAACTTCTGAACTTGTGTTATAGAGTTCGGACAAAATACAGTGTGAATCATATAGTATGAACAATTTTGGGATAGATTTTTTTTAATTATTATCTTTTTAGTGAAAAGATATCATCAAAGTTATCAACTCAAAATGAAGTTCAAGTTAATGTAGGTACAAGTCGGTGGACGAATAAACTCACAATCAATAAAAAACAAAATTATAAAAAATATAAATTATAAATATAAATTATAAATACAAAATATAAATATAAAAACAAAATTAAAATGTAGTCAATTCGTGTACTAATGAAACAATCAAATATTTTGGGTTTAATTAAAAATTATTTTTAATGAAAACTGTCATCTAATGCATAACACCATCATCTGTCAGAGGACTGATTTGAATGGAAAATTTTATTGACATTTATATAGTTTGTGCCAAAAAAGAAAGGTTTACTGCAACTTGTATTTTTTAAATAGCACCAATGGAGATACGATCATCAAGTTACCATAAAACCAATGTGCTTTGCAGTGTTTGTAGCCTAGCAACGAATCGATCTTCTCTTTCTAACTCGTTATGTTTATGTAACACTCTTTCATGTATATCTCCCTCACTATTATAGAGCCTTATCCGTCAAATCCTATATCAATGTATGCCGGAGCCGGTGGCTCAGGACTTAGCGTCTCGATCGCTCAACCCAGAGGTCGTGGGTTCGAATCCCCATTCCACCAACAATTTTTCATTAAATTGTTTACTCGTAGATAAAGGCTTATTCGCAGGGATGACTTGGCAACCATCCTGGCGATGGTCTAGGATGGGAAGAATGTCAACTTGGTGTTAATGTGAGAGATTAAAATCAGTTGATGTTTGACTTGTCCCCCTAACTAATGAGGTTTTCCAGGTTTCCCTCATTCCAGCACTGAATGGTGGTTAGGGCCTACCAACGTAAGTCGTTCCTGAGGCGCAAATGCGGCCCGCGAAATAATAATATGCCGCCCCCTCTCCCACACAAGTCTCAGACTTTCGGGCTAATCCTTGTGATTAGAATGAGGGGTAGAGATATTATTATTATTATTATTATAATGTATTAGTGAGGGGACGTTCTATTCAAATCTGTAAGAATACACAGGGTATTCTATTTAAAAAATACAGGTTGTGCTAAACCTCTCTTTTTTGAGGCACGCTGTATAAATATCAATAATATATGAAAAAGTATCCCCCTTTAAATAAAAATCGATGTCCGACCATTTTCCATGGAAACCAGTCCTTTGACAGATAATCGAGGTTGAAACTTTTCGTTGACTCGCCTTGTCGACATCCGGACTGCTTGGATGCTTGTTAAAATACAAAATGCTCGTGATCACCTTCTATAGGTATTATAAAAAACACATTATTAATGAAACTTCTAATCTCACATCTTGTCATCTTAACTCGGTACACTTTAAAAATATTAAATAGTTCTCTCAGCTTACGAGATTCCATTTCCTGCTGAGATAAAGTCGATGCAATAATTTCTAATTATATCCTCTATAAAAGTATTTAAATTAGTTAGAAAGATCTATACAAGGCTAACCGACTGCATGAAAAGGAAGTACATCTATCAGCAGCATAAGTAGAAATGTCTAACTTCCGCAGCATAAAAGTTTTACTACAATAATTGATGTGATTTTATTATAGTTACATTACACCAATATGTAGTATAATTTACTTGATTGTACATAATTTTACTTGATTTGGTTATACGTTCTGTTCAAACCACTGCTGATTTGACATATTTTGAGGATGCTGTGGAGCCGCCCGTTTTTAGCGAATAACTCTGTTAATTCTGCAACCGATTCCCAAAAACGATGCACCAGTATATTCGCATTGGAAAGGGCTTTTCAGTGATGTATTAGAAGTAGCATAGTTCCATTTGAAATTTTAAAGTCATGGTTGCTAGGGGTAAGAGGATGAAAATATCAAGTTGGCTTTACTGTCAAAAATGAACAGAACAAAAATCGACGGAGCTTGTTGTTGTTGGAGGGCGGCGCGGTTACCCGCAGCACTCAGGTCTTTCGACTCATTGTGCCTGCCGCTAGTTGAGAGCTATTGGAAGAGACCCGTGCTTTGCGCATAGGCCAACACACGGAGCTTAGCGAATTCTATTTTTTTGTAAGCTCCTACCTAACGGTAACATATTTATTCGTCTAACTTAACTTCAAAAATAAATTTACTGTAAAACATACATTTGCTATTTGACCACACTTTCCCCTACTATTCTGAACATGAAAACATTTTATTTAATTTCTAGAGTATACTTAAAATTACTTATAAATATTTTAAGTGTATCTGAAAATTAAAATCGATGAAAGGCTTCACGTCTCCTTAAAGTATAACTGTGCATAAATTCTCTAGGAGGTAAGGCAATAATTTTCTCCTAATAGGCCTTATTATCTGATTTTGATAATGAAATTAGCTCTTCAGCCTTCACGCTTCACGCCTTAATTCGCAAGGAAGCATAATATTTACCACATATATCATCGATTAAGCCATGGGAGCAGCATTATATCTTAATGAAAGCTCCAGGCAATAAGTTATCAATGATTCGATACGCTTCCAAAACTTGTCTTAAGCAGATTTTGCTCTGCCCAAATATGTACTGATCGATATTCGAAGGTAGAATATTTAGAATATTATGGGCGGTATACTATGTAGTTTATATATTTCAAAGGTAGCAGTATATTGAGTTACTAAATCTTAAGTTTTAATCATCTCCAGGTGATGCCAACTTGGTTGGCGAAACGCGCGTCGAGTACAGTATAGTGTTTTGGTGTTATGTGTAAAACTACATTCGTGTTATCTTCACATCAAAGGTTCCAATCCCCTTCAAGATCATGATATCATACTATATCAAAGTACTTTACGCTGGACATGCTGTAGTTTGAAAAATCTCTTCAAATAATGTTAATATCCAGTAAAATTATAAGTAACATATTGTGTTCCACTCCACAATTAAGTGAAATACTTTTGTGAAACTCTTTGCTTGAAATAATGCTCTTGTAGAAATAATTCTTTTAAATACATTAAAATATGTTTTAGCTGAACAATCAACCACCTGTAACGGTCTCGTTTTTAGTAACTAATAAAATACCTTTCTTAGTTGATTTAAACTAATAATTCTTATCTCATTTTGTGTTTTTACCTTCTTGTTAAACACCAATCCTGTATTTAAAGTATTAGATTAGATTAGATTTATGTAGGAGTTGGCCCCCTGGCCTGGTCCACCGCGACCTAGAAGATCTATTGTGGCACTCCCAACCTATTTAGAGAGCACTCTGTCCAGCTTTGTCCTTTGCATTAGACTCCACAGCCTTGATAGAGGCTCTTCCATGTAGCTATTGGCTCTTGGTCTTCCTTCCCCAAGTATTTGAAATCTCAGTCTTGTCAGGCCCTCGCACTGGCACAGTACGTGTACTGAGGTTTCCTCTTCTACTTGACAGAATCTGCAGTTTGCATCTTCTGACAGTCCCATAAAATTTAAAATATTAATATTATGTATTTGGTGTATATTAAGTGATTATAATCCCAACTTCACTCTATCTGTTTGTGCTCTAGGTCTATCTCAATACATAGTCGTAGGGTTGCATAATCTAAAGTTCAAAACAATATGGTGACGCCATCTCGTGTTACGAACGTGAGCGGATGGACAACGAAGGAGAACGAGAAGGAAGAGAAGAAAAAATGGCGAAGATGGGCATTGATAAGCAGGTTCAGTGAATTGGGCTGCTTCCAAAGGTTGAAGAAAAAGCTGGGAAAAGGAAATATAAAAGATGAATTAATCTTAGTAACCGAATCCTACTATTCCCTAGTGTGATTACGAGAAAATAATCATTTCAGTACGTTGATTTGTGAATTGGCAGCAGAACGTATGAACAACGTTAACCCCGAAACCAACTGTTCTTTTGTGAATACTTTATTACTTATTTTGGAAGTGCATCTTAAACCACGTTACGTATACCCTGCCTAATTAGACTAACTTACCCTATGCATAGGTCGTGTGTGCGAATGAATTTAAGGGCTTTTACTATTACCTCGCGGACTGTAAATATCTAAAAACTGCATTTTTTCGTAGATCTTTAGTATAGCCAAATTACATTTTGTTGTCAAGCTTTATTGCTGTAAAACCTTAACTCATTTTTGTACATTTAAGTGTGTATGTCCTAATATTTAGATTTAAGTGTGTCTTTTATGTATATACCATTCGTAAATGTATAGTTGAGAGAATTATATTAAAAACTAACTTTGTTCTTGTCAAGTGTTTTTTTGCAATTGTCTTCACTTAGATAGGAACTATACCTTTACTCTGTACCATCAAAAAAGATCAATTGATGGCGCCCAAGTTTGGCAGCTAATAAATAACCCTACCGTACTTCACTCTGCTCACCCCTCATAGAGAGTTTCATCGTCATAGTATAGTAAATTGGTCGTTATAAACCTGCCAATTTATTCAGAACGTGTAGGTAAATAGTTTTCCCCACTTTATTGCAATTATGACTTCTATATTTTATAATTATGAATTAGGTGTAGGTACATTATGATTATTTTTTATCTTGACTTTGTTCAGTTTGACTTAGGTTAAGACGTTTTGGTCAATGAGATGATTGGTTAAGAGACATAAAACGGTGAACCGCTTTTTTGAATTTGTGTCGTCTGTGTTAATTAAACATTTTTATATAGTTATATCAAAGTCTACATAGATATATATGTAGACTTTGGTTATATGTTTGATTAAAAAAATTTGTATAGTTCCACTGGCGAGACATCGGGCATGATATTTCAAAAACTATATAATGAAGTAATCCACAACTTCATCTTCAATACATAAAATTATATTAATGTTACTTTTATCAGCTTGCAAATGCAAAGCCATAATTAAACCCTGCATCTTAAAACCAAGCAACTTGTATTTCTAGTTCTGTGACTCAGTGGTCATTTAAATAAAAACCAAACGACATGATATACATACATATAGATGTATAGTATGTCTTATACACAATTAATAGACACAGATTTGCTGTAATGGCCATAAAATTATTTTAAACGTGATTAAGCTAATTATGCGTCATGTAAAAATATGCTGCACGTTGCAATGCATGTGGTAGGACTTTAGCGCAGCACAAATTGCAGCTGTGGATTCTCTAATTGCATGTTTTTGTCAGAGATAGACATTGTACATTTGTTATCAAATGATCAGTTTTTGCTTTAGGAGTATAATTTAAAGTATTACCAACCATTATAAATATGTATTTAAATGTTCTTTCATTAGTTCTTAATTACTTTCTGTTCGTTGTTTCAGAAAGAATTCGATGCAGTTATTGGGACTAATATATATGAAGTTCATTAAATATAATACAATTAATTAAAAGAGTTTACCTTTGGTTATTTAATTATTAATCGACGCGGGATCAGGGTTTAAATTTTAATGGATGACTTAAAGAGATTAGTTAACACCAACTTTGCACATCAACCAGGATGGGGCAAATACCTACCAGTTAGTTGTTAGTGTGAGATAATAACAAGGGTGGGTGTTTGGCTAGTCTCGAATTAAATAGTTTTATGTAAAAGTATCGTACATCTAGTTCCAAAATTAGGTTTTCCAGGTTTCTACTACTCCTGCACTAGATGTTGAGATTACCTACTAAGTCATTGTTGGGCTTAATGTACTTTACAGAATAATAATATCCGCTATCTCTCATAAGTCACAGACTTTCGGGTTAAACCAAATGGATAAGATGAGCAGGATTCTTATTCTTATTAGTGTACTTGATTAACTCAATTTACTCAATTAACTGTATTAACTCTATTAACTTAATGTCTGTAACTTATTTGTGGTGTGTTTTCATGATTCATTATAGTCTCTTCAATATTTAATTTATATGCTTCTGGTTTCCCGTTTTTTTATAAATCACTTATATAACTAACTAAAATAAAAATAATTGAATTAACGCAGTTATCTCTATTAACTGTATTAACTTTATCCTCTCTGTTTACTTAGTAAGCTTTATTATCTCAATTACTTTCAGTAACTTAATAAATATATTTAACTAAGTTAATTAAATTAATTCAATTGATTTGATTAATTTAATTTAACACGCAATTAATTGTATAAACTGACATAACTGAAACAATTCTAATTACTCAACATGTTTAACTTATTTAACTGAATTACCATAATTAACTTAATTGAACCAATTAATTGAATTATTTTAAGGAACTTCATTAGCCTACCTAATTGAATTAATTGCGTCATATTATAAAACATCAGAATACATTAAATTATTTACATATCTGATAACAAATCCTATCCTACGAGATGGTTTTGATAAGAAGTCTGGACTAGATAAGAGGTATTTCTGGACAATATTCTTAGACAAACTTTATCCAAGTTTAAAGAAAAGTAATTATTCATTCCATACAGTCTATGTGGTATCTTTTTGCCTGTCTCTTATTTTCTAATGTTATTAATTCGAAATTACTCAAAAAATAATTGTTTGAATACTCTACATCAGCACATGCAATGTAAAATGCTGATCTACACGGCTGCTAAAAGAACCATCCATTATATTAAAAATGCAGCAATATACTTTATCTATATTACGTCACGCGGGTAGGTATTATGTGCAATGTACTGTGATCATTTTTAATTAAACCAGGCCTGGGTTTAATGAAGGTCCATAACAGATAATTAATATAATTTACGAACTTATTGCCTGGATGCAAAATTAAATATTTACATAATATCATGTAATTAACTGATAGGCCATCGAGAGAAAAAATACATTAACCAAATATTATTGACATAAGTTTGCCAGGCTTTTCTTGTGTGATTATTCGGATTCGGAAAATCTAATTTACTGTTCATCCAGAAATTTTCTGTTCAACAGCCTCATCTGCTGCATTTTGCTGTAAATAAAAAGATAGGATATATGGTGGCTTTACCTAAAATAGTTAAACACAGTTCTAATTTGTATTTATCCGAAAAGCATATGTGGTTCTTCGCTTTCGAGAAGCGAAGAATCGAAAAATTCGAAATTTTGGAAATTCATTCTTGTAAAGCTCGAGCCATTGAAATAAAAACTTTTACTCATATACACTTTCTCATAGAAACTTTTTATGCTCTATCGAATGGCGTAAACGTTCTTTTAATTAGCGTTTCGTCTCTTCAAAACCATCATCAACCGCATTTTTTCTAATACGGTCCCATAAATATTTTTACATCACTCGACATCATTTTTCCTTCTGAGTCCAATGATATATTATATGCTATAGTTTGATCACGTTTTGAACGTGTCAAACCATCATTGAACTCATCTGCGTATTTCTGTATGTACCTATTAACAAAAGGATAACGAAAAAGTAACAAATCAATATAATAATAAACAAAGCACCTTTTTAATTTTTTTTATTGGCTCTGATTAATTAGATTAGCTCCGGCTGAGCTCAGGATTGGTTGCAGATTCGAAAATTTGTAGCTCGTTGTTGAAATTTTAATCAATATTAATGCATACTTCAATTTACGAAATATGATTTAATTGTCTTTGAACGTATTATACTACTCGTAAACAGTATTCTAAATGTATATTGTTTTCTAAATTATAATATAGTAAGCTCTTCCATCCAAATTTCTGAAGAATATATGTTATCAAATCTATTTTAGCAACAATCTCTAAATTGCTTGTTTCAAAACATTAATATGTTTGTTTTTGGTTATTTTTAAAGCTCTCATACCGTAGCTTTTCACAAGGAAACTCCTTTCCTCTGCAGTTCGACGCATCGAGTCCCTCTACACATATTCTAGATATCGAAACAAGGTGTGTAATCTCATGATTACCTAACTCCAAGAAACAAAGTAATAACTTTTCTTCTTAAAGTGATTTTTCGTAGTTAGGGGCAATAAGTGTGCAGGAGTTGCAAAAGGCGCCAGTCAGCATGCACAGAGGATGTGTGTGTGAGAATAAGCACATATCGTGACCTCCATCTACAATCAGCAGACGGGCTTGTTTGTCGGGACGTGTCTGGCATGGCCCGCCTGATTCCTCTTCCTCTTTAGACGTCGGATGCACCGTCCTAGGAATTCATATTTCGTCTGTAATTGCTAGTTTCCTTGAATAACTTAACATGTTAAAAAATAGACCGTGCTTGTTTTCAAAAATAGATCACAATGCACTGGGTGTTCAGGCAAAGTGTGTATATAATGGGTGCGGCAGCATAACTTCCTTTTTTCAAAACTTAATAAAACCCATTGTATGAGTCAGAACATTTTTATTTGTTTTTTTATAATGCAGGCGCATGCCTAAAATTTTGTTTTACATAGTTTTGAAGATCAAATCAGATAGGTGACGTCCCCCATTCTCCATACACTGAGTAAACCAATTTGTGGCGTTTGTCATGACTCTTGCCAGCATAGCAGCCGTTATGTTGGCAATTTGTTCCTGGATGTTGGTCTTCAAATCTTGTAGGGTCCTTGGACGGTTCATATAAACACGGGATTTCAAAAAACCACATAGAAAAAAATCACAAGGGGCCAAATCGATGGCTGTTTTGAGGGAACACTTTCCAGAGCGCCTCATCTCAATTAGGGGCGATTTGGAGTGGCCGGCCCGCTCTCCCGATTTGGCCCTTTGTGATTTTTTCTATGGGGTTTTTTGAAATCCCGTGTTTATGTGAACCGTCCAAGGACCCTACAAGATTTGAAGACCAACATCCAGGAAGAATTTGCCAACATAACGTCTGCTATGCTGGCAAGAGTCACCACAAACCCCAAAAATCGGTTTACTCAGTGTATGGAGAATGAGGGACATCACCTATCTGATTTTATCCTCAAAACTATGTAAAACAAAACTTTAAGCATGCGCCTACATTATAAAAAACAAATAAAAATGTTCTGATTCATAACAATAGGTTTTATTAATTTTTGAAAAAAGGAAGTTATGCTGCCGCACCCTTTATTACTTTCTTGGTATTGATCTGTAGATTTATGTTTTTAACTAGGTAGGTAGAATATTATATATGTTAGAAAGTAATCAGATTTTTATCCGTTTATGCAGGGTGTTAAAGTTGAGGCATTTGTTTTAGCAAGATGTATAGCTTGCAAATATAGGTAAGTTTATCAGAAATACCCTATATAAAATTGTTAACAAAAATACTAATAAAATAAATGAAAGTACAGTCCTACCTTCCTTTTGTCTTGAAGGATAGCTGCTAGTCCATAGCTTTATAGCTAGATCATTTTATTACGCTGGGCAATGGTCATGTCACGTCCAAGTCACAGCACGTGAATCCCCTTCAGTTTCTCTCGATCTGTATATTAAATTAGTGTTTTTCTAGTTTTTGTTTTTGGTTATGTGCGTGATTTAAGAAATGGGACACGTTCATAAAAACAATGAACATTCAGACATGATTCTAAGTTACGGGGGAGTAATTTATAGGGGATTCCGCTTATAGGTGAAAACATGTCTTTTGGGAAATTACCCGACATCACGAATGTTTGTTGATTCAGTTCAAAGGATTTGTGACACGGAGTATGAAAAGGAGAAACGAGGAGCACATGCGGAAAGACCTTACCACCAGAAATAGCAGATATTGTGGAAGAATTTTAGAAACTATCAAAAAATATCCAACAACATGGTCCTTAACAAATATATTTTCCAGAGTAGAGTATCGAAAACGACATGACAGGAACAATTTTATCCATATCATCAAAGGGTACAACCTTTACATACTCAAGATCATCCCACAAGAGTTGGATCTTGTCGATAGCTTATACAGGGTGTTTCCTTTAAGACGTCCTTTTATTTCGGTTACTATTTACTTATTTCACATTTTCAAAAAACGAATCTATGTAGAATTTTCCAAGATTTTCAAATATCCCATGAGATTTTTCTATCTCTAAAAATATAATATTATATAGGTAATATTAATTTAAAAAATATAATAAAATAAATCTTGCATTTTTGAATTTGTCGCGTCTCTCTGCGTAAACAATATATAATTATTATCTATTTAATTCACAAGAACCACCAGGTTATCTCTTCTAAATCTGTCGAATGTCAAAGCATCCTATTTTATAAGATGGAATAGTTGATTGGAGTAGTTAATGAACAGTTTTCTGTATTTCAATAGCACCACTTTTCCTACAACATATAAATTTATAGAATAATAAATAATTTAATTATTAAATTAATTATCACTTTCAAATAAGATATCGACAGGTATCCTACTTTCTGCATTTCTGGGAAAACGATAAATACTTCTGTGCTCCATTTAAACCTACCACAACGGAAGTAAATCTTTTCATTCTCGGCACTATATAAATGGCTGTAAATACATCGTAAACTAACAAAAACGTCCATGCATGTGTCGCCAGCCTGCAGTTAAAGTTTTTATTGCGTTTACGTATAAACACTCTGCAGCAATTATACAGCAATTAGGCATTCCCTGATCTCGACCATTTGTCAGATGTACTGGTTTATAGGGAAACATTATTTCACTGACAAGAGTTTGCGACAAAGAATATGGATCTCTTGTGTTCTTTTTTCTATATGTACTAAAATTTGTAAGTTGATAATTTCTTAAATTACTAATTTGTCACATTATCTAATGGGTCTTTGTTACTATCCGTCTTTGTGATGACTTCCATAGAGATGCCGGAGTAAACCAACGCCAGTCGGGACACATTGGCCGTGAAGTAGTTGTTTTCAGCACCTCCTAATAAAAAAGTAGCATTGTCTTCCTCAAAGGCAATTGGCGATTCCAAAAATGAATGCGCCCTCTACATGAAAATATTTGAACCTACTTGAAAGGTAATTTTTGGAGGCTTATTGCTGATATAATGATAAATAACACCTATCTGGGTTTGTTTAACGTAATAATTTAGTGGTGCTTGTGATTTTTTGGTATTACAAAGTTAAAAACGACGTGGTTAGTATTTGTACATCTTTATTTTTACATTTTAAAATGGCATTCAAAAGAAATCAGCACAACACAAACTGCCGTGTTTATAGGTGTAATTACACAAAATGTGCAATAGAAGTGTTTAAGATTGAAGATAGGTAGAAGTTTGGCCTTAGTATAAGAAACTGTTTCTCATTCATTTCTCCAGTAGGCATGTAACAATTTAATAACAGAGAATACGTTTATTTACACAACATAACCACTTTGTTGCAGTTTGTCTATACTTTTCTATTATTATTATTATTATTATTATTAAAAGCAAAATATATTTTAATTTAAACATTATTTAACAAAAAACAAGCACTAGTATGGTATCACCATACAGTTTATCACACTTATTTTAGTCCAAAATGTAAGTAAACAAAACTAGGGCACCTGTTTCAACCCAAAAAATTCATATAATTAGCAATGAAGCACTTATGGGACGTTTGACTGCTTTTACCACTCTTTTTATCCTTTATTTCACCCTAACTAGTACATGAAGTCACTATATTTATGTCAGATGAATGCTAAATTGCTAGATGATGTGATATGAAATGCAAAATTTTTACTCGTCTTCCTCCATATTTGTTTACAATTTGCAGCGCCCTCATCGGTAATTTGAATCGCCACTAGAGGTCACTGCTGTAATTGCACCTCAGATGCGTTGCTATATGTCTGTCAATAATTGTCAGGCGAATACCTAGTAGCGAAGACCCAAAGAGGGCACTACGGTGTGTTTCTCACCACTACTAATCTTACATTACTTATTTCACTTAAAGAGAATTAAAAAATGCACACGGTGTTCCTTTTAAAATAATAAATTGCGTAGATACAACTTCTGGTATAACTGGAGAGACCATATTAAATCTGTGTGCATAAAACTGGTAGCGTTCTTAATAAGCAACTAATACTGCAATATCACTGTATAAATGGCTAACAACCTAGTGTACCCTTTAATTAATAAGGTAAATGCTAGTTATAAAGCCTCTAATGTCCGGGCCTATTTTCTAGATGAGAATGAGGGATAGACATATTATTACTATTATCAGAAGCTTATGAACATTTTAATTACTCTTGCCCCACAGATATTAATAAGCCAACCAAAATTTTAAGATTTTTTCAAATTGTACTTTTCCGTAATCGATAGCGTTGTTCTATGGGACACCCTGGTTTTCAGAATCCTGTTAAATGAGATCCATTTTTAATCTTCCTGGCGGTACATATGCGGAACCGTGTTAGAGTAGTATATTATCTAAATTGAGGAGACCCCGGGCTCGCCTAAACTACGGCAAGACTGTATAATCAAGTAAAGTTCCGAATGTAGTCCGCAAACCGCGTTTCCTCTTCCTATGTGCCTCTGGTAGAACGCTTCGTAATTCTACGGGAGGAATTGTATTCCAACAATGCACCAGTGATTTTGAGAAATCGTCGACACAACAAAACATTTCTATTGCTTTTCTTTAGCGCTCTGCTCTGCTGCCCTCTACGAACGTAATACAATGAGAGGAAAACATTTTCTAATGTATTTCTTAACTCTAATAGATTAACTGAGTAATGCTCGCCAGCTCGTGATGAATTTATCTTATTTCTTGCTAGTAACTTCTCCAAAGGGTATCGGTGGATAGGTATAGTAAATGCAAAACAGGGATTTGATAGAGTGCTTTTCTATAAAAAACAATTTAAATTCATTTATTTATTATTTCCTTCACATAAAGAAATAAGAGGCTGAATCACACAAAGAGGTGTTCGTTTTATATCCAAAGACACCTAAAAGTTAGTCATTCGAGTAAATTCCTTGAGTAAACTTCAATTTAACTTTTTCTTTTTCAGTTACCTCTATTTTTGAAGTTATATAGTTATGAAGTTTTGTATGTATGTTCAACAAAAACAATTTTTTCATCAAATAACTTAATTTTAAGGTATTTATGTGGGATATACTCAAACAGTGACAGTCTGAATAAGGGACTGAAATAATGATTTGAAAATATTTTTTCAATGTAAATATGCATTTTGCACTGAACCTCGGGAATTATTAGCTTCTTCCCTAAAGGTTCAGGGACATAGCTCCGATTAGCTCTGGGCTCAAGGCGTGGATTGGATTTTACTGTTAAGCTTACTTTATAAAAATTTGGGCACCAGGTTATTTAAACGAGAAAAAAAATATATGAAGTTGTGAATGCGTGAATGTAAGAACAAATAAATTAAGTGAAGATAAAAGTATACAGGGTTTTTCAACGAACAGTAGCCACCCTTAATAACTCAGAAACGGAGGGTAGCAGAAAAATTTCCAAAAACAGGTCGATTTTTATTTCAAGGGGCACACATTTCCATATTACTGAAATTTTTACAGGGTGTCCCAAAAAAGAGATATTTACCACAACTTAGATTTTTTAAATGGAACACCCTGTGCATTTTTACAGATTTGGATAGAACGTTGTCTAACGAATACGTTGATATAGGGTTTGATGGATCTATCTCTAATAGTGAGGGAGATATATCTTAAAGAATGTTCCATAAGCATAATGGGTTAGAAAGAGAATATCGATTCATTGCTTTAGGCTACAGCCGTTACAAAGTCTTTCTCTAACACATTGCTCTTATGGAACACTATTTGAGGTATATCTCACTCACTATTAGAGCTAGATCCATCAAACCCTATATCAACGTATTCGTTAGAGAACGTTCTATCCAAATCTGTAAAAATGCACAGGGTGTTCCATTTAAAAAATCTAAGTTGTGGTAAATATCTCTTTTTTGGGACACCCTGTAAAAATTTCAGTAATATGAAAATGTGTCCCCCTTGAAATAAAAATCGACCTGTTTTTGGAAATTTTTCTGCTACCCTCCATTTCCACCCAAGTTATTAAGGGTGGCTACTTTTCGTTGAAAAACCCTGTATATTACAAATTGTATTTACAAATAAATTTACGTTAAATTGAAAACTCTACCACCTGAAGGCGTTTAACAAAATTTTACAAAAAAAAGATTTTACTGGGCTGGGTTCACCAGTCTTCGGCCTACTTATGGAGTTATCTAACCCACTAGCCTCTCCTAGATTAATCCGGAACTCCTGTACAGGTCCACGTCTAGCTAGACTTGCTGGGGTTGCATGGATCGATGTAATTAAATCCCACGTAGCTAGGTTTCAGGTTTCAGGCTCCAAAGGTGGAGATAGGTACATGTAACAGATTGTATGATTAGCCCAGTCCCAGAGTTGTACAAAAAAATGATCCAGGAATTGGAATTTTGTAAACAATCAAACAGTAGAGTAACTATGTCTGAAGGACAGTATATAAAAATTCTAATAGAAAAAAGTAACTTATGACCGTTACTATATACTACAATAAAAATTACCAAAATAGCAGTAACAAAATTCGTAACTGTGCTGCACAAAAAAACTAGTGAGCATAAAAGGTGAAAATTTATAATTCATACATGAGATTTTAAATGCAAAATTAACAATATCAAGTACAATGAAATAGAATGAAATTGAAAAAAAAATTATGTGAGACGGTCTAAAATACCAGCAAGTAATCAAAAATAAAATTCCTGGATATAATAGATTCTGTAATCATCAGACAAAAACTATAGTATATAAAAAAATAACCATATGGTTATATATTACGCACGCACCAATCAACCCAGGCTCTTCGGAGAGAACCGACTTTTGCATACAGGGTACAATTTTCTTTAATCAGATTCAATTTATTAAGAAAATTAAATGTACTCACCTGTATACAAATTTCGGTTTCAACCTCGTGCACCACCTCAAAGATGTCCTAAGACGTTCCGCATGGAATTTGATGGTTTACGAGAAATAGTAGAATCCTGGGAAGATTAAGCCAGCGTCTCAACAACTCTGCAAAAATAAAAATTCGGCAGAAAATTTACACCACGTGTAAAATAAATTTATTATCACATATCTCGGGACAACAACAAAAATATACTATAATATCGATTAATGCGATTAATGTGCGGAATTAACCGAAAAGTGACTAATCAGAAACACTTTAGAGGTAGACAACACACTACAAGGTGGAGAGCATTATGGGTTGCTGGTATTTTGTTACATTTTTGATTTTTTTTTAAATCATGAATTCGTCTTATACTCATTTTCCCTATCTTCTTTTAAAATTAATATATTAGCTACTGGACCAACCTGTAGATACACCAAATTATGTGTGCTTCTACATGAGCGTGTCCACGCACGGGGTGAATGTCCACTGACCCCGTGACCTCAAATAATATCTGAAACATCCATTGAACCCTAAAAATACCCCCTTTGCCTTAGCCGAAATTACTTTTGTTTTCCGCGGCCCTTCAAAGGAAATTTCCCAGAAACAGCCCTCACGTAAATCCTGCACTTGCTGCATCTTAAAGGTAAAGCCGAAAGGCGGCTAAATAAATTAGCATGCCATTAAACTGGCATTAAAATCCTTAAATCCGTGCTCCAGTAAGGTTATTTTAGCTTGAGACCGCAAGATAAAGCCTGCTGTCGGTCACAAAATCAACATGATATGAAATTTTTGTTCTTTCATCCGTGAAATACAAGACATGCCCGCAACCTCCCTTGCACGTCCCGAATCTCTCCCTCTCTCTCTCTCTCTGTCTCTGTTCGAGCCGGGATCATTCGTTTCCAAATATACAATCCCGCGCGAATCTTAAGTACATTTCAGAGATTTCGGATATCCATGTTTTTATAAAGAAGGGAATATCATATCTTGGGCCATCGAGCTGGTTCTATTCAGTCTATTGTATAAAATATTCTCTGAAATCCTGTACGGTTTATGAGGTATTATATATGTTATTGGATGATTTTATATGGAGGCTTTGGTTTTTCAATATGCTAAAAAACAAGTCTTTTGTATATAGAACCAATGATAACTGCGGGAAAATTTAGGAAGAGGGAAAATCCGTATATTTCCTTAAATAAAATATAAATTGGTTTCCTGCAGTTGTTCTACATTGCACATGCTTAACATGTTTCTGCATAACAATAATATTTCCTCTATAATAGCCCAAAGGTATAACTATCTGTATACACTTTAGGATAAAACTACATCTACTTTGCGCTCATTTGGAATAAAAATTTTATAAATTCATTTACTTATTTTATATTTATTTATTATTTATTATTTATTTATTCTTTTTATATTTCATTCAACCTTTTCTAAATCTTAAGTAGCTTTTATATTTCAAATTTATTTCTTAATATTTAAAATAAAAAGATAAATTAGAGGTATATCCTTCCGTATACCTACTATTATCCTTATTGTGGGAATTATAGAGAAGTTCTAAATAAATGCATCCAGATGTAATCCTTGCATGCTCTCATAAATAGAGCGGAGCAGGTATTCATAAATATCCTTCCTGCGACTTGACGATCCAATTTGAGGACTGATGGTGCGTTGACAATAAGAGCAATTTATGCTTCCATTAGCTAATTGCCTACTCGCTCCACTTCCGTCAACTCGACGTGAATGAAACCGATTCTGTACTCTAGTAGTACTTGGTATTTGCATTTGCATATGACCTATTGTTTAGTAAATGGGGGAAATTCTTAGGAAATTTTTGAATGGCATCTATATTTATGTAAAAAATAATAAGTAACGACACCCATATCAGTGGATATTTGAAGCTTCAATTAATATACACTATTATAAATTATCAAACTACCTCACTATATACATTATAAACAAACTTTTTTAGTTAATAATTTATGAATATTAACTAATCAGTTTCAACATCGTAAATATTTAGATAAACTATTTCTGTATATACAGAGTAGTATATACGGTTTGCAGTATGCAGTAAATGCATAATGGGTTCTATTTTATTAAGTATTAAGTATTAATATATATTTTAAAACTGCAAAATAAAAAAACTCCTATTAATGAACTCTCAGTATAATGTCCTCGGTTTTAAGACGTATTATACTCTATACAGTTTTTATTTAGTTTTCAGAGGTATAACAAAATATTAAAAAATTACTGGGCTTACTATACAATGTGTTCCAAAATGGTGGAAACAAAATTCATATTTTTTTCTAGCTGAAATAAAAAAACCGCTGAAACGTTTTAGTATAGGTATACAAATTGTTTTTGAGTCACGTTTGACGGAACTATAACATTACCGGATTTTTTTTAAATAGGACACTATATTTTGTAGTGTAGTGTAGTTTCTATAATAAATGGATAGAAATATAAGACAAATTCAATAGGTTTTATCTAGTTTTTTAGTCAGAAATATAAAATATCAATTGGATAAAACGGGACAGGAAGTGCTTCTAGGAGATTGCATACTTCAGAGTTGTTAACAAAACAAGACGTCAGTTGATATTTCTAACCTAACTTTTGTTTAATTTTTCTTCACAAGAACTCGATATTTTGAAATGTCTCGTCTAGCCAAAAAAACTAAGAAGCAGTACGAAGAACTCTTAAATTTTGTTAGTAATAATAGAATAGTTTTTGTTGGTAAGACTAAACATAAAAGACCCTTAGAACATAAAAATTTAGAGCCTTTGGAAACAGTTCGTAGATCATATAAACATGGATTGGCCACATGGAACATGGAACAAAGGCCTTTGGATATTTTAAATTTAAATTAAATTTTTTTAAATATCTATTATCTGAAGCTTCCACTAAAGCTAAATTTAGTAATCCATCCATTACTACCCTCATATATTCAAAATCTAATTAGTAACACTAGTAGTAGTGAGAAACACACTGCAGTGCTCTCTTTGTGTGTTTGTCACCACTACTAACATTCACGATGCCCATTAGGCAATTATATCGGAACATCGTTCATCGAGTCCACTACCGATGGCACTCTGACGAGCGCATAATAAGCGCGAAACCGGTCAGTGTATCCTGGTTGGTCTCGATGAAAGATGTGGCGACTCCTATTGGCGATTCCAAAAATGAATGCGCCCTCTGCATGAAAATATTTGAATACACTTAAAAGTAATTTTTGGAGGCTTATTGTTGATATAATGATAAATAACACGTATTTGGGTTTGTTTAACGTAATAATTTAGTGGTGGTTGTGATGTTTTGGTATTAAGTTAAAAACGACGTGGTTAGTATTTGTACATCTTTATTTTTACATTTTACAATGGCATTCAAAAGAAATCAGCACAACACAAACCGCCGTGTTTATGGGTGTCATTCCACATTCCACACTAAGGTACCTGTTTCAACCCAAAAAATTCATATAATTAGCAATGAAGCACTTATGGGACGTTTGACTGCTTTTACCACTCTTTTTATCCTTTATTGCACCCTAACCAGCACATGAAGTCACTATATTTATGGCAGTTTAATGCCATAAATTTATTTTCTCCATATCTATTTGTAATTTGCAGCGCCCTCATCGGTAATTTGAATCGCCAATGGATATGCCAGATTAATGCAATGCCAGTCGGGGTACATTGCCCGTAGAGTAGTTGTTTTCCGCATCTCCTTAATTCACTAATTAAGGATAAAAGAAATAATTAAAAACACTGTCAGAACTACATGCAAAGTTCATGCATGCACATGCAATAACACCTATGTCAATTAATAAATCGATGTAATTTACGGCTGCTATATAATGATATTATTTTCTCCGATTTCTTTGGGTTTTAGATAACTCAAAAATCTAGTGTAGTTGTCAGGGGCATGGTAAATTTTATGGGGCCCTCTTCTGCCCATCCACTGATTTAAGAAACAATATGTGTTAAAAAACTCTTTATAACACATTACTCCTGTAGTACTTTGGTTATATCTCCAGTGCTACTTATAAAATAAAAGATAGACTTAACATTAGCTATTTTATATATATGTGACAGAAGGGTCAAACAGAAAGTTAACACTCTTAGCACGTTTTACAGTGGCTTTACTTAAAGTTTTGGATCCTTTGCATAGTCACTTTTAGTTTTGATTAACATCGAAAATGACGAAAATGACGTTACGAAATAAAAAACATAGGAGGTGGGGCACCTTCATGTTTCGCCCGGTGTATTCCATATAACGACATTATGTCGAGATGATAAACCAGACGCTCGTCACGTGGAAGAGATTTATCAGTAATTTCGCGGCGTACAATATGTTGCTGATGCAGTAACTCTGTCAAGATTTCAGTATTTTGGAGCGCCATTAAGTCGCTTTTGATGTATTTAATAAGGCTACGTTGCACTTCTAGTAGATGTTTGTTCCGGAGCTTCCAAAATAAATCTTAGCTCGTCGGCGGTTTATGCTAATCTCTAATTTAATATGGATACGAAGTACAAATGCAATATCTATCCCACATGAAAATGAGGAGCATGCAGGAATTGAAAACAAGGAGACTTCAGAAAATTATTCAGTGTTTTATTAGTAACAAAGGTGACCAGTTTCCTAGTCCAAAGTTTACTTCCTCCGTGGAGTAGAGGAGAGCTTGAGTCAAAGTGTATGAAGAGTAGACTCCATCCAACCAACCAACCCTGATCAAAGTGGGGTTCGGATGGACGAGGCTTTACCAACAGCCCATAGCAAGAGATACTTTTCGTCTTCTTCCTCTTCCAAGTTTTGGGATTGGAGTTAGTTTGTTTATAATTTAATGCTTGTTGATAATATTGCTTATTTCGCGCATCCAAAAGTTATTGATTAAGAAGATATGAAACTGCTAGATTACTTCCGTTATCATATTTTATGAAATATCATATTTTAGTGATGTCTACCAAGATAATAGTATCTCACTAAAAAATAATTTCGTGGAATTGAATTAGAAGAGAATTATTAATTTTGGTTTTAGAGTTAACATTAAGGAATGTGTTAATGTTAAGGAATGTAAAGGATACTGATAGTAAGTATCTGTATACATATTCAGTCAATACAATCATTGTTGAAACTATTTATAAGTTTTTTAGAACCTGTAGATATTTCACGATTTAGGAAGAAAATATTGCTGTTCAATAATTTTTACTCAACCTTAAAAAATAAAGTACAACATAACTCAAACAATCCAGATATGTTTGTTGTAAAATCTGTTAATTGTGCCACAGAATGAATTTTGTTAAAATGTGTTGTAGGTATGCCAAAAACGACGATAATTCCTTATATATTCCAAGATAAACAAGATAAAGGGGACTACGCTTCGCATATAGTAGGGCTCTCAGAAAATAATTTCGCCTCGTGCATGCATTAACTGAATTAAATGTGGTCTACACACCTCAGAGAAGGACCGCACTCCCACTGTATCCTTCACCCTTAGACAGACAGAGTGTGCCTTGAATGATTAAGATAATGGATTAAGACATTATAATCCATTCCTCGCACGCTGATAAACTATATCACTCAAATCTAGGCGGTTACGTCCAGTGGCGTAGATCCCTACAGGATCACTTCTAGGGTGGTCCTAGAGTGTATTAATGTCCAATTGGGACAGAACAATAAAGTAAAATTGACCTGGCTACCGGGTCATCACAACATAACTGGAAATAAGGAGGCCGATACACTGGCTAAAAGAGGCTCAAGTATACAGTTTGCAGGGTGCTCGGGCTTCCACCTAGTTATATAACAAGATCTATTGAAAACTGGATCAGGAAGAGATCAGAGGATCTGGTCGAACGGGACTGGACTGCGACAAGCCAGATTCTTAATTGAAGGGCCTCGGTTAAACGCAACTCGATCAATACTTCCGCTAGGTCGTAACAGCATAAGGATTGTCACAGGACTGCTGACAGGTCACAGACATCTCAACAAGCACCTTAGTACTATTGGCCTTAGTGACCCTAGAAGGTGCTGGTTTTACGGACACGAGGACTCCATTCACATCCTCTATCGTTGTGCCTGCCTCATAGTCAAGAAACACAAACGTCTGGCTGCAGCGTTTTTCCTGCCCCAGAATATCAGAGAGTTTCCACTAGAACTGGTGTTGGCCTATACGCATAGCACGAGTCTCTTCCAATAGTCCTCGGCTAGCGACAGCACAATGGGTCGAAAGGCCTGGGTACTGCGGGTAACCGCCCCCTTCCAACAGCAACAACAATATTTTGTGTCTTTGTTTCCAAATTGAACATATTTTTAATTGTGGATCTGCATAGTTATTCCTGTTAAAAGTTTTTATATCTATATTTAAGGTTTACAAGAACAACAATTTCACATTTTTGCAAAATGGTCAACGTTATAAAGTAAATATAAATATGAAAGCTGAATAATATAATAATTTCTCTACCCTGCAAGTATTAGCAGGAATGTCAAATACTTGTATGGGAGTAGTATGATATAGTATGGGCGGTGGCATATTATTCAGTAGAATAATGTATGCAATAGAATATTTCTATTTATTGTTCATTTTATAGAAATTTTTAAGAAAAGTTAAGAGAGTATAAGAAAAGTATAAAGTACTGAAAAAAAGTATAAATTTCCTAGCACCGACTTGACAATTGTAATTATGTTTCGGATATGGATTATGTTTCGGATTATGTTTTTAGTTTCCAAAATTGCCTTGAAAACAATAGGTTGGTTTCCCATTTTCGTAACAAATAGAACACTTATATTTTATAGCACTTTGTGATCTTTGTACGTTCCGTAAAGCAAATAAGAACCTTCAATAGAAAAAAATTGTTTATACTTTATTTATGTCATACTCTTAAATTATTTTCCTTAACTTCCCTTCCTTTCCTGTTTTTCTGTGATAGCTTTTATTATGTAATTTTTGAATTTTTATGTGATACCTAATTTTTGTATAGAATTTTGTAATTAGAAATATTAATATTTTATTTGTATGAACATGTTCCTTCACAAACCTCGCCACTGCTTTACCCGCGCCAGGGAGCACGTAAATAATAATATTCCCAGATTTTGAATAATTACCAAGGCAGACGAGTGGCTGGCACCGTAAGTCTGCACCCCACACCCTCTAGTTGTTTATGTATTCCTGTAATTAAGCACCGGATTCCCCTACGAGAATATTGTAACGGTGGCGTACTAGCAGTAACACTGATTTAGTTTTGATACATGATAAAAGCCTTGCGTTGAACGCTACAGGGACGCTACAGCTTTGAAAAATATTTATTTAAAAGCGGTTGTTTAAAAATAAACGGGATTTCTTATCATTATCCTAAATATATTAAACGATCGTGCCAAGCAAAGCAAATGATAATGGTAAAATGATGAAAATTAAAACAGACAGCTGTATCGACCTATTAGATCTCATCAGGCTTAACAGGTCGAAATAGCTGTCTGTCGTTTGCTTTCAGGGGCGATTTATCTCATATGGTAACGATACACATACACTTCTATTTTTATACTTCTATTATCAGTATTAGCAAATATTATATTTTAACGGAAATTATATACTTTTACTAGTGAATCTTGGAGAAACCTAATAAAACAAAATTTACTGACAGTAACTAGTAACCATCCGATTCTATCCAACTTTTACTAGAACAGTTCAAGCAATGTTAACTATTATTAGTAAAATTGTATACAGATTAAAAATAACTAGAAATGGGAGAAAATCGCTGCCGCGATTTTCGTTCCCATTTCTCGCCCCACCGGGGGGGCCTGGGGTCACCCTTCGGGGACAAATACATCTAGAATAATATTATTTTTAAGAAAACACATATTAAAGAAGTTTTGTATCTGAAATAATGATGTAATTATACTAAACGATTTTTCTTAATATTTTGATGAATTGTAAGTGTGCTCTATTCTTGATGGTAAAACATCATAATTTTTTAAGTGCTGGAAGTAGAATTTATTTTCAGTAAATATTTTCATTTACTGAATGGGACCAAAAATATATTGCTGTCATAATTGTTGCAGCATATTAATATTGTAGATATTTTTTACTTTAGTAAGCTAAAACGATGAATTTGCCAAAATGAACGAATTAATTCCAATACGGACAATGAAACAGAATAACTAAACGCTAATACTAATAAATAATTGGAATTAAAAAGTAAATTGGAATTAAGTATGTAAACTGTACGTGTCAACCTGAAAAAATAATTTTTACCGATTTTCTAATTGGAAAAGCATTTCGCTTCAGTATTTTGGTAATCAGAAATGTTTGGCAGTCAGTACTATCGATTCCGTTACTAATACCTATTTCTCGTATAGGAAAATAACCTATCTGAAGTTTCATTAATTTGACAGTTTTCGTGGGAGGTGCTTGTCTCGTTAGTGCAATCTCACATCGGCAGATAAAATGAGAAAGAAGTTGAGACGGACGCGACTCGAGATTTTCGAAGACGAAATAGACGTAGAAGGAGTCGACGTACGGTCTCCAAAAAAAATCTCAAAGAATTAGAGAAAGGACGGAAGTTTGGCGTGAAGCGGTTCTCGACGCTGTAAAATTAGAAAAAGGGTGTAGGGCGTCCCGCGAAAAGTCGGGATTTCGGCAGGCGTGACGGGACCATTAGGTGCGAGGATAAACGCCGGTGCTAGCCGTATCTCTCTCGCCGAACGGCGATCGACGAAAATTTTACAGAGGTTTTTTGAAAAGGCGTTTAAATTGGGAAAACTCGTAGGAAACGAGACGAAAATACCCCTACGCATTGGAGAAAGGCTGGGGGCGACCTCCAGTCGGCCGCGAGGATCGCTCCGCGATCCCCCCTCGGAAGAGATAGCTTTGAAACTTTGTGGATTCAGCGACGGAATTTAGAGCGAGACAGAATCGACACGTTTTAATATATTATATGAATTAGCTTTTACTACATGAGAGTAGCCAAATCAGAAATAGCAACACACCCTCCCTAGTAATTGTTAACATTTACTGATTTCCAGATCAAACCATTAGTAAATGTTAAATTTTCATGGGAATTTGTATCAAGTTTTACTAATGAATCTTGAAAAAACCTAATTCTATTCAACTTTTGCCATAGCAGTTTAGTCTATTACTAGTAAAAGTGTATTCAGATTAGAACTCACGATCCCTAAAAATGGTTAACATATTTACTGATTTCCAGTATTTACTAGAGGCATACATGAGGAATGCCCTCAGGAACTTGTAGCTTGTTGATAAAGGCCGCTAATAAATTCGCTGAGATTATCCCCTGATTAATAACGGCTGTTTAGCTTACAGTAGGGTTTAGATAAAAGTGTACTTTGCTCAGTCAAGGTGGTTAATTATATTCCACCTCATCAACATGTCATATCGTAAGCATGAAAATTTTCAAAAACCATTTTCAATATTCTTCACTTGCTTCGGTCTGACAAAAAACAGTGCCTCCTTCACAATCGATAATTTCGAGGTAACAAAAATTACATTTAAGATTATTCGTTAAAATCGTTGCAAGGACAACGTGATCTTTAATTCGACTTCTGTCTCCATTTGCGAGTTCAAGAAAAACTTCTTACGTTGATGTTACTGAAAAACAAGATATTAGAGTTGAAACCCCTTTGGATAGGTTTTTAAACCTATCCAAAGGTTATCTAAATTGTAGGTTACCTAAATTTAATAGAACATATTTTTCAACACAAACGACTTAATGTTTTGTTGACACATCCTTTTTTTGAAGACGATTCTTTTTGTCACAGGCCGGAACATCTCTAAAGCCTTTTCATGCATTTAAAAATATTCTAGTGAATCATTTATTCATTTTTCTCTTATATAGGAATGGGTGATAACTTTTTCTCAACCCTGTATTTATAAGTTTATATTGGTAAACATAATATATAAGTTGAAAATATATCAATCTCTAGTTTAAGTTGACTGGGCTGAAATGGAATCGCTGAAGAGAACTGCTGAACGAAAAAGCAGTATATCTGTGTAAAAGTAAGAAATAGATAGGTTTTTAATATAAAATTGATAGAGACACAATTCTGCTATATAACCATTACTGGATAAGTCTTCATGAATAATATAATGAATTTGACAATAAGGTACTATTATGTCATCGAACAGATTCAACATGTACGTTTGTCGAAAGAATTATAATAAATTAAACAAGCAAATTAAAAATTGAATTTTCAGACAAGTAGATACACTACCCACGTTTTAGGTCAATCACTTCAGATTTCCAGCAGTTGGTTTTCGAGCCACTAAAAAATGACCAGTAATTACATTTAATATTTATTACAAAATACATATATCGGCAAACTTGACACGATTATGAATAATTAATAACAACCCTATACCTTTTAATTAAATAAGATTCCGATACAAAATACTCCTTTTAAATTTGCCAAAATACTTGTAATATTCCAGGTTTCTTTCACACGCAACAATTTTGAACTGTTATAATAATTAATATAATTTTAAGGCCATAAATATAGAGCGTACCAACTCTTTTCACATCACACCAAGTTTTGTAAAAAAAAGTAAACCTGACAGAAGCAGTTGTTACTATGACTTGATCATGGAATAATATATTATTTAATAACATGTGTAGGTGAATTGAATCCTTTAATTTCTGCATAGGTCACATGTGGACAAAACTGGTTTCAGCTATGCCTGTAAGCCATCCTCAGTCGGGTAAGTAAACTAATCTAGAAACAAGTAAATGCTATAAAGTGTGTCCCTCCGGGAATTCAACAATTAATCGATAGATTAATGATTCAAAGATTAATGGAAAAAACTGTTTCATAGTATCACGTACTGTAATGTTCCATTTACCGGTCGCAAATAAGTGCAAGGTAAATAAATTTACCCTGCACTACATTGTATTAAAAACAAACATTTTTTTACTAAATACCCATATGTCCGCAAATGAACCGATTTGGCAGAGAAAATGGGTTTGAAAGTTCTATTTATTTTATTGATATTTTTCTACCACGTCTCATTTGCAGACATATGTTTGTTTAACAAAAAAATGTTTGTCTTGATGTCCCTATCACCTCTAAAGTTTGCCGGTATATTTTTGGAACATTTATTTATGCGTTCAATATAATCTAGTAATTAGCTTTATGGTCACATTCAGTCACTATAATGTCAGTAAATTCAATCAACACATATTGTTTAAAAACATAAAAACAACTAATCAAACGAATAAAATAAACAATATGAAGAAACGGAATCGCTAAAGTTTTATTTTAATATAGATTTGATGTTGCTCAGCATAATATTAATATGGAGTAATATTATTATTAGTATTACATTATTATTATTATTATTATAATAAGTAGAAAACTTAGGCAGGTGAAAGTAAGGAGTATTGAACAGGAGGACCTCTGCCGATAAAAATGTTACAGTCGATCCTTAGTCCATCCTTAATACTTTCATTATAGCCTCGATATAGTTGGAAACAAGTTTCCTTTTCAAAAACGTTATTAACCACTTACATGGAAACTAAGATCAACACCACGCAGTAAAATACTATGAAGCAGCAATTAAAGAACTTAATTCCTAAGATGATTTAGAAAAATATATGACAGTGCGGTAATTTTGAAAATCAGTAAAAGTCAACAATTTCTTGCCGTAACTTTTATTTAGTCCGCAATGGGCGTGGCCGATCCCGATTTACTCTATTCTTTTCTTTCTATTCGGTAACAACAGGTGCCAGAGTATTTTAAAAAGGATAAACTAGAACGTGACTTCCCTTAAAATCACCTGAAAATTGAGCTATAAATTTTTGTTAGTCTCGTGAAATTGGGGTGGAATGTATATTAAATTGATATTCGAATTTAAAGTTAATAATGATATTATTTCAGATTACTTGTGTCAGTAAAAATGGAGATTAAAATCATAACACCTACGAACGCGCCAAATTTCGTATAGCAGCATAAAATGAGTATTCAAAATAAAAAGCTATAATACTCGTAAAATCAACATTGGCTTGCTGTGTTGATCTTCTAACTTTTAGTAACATACAACACCCCTATTTCTCGCAATGATTTCATGCCAGCTCCTGAGAAATTATCTAAACAACATACAATTTCTTAAGATGTAGGTATCTATATCATTTCAAAAAAGTAATTTTCGATATTTTCTTTTCAATTTATCAAATGATCAGTTGTTCTTTTTCATATTGAACACTTACATACAGGGTGTCCACCTAGTGCGCGTAAGTCCAATATCTGGGTTAATAAAAGAGATAACTTAATTTTTTTTTCTACAGGGTTGTCTAATATCCCGAGCTGCACAAAATGAAAATATATTTACATATTCAGGGTGTTCAGTTTTTCCTGGACAGGTACCAACTTCATTTTTTTAAATGGAAACCTATATTTTTTATGGCATTATCGAATTCTACGTAAAAAATTAGTGGGACTTTGTGCATAACACTGCCATTGAAATATTGATAGTTTTCGAGATATTTGACTTTTAATTTTTTTTTCTTATGTTTCGTCACTTCTAATAGTTGACATAATTATGGTTGTATGACAGCTAGAAATTATTTTTTTTTCAGAAACTGTAGAGTGAAGATGGCTCTTTAGAAAAACGTATCAAAAGTTGGCCTGCGATATACAGGGGGCAACAGAAATCGTGCCAAACCTGATGGTTTAAAATTTAAAAAATCTCGACTTTTTCAAATGGAACACCCTGTGTTTTATGATTTCATTAGATGCCTTTCTGTAGACTCTACAATTTTATAATAGCTTTCCCTATACCTAAGTTGCGTAGTTTTTGCAAAAAACCTATTTTTATGAAAAATACCCGATTTGCGCACGTTCCTTTCTCGGGAAAAACGCAGTGAGCGTCTGTCACGCAATAAAATTTGTGACAATCAGTTTACATGTAATTTCTTCTTTTACTGAATATTCACGTACGAGTTTAGAGTAAGTACTAAGCGTGCATACAATGAACTATTCAAAAGAAGAATTAGTGAAAATGGTTTATGCCTTAGGAGAAGCTCATGGAAATTGTTTGCTAGCAGCACGTATTTACAAAGCAAATAATCCAGATTTACAGAGATTTCCACGTGCTGACTGTTTTGAAAATGTGAAAGAAAGATTTGAAAGAACAGCAAATGCGAATTATGAGAAAACTACCAGGAGACATGACGGTAACAATGACGATATTCAGTTTAATGTTGTGGCGTCTGCTGTTGAAAATCCAAATATTAGTGTCAGGAAAATCAGTAATAATCTTGGAGTTTCAAACAGTTTCAGTTTCTTGTTGACAAACAAGATACTGAAGAAGAATAATTTTCATCCGTATCATATTAAAAACCATCAAGCACTGTTACCTCAAGATCACCTAAACCGCCTGCAATTTTGCCACTGGGCATTGGATAAAATTCAGGAAAGTCCAAACTTTTTTATGAATGTCTTGTTTACTGACGAATCAACATTTTCAAACACATGCTTACCCAATCGTCGCAACTTTCATCACTACGCTGACAATAATCCAAGATTATTGAGGGTACTAGATAATCAGCATCGTTTCAAAGTGAACGTGTGGGCTGGAATTTGTGGAGAACATATTGTTGGACCGTACTTTTTTGAAGGCAATTTAAATGCCAATGTGTATTTGCATTTTTTGCAAAACGAACTTCCCCTTCTACAGCTACAGAATATGCCCGCTGATTATTTGGTTCAACAATGGTTTCAGCATGATGGTGCCCCTCCACATTCCACTTTGGCGGTACTGTGATTATTTTATTGTTGTAGTACTTTTCCTATTATCTATTCATATTTCAGATTAGAGAACACCTAAACCACGTATATCCAAATAAGTGGTTAGGTCGTGGTGGTCCAGTTCCTTGGCCTGCACGTTCGCCTGATTTAAATATTCTGGACGTTTTCTTGTGGGGTTATATCAAGGAGCGAGTATACGAAGTACCACCAACGGATATGCAAGACTTGAAAGAAAAGATCCAAAATGAGTTTCTAACCATAACGCCCGAAATGTTAAGAAATGTTCACATTCATTTTCGTCGTAGATTAATGCTTTGTGTTGAAAATAACGGTGGACATTTTGAGCATTTACTTTAGGTTAGCTTGCTTGTATGAGTATTGCGTATTCTTTTTTCAATACTCTATGTATATTCATCCATTTCACTAATAATTTTTCTAACTACGGTAACACCGTTTGGTTTTCAATATGATACGTATGAAACTTCTTCTTCAATATCTTATTTGTCGAGCTTTTGAGTACTCCAAGATTTCTACTGATTTTCTGATACTAATATTTTTGGATTTTCAACAGCAGAAACCACAACATTAAACTAAATATTATCGTTGTTACTCCCATGTCTCCTGGTAGTTTTCTCATAATTCGCATTTGCTGTTCTTTCAAATCTTTCTTTCACATTTTCAAAACAGTCAGCACGTGGGAATCTCTATAAATACGTGCTGCTAGCAAATAATTCCCATGAACTTCTTCTAAAGCATACGCCAGTTTTGCTAATTCTTAATTACATGTAGAGCTTTTATGATTTTTTACTTTTATTTACAAATAAATGGTAACTTTCCATAAAGACTTGTTTATTAAACTGAAATTATCTAAATTTTTCAGTTATTTTTATTTTAAGAAGTGTAAACTAATACATTTTATAAAAATAAATAGCCTTACAATATTTTTTCCGTCAAAGGAGTGCGCAAATCGGGTATTTTTCATAAAAGTGGGTTTTTTGCAAAAACTACGCAACTTAGGTATAGAGAAAGCTATTATAAAATTGTAGAGTCTACAGAAAGGCATCTAATGAAATCATAAAACACAGGGTGTTCCATTTGAAAAAGTCGAGATTTTTTAAATTTTAAACCATCAGGTTTGGCACGATTTCTGTTGCCCCCTGTATATCGCAGGTCAACTTTTGATACGTTTTTCGAAAGAGCCATCTTCACTCTACAGTTTCTGAAAAAAAATAATTTCTAGCTGTCATACAACCATAATTATGTCAACTATTAGAAGTGACGAAACATAAGAAAAAAAAATTAAAAGTCAAATATCTCGAAAACTATCAATATTTCAATAGCAGTGTTATGCACAAAGTCCCACTAATTTTTTACGTAGAATTCGATAATGCCATAAAAAATATAGGTTTCCATTTAAAAAAATGAAGTTGGTACCTGTCCAGGAAAAACTGAACACCCTGAATATGTAAATATATTTTCATTTTGTGCAGCTCGGGATATTAGACAACCCTGTAGAAAAAAAAATTAAGTTATCTCTTTTATTAACCCAGATATTGGACTTACGCGCACTAGGTGGACACCCTGTATATTAAAGTACGAGCGAGTAGAAAGTTTCAAAAATTATGCAATTGAAAATCCTTTATTTTCGCCATTCTGATTTTAAGGAGTGATGAAGCTCAATCCAGGTTATCAGATTTGTTCTATCCTAATTGATTTTCGTGAACCTTTGAAAAAGACAGAAATTTCTTACAGACATTGTACAATCTTACTTTCTTAACCCTATTCGTCAGTTATGTTAAAATATAAAATTCTTTATTAATAAAAATTAAAACTAACAGTTCCCTCTTGTATTCTATTCCACCCAATGTATAAATAATGACGACATTATAGGACACCACAGGCCACCATACCTGCTGATTGAATTTATAGCCAGACGTCTCTCTATGTGATTTTTATCTCCGAATCAGAGACGAAAGTACGGACGGATTTGAATATTTTATTGGCTAATAGCATGCCTGGCTAAGTGCATTTTTTAATCAGACAAGCAAGGACTATCAAATATTTTGTCCTGCAGATCATGTGTGTCTAGTCATGTTCTAGTCAAATGTGCCGGTTTTACTTAACCGTGTCTAAAATTTTAATGTAAGCGGAATACGTTTTACGGGGTGTTCAGAGGCCCAGGCAATACACTGAGATGCCTTTGATAACTAACGATTTGCTATATTTGGCAACATCATAAAGGTTAGTTATTTTTACGCTATTTTGTTGGAGATGTGAACCGTGAGCAGTTTTAGAATATTTCTGAATTTGCCGATATCAACTGTCACATAAAATTTCCTTGTACTTATACTTTTCCAAAGGTTTTTTAATTTTTACCTCCAAAATCTCCAATAGAATAAGTAAATATTGAATCTCGGGCATACGTTGTTTGGGATGCCAGAATAGACAGATATAGTAATTGTTTTATAATAACTGTTTTGAAAAAAACACAGTTCTCATTTAGATGTTTCAAGAAATATATAGAAAGCACTCTATACAGGGTGCTTCAAATTCGATGCAATACATGGGGGTCTCGGAAACTAATCCAGTTAGCCTTGATCTTTTTTCACCATTATGTTGCCCCCTGAATACGCAACTTTGCCTCTATTTAACCGACTTCGTATCTCTTACCGTTTCCGAGATCCCCATGTATTGCACCGAATTTGAAGCACCCTGTATACTAGTAATTCAGCTTGTTAGGCCTTTACTCAGTAGAGTAAATGTCTATTACTAAATATTTCTAAACGCATTTTAGTCTATTTATCTATTTACCTACCCTGATTGGTCCTTCCCATCTAGTCCAGATGGGAAGTGTGTGGATGAAATAAATATTTCTCGAAGCTATTAATTTGATTGGAAAGTAAACGTATAAATATCAAAAAATCACAGCGTATCTCCTGAACGGATATTTTATTTCCTCAATTCCATTTACTAAACGAATTCTGTCGATCAAATTCCAAATCTGCCCATAGCTGTTACCTACATTTAGCATTCGCTTTCCCCGTTTCTTGAGTTAGTAGAATTCATTATATTTAACTGAATTTAATGTAACAATATAACTTAATCACGTTGATGCGACATTTTCATTAGAATGGTCGAGTATAATTTACTTTCGATTTTAAATATGATGCTGTATTTTCTCCTTAATTATAAATAAATTAAACCTCCAGGCTGTTGTGAACAAGAATTGAGGGTTGGTTCTGAAACGTGACCCCTAAATTGTATTTTATATAATAATTAAAAAAATTTCTAGTTGGTATCCCAGGGTAAATTCAATAGGATTCCCAGGTACCTCCCCAACTAAATATAAGGGATCACCACGGAATATACCACGTTCCAAGCTCGCTTGTCGAAACAAATTTAACTAAATTCATTAATTTGTGTAAATTTTGAAGAGAATTGGAACCTTTGGTAGGGATTGGAAATTTCACAAATTTCGGCATGGGACGGACAGTGAACAGTACTGCACAGCAGGTTGCAGCACAGCACAGCGGCATGTGTCTTATTCATACATCATATTCACATGCACACATTGCTTTGTCCCTCACTTGTAATTGTAAGAACACGGTTAATTTTGCAAAAATTTTCACCTTTCAATTTTATTTTATTGCATATTAGCACGAACTTGTAACGGTCTCGTTTTTAGTAATTAATAAAATACCTTTCTTAGTTGATTTAAACTGTTATGTCTTATCTCATTCTGTGTTTTTTTACCTTTTTGTTAAACACCCATCCTGTATTTAAAGTATTATATGTATTCAGTGTATATTAAGTGCTTATAATCCCTACTTCACTCTCTGTGGTTGTGCATTAGATCTATCCATACATAGTCCCAGTAAATTTCAGAACAATATACTGACGCCATCTCGTGTTAAGAACGGGAGCGGATGGAGGACGTAAGAGAACGAGAGGGGAGAAAAAGAGAATGGCGAAGATTTGCATTGGCAAGAGGTTGCATGAATTTAGCAGCTCCCAAAGTTTTAAGAAAAAAGCTTGAAAAAGCAAATATAAAAGATGAATTAATCTTAGTAAACGAATCCTACTATTCCCTAGTGTCATTACGAGAAAATAATCATTTAAGTACGTTGATTTGTGAATTGGCAGCAGAACGTATGAACAACGTTAACCCCGAAACCAACTGTTCTTATGTGAGTACTTTATTACTTATTTTGGAAGTGCATCTTAAACCACGTTACGTATACCGTGCCTAATTAGACTAACTTCCCCTATGCATAGGTTGTGTGTGCGAATGAATTTAAGGGCCCTTACTGTTACCTCGCGGACTATAAATATCTATAAACTGCATTTTTTGTTAGATCTTTAGTACAGCCAAACTACATTTTGTTGTCTAGCTTATTTGCTGTAAAACTTTCACTTATTTTTGTACCTTTGAGTGTGTATGTTATAATATTTAGATTTAGGTGTGTCTTTTATGTATGTACCGTTCGTAAATGTATAGTTGAGAGAAGTATATTAAAAATTAACTTTGTTCTTGTCAAGTGTTTTTTTGCAATTGTCTTCACTTAGATAGGAACTATACCTTTACCACTCTGTACCATCAAAAAAGATCAATTGATGGCGCCCAAGTTTGGCAGATAATAAAATAACCCTACCGTACTTCACTCTGCTCAACCCTGAGAGAGAATTTCATCGCTAAAGTAAGTATATTTTGTACCTTTACCTATAAATCTTAAATAACGGAAGTTGTCGTTATAACTTGCAACTCCACAGGATAGAAATCTTTCCAACGTTTGATTCGTCACAGAATAAGCTTTTGCTTTGACATATTTAGGATTAAACCATATACTAAAATTCATGAATAGAACTCCATCATCTTTGATGTCATCGGCTGTCAACTTCCCTTTGTGTTTTATATTAATGACAAGAATTACTTCTTCAATTTAATTTTTTTGTAATTAGTCAAAAACCTTTACTTTTTATTTAATTTTTTTATTTCAAAGGTATCATAATTCTCGCCCATGGACAACGCACGTCGCTGTCCATATTGATAGATGAAGATACGATACCTGCATATCGACTTCCGAGGTCGCGAATAATGGAAGGGATAACAAATTATCTCTCCATCTATATGCCAATATCACGATACCAAGCATTTATAATAGAGCTTAAACTGATTAAACTCGTGCACCATATCCACTTGGTATAAAATGGAAGTTGATAGATTAATTAATATAATTATATGGCTGAGTGTATCAGATTTGTTTATTCAGCAGGAAAATACCAAAATCATGACGTTGGAAGAATTTTTTTAATTTACCTTTATATCTCAATCGTTTTAAATAGTGGATACCTATATGTCATGAAATTTCAGTTTATATTTTTTGTATTTTGTCTAGTCGTCTCTAAGTATTCTCCTGATTGCCAAAGGAAATAAATTTATTACAATTTGTCTGACGTAGATCTTCATAATATATTATTTATTAGTTATAATACAATTTATCATCACAGAAGAGCGGAATCACATTTGGGCAGTAGTGGTGAGTAAAACGAATAGTAACACCCTCTGTTGGTCTGTGTTATTATCTGCTCGATAATTTAATTAATCCACTGAAAGCTGGTCCAATTAAAGCAGTGACATATCTTGTAAAAGACTAAATTATTACTCAAAAGGAAATATCCGAAACAACTGCTAGTTCAAAGAATTTGTCGGAAACATTTACTCAACGGCCAAAAACCCTAACATAATTTAATTAAAGGGAAAGATTATAGAACCTACAGCGTTCCATATATTCCATAGCCATTTTCCATCATTCGCTAGGTGATACTGACCGGAACTAACAAGTTCAAGTTCTTCCAATCTCGTACCAATCTTCGTTTGGTGATGGCACTGGGCACCTCATTAATTAGGGGGCCAACCAAATATCAACCGACATTATACTCTCACATTAACAACAAGCCGACGTTCTTCCCATCGTAAACATGCACGCTATTATGGTTGAAAACCCATCCTTGCCCGAAAATCAAGCAAACAATCAAGTCAAATTGCCCTGGGTACCGGCTCATCACAACATAACTTGAAATGAGGAGGCTGATACACTGACTAGAAGAGAATGAGGTATTCAGTTCACAGGGCGCGAACCAGTGCTCGGGTTTATGCCCGGTTATGTAGCGAGGTTATACTGGTCACTGCCGTTTAAAATATCATCTGTACAAATTCGGCCTAGCAGAAGATGATGAGTGTCGCTTGTGCTTACAAGATGATGAAACGGCAGAACACAATACATATTATGCACCTGTCCGGCTGGGGAAAGGGTCAGATACTCATTATTTGGCAAAGGACAACTTCTACCAGAGGATCTGAATAAGTTCTCACCCAATAAGGTGATCAGCTTCATTAAGAAGCTGGATCTGTTGTGCGGAATATAAGTAGGTGTGCGCCACAAGAGGCCACATGGTCGCGGTGGAGGGTCTGATTATCGACCCACTCACTTTTGAACCTAACCTAACCTAACCTATGTAGCGAGGTCCATTGAAAACTGGATCAGAAAGAGATGTGAAGAAGAATGGTGGAACGAAACTGAACTACAACAAGGGCTCTTAATTGAAGGGCCCTGGTCGAACGCAACTCGATCAATACTTACGCTAAGTCGTAACAGCATAAGGATTGTAACAGGACCTTAGTACTATTAGCCTTAGTGATGCTAGATATATTTGAGCATATAACAGATGTTTCATGTTTAAATAAATAGATGACCGCTGCATTCTTAACTCAGAGAAAGATTAAAAACATCCTTAACCAAGACAAAAAGATTAAAATATCATTTTAAATAGGAAAAAATTCACGAATCCAGCTGTTGATAATATCCAGTACCTATAATGACAATTTCCTTTGGTACGTTTACATATTTAATTAATAATTCCTGTGACTACTGTAGCAATTACGAATTAAGTTAATATTAGGTTGAAGATAGATACGTAATGCAGACAAAATTTAAAATTTAAATTTATTCTCTGCAATTTATTGCCATTTACACTCCCATTATTAATTCAGATCTTGGACGGATAAGCAACCACTGAACTACATGTGGACATAAATGATTTCTTACCTGGCGCTTGATATTACGGTTGTCTGTAGCTGGTGGGCAGTTTAGGTATTCTGAACTGATACAATATTTGAATCATACCGACGATATGGTAGGAAATATACAGGGTTATTCAGAACTTATCTCTAAAACTTTGAGGATATGTGCATCCTTAAATAAGAAATCGATATCACCAAAAAAATTTATAATAAAAATCTTAGGATTTCCCGTAAACAATGTTTAAAGTTATACCATTGTAAAGGACTACGTAGATGAGCAACTGTACTTCAACTCTGATATACGTACCACATTCCTAAGAGTGTGGTAAAAAAAGTAAACACGTTTTTGTACCTCGAACGACGACCGAACGAATAGAGTTGGAGCGGGGATAATATCTCTATTGTCTATTCAGTCATCAGTCTATCTGTGTCTTCTCTCAATGCCGGTGTTTTATTTATCGTAGACGTGTTCAACTGTAAAATTTTCAAAATGGCTCATATGTACAGTAATGCTGAGTTAATGGACTGTTACCAGTGGATTATCAATTACGAGTTAGGTTTTGTGAGTAGCTGTTGCAGCAAAATGTTGAAAATTCCCAATTTACGTAATAATTTGCGTTTACAAGATCAGCAACCAGGAGGAACATTCGCTTTAGTGCGACAAAATTGGATAGCTTTAGGGACAAAATTTCGAACAGCTTTTGTAACAAGGTATGTGCAAATTTTTTATAAATTTCATGTTTCTAATACTGCAAATCTTTTTTGCTCTGGGTGTCAGTATACTCTCAGAAGTTCTGAAGTTTTTTTCGTGCTATATGTGAGATCACCAGTTTGCATTGTCAGTCCCAAGGTCACTCCATTACAGTGGACCAGTATCCAACGGCGTGCAATGAAAAATTTTTAAATAGTTTTCAGACCCCGCCAAAAATTTTTTTTTGCACTACCACATTTGTACATGTATGTTGAACATCCCCAAATTTTATTATAGATAAGTTCTGAATAACACTGTATACTATGAGGCCAAATATAATTTAAACTTTCGCAATCATTTTACTATATCTCACGGACAGATACGTGCAATGGTAACACATGGTAGAAGTTGTGCTAGAAAAACCACCGCCAGCATTATCAAGTTTAATCAACTACAAGTAAGAAGGCCAAGAATCAAACACAGCTGCCACATGCTACTGAAACATTTTTTTTATTTTTCAAGTTCTACTAACTGATACAACGAAATTATTCCCATTGATTAACTGACTTCATCACATTGCGAATAGTATTGTTGCCAATGTTCAGAAGATATTGTTATTATACTGAATAAAGTATACGACATAAAAATATTCATATATCATTAAAAATCCCAAGTGGATTCCGAAACCACAGGGGTTGCAAACATGCTTGATTACAAGATTCTCTTAATTACATCTCATTATAGCACATTAAACTTGAATAAGATGATTGATCTATGAGTATCTTCGTGTATTACTAGGATACTTTCGACCTCACAAGTAGGATATCCATTTGATCTGACATCGACAATAGCGTACAAATTACAAATTTAACTCACACAGTCAATAAAACAAAAATCAATTCACAGAGTCAGGTATCAGATATACGATGAAAAATGATAGCGCTTAATTATATCTATTTACAGGAATCTATCGAGATTGCTATTTACCTACAGATCTAACTTGAGTATTAATAGTTTGTTCATTCTAGTCTAGTCCATAAAGATGACTCCCTCCTTTATTGTCTTATTTCTCAATATTTTTCAAAAACCACACCCACGAGTTTTCCTGTAAAATTTATTTTTGTTTAGTGGAACTGCCTATACAGGGCGCCCTATTTCTTGACCCGTTGCATGGGTAACTTTTTTATTAGTAGAGATACAAAAACGCTTAAATGAGCAAATTAGTGCAGTTTCGTATTAGTAATTCTACGGTAAGGCGAAAAATTATATACGGGGGAAGGTTGAAAAGTTATTACAAAAAACGAAAAATCCAACTTTTCTATTATCCCTCGTAGCTCGTTCATTTGAAGAGTTAGAGAAAAATGCTTCACATGTTTTTTGCAGTATTTTTCATGTAAAATGACATGCACTTGCTACTTTTTATATATCTCTTAAAATGGTTGAGAATCGCAGTAAAATATATTTTTTTTAAATGTAATGGATAGGTGGCTGTGACATTAACCGAAAGTCCCCTTTTTTCTCTTTCAGATGATATAACATAGTCCATATTTTATCCTTACAAAAGTAATAATAATCGTTGTTTTTAAAGAAAGTTTATTGTCACATCAAGAATGCTATGAATTATGGAACAAAAGAATGTTTTGAGAACAGAAATTATTAATTAATTAATTATATTGAAGTAAATGTTCGAAATGACCACCATCCTGTTGGATACATAGTAAGCAACGTTTCCTTTATACTTCTTAAAACATTATTTATTGTATGTCCATGTATGCTTCTAATTGCATCTTGAATCCTGACTTTTAGATCTAGATCTAAGGTCCTGACTTTAGATCTAGAGGAGCTGTCACATAAACTTTATCTTTCAATAACCCCCAAAGAAAGAAATCTAAGGGGGTCAAATCAGGTGTTCGCGCTGGCCAGTCGATATCCATTCTATTTCCTATAACATTATCAAACTGTTCATGTAAATATTGTTTTACCTCGCGGGAATTATGCGCAGGTGCTCCATCGTGTTGGAAGTATTTAAGATTTCTAAAAATATGAAGTGGTAATTCATTTAAATATTCCTCTGTTAGAGTATTCCTTAGAAAATGAAGGTAATTATTCGCATTCAAATTATCTTCGTAAAAATATGGGCCAATAATTTTGCCACAAAAAATTCCACACCACACATTTATCCCAAATTGACGTTGATTTCTTCTTTCAGAAACAAGATGTGGATTTCCTCGGCACCACATTATGTTATTATGGCGGTTAAAAATACCATTGTTGGTAAATCTACTTTCATCACTGAATAAAATCTTTTTCCAGAAGTCTAGATCCTCTTCGTATTTTGAAATGTACCATCGACAAAATGTTATCCTTCTTTGATTATCAGCTGGATATAAAGTATTGCATATGGAATAATGATAAGGCTTTAAATTGTTACCTTTTAAAATAGCTCTTACAGTTTCCTTGGAAGTGTTGCAGTGATGTGCAATTTCTGCAGTTGAAGAATCAGGTTTAAAATTTACATAAGCCAAAACATTTATTTCAGTGTCTTCATTGAAGTTTCTTTCATCCTTAGGCTTTGAAAAAGAACCGTATAATCGTATATTATTTTCCAGCTGTCTAAATATTCTATGATGGGGTTGTCTTCGTTCCATGTAAGTTTCAAAATAAAGATTCGCTGCAGCTTGTGCATCTCGATTTTGGATAACAAAATAGCATATCATTTTTCTCTTCGTTGGTGTACATATTTGCAACACTATTATTTTGTATGCAGTATTAATAATAAACAATAAACTAATTAACAAAAACTAAAAATGTCACTTATGATCTGTCAATAATTAAATGCCAACTAGACGTTTTTAAAAATATCAGGAATCTTATTTTTTGTTTTATTTCCATAGCATTCTTGATGTGACAATAAACTTTCTTTAAAAACAACGATTATTATTACTTTTGTAAGGATAAAATATGGACTATGTTATATCATCTGAAAGAGAAAAAAGGGGACTTTCGGTTAATGTCACAGCCACCTATCCATTAGGTACATTTAAAAAAAATATATTTTACTGTGATTCTCAACCATTTTAAGAGATATATAAAAAGTAGCAAGTGCATGTCATTTTACATGAAAAATACTGCAAAAAACATGTGAAGCATTTTTCTCTAACTCTTCAAATGAACGAGCTACGAGGGATAATAGAAAAGTTGGATTTTTGGTTTTTTGTCAATAACTTTTCAACCTTCCCCCGTATATAATTTTTCGCCTTACCGTAGAATTACTAATACGAAACTGCACTAATTTGCTCATTTAAGCGTTTTTGTATCTCTACTAATAAAAAAGTTACCCATGCAACGGGTCAAGAAATAGGGCGCCCTGTATATTTTACAAACCCAAAATCTCCTATTTTTGAAGTACAACGATATTATAACTCTTTTGGATTACTTGAATATTTCCACTTTCAATTATTGCAGTTAATAATTCAGTATTTTGTTATTAGTGTTAGTTTAAGGGGTAACATATTCCAATAACAAAAATGTTACAATTGAACTTAATATTAGGGGAAATATAGTAATAAAAACATTTACATTAATATAAATAATATCAAATATAAAATTAACAAAATTACTACATTAACTAAAGAATATTTTTAAGCATATTTTCATTGTCCATTATTATTACCATTATTGCCATACCTACATAAAATTATTACGAACCGTTTTAAAAAGAATTTCATCATTATAGGTTTAGGTATAGGTAATTAATATTTTCTATAATTAAGTTATCCTGAAAACTATTCGACATAATTCCAAAAAGATATACATATATCGTGGAAATAAGAAAAAATGCGCAAGATTTCAGTTTTTGGAAAATATATAGGTAGGTTGTTCCATTAAAAAGAGAGTTGGTTTTTAGTAGGATGGCTCAGCTCTCGTCTACATCGAATTGCCGATGCCACATTCGAATTATATTGTTGAGACTCCCGTGTTCGGATTACTGAATATTCGTATTAAAGAGGTTGTACTATAAATAAATTATATAAGTTAGTGACTTATATTACTTAGTTAGTTACTGATATTTTAATCCTCAAATTTGGATGCTATACGCATAACAGTCCAAGGTAAGTCGGCTATCGTTCAGCACTTACCACCCTCCGCCTGCCATTTCCTGAACAAAATTCAGCGGTTTAACTTTTACTTGTACTCGTATATTATACAGTGTTGCCAATCTGATTTTTTAAATTACCCGCGGGAAATTTAAAAAATACCCGCTATTACCCGTTAGCAGATGTCAAAACACCCAATATTTTACACGAATGTCATTTTACTTAACATTTGTAGGTTAGGATACAATTTTGAAAATTGAATATAAAAAATATACGTAAATGGTAATAGCATGGTTTTAACTAAATAATGTATTACTGCTACTCCTATAACAGTTTTTTCTTCTGTCAAAAGTATTTCTAAAAATATGACTGAAAGGTTATGAGGAAATAAAACGATAAATTTTAATTTAAGTTTTATTCAATATTGATGTTCTTTTTCCATATAGTACAATACATTTCTTCACTAGGTTCAAATTTTATTAGCCCCCCCACAGTCTTGAATACCTTTTTTGTATATAACAATGCCGCTATAGTATCCGTATTGAGTTTGTTTCGAGTTTCTGTCATTGTTACAACTGCTAAATACCCTTTCTACAGAAGCATTCGAAAACGGAACAACAAGTAAAAGATTAATTACTTTTTTTTAAAGTAGGAAGCTTTGCCATTCCGGTAGAGTTTTGGACTAAAAATACTTGCTTCCAGTAATCTTCGGCTGTTTTCTGTTACTTTTCAAATACCCGGTTTTCCCCACATTAAAAATTGTACCCGCAGAACGGACCAAAATACCCGATTTTGGGGTAATTACCCGCAAATCGGCAACACTGATATTATAGCTTTGTTCCTACACAGCAGTTTCTGATAGTTTGCAGCACTGGTTCAATGCGCAAGTGCAGTTCATGCATCAGTTGGAAACTAATTTGAAATATTGTTGTTGGAACCAGTGTTGCCAACTGTGACGATTTTTCGTCAAAGTGATGATTTTTTAGGGGGGAAAATTGCTATTGACGAATTGACGAAGAATTTTCTCTTGTGACGATTTTTCTTTCGAAGTATATACTGGAAATTAATTTTCATATCTAAAATTTGTATTCCACTATTGTGTTGTGGTGTGGTTCATAATAAACTAAATATTATACGAAGAAATTGCATTGGCATCCCTGCGAATGAAAATTAGCAGTTGGCAGTATTGACACTAGTGTTATTTTTGTCTCAGTGATTCTTAGAGGTTATATTATAACCTCTAAGAATCACTATCACAAAAAGAACACTAGTTATAAACAATAAACACTAAACTACTAAGCAAAGATCTATTGAACTCTATTTGTGTAGTTAGATCAAAGCTCCAGTCAACTAATATAAGTAATACCAGTGACTACAATGTAACTCAACAACATATTGATTTAATGAAAACTAATATGTTGTATAAACATAAAAAGTAAGAATTTGTTTTAATGCTAATGAATTGAGTTGCATATTTTTTGTGCAATTTTTACCAAATTAATTTTAATTAATTTTAGGCTTAAATATTGTTCCTCTTTTTATAATATAAGTACAGAAGAGTGGGTTTTAATTTTTGTTCTATTTCAAACAGTTACTTATTTATTTCAGGTTTATATATTTTATTTCTTATAATAAAATAATTATATCGGTTTTATTTTTTGTTATATTTCAAATTTGTTAATAAAAATACTGCATTTTGTTTTTAGTACATTTTATTACATGTTTTAAAATCCGTTTATTTAAACAATATATAGTAAATTTCAAATTTACCGCGGGTGACGAAATGTGACGGATTTTAAAGATAGTTATGAAGAAATTTGCATTCTGGAGGTTGGCAACACTGGTTGGAACACAATCTATAGTTCACATAATATCCGGTAGAATCGCTAGAAGCGTTGTTTTATTTTGTTGATTTCGAATTTCGACAAGTTAACCTTAAAAAATGCCAGGTAACAGATAATAAAAGGTAATAAGTTTGAACATTTACTATAATGTGTTATTTAGATTTCATGGATTTACAAAAATGATTAATTCTCAATTCGACACTCCGTACCAGCAGTGTTGGAACTACGGCAAATGCAGCTCATGCAAGTCGGAGGTCGGGTAACCGCTGGTGGGGAGACACAGAATAACAACACCCCTCTTGTGCAGAGACAAATGAGGCACAGTGGACACATATATTACCTACACTTATTGATATATTTATATTAAAAATACCGTAATAAAGTTAGAACCCTGCATATTCCAAATCTGAAAAAAATGTGATAAATAATTTCAGAATATATTGAGATTACTTTCGCTTTCACTTGTAATATCACACATAATAAGAATAAAATTATAACACTTCAAACAATATTTAAATAATCGACTTTTTCTAAAAATTTAGGTTAGTTTAGTTAAGATTTGCCATTTTCATTTTATCCAATACTCACTACGCATGCGTCTAACTAGTAGTTTCTAAATAATCTTCAAATCGATTTGACAGTCACCAAACGGTTTGAAACCTAGTCACTTTTTTGTTGGAACGGTAAAATATTACCACTAGTTTGAGAATGATTGTGTTGGAACGGGTAAATATGTTCTGCGCAGACTCCTGACAGTTTGCTGATAATTTGGTGCTGTGTAGGAACAAACCTTATAAGAGCTGCGTCAGTTTTTTTACAAGTGCGCTAATCATGCAAAATCTCGTCGCGTATTATATAAGATAATGTGTTTTGTCCTCTTGTATGCATTAGCTTCAAATCCGCTCTTAACAAACTATAAACTGTTGCAGTATAATAGCTCCACCTCAAACTTGTTTTAAGTCCGTGCTTTGAACTCATCTGTATACATATTATAGCCTGCTAACTAACAGCATATAATGTGAACAGCAAATGTGACCGGTTCTTTAATATACCAGTTAGTTAAAATGTAGTTGCGAAGTCTGTTATTTATTTTTCAATTAGCGGCAGTTCCAACTGACTGCAAATCAATACAAAATACATGAAACGCTCGCGGTAAATGGGATAGTATTTGGATGAAATGACGTAATGAATCATTATTGCATTTTTTAATCGTTTCAATTAATGCTTTTTATGCGTATTGTTTTTGCAAAGCTTCGGAGAAGGACCAGTGTCATAGAGGACGTGGCAGATATAATTAAAATATGGTTTTCTAGAAGGGTAACAACATCACAACATAGCAAACATATGGTACACATCTTCCTTTATATAGGAATTAAGGCAAACAGTTAACTAATAGATAAACTATTAATGAAATTATCAAATATTATGGTTCAATAAAGTTTTACATTTCCTCATTAACTATTATCCTTGGTATACAAAGGAATAACCTTATTATTTCTAAGATATGTCGCAAATACCTATTTCCGTGCAACATGCACCGACCAACATTGAATTACAACGGCATATCCTCATATAACCTCAACTTATTGTCTTTAATACATTTTTCTTTTTAATAATGTTATCTACATTTTTTAAATAATGAAATATTAAACAAGCATCTACATTACATTAAAAATAATTGTTTTTGGTTACTTACCTTTTGTATTGAATTTTAATGAAAAAACGTTTTTATTTTTTACTCACAAAACTGAAATTGTAGCATTCCTCCTTAGCCTAATGTACGATACGTATTTCTCTTTCAGGCGTCTTCAGGCACATGTGTGGCAGGAGGTTTAACATCTAAGAACTGTTAAAAAATGACAAGGAATATATGACAATTAATCTGTTTAATAAATATGATTGCAATGTCAAAATTGTCAGTTTGTAGATAAATTAATGTTTTTTAATAAAATTTTCAACCCCTCCTTAAACTTTTAATGAACGCGTTAGCTGAATCACCCTGTATATGTTATATAAAATATTACCTATTTACTTTGTGAACTTAGAACAGTTTCATTCAGCTTTACACAATGTTACGCAACTGGAAATGTTTATCTTATTATTCAAATATTATACTCCATTCCCAGCGTAACTTAATAGTAGCTACGTGCTATAAGCTGCATTTATGCAAGTCCGGCAGATATCTTATTAAATAATTCTTAGAACTAAATTGCGACTTCGTCGTCGCCGTTGACAAATCATTCTGAAATTTTAAAAGATAGTAACGTACCTTCCCCCAGTTAGTGTTGTTTCATTACACTCAGAGTGTAGTATCAACAGTTGTAGTTAACTGATAGTAGTTGTAATTTGATCACAGTTAACTGATGATAATATATACCTTTCAAAACATGAACAGTAATAAAAAACGTATAAACATAATCAATCCATGAGATAATCTCTCATTGTGATGTTAAAAATAATAAAAAATCGTACAGATCCTTTCCCAGGCTCTAAACCCGTTATGGATCCGTTAAGAATAAAAATAAAACCGCTTCTGCCGGCACTGTAATCTTCAGAAGCGGTCGTGTACTCTTATATAGTCTATTCCTGCTGATCACTTCTTCGGCAGTACCTCGCGCGACTTTCGCGTGCCCGAGTCGGCACGAAGAAGGACGAAACAAAAGCGTGACTGGAGATCTTGACTTCAGGTAAATCCTCGCCTGAAAGAGATTACTAATTATTTTACGTTTATATGTCTTCGTAATGTGTTCTAAAAAGTTTATGGCACATTTTCAATGCTCTTTACAATATAAGTAATGTAAGACTTGACAATAACCATCCGCTTCATTCAATCTAGAATGTTATCACTCTTCTTTAACAGGTATACAACTTTCTCATAATCAGCTAAAATCTACTTGGAATTGTGACTAATTAATATGGATTAAAAATAAGGAATTCTCGGTTCAGCCTATCATTTGAACAATATTCCTCTGTTTTTTAAGTCAGAGATATATTCAATATTGCACAATCTATTGAAATAGGCGGCTTCATACACTGACAATCAGGCACGTATCCTTGTGTACACTTTCAAATTCAAACTGATAAGGGAACACGGAAAGACGCCAAGAGTTTTACCGATATGATAATGTAATCTTATTTTGGGTTATGGGACCCAAGAAACTGATAGACTAGCAATAAATGGACAATCATCTCCATCAATTTATTCAGAACGTACCCAGACAATTCCTTAAACCACAGTCATATAAGAGAATTGGTTCCGTATAAAGAATATTAGGATAACATGACCAGGTATCAACGTGGGAAAATATTTGTTGAGGACCTTCTCGAAAAAAGATTGAAAAATTAGCTACTCTTAAGCAGTAACAGTCTCGGTAGTTAAAAGTACTACCTAAATTTAGTACTAACTAAAATTGCATATAGGTCAGATGTACATAATATCAATATTCGAAGGAAAGATCAAATAATTGTCTTCTCCAATTCATACGCTAGCCCTTTTTGAAAAATCATTTACTTTTAATATTTATAAAATGTATAACATTCCCTCACTAATTTAAGAGAAAAATGTTTACTATTTTATTTCAGTCTCAATCTACTATGTATATTTCTATTTATTAAAATAGGGATTTATTGGGTGTATATTCTTACTTTGCTGCATTATTAGGTATTGGTACTTTATTTAAGTATTTCAATTTTGTCCTGGCATCCAGCAGTGGTATTATGTACTTTTTATAGACGGCTAGAACTCACGATTTGCAACATAAATTCGTTCCGCTTCTAATTTTATTCTGGATGTTTAAGTTTTTGGGAGATTTTGATTATCATAATGTATTATTGTATTATGTAAACTTATGACTTATTTTCCAAAAAATAATGTTATTGTTATTATCCTGAAGAAGAGGTATAAAGTTGAGGAACCTTTCAAATGATTATCTTTATCAACATTTATTGCATAGAAGAACATTATAATAAGTATTGAAATATGATGCAATAATTATCAACGAAAACAATCATAAAGTTATACCAGTGCAGGTCTACATTAATATTTATATACATATTTAAGGACGTAATAAATAATAAATTAACTGTTACTATTATTATAACACCAACCTAACTTTTTTCTTATTTTCTTCTCTTACCTTTAATTCAAATTTCCATTTTTATCATGAGCATCTAAGCTAAGATACATTCATATAAATAACAAAAAACCATTAAGTGGATTATAAAAAAATATTCCATGTTCGAAAGTTGGTGTAATCAAGACTATAACATGGTGTATAGGCGGCACAGCACCCTTTAGTTCTAATAGCGAGTAGTAGGTAAAATATATATTTTACGGGTAGCTGTAACGTTTAAAAGGCTGGCACTGGGACATATTACTGGATTCAACTAGTGGATGTCAGTAAAGTTGACGTGGAACGTCCAGGTGTGATCAAAAACTTGCCACTTGCCTTCAACTTAGCCACTGGAAATAAAAGTTTGCTCTTGAAGCAAATTTTAGTGTCCAGTTGAAATCTACTTAACGAATGGAAGCAACAAGTGTCCCACTAAGTGCTGTGTTTTACTGTGACGTTAGGTTTCCGTTTTATTGGAAAATAGCTTTTTTAGATAACCTCTAAAAATATGGTTTCAATGTTCTTTCTTCTCTGATCTTGTTTCCTTCTTCTCTGATTTTTATTTATGTATTCTTTTAAAATAAAACGTGTAAAATAGAAATAACGCAAATAACACCAGCACAACCAACTCCCGATTCGCCATTTTGATTGTCTACTTACTCCTCAAACTTGAATCAATAAACCACCTAGTATGATCAACAACTGACCTGACAACTTTAGGAGTATCCATTAGTTGTTGCCTCCACTAAAGTGTCCCAGTAAGACCCAGCCTGAAATTTCACGGAATGCCACTGCATGTTATCGAATAAACTTGATCTTGCGTACCTATATTGAGGGCTATATAAAATAGAACTCCTACCTGATTGAGCATTCGTTCCTTGTTTTCAATTCCATACTTGTTTCAATTTTACTTTCACGATGGTGAAATCGAAAGCCTTTATTTTTGAAAAACAGTTCGATGGTCCGCCAAAAGTAGGTGATCTCAAGCTGGTAGAGCAAGATCTGCCAAGGATAAAAGATGGAGGTTAGTATTTTAAATTATTACGAATATGCACAGTGTTATATCTGAATGATTTAAAAATAAATGTAACAGATTTGAGTCGAATGGTGTGGACGCAGCATTTACTAGCAATTTGCAAAGCGTTACTGAAAATAGGTGATGGTAAACATCACTCAACGGTAAAATATACCACTGTACGAGAAAATGTTTGAACGGACTTCAATTTGCTGTTGTTTAATCTAAATTTATTTGTAGTTATTTAGGTACGGATGAACGCTAAAAATTGTATCTAATATCATAGACTAACTGTTAAGACTGCTCCATCATGTGTTAAAATTTATTAACAATCTAAAACCCAGTCAAACTCAAAGAATCGTTTAGTATATACCGGTCAATATGAGAGGACGCCCTTCGAAGCAGTGAGCTCGTTTTCGCGCGAAGTTTTTGGTTTTCCTATGTTGTCACGTTGCCACAAGCAGCAATATAATTATTCTGTTTTGAGTTAGGGTGTATACAGTTATGTGCTGCAATAATAATAATTGAAAAACAATGTCTCGTTATTATGAGTTTAAAAACTGTAGATGTTTATTAAAAAACAATTAAGATTTGAAAATGTACCTACTCATTTACAATCAAACAGGCTGTTATTTTAAAGCAATATGGATTATTAATTCAGACTGACTTGTAAAACTATTTAGATAATTTAATTTATTAGAGAATAAATACATTAATATTGAAAATATTAATTATTCGGGACGGGGAATATGTAAAATTCTCTAATATCAAATTTCCGTTGTCAGCTTTTCATGGATTTTCATTGCAGTATCTATATATAACATCTCTATTTTTATTCTTTTCCAGTACAATTCAGGTATCACAGGTTGTTAGATAGATTCAGAAATATGAAATAGTGTTAAATGAAACATGCATGCTATTTGAAAAATTATTAATATACCTACGGATATTATCTTGAAGGGGATTGGAAGCTTTGGTGTGAAGATATCACTGACGTAGTTTTCCACATAACACCAAAACACTATACTGCACTCGACGCGTGTTTCGCCAACAAAGTTGGCATCATGTGGAGATAATTAAAACTTCAAGGTTTAATCATCTCCTGATGCCAACTTGGCTGGCGAAACGTGCTTCTAGTGCAGTATAGTGTTTTGGTGTTATGTGGAAAACTACGTGAGTGATACGGATATTATAGAAGGTGTCCCATTTCTGAGTATTTTCTTCAATAGCGTTAAACAGTTCGTAGGGATTTTTTTTACTTCTCACTGCTACCAATGTCAAAGTCAGATATAACGCAAATTTATCTTGAAAGGGGTTGGAACCTTTAGTGTGAAGATAACACTGACGTAGTTTTCCACATAACACCAAAACACTATACTGCATTCGACGCGCGTTTTGCCAACGAAGTTGGCATCATCTGCAAATGATTATCATCTTCAGACGATTCCAAATTGGTTGGCGAAACGAGCGTCGAGTGTAGTAGTATTTTGGTATTATGTGGAGCCATCAGCCTTATTTTTTTATTTTTTTATTCATAAAACTACTTCATATCTAGTCTACTTTCATTAGTAGGTACATTGGAAATTTTTTTTCAGTTCGTAGAGTGGTATTTTTTACCAGACCTCTGAAAATATTAAGATATTATGAATATCTCTAAATTTTTAAAATATGCGTAGTCAATTAATAATAGTCATTAGTAGGTGGATTGGTCAGAACTAGGTTATTTAAAATGTTAGAAACCAATGTTAAATAACAAAAAGTGTGGAGAATTACAAAGGGCACAATTATACAGGTATATTAATAATAAATTTGGTTAGGTAAATTCCTTGTGCAAAATTAGCATTAATAATAAATTTAATAAATATATATAATAAATTTAATAATAAAATTAATTTAATCTGTTGAATCTAACATTACCACCATGACTATCCAATACCATTTTATCTTAGTAGCTGCCTTTAATAACTTATTTGTTTATATTCTTAAGACTTAATAATAATTATTTTTAGAATTTTTGGCGGAGGCTATCTATCTTAGCGTGGATCCATATATGAGGGCTTTCGCCCCAACATTACCTTTGGGCATTGTTTATATAGGCTCCCAAGTTGCAAAGTAAGAAATCATATACCTACTTAGACGCAGAAAATCAACAACCTATTATTTTCAGGATATTGGAGAGCAAGAACTCCAAATATCCAGTTGGCAGATATGTAATGGGCTATTTCGGGTGGAGGAGTCATACAATATCTAAAGGGGAATCATCCGAACGTTTTCCATCTCCTTATCTTATACCAGATTTGGGAGACGTTCCTTTGTCATATTTTCTTGGTGTACTGGGAATGCCTGGGTAAGTTGTTATGTTTCTAATGTGTCGTGATAATTCGCTGAATTTTAGTTTCCAAAAGAAATTACTGTTAGCAAAAACTGCTTTTAGATATGGTTTTAAATCTAATATCCACCTTATACTTTACATATGCCGAATGTTTATATTATGGACGTGAGTTCTCTATCGAATTTTGTTATGAAAATATTTGGTATACTTACAAAAGATATACAAAAAACAAAATTAACTTATGAAGGAACAAAGGTAATGATCGTTGCTTTCCTCGTATGTTAAACTACTTTAAATGTCCATACATTATACAGTGTCCGCCTAAAGTCGTGCACAAATTCATTGTTAGGTAAACAAAAGAAATTATTAAAAATTCCCGAAACAGTTCGATTTTTGAATTTAATTTACTATTTTTTCAAATAATAATTTAATATACAGGGTGACCTATGTTCCAGTAATGACGTCATCACATTTTTTTTTAAATGGAACACCCCACTTTTTTCCAATTTTCGGATTGCCTTAACTGAGCTGATTCTAAAAATATACCACAAGTTGCTTCTAATTGTTACAGGGAGGACAACAATACCCAAATTATTTACAAATACTAAATTTATTTACAAATAAACGTACTAAAAATTGGATCAAATCACCAGAAACACCTAAATTAAATGTTCAAATTGTTGACCATTTACTGCCAAACAATGGGCCAGACGGGAAACAAATTCTTGCTGTACATTCCCAATGACTTCAGGCGGGATCGCTCGAACTTCTTGCCGAATTCGTTCCTTCAGATCGTTAATACTGTTTGGTTTATTGACGTATATTTTTCTTTTTACATAACCGCAAAGAAAGAAGTCGAGCGGTGTTAAATCTGGTGATCTGGCGGGCCATTCCTTAAGTCCTCTTCTGCCAATCCAATGATGAGAAAACACATCATCTAAATAGCGGCGAACAGCGATGGCATAGGTGCGGTGGTGCACCATCTTGCTGAAAGCAAATGGTTTCATTGGGCAAATCTGGATCTTCTTCATTTGGAAATAGAACAATCAAGGAAGGAACTAAATCCAACTGAAGAAATTCCAAATATCTTGCACCATCTAAATTTCCTTCAAAGAAATACGGCCCCAAAATTCGATTATCAACAATTCCGGCCCAAACATTGACCTTTTGGGGATGCTGAGTTTGTGCTTCCATCATCCAATGTGGATCGCGATCTGACCAGTACCGACAATTCTGCTCATTGACGGTGCCATTCAAATAAAAACACGCCTCGTCGGAGAAAATTATGCGTTTGACAAAATCCGGATCTGCCTGACATTCTTCCATCATCATATCGCAAAATTCTGTGCGTCTGTCGAAATCATCGTCAGATAATTCTTGTACTAAGTGGACTTTGTAGGGATGATACTTGTTTCTGTGAAGAAGTCTACTCAATGTACTTTCACCCATTCCTAAATTATCTGCTACGACTCTCAGACTGGATTGCGGGTTTTCTTGAATGGTCAAAAGGGCTTGTAACTGTACTTCTTCATCTACAGTCGGTCGGCCAGATCTGGGCATATCTTTAACATGACCATGATTTCGAAACTTTGCTTCAGTTCGGCTAGCCGTAGATCGATTTATTGGTGGACGATTGAGATGACTTTCATTAAACAGAACACAAACTTCCTCATGAGTTCGAATTCTGTCACCATATCCGATCATCATAAGAATTTCAATGCATTCGGTTTCACTTAGAATCATGTTTTTTTAATTAATTTAAAAATACTCAATATTTTAAGGAAGAATCATTCAAAATGTATTTACTTGTACAATCTTAACAAACTATTTAAAAATGATTGTCTGCAAAAAATACACGAGCACATTCTATCAGGCAGATAAAATTAAAAAAGCATCAAAGAAATTATAGCAAAAAATAATGGCATTTCAAATTGATATGTGGTGCTTTGATCCAATTTTTAGTACGTTTATTTATTTGTAAATAAATTTAGTATTTGTAAATAATTTGGGTATTGTTGTCCTCCCTGTAACAATTAGAAGCAACTTGTGGTATATGTTTGGAATCAGCTCAGTTAGGGCAATCCGAAAATTGGAAAAAAGTGGGGTGTTCCATTTAAAAAAATTGTGTTGACGTCATTACTCGAACATAGGTCACCCTGTATATTAAATTATTATTTGAAAAAATAGTAAATATGACTGTTTCGGAAATTTTTAATAATTTCTTTTGTTTACCTAACAATGAATTTGTGCACGACTTTAGGGGGACACTGTATATCCATTTATATGCTATAAATAAAAGGAACGCACATCAAAATTGTTATTAAGTTATTCAAAATAAATTATTTTAAATTATCCAAAAAGTCCATACACCATATCACAAAATGTAAACTACCTTTACAAGCTAGACAATACAAGCTTTTGAGAAATGAGACTTTTTATATTTTGAGGTAACGAATGACGGCTGTTAAATAGCAATTTTAAATTAGAAAATGCTTTTTTTAATATTTTTTCAGTAAATATAATTAAACTCAAAAATTAAATTAAACAATTTTTTGTATTGAGATAAATTGTGTTTTTTGTCCAACGGAAACCAGAATACGTCATTTTTCTTCAGAAAATGTTAACTTTGAACTATGGACTAAACCTACCTTACCGTTGTTTATTTTGTTTTTGTTGGATTGAAAGTGGTTGGAATCTTTAGTGTACATAATTGTCCGCATAACACCAAAACAATATACTGCACTCAATGTATACTGTTTTGATGTTCATGTGGAAGACTACGACAGTGTTTTCTTTTTGTTGCACAGAAATACCGCGTATTTCGGTTTTTTGGAAATCTGTCAGCCGAAAAAGGGAGAAACAGTCGTTGTATCAGGAGCAGCCGGAGCAGTGGGAAGCCTTGTGGGCCAAATTGCTAAGATCAAAGGATGCACAGTGATCGGAATTGCGGGATCAGAAGAAAAGGGAAAATGGCTGCTGAACGAACTGGGATTTGATCATTTCATCAACTACAAAACAGCTGATTTGGACAAAGCTCTTTCCGAGGTAGCTCCTAAAGGAATCGACTGCTATTTTGATAACGTAAGTATTTAATGAACCAAGGTTAAAATTAATTGATTGAAAAGAATTTTTTATTTTATTTGTTATTTATTTGTCTATATTATTTAGATATACGGTCTATCCCTAAATGATGAAATAAAATTCATATATTTTTTTTCTAGTTGTGATTAAAAAAACCGCTGAAACAGGTCAATTAGTATACAGGGTATTTGTAGTGGAGAGATACAGTAAAATACACCTGTCTGACAATTATTGTCTAATTGACAGACAGATAACGATCTGCTTTTCTGCAGATACCATTACAGCGACCTCTATTGTCTTTGAGGAAGACAATCCTACTTATTATGTCAATTAGACAATAATTGTCAGACAGGTAGTAGCAAAGACCGAAAGAGGGCACTCCGGTGTATTTCACTGTATCTCGCCACTACAAACATTCACTATGCCCCTTAGGCAATCACGTCGCCAGATCATTCATGGTAATCTGATGAGATCATAACAAGATCGAAACTGGTCATTGTCTGGTATTTGGTCTTGATGAAGGATGTGGCGACATCCATATAGATGTTGATGTAATGCAACGCCGGTCGGGGCATATTTCCGGTGGAGTAGTTGTTTTCGGCATCTCCAAATAAATAAAATAGTATACAGGGTATCCCACCTAAGATTCATTGTTTCATAGCTCTCTTATCTAACATTTTAGAAAAAATGTTAAAAGTTTACCGAATTATGTAAGTTATCTTCAGAAAATGTGTTTCATTACACTGGGCGTGTAATCACATTTACACGTTTAGTTTAGCCTGGGCGCTATGCAACTTTGATTTTTTAAATGGAACACAATGTATTTCATTATATGTTGTGTATTATGATTCAATTTGCACCGTATGAAACTCCAGTTGTTTCGAATTAACCTTGGTTAAAGTTAATGATTCAGATTATGAAGGTTTAATGACAGATTAACAATGAAATCACAACTACTGGTATAAATAAAGAAATAAACATTTATTTTAAAGGGTTTATATTTTAAAATACTGTCGACCTGCAACAGCTTATAATGTTAAGTGTGTTGCGGTATCTTTTTATAAATGCGACACAGTAAGGACACATACCAATATCAAAAATTTATTTATTTTTATTTCAAAGATACCGAAAAGTGTGATAGAGGTATTTTCTCTTTTTTAATAATTAATTTGACTGTCAGTTAGTTAACACATACTGATGATACTTGTCTTGTCATCGTTTATTTTGTAGATGAAGAATATTTTATAGTAGAAATTTGTCTTTAAAATAAATTTTTGGAAATACCCATTTCCTTTATTGTAAAAAACACATATTATAACATAACAATTAGACACTATACAATACATATTATTTAGACTCCAACAGTGGCATATACATGCCAAGAACATTATCAGAGCTTTAAAACCAATATTTTTCACCCAAATTAGTTATCTGTCTACACTCAAGTAGGTAATTACTAAAGAAAAATTTTCTGTTTTTAGGTAGGCGGTGACACCACCGGCATTATTCTCAACCACATGAATAAATTTGGCCGTATATCTATTTGTGGTTCTGTTTCCGTATACAACGAAAAGGATAAAAGAGGTTAGTTGACTTACAAGTTCTCCAGCAATCTTGAACTCACATATTTATATAATGTATATTTCAATAATTGTATTTAAAACTTGAATTTTATTTTTAATTCACTTGATACCTACCTATACATATTTGTTGAATGTGGTATTACAATGTTAATTATAACATTTGTATAACAATAGAAAATATGCATCAACTGGGAACGCCGAGCGGTGTGTATTGCCTATTGCATTTTTGGATTGCCTGGAATATTTTAGGACCACTTTTTAACAAATCTCGTACAATGTCCCCGTTTTCGATGTCTTTATATTTTTTTAAGTATATGCAGAATTTTAGTTAATAATTATAATTAATGACTTTTATCCAAGTAGACATACAAGTTAGTGGTATTTGTTTTGTTTGCAGGAATGAATAGATTTCTAGCGTATATTGACTAATTTAGGTCAAAATTCACTTTTTTTAAATATAAAACTTCCTGTATATTTTTATTGTTTTTCATCTTTAGTAAATTTAAGGTAGACTTAATATAAAATACTCTACCGGGTGGAGCAATAAAGTGGCTCCCCCTGTACAACTTTTATTTTGCAAGATATATCAACTAAATTTGGGGAGTGATTAGTAGAACAAATTATTTAAGAATAAAAGCGATTCAACCAGTTCCGGTTTCACCGGAAGTAACCCCAACTTTTACGTTACCTACCACCGTCACCACAATCAAAGTTAAAAAAAACACCATGTATTTCTTTACATTGGAATCAGCGTAATTTTTTGCATCTAATAGTATCATTATTTTCTTATATATATATTCTGATGATTTTTAGTATGGTAAGAAGCCATTTTCATTAGTCATATCCACTCTAGATAAAGATATAAAAAATTGAAAATTTTGACATTCAATTGTCAAAGGTAGAAAATAATTGTGAGTAGATGCAAAAATCACGCTGAACTAAATATGTGAAAATATATAGGGTGATCCAATTAACTTCCAAAAATTGAGATCACTTGGAACTGTCTATTGTCAAAGTCCAAACACCTAGTTCTTTGTGTTTTAATTATTATGCAAATGAAGATTTATTAAATTTGCTTTTTAATTATATTCAGAATTCCCAAATTCCCAAATAAATAACCAATATCATACACACTACTACAGAGTTAATCAAAAATGAATTTTATAGTGAAAAGCCATTCTTGGGGATAGTATTAAGTTAAAACTCCATAAGTTTTGTGGCAATAAAAAAGCAAATTTGCAAATTTGCAATATCATGATCCCTAGGCTTGATATATTTTATTGGCTTCATAATTGGTCAGTTCATTGATTACATTACCATTCCTGATCATTAACTTCTATACTTCGAGAATATAATGTTTCAATTCGTTTTTTTCAGTACATCTAGAGCTATTTCGCTTAACATCTATGCAGATAAAAATAGAAGGTTTCGTATGTCACAGATGGCTTGATAGATTCACGGAAGGCAGCCAGCAGAACCTAAAATGGCTGCAAGAAGGAAAACTTAAATATAGAGAAACTGTTACTGATGGTTTTGAGAATATGTTCACAGCTTTTGTTGAAATGTTGCAGGGGAAAAACTTCGGGAAAGCTATTGTTAAAGTGTAAATTAGTTATTAATTATATTTATATTTATTATATATACAACATTTTTTGTACGAGTTACAAACAATATTTTTTCTAATGCAAAAAACAAAACTTTATTGATCTATATTTAGTGAAAAAACTAATTTATTGAACTCGACGTGTTGTCCAACTCGGTCTGACGTCACGTGCAATAAAAACAAACATGCATAAACAACTATTATGTTTCGTTATTTTGTCATTTTACATATTTCCAAATAAATTATTTCTATTGGTTTTTACCGAAACTCTGCAAAACAACGTTAGAAATATTATTGTTAAGATATTATAATATATTACCTATTCTTTTTAAATATATTTCTTTTTCTATTAAACTGTTTTATTTACTTTTCCGTTAATTATTTAGTGCAGTATTCTTGAAGAGGATTAGAACATTTGATGTGAAGGTAACACTGACGTAGTTTTCCACATATCACCAAAACACTATACTGCACTCGACACGCGTTTCGCCAACAAGTTGATAAATAAAACTAAACTACGGTTCAGTGAACCGTCGTGACGGATCAGTGAACCGTGATTTACTAACCAATAAAGCGGGCTGTATGGGGTTGGCCTTCTGTTACTATTCATACTATTTTTACCCTTTGCAATTTCCAAACTCTCAAATGCATCCAGCTGTCTATGGCGAGTTTCAATTTTCTATTCATCGCCTGTTAAGCTTGTCCCTAAATAAGGAGAGGTTTGATATTCTTTAAGTTTAATTGATAAAATAATTAGGAAACGTAAATTTAAGGAGACACCTAGAAATTCCTCGACTTTTCAAAATGAAAGAGAATATCCAATTGGTATCTATCCATACGATCCTCGTTTCATCCGTGGTTTTAGTAAGGTTTTCAAAGATATAGAAACAGAGATACAACTACAAATTAATGGTCAGCCTTTAAATTCTATAAATGTTGTAAGGAACCAGGGCCTTCTACTTGATTCAAAATTAAGGTTTCGCGAACATGTCATAGCTCTGATCCAAAAATACTATATTGCTTTGAGACCTTTATATTCAAATATAAACATTATTAATTTTAAGTTGAGAAAAAAACTTGTCGAGTCGTTGGTGTTACCTATTCTAAATTATTGTAGTATCGTATATTATTGTATTGTATTGTATTGTATATCGTATACCCTTGTCTGGACAAATTCACTCAGTATCGACTTCAGATGATGCAAAACAGCTGTTGCAGGTTCATATTTCGTTTGAAAAATACGATAGAATTTCGAATAAAATTAAAGAGTTGGGCTGGTTGAATGTTAAAAATACGTTTAAGCTTCATTTCATTGTCTTCCTTAACAAGTTGAGGCATACATCTTCCCCACCATATTTACGTGAGAAACTTATACATCGGGGTGAAATTCTCAATAGATAAGAGACCCAACTAAACTTTCTCTGCCAAAATTTTGTTCAGCCATGTTTACTAGATCTTTCACTTATAATCCTTGTATTATAGTATATAATGAAATTAATAATAAATTTAGAATAGATTCAGTTACTGGCTTTCGTAAAAAGGTCAAGTCCTTTCTTTTTCAACACAATGACCCGTCACCACTTAAAATATTTGAATGATATTGTTTTGTGATGTGTTCTGTATATTTATAAATATGTGTAGGCATGTTAATGTCATTGCAAGTCTTTATATGCGTGCTATTATTGTCATCAGGAGGGTCGGACCCTGGATGGATAGGAAATTCGGGGAAGTGGATTTCTACTTGACCCAGTTCCTTAGTGGGCACGGTTACTTCCGACATTATTTGTGGAAAATGAGCAAGGTCAGGACACCGGAGTGCAAATACTGCGGACATGAAAGGGACGACGCAGAGCATACGTTTTTCGTATGCAGTCGATGGATCGACGAAAGAAGGCTCCTGGAGACGCTGATCGGTCAAATGACTCCGCGGAACATCGTCGAGTTGATGCTTGACAACGAGAACTGGTGGAACAGAGTGGCTGCCTACGTGCAGAGGCTGCTACGAACAAAGAGGGATGATGGCTGCTTGACAGACTGAAAAGGAAAGAAAGAACAGAGAGGCAATGCAAGCCAGAACGGTAGAGCTACTAAGAGCAAGAAACAAGACTCAGGCTGAAGTAATGCGAAAGCGGTCCCGGCCTGATGTTCTGCGTGGGAAAGGGAGGTGGTTTTTTAGTGAGGTCGCTGGCTTCCCGGCGGGCACATCTGTGAGTGAGCCCGCTGCGATTCTGGTAATCCCACACTATCCGGCATTGCGGACCCTGCTGGATGCCTTTTTTGAAGGTTTTTCCACCGCCCTCTTAAAAAAAAAAAAAATTATTGTCATCACTATTTCAATTATATTATGTTTACTCTATTGCTGTGTATATCTGTATTTATATTGTTTTATATTTCCGTCTTTTAGCAAAGTTTTTTGTTTGTTTGTTGTTTTTAACTCACTTTATTTAGATATCAACTTTTCATCAGGGTTAAGTGAGTAGCTATTGCTAGACTTCGCCCTTGGCAAATAGTATTGTACTATATAATTACTATACCCTAATAAAGACATTTTATTATTATTATTATTATTATTATTATTATTTTTTTTTTTTTTTTGTGGTAGAAACTGGTCAGGGCTTGTAACGAGCTCCGACTATCGCTGCAGCCGTGCCAGAAGTCCAGGTCGTGACTGCAAGTACTCCTCCCCACCGGTCGGTAAGTAGTTGCAGGTTCCCAAATCGTGTGCCCTCAGTAGACGTAGTGACCCCAGGATGACTGATTTCTGCATCCGACTTACTAGGATCTCGGTAGAGTTTCTGCAAGCCGGAATGGTCTTCAGTTCAGATAGCAGCGTTGTGCGAACTCCTCCTAAAACACCGATAATGAGGACTACCAGCATGACTTTGTGGCCAGGGTATAGCGTGCGAAGCTCGAACAGGAGATCTTGGTATTTGGTCCGCTTTTCCTCCTCCTTCAGGACTATGTTTGGTTCCGCCGGAGCGGAAAACTCGATGACGTACATAGTCCTGGTTTGTTTGTCGAGGAGGACAATGTCAGGCTTATTAGCGTGTATAAGCCTGACGGTCGGGAACTGGTAGTTCCAGAAAATCTGGCACATGTCGTTCCCGACGACGGACTCTATATCTCCTGGCAAGTAAGGCGACACTGGCTGTTGGTCTATCTGATACGAGTGCCTAAGGTGGTAGTATAGCACTCGTAAAGCCGCATTGTGGCGATGGATGTACGCCGAAGTGGCTTTTGCCGGGCACGCTGACAACAAATGCATCAATGTCTCCGGCGCCCCACGGCAGGCCCTGCAGTTGACATCAGGGACCTGTACACCCATCACGCGGCTACGATAGACCAATGTGTTTATAACGCCATCTTGACAGGCCGCAATAAATCCCTCAGTCTCCGAAGTGAGCCCGGCTGACCTTAGATAGTAGAAGGTCAGCCTTGTCGACAGACCGCGGTCCTCGATGTGTCGGTAGAAAACACCGTGGACCCGCCTGTCGACGTGCCGCCGAAACAGTTTCTCCTGTTCGGCGATTTTAAGTTGGGCTCCTAGGCGGTGTGGCTGCAACTCAGTTAGCAACTCGGGGTTGCCACCTCGTCCGCCTCTCCGCCTAACCTCAAACTGGAGACCGAGTTCATCTGCGGCTCTTTGTGCCGCCTTCAGTAGAAATGCCCCCGCTCCTGTAATTTCGTGATCTCTCACGAGGCAAAGGAGGGGGTCCGAGCTTCTAAAGATCTTCAGTGCTACACCCAAAACCACTCTATCATGCATACACTCCAGGCTTAGGAGTCCCCTACCTCCTCGATGGCGTGAGAGGTATATACGGGGAACGGACGATCGAGGATGCAAACTTCTGTGGATGTGCATCATTTTCCGAGTATCCCTGTCGAGTTGGCGCAGCTATTATTTATTATTATTATTATTATTACTATTATTATTATTATTATTATTATTATTATTATTATTATTATTATTATTATTATTATTGTATATACGTATGTCAGTGGTTTATTCATCGGGAGATAGACTACAACAACTTTTAGACAAGTTGGGGATTTACGAAACTGAAACTTATGTAAGAGAGGGTACGACATATTATTGGAAATCTGATTAGTCAGATGGACAGACAAACACATACCTACTTGTATGTTAACCTCCAACATTATCTTGTAGATATAGAACCTTCAAAATGTCAACAATCATACTTTAACAGTCTAAACTGATGTTGAACATACGTTCAACATCAGGAACGTATTCTCCCATATTAGCTTGTTCGAATAGATGGTTGCCAACAACCCATCTTTCTGAGGGGAGTTTATAATGGGTCAACAATTTTAGTTGTGGTGAACGTGAACTCGCTGCCTCGAAATTCAAAGACTAATATAAGTTTTGTTCTAACAAGAATCCCAAACCATCCGTGACTGTCGGGAGCATGCACATTGCAATTTTTCCGTTCCATCGAAGTCAAAAGGAAATCAGTGATTGGTTCCTGACTGACAGTACACTGTTCTATCATAGCTTGTGATAGGTTTGTGGACAATCAGAAACGTTTGCGGAATTATTAGGAACTCTCGATTAGAATCATGCGGCAGGACTTCGCGCGAGTTTCGCGTGCCCGAGTCGGCACGAAGGACGAAGCAAAAGCGTGACTGGAGATCTCGACTTCAGCGAAATCCTCGCCTGAAAGAGATTACTAATTATTTTACATTTATATGTCTTCGTAATGGCTTTTAAAAAGTTTATAGCACATTTTCAATACTCTTAAAATGTAAGTAATGTAAGGCTTGACAATTAATCATCCGCTTCATTCAATCTAGAATGTTATCAGTCTACTCTAACATCTCTAAGGTATACATCTTTCTCACAATCGGCTAAAATCTACTTGGAATTGTGACTAACTAATTAATATGGATTGTGATTAAAAATAAGGAATTCTCGGTTCAGTCACTTGGACAATATTCCTCTGTTTTTTAAATCAGAGATATATTCAATATTGCACAATCTATTAAAATAGGCGCATTAATACACTGACCATCAAGCAAGTATCCTAGAGTACACTTTGAAATTCAAATTGATAAGGGAATACCGAAAACACCAAGAGTTTTACCGTCATGATAGTGTAATCTTATTTTATCTTCTGGAACCCAAAAGGCTGATAGACTAGCAATAAATGGATAATCATATCCATCAATTTATTCAGAACGTACCCAGACAATTCCTGAAACCATAGTCATATAAGAGAATTTATTCCGTATAAAGAATATTAGGATAACATAACCAGGAATCAACGTGGGAAATATTTTTTTGAGGACCTTCTCGAAAAGACTGAAGAATTAGATGCTCTTAGGGAAGCTAATATCAATATTCGAAGGAAAGATCAAGTAATTATGTCTCCTCTAATTCATACGCTAGCTCTTTTTGAAGAATCGTTTACTTCTAATATTTATAAATGTCTAATAATATTCCCTCACATATAAAATTATGTCCTGTTCATGTATTTAAGAGAAAAATGTTTATTCTTTTATTTCAGTCTCAATCTTAGTAAGTACTATGTATTTTCCTTATTACAATAGAGATTTATTGGGTGTATATTCTTACTTTGCTATATTATTAGGTATTGGTGCTTTATTTAAGGTATTGTACTTTACTTATGATATTTCGATTTTCCCCTGGCATCCAGATTTACAAGTTAGGACTAAATTACACTGCTAACAATGTAAATGTAAATAAAGTATTCTCTAAAATGATTAATTAAATTACTTATTTATAGGAAATTATTAAAATTATTACCACAAAATCGTCTTACTCTCTATATTTAGTATTAAATTATATTTTCCATGGTTGAGTGGTAAATCAGGGGAGGGCACTGTGCCTTACATCTGAACTCCGCCATGTAATTTGCATGAATTGAATCCTGTTATGTAATTATATGTAAGAGTGTAATGTTGGAAATAAAGGTATTATTATTATTATTAATATTATTATTATTATACTGTATTATCTACTGTATTAAGATTTTGCTTATATTAAAGATTGGTTTGATTACAAAATATTAACAATAAATTTTGAGAAAACATATTTTATACCTATACCTACATATTTTGTACCTATTTTATACCTATGTATTTTTTCTCATGTCAAAAAGCAAATCTTCCATCTTTTGAAGACATACAAATTATAAGTCAAGGAAATCATTATACTATTGCATCAAAAAAAAGTATTAAATATTTGGGAGTAGTAATAGATTCTCATTTAAAATGGGACTCTCACATCAATTATGTTATACGGAAATTGCAGTGTTTACTGTATAGATTCAAATATTTAAAAAATGTTTTAAAATTACAGCAACTAATGGTAATTTATTATGCGCTAGTTGAATCTCACTTGAGATATGGAATATTGGCATGGGGGTCATCTTTGAAAACCCATATTTATTCTCTGGAAGTTCTGCAAAAGAGATTTCTCAAGTTAATACTTGATAAGGATGTTCGATACTCCACTGACTTATTGTTTTCCGAAGCTTCAGTATTTGATTTAAGGCAGTTGTATTATTATTGTGTAAATGCGAGACACCATCTTTTTAAACACCACTCCTCACTACCTTCACACTATTATAACACACGTCAAAGAAGTAACTATATAGTGCCTCGTGTCACAAAATCAATTGGACAAAGGTCTTTTGCTTTTCTAGCACCAAAGTTGTACACTACAGTTCCTAAAAATGTACAAAATATAGGGAGACTATCTCTGTTTAAAAAAAGATTGAAGGATTTTATTCTATCTACCCCAAGATCTATAATAAGTAATTACGTAGAACTGAATTAATACGAGATCAGATGTATGGATGCATGTGTATGTTATTTTTTGATCATCACATATACAAGGACTATAAAATGTATAGTGTTTATATTATTATTTTATGTATGTGTATTTGTGATATGTGGAAATGCACATAATTTTATATTAAATTGTATATCTTAAATGTTTTTCAAAACAAGTGTTTTACACTTATTGAATACCATTTTATTTACTTGTATTTATTTATATTTTTAATTATTGTAAAGTTTACTTACCTGTAAATAAATATTATTATTATTATTATTATTATTATTTTTTTTTTTTTTAAAGAGGGCGGTGGAAAAACCTTCAAAAAAGGCATCCAGCAGGGTCCGCACTGCCGGATAGTGTGGGATTACCAGAATCGCAGCGGGCTCACTCACAGATGTGCCCGCCGGGAAGCCAGCGACCTCACTAAAAAACCACCTCCCTTTCCCACGCAGAACATCAGGCCGGGACCGCTTTCGCATTACTTCAGCCTGAGTCTTGTTTCTTGCTCTTAGTAGCTCTACCGTTCTGGCTTGCATTGCCTCTCTGTTCTTTCTTTGCTTTTCAGTCTGTCAAGCAGCCATCATCCCTCTTTGTTCGTAGCAGCCTCTGCACGTAGGCAGCCACTGTGTTCCACCAGTTCTCGTTGTCAAGCATCAACTCGACGATGTTCCGCGGAGTCATTTGACCGATCAGCGTCTCCAGGAGCCTTCTTTCGTCGATCCATCGACTGCATACGAAAAACGTATGCTCTGCGTCGTCCCTTTCATGTCCGCAGTATTTGCACTCCGGTGTCCTGACCTTGCTCATTTTCCACAAATAATGTCGGAAGTAACCGTGCCCACTAAGGAACTGGGTCAAGTAGAAATCCACTTCCCCGAATTTCCTATCCATCCAGGGTCCGACCCTCCTGATGAGCTGGTGCGTCCACCTACCTCTTGAATCGATCGTCCATCTTTCCTGCCATTCCGTCAGGGTTCGAGATCTCTCTTCTTCTACTGCCCGTTCTCTGCCCACTTCCACGCTGGCGTCGTAGATTCGCTTCCGTTCGATAGCGAGCAGGTCGATGGGTGGCACGCCCGCTATCACCAGTATTGCGGCCTCGGAGACTGTACGATAAGAGCACGCGATCCGTAGTGCTCCCCTTCGCTGCACGGTGCTCATACGCTTTCTGTATTTCTTCACTCTCATAGCGTCGGCCCAGATCTCTGCCCCGTAGAGCAAGATCGAATGCGTGGTGGCCATCAACAGTCTACGCTGGCTTGGCCTCGGGCCGCCCACGTTCGCCATGAGTCCGCTCAGTGCAGCGGTTTTCGTCACGGCTAGGTCGGCCGAGCTCTGTATGTGTGGCCAGTAGGTGAGCTTCGTATCCAAGATCACTCCTAGATACTTCGCCGATACCTTTGTCTGGACCCGTTCTGTACCGATTACCATGGGTACGATCTTGGGGATTCTCTTCCTCGTGAGCAACACGATCTCGGTCTTTGCCAGGGCCAGTTGCAGTCCATGTTGGCTCATCCAGTTGTTGACTCGCCTCATTACTTGGTCGAGTTTCAGTTGCGCCATTTCGGTGTTTCGGGAAACAATAACCGCTGCAACGTCGTCCGCGTACCCGACGAGGAAAGCGTCTCGGGGCATGTCCGCTCGGAGCAGGCCGTCGTACAGGGCGTTCCAGAGGTCCGGTCCCAGTATCGAGCCTTGTGCCACTCCAGCCGTGATTTCTCTTGTCTTCGTTCCTTCGGTCGTTTCGTATTTTATTGTACGGTCTCTCAGGTAGTCCCTGAATATGCGAAGGAGATAAGTCGGAATGCCGAATGTATCCCGCAGCGCTTCAAGAATATCTATCCATCTCGCCGAATTGAAGGCGTTTTTCACGTCCAGGGTGACAAGAACCACTATCGGCCGGGCCGGGTGGCTCGCCGTCTGAGTCTCACGCACCATCTCCACGACTTCTCGTATGGCGCCGATTGTGGAGCGGCGCTGTCTAAAGCCGTACTGTCTGTCGGAGAAATCTCCCGCCGTTCGGATGGCATCCAGCAGTCGGGGCCTCAGCAACAGTTCCAGTGTCTTGCCGCCCGTATCCAGCAGACTCAGGGGTCTGAGCGACGACGGCGAATTCGGGTCACCTTTTCCTTTACTGATAAGTACCAGTCTTGCTTGCTTCCAGCGAGCACTAAAAACCCCTTCTTCGATGCAAGCGTTCATCATTTCCAACACTATATTCGGTGTCGTGTGTGCTACGATCTTAAGGATCTCTGCTGGTATGCCGTCCGGTCCAGGGGCCTTTCCGCTTTTTAGGGCGGCGATGGCTGTCATCAACTCCTCCATGCTGAAGACAGGAACTTCGTCGATCTCCTCTTCGCCATTTTCCTTATTCCTCAGAGGGTGTCTTGGGAAGAGTTCGTCGACTATACCGTCCATCGTTTCTGCTGGCAAAGCTCCGACCGGTCCTAGAGACTTCAGTTTTTTGGTTACGATCTTGTAGCCCAGTCCCCATGGGTCTCTGTCCACCTCGTCACAAAGTTTCCTCCAGCACTGTCGCTTGCTGTTCTTAATCGAGTTGCGGAGATTTTTCCTTGCCGTTTTATATTCATTTGTACGGGCCTCAGCTTCTACGACGTTACGCTCCCGTTGTGCCCTTCTTCTGAGTCTCAGACATGTTCTTCTCAGTTCGGCTATCTCTTCCGTCCACCAGTACACCGATTTTCTGCTGCCTCGCTGTCTTTTCGCTGGCATAGAGGCATCACAGGCGCTCTTGATTAAGCTCATGGTGGAATCCACGAGGGCTTCCGCCCTCTGTCTTCCGCTTAGTCCCCTGGGAAGCTCCGAGGAGGGATCCAAAGCGTTTTGTAGAAACTCCACCAGTCTCGTCCTGTCCAACCTTGCTAAATTCCAGCGGTGTGGTCTTTCGGCGTTATTTCTCGCAGTTTCCCTGCTTCCTCTGATGTCGAAGGTTATGTATTGGTGATCGCTTCCAGTATAGTCTTCGATCACCCGCCACCCTTCCACCCGAGGTGCCACTCCAGTCGATGCCAGTGTGACGTCTGGGATGGAGTTGCCAAACCCCGGTCGCCTGTAGGTCGGTGTTGTGCCCCTGTTTAGTACTTCCAGGTCGAGTCTGGCCGCCATTTCCAGCAGCAACCGGCCTCTTGCGTTTGTCTGTGGCATGCCCCACTCCAGTGCTCTGGCGTTGAAGTCTCCGGCGACCACCAATTCGCCTGTGACCGTCCTCAGAGCGTCTTCGATGGACTCTAGCTTTTCTCGGTACTCTAGAGCTGTGGTGTTAGGCGAAAGGTAGACACTTACATAAGTAATGTTGCCTGTTCTCACCCACGCGTAATCCTCCCCGGCGCCATGTGCCTCTGTTCGCAATTTCTGGGTATTTGCTACCCACATTGCTGCTGTGTTCGTAGTGCTAGTGAACCACGTTGGGCTGTCTATGTTTCGGTACTGCTCGCTGATGATTAGTACGTCTGCCTCCAGCTCGACCACGAGTTGGAACAGGAGGTCTTGAGCAGCACTGCACCGTTTCAGATTGCACTGAAGGATGCGGATCATCGGGCGGCGTTCTTTTTCTTTTTCAGCTCGAGGGCATGTCGAAATACTTCACATGCGCCTGAGCCCGGAACGTGCTCGGTTTCTTTAGCCGGCTTTTTCCTCTCTTCGCAGAGGACGCACCTGGGGTTGCTGGTGCATTTCGCCGCTTTGTGGTCATTTTTGCCACATTTCCAGCATAGCGTGCTCCTATCGGGTCCCTGACAGTTCCGCTTCACGTGACCGTAGCCCAGACATCGGTAGCAACGTGGGACCGATACTCTCAGCCTAAGCCTGCAATTAATCCAGCCGATTTTTATTCGTTCCTTCTTAAGAAGGACGGCTGCCCCTGTCTCGTCCGTCTCGACGATAGCCATTTTTTGTTCCCGCTTATTGGGCTGGGTAACAAATACTTTAGGCTCTCCAGCCTCTCCCGTTTCCCGTTTAAGGGCCTCTTCGACTTCCTCTTTGGTTGTGAGGCAGTCTAGATCCCGTATCTCCAGCGTGACTCTGGTTGTCAAGTCTCGCACCACACACGTCTGTCCCAGCGCGTCCTGGATCGCACTGCGGAGTGATGCGCCATCCTTCGTGGTGTTACCGAGTCGCAGGAGGACGCCGCCGTCCTGCGTTCGCGGAACTGCCTTTATGTCGGCGTCTTTTTCTTCCGGCCTGATGGTCTGTCGGAGCTTCCCCAGAACCTCCGCGTAGGTTTTTCCGTCCCCAGGTTTAATGAGGATAGCATTGCCTCGCGCTTTAGGCGCCCGCTGCTTCTTGCTGGGCTGCCGCCTGGTAGTTCTTGATGAGGAGGAGGTCCCCTCTCCTGGCCTATGCGGATCAGTTTTGGAGCCGCCCTCGCTACCTCTCGATTTTTGAGATCGTCTGACCATGATCCACTCCCCTTCTTCGTTCCCCTGTTTCTTCTTTTTTAGGGGTGTCGAGTTCGGGCTGTCATTCTCAATACATGTCGGGTCCTCTCTTTCCCTCTTTTTGTTTGACCCAGGGCCTAACTTTTTTGCCTGCATCGGGGCAGTCGCCCGCACTGAAGCTGGCGGTGGCGTCTGCGCAGGGGCGCATCTCACGGGCTTACCTCTCGCGTGAACGAAGAGCATGCCGCTGATCTCCGCTGAGACCATGCACACTTCTCGCACCGAATCCAGCGATGCCTCTAACTTGTTCAGGCCATCCTTGATTTCCAGGCTAACGTTCTTCTGCCTGCCTACTGCCCTCTGCATGACGGCAAGGGTCTCCTCCATGTGCTCTAGCTGCTGCTTCAGCCTTTCCTTCTCTTCCGCAGCCTGCTGTTGGAGCTGGTCAAGAGTCAGGTTTGCCATGGACACTCTCCGTCTTCTGCCCATCTCAGCGGCAGCTGGTGTTCTCGGTGTCGGAAGCCCTGGTTTCGTTAGGATCCCCGAGAGTTCTCCTTTTCTTTGCGCCAAGGGGGTACCAGATGGTCGCTCCTGCAAGGTCGCCTTCCCTTTGGTGGGAGGAGTCGCCGCGAGCCTCGATTTCTTTGCGAAGGGATTTATTCCTGTCCCACCTTCGCATCCATTAGTCAAGTCCGTTTCCATTGCCTGTTCGTCAGTAGTTGTATCCTGTCCTGTGCTTAAACTTTTGTTATTTTCCATAGTATTCCCACGAGTTGGGACCATTCTTGTCGTCACCCCCCGGCAGTGGGCCCTTACCGAGGAGAAGGCTTTGATACTGTGAGGTGCGCCAGGTGCCCCACAGGTTGTAACGACTTCGCTGTCGGGTTTTATAGAGTTTTCCTTCTCCCATGCCAGCCAGTTAAGGCAAGCACCCCGGTCCCGGATCCCACCCAACGTACCACAGCTACGCCCTGCTGTGGTGGTTGAAGGGCGGTCCAGGTTTTACGGTATGTAGGTGATGACTGGCGCTCAGTCATCCCCAGCTCGGACTGCCCCGGGTTCGCCAATTCCCGTAACCACCCATCTCTGAGTGGCCCCTGAGGCTTATTTTTATTATTATTATTATTATTATTATTATTATTATTATTATTATTATTATTATTATTATTATTATTATTATTATTATTATTATTATTATTATTATTATTATTATTATTATTATTATTATTATTATTATTTAACAAACTACAAAGTTAAAATCAAAGATTCAGAAAATAATTGACGGACCATTCATTTTTGTATGACATATTAACAGAGTAATTTCAGTTAGTAACACCAAGATAAGTTTTATCAATTCTAGGAACAACAAACAACTTTAATATATAACTTCCCAAATTATTTACAAAATTGAAATTTACACAAATTGTAAAATGGTTTAGTCACGTAAACATTTATTTTTGCTGTGTCATCTTGTTGCCGATAACATATTTATGAGACTGTTATAACTACTAATCTAATCTAGAGATTACTAATCTAATCGTTTATAGTGTGATGTGAATTTAAGTAAACTCGCACTCCAAATTTTTTCGTTTTTATCTGTTTTTCCAATTCTAATTCAACATAGATTTTATCATCTTTGTATTTCTGATTAACTAAAACTTTGGACAAAAAAAAACCGAAAAGATTTAATACATTTACGGTACTTTAACTGCTGTATAATCTGTGTTGGGTTTTGAATAATTGTATTGTCGGTATACGTGAAACAACTAATTTCGTTTAGAAAACAGCACATACTACGCCTCTTGATGTATGATACTCCGGCATAAACCACTATCATGCGTAAAGTCAATCTACACATCATGCATTCTACTTTTGCATATGCTACTTTTGTAAGACTTGTACTTTATGTAAGTCAAAGACCAAAACATCATTTATAGTAAACATCATTTTTCGTCTTTGTCTCACAGGGTAAAAGTGATAAATACGAAAATGTATAAATAAAGCATCCGGAAACAAAATGTCTGTAAAAATTGGAATTATATATTTTCCTGCTTTCCATTGAATCGCAAATTTCAATGAAATCTGAGAAGACTCCAGATTTGCTTGAGAGCGCTTGACAAAGTGCCCCTAACACTTTTTTTATGGTACCATTCTGTCTAAAATCTATTTAGGCTCCCAAGTTGACCAAGGAAATATCGAGGGCCATTTTTTACAGGTTTAATAGCTAGCCGATAATGTATTTTTTCAAGAACAAATTCGAAAGTGGATTTACGACTTTTTTACGATGGCTCTACTCGCATTTCAGAGGCGGCCACTTACATAAAAACCAATTACGAAGTTATGTAAGTGCCACAAACAATCAGCAAGCTCTTCCTTTTAATCCGTTTACACAATGCCTTTCGACTCTTAGCGGTAATTAGGGTGTATTCTTTTGTTACAATAAAAACTAACCTACATAGTAGGTAAGGCACGCAAGCAACAGATACTGATATATAAACAGTACATATACCGGCGGTTTCTTAATTTTCCCACCGATACTGGAATACATAAATAAATAAGTTTAAAATACTAGGAAAACAGAAATTGCAAAAGCAATGCCGTCATGTTACGTCTCATTTCACTGTCACTCTCTGCTAGTACCACTGTGACTACAGTTATAACTAATCACTTCACTAATCTAACTAATCACAATTGCATTATAATGATCACTATCACTGTAACTACTTTCCCCGGGAGTAGTAACAAATGGTTCGATCAAAGCATCAGTTGTGTTGAGACCCCATATACGTTACTTTTTTACTTTATGCAATTTTTAGCATATACAAAGCCTATACAGCATATACAATAAGATATTAGTTGTACATCTTATAACATACAGACAGTTTCGATCATATGAAGCTAATTTTCAGTTTCCCATGTGTAGCACTTAGGTATTCATTTACTTTGAATGACAAAAACGGCAAGGTTTATTCAAAAGATAACCAAAATCTCAAATAGTCAAAAAACATATAATACCATAATACTACCATTCCTTATAAACATCTACTTATAAACACCATTAGAAAAACCCATATTTCATCAACACCTACTTACTTGATAAAAAATCAGTGAAACAATTCGCCTCTTAATTTACATAAAAGAAAAAAATTAATAAAAAAGAAAATAAAACTATATCTAGGGACTATTCTAGGATGTTACTGTAGAGACAGGTCTTAACTATTTTTACTCCTAACTCTGCTCCTACTTAGGGACAGTAAAAACTGGACTAATTATTTTTTAGCAATTTAATAATGGGAGATATTGACTGTTTCAAATGCTACTTACAAGGCTACTAAATTTATGACGTGCAACATAAAAATCCATAAATAGCAGTCGACCAGTACTGTTTTTGATTAAAATATTTGGCATGACAATTGACAATTTGTTTGGCCGATGATATTTTTTAGTGCGACATCTATGTTTCGGTTGCCAAAGTTCACACTGACTGCATTTAATTCATCTTTTGACTGCTTCATCTACAAGAGAGTGCAAACCCGCCCTTAAGAGAATCAGTTGTTTCGCTCAGTGTGGGCACTTCTGCTGTTTTGTCTCAGAGTTTCGTTTTTTACATCAAACATAACTCCAACCTCATTCTTTTGCTCCATGCCCATGTTTCGTTCATTCATTCTTATACTTTTTATGTTAAACTTATGACTTATTTTCCAAAAAATAATGTTATTGTTATTATCCTGAAGATGAGGTATAAAGTTGAGGAACCTGGCAAATGATTATTTTTATCAACATTTATTACACAGGAAAACATTATAATAAGTAAATACTGAAATGTCATGTGTCATGCAATAATTATCAACGAAAACAATCATAAAGTTAGGTATACCAGTGCAGGTCTACATTAATATATACATACATATTTGAGGACGTAATAAATAATAAATTAACTGTTATTATTATTACACCAAACTAACTTTTTTCTTATTTTCTTCTCTTACCCTTAATTCAAATTTCAATTTTTGTCATAAGCTTCTAAGCTAGGATCCATTCATATAAATAACAAAAAACCGTTAAGTGGATTGTAAAAAAAATATTCCATGTTCGAAAGTTGGTGTATTCAAGACTACAACATGGTCTATAATAATAGGCGGCACAGCACCCTTTAGTTCTCATAGCGAATAGGTAAAATATATTTTTTACGGCTAACTGTAACGTTAAAAAGGCTGGCACTGGGACATTTTAGTGGAAGTCAACTAGTGGATTCCAGTAAAGTTGACCTGAAACGTCCAAATGTGATCAAAAAGTTGCCCTCAACTTGCCACTGGAAATTAAAGTTTGATCCTTAGGCAAATTTTAGTATCCGGTTGAAAGCCACTTAACGAATGGAAGGAACAAATGTCCCACTGAGTGCTGTGTTTTTACTGTATCTGCCACTTTTTGAGACGTTGGGTTTCCGTTTTTTTGGAAAAGAGCATTTTTAAATCAATTATAAAAATATTGTTTCAATATTCTTTTTGTCCTTTTAGTTTTATCACATTTTAACGAGAACTTTACAATGGTACTTTGAAAAGAGCAATCATGTCTAAATGGACAAGTGAACATATCTCTATTCTCTGATTTTTCTCTTCTCCTTTCTTCTTCGGTTCTTTTAAAAAAAACCCTTTAAAATAGAAATAACGCAACTAACAGCAGCAACAACAAACTCCCGATTCGCCATTTTAACTGTCAACTTACTCTTCAAACTTGAATCAATAAATAAACCACCTAGTGTAATCAACAACTGACCTGACAACTTTAGAAGTATCCATTAGTTGCCTCCTCTAAAATGTCCCAGGAAGACCCAGCCTGAAGTTTCATGAAACGCCACTGCATGGCTATCGAATAAACTTGACCTTGCGTATAATTCACGCCTATATAAAACTAAACTCCCACCTGACTGTGCATTCGTTCCACGTTTCACTTGTTTCAATTTTACTTTCACGATGGTGAAGTCGAAAGCCTTTATTTTTCAAAAACAGTTCGATGGTTTGCCAAAAGAAGGTGATCTCAAACTGGTAGAGCAAGATCTGCCAAGGATAAAGGATGGAGGTTAGTACTTTAATAATTAATTACGAATATGCACAGTGTTATATCTGAATAGTTTAAAAATAAATGTAAACAGATTTGAATTCAATGGTGTGGACGCATTATTTACTAGCAATTTGCAAAGCGTTACTGAACATAGGTGATGGTATAATCTAAATTTATTTATTTAGGTGCGGATGAACGCTGAAAAGTGTATCTAATATACAGGAAATAAAATATATTTATTTCATTGCTCCTCAATCTTTTTGCTTGTCATGTAGTAAGACTAATAAGAAGTAAAATATAAAACACAATCCTTGTTTTCGTTTTGTCCTGCAGCGATACAATTTTGTCGGAAGTCTTCGGAAGTTCCCGTGTCATTTACGGATTGCAATCACTAAACCACCAATAATGATAAATTATTTTTTAAATTATTTATTTCTATTGCTTGCTTTAATTGGTTGCTTATACTTACATTTTATATTCTCTATCTTCAGAACGAAAGGAAAACGGGTTATAGTTCAAATAACCATGTAATTATATACTATTTTTACGACTACATTTAGCCACACTGTTCTACATTTAGGCATTTATATTAATGATAAATTAGGTTAGGTGAATCCTTTGTGTAAAATTTGCATTGGGGTAGGATGGAAAATTAGTCAATAAAGCATTTTTACTATCGAATCTATCGAATTTAATCTTGAATCTAATCTATCGAATCTAACATTGTCACGATGACTATCCAATACCATTTTATCTTAGTAGCTGCCATTAATAACTTATTTGTTCATAATCTTAAGACTTAATAATTATTCTTTTTAGAATTTTTGGCGGAGGCTATCTATCTTAGCGTGGATCCATATATGAGGGCTTACGCCCCAACATTACCTTTAGGTATTGTTTATATAGGCTCCCAAGTTGCAAAGTAAGAAATAATATACCTACTTAGACGCAGAAAATCAACAACCAATTATTTTCAGGATATTGGAGAGCAAGAACTCCAAATATCCAGTTGGCAGACATGTAGTGGGCTATTTCGGGTGGAGGAGTCATACAATATCTAACGGGGAAGCATCCGAACGTTATCCAGCTCCTTATCTTACACCAGAGTTGGGAGACATTCCTTTGTCATATTTTCTTGGTGTACTGGGAATGCCTGGGTAAGTTGTTATGAACGCAGAATTTTTTATTCGTTTTACATCAAAATTGTTATTAAATTCTCCAAAATAAATTATTTCAATTATCCAAAGAGTCCATACACCATATCAGAAAATGTAGGATTAGACAATACAACCTTTTGAGAAATGAGACTATTTTGAGGTAACAAATTAATGACGGCTGTCATTTCTCTTCAGAAAATCTTAACTTACAACTACGGACTGAATCGTAGAATCTACCTTACCGTTGTTTATTTTCTTTTTGTTGGCTTGAAAGGGGTTGGAATCTTTGGTGTGAAAATGACACTGACACAGTTTTCCACATAACACCAAAACAATATACGCAGCACTCAAAGTATAGTGTTTTGGTGTAATGTGGAAAACTACGTCAATGTTTTGTTTTTGTTGCACAGAAATACCGCGTATTTCGGTTTTTTGGAAATCTGTCAGCCGAAAAAGGGAGAAACCGTCGTTGTATCAGGAGCAGCCGGAGCAGTGGGAAGCGTTGTAGGTCAAATTGCTAAGATCAAAGGATGCACAGTGATAGGAATTGCAGGATCAGAAGAAAAGGGAAAATGGCTGCTGAACGAACTGGGATTTGATCATTTCATCAACTATAAAACAGCTGATTTGGACAAAGCTCTTTCCGAGGTAGCTCCTAAAGGAATCGACTGCTATTTTGATAACGTAAGTATTTAATGAACCAAGGAATAATCTCCTATACGAAAACATTAATGAACATTCTTACAAACCAGTGAAACTGTCAAATTTTATATAGAATGTCAAATATTTTTGAAACGGCTGGGTTTAGGTATAGGATATGCTACATGTTTTTAATTCAGAATTGCAAGTTGTTCCTGAAAATGCAAAAAAATACACTGTGTTCCATTGAGAAAACCAAAAGTGCATAGGGCCCAGGCTAAACTAAACATCCGGTATAATGATAAATATTCTCTAAAAATGGCCTACACAATTCGGTGAAACTTTCATATTTATCATTTCTCTATAAAATGTTATATAAGGGAACTATGAAAGAATGAATCTTAGGTGGGACACCCTGTATAGAAATTGCTTAGCAGTACGTTGATACTAGCTGTGCAGGCAAGTCACAGGAATCATCTTCATTAGCCCCTTCTTTGGAAAAGCCTGGAACTTCATCAGTTATCTACAAGTGATATATCAGTAACTGCCCTACAGAGAAAATCACTATCTGTGAAAACGAATTTATTCAAAAAGTTAATTCCACATTTTTCAACCCAGCCATTATTTATTTATTTATTTATTTATTTATTTATTTATTTATTTATTTATTTATTTATTTATTTATTTATGGTTACACTACCCAACAGGTTGAAACCCAATTACAGGGTAGGAGAGTACACATACATGAACATATATCAGAGTACAATAAAAAAACAGTAAATAATACAATACAAACAAAAAAACAAAATTAAGTTAAGAAATGAGGACAAAATTTAAGATCAACTTCAAACTAATATACTACTTTAGTCACTTAATTAACTTGGATTTAATATCACTAATTTTACAATTAAATAAATCAACATCACTGAGCAATAAATTACAATTACTACACGTTTCATACAAAGGAGAGTATTTAAATAAGTTAGTTCGTGGAGTATTTAAGTAAAATAGATTTGAATTTAAAGACCTAGTATGTAAAGAGGGTACATGAAATTGTACCATTTCTAATATATTAGGACAGTCAATGGTATTATGCAGTACTTTGTATAAAAACACACATGAGTGATATTTTCTTCTGCAGTCCAGGTCAGTAACACCAAACATATTAAGTAATTCCTCTTGAGGAAAACCTCTGGGAGGATAAACCCCTAAGTCTTTAAAATATAAAAATTTTGAAAATCTCCTTTGAATTCCTTCAATTTCACTTTTATGTACATCATAACTTGGGTTCCATATAATGGAAGCATATTCTAATTTTGATCTTACAAATGCATTAAATAATAAAATTATATTAGTTGGTGCCAACGCCTTTGTGAAAGCTTCGGCTACGCATTTGTTAACATCATAAATTGATAGAGGAACTCCAGAATGTCCAATGATCCAAGATTGACAAGCGAAATTGTAGTAACTCTTGAACAGAGCAAATATGGACACATCAAGGGGTTGGACTTTCTTATTGTTGTATGTGGAGAAAGTGTTGGTATGTACACCCTGGCACTTTTTGCTTTATCTACAACTTCAATGCTGATATGGTTCTCGTGGTTGTCAAATATTAATAAGCTAGGCATTTCTTTACTACTTCCTATATGTTTAATAACAATAAAATGATCCATGACCAAAGGAAATAATCCAGCCTTCATACAGCTAGAAGGATTGGCTAACGCGATGGTTCCTGGAAAACCACACTTCAACGTATGTTCTTTAAACTTCTTCCGGGAGAAGACCATAACTGGTGGGATATAGTGCCTAAAGCTGATACAATAACACATGTTATTACCAGTTACTTGCCCTCTTTCTTCACTTGTACAACTGTTGATCTGCTTGCTTAATTCCCTTTTCTACCACAATTTTCTTAGGAACATAAAAGTACGAGAACCATCTGCCAGTTCGGTTCTTTTTATTGTAAAAACATATATTATAACATAACAATTAGCCACTATACATATTTAGAATCCAACATTGACATGTATATGCCAAGGACATTATCGAGCTTTAAAATAAATATTTTTATACAATGTTTATTTTGGGTTGAATGGAGTCACCCAAATTAAGTATCTGTCTACATTCAAGTAATTACTAAAGAAAAATTTTCTGTTTTTAGGTAGGTGGTGACACCACCGGCATTATTCTAAGCCACATGAATGAATTTGGCCGTATATCTGTTTGTGGTGCTATTTCCGGATACAACGAAAAAGATAGAACAGGTTAGTTGACTTATAAGTTCTCCAGCAATCTTGAACGCGCATACGAGTAGATAATTTTATATTTCAATAATTGTATTTAAAACTTGAATTTTATTTTTAATTTACGCTTGATTTTGTTAAATGTCCTATTACAATGTTAATTATAGCATTTGTATAACAACAGAAAATATGCATCAACTTTATTGGAAACACCGAGCGGTGTGTATTGCCTATTGCATTTTTGGATTCCCTGGAATATTTTAGGACCACTATATAAGAAATCCCTACACTGAAATGTCCCCATTTTCAATGTCTTTATATTTTTTTAAGTATATGCAGAAATTTGGTTAATAATTATAATTAATGACTTTTATCCAACTAGACAGCTTTGTATTTTTGTATTTTGTAGTTTTGTAGTTAGTTGTATTTTTTGTTTGTTTGTAGTAATAAGTAGATTTCTAGTGGATACCTATTGACTAATTTACGTCAAAATTCACTTTTTTAAGATAAAACTCCCTGTATATTTTTATTGTTTCATCTTTAAATTTGAGGTAGACTTAATATAAAACACTCTACCAGGTGGAACAATAAAGGAACAATAAACCCTTGTACCACATTTATATTGGAAGATATACCAACTAAATTTGGGGAGTGATTAGTAGAATAAATGTATTTAAAGACAATATAAAAGCGATTCAACCAGTTCCGATTTCACCGGAAATAGTAATACCTCAACGGTTTACGTTACCACGGTCACCCCAACCAAAGTTAAAAAAACAGCATGTATTTCTTTACATTGGATTCAACGTGATTTTTTGCATCTACTATAGTATCATTATTTTCTATTTTTAAGACATTTTCTTTATTGAAATGACATTCTGATGATTTTTAGTTTGGTAAGAAGCCATTTTCATTAATCATATTCACTCTAGATAAAAATTAAAAAAAATGAAAATTTGGCATTCAATTGTCAAAAGTAGAAAATAATTGTGAGTAGATGCAAGAAATCACGCTGATCTAAATATGTAAAAATATATAGGGTGATCCAATTAACCTCCAAAAGTTGAGATCACTTGAAACTGTTAATTGTCAAAGTCCAAATAGTTCTTTGTGTTTTAATGATTATGCAAATGAAAATTTCTTAAATTTGTTTTTAATAATGTTCAGAATAAATTCCCAAAAAGAAAACCCATTATCATACACACTCCTATAGAGTTGATCAAAAATGAATTTTATAATGAAAACCTATTCTTGGGGATAGTATTAAGTTAAAACTCAAAAAGTTTTGGAGCAATATCAAATCAAATTTATTTAACAAATTTGCAATGTCCCTAGGTTTTATACATTTGATTGGCTTTATAATTGGCCAGTTCATGATTGCATTAGCATTCCTGATCATTAACTTCTACTTAGGGAGTATAATTTTCTACTTCGTTTTTCAGTGAAACTAGAGCTATTTCGCTTAGTAGCCAAGCAGATAAAAATGGAAGGTTTCATAGTGCACAGATGGCTTGATAGATTTACGGAAGGCATCCAGCAGAACCTGAAATGGCTGAAAGAAGGACAACTTAAATATAGAGAAACTGTTACTGATGGTTTTGAGAACATGTTCATAGCTTTTGTTGAAATGTTGCAGGGGAAAAACTTCGGGAAAGCTATTGTTAAAGTGTAAATTAGTTATTAATTATATTTATATTTTTTATATACATATATTATATATTTATTATATATACAACGAGGCCGTCAGACCGAGTTGGACGACACATCGAGTTCAATAAATATTTTTTGTACGAGTTGCATACAATATTTTTTCTACATTCATGCAAGAAATAAAACTTTATTGAACTATATTTAGTGAAAAAACTGGTTCTTTATTGCACTAGTGCAATAAAAACTGCATTACATTCATCTGTCATTCAACTACAGCGTTTTGTGATAGTGGCAAACATAAACGTTCAAATTGACGCCATTTTCTACACTTGGTACCCCCTAAATAAAACATTTTTTGGTTTTTTCATGAACGTAGAAAAAATATTGTATGCAACTCGAACAAAAAGTGTTTATTGAATTCAACTTGTTGTCCTACTCGGCCTGACGGTCTCGTTGGACAATTTCACTTACACTTACCTTTTGCACTTGTTACATAAATAACTACTGTATTTCGTTATTTTATTGTTTTACATATTTCCAAATGAATATTTTTACATAATTTATATATATCCAATTTAAATATTATATATCCAATAACTTTAGAAGTATTAACTGCCCGTGCCATGGATACAGTCATGACAGCAAGAGTCAAGTACCTATTAATATACAATGCTGATGTAAATTACCACCCTCCCTATCTGCAGCTGATACATTATTGCTTTGGATTTGGGAAAAACACGTCGATTTTTCTTTTGAGAGTTATATGTAGATATGCAGCACTTAAATCGATTACCCTGTATATTTTTACACCTTTGTATACTGTATATGTGTATGTCGTGTATACTCTCAAGAATAGATTGAGATTGAGATTTATTTATCTCAATAATAGGGAGGATACTATACTCAAAAGAGGGTAATGTATTACCCTGTAAAAAGAAAATATCAAATATTTAGCACAGTATAATTCTAGAAAGCATTATGCTGTCTTTACTATATTACAGAACATACCTCTCTTTGTCTCTAATTTGGAGCTTATCTTGCTTTTTTTAAATATAGATCCAGCAACCTTTAGTACAGGGTATTCGCGTATATTTTGACCCCTACCTACAGGGATTATTAAAAAAGTTAGGAAAAAAGTTTAAATACAAAAGTTGTTTGGTTTTTCAAGTGTTATCTTTTGGCTAGGACGAAAAAAAATTAAATGTCGTAAATTTGAGGAAACCAATTGAACATAATATTTTTAAATGGGACACCCTGTATAATTTTACGCGCTTGGGTAAAAATTTTTTTCCTGATTTAAAAAATATATATTTTTTAACAGTTGCACCGACAGTTTTCGAAATCTTCTATTTTCTATTCGAAATCTATTTAATGTTTGCAATAAATCATAAAAAAAATATTAAAAAATTAAAATATTAGAAAATGTTTAAATAACTAAGGAGGATGCATCGAAAATCACTAAATATTTTTTATTACTGTTGGTTTCTATACTGATAAATATTTTTAGTTCTTTGTATTTTTTGTATTTTTTTATTGTTCTCGCTGTCTAATATTTCGAAACTGTCAGTGCAAATGTCAACAAAATATATATTTTTAAAATCAGGAAAAAAATGTTTACCCAAGCGTGTAAAATTATATAGAATGTCCCATTTAAAAATATTATGTACAACTGGTTTTCCCATATTTACGACATGCAATTTTTTTTCGACCTAGCTAAAAGATAATACGTGAAAAACCAAACAACTTTTGTATTTAAACTTTTTTCTAACTTTCTTAATAACTCCTGTAGGTAGGGGTCAAAATATACGCGAATACCTTGTACATGTGGTCGTAAGAGAATGCTCTCCGACTCTTGCTTCTAACAATTTTTCTATAATCATTCAGCCTAAATGTCTATTTAGCCGAGTTGGCCGAGAAAATATTGCGGACCTCTTTTACTTCTTTGGTAGCAGAAATCCCAAAATGGATTTATGTTGTTTTCATGACTGTGTTGCTCACATCAGAGGCGACTACTTACATAGAACGTTATTAGGGAGTAATGGAAGTGCCGCAAATAATCAACAAGCTCTTTCTCTTAATCCATTTACACGATGCCTTTCGACTACTAGTACTAATTAGAGGATGTGGTTTTGTTCAGTAAAAACTATATTAGTGTAAGGCGTGTCTGACTAGCAACAAAGATAAATCGGCGGCTTAAGTAATGCGTTCAATAGAATTGGATGCAATTTTATAAGAGATCCAATTGAAATTTGCTAATTTAGGTTCATAGTCGAACTCAAAAAGCGTAAAAGTTAATTGCAGTAGCAAATTAATTGCACTAGTCTTTACCTACTTTTTCAAGGCCAGTTTGATGGTGCTATCAGATCAATTATATTGTCGCATGTTTTCGAACTACAGGGAAATTTTGTCTATCTATTTTTTCCCTAGCCCTAGGGAAATTTTGCACAATTTGGCAACACCGCCTCTGGGGTGCCAGTAACAACCCGCAAGAGCGAAGTATCAACCCTCTAGGTGTTCAAATAAGGGTGATAGGCCCTTTTGTCCACATTTCCTGGGCGTCACAACCGGTATTTATCGAATACCCCTCGTATAATTTGGCTGTCGCTTATTGATTGAACTGTCCTGGTATGTGGATTATTTGTAAGTATTCGATGGAAATGTCTACGAGGATCTAGAAGCCTAGTTTTACCTATATAAAGGCCGCGGCGTGACGGCGACGAAGGCAATCTTAATCAGACAGCGATCAAGAGAAGAAGCTATACTTCAGTGAAAATTGTAATTTTCGAAGTGTTTTCGGCGTGTAGTTTGCCGTTGTTGTACAAAATATACCGAAATACCCATTCAGTTACCTTTAGCAGCAGTAGCATATAGCAGTAAATTACTGAAACTGAAACTATTTCCTAGAATTTTGTCTAAGCCAGAAAAATGTATTATTAATTGAGTTCTTTGTACTGTTCAAGAAAAATAGACATAAAAAACAAATTTATTGCCAATTTTAGGTAATCTCGAACTCAGATTTAAATCTGCTTTAGATTAAATATATATGAGTGGGTATTCATTTTTGCCATCAACAGATAATTGCGAGTCACGCGTGGCCGCCCTAGCAGGTATGGCTTTCCAGGTGGGAACTGTCAAAGTTATGATAGATTGAGCCTCTCTCCGGCTTTAAACTCGGCATTTGAGAGAAACTTTTTCATTATTTACAAAATCTTGCCGAAACAAAAGCTAGGGCTCGGATATTTTCTACCGAGGGAACATAATGAAAATTAAATATTTGTTGCCGATGTTTACGAGGAATTTCGATTAAAACTCCGCCTCGGATGAAGTCAAACTTCTACATGATTTACACGGAGCAGTCCCCAGATGAGTAAACAATAGGATTCTTTTTAGAGTTTCAGATTGTTACAAGGAAATTGTATTAGAGGAAAGAATAATAAAATTATAATTCAACTGCGAAAAACTAAAATTATAAAAGGGATCTTTGCAAAGGGATCAGCTAAAATACTGACAGAAAAGGTAAAGTAAAGCAAATATGGAATATAATTGAATAGAATAGAAGAGAGTAGAGTAGAATGAAACACAATAAAATAAAATGAAGTAGAGAAAACTACTACGAAATAAATTCAGCTTTAATTGTGTTCTATTCAGTTAATTCAATTAAGTTCGGTTGGGTTCGGTTGGGTTAGGTTGGGTTCGGTTCGGTTCCATTCAGTTCAATTTAATTCAACTAAATTCTATCCGATTATTAATTCAGCCCAGTTCAGCCCAGCCGAATCTAGCCCAGTTTAGATCCAGTCCAGTTCAATCCAATACAATTCAATCCAGTTCCAAAATTAAGAAGTACAGTGTGTTCTAAATTGGTAGTGAATATATTCAGATCTCGAAAACTATAAGGTATAGAAAAATGGTTAAATGAGAAACGGTTTAGAAAATTCTGTTGGTGACTTAATGATGCTTACGGAGCATCATTACGGAACATATTAAAAATCTGTTTACGCCAATACTACGCACTAACGGAATGCCTCAAGAACTTATAAATTATGTTGATCTAATTTCCAAAATAATCGAAAAAAAATTGATTTTGTTTATAGCTCGAAAACAAAATATGGAAGCAAATTTTTGTGTCGTTCAGTTCTTTGTATGTCTTATAATTATCGAGTTTCTCGATATAAACTTCTCAAATTTCAATTATCCCACACTGTACAAGGTGGCCCGTTTAATATGGGCCTATACCTTATCTCAGAAACTACAAGTCCCATGGAAAAAAAATTATATGAAATTGTGTTTTTCAAAGTTATCTTCAATTTTTTATTATTTTCAAATTTATAACCTGTTTATATACAGGGCGATTAACTAAAGTTCCTTTTTTTAAATAGCACACCCTATATTCAGGTTACATTTTCAGATAGCCCTTCTAAAGACAAGTTTAATGATATATGACACGATGGGTCTGACGCCCACCGTTTCGGAATTATTGACAATTATCTTCAGGAAATAGCCAATATTAAAATCGTGCTAGAAAAGTTAATAATTGAGTTTTTGAGCATCAACTTGCGCCAAGAGATTTCTAATTTTATTTACTTTATTATGTAATTACTCAATATTCTGTTTATAAAAAAAAAATTGACCGTGTTGCCACATTTCGAAAACCATAAATTCTCACGATTTGCTCGAATGGAACACCCTGTATATTGTTACATTTCTGGAAAGCCCTTCTATCGACAAATTCAGAGATATATAATATGATGGGTTTGTATCCCGTCTTTTCTGAATGATTATCCTCAGAATATGGGATTTTAATACTGGCTATTTCCCGAAGATAATATTTTTTTTTAATAGAACACCCTATGCAGGTAGACCTTCCATTAGACGTTTCTAGAATACTATATGCATTAGAATTTTGAAAATTTATATACGGGGGTTTCTCACAATTTTCTATTGATTAAAAATATTGCCGATGACGTCACACTTCCGGTTCTAACGGAAGTAGACATCAACTTGCTTATTTTAAATGTAACACCCTATATATTATTCAATTTCTGGATTCTACGTAAAATTCTAAACACATTTCAGATCAAGCAAAATGGTTTGCACATTCCTATCTTAATTTTTCATAAGCTATCGTTTAGTACTAATTTCAGATTTATCCAGGAATTAGAAATTTTCAAAATTTTCGGAAAATTTTAAATTTTTGGATAAATCTGAAATTAGTACCAAATTAGTGCAAGGCGTTTGCAGATGGAGGATGATCTTAATGACATCTATACTATTCGTAGTTATTTGCCCATATTCTAAGGATAATCATTCAGAAACGGTAAAAATTTTTTTATAAACGATTATTGAGTAATTACATAATAAAGTAAATAAAATTATAAATCTCTTGGCGCTAGTTGATGCTCAAAAACTTAATTATTAACTTTTCTAGCACGATTCTAATATTGGCTATTTCCTGAAGATAATTCTCAATAACTCCGAAACGGTGGGCGTCAGACCAATCATGTCATATATCATTGAACTTGTCTTTAAAAAGGCTTTCTGAAAATGTAATAATATATAGGGTGTGATATTTAAACAAAAAGAACTTTAGTTCGCCCTGTATATAAACAGGTTATAAATTTGAATATACTAAAAAATTGAAGATAACTTTGAAAAAAACAATTTCATATAATTTATTTCCCATCGGACTTGTAGTTTCCGAGATAATGTATAGGCCCATATTAAACGGGCCAACTTGTACGTATACAAATAAGGACTTTAACTAACGATTCAAAGGTAATTTGATTAGCACCATTGAATATATCGTGTTGTCATTGTATCCGTGTTAAAGTGTTTCCAGATAAGAACATGTTATTTATAATTACTGCTCAGTCATCGCTGATAAAATATAATTACATTTTTGTAAGACACAACACGATAAACATTAAGTTAGTAACTAAATGAGACTAGAAGAGACATAATGGTGGTAGCAAAAGCGTTCATATTTGAGAAGCAATTCGATGGATTTCCACAAGAAAGTGATTTAAAGCTAGTGGAGGAGGAACTACCTGCAATAAAGGATGGAGGTTTGTTTTATAGAACATAATGCATTTTATCATAAACATGACAGAAGTACATACGTTGACGGACATTGGACATAAACTATGACAGATAACTTAATAGTTATCTAATATAAAGGATCATAAAGACATTCATCACGGTTCTAGCCGTGAAAAGCCGAGTCTGATAACACGGCGTGTACCGTAATGAGTGTTTTGTGATCCAAATTACATACAAAATATTATCTGGTAGCATCAATCTTATTATATTTTTCTAAAAATTTGAATTTTTGTATTTTTGAAACGTCAGGTGCATTAAGTTATTTATCTAATGGCATATGTCATAATGACATCATTATGTCATAGTAATATTACTTTTTCCACGGTCGGGAGTAGAAATCAGTTTCTATGACATCAAAATTGAAACAGAAGTAGTCGATTATTCCCAAGGGAGTATAATGCTCCCAAGGGAGTTTACATTATGGAGAACGTTTTTCATGCAAAAAAAGAGGTAACATTGAAATTATTTATTGACATTTAAATTAAATGTAACATTTGTACAATTTTCAAAATTAATATTAGAAGGAATATTACTTTCGCTTACATTTAAAGTTTTTGTGATTGCGCTAGTGGTGGTACCTACTAAAACGTGATTAGCAATTTTGGTCTTATTTTCAATGGAGTTCTCGACATAACCCTCAGCGACTGTCGTTGATTTCCAACCAGCATGACGCTTTATTGTCGTGATATCCACACCAGCATCTGCCAGTAATGTCGCTGAAGATCTTCGTAAGCAGTGACCAGTATAACATGCAGCATCAGGTAATTTTAAATACGAAGCTACTACACTAGGAATTTTTCCGATGGTATTCTTGCCAACTGGCTGCGAACTACATTTTCCTGCATTGTAGTACAAAAAAAGGCGCTTATGCTTGACGTGGGGAGAACGAAGGGACAGGTATTTTCGATACAATTCAAGCATATTTCCCACATCGGTAACCACAAAGGTTCGTGGAATCTTTGTCTTAGTGTTTGGAATTTTTACAATCAAGGATGAGCCTACATCCTCAATATCATCTACAGTTAAATTGACTAGTTCATCAGTTCGACAAGCTCCGGCAATCCCCAGAATTAATACAACCTATAAAAAATCAAAATACTAAATAATTGAAATACCTAACAACAAAAGTAATCTTACCTTAATCATTAAGAATTCTTTGTCATCTGCAGTTGATAGAAAACGGTCGATTTCACCCTTTGTCAATATTTTCGATTTTTTCGCTTGATATCCGTCACCGGTTCTTTTCAAAAATGAGATCAGTTTGGGGAATTTGCTTATATCTATGTTGTCGTAAATTATCAAGCATGACTTAACCATAGAATATTGCGCCCATAATGTGGAAGACTTGTAATTCTTTGCATTTTCACTGAAGTATGCCAACAAAACATTCTCGCTGTATACTTGAATATTTTTCTCGGCGCACCACGTTTTGAACCGATTGTAAGCTATATCGTATAAAGATCTTGACTTCGTAGGTAACAAATTGCTTATTGCAATATTTGCAGCCTCCACAATCTCTTCCGACTCACAATTATTCATTGTGCACTAAACAAACTGTAAACTAAATCAAACTAACATCTTAATTTGACAATTCTTTTTGTTTGTTTATTTTGTAGTTATGACAATAACTCAACGACTACTAAATAAATGCTCAAATCCGAATACAATAATTCTGGTGCTACTTACTTCATAATAACAAAATATGTGTTTTTAAGTTAATGAGACCGTGGAAAAAATAGTATATACCATTCGGGAGACATGCTATTTTGTCCTCGGTGCATTGTAGCCCTCTGGCTTCGCCCTCGGGCTTCAAATTGCACCTCTTCCAAAATAACGCATTTCTGTTCCTTATAGTATAATATACTATTATCTACTTTCATTTAATAATATAATGAATTTTAAGGTTCTATAAATAGTTTCGAAAGGGCATGTATTACAGCGCTAGTGTTGTAGTTAAAAAAAACTGGTTTTGTTACCATTTTTTTGTTAAATAAAATCCCGCTCTATAGATGAATGATTATTAAAAATTACTGATGATATTATTAAAAAAATTAGAAAACCTAAATTTTATTATTATTATTTTATTTTAATTGAAAAAGCTCTCATGTTATGGCAATTATATACAATGACGGGAACCCATGAGGGACAAATGTTTTATAATAAAATTTTCATAAATATCGATTTGAGCTATAGTTTTATTAGAAACCCCAAAACGTAATAAACACTACAGGGTTTGGCGGGATATTTAAAAGAATAGAGAATTATATGCCAAAACTCACCTTTATGGAGAGATATCGAAATATTTTATTTAACAGTGTTCCATGGAATAAATATTGATAGCTTTAAATAATTGTAAACATTTTAAGAAAGAAGTAAATAATCATGAAAATATATTCAGCTTCTTAAAACCAATTTTTTACTTTAAATGTTGTTCATTAGGCTAAAACAAATATCATTAATCAAATTGCTTAAATATAATAATTGTATATTCGCTTTCCGAGTTTTTTAAATCGAAGTGAATCTTAAATTTATTTGTTAAACAACATTTACATAAATTATTCATCATTGTTTATATAAGTGGCCATTGATATGTATCTGTTAGTTATAAGATATTTATAAAAATTGTATACAAATAATGTTAATATCAATATTATTAACATTTATGTTTCAATTTTTCAGAATTCCTAGCAGAGGCAGTGTACCTCAGCGTTGATCCATATATGAGGGCATACGCCCCAAGACTACCTCTGGGAAAAAGTTACATCGGCGGACAAATTGCCAAGTAATATAATGACTTCTATCTGAATATTAACCCAAAACCGCAAAGGTGGATTAAAATTCGTATTAAAAATAAATAAATAAGCAACTAAGTATTCCATGTTATTAACAACTACAACAGAAAAAAAAGTATATTAATTATTTTTTTTAAATTTAACTTATCAGTGCCAGTGGTTAACTTCCAGTGGTTACTTGTAAGTAACTGCAAGATAACTATGGTATCCATCATCATGAGTAACTAATTTGTCGCTATACCACACCTGTATAAACACAATTTAGTGATCTACATAACTATTCCTTAGATGTAGGCTTCTTGTTTTGTTGATACACTCAGCTTACTAATGGAGAAAAATATCAAACCTTTGTAGGAAAATATATTAGGCATATCTACTAGTAAATATATGCCTATAATTTTTCTCATTTTTCTTTCCCCTTTCAAGTCTAGTCTATTGTTTTTTTTTACACCTTTGTCTTCAATTCTAACTTTCTTGTTTTCCCTTTTGCCTATAATATTGTAAATAATCATTACTACATTTTCTTAGGATAATCGAGAGCAAAAACCCAAAGTACCCTGTTGGCAAATACGTAGTGGGCCAATTTGGATGGAGAAGCCATACCATATCAGACGGTAAAAGAGTACCAGGCTGGTCTATCCCCATGGTACTACCAGACTTTGGAGACCTTCCAATCTCGTTAGGGCTTGGAGTTTTAGGCATGCCTGGGTAGGTAAAAGGATGGCTGCATATCCAGAGAATACAACATTTGTGCTTGAATATGTCATACAAAAATTGAAGATGTGCATTTTTTAGATCTTATTAAGCTATTTTTATTTATGAATTTAATGAACAGTATTGAAAACAGTATATGGGCAGCTGAATTCACATAATTAATCCCTATAGGACTCCTTCACAAATATTTCTGTAAAGAACGTCTAGGATGAGCTAAAACTCCTTGAGTGTGTGTGCTTGCTCTAGTCGGTTGCATGTGAACTGTGATCAAAAAACTAAATTTTGTAACACCTTCTTTTGTAAGTAAAACAGAAAAAACAAGATACTGTACATTTTTCAAAGCATCTTCAAGTAATATCTCCGAATAGCTGAAAGTCCAAAAGTTCCTAATAACACTCAGAGGCAAAGAGATTGAAGCCACTGAATTTTTTTCAGGAATACAGCTTACTTCGGCGTCATCGACATCCTGCAGCCCAAGAAGGGCCAAACGGTTATCGTGACCGGCGCCGCGGGGGCAGTGGGCAGCCATGTTGGACAAATCTGCAAACTGAAGGGATGCACAGTCATTGGCGTGGCGGGATCGGCCGAAAAGGGGAAGTGGTTGGTGGACGAGTTGGGTTTCGACCATTTCATTAATTATAAGACCGACGATATAAGCAAAGTACTTCAGGAAATAGCTCCCCAAAGAATTGATCACTATTTTGATAATGTAAGTAAATGTTGATTTATTATAGGACTGAAGACTGAAGTGGATTACAGTTGCACAGACTAGCTCCAAAATGTAGATGTTAAAATGAATTAGTGATGGATGTCAAAATCGGGAATATTTAAAGTTATTTTCACTTCTAAGCAATGGCCGTATACAAGCCAAGCGATGTGTCGAAGGATGCTTATAGACAACCTAAAATGTTCCTGATTTTAATAATATCGTATAGGGATGTTATTTAGATGATGTCAGACTACATTATAAATGTTACGTCTACATGCGATGATGAAATGTCATGAAAGATGATGTCGATGATGCCACTTTGTTTTATTTCTGTAATTGAAAACACAAGAATAGTCATCCAATCAATGTAGAATAATTATACTTTTGACGTTCATCTAATGTCAGCAAATTTTTTTTGTGTGTTTTAAGAATGTATTGTAGTTATAGAATGTTTATTTTCAGGAAATATTTTTACTTGACAATTTTCGTTAAAATTACACATAATAATTATTCTAAAAACCTTTAAAGCGTCAATAGCTATGCAATAAACCTACAGCAGTAAAAATAAATATATACTTTACTTTCGATTCAAAGATTGTGGTACCTATTCTATCTGGTATTTCTAGTGTTAATTCGTCAGTCCACTCCTGATATTACGAAGCATACTTCAAGTCTTTTTAAACTTTGTCATATACAAATTTGATTTTCAGGTTGGGGGAGAGATCAGCAGCATAATTATCAATAACCACATGAATAATTTCGGAAAAATCGCTGTATGTGGTTGTATATCTGGCTACAACGAAAAGGTACCACCTAAAGGTATGTTAAAATATTAATTTCAAATATTATAAGAAACTCCCTATTCCAAATTCCTCAATGTCGTACTTCATCTATGTCACATCTATAGTTCCTCCTAAGTCTTCCTGTCCTGTGTCTTGCTGATAGAATCTAATAACATCTGCTTGCAGCCATGTACATTGACTTGCTATATCCAAATCATTTTAATTATTGTCCAACTTCAATCCACACACTGTAACTAATAATGTAATTTTATATGCTTTATGCTTAGTGTTCTACTTTTTTCGCTAGTAGAGAGAATAACCTAGTTATTTAATATGGAAGCAATACCTTTGGAACACTTGTTACTCACTTCATACAACTGACGCAAACATGATATCAACTAGGTAATGAACTTCTCTTCTTCCTCTCTTATCTTCATGCGTGTCGGTTTTTACTGAACGAGTCCCAAAGCACTGCTGCCCCAGCTAGTCTTATTGTGCGTCCCACTGATCTCTTATTCAGGGAGTATCTTTGTCCTTTGCATAAAGTCCAAAAGTCTACTGGCTGAAATTTTCCTCAGCTCGTAAGGTTCTCAGAATGGTTACCAGGAGCGTTAGCCCCATACGAGTGTAACCCTCACATTCACCTAGAATGTGCATTGCAGTCTCGCCTGCATTATTCACTATGTTGGCATCTGCCAGTTCCATTAGCAATTGGAGACAATCCAAAACAAGCCTCGAACCAACCTTGTTTGAGTTCAAAGCTTTTATAGCGGCCTAGCTATCGAAGAATATGTAGATGAGTTTATGCGTGTAATCCCTCCTCACATTATCCGCTAAACACGACATTATTGCAATAATTTCTGCCTGGAATTCTGTGGGATAAGTCTCTAGACCAGTGATTCCCAACCTTTTCTGGACCATCGCCCCCTTAGAAGAGAACAAAAATTTCAACGCCCCCCTATCCATAATAGTTAATTTTATATGAAATATGAAAATACTTTTGCACATTATCTCTACCTAATTTATATGTTTATCCACGACCACTATATTAGGAAAGTTTAATACATCTGATTTCCGTGGATTAAAGGCTTTTTGTATTAGAAGGAATAACTATAAAAAAATTATTAAATATAATATAGGTAGTATATATTAAGATTAAAAGTGTCACTTTTTCGGCGAGCAAATTTGTATTTGAAAGGCGAAGCGTAGCGTAGCCGAACGGATGCAAAATTGCGAGATAAAAAAGACCCTTTTAATCCAAATATAACATGTTATTTTTTCTCCACCCGAAATCTCCAATTTAGTTATTAATTTATGCTTTGAAATTATTGAATTATTTCACCGTTATCAGGATTAAAATTGTCAATTTTAGCTCCTAGGATTGAAAGTGACTACTTTTGTTACTAAGATATCATTTTTCTTTTCAGTAAGGAAAATGTCAACCTTACAGACTCCTGACAGTAAAAAAATGTCCTGGTTTTGTGACGGTTGGAGAAAAAATTTATTTTATTTATTTATTTGACCGCCCCTCATGACTGCCTCAACGCCCCCCAATTGCCTCTGGATCCGCCACCGCCCCCATGGAAAGCACCAGCGCCCACTGGGGGGCGGTATCGCCCCCGTTGGGAATCACTGCTCTAGACTATAGCTTGTACGCATCTAGGTCTGAACCTAAATACACCAGCCTCTGTCTGTTTTTGGAGCCATAAGTGAACCACACGAGACTCCAAACTTCCAGAGAATCCCAGTCACTGCTACTTAGATTCTGTATTTGAACCTCTAATATCTGGCAACACCGCCTCTGGGGGGTAACAGAGACGCCCCCCCCCCCAAGTTAGACTTAGCAATCATTCTCTCAGATATCATCTCTAGGAGAGGCTCTGACATTATTATCTTCGAATGTCCCCTTCCTGGGGAACTACCTGTCCAATCATTATTATTCCTGATTCGGTACTATGGCCTATCTCTAAATTTATAAGATAATCAGTTTATTTATAATATAATATAATATATATTTATATATAATTGCAGTAACACCAATTCAAAGGGGCATGATTACTTATCAGCTGAAGATGCAAGGATTACATGTGACCAAATGGGAAGATAGATGGATGGAAGGAATCCTACAGAATAAGAAATGGATTGAAGAAGGCAAGCTTAAATATAGAGAAACTGTGACTGAAGGTTTCGAGAACATGTTCAATGCATTCACAGATATGTTGAGAGGTGGAAACTTTGGCAAAGCTATTGTAAAAGTATAATTAGTAAATAAACATAATAATTATCAAAACTTTGTTAGTACTTAGTTAAAACTATCCTTCTAATGTTGAAGGCATTAAACACGTTAAAAGTCTACTAATTTATATCCTTCCATTCAACCTAGTAGCAAAATTTACAATAGTACAAATATAACAAGTCTAGTTTCATCTTATTCCAAATAATTAAACTTAATTTAATAATTTTAACAAATAAATGCTGCAGCGAATAATAATAATAATAATATATAATAATAGTGAATTTAACAAATAATAATGAGTCACTTGTTGATTGCATATCGGATGAATAGTGTGAACCTAAATGGAAAATAAATGAGAAAATTATAAAGCTCTGACTAATTGGCCTAACCAAAGCCATAATCAGACATACAAATACAACTACGTAATGTGATTTACATTAACGTACAGGGTATTCGTGTATAATTTGACCCCTACCTACAGGGGTTATTAAGAAAGTTAGAAAAAAGTTTAAATACAAAAGTTGTTTGGTTTTCACGTATTATCTTTTGGCGAGGTCGAAAAAAAAATTGCATGTAGTAAATTTGAGGAAACCAATTGAACATAATATTTTTAAATGGGACACCCTGTATAATTTTAGACGCTAGGGAAAATAATGTTTCTCTGATCTCAAAAATATATATTTTCTTGACATTTGCACTGACAGTTTTCGAAATATTTAATATATATAGTTTACAGTAAATCATAAAAAAAATATTGAAAAATTAAAATATTGGAAAATATTTAAATAACTAAGGAGGTTACATCGAAAATCGTTAAGTATTTTTTATTACTGTTGGTTTCTACTGTTAAATATTTTTAGTTCTTTGTATTTTTTGTATTTTTTTATGGTACTCGCTGTCGAATATTTCGAAAACTGTCAGTGCAAATATCAAAAAATATATATTTTTGGAATCAGGAAAAGAATGTTTACCCAAGCGTGTAAAATTATACAGGGTGTCCCATTTAAAAATATTATGTTCAATTGGTTTTTTGACCCTACCAACCTCTGTAGGTAGGGGTCAAAATATACGCGAATAACCTGTACGCATACAAAAAATAATATTTTAAACTGTCAAGGTAACGTGGCGTTTATGATGTAGTTTCATTAATTTCGGAACTGCATGAGTTCCGACTTGCGACTCAAGTGTAGCCCACTTAAACTCTAACTATCCGATACCAATTCTGCCTCGGTTTCCTCCAAGGCACCTAGTAAATTATGCCAATAAAGGTTCCAGTAATTACCGAACTGTTGCGTCATCAATTTTTATTACCCTCGATTGTTTTCGATGTTCTCGTGATGGCTGGCCATTATTTAGAACACCGCCTACTTGGTCCTAATTATTCCTCCGCCAGGATCATAAATCATGTTAGGATTGTCTCGCGGCCGTCATAGGGTATCATCAAGAACAAAACGGGACTAATCTTGGTAAAATCTTCGCCGGTTCCGCTCTCCAAGTAGCTCAACGACTATTGAATTTGTTATGACGACGACGATAAATAACAGAAGGTGTACAGACAGTTAATTTGTCACCGACGATGTAAATTTTATACGGTATTGTACAGGATGTTGGACATTAAGCAGAAATTATACTTATAATACCGAGCAGGTGGCTCAGGGCGTAGCGTCTCGATCGCTCAACCCAGAGGTCGTGGGTTCTAATCCCCACTCCGCCAAACAATTTTTCATTAAATTGTTTACTCGTAGATCAAGGCTTATTCGCAGGGATGGCTTGGCAACCATCCTGGCGATGGCCTAGGATGGGAAGAATGTCAACTTGGTGTTAATGTGAGAGATTAAAATCAGTTGATGTTTGACTTGTCCCCCTAACTAATGAGGTTTTCCAGGTTTCCCTCATTCCAGCACTGAATGGTGGTTAGGGCCTACTAACGTAAGTCGTTCCTGAGGCGCAAATGCGGCCCGCGAAATAATAATATGCCGCCCCCTCTCCCACACAAGTCTCAGACTTTCGGGCTAATCCTTGTGATTAGAATGAGGGTTAGAGATATTATTATTATATTATTATTATTATAATATAATACTTTGTTAATTTGTCTCGAAAATTAAGTATAAAAATGTAAACTATGTCTGAATATTCTCCTTATAATGATATTCATAAATATTGGAGTGTGTGACATGAAAAAAAATAACAATTTTTTTTTTTTATTTTCTACAATGAAAATAGTACAAAGCAAGTTGATGTATACGCAGATTTTAAAGTGGCTTTTGATAAATTGATCATATCCTTCCTTAAAAAATAATAAAGCTCTACGTATTTTTGCCACAACTGTCTTGTCATCATTAACTAATATTTTATTACTTAAATGCTCTAAAATCCAAGATTTCTTTTGAGTTTTATTTGTAACATTGACAGGAGTGTCATATATAAAGATATTAAGATGCAGTCAAGAATAATAACTATTTATGCCATAGTCATAAAGTGTCATAATATGAGGTATGTTATAGAACGCGTCTGAAATTTACAGAACGAACCAAAGTTGAGTAAGGAGGACCGAATCGAATCGTCTCGGTTCGGCAAGGCACGGCGATGTTGAAAGATTTGCTATATTATGCTATTTAAATAGGGAACCGCACACTGCTTCGGCAGGCTTCGGCATCAATCGGCTCGACTCGACTACGCCGGAAGATAACCGAAGAGGCAACTTTTGCCAATAGGATCAGGATCGCATTTCAGTTGAATTTTGAATATGTTCCGAGGCATGTAAATATGTCTGAAGAATTATTAATAGAAAATGTGCGGGAGCACAAAATTTTATACGGTCCCGAAAATAAATATTACCATGATGTAAAACGAAAGGAAAATGCCTGGGAAGCGATATCTGTGAATCTGGTAAGTGTATAATTTTGGTACGTTAATAACTTAAGGTTCCATATACATATGTACATACAAAAGTACTTTATCTTCTCACTTATATTCTGGAATAATGGTCGTACGGAGCTGAACCGTGCCTTGTCGCACCGAGTCGAGTCGTTTCAGTGTGGTTCCTCCTTTAAACAACGAGTATCATAAGACGTAGGTACTTTTATCGCACCCGTCTAAGTTCAGAAAACGAGCCATTTTCTAGACTTTTTCTAGGCGTGTTTTCTGAAGGACAAATGCGATAAAAGCCTTATGAAACACGTTGTTTCTACTATTTTTTCTATTTTACATGTTTTACACCTACGAAAGCAAAAAAAATCAGCAGTAAAATGTAAATGAACATGATGTTTTATCTCATTATTAATTTACAAATGAAGAACACGATTAACAAAGAAACACTGAATTAAAAACAATCAGTTTTAAACAGTTCATAAAACCCAATTATAAAATGAAAAATATATGCTATTCATTTTTATAGCCTCATCTAATTATTTTGTTCTTTATATTGCTCCCTCTCTACCAATCATAGTACCTGCTCAACATATCACTAATGCAAAAGATCTCGGTAATACGTAGAATGTTCCTTCATCCTCCCCATTAACCGTTTGTCTAATAACAGGCGTCAGTACGCGGTATATATTTTTCAGTAATCCATTACCACAGATTTTAATTATTGTCCATTAATTTCCAGCGCCAGACGAACGCACCACCTAGGGTGTTATTAATTTAATTGGTGCAATTAAATTACTTGAGTCGCAGGATTTGTTTCTGTCGGAACCTTACTTCGAATTCTACTGTAGACTGTGATTTATGGTGCAATCCCACATGTATATCTAAAAACATTTTTCAAATTCAAATAAAACGTACTGAAATCTGTGATAGGTAGGTAGGTGAATAGGTTGAATTAAGTTTTTGCTAATTAAACTTTTTAGGTAAAGGAGTTACCATAGTAAGAATATTAAAATAGGGTGCGCTTTTAATAAAAAAAAGGAACTTTATTTCATCGCCCTATATATATACTGGTTATAAATTTGAAAATATAAAAAATTTAAAATAACTTTGAAAAAAAACAATTTCGTATATTTTTCCCCATGGAACTTGTACTTTCTGAGATCCATATTAAACGGGCCACCTTGTACATTAATATTGCTTTTCTATAATACACAAAAGCAAACAGGGGACGAGAAAATACGTCCGTCTCCATACACACCAACCATTCTTCTGTTGTGTGCAACTGGCGATCGAGCAGAGACAATGGGGAGAAAGATGGAATAGCAGTTATTGCAAAAAAATAATATCTTTTCCGCAAGCAGGAAATGAATCGGTGTATGGGGTGGAGTTTTGCGAATCTTGCCTTTAAGCACACCTGACTTCGAGGATACTAATAAGCAGATTGTCTGGCAATTACAGTAAATTATAGGCCATCATTGAAATGCTTTGTCAATCTTGTGCCTTAATACTGATGGAATGAATTTGTTTAGTGTTTTAGTCAATTTCCCGTACCACTGTTAACATTTATTTTAGATCAGCATAGATAATTACTTGAATATTGTCTCTTTCCTATACCATAACATTATTGAAATTTCAACCAATATCAAATACAGCCAATAACTCAGGCTGTAGGATAGTGTTCGTTTTTAGATACAGGTTCAAGAAAGTCCGCGCAGTGACAATTTTTCAAAAAATTGTTGACTCGTACATAAAGTAGATAATTTGTTTCCTCTATGGCTTGGATATAAAGTTTCCTCAGAAAGATGGGTTATAATTAATTTTCTCGTGTGTTTATCATGTATCTCGTGTAACAAAAGACCTCGGAGTCGCATTGACCGAACTTCCTGACGCACAAAATGTGAAAGACATTGTAAAACACTATTTAGGAGGGAACTGTTAACTAAGAAAATACAAGGATCCATGACTGACATTAGATTTGTAAAGATATACAGAGTATTACATTTAAAAAGCTTATACTTTTTCCAAATCTCAAAAATGCGATATTCAGTTAAATACTGTTCTTCTATTTTAACCCTTAAACTCAGAACCATTAGTACCATTAGTAGTTTATTTTAAGACAAATGTAATATTTTGTTACTATAAATTTTACTTGAGAAATTTCCTTAAATAACAAAGTTTAAATAATTGAACACTTAACTAACATATCTCCAAGGCTATAATCGGCTCTTCATTAATGACTAAGTCTATTCTGTATTATGATTTATGACAATAAATTCACCGATGAAGAGCAAAATTTCGTCCTGAAATGTTTGTTTGAAGATATCTATATATTTTGATACAAAATAATAAAACATTTTATTTTGAAAAATTTAAGAACAGCTGGTAAACTTTAGTTGGTACATTGAAAAATACTTTTTACATTATAAATACTATATATTGCATTTTGTACAGCAGTTTTTTTGTCGTTCTCTTTAATATTACAATTTTTCTCTTTTTCTCTATTTTTCATTATTTTGCAAACTTTTTTGGATTATTTGATATACAATACTTTAAAATGTTTTAATCCTCATTTGTACAATTTAACAAAACGTTCATTGTTTTTTTCTACAATATTGGTAGTACCTATGACATTAGCTCCTAACATTTATAATTTATTTCGTTAAAGACCTTTTCTAAGAGAAAATAAACACCCAAAATCACTAAACATTCATCACGGTTTCAGCCTTCGCTCGTTAAATTTGCTTCATCTCTAGAATTTTCTACATTCCCCTTCAAAGCAAATTCCTCTATTGTCATTTATCTCTCTTGGCCGTCAGCTCATGTACTTATTTAAATATTTGTGCTGAAATTTCAGAGGTTTGAAGTGACTTATTGAAAAGAACATACAATACGTTTGACTATTTAAACAATCAAATTTTAGTAAAATGTTAGTAATTTTACTTTGCATTTAATAAAATGTAGATATTACTAATATAGGAGTAGACCTTTATATCTGTATCTATTACTTGAATACTAATAAAATTAAATACACACTGCGAACCAATCTTTATAAAATTACATAATTATTAAGATGCAGTAATTATCAATAGACCATTTGGGAAAAGGGAAAATATATGACAGTGTGTTATTTATAACCTAAAATATCTTCTGACATACTTATTCTATATTCACTGCAAACTACAAACAGAATTTCTATTTATGAACAGACATTTTTAGAGGATAATCGTTCTACTTACTTTTTAAAAGCAAGAATTACGAAATCAATGAAAATGTAAATAGGAACTGTGACCCTTCAGAGCAAATTGTTTAAATTACATAAACCAAGAAAAAAACTGACTTTCATGTCACTTTTTCCTAAACAATTCGAATAAGTCAATTAACAAACAAGCAGATTCTGTACCCTTATAAAAGTTTAGGTAAAATACCATTTAGAATCCGAAAAAGAAATAAAAAAACAATTTAAAATAACGAAGTTGCTGGCTGCTTCCGGTATAACCGGAAGTGGTATTATACTATAAAATAAAAATACTAATTTGAATAACACTTAATAATAATACTAATAATAATACTTGTGCTAATACTAATAATAATTACGAATTGAATATTATTATTTTTTTATTAATATACACATTTTGAAGTATTTTAAATAACATTTACCTATTAGATAATTACGTTTCAAGCTGACAATAAAATAAAATTTAAATAAAGCGTTCCTAAGAACAGCGAGATGCCAGACGCGGAAGCGATGAAATGAAATGACTATTCACAGGCTCACTAAGGCTAGAATTGAACTAACAGATTTTTTTTAAGTATTGTAGATTTTCTCCAGGATTTTTATTGAAACCACATCATTATCAGATGTTCTCAAAGCATATACCTACTGGCTGTATACATAGGGTTATTCAGAACTTATCCATAATAAAATTTGGGGATGTTCAACATACATCTACAAATGTGGTAGTGCAAAAAAAAAATTTTTTTTGGCGGAGTCTTAAAACTATTTCAAAATTTTTCATTGCACGCCGCTGGATACTGGTCCACTGTAATGGAGTGACCTTGGGACTGACAATGCAAACAGGCTAGCACAAAAAAACTTCGGAAGATCTGAGAGTATATCGACACCCGGCGCAAAAAAGATTTGCAGCGTTTTTACTTTAAAATAAACTTAAAGATAGATAGATCTAACCAAAGTGACGTGACTTTAAAATGAATAAAATTTTGTTACACTAATTTTGAAGAATTGCGCTACTTGATTACTAGGTATTAGAAACGTGAAGTTTAGGTATAAAAAATTTGCACATACCTTGTTACAAAAGCTTTTCGAAATAATATTCCTCAACTTGTATACAATTTTGGGCTCCTCCTGGTTGCTGATCTTGTAAACGCAAATTATTAAGTAAATTGGGGATTTTCAGCATTTTGCTGCAACAACCACTCACAAAACCTAAGTGTCGATGTGTCGGTGTGTCGATTAGGAAATCGTTCCGCATACAAGCGCGAAGCTGCCAATAAATTTTGTCCAACTTCGCCATAAATAAAAATCATATCCATTAACTCAGCATTACTGTATACATGAGCCATTTTGAAAATTTTACAGTTTAACACTCGATAAGTAAAACACCCACACAGACACAGCGACACAGAAAGACTGATGACTGCATAGACAATAAGAGATATTATCCCCACTCCAACTGTATTCGCCAGGTACAAAAACTGTTGTTTACTGTTTTTTGAAGGAATGTGATATATCAGATGTGTTGAAGTACAGTAAGTTGCCCAGCTACGAAGTCCTTTATAATGGTATAACTTTAAACATTGTTTACGGGAAATCCTAAGCCTTTTATTATAAATTTTTTTGGTGATATCGATTTTTTATTTAAGGATGCACATATCCTCAAACTTTTAGAGATGAGTTTTGAATAACCCTGTATATATAAAATTCAACCCACCTCCCCAGACTTTTCTAACCGATTAATACATATAAGTCTTATTTTATAATAATTATAGGTGCACGTGTCTCACCGTTGTTTAAGTTGTTTGCCAACTTAATTCGATCCAACTATAATAGAAACAATTATTGCAAAAATATTTTTATACTGATTTTTCGACATTGGGGTTGTTTGTTTTACTTATTAGTAAATAAATATTAATTTTAAATATATATTTTGCGCAAACTATGCTACTATCCATTTAGAAGCTACCTCATAAGTTATTCAATCACCTCACATCCACACCCTGTATATAACTTGTACGTCTTTCTGAATCTTTGTAAAAGAATTTTTGGTTGACATAATCTTTAATAAAAATGTTTTCAAATGCACAATTCAGTCTTCCCTGCCGTCCCTATTATTTGTTTCCATGCCTTTCGAATCTCCTCATTATACGGAACCGTATACTCGTATATTCGATAAAATAGCGTATCATTTGAAGATAAAACGACTGATAGGGAATCAGATCACATTCCCGAATTCCAATTATGAGCTGCCATTCTCAGGGCCACCCGTGCTATTAAAAATGTTGGCTTGGCCGCATTATATGGCAAAAAAGATAGCTTGAAAAAATATGTTCATTTATATTTCTCTTTGGAAATTAAAAAAAGTTTGGGGGAATAAGGTTTTCGTTATCATTTTCTTATTTTTGGCTACAAATTCAGAATTGCGAAAGTATCCAAAAACAAAAATACATTTTATCAGTACATGTTTGTGTGCGTGATGCCACGATATAATTATTTTTTATAGTTGGAGCTAAGCATTTGTTTGACTTGTAAAATTATTTTTGTACTAATTTTGAAATATACCACTGGACATCTAATTTTCGACAAATAATTAACAAATTATTTCTATAAATAATTTAACAAAAGCCTATTGAATGATAAAATTAACTGTGTAAATTTTACTTACAATAATAACCCAATAAACACACATACGTTTTTAAAACGTATTCTCAACGTGCCATTGGTTAATAATCCGTGTTCCGTTACAAATTCAACCGTTTATTTATGGTTGAAAAAATAATGGTCTACCGTAACGTTAGAATTCCATAGTTTTTTCACTAAAAATGTTAGCAGTTTTTTTCCAACGTGAAATAAACGTTATTAAAATATGTAAATAAACCTTATTTTTTAAACGTTTATAATACGTCCACATCAACTGAATAGTTTATTCAAATTTTAGCAAAACGTTTTATGTAAGGTTTTAGAATTACGGATTCTAATAATGCATAAAAAGCGTGTTTTAAACGTTTTGCATTTAATACATATTTGGAAAAACATTAACCCAAAAATATTTTGTGCAGAACAATTCAATAAAATGACATTACATAATAAATATATAAATAGGTGTATACGCAGTAGTAAGTATATAACACTTAATTGCTTGAAAACTGTAGCAAGTATAGTGGTTGAAACCAGGAAGAAATTGACGTTTTTAACACGTGTCAATAATGATGTAATTAGACGTTTGTCTGGATTAAAGAATTTTATTGGTGCGTAGATGATCACGTGATCATTTCGAGGTATCATTTCGAGTTCTTTCTTGCAAAATTTTATCAGTTGCATATTCGTCATTCGACAAAGTGTAGTCGTGTTACCACATCGTCGTGTCCATAGTTACCATATTTTCATCTACTTATAAGGTAAGATAATTTTTGTATCTATTGAATTTTATTTTATTTATACAGTGTTTTGTTTTATTCAAATTACAATTTCTTTACAAACGATGTTTACCTACTTTATATCTCAAATATGAAAGTGACAATAATATTTATGCTGTGTGATTTTTACATAAACATGGCGCACGGTTTAAACGGACTAAAATTATATTAACTAATTTAAAACTATTTCTTCTCTTCTGTTTCCGTTTTTTTAATGTGATAAATAAATAAATATTTTTCATTTCTGTCCCTATAGTGTATATATAGGACAAAATAATAAATAATATAGTGCTTGAGATTTGTTTTGTTTCAGAAGCCGCCAAACTCAACATTTCGTCAAACGAAAAGAAGGACATGCGAGTTGCATGAAGCGTAAAGGAATGGCTCAAGCATTCATCAACTAGAATAAACCAAGGCAAACATAAATAAAAATACTTATTTAACAATTTGTTAATATGTTAATTTGTTAATTAATACGTTGTATCAATCAATTCAGAAAGTTTATTTATTAAAAAAAGACTTTTAAAAGAGATTTTTATTTTTGCTCTATGTTCTATGTTTACCTAAGTTTGTAATCTGTTAATCTCTGTTATATTAATTCCGACTTGTAAGTCTTCAATATTATTAAGACTCTCATTACAGAAATTCTTATATCTAATATTCTTTTCTAATTAATATTGATTTGCATATGCCAATTGTATCATGTCATAAAAGAATTGTATCAGTTAATAACGAATATCTCTTACAAATAAAAACAATGGTTTGAAAAATGAAATATTATACATTTCATTTTTCAAACCGTTATTTTTATTTATAATTGATATTCGTCATTAACTGATACAATTCTTTTATGACATGATACAATTGGCATATGCAAATCAATATTAATTAGAAAGCAATATAAGAATTTCTGTAATGAGTTGATGAGTTGAAAAATACGTTTTTTAAACCTTTCTTGAAATGTTAGGATTGTAACATGTTAACATCTAAAAAAAACGTTGAAAAAATATGTTATTTAAACCTTCTCTACTACATTTAATTTACGTTAACTAAAAACCTTAATATAACGTTATTTTAAAACGTAGAAGTTAAAGCATGTTAATATTAAAATTTATCGTTTCATAGTTACGAATATTAAACGTTTATACTTTCGTTATCTTAAACGTGTAAAACCGCGACATTTTTAAGTTAATTGTACGTAAAAACAACACTTCTTTTTCAAATGGTGTTAGGAAATTATAAACGACTTTCTAACGTATGTGAGTTTATTGGGAATATACCCAATAATATACTTAACATTAATTTAGATTAATTTACAGTAGTTTACTTCCAAAAAACAACAATTTGAAATTAAGAAAAAACAGTCCCCTTATTGTAGGTAACTTACAATTTCGTATTAAAATTAAAAGATTCAGTATATTTCAACATTTGGTTCGAATTACAGTTTGTCATTGACGACTTATACTATCACTGTCTATAATTATAATCACTAGGGGCAACTTGATAGTCTGAAACTGGTGTGAGAGAGGGTACGGCATATTATTATTACATAAACCCTATTAGGTAGAAAATATGGAAACCTTCGTCTGTCAGAAGGACAACAATAATGGTTTAAATTAACAGCCGGAACATATTCTCCCATATTAGTTTGTTCGAAGAGTTGGTTGCCAATAACCCATCTTTCTGAGGAATGTTTATATACGGGTTAACAATTTAATTAAAAATGGTTAGTTGTGGTGAACCTAAAGTAGTGACCTCGAAATTCAAAGACTAAATAAAATTCCGATATCGGGTCGATATCGAACTGATTGTTATATTAAGTTTGTCCAGGAGAAACACAATCATAAAAGTAATAATACACAGACAAAATCCCATATCCAGTTTTTAATGCTCCCAGCAGGCATACTTACATGCTTTCAAAAACATGTGGTGCATTATCTTAGAACCTTAATTATATGATCCGAAACAATTTTCTGTTGAAATTATTTTATCTTTATTAATTCACTTTACTTTAATTTACTTATATTATTTTATATTATAAAGTTTTTAAATTATTATTATCATTTTATATATTATTTTATTATTATTTTATTTTTGAAATTATCCCTGTATTTAAAATTATTATGTATTTTTTGAGAAGAATTTTTGAGAATAAAAAGTTCAAACCATTCAAAGAATTTCTAGAACAATTTTTCTGAAAGTTTATATATACAGGGTGCTTCAAATTCGATGCAATACATGGGGATCTCGGAAACGGTAAGAGATACGAAGTCGGTTAAATGGGGGCAAAGTTGCGTATTCAGGGGGGCAACATAATGGTGAAAAGAGATCAAGGCTAACTTGACTAGTTTTCGAAATATTTTGAAAAAACCGAAAATTTCGATTTTCGTTTTTGTTTTTTTTGGGGGCCTATTTGATGAGGTATTCAAAAATAAAGGGCACTTTTCTATAGTAACTTTTTGCCCTTTATCGAATGGTGTTAGCGAATTTTCCGCAAAACGTTTATTTTCCCGGAAACCAACATCAACTTAATTTTTTTAAATACGGACCTGGAATTTTTTTTCAATTTTTTTGAATCATTTTTGAAACTTGATAGAATGCCACCATAAAAGGAACCAGATTTAAACGTTTTGTCTAAGAAAAATCCATCATTAGTATTTTTGTTTCGACTTTTGTTAATTCTAGATATTGAATAATATTTTTGAGGTTTCATTTTTATTTACGATAAATAAACAAAAGCTAATAATAAAACAACGAATTAACAACTATAAACTTTGATGTAATTGAATAAACAATGATTAAAACGACAAAATATGTTAAAACTATAAAAACCCTAAAGCAGATGTTGAAATAATCCATCATTATTCATGCAGAGGCATATTCGTCTTTTTAAGTTTTGAATAGATCTTTCGATTTCCCTTGCAGGTATTGCATTCAGAAAGCGAATAGTGGCATTTCTCAAATCCTCAATGTTATTATATTGATTCTTATATAAAACATTTTTAGTTCATCCCCATAAGAAAAATCAGGAGCTCTTGCTGGCCATTCTATAGCACCATGATTTTCAATCCACCTGTTTGGAAATGTTTCATTTAAGTAGTTGCGCACAATTTCTGGAATTATGAGGAAATTTAAATAAAATTGAAAAATTCTAGATTGCTGATGCCATTTTTAAGTACCGATAGTGCTTGACACAACATTGAAATGTGTTTGTCATAGAAACGTTTGCCTAGATAAAACTAAATCTAAGAGGGCCACGGGAAATTATTAATGATGAATTTTTCTTAGACAAAACGTTTAAATCTGGTTCCTTTTATGGTGGCATTCTATCAAGTTTCAAAAATGCTTCCAAAAAATAGAAAAAAAATTAAGTTGATGTTGGTTTCCGGGAAACGAAACGTTTTTCGGAAAATTCACTAACACCATTCGAAAAAGGGCAAAAAGTTGCCATAGAAAAGTGCTCTTTATTTTTGAATACCTCATCAAATAGGCCCGCAAAAAAACAAAAACGAAAATCGAAATTTTCGGTTTTTTCAAAATATTTCGAAAAATTATCAAGTTAGCCTTTATCTCTTTTCACCATTATGTTGCCCCCATGAACACGCAACTTTGCCTCCATTTAACCGACTTCGTATCTCTTACCGTTTCCGAGATCCCCATGTATTGCATAGAATTTGAAGCACCCTGTATATATATATATATATATATATGTATATATAAACCAAATTTACTTTAATATAACCAGAACCTGAGTTTTTGACTATAATTATTTGTTTGTTGTATAAAAGTCCGTTATATAAACAAGGAAACACTGTTAGACATGAACATATTTGATAAAACTGTTACCTACCCTGCTTAAATTTTCGAGTCCCAACCAGACTTTGATATATCTCCACTTTAAACAAGAAAAATCACCATTTCACTGACTAACGGACATAACAGAGCACAACAATTAACTTAACGGCCACCCCTGTTGCTACCTGTTCGCTATATAGGGTGGTCCAAATTAAATGCTCACCGCTATTCTAGAGCTATACGCTATATGACACACACTCTTGGTCATATCTCTCTCACTATTGGGAATAGATCCATAAAATATCATACAATGTATTCGCAAAAGAGATAAAGCAATTAATAGAGAAAAATATTTTTTGTTACGTTTATAGTTTTCTGTTGGTAAACTTGTGAATCAAAAGCTGTACATAAATAATTACATATATAGACCACAATTTTTTTTAATAATGAAATGTAAAATACTCCCGTACCCGATTAATCACCCTATCACCTTATATTGTATAAGATATAAATTTTCATTTATTAGTACCTACTGTCTAATCTATAAATTTGTATAGATACAGATCAACTAAAAAATATTTAGCCGAAATCTAAAGAGGGACGAACCGATGTAGGTAACAATGTGATAAACAGAGAGTCCTCAGCGAATGGGTGAAAGGCATGCATGTTGTGGTAGACGTAGAGTCACCGCCCAGCTAAGTGGAAGGGTACGCTCGGTCTCTTGACAGGAACGATTTGCGCCGATTCACGCGCGCCACTTCTTAGGCCCGCCTTTGAGAAGAAAACAGCACAGTGGCGATAGTTTCGAACCGAAATAGGGAAATCACTTCGTGTTGATTATCGATTAAGCCAGGGACGTACAGTAGTTATTCTTGCGAATTTATTGTTTTGTTTTCTATAGTGTTCCTTTTTTCATTAGTGATAATGAGTAATAGAAAAACAGGATACGTATGTGCAACTAATAACTGCAATAATAAAAGCTATAATTGTAATAAGATCTTTTTTACCTTTCCTAAGGAACTCCATCGGTAAGTAGATCAAAATTTGTTATACATAAATGTAATTTAGTATCTAAGTTAACTTAATTTAGGAAATTCATTCATAGACAGCCAATAATATGGTTTATACAATCACTCAATTAAGATTTAATGAATTTCGTTTAAAAGTTGGCCAGCTGTTATAATTTAGTTTTAGGAAAAACAAAATTATAGAACAGTACTGCCCAAGTGGTCGAGTGTAATTTTTTTTGCTAATGTTTTGCGGTGTGTTTCAAAATAATTTTAACTAATTTTTAAAAACATTAATTTTTTTAAGGGCAAGGACATAGCTAATGAAAGCCAATTGGGAAGACATTTTGGACAAATTGGACACACTTCATAAAAGCCAAGCCAAGCTTCAATTTTGAAAATTTATATAGGTGGAGTAGAAGAACGGCAATTCCGAATTCGTATCGTTTGTGTTTTTTTCTTTCTTTTTTCGTTAAGAACACAATAAAGATTTTTTATTATTATATTATATGTACCTCATTGTAAAGTATTGTCTATTTTTATTTTTGTAAATAATTAATGTGTAATAAACATATGTACATAATTACTATCGCAAATTTCTTTTTTAAAACTTTGCCAAATAGGTAAACCTGTATCCCATTAATACTTATTTCTAAATTAGGCATCACCGATTTATTCATGTCTATTTCAAAAGTTATTTATAAAATGTTTCAAGAGTTTTTAATACGGCACTGTTAATCGCACATTTACGATAACTACAAGTATTATACGTCCAACTCTAACTTCTCTTCTCAGTGCGAGAGCGATAGCGAATGTCGGGCAAGCTGTGGTTGTACTAGCTGCCGGCTGGCCCCCTCGCCAGCCGGGGGGGAACAGAAGACAAAGGCGTGGCCTGGGCCGACCGTACTTTGCCCACCACCGTCGCTGTGCTTGTTTACATCGCTTCGTCTTTCTTTAGATTTGGGCTAAAGATTTTCTAGTTAATGTTGTATAGTGGATTATACAGACATTGTAAATATAGTGGATATACTGAATGGTAGGTAGGTAGGTAGTATGGATAAATTCTAAAGTAAAACGGATTCTACCGTAAATTTTACATACTTAGTCACTTTTTTAGAATTATGGTCCTACCCAAGAAATGGTGGGAAAGTCTGAATATTGGGAACACTGTAAAAGGTGGTCCATTTCGGTTGTTTTCAAAGAATACTAGAGTAAAATCGTTCACGTCCATATATCTAATTAAAGCATACTGTGTTCTGCTTACATATTGTAAATGATGCAAACGATATCTCAACGTTTATTAGAACATAAAAAAACCGCTTTCAGTTGTTTTCACTTCGAGACATTGATAATTTCTAATAGATCGAAACAGCTGTCCCTCATTTGTATATTAGAGCTAACTGGCACTTATATGAAAATAGTCCGGATATATAAATATCAGTGTGACATTTATAATTTTATAAAACCCCTAGGGTCTTTTAAGTTACTACAAATTCATGGATAATATGAACCCAACTGGACCTAACCTCAATTAACATTAATTTCCTCTACATATTGTCAAAGTCAATTTTGAAAGAAAGTTCAGTTATTGAAAGGGAGGCTGAAAAGTGACCACCCTTTTGTTTTTTAAACAACCTATGAAAAGAAAAATCAAACTGACTCACGTGATCTAGCTGACCACTAAATAGTTTTGTAATTAGTATACAGAGTTATAGACCATTCAGCGGTTTGAATATCTGATTTTATTTTAAGTGTTAAGAGTTTTCCATATATTTTTGTATTTCATTAACAAAACAATTTTATAACTTAGTCTAAATATTATTATATTATGATATTAAAAATCATCATGAAAGTTAATAAAAATCGCTCTGTCATTTGAAAACAAACCAAGACAAAAAATATCTAATTTAACAAATGTTCTTGAAAATATAGTTTGAGAAAGTGTGGTTAGAAGTAGTTTCTGAGAAACCGTGTGATCCACCATATTTTCCATCTCAAGTGCATCCCATTGAATTTGCCCCACCCTGTACACATAATACACACACACAGGCCTCTAATCCGTCATATGCGTAGCACCCAAACCCTGGCATTTTATTTAATTATTCATGGCGGTGTATCATCTCTAACTACCCGACCAAGAAGATTATGCCGTGCGGGTACAATTGAATGACTAATTTACAATATCTATTACGTTAAAGCCTGATTGATATACGCGAGCTCTCAGGGGAGAATTGTTAATTAATTCCCATAAATGGATCCCCTCTTTAATATGAACTCGATTGAATAAAATATTATTGTTTGAGCAGTGCGTTTTTTATTATGCATTAAGTATTTCGCAGATTTGATAATTTAAACAATAAATAAATAAATGAGAACAGTAATTTTCCAAAATTTTACGAGTAAATATTGAGAATTATTACTTTTTTACAGTGGCGGCTTCTCCTTAAGGCTGCATGGCCGCGCGCCCCTCTTCCAAAAATACCAAAGAAATCCTTATTATTATCATTATTATAAATTAAATGAAAATGTTACACCATGTTTATTGTGGTACAAAACTATTATTAGGAAGGGCTCGAGCGCTTAAGCTATCGTACTCATAATGCTGCATTCCACATTACTGGATTACCACAGCACACTGCACACGCACAGTGAGCAAAGCATCACAGCTACGAGGCCGCATATTGAGTCGCGGCCCAGGTAACTATGGCAACCGACCCGATCTCCTTTTCGACTAGACTCGTTAGACACTTTCTATATGCTTATATTATGCAGATTTGGTCGCAATTTTTCGCGGTCCTACGCGAACATTATTAAACATTATAACATATTTTTAACATTATTAAAATACTTATTTCATTTTTGTGAAAAGATAATTTTATATATTACTTAACATGAATACTGTTAGTGGTATAATTAGAGCTAATTTTGCAAATCTCCCACTGGAAGATAAAGTACAAATAAAAGAATTGGGCGTTGCCTTCCCAATAAATAATTTCGATGAAAGACCGTAGAGCTGATTTCAATTTTAGAAACTGAGTGTGCCCGTGTATAAATAACTGTATGAAGTTTGTTTACCTACGTAATAATTTAATGTGTCGTTTGATAACTATAAATTGAATAACTAAAATAATGTTGAGTGATTGTGCCATATCGTTTTTAATTAACGGATATCTAAAAACTAAAAATAGTTATGTTCCTGCTTCCTTAATTCTCGTTTACAGCTTTTTGAAGGTAACGTATATGTAAACTTTTGATATCGATTGTCGATTAAATACGAAATATTAATTACGTATTTAAATATTGTTTTAAACAATTTTGGTCGAGATTTCCGTACGATTAAAAAGGAGGATATTTGTGTAACGAAAGTTATTTTTTCAAGCAAATATTTTTGCTCTGCGAATTTCTAATTTATAATTTTAAGGGATTTGACCTTGAAACATGCAAAATTTTCGCCTGCGGCGCATTCTTTAATTTCTACGCCTTCCCATATCCAAATCTCACCAGTCGCCACTGCTTTTTTAAGTTCTCTCGATTTTAATTATAGTTTTGGGACCATCTACAGTAACGTTGTAAAATGCAATGGATCTTCTCTTCAGTTAAAAAGAACACAGATGGACTGATTTGGCCAGCGCATTCAAAATATACAAGGTGTTCCACTAGTGCGCGTAAGTTCAATATCTAGGCGAAAACGAGGGATATATGGATTTTTCTTCTTACGGATATATGGATTTCGTATCATAGTTTTATACCATAATTGTATCTAAAAAGATAAGAGGGTCATATCATGAATCTGTATCACACTGCGTATTAAACTGAGTACTGAAAAACATTTTCAGAAACCTTCATTGCAATAATAGAAAAAAACTGACTAACTTTAATCTTAATAGATATTTTGATCATATTAGTTCTTCTATTAAATATCATAGCAAGTGTACAAATATGAACAACTATTAAGAGTACCTAGGTACTCAAATGTCACATACATTTTTAGTATCTAATGTATAATTTTATGACGAAAATAATACTCCGTGCTATTTGTCTCATAGGCTGAATTTTCTGTAATTTTCTATGGCCACCTACGCAACAAATCAGGTCTTCTCCGCCGTTGCTCGGCCAATCTGTAATTATCCATCGTAAAATTACAAGGAAGCCGTTGGTACTGCTGCAATTTCTGATTTAATAATACGACGCCTAACTTGTTCTCATTGCTGAAAATCATATACCAGCACAGATGATGTATCTATGACTATGCAGAGTACAGCAGTAGTCTTGCAGGAAGCAGCCGTTCTTTGACCTTTTCTATAATTATAGCTCAAACCACACAAAAGTTAGAACCAGATTTTAATCGCATTGATGATTATTAGAAACTAGTTTTTATCATACGAAGACTAAATATAATTGTCTGCCTGTCTATAATAGACAATTCTCTGATGTTAAAAGAAGTGCAGTTGAGATTAAAATGGTAAACTTACAAAACAGCGAATACTGAATATACAGAATACTTGTTGCTCCATCGCAACCGGCAGAATATTTTGATTTAGAAGTCTTTAAAACTTCTAGTACTGTAGCTTCTTTTACCTGAAGGATGAGCAGAGTTGATATTAGAATTACAATTATCGGAGTCATAGCTGAAATCAGTATATGAAGAATAGTGAGAAAATGGATCACGAATACGAGTATAACCAGTGGCGCCGCGAAAGTTTTTTGAACGGGTGGGCCAGTATTGGGTCTGGTGTTCTGAGAGTTGCGAACAGCAACGACATCTCGCGCCTTGGGTTACCGAACGGTCGCTAACAAGTCTTAATTCTCTTCTTAATTCTTATTCTTCTTTCAGAAACATTCTTATGCTTATGCTATTGCTCAGCTCAGAAACTAGAGATGGCAAGGCGCATAAACTTAGTAAAGATTTACTTGAGTGTATTTTTTCATGCTTAGAGAGGTTGGGCCAAAGGATGAGCCAAAACAATTTTGGGTGGGCCGTGGCCCACTTGGCCTACCCTCTGGAGACGCCACTAAGTATAACTGGCACAAGCGCCGACTATTTCCTGCGAGTTAGTTAATGTTAAATCATTGTATGACAACACTAAAAACTGATTACTTTTTTCTTAGTATTTAAATATGATCAAAACCATTATGAATGAGCATTCGTTATGATCGTTGTCACTGTCAATTTTTATTTTGGCCCGTAGCAATTCCTAAGAATGTGATAAAAAAAGTAGACACGTTTTTGTCTGGACCGCCTGGTTAAAACCGACCTAATAATGTTGGAGTTGGGATAATATCTGTATTGTCTGTGAGTCGTCAGTCTAGTAGTGTCGCTCTCGCGGGTGTTGTAAAGTGCGTAAAGTGTTGAGTGTGTAAATTTTCAAAATGGCTCATGTGTACAGTAATGCTGAGTTAATTGACATGATTCTTATTTATGGCGAAGTTGGACAAAATTCATTGGCAGCTTCGCGCTTGTATGCGGAACGATTTCCCAATCGACACACCGACACATCGACAGTTAGGTTTTGTGAGTGGTTGTTGCAGCAAAATGCTGAAAATCCCCAATTTACTTAATAATTTGCGTTTACAAGATCAGCAACCAGGAGGAACATTCGCTTTAGTACGGCAAAATTGGATAAGGCGTGCCCAAAAGTGTGTAGAAGTCGAGGGACAAAATTTCGAACAACTTTTGTAACAAGGTATGTGCAAATTTTTTATAAGTTTCATGTTTCTAATACCTAGTAATCAAGTAGCGCAATTCTTAAAAATTAGTGTAACAAAATTTTATTCATTTTAAAGACACGTCACTTTGGTCAGATCTATCTATCTTTAAGTTTATTTTAAAGTAAAAACGCTGCAAATCTTTTTTGCTTTGGGTGTCGGTATTCTCTCAGATCTTCCGAAGTTTTTTTGTGCTAGCCTGTTTGCATTGTCAGTCCTAAGGTCACTCCGTTACAGTGGACCAGTATCCAGGGGCGTGCAATGAAAAATTTTTAAATAGTTTTAAGACCCCGCCAAAAAAAAATTTTTTTGCACTACCACATTTGTACATGTATGTTGAACATCCCCAAATTTTATTATGGATAAGTTCTGAATAACCCTGTATAATAACACATAATGAAAATTCATATGTGTTATTATGTTATGTATGTTATGTATTTATACATACATAACTTCCGACTCGTAGTAAAAGTGACATTTCTGATGCGGAAAATACATGTTTTAACTTTTTTCATTATATTTGCTCAAATACAGATATTTCTGTAGTTGCAATTAATAATATTTTGTATTCAAAATATGTGTATTCGTAGCTAACATCATTAAAACAAATACAAGTCAACTCACATTAAACTGGGAATTCTAATAACGCTAATAATGACTTTCTACCTGTAGCACAGACAGCATAAACATAAATGTAATATATTACACCCATACCTCATGACTGAAAATAACAAATGTGAGCTTGAGAGGAAAACGCTCGGCAAACATTTAATATCATAATATTGACTCTTTATAAATGGTGTATCCTACCTGTACGGTATATTACGGAGAACAAGTGGATGTTGCCATAATGAGAAGTAAATACCTTCTTGCTGCTGTGATTTATTCTTCCGGGGCTGTGCAGTCGCTGCCGCTTGACATTTGTGCTAAATATGTCCCCGATTCGATAGCTGTTCGACCTTTGCACGGCAAATTTATTGTCACCGTGCACTTTGCATTGTATAAGCGAAAATGCACTTTAGATGCAATATCTTGTCTCAATATATCGTGTCTTTGTCAGAGCTTGCTTTTAAATATGCCAGGTGGTGCAGTACAATATTTATACAGGGTTTCAAAGTAGGTACCTATAGTTTATTCAGGACGTGATTCTTTAGGAAATAAGGTTGCATGAAAGTTATCGCTTCTTTTACTAGATGCGAAATCAGGCACTTTTACTTTCAGGCAAGGGTTTTTAATAACAACGAAATATAATTGAAGAACGTAAACAATGGAAAAATACAAATCATTGAATTTATTGAGACTGAAATTAATGAAAACCGTTTTCGTTATAAAACTTGGGAAAACGAATGGATACAATACTAATGGACACTGAACCTGAATGAACATTATATAAAAGTACTAACGACATGTAATTCGAGTCCGAGAAATGTACTTTACCCGCCCTTGGTGGTTTCGCCCCATAGTAAAAAGCCCAAATACCAACAAACCGTTCTGAAGCCGTGCCTGATGAGACTAAAACTTCTTTTCTAAAAGCTTTCGAAGTAAAGTTTCTTTGCCTTAAAATTCAAATCTACCATTTATTCTTAAAGTACGTTCCTCCTCTCTGTCTGGTACCGCGAACCATGACATCTTTCTGGCACGCTGTCCAATGAAAATTGCACTTATTAACTAATAACCTAAAACCCTCCTGATCCTCGTCCCAAAATGGGGGGAATTACGACCTTACTTTACAACTGGTCTTATACCTGGAAAATTCCCCGAAAAACCAGTCTACTATGTTCTTGCCTTTTTAATATTATTTATGAACATACAAAATAATGTGTATCTCTTAAGAAACTTGTAAATACCACCCATAATTCATATAATTAAATTTACCCGACCGTTATCATTGCCATTCCTTTATTTTAAATGAATAAGTAGGTATTGAGAATGAGTTAGGAAGGTATCTAGTATGTTACAGATTTCTCTGTATCTTTTGTTGCCTTTATATATTTATTTTTTTGAATATGCTAACTCGTGTTCTGCTAAACTACAAATATCCTTTTTGTTGTTCGGTTTTTTGTGTTTTTTGTTTGTTTGTATATTTTCTAATTCCACCCACATTGTATATACTTAATGTAGTATGAAGTAATATATCAAACTTCCTAATGCTTCCTGTAGAGAAATGTAATTTTCTTTTAAATGGAATAAAGAGATTATTATTATTATTATTATTATTATTATTATTATACTCCTCGCCACCTTAGCATGTACAAATTTCACCCATCTTAATTAGCAAGCCGTCGCCAAACACTTCAAAAGTTTACCTATTATTTTTTTGCAAATTATTTCTTCATTTCTTGATTTCTTACTTTTTATAAATATATACTATTTGTCAAATTAACATACATATTATAATGATAATAAATTTGATTAGACATAAATTTATTGCAGCAACTGCGTATTTTATATTTTCTTCGCCTCAAACGTCGAAGTCTATCAGACTTCTGCCACCAGTTCATATATGAAAATGCACAGCACCACTACTGAGTAAAATAAAAATCCTTCCAGACAAATTAATTTCAAAATTTGACCACCAATAGCACTTGAATCGATTGCGCCTGAATTTGTCGTGTAAGGATACCTAACATGAAAAGCGTACTGAAACAAGCTACTAGAAAACTCCTAGAAAGTAGACATAAGGTACTTTAATTATAACTTCCAGTTGTTACATTATATTGCATCCATCTGAATTATCAATACCCATAAGCTTTAACTTTGCATATTAATCTAAACTGCTCCAGAGAGACATAGAGCAATTTAAAGTGCATCTGACTGCGTTCAGAGCATCTAAAGGAAGAATTCCCTGCCGGCAGAATGATATACCTCGCCACTTTCGAATCATAACATGCTCGGTACCTTTGTCTTGCTGCGCCGAAACCAAGCGCCAGCGGCCCCTGTTAATAAGAACGGCAAATTAATTGCAGGTTGTGGGTGTACCTACCTCGCTGTAATGCGGACAAATTGAATAGAGCGGTACACGATAATGGGATAATACTGCATCTGAGTTGCATTTATGCTCTTGCTTAAGTAGCCCACACACGCATCAATAAATCTCCAGATATTATAACGATAACTTCGTTAGTTTTTTTTTTTATTTTTAGATAAAGGTACAAAATATACTTACTATAGTGATGAAATTCTCTTTCAGGGGTGAGCAGAGTGAAGTACGGTAGGGTTATTTTATTATCTGCCAAACTTGGGCGCCATCAATTGATCTTTTTTGATGGTACAGAGTAAATGTATAGTTCCTATCTAAGTGAAGACAATTGCAAAAAAACACTTGACAAGAACAAAGTTAATTTTTAATATAATTCTCTCAACTATACAGTTACGAGGGGTACATACATAAAAGACACACCTAAATCTAAATATTAGAACATTCACACTCAAAGGCACAAAAAGGAGTGAAAGTTTTACAGCAATAAAGCTTGACAACAAAATGTAGTTTGGCTGTACTAAAGATCTACCAAGAAATGCAGTTTTTAGATATTTACAGTCCGCGAGGTAACAGTAAGGGCTCTTAAATTCATTCGCACACACAACCTATGCATAGGGAAGGTTAGTCTAAGGCACGCTATACGTAACGTGGTTTAAGATGAACTTCCAAAATAAGTAATAAAGTAGGTACTCACATAAGAACAGTTGGTTTCGGGGTTAACGTTGTTCATATACGTTCTGCTGGTAATTCACAAATCAACGTAATGATTATTTTCTCGTAATCACATTAGGGAATAGTAGGATTCGTTTACTAAGATTAATTCATCTTTTATATTTGCATTTTCAAGCTTTTTTCTTAAAACTTTGGGAGCTGCTAAATTCACTCAACCTTCTCGCCAATGCCAATCTTCGCCATCCTTTTGCTCCCCCTCTCGTTCTCTTACGTCCTCCATCCGCTCCCGTTCTTAACACGAGATGGCGTCACTATATTGTTCTGAACTTTAGTTTATGTAACCTAGGACTATGTATGGATAGACCTAATGCACAACCACAGAGAGTGAAGTCGGGATTATAAGCACTTAATATACACCGAATACATAGAATACTTTAAATACAGGATTGGTGTGTAACAAGAAGGTAAAAACACATAATGAGATAAGAAATATTAGTTTGAATCAACTAAGAAAGGTATTTTATTAGTTACTAAAAACGAGACCGTTACAATATGCTTCCTTGAATAACAAAATACGAACACCCAGTAAACGAAAATTGATTCCACACATTTCTGAAACGAACAAAACAATCGTTTCTCTTTTTTCTGCATAAATGTTACGGGAATGTTACACAAACTGCAGATGAAAACTGAAATGTTTCTATAAAATAATAATTCTGATCTAATCTTTGGATTTTCAGCGTTATTATTATACAAATACCAGCCATAGCTCACAACAACTAAATCGGTAATTTGATATACGTAATTCGTTAGGGTTGTCACACTCTAAATAGGTAACAAAGTGAAATATTTCTACGAAGAAAATAAACCAGCTGAAGTGACAGTTATGTGTCTGAAAGCTGAGGAAAAGAAGATGGCCAGATAGAGCATAAGGCTAATAGTCCAGTAAATAGAGATCGTTTTCATAATGTGAGAACTTCAGACTTCAAATAATTCTATTACGTATAATAATACATACATATGTATATATAAAATATATATCATATTTATATTTACATAAAGAAAATCTGCCGTAAGTGTCTAGTTACCTTTCTGCCTCACTATTTCTTATAGCTTCCAAACAGATGGTTTTTAAATTCTACCTTTTCTAATTTTTGAGAAACACATCAGGAAACACTCATGTTAATTTAATTAAGATATCTTAAAAAGGTTACTGATTCTTCTAGAATATTATAGATAAACAGATAGATAAACCAGAACTGAATGGATAGATGTTTATTTCTAACAGGTTAGAACCCATTTACAAGAAAGTCTTAAATAACAAATTGTTTTAAATTTAAGAAATATATAGGTACGTTAATATAAGGATTATAATAAAAAAAGTGTGTATTCATCAAAATACATTTTATTCGATAGAACAAAATGATAAATTTGATTGGAAGGGTTCTGAAAATCCAGATATATTATATGGGATATTCATAATTAAATAGGGGATGGGATGGGGAATATGGGGAATATGGGATATTCATGAGAATAGTTAAATGTGCGCACGTAAATTTACTCTAACCCTAATTTCTTAATTTTGTCTAGTTATAGATAAAATATTCAAGAATTAATCTCATTTAATATGGGTGCATATGTTTACATATGCACCCATATTATAATAATACCCACTTAATAATATCCACTAATATAATAAATAATAATGTAAAATGTAAATGCTTTGTGTTCCCGTACTATTATTTGAAATTATTTCCAATCACTAACAACCCAATGCCATCTATGGTCATTCTTGGGCGCCTCAGTAACAATTACCACGGTCTGCTAACTATTTGGTTTGTATCGCGGGTACAGCCGTCTTTCGTCTTTAAGACGGCTGCGGCCGAGTGTGGCCGACCGGAGGCATAAGTATAACATGCCAACATGCCTCCTTTGAACCGATATTTTCGGAAAAATGAATTATTGCGCATGCGTGTGAGATCTGAACACGTGCTTTTTGAATAAAGCTAGAGGCAAGTGGAGGCAAGACCGCCCACTATCCCATCCTTTCCATCTTAGAAATTTGCGGGAAAATAAGCATAAGCATGTAGGGATGAAGATTGAAGACGTTTGCATAATATTGTTTATGTTTCGTCGTTTCGTCTAAATACCGGCACAGGTAGACATTTTTTAGTAAGAATACTGAATAGTGAGAAGTGTGAAATAGAACAGAAGCAGAAATACAGGTAATATTTGTAAAATTATACGAGTATACCTAGTTCAAATTGTAACATATCTTTTTGACTAAGTAGAGATCCTTCTCTCCTTATTCCTATAAAAATGTAGGTAAATCAAAACTGTTAGAAAACTTAAGTATTTGGTAGACTTCTCATTAAGTTAGACTCGTTATGTCTATGGTTATTTTCTTATTGTTTCTTTGCTTCGCTGTAGGTGTTAAGTGTCATATTTTTTAACAATAAAAAACTTATTTAATTTTTGTGAAAAGACATGCCTATCTTCTACTTATCTTATATAGGTATTATTATAATACTTAACATAATTACTGTTAGTAGGTATAATATATACCTATGTATAATCTTTTGATAATCAAATAGGTATTAAATATTACTTATTATTTACTATTACCTATTTTAATATTATTTAAATAATTTTTATCGAGATTTCTGGCAATCGCATCAAAAAAGGGATATTTGTCTAATGAAACCTATTTCTTTAAGCAAATATTTTTCCTCTGGGAATTTCTAATTTCTAATTTTAGGGCGTTTGACCTTGAAAAATTAAAAATTTTCGCCTACAGCGCTTTTTTTTCATGCGCCCCATCGTACCCACCCGAATCTCACCAGCCACCACTGATTTATCTATGCCTCGACTAAAGAAAAATTCACGAGCCGCCACTGGTAACAATAATTTTTTTCAGGTTAACACGTACAGTTTACATACTTAAACGTCTCAAGGTAAACATTTGACAACAGGCTTGGTAGCGCAATGGGAAAGTCGTATACGATTCAAAACTTGATAATGCTGATTTCGTGAGCTCGAGTCACGGTCGAGGCAAACTTTTTTTTTACTTTTTAATTCCAATTATTTATTAGTATTAGTATTTAGTTATTCTGTTTCATTATCCGTAGCTTTTATTCTATTCTGCACGTAAAGTTTGGAATTAATTCGTTCATTAAGGCAGTCTGTTAAATTCATCATTTTAGCTTACAAAAGTAAATATCTACAATATTTTTGGTCCCATTGATAAAATTGATAATAATGTTTACTTAAAAATAAATTCTACTTTCAGTACTTAAAAAATTATGATGTTTTACCATCAACAATAGAGTACCCTTAAACCCTTACAATTCATCAAAATATTGAAAAAAATCGTTTAGTATAATTACATCATCATTCCAGATACAAAATTTCTTTAATATGAATTGTCTTTAAAATAATATTATTTCAGATGCTTTTGTCACCCGAAGGGTGACCCCAGGCCGCAGGCCTGGACCCCCGGCAGGGCTAGAAATGGGAACGAAAATCGCGACAGCGATTTTCTCCCATTTCCAGTAAAATATCCTTAAGTGAAGTACGTTTATATTTTTTTAACTAATTACGTTTTTGCTTTTTGCTAATTGAAAATTTGTATTCATGGTAAATCCGCCCTTGATAAGCATTAACTTTGCCTTTTATAATAGGGAAATTTCGAACACCTTAAATTTTTACGTTATCGTTATCGCAATCGTTATACCTACTGAGCACGCGCAGTGCCAAAAATGATACTCTTTTTGGAACTGCACATGATACAACTGCTCAGAATGACGATAACGACGTGCTAAAATTTAAGGGGTTCAAAATCTCCCTAATGAATTCGATAAATAACCATGCCATAATAAAATTTTATATAATTATTGAGGTTACTGACATGTAAATATGGAAAATTTCGCATTAAATTATTTAATATTTCAGAAAAACGTTCTCGATCTGTTAATTGGGAGGGAAAAAACTGCTGCCATTTTTGTCCAACTTTTAGGTTAACTTTAACGTATTGTAAAACATACCCAAACTGATAACTAGTGATTTAACATCATTCTAGCGTTAACATGCATTTAAATGGTATTATTAATCCAGTTTTCACTAGTTACATTCTAGTCACATCTTAGAACATTCTAAGTTTTATTATTAATAAGGCTGATGATTATCTAACTGCCAGTTTAATTATCCTAAGCATTAAAATATCCCCTCATAGTTCCATGGTTTGTTGATTATAAAATATCTATTTAGATATTTGAGAATCACATTTTCATCTATATTAATCCAGTATAAAATTATCTCGCAAATTTTCTCGTATTTTCCTTGGACTATAGCTAAAATTAGCAGGTTCCAGGTACCTAACGAATAAGAGGAGAAAATAGAAACGGAAATGGTTGGGGCCACGTTAGGGATGTTGCCTCGTCGAAAATGGGAACTGGAAGTGACGACATCATCTCCGTGTTACACAGGAACATCAAATTACTACCTTATTTACTTTATGTTCTTGGATATAATAAAGGACTTCCCAAATTAAATATTTCTTTGTGTGTTTTCACCTAGCTCGCAAGTTTTCCATTTATTTATTAAAGGTGTTTAATAATCTCCTTCCTGACATCTTTAATACAAATTTTAAAATATACTGTAGTGGTTTGAGAATCGATATTTTAAAGCCAAACACCGGTTTACCTCAGAAATGAACGTAATAATGTAGAATTATTGTCCAAAAAGCGATGTTTCCACTGCTGAAAATAATTTCAAGACTCATCTATTCATATAAAGTTATGAGCATCGAAGTCGCCTATTTTTTAGATGGACCACTTGATAATCAGTATAATATATACATATCGAGCCGTTTTGTTGAAATTAATACTTTATAAACTTTAATTATTTATATTCTGTAAGTCATCTCCTTTGGACCAAATACCTAGTACTTTATTAGAACAGTATAAATTTATTGTTCAAGTCAGCTATATTCACCCAAAAGCAGTGTGATTCACCCAACTAAGAACTAAAATAGTCAGTATCACTAGCTTAGCTTAACAGTGTGGTTTGTATAATTTCTGCTGAATTCAACGGGAGATTCTGGATACCTATTTTATTAGGTTTCCTCCTCCTTCAAGACAATGTTATTCTTACCGTGTGCCGAGAACTCTATAGCATACATTGTTTTGATTTGGCAACCGTGGAGGAATAACACTGACGTAGTTTTCCACATAACACCAAAACACTATACTGCACTCGACGAGCGTTTCGCCAACCAAGTTGGCATCATCTGTAGATGATTAAAACTAAAGTCTAACTACTGAGTTTATCTATCTATCATCTTTATAAGTCATAATAAATCCCTTATTCTCAGAAATCAATCAGGTGCTAACCTCAATAAAGGGAAAGTCAGTTTTTCGGATAAACCTCTTCTATATTTTTATAGAAGACTCCTTGAAGGTCTTCTATGATTTGTTTCTTCAAAGTTTAGTAGTACGAATAGTATTAATGTTAATATTATTATTTTACTTATTAACAGCATTTTTTTTCTAATTAAATCGGTTGATTATATCTGTTGGATAATTTATTTTATTTGCTGATGTCATATTTTATTTTGAATAAGCTCTGAAATTAGTTTTGCCCCTGCTTTATATCTCGAATTATTGCAAATCAGTAAATTGGAAAATTAATAACCGCTGATTAATTTATTATATATTGCAGGTAATTTTATGTTATTACATTGCATAACAAAAGTTCAATCTATTGTGGGAGCTGCAAAAGTTATATTAATTTGCATTATGATAATTTATAATGGCAATTATTACAATTTCAATAATCCTGAACATTATAGTGCGTTTTAGGAATCATCAAAGCTTACTGAATTAATTTATATTTAGATATACATACCTTGAATAAAATTGTTTTCGATTAGTGCCGTAAGTAATAAACTTTACATTTTTTTATAGTTAATAATATGAAATAATCAACTTACAAACATTTGAAATTCTGCTGTAGAGTTTTATATTGACATAGATAGCTATAGTCAATTATTACATGCAACATTAGTGCAACCAAGGATTTATTTCACCGAAATGATGTTGGTTCTTTTAAAAACATATTTCTTAAAAAAATCAACAAGCTAAAATTATACTTCATTAAATTATAATTGAATAATAATTACAATAATGAATGATATACCTCTTCAATTATTTTTTGGCTCTAGTTCAAGAACATTCAGCTGTCGTAAAGTCTACACATCAACATCATCAAGTAGACGAGAGGATAGATCGCCCAGTCTATACCAACGTTGCCAAGTGTAGCCCGTTTGTATTACCCGGGAAATTTAAAATTTTAAACTGATTTTTACAGATGCCGAGTTTGTAGTGTAGGTACCGTAAATCAGTAATCACTGATCAAGGACTCTGTTATAACATTTTATTTGACATACTAAAAAAATTAAAATAGAGCTGTGTAATATAAGAATACTACTTTTCTTTTCAGATACTATACAGGCAGGAACAGAAACTTAGTTTTTTTTAAATTAGAAAAACCTGTTTCTGAAATATTTGATTTTTGATTTTAACTGTTACTTATAGATGCATGGGAATCAAGGTAAACATATAATTAACATATAGGTATAAATTTTCTTCTCCTATTTCTCTTACAGTTACAAGCATCATTGTTTAAAATTAACTTTGGAGGTACTATTAAGAATGAAATGAGTATGGTATTAACATGTATACTTACCTTTGTGAAAATTTACGTTGCCACCAAATCATTAATAATCTGTGCACCAAATATATTTGAAAATATTGTTAGATATGGTAGGTATGGTATAAATAGTTGTACAGAACTTGAAATATGGCACTATAATATAATATATATATATAATAACATAGGTATACAGATTGTTCCTATTAAAAACATATCATGTACTTTATCTAGATAGATACTGTAATTATTGAATTTTAAAACTTTCTAGTCGAAAAAAATAATTGCTATAAAAATATATAATCTTTGGTTATGATAATTATTTTATTTTGTGTATTTAATTATATTTCAGTTATGACATATTTTATTTGATTGCTAGTCTGATTTTTGAGTTTCAACAAATAATTATGCCTATAAGAAAATCATTCACTAGTAAAAAATCATTCGTTCAAGAATTCAGAAATAAATTATTGTCGTTTTTGTTCATAGAATTTATTACAATAAAAATTTAACAATACTGATGATCATTTAATGGTGACATCGATGTGTACATAAATGACTCTCCAGAGGTATAATCTAGATTTTCTTGAATGGTTGTTGCTTCTTGCTTAGAGGCCCGTATAAAACTTGTTTTTGCTGCACAATGTTTCTTCTTCGTTGATGTAAATCTAATTTGGGGATCAATGTATCTTTTGTGTGATTTATTTTTAGGTGTGAATAATTCACTACTTATTTCAGGAAATTTAGACGATTTAGCAAGATTATTTATTATTAACAAATGTTGATGTATTTTGGCAATGGTGGCGTTATCGAGCTGGTGAAAATCAACATTTTCTAATTTCATTACCATTTCCTGTACACGATCTACATTACTCCTTGTATTGGATTCTTGATAATCTTGCAAAAGAGTTGACAGACTTTGAGAGATTAAAACATCTTTGTCGGTAGAATGGAGTTTATGGATATCTTCTATTTTCTTATTCACAAATTTGTCTACTATCATATGAATATGTTTGCATACAGTTTTTCTTTCTTTATAGAATTTACACTCACATGAAAACATATGATTACATACGTCGCAAAATAAGCATACTTCTTGACAGCATTTAGACTTTAATAACTGATGAACAGTATATGAAGTATTTTCATTTTTTGAAATTGTCCAGTTTATATTATTTTTAAAAATTTTATAATCATTATGATTTTTCACTGCTTCCTTGTGATTGTGAGATAATAACTTTGTTTGTCTGGTGTGTTCACCCTTACTTAATCTAATAATTCTATCTACACTTTTGTCCCTTACATACTTTAATACCATATTTAAACCCTTGTCAAGGCGTTTTACTGTCTTTCTTTCTAAATAAAAATATTTTATTACTTTATGCATCGATTCTAAATGCATGTTTGTATTTATAGTTGCATCCTTTCTAAAACAGTAAGCCCACTTTTTAAAGTTGTGGCTGTAGGTATTACTAAAATACTTCCCAAAATGCTTTGTTTCTTCGTTATTGCACATGTAATTTATTGCATTGCCTAAAGCTGAAAGAAATTTCGATTCGGAAGTTTCTTGCTGTAATATCTTTAATATTTTATATATTTCAGAACGTTTCTCCTTGTTAGAAATTTTATTTAAATTCCGCTGCCACGCTCTATCAACATGCCAAGAGCAAAATAAATGTTGCGGATAAGGTGTACCCATCACCACAAGCCATGCATTTGCAAACACTTCATCCATATCGGACATTAAAAATTTACAATGAACAACTCCTACGATAAAAAAGCAATAGCTTAAAGAGCGTGTCTGGCCAAGGAATAAGACAGTGTAGGTACTATCTTAAAAGATAAAAGATTTTAAAATTTGTAATAATGAACTGTCTCAAACCTTAATGCAAGCAAGTAAGTATTAACTTTATGTATTATTCGGAAAATATTCTTTTTTAGGGAAACTGCAGATTAGGTTTGTAGATGCTTTAAACAAATGTGTACTCCTCGATACAGTTTAATTCAAAATTTTTAAATTTTTACTTTCTTTGATATTCACAGTCTTACTCCTCCATGCATAGTGTATATAGTGTATAATATACAACACCACCACCACCACTTATGAGAAGCTAATAGCAATAAAACACTCAATAATTTGTATAATATTGCATACTTACCTACTGTTTCCTTTATCGCTGAAAAAAAGATGCTTTGGACTACAGCATCTTTTCTATTTGTAAACATTTCTGCTACTGGAAAACCATGGTGATATTCGTCTAATACCATAATAGTAGTCATTTCAAAATCGTACCCATTTAGACCATGAGTACTATCAATGGTGATTGTAGATGGAAACTGCTTTATCATTTGCCTTTGAAATCTATTCATTATAATTAAACAAAAATCTGTTTCTTTTAGAACATCATGCTTTGTTCCCTGCCCTTTATAGAATAAAATTGGATTATCTTTAAGGTTTTCACATTCCTGTACCCAAAGAGCAACAGAGAAGGCATCATTAGAATCTCTCTTACCGTCTTTTAGTTCAAGTCCATAACTATTTTTTATATTTGTTAAATCTTTTGCTGTTAACAAATCTACTCGTTTCAAATGTTCTCCAATATTATCTCTAGTAGATTCTAATATTCTGTAAAAAAGTATAAGGATAATTAAATACAGTAGACATTGAAATAAATACATCAGTGATTTCCATCAAATATACAGAGTGATCAATTTGAGTCTGGAGATACCTAAAAAACTGACATAAAGCTTCTAAATTACCTTTTGGGTGTGACACCATTTATAATCTTTGTGGCAATATTCAGTTTTTCTGTTTTTGGCAATCTAATATGTTGTATATCAAGATTATGGCCATAATGGATTTTTTGCCATTCTATCAGAATTTTGTTGTTTTCTTTAACAACTTTAATTTCACTTGTGCAAGAACTACTCAGCTTACAAGATCCCTGACATTTCAGCAATTTACTTCTTTGATTACCATCTTTAAGAACATAGCCTGCAATAAACATAGTGCGTTAACGCATACACCTACATAACACAAAAAATACTCTAGATAAAATTACCGACAGGATCAGGATAATATATAATGAATAAATATAAAAGAATAACATATAAATAGAACACATTGCGGAAAATAACTATACTCCAACAGACAAATAGGTACTCGATTATATCTACAATATCTGTCGGAGCATTTCTCCGTTGAGTAATTGTTTTCTGTAATATCTAGGTACTAGGTATTTACATGGCATACCTCATATATGTACAATTCTATTCCCTACAAATCCTTAAAAAGGATTTATTATACTTGCTACTTATTATACTTACCTACTTTGCTTCTGTTACACTTGTAATATATTATTTCTCCAATAGTACTAGAATTTCTACTTTTTAAAACATAAGAGCAATTGTTACTGATTTCAATATTGGCTTTCCAGGTTTCAAAATCTAAAATAAATTATACAATAATTAGTAGTTATTTTAATTGTAGATACTTTAGTCATTTTATAGTACCTACTGTTGGTATGTACATATATGGTATAAGGTATATTAAAAAATTATAATTTACGAACCATTTATATTCTCCATAACATGGCACTCTGTTTGAAACTCCATGCAATGATTTATACGCAAATGGTTCATTAAATCTCTATTGTTTTTAAATACATTATTACAATCTTGTTCAAGGCAAAGACTATTAAAAGTTTTGCCTTTTCCCTCATAAGGTAAATAAGATACAGGTTCAGGATATTTTTGATGCACTTCTCTTACATGTCTGTTATGAGAAGATTGTACACTAAATACTTTTTCACACATACGGCACATTACGGGCATTTTGTAATTTAAATTTAAACAAACCAACACAGTCCAACACTACGAATATCTATGCTACGAATCAACACTAAAATAGCATTAATATAACCTTAAAAAATTGAATACTGGCGGCAAAAGTGAATCACGATATGCTTGGCAACGTTGGTACGAACTGGGCGATCTATCCTCTCGTATCAAGTAGTGGGTCGAACTGTCAAAAATTATCGAAAACATTTTTTAATAACCTACTAAGCTTGACGTGCTTGTCAGAAAACGTCAACAATCATCATTATTTGTCATACCATTTAAGTTTAACTTCATCATGAATCATTCATAAGTAAATTATCATGAACATCAAAATTCTAAGTGAAACAATAAAATGAAATATACCGTACAATACTAAGAAATGCCTAACAGAGAAATAATTCAGATACACATAGGTCAAGCAGGAGTTCAAATAGCCAACGCATGCTGGGAGCTGTACTGCCTGGAACATGGAATTAGAACAGATGGAACCCTTCACGATTATCATGCCAGGTCAGACGATAGCTACAGTCCGTTTTTCAGCATTTCTGGAACTGGCCAAGCAGTTCCTAGAGTGGTTATGATCGATTTAGAACCTACAGTTATAGATGAAATCCGCACTGGGTACTACCGCCGTTTATTTCACCCCGACCAATTAATAACAGGAAAGGAAGATGCCGCAAATAACTACGCTAGAGGTATGTACGGGATAGGAAGGGAAATGATAGACCTGGCTTTAGACAGGACAAGACTCATAGCAGATGGATGCAACAGCTTGCAAGGCTTCATACTGTTCAGAGCCTTCGGGGGTGGGACTGGTTCTGGCTTCACCACTTTATTCCTGGAACGACTAGGCATGGACTACAGGAAAATAAGTGTGCTTGAATTCGCTGTGTATCCTTCACCAAGAGTGTCACCAATAATTGTGGAACCATATAACGCAGTTTTGACAACGAATGGGTGCATTGAAAATGAAGATGTATGTTTCGTCATGGACAACGAAGCAGTATATGACATTCTGTTAAGAAACTTAGATACACCACGTCCGACTTATACTAACCTGAACAGGCTGCTGGGGCAAGTGGTTTCTGCTGTTACAGCTTCTTTGAGGTTTGAGGGAGCTGTCAACGTGGATCTGTCGGAGTTTCAGACCAACTTGGTGCCTTACCCGCGAATTCACTTTCCTTTGATAACTTACGCACCATTCGTACCTGCGTCTAAGGCATTTCACGAACAATTGACGGTGGCTCAGCTTACCAATTCCTGTTTTGAACCAGCTCAGCAGATGGTTAAGTGTGACCCCAGGAAAGGTGAATATTAAATGTTCCTTAATAGTCTCAGAACCCATTAAGATATAGCATTGTCTCAGCCATGGACATTATTAAGAAAGCAATTGAATCTTTCTAACACAAAATTTATTATCATAATTTTAAGTTTTCACTCAAATAAATTTTAGTAAATCAAGTACTTCAGAAAAGAATTATCATACAAAATCAGTCTGAAAATTATCCATAACTTATTCTTTACTTATAACCCCTACAATATTTATTTTGAAAACAAAAATCGACGTTTCGAGTTTTTCCAGAAAACTTTACTTTAGAAATATATTTTACTAGTCCACCTACTCCTATCAAACTATGTGCGGAATAATTTTCTCGAGAATATTAATTAAAATATTACTTTTAAGGTAAATATATGTCATGTTGTCTCCTGTACCGTGGTGATGTTGCCCCAACAGACATAAATAATGCCATCATGAACATCAAGAGCAAGCGTTCCATAAAATTCGTCGACTGGTGCCCAACAGGGTTCAAAGTGGGCATCAACTACCAACCCCCCACCACTGTCCCAGGGGGTGACCTAGCAGCTGTAAGACGAGCTGTGACGATGCTTTCCAACACCACTGCCATTAGGGAACCCTGGGAACGTTTGCTGAAAAAGTTCCGCCTAATGTACTCAAAGAGGGCTTTTGTTCATCACTATGTGGGAGAAGGAATGGAGGAGGGGGAGTTTCTAGATGCTAAGGAGAATTTAGATGCCTTGGTTCTAGATTATAAAGAAGTTGATTCTGACTGAAGCCATTTGATGATAAATATTGGTCATAAAACTGTAATATCCCTGTCAATTTCTTGTAACCTGAGCCAAAGCTGTTTTGTATTTTTCTTGCCATTAATCTGTGAATGTTAAAAAATAAGAAAAGAAGTGATTTGAAAATGGATATGAAATAAATAAGTTCAATATAGTAGTCCAGAATACAAGAGGGCTTTGGTTCCAGTTTATAAAGAGATTGACACTAATTGAAAACGAATTAAACATAGGAACATAAAACCGTGTAATTCTTACTTTTACATTTTGCATTTTACATTTTACATACTTTTGCATTTTTTTGTATATTACATGGTCAGAAACAGGTATCCAAAGCATTTTATTTTATAATATAATCAGCCCTAACTTCAGCATACTTGAAAAATTAAACAATTAAAGCTACTAAAAAAGAAAATCTGTCTTCCAGATAAAGCAAATATTTGTATCTATATATCGCATCTTCTTCCATTGTATATATATAATTATCCTGCATGCAACTGTAAGCATGACATAAACTAAACAAAGGAGAATATTTGAGTACTTTGGTCCTTAGGATAGGCAGGTAGAATGTGTCGAAACTAGTCGAAACAGGAGGAACGTTAAACTTAAGTTGATTTGAAATATATGAGCAGTCCAAATGGTTATGTATAATCTTGTATATTATGAAAATTAGACAATGCATATCTCTCCCGAATCTCAGCTACAACGTTTTTATTATATGAAAATTAGGCAATGCGTCCCTTCTCATCAATATTCCTGTACTAAAAGTGCTAAAACTTGTTCTAAATGGGGAATACCTACACCCGAATAAATACCATCAATACCATAATACCATCATTTAGTGAGGATTGAAAATTTAAAGGATCACTTTTTCTGCAAAAAGATAAAACATTGGAGTTTAAGAGTAACGGTAGAAGACTCAATTTTGCAATAAATTTTTACATCAAATCATCAGCTTACAGGAGATAATTAAATAGTAGGGGGCCCAGAGTGAAGACCTGGAAAACCCTGTATGTTGCCATAAATTGTTCAAACTGATAACTTGAAGTCTATTGACAGATATTGAGGTCTATCCAGTAGGTAGTAAGCAAAAAATGTCCTCAACTTAGGTGAAAAGCCACATTGCCCTGGTTTATGAAGGAGAATATGACCGTAAACTAGATCACGTTCATTCACTATGTCAAAAATATATTGAGATTGCAGTCTGACTTTGTTCATCAGATTTTCAACAACATTTTTTGCGTATCTGGAAAAGTTGTTACTATAAAGCTTTTCCATGTTCTTTTGTTTCCCCCAAACTATATAACATATTGTATCATGTATAACATAATTAACAAAAACAAACTACTACGAGTGTAGTAAGGATACCCCCATATCCTCCATCTGTAAACACGCCTTATAAAATAAGGACTGAACCAAATTAGGCCAAAACAGCTATTCTCCTGGCTAATACCACGCCGAGCGCTGAATTACAAAGCAAAATTTGGCGTATTTTGTCTAACAATGCTAGAGTTCAAAATACAATGTTTTGGATTGCAACGAAAACTACGAGGAAATACTCTGGACCTCACATCGTAGGATGTCACTAATTGCAGACCGGTTTCGACCTTTTCATGGTCTCATGAGTGCAATATAAATGAGCATACCTACGAATGCAAAGACCTGAGTATTTGGACAATTGGTAAGCCTTGCGTACGCAAGTCTCAATGGCGCTACCTCTTGGTAGTTCTCGCAACACAATCCAAACCCAACGGGGAATCTAACAACGGGGTGTAGAAAAAGAGTTCTACAGCTGAACAGATGGTTCACTTATATCGCACTGATGAGACCATAAAAAGGTCGAAACCGGTCTGCAATTAGTGACATCCTACGATGTGAGGTCCAGAGTATTTCCTCGTAGTTTTCGTTGCAATCCAAAACATTGTATTTTGAATTCTAACATTGTTAGACAAAATACACTAAATTTTGCTTTGTAATTCAGCGCTCGGCGTGGCATTAGCCAGAAGAATAGCTGTTTTGGGTTAATTTTGTTCAGTCCTTATTTTATAAGGCGTGTTTATAGATGGAGGATATGGGGGTATCCTTACTACACTCGTAGTAGTTTGTTTTTGTTAATTACATTAACAATCTGTTAAGCTGTAGAACTCTTTTTCTACACCCCGTTGATGTATAACATAGTTTAATTTGTGTTTATAATGATTTAAGTGTCACACCTTATATTTTCTGTACCTATTAAAGTAACATTCCTCTGACATTTCTCCAGAATGTATTACTTGTTTATATGTAAGTACGCATATCTTTTATCTTTCAACTGTCCCGTTTAGGCTTTAAAATATTACAACTGCCCTTCTCCAGTTTACACATCCTCTACAACCACGGCAAGATTAAGTGCGGTATATTTGATTCAGCCCATTCGTTACAGGATATCTTGGTGTATAAATATAGAAGGGTAACAATATCAAGATTCGGACTGACGTTACTGACGTTTTACACCCCTATCGGAACATCCCAGAATAGATTTATTGGTATTGGTTTACATTTTAGTGCTATTTACCAAACAAATATTGCGTTGTTATGCCTGACGTCTAATGCTGTGAATAATATTAATTGATATTAGATCCGTAAATATAGATTCTATATTTCCTACATCAAAGCAAACGGATAAATACAATAGAATTTCCAAACATACGTATTATATGAACGAAATAGGCTTTTCAAACTTGTTTATTTGCCTGAAAAGACATGCGGGAATGTCGAATATCAGAGTTATTGAAGTTTCCATGGAAAAAAATATAGTTTTTGTGACCTCGCCATTTGTCTGTGTCATGATAAAGATATAGAATATATACAGAGTACATATAATAATAATAATAATAATATCCCTACCCCTCATTCTAATCACAAGGATGAGCCCGAAAGTCTGAGATTTGTGTGGGACAGGGGGCGGCATATTATTATTTAGGGGCCCGCATTTGCGCCTCAGGAACGACTTACTTTGGTAGACCCTAACCACCATTCAGTGCTGGAATAGGGGAAACCTGGAAAACCTCATTAGTTAGGGGGACAAGTCAAACATCAACTGATTTTAATCTCTCACATTAACACCAAGTTGACATTCTTCCCATCCTAGGTCATCGCCAGGATGGGTGCCAAGGTTGCCAAGCCATCCCTGCGAATAAGCCTTAATATACGACTAGACAATTTAATTAAAAATTGTTTGGTGGAATGGGAATTAGAACCCACGACCTCTGGGTTCAGCGATCGAGACGCTAAGCCCTGAGCCACCGACTCGCCAAATATACATACCTAGAACATATACAGAGTGTCACAAAAACATACCGACAAACTTTAAAATAATTTAAAACAATTAAGGCAAATTTATGTAATTTCAAAATTTGCTTTTAAAGGACAAAGTTCTTACGTAAATTTTCATTGATTTTCTACAAATTGTAGATATAAAATGTGGTGTATGATGAATGAACTGGTCAGAACATGTCATTTTTGGAAAATATTATTCGACAACCAAAGAGATGTTATCGGGATATGCCGATATTCGTTTTATTAATAACGTTGAGACTAATAACAATGCCACGACAAGGGTTTCCTGTAAGTGACGAAATGGAACGCGGCATTCGCAGTGATGACGTGACCATAACCTGAGTTTATGTATAATTTTCTTGTTTGTACAATTTTTTCCTTCGCGTGTACGTCATCGACGAATCCTTGATTTAAAACGTTTAATGTACTTAATCTGAACTACTCAAATTAAGATCTCTATATCTAAATAAGCAGTCCATCATTAAAACTCAATTAGAAGAGCGGAAACAGTGCAATACTTTAGTTACGAACTTCGGGACGGGAATTTTTAAACTTTTTGATTGATATTGCTGCCGTGGAACCCCCGGCATTTTAGGCTTTTTAAAAGCGCTGGAAAGTTCGTCCGCCCATTTTAGACGAGGACGCCCCAGGCCGGCGGAGAACAAAGTAATAATGTGTTACATTATTAAGTACATGTTTATTAGTTAACTTTCTCGAGGCTTGTAAAACGGACTGTTTAGGAGGTCGATCCGAAGGGCAGGACCGAATCCTGCGCAGTGGAGTAATTTTCATTGCTCCCCATAAACTATACAAGGTGGAAATTAATTGAAGGCCTACCACGGGAAACAAGAATGGGTAAATGAGGAATTTGGGCAATTTGTAGCTATTTCAGAATATGTAAATCATTAATTGAATACACGGTATCGTTCCGGAATTGTATTTGGAAAACTGGAAGTTAACTGTTATTACAGTTCATGCTAGTTTGCTATACCTACGTTTGGCTCATAGCCGATTTCAAAGGAAACTTCGGATGGGACATGTAGTGCCATAGGCAGACGGACTTTAGACCCGTCTTTGATGTGAAAGGCAAAAAATATTTTAAAAAAATGGCACTTAGCCGACACCGACGCGGTTTACTATTTCTTGACTGTTCTTTTTGACAACTGAGAATGTTTTTTTTATATTTTGTCATAAAGTAATTCAATTTATTGCCTAAATTTTGGCTTAGTAGGTATTATTATTATTATTATTATTATTATTATTATTATTATTATTATTATTTATTATTATATTGTTATTATTATACTAAAGAGTAGAGCAGAGGTCATTTAAGACCTATATTTCTCAATTACAAAATTAAAAAACAATACAATATGCGAAAAAGAAAGCAAAATATACAAAGTTCTACAAAATAATCTTCTAACAGTTTTACAAAATAACTACCACACTGAGTTCATATACAATAATTGTGCTCCACTGTATAAAGTTAAAGTTAACCCACATTAAATGAACGCATGATTGATGTAATTGTCATACATATTTTTGAACACATTCACACCACTTGCCGTTACCACATCACCTGGGAGTGTGTTCCAGTTATTAAACACTGTTTGAGAAAAAATTTTGCCGGATTGTTTTCCTAAAATTTTCTTTTTGTAATTTCCATTGACGACCACGTAGCTTCTGGTCTGGGTTTAGGGGCAGTAGATTCCTGATATCGTCCTGGAAGTGAATATGTAAAATTTTATAAGTAAATATCATGTCTCCTCTGGGCCTTCGTTCTGACATGAGAGGAAGATTCAGACCGTTTCAGTATGTTCTCTTTAATAAATCTCCTGAATCCGGCTCTGCCTATCACTGCATTTATTATTTTTGGGTGGCATAAAACCCAGCATTAATTAATAATAGATATATTTATGAAATGGGCGGTGCCAGGATAATTATTCAGCCTTATTATAATGATGTTTTAATTATGTTTAAAGCATAGGCACATTTGTTAATTATATTCTGATTGTATGTTATTAGAGTAATTAAAAGGTCCTTGTTGTTTTATGATATGAGTTTAAACAACTCATATCATAAGATTGAAAAGAATTGATGGTTACGAATAACTTACAACGCCCTTGCCTTGTTTTTATTTACCTAATCATGTGGTCCGGACCACATAATTACATATTTAATAGGAAAGGGTACTGAGTTCGTATCATCAATATGAAGAGGAAAGTAGATTTAAGTTACATAAACAATTAACGCTGAAGTATTGACTTCATGTCGTCAACCAATTCATCACATTCTGTCAGGCGGAGTTTTATTTTCCAGCTCCTTAAAAGAGCCATATGCGCAATATGAAAAAGAAAAAATATTTGTACACTCTATGATCCAGTTAGAAACAAACGAATAAGGTCAAGAGACAATACATTGACAAGCAGCGAGCTCAATTCCAAAATAAAAAAGCAACCAGTATATTATAATTGGACCTCTAATACATCAAAAGTAAGGTAGTTTTTCTTTGTAGGAAGCTCCTAAAAAATACAGAAAAGAGACCAAGAGATTTAATGATAGATTTAATGAAGAGATAATGAGACATTTTATCAATTTCAAATAACCATAACTTTTTCATTTACACCCTGAGCACAAGCTATGTAGAAAAAATTCTATTAAATAACGCAAAAAATTCAGGATTTTATACGCATTGTATAGAAAACAATCATTTTATAGATCAAAAAAATGTAAAGGTACTGCATCGTGAAAAGAAAGGAAAGTGCTTAGATCTGTTAGAGCAATTAGAAATTAAAAAATCTTTAATTATGAATCCTTGTACTACGAATGATCAGATAGATTTACAATTTCGCCCTTCATAGAAAATGTACTAAAAACTCGGTCTTTACCAGATGGTGGGATCAATCAGGGGTAGGTGCTCGTAAACAAATAAATAACGAAAACGCGCTTGGAAATATTTAGTAATAGACATTACTCTATTGAAAAAGGGCCTTGGAACATCTAAATGAGATCAATGTTATTTTCAAAACAATTATCTATTAAGTCTGTTTTATTATTAATTGTAAATAACTATAAGCGTACAATAATGTTATCCATATATATTAAAACGCGTCGATTCTGTCTCGCTCTAAAATCCGTCGTCGAATCGACAAAGTTTCAAAGCTATCTCCTCCGAGGGGCGATCTCGGAACGATCTGCGCGGACCAGACCCCCGGCCTTTCTCCAATGCGTAGGGATATTTTCGTCCCGTTTCTTAGGCGTTTTCCCAATTTAAACACCTTTTCAAAAAACCTCTGCAAAATTTTCGTCGATCGCCGTTCGACGAGAGAGATGCGGCTAGCACCGGCGTTTGTCCTAGCGCCTAATGGTCCCGTCACGCCCGCCGAAATACCGACTTTTCGCGTTACCCCCGAGACCTTTTTCTAATTCTTACGGCTTCGAGAAGGGCTTCACGCGAAAGTTCAGTCCTTTCTCTAATCCTTTGAGATTTTTTTTCGAAACCGTACGTCGACTCCTTCTACGTCTATTTCGTCTTCGAAAATCTCGAGTCGCATCCGTCTCAACTTCTTTCTCATTTTATCCACGGATGTGAGATCGCACTAACGAGACAAGCACCTCCCACGAAAACTGTCAAATTAATTAAACTTCAGATAGGTTATTTTCCTACGAGAAATATTGCTAACGGAATCGATAATACTGACTGCCAAATACTTCTGATTACCAAAATACTGAAGCGAAATGCTTTTCTAATTAGAAAATCGGTAAAAATTATTTTTTCAGGTTGACATGTACAGGTACGTACTTAACCGTCTCAAGGTAAACATTTGACAACAGGCGTGATAGCGCAACGGGAAAGTCGTAGGATTCAAAACTTTAAAATGTTGATTTCCTGAGTTCGAGTCACGCTGGAGGCAAACTTTTTTTTTTTTTACTTTTTAATTCCAATTATTTATTAGTATTAGTATTTAGTTATTCTGTTTCATTATCCGTAGCTTTTATTCTTTCTGCAAGTAAAGTTTGGAATTAATTCGATGATTTTAGCTTACAAAAGTAAATATCTACAATATTTTTGGTCCCATTGATAAAATTGATAATAATGTAAATTATAAAACAATATAAAAATAAATTCTACTTTCAGTACTTAAAGAATTATGATGTTTTACCATCAACAATAGAGTACCCTTACAACAACAAGGGGTGACCCCAGGCCGCAGGCCTGGACCCGCGGTAGGGGTAGAAATGGGAACGAAAATCGCGATAGCGATTTTCTCCCATTTCTAGTAACAGATTTAAATAGGGAGATACATGTATGCTACAGGAACTGTCGCATACATGTTAATACATGTTACTTATTTTACTTATTTTTGAAATACGAAAATCACATTGCAACTCATACAGAGTCCATGAAATACGTAGAGAATGACTACTCATTAAATTTATCTGGCAAGGAAAAGCACTCTGATACTATTCATAAGCCACTCTGATTTTAACCACAGATTACAGAGAACACTTTAGGAGAATGAGTTGCAGCCACATAAATAGAAACCGGAAAATGGAAATATATGGGAAAATATATATATATGGGAAATATATACTGTCTGTTCACGTTTCCTGTGGGTACCTAGTAGCTTCTACTTGGTACATCTGGTTTTGCGCAGTTTTGAAACGACTGTTTTGTAATATTTTTGTATTATTTCATATTCTAGAAGCTATTTTGATTTCCCAGTGTTAAAATAGGTAAACATTGGCTTGTTTGGTATGCACCTTAGAATGTTTCGGAATATGAGAAGAAATAGGCAATAATAAACAAATTATGATACGTTATTTAAACAAATCTGTAACATATTGTATCTCACGAAGGGCCCATTTCAGGTACAGGTTTCTGGTCTATTTTTTTTCAAGGACTTTCCCAGTACCTTCTTATATTTAAATATTTTAGTTTCAATATTTGGTCGAATGATTTTAGATGATATCCTCAAAACGCAAAACCGCCATCATTATGAAAAGTGAACCTTATCTCGACTACACCTGCTCACCGAAATCAGTATAACACAAAAGGCACAAATCTTTATACCAATAATGAATAAGAAATTTACTGTAACAACACCAATGGTACAGTAATTGGTATAGTCATAGTGATTTTCTGAGGGAAGGGAAGGGTATTTCCTACTATATTTTTTTATATTTAATAATAAGGTTTCCCATATATGTAGACAGGTTATGAACACCCTATACATACGCAATTAAATAGGTAGGTAATGTGATTTAGCTTATTACCTACAATATAATTAGTAGATGACAGTTAAAAAGTGATAATTAAATATAAATTATAAAAAGTTATTAAAACTAAAACACCGCACAAGCTGGAAACGCTAAAAGAAATATGAACCGTAAAGGGACTCGCCAATAAGCCTAAGTGACATTTTTATCGCGCTTGCTAATCATAAAATTGAAAAAACAAACCTCCTAGGCGGCACCAACTCGCTGAACGAGCGACGTACATCAAATGTTTCGCTCCAAGCACAGCCCCCTTTGATCAGCTAAATAGCCAAGCAAAATGAGATATGCAAATTAAAATACAGCCTACCGCGTTCCGGCAGAAACGGTGGAAGTGTCTGTTTGGTAATCAAGGATGTGCATTAATCCTGTTAAAAAAATACAGGAAGAAAAATTTCAAAATAAACATAGTTATGTTTCTTGCATTGGTTAATTTTAACCGTTTTAAATAAATTTCAATACGAATTAATTGGTTGTAGTTCCAACAATTGCTGGGTTAAAGCAAAGTTTACGAAATTATATTAGGATTAGGTATACCAATGACCTGTCATAAATGGCCGTTATGAGTCAAACAAAACGCGTAAATGTGTGTGAGAAAGAATAGTAATAAGTATATTTTTTTTATATATTTACATATAGAAAATACCCCTTGAGGGGTATTTTGCTGTTATTACAGGCTGATCAAAGGGAGATCAATGAGTAATTTGGTACTATCCTAATTTGACTAAAACTGAAAGTCTTAGAGCTAAGGTCTTACTCACTAGTGTAGCTTAGGGTCTGATAACTTAATTACACTAAAACTCTGCGTTTATACTGATATAATCAATTCACTAACTCAAAGGGCTTAACCCTCTTGAGTCTTCTTACTATGTTAGTGTTGTCGAGGAGTTGGATGGCCTCGATGTTCACATGCTGATGGAGTCGTTGTTCGTGAGTCCTTGCAAATTTGGTAATTGTCTGCTAGCTCTACAGTGTCCATCTGAAGATCTAGATGAAGGTCGCTGTTTCTGATGTACCAAGGCGCTTTGACGATGTTCCGCAGTACTTTGTTCTGGAATCTTTGGATGATTAATATATTACTCTTACTGGCACAGCCCCAGAATAGGTTCACACTGGCTTGAGGATTTGTTTATACAACAGTATTTTGTTGTAAGTTGATAAGCAGGAGTCTCTACCAAGTAGCCAGTACATTTTCTTATATCTGATGTCTAGGTCTTCTCTTTTCTTTTAAACCAACACCAACGAGCATTTTAATCATTATAACCACATATTTAACCATTTTTTATGTGATACCGGTAAAAGACGCGGCAAGAAATAATTAAACTTCGTTTATTCTCGTTTTGTATTTCATCTGTCTCGTCTTGTCTCTATAAACTTCTATCTCGAATATACTCGAGAGTAAGATGTCTTGGCCTCGTTGCGAGACGAGACGTAGCAGAAGTATATTAGGTATATCGTTTCCCGGAAATCTATCCCAAATCTAACATTGACTATAAAGGCAAGAATTAATTGTTTTGAAAAAAACATTGATCTCATTTAGATGTTCCAAGAAATATATAGAAAACACTCTATATACTAGTATTTCGGCTTATTAGGCCTTTTTCAATAGAGTAAATGTCTATTACTAAAAGATTTTTTAATTTCCAATTGCTCCAACAGATCTAAGCGCTTTCCTTTCTCTACATTTTTCTGATCTATAAAATGATTGTTTTCTATACAATGCGTCGAAAATCCTGAATTTTTTGCGTTATTTAGTATGGATTTTTTATGTTCTTTTACTCTAGTTTCAATACTTCTACCGGTTTGACCCACATACACGGCATAACAATCCGCGCAGTTAATTTGGTAAACCCCCGATTGTTTTAATTTATTAACCCTTTCTTTGTTGTTTAATGGTTTAATGGTTAATAAATTAAAACAATTCTCTATTAACTGCGTGGATTGTAATGCCGTGTATGTGGGTCAAACCGGTAGAAGTATTGAAACTAGAGTTAAAGAACATAAAAAATCCATACTAAATAACGCAAAAAATTCAGGATTTTCGACGCATTGTATAGAACACAATCATTTTATAGATCAGAAAAATGTAAAGGTACTGCATCGTGAAAAGAAAGGACAGCGCTTAGATCTGTTGGAGCAATTGGAAATTAAAAATCTTTAATTATAAATCCTTATACTACGAATGATCAGATAGATTTTACGCTTTCGCCCTTCTTAGAAAAGGTACTAAAAACTCGGGCTTTACCAGATGGTAGGATCAATCGGGGGTAGGTGTTCGTAAACAAATAAATAACGAAAAGGTGCTTGGAAACATTTAGTAATAGACATTTACTCTATTGAAAAAGGCCTAATAAGCGGAAATACTAGTATATAGAGTGTTTTCTATATATTTCTTGGAACATCTAAATGCTGAGATCAATGTTTTTTTCAAAACAATTATTTTCACGATGTTTCATAAAGAACTATCCGCTTCGAGTATCCACTTTATTAAGGCAAGAATTGTTCATATTCAAACCCTTGTTAAATAAATTCCTAATGAATTAAAATTTTAATAAAATGTGTAGTATTTTGCCTGTATTTTGTGTGTTTTGTGTGTTTATTATGTTCACAAAGACATTAGCTGCAGAGAAAATTGAAATTAGTACATACCCATTAACCGTATTACAAGAAATTAAATTTATTGTTTAGGTAATTACGATGGCAAAATAAAATTTTATGTGCGCTTCGGAGAACCATGTTCAGCTTCGAGGTCGAGCTTTTCCAGTACGAGTATAAGCTAAATGAGCAGTTACATTTAAAATTTAATTGCCAATAATACGAGTACATGAGGAACAATAAACATCAAATTCGTAATATGGTCCGGAATTAACAGAAGTAACTAGTAAGGGTATCCAGTGGTGTGCGAATTCAGGAAAGCCCTTCTTCTAGGTACTAAAACGATACATATTATCATTTATGATTTATTTAGATATAATATAAATATGAAAAATGTTCTATTTGCGTGTATTTGAACCTGCACAACCCGTTGAAAAGTATTTGTTAGTCATTATTAATAGAGTAATAAGCAATAGTTAGTCTTGGCGTCTTATTTCTTGGATTCTATGTGATCAGTTTTGTTAATGGCGATTCCAAAAATGAATGCGCTCTCTGCATGCAAATATTTGTATCTACTTAAAAGGACATTTTTGGAGGCTTGTTGCTGATATAATGATAAATAACACATATTTGGGTTTGTTTAACGTAATAATTTAGTGGTGCTTGTGATTTTTTGGTATTACAAAGTTAAAAACGACGTGATTACCTAGTGTTTGTACATCTTTATTTTTACATTTTAAAATGGCATTCTAAAGAAATCAGCACAACACAACCTGCTGTGTTTATACACGTGTCATTCCACAAAACGAGTCAATAGAAGTGTTTAAGATAGAAGATAGGTAGAAGCTTGGCCCTAGTGTAAGAAACTGTTTCTCACTCATTTCTCCAAAAGGCATGTAACATTTATTAACAGGGAACACGTTTATTTACACAACATAACCACTTTGTTGCAGTTTATCTATACTTTTCTATTATTAGTCTTATAAATATATTTATAAACACATATAAACAGAATATATTTTAATTTAAACAATATTTAACAAAAAACAAGCACTAATATATACAGTTTATCACACTTATTTTAGCCCAAACTGTAAGTAAACAAAAACCTACCTGTTTCAACCCAAAAAAATCATATAATTAGCAATGAAGCACTTATGGGACGTTTGACTGCTCTTACCACTCTTTATATCCATTATTTCACCCTAACTTGCACATGAAGTCACTATATTTATGGCAGTTGAATGCTAAATTGCTAGATGATGTGATAAGAAATGCAAAATTTTTACTCGTCTTCCTCCATTTTGTTTACAATTTGCAGCGCCCTCATCGGTAATTTGAATCGCCAATTACTAGAGTTCAATATCTGGATCTCGTAAGTAGCGCGTAAATTAGCACGTAGACATCTTTCTTTTTCAAATATTTATCTTAATACGTTATAACTTAAAACAATGAATAATGTTTTAAAATCTTCTAGGCCAGCTGCACTTTGAGCAACCGCATAACTGCATAATTTAAAAAAAAATACAATATCAAAACTAAAATAGAGTATATTTTCAAAAAATACTTTCAGAAGTAAATAGTCGACTCCCAAATAGCACTTCTACAGCCCCTCATTCTAAGTCACTAAACAAGTTCTATGTATAATATAACATGTCTTAAGAAAGTGGATAGCAATATTGAAAATTACAGCCCCATGGGTTACAATCAAAATTTAACAACTCGTTAAAATCGATTAAATTACATAATAACAAAAAAGGTAAATTAACAAATTAAACAGAATTCATGTTATAATAAGTTTGCTCGCAACAATGCAAGGATGAAAGTGCAGAGACGTTTTTATTCGGCGGCATAATTTGAGAATAAAGAAACTCAAAATCATGCAACAAAGGACAACCTCTGAAAGAGTCATGTCTGAAAAAGTAAGCACTTCACTGGAATTGACTAACAGCAAGCAAAAACTGCCACTACCATTAAAATAAGGACATAGTCGGCGAGCAGAAGAAAGGAATAATTCTCTACAAGTAACGCTCTTTCATTCCCACAGAAATTAGATCCCTATTTTAAGAGCTGAAACCAGAAATAAACGAATTTAACGTTTTGTGTTTTTGTGTTTTTGAAATTAACGATTGTGTTTACTCTATGTAGGATTTTGATATAAGATGCGATTTCCATTCTATGTAAATTTATTCGTTATTCTGGAACAAAAACAAATAAAATTGTATTATTATATCTAAAAATAATGCTTTCATTTTACTTCAGGCATCAACAAACTCGTTACGAACTTTATTAGTTTATCTTCATGTAATTTAACCCATAATACTGAATGGCTGAAAGTAAGTAGCCTATTAGATTAATTCAGAGACCACTTCATATTAAATAGTATATTTTTAATATTATTTATTGGCTTATCTAACTGTTTATATCTTTCTTTATATAGGAATTAAGCCAAAAAGTTAACTCGGAAATAAACTATTAATGAAATTATCAAATATTGTGGCTCAATAAAGTTTTTTTAATTTTCTTCGTTACCTATAATAATCCTTGGTACGCAAAGGAATAACTTTATTATTTTAAAGATATGTCGAAAACAACTACTTTGCGTACAATATGTACCCCCAACATTGAATGTAGATACTTATTTAATATTTCAGTTAAAAGATGTAGATAATACTATTGAAAAGAAAAATGTATTAAAGACATTAAGTTGAGGTTATATGAAGAAATGCCAATAACCTACTAATCGATAGAACGTTTTTGGGTATGGTTGTATGGGGAATTTAATTTAGGTACTTTCCAACAATTTACACTCGATGGGGGTTGTCATCTGAAATTTCAAAATGAGAGTGGCTGTAGAGGAAGGAATGACGGCTTAAATTAAACCCAATATATAATTAAACTTCCCCCTCCATATTCCAATTGACGTGTTTTTTGTATTTTTCAAATTTCTTCTAATTCAAAAAATATTTAGAGGTTAGTAGGTTATTATAGCCGGAATTGAGACTCCCCCCACCCCTTTTGACCTTGAATGACCTTGAATGACCTTTGGATGACCTTTGGATGACCTTGAAGTGACCTTTGGATGACCTTTGAATGACCTTGAAATGACCTTTACATTACCTTGAAGTGACCTTTGGATGACCTTTGAATGACCTTGACGTGACCTTTATATGACCTTAAAGTGACCTTTGGATGACCTTTATGTGACCTTTGGATGACCTTTACGTGACCTTTACATGACCTTAAAGTGACCTTTGGATGACCTTTGTATAACCTTGAATTGACCTTCGTTTGACCTCTGTAATTGTCAACACAAGACATGACGTAATCGAGTGTTTAGGGAAGGGGTATTCTATAATATGTATATATAGAGAGGAGATTATAGCAAGGAATCACACTTCGTTCACTGCCAACCTTATAGTCAACGTCTACAATAGTGCAAATTGTGTGTTGTCCTGTATTAATATTTTCAAGTGAGAACAATTGTTGTATTTATTACTATTTAGATATTACAGCTAGTTATCTTTAAACAAGAAATGGCATTACCAAGTGTTGATTTAAACAAAATTAATAGTAACATTAACAGAGACTTTATTGATATTGCTCGACGATCAATTTCCTCGTTAGAAATTGATACCCCTTATTTGATTAAAAAAATGTCATTTGTCAATACACGTTTTGGAAAGTGCGTTTTGGCTATACTGCTCGATAGTAAGAGCAATGTAAGCTTTAAGTGTTATTTACCAAAGAGGGTTATAGAACACATAACAGAGGACGTTATGAATAAAATGAATTCTTCTTGGGAACAGTACACGATAACTTATTTAGGTCAAAGCGAGCCTACATATAAAGATAATAGATCTAAAGCATTGATAAAATTTGGTATTGCCAACTAATTTTATTTAAAAACATATATCTATTAGTAATAAATATAATTTGTAGATCATATCTTAGTATATTTACCTATTTACACTATTTAGCAGTATCTCATATAAGGTTGCCTTTCTTGTTTTATAAGTCTAAAAGGTAATGAATAATTTGCTATATTATACTATCAGTTTTAACAATAACGTTTATTTTGTAGAAAACTATTAAAATGTGGATGCATTATGCTAGCCAACACTGGACTGAAGCTATCGACATCCAGTCAGCTGTGAAAAGAATGAAGAGTGAGTTGGATTGCTTGGTAATGGATAGACTTCATGCTTGTAATTATGACAGGGATTACTGCTTTTCCGAAGAATTGGTTAAACAATTGCAGGAAGATATTGAAAACTATCGCCTTGGTGCTTCGTTGTGTGATAGTTATTTAAATAACACTTTAACTTTGAATAATTTTTGTGAGAAAATGGTGGAGAAAGGACTAAAATGTTTTCTCAATTCCAATTTGCTCGATTATCTACCGTATGCAATTGTTGTGAAATATAAGTTAGCATCTCAAGAATATGGTAGTGATGATCAAGATAATGATGATCAAAAGTAATATAATTAATTTTTTTATAAGTTTTTTCATTATTTTTACATTATTATATACATTGTATATTATAGTAATAAATTGTATTGTACTAAATATTTCTCTTATTTTGTTGTAAAACAAAAAAAAAAAAACGATGTAGTGTAAATAAAAAATAAATAAAAAAAAATTTTAAATCTTTTATTTCTATTTATTTGTCACATAAGTACAAAAAAAAAACACACTATATAAATATAATAAGTAAATACAAAAAAAAATGTATTAAAAATAGATTATACTTATAAAATAGAGTACATTAACATATAAAAATTGGAAGATGTAAAAAAAATGTTCATCAGTTTACTTAAATCCATTATGTACAGACCCATCCAAAGCATTATAAGCCAAATAAGAATCATGAATTATCAATGCATAAACCCGTGTATTCTCAGGAAAATGTTTCTTTCGAGTTTCAAATTCCAGTTTTATGTCTACAGTGGATGACTTCATGGCGTCTTGTTGATGTGAACAGTCGATAACAAATAATGGATTTTTTTGGAATTCACCAATATCCATCATCGGTTCATAATTATCTTTATCGTAGAAGCTGGATTGAAACTTTTCATAAGCATAGTAAGCTGAAGAATACAATTTCTTTCCAAAATCTAAATTCCAGCGTTCATATGGATATACTTCTGAGTTTAAGTATAGTCGGATGTTACTTACATCTGCATGAATGAATTGAGTAACGTCCTTGCTTATATTATCAGAACTGTCAGTACTCTGAAAGCCGATAATAATATATCGAGGTCTTTCTAAACTTGTTGTGGTTTTTATAGGCCATATATCAGTAGCTGTTTTTCTTAGAGTCGGTAATTCATATAAATCCCACATGCGATAGGCCATTTTAACCGTAGCATTTACACCACCTTTCTTAATGCGATTCAGCAACTTCAGTTTTTGTGTATCTTCAGGGATGATGTGCCTTAGCCTCCATTCGATTTTATTAATTTCGAGATCTGCATCAACTTCTCCAATGTAACAATTCTTAAAAGATCGAGCTATTATTAGTATAAGCTCTTGTTTGGTGTTGAGAATGCCCCTTGTATAATCTTCGGCGAAACCCATAAGATACTTTAGAGGCAATTTGCCACTAAAAAAGTGACTGTTGGTATCCAAAACGTCCTGGTTTTTCACTGTTAGTCCCCATCCACAAGATAGTAATGATTTTAAATGTGTTTGTCCCCATGACACCATGGTTTTCATTGTTGTTGTTATACCAGGTTTTCGAATAACAGCTACTTGTTCTCCACCCATTTCATAACGAATTTCATCGAAAAGAAATGCTAACGCATTATTGGATAGGTAACACATTTTAGTGGCATCACTTGGGGTAAATTTACCTTCGATATATATATAACTTTCAGCAATATCGAGAATAAGATCTTGGCAGTGAATAGGAATTCTTATTTCATCCGAATTTCTATAGTACGGTGATCCATATGGTTTGTAAGTGTGCTCATGTAGACTAACAAGTGAATTATCAAAGAAAGGTTCATCAAACACATCCAACTTTGCACTAGTTGACGTCATGATTACAAATATTAAGGTTTCAGCTTTAATCCAATTGACTGAAGAAAGATACGATCTCTAGCAGACAATTTAGATGTTGACCGTTTAACGTTCTTTCGTATAATAAATGGCTTGTCACACTTGTTCAAAACTTTATTACTATTTGTATGTAACAGAGATGGAAAATGTTTTCTTTGATTAAAACAAAAGCCCATTATATCCTGATAGTTTAATATAGCTTTTTTAATTCTAGCTTCACAATAATTTTCTCACCACGAAAGTCTACCAGAATACCATTATCATCTAATATACGTAATGTAATGTTTTCGATAAACTGACGTCCTTCAGGTCTTACAGACATATAAATAATATTTTGTGGTTCCTTGGAGAGTTTGAATCCAGGTTCAACATCTATATCAAATTCGTAGAGAGTATGTGCTTCTTCGCCATTCATATAAGCTCCAGAAGTGATATTGCAATCAACACGAATAATTCTAACTTTCATTATATCAACTGGTAATGTAGATTCAAGTGAATTATTTGCAGAATATACTTTGTTTTCAAATCCTAATATAGTTGCAATAGAATACTTGTGAGTAAAGTCGATCTCATATTTAGATACTATTTCACATTTCAGCGTATTATTGTTGGCTTTTAATGTGAAATATTTATTAATATTGAAGTTGTCATCCTTAACACTGCGTTTTATTATAGATTCCAAAGCACTTTGAATTGCTCCATTGATTTCATTCAACTCATATGCTCCTGGAGGAATTTGAAAGAAAGTAGTAGGTGATTTATTCTTCAATTTGAATCCAATAATATTATTTTTCTCATCAACATTTAATATTGAATTGTAAGAATAGAATCCATGTAGTCCCAATCCATATCGACAACTTGTATCGAGTTCAATTGGAGGGTAAAAGTTAGCGCTTAACACACTAGATTGTCCTGAGAACGTGAATGTACGAGACATGACTAACACATATAACTTGTTAACACATCGTTTTATTGTTGCTTACAGCAGCAGTTGAGACACATTTCCTGTCTTGAATTTGATGGTACCATATTAAACCTTGCAGAAACTTTATTTTCGGACGCTACAGTAACATCGCGTATATTGCAATAGCAACACAAATATTTTCGTGGTGGAGGTCCGTCATTCACATCAATAGATTGTGATGTATTATCGTCACTGTAATGTTCCAAACAATATTGATACTTCATTACATCAATATCGCTTTTTAAATGCTCAGGTAATTTATCCCACACCCATGCGATTTCATTTGAAGCACAGGTGATCATCACTTCTTTAGGAAAATCAGCTAATTGTTCCTTTGTCAATTTTGTAAGAGTCCTATACTTTGAGAAAGCTCGCAACGAATCCGCCGTCTTTTTAATTTTTTCACGTTCTTCTTTTGGAGTCATTGGAAAATTCATTGTTAGTTAGAAATCTTAAACACAAATGTCCACACCACACTGTATTGTAGTTCTGCTGACGGTCGTAGTTGTAATAGATTATCGGATTTGATTTAATGTAGAAATACTTTAAGAGTTCCCTGGGTGGGGGAAGATCTCCGAAACTATCGTAGTAGTTAATAATATTACCAATTTTCTTGTAGGCTACCCAATGTGTTCCTCTACCATTTATACCGTCTAAATTCAAAATTGCAGATTCAGTATGTAGGGCACCACTCTCAGGAAGATTGTCTCGCATAAATACACCTCGAAAATATGGAATTTTAAAAATATTGGCATAATAACTAATATCAATGTCGCTGAGAGCTCTTCGAGGTAGAGACTTTAGAAGTTTTTTGGATTGTTCGGCTTCAGATAAAGTCCTAATCCAGTTCGATATGGTTTTAAATACAATCCTTCGCCTTTTTTTCCAAGAGGCATAGATTCAATTTTTTTATTATGACGCACCCCTTCAGCCATGCGCTGATTTGCATTTTTTACATCACTTATTGTTTTATATAGACCTGCAGCACCGCCGGCTAAACTTCCCAGCGCCGATAATCCCGCAAATATAGGAATTAATGGTAAAATTCCACCAACTTTCGGTATAGGTATAATTCGCGGAGTACGAATATTCCTTTTACCCCCTGATGTTTTCACAAATTTTCGTGCTGCTTGTAAAGCAAAATGTGTTGCTTTTTTTGTATCATTAGAAACGAATCGTTTACCGCCAGCTTTACGTATTTCATCTCGTACTTTATGAACAATATTACCACCAAAGCTGACCTTCTTTTTCTTAATATTCTTCTTTTTATTTGCCTTTCTTCTGGGAACTGATTTAGATTTACATCCCATACCTAAACGACGTTTTGCTTTCATGATATTTGTAACTAACCAGGCGGATGCTTTTTCTCTAAAATTGGCGTCTTTAGATTTAACCCTTTCCCAGGCGCGCTGTTCTAATTCGTAGTCTGCTTTATGGCGTGTTGGTAAATCTTTATGATCTTCGTAAGCAGCGTCGTGAACTTTGCAAGCTTGGTCCAGACCATTAATGCCTGGATCACCTCTGGCAATCCTTTTTTGAAATTTTGTACCCGGTCCACAGTACTGGTAGCCACCGGGTAAATGTAATTCAAAGGGTAGTTTATTTATTAAAGAATTTATAAATCCCCTTCCTGTTCGCGAATTAGACACTTTACGTCTAGACTGACTGACGAACGGCATTAAAATAAACAAAACGTAGTAAAACTTTCTTTATAACACCGATTACTTCGATGGTAACACTAGGAACGCTAGTTATCGATTAAAATATTGAATACACCGTTTATATCTATTTATATCTATTTATATTGTATCCAACCCTCAAACAATGCGGATTGTAAAGCAAAAGCAAACATTTGTAGTGGATAATTTCGATGAACGTGTAGGAAGTGGTGTAAATATCAACAATAGACGCCATGGACCCTTGTTGCCTTCAACAATTCGGGGTTTGTTAATCGGTCCTTCGAACTGTGGGAAAACAAATGTTATGATTTCCCTTATTACACATCCCCACGGTTTACGTTTTGCTAATATTTATTTATATTCCAAGTCACTGTATCAACCAAAATATGAATATCTTCAGAAGATTTTAAAACCCATTGATGGATTAGGATTTTACACATTTAATAATAACGTAGAAATTGTGGAACCATCTGAAGCAAAACCGGACTCCGTTTTCATTTTCGACGATATCATATGTGAAAAACAAGATATTATTAGGTCATATTTTAGTATGGGCCGACACAAATCCATAGATAGTTTTTATCTGGCTCAAACATATTCCCGAGTACCAAAACAATTGATTAGAGACAATTCGAATTTTATTATAATGTTTAAGCAAGATGAAATGAATTTGCATCATATATTTCAAGATCATGTATCACCGGACGTTACCTTCAAAGAGTTCTTGGATATGTGTGCAAAATGCTGGGAAGATAAATATGGATTTTTAGTAATCGATAAAGATAGAGAACTAAAAGATGGTAGATACAGAAAAGGTTTGGACAGTTACATATATCCGTAATGCATGCCAATATATATATCAATTGTAAAGGTAGTGATGGTGGGTACACATCGAAAGAAAATGAAGAGATCAGTAGTTGATAAGGACGAAAATAATGATAGTGAAATAGATTTGAAACGTAAATTAATAGAAGCCACGGACGCTGTTCGCAAAAAATTCAATTACATAAAAAATAAACATGTAGAAAGTCAAATGGCCTTGGAAAAAATATATGAACCGTTAACGAAGCCATTAAAAACTATTTCTGAAACAACGCAGGAAACAAATCGTAAATTTCAAACCACACAGCAGTATTTAACAACACAGCCTAAAAAACCCTCTGCAGTAATCAAAACACCGAAATTCGAATCAGATGAAACAATTAGGGAAAGTAATTCTTATATGGAAACGCCGCCACCATCGTCTGTAGGGACACCTTCAAGTTCTACCACGTCTAGTAGTAATTTGCGAAATTTAACTGATGTCGTTTCAACCTACATCAATGGTGTTAAAGCTGGTGAATCTACGTTCGATAACAAGTATGGGGTGCGAGTTGATGTCGATACTGGAAAGTTAGCCATGGGCAACTCCGAAGTGCGATTTCAGGGTGACCTTATATCATTTTGGAGAAATAATAAGAAACTCGGAACATATAAAGGAAATTCTCAGTTATACGATTTACTGTTTTTAAAATTTCCCCCAGATCTAAACAGTGCGGGTTATGGAATCACCGATGAAAATAAAAATATATTTGGAGACATATTGAATATAACGAATGCGGCATATAAAAATTACAATGTAACATTGGGATACAATCCTAGTAAATCAAAAAAGTATGTCGAAATTATAAAACCACTTTTACAACGTGGAATGTCAACTCGATCCAAGAAAGGTGCGGGTCTAATGTCATCTCAGAAAATATATACAGGCAAAAAGGTGGATTACATATACTGGAATAAGCCCAAAGAATTAATCGACCGCTTAAGATTATTGTGGAGTTCTAAAATGGCTGGACATTCAGGTCATGAGAATGAAATAATATCCCTAATTGATGAATTAAGGGAAGAAGGAATCATCTATTAGAGAAATAACTATCGCATTTTATTTCATCAACCATAAATACATATATAAAGCAGATATCAGTTTATTTTGTCAATTGTAATTTGAACGCAATAGAACGATGGGCTCCATTGATAAATTTGGACGCCGAAAAGGACCTAATTGTAAAGGTCATCGTGGTCCGCAAGGCATCGGTTTTAAACTTACTACTGAAAAACAGTATGACATCCAAGGAAAGCAATTAAAGAATATAGGAGATCCTAGAGATGAAAATGATGGTGCAACATTAAACTACGTGAATTTAGTTATGGATGCCTGCAAAAAAGATATCCTTTCCGCTCTACAAAAATCAGCTAATCTTATAACCGATAATTTAGTAAACTACATAAAGAGAGAAAGGAACGAAATCGTGGATGAAATAACAAAAACGTTTCAAAATTTACAACTAAAAATAGATACAACGATAAGCGATATGAAAACTGAAATAGATGAATTAAAAAATACAAGTGAGAGAAACTCGGATGCTCATACTAAGTTGGTGCAAAATATGACTGGTTTCATACTTGATGTAGAAAAAATTGAACAACTTATTGCGAAATATCATCCCCCGAGAGACACAGGAGGATTAGCATGGCCAGGTATTTCATTACGACCAACCGATTCTAAGATCATCACAAGTTGAGTAAAAAATTTTATGCCTTATATAAATAAAACAAGGAGCAGCTCATCACAATAAGTCATTTCAAACAGAACGTGGAACATCTAAATGTATATTACTATTATTATTAATAAACTTGAATAATAAAAAAGGTATAATGTTCATTAGTGGCACAAAACGACAAATTGTCAATGAATTACATAAACCAGCACGAAAAAATTTTAGAAGGAGAAGAACCGTAATAAAAGGTTTGGCAGACTTATGGCAGATTGACTTGGCAGAAATGCAGAATTTTGCAAATGAAAATAAAGGTTATCGTTATATACTCATAGTAATTGATTGCTATTCTAAATATGTTTGGGCCAAACCGCTAAAGAAAAAAACTGCTATGGAAGTTTCTATTGCGATGAAAGAAATTCTTCAAGAAGCTGTTTATTCCCCAACAAACTTACAGAGCGATCAAGGACTCGAGTTTTACAATCGCCAGTTCTCCACAGTGATGCATGAATATGGCATAAATCATTATTCCACATTCAGTACAAAAAAGGCAGCAATCGTGGAACGTGTAATTAAAACTTTAAAAAATTGGTTATATAAAGAATTCTCGGCCAGAGGCAATTACAAATGGTTTGATATACTTCCTGATATTATAAAGTTGTACAATAATAAAGTCCATCGTACAATAGGGATGAAGCCCATAGATGTAAAATATACAACAAAGTTAAGTGTATATAATCATCCCAAAGTCGCATTAAAATCAAAATTCCATGTTGGTGACATGGTTCGGATTAGCAAATACAAAGGAATATTTGAAAAGGGGTATACAGCCAACTATTCAACGGAACTTTTTAAAATTGTTAAAGTTAATGTAACAAATCCCGTCACATACATGATAGAAGATGTGAGAGGTCAACCTATTAAAGGATGTTTTTATGATTATGAACTTCAGAAGACTAAACACCCCGATGTATACTTAGTGGAAAAGATTTTAAAGAAAAGAGGTAATAAATTGTTTGTCAAATGGCTCGGACTACCACCAGATCAGAATGGTTGGATCAACAAGACTGATATAGTTTAATATATATATAGTAATTATCTTGCTTTGTAAAATGATATGGTAAAATATATGCTTAATTTAGTATATTTGCAGTTGTATGTAACACTTATAGTTATATTTTTTTTCTATTATCACAATAAAATTACTTTTCAAGTATTATTTTTTTTTTGTTTTTTTATGCATATTGCACAAAAGAGGAGAACTTGGAATAAAAAGAAACACACTTTGGACAGAAAACACACTATATTTAAAAATTAAAATACAAAATAATACAACTAAAAAATATACAACTAAAAATATAATACAAATAATAAAATAAAATACACAATTAAAAAAATAAAAATATACAATTAAAAATATAATTGTTCTTAAGTAGCAAGAAAAATTATTTCTTGCTACTTAAGAACTGTTGGCTCTTCTCCTCCTCTCGGCGACCCATCAGGTGGAGCCATCGCGCTCTTTCGGCATATCTATATGCCTTCTTCTCCGTCTTGGTCTTGTTGACTACCGGATGGCAGCTCCGGATTACCAACCGGTCCTGGATCGCCTCCCTGGGGTTGTATGTGCATCCTGGGACGCATTCATTATCCCAGCTCTCCTCCATTGCTGGCTGCGGCTCTGGTCCTATATGTGGATTAATAAGTGTTTTCCCTGGGTTTGGCATCCCAGGTTCTACACATTCTCCATCCCAGTTTTCAGATTCTAAGATATTCATTTTATTTTCTTTAACTCTGAACTGTTGAGCTTAACTGTCAAATAGATTCAAGTTACGGATATATATAGGCAAAAGTCATCCCTCCTCTCGCATTTTGAATGAGAGAGATAATCTGAACCTCCCTTCCACTTACTATTGAATGGTAGGTTTTAAAGTTGGCCACTAACCCCTCCTACTTAATATAAGACATCCCCACTCTACCACGAAGACATCATATACCATAAAGTACGTTCTGATGCTCAGTGTGAATGAGGTAGCGTGAATGACATTGTACGAATGAAAGAGTACTTGTTTAATAACTATTTTTATTCCCATTCCTAATTATTATTGTACAACTAGTTACATGTTATTAAGACATTGCATGTATATTACCTATATTACATACGTTACATATAATTATTATGTTTGTTTCTCAATTACCTATAATTACTCTGTATGTAATAACTATAATTATTTTCTGTACAAATAGTTAGCCGTTAATAAAACATTACATGTACATTATCTGTATTACTTATGTTATATATAATTATTAAGTTTGTTCTTCAATTACATGTAATTATATTGTATGTAATAATTATAATTACTCTCTGTACAAATACAAATTACATTGTATGTAATAATTATAATTATTTTTCTGTACAAATAGTTACACGTTAAACATTTACGTTACACGTTACATTACGGGTAATGATTAACATTATGCTTGTATTTTCTATATGTCAATTACCGCGTAATCAATGATGAGGTTTCTTCATATACAGTTTATTTACAAATTGCATCGTTTAATCTATCAAAAACTACTTAACACTATTTATTGCAAAGTATACAACAGTCTGTTAGTTTCAGTTGATTAAGGGGTAATTGACAAGAGTCGCAGGTATGTAATACAGCATCCTCCAGTCTGATTGTCCTATGTGATTCGATGTATTGGTATCTGGAGGTGGGGGTAACGTTAACGGTAAACCACTCAAAGCATCTATAACACAGGAAATAAAGTCTATCACCTGGCACTACGATGCAAGACACCGTATTGCAATACTGTTTTTGTCCTGTAAAGATATCTATAGCTTCCACATATACCCCACGAGCAAGCCATTGGTCGGCATCAGCTTCCATACCTTCATCATCTTTCTCTTGGAATACATTCAATCCCGCCTCGACCAATTGTCTTATTGACAAATTCGCTTGAGGAACGTTAGCAGCGTTAAGGGGATCGGCCTAAATGACACAAAAATATATAATTTACCTTCAATTAAAATGGAAAATTACATACTATAATACTTACCTCATCACTCTCTTCATAGCTGTTTTCTTGAAAATTCGTGGTAGCTAACCAGGTAAGGAATTCAATATGAGGTTGCCCTACAGCCATTTTCTATTACTTAATACTTTACTATTCGCAGATCAAATGAAACTGAGTTAAGGTAGGGTCCTCCTCCGTTTAAATATAGTGTGTGACATCATCGAGTGGAGGGGGTAACATTGTCATATATACAAATGTAATTTATGAAATCACCATCGCATAAAATAATATTTTAACAATTTCTTCTAATTTTTTTTAAGGTGACACGAATTATGAATTTTTTTCCCGATGCGAACGAATGTTGGTATCAATCGATAGAAAATGTAAAGATGGGTAATTGGAAAGGTCATACATGTATCCGTAATATCGTAATTGAAAAAGAAATTTTTTTTCTCATTTTTAAATCAACTTAGAAAAATTTTTTTAGAAATTTTACATACGGTTTTTCTGAAATTTTCTCGGATGCTAATAAAAGCGGTATCAATCGATAGGAAATGTCAAGACGAGTAATTTGATACGTTACACGGGGTACTACGTATTCTTAGAAGACGAGAAAATGAATTTTAAAAATTTAGGCTAAAAAAAAGGCTAAGCGACTTCGAATATTTTTGGTTTTGTCTTTTACCACCCGCCCTCCCCCTGAGCCATCCATCCAAACCCCCCTCCCTTCCCTCCCCCCAAAAATTTTTTCGCGCAGCTCTAGCTATTTCCCTTCCTTGAAATCGACCAAAACAGTGCGCTCTCCTTTCCCTTTCTAGTTATCCCTGCGCAGTAAGTTCCACAAGCAATCTTTTTTTTTTGGGGGGGGGGGGGGGGGGAGCCCCCAAAGGGGGGTGGTTGGGGGGGGGGGTTATATGTGTTTTTTTATGGGTTTTGAGATGTGGGAAGGATGAGGGAAAATTGGGAGTGGAGTGGGGTTAGGGGGTGAGGATTTCCGATAGTCACAACCTCCGGTGTCTCCGTTTTCGCGCACGAATTTAACATTATTCGTTAACGATGCTCCTCATATGCTCCTGCTGCGCTAGCAGTCGATCGCGCTTTCGCTTTGAAGCTTCCCAGGCCGCTTCCGCATCGCGCAAGCTATCGCGGATGTTCTGCACTACTTGCGCGTGCATATCGACCTCGCGATTGGCTGCTATCAGCCCCTCGCTATTGTCCCGTTTCCATTGCTTGACTAGATCAAGCATCTGGATTTGGGACTCCTGCGAGAAGACTTGCCGCAGGTCGTCTCCGCTATCATCTCCGATGGGCTGAGGTTGATTACCGCCCGGTTGTTCACGTCTTGGCTCGGCCGACACGTGAACATCGGCGCTGGTAACCAACCTTATGGGGGCCTGATGTTGGTTTGCCCCGTCAGATGGCGTCTCCCTCGCCGATGACGTAGTTGCCGCGTTGTTATCGGCCGCCTTAATCGACGAGGGAGACGCCATCTTGGTGCTTGGTCCCCCCACAATGGCGTCACACACGATCTCGTCTTCTGTGACGCTGCTCATCGGCGACAATAGCGGCGGCACCACCGTATTTTCTTCCTCGCTGCCTTTTCCCGCAACTACCACCGCCTGCTCACTCCGAGTCCCGGTTTTCGTGGAAGTCTTTGGCCGCTTGGCCACCGGCACCAGGGCGATTTCGGTGCCCTGGGGAAGCTGAACCTGCGGTGGCAATTGCGGAATTGCCGGCTGCAACCACTGGCGATGCAAGATCCGCTGGGCCGGCGTCACCAGCGGTTGGGCTTGATGTTCAGCCCTTGCGGTGGTACGCTTTCTCGGACGTTTTAAGCCGACCATCGTTAACGCAGATATTTAAAAATAAATGACAACACAAACACGAAAACGCGAAAAACGAGTGAAGCTAATTTAACAACAATTACTCAGACTCTTCACGAAGACACACGTCTGTACCCGGCGGAGGCTGGAAGGAAAAGAATTTCACAAACGTCTCTAGCGTGGTTCATGGCTTCCACTCCCCCTCTCAACTTGCGCAGTGATTCTACGCAGCTTGGGTTAGATTTGGACTCCCTCCACCTTTGATTATGCGCCCCGTTTGTCTGTGTTACCAACTCACCAATGTTACCAACCTCATTTTCTATTCATTCCATCTTTCTTTATTACCAGTGTTACCAACTTTCAATTTTATTACTTGCTCCCTTTTACATACTTCAGTCTCTGTACATTCTGTTCTTTCATTCCATTCAAGATTCAATTTATTTTTTTCAACCTTTATTTATTTTTCTATCTTACACTATTCTTACTGCTCTAACATTAATTATATGTATACATTTATTTAATACTATTGTTAACCTAAGGATTGTCTTATCCAGTTTACTTTATGTGTGAGTCTGTCGCGACGGTTACTTATCTCTTCCAGTCGACTAGTCGTGGCTGTGAATAGATGGTTTAAACGAGTGATTTCCTCCTCCAACCCGTTCGCTTCTTGTTGGGTACTTGTAAACTCCCGATCCGCATCCATTTTTTCCTTTAGCAATTTATTTTTTAATGCTATCGCTTGTCTAATTATTGTCATGTCTGTTTCTTGAGAAAACATGTTGAGATTCTCCTCCTCGTCGTCGGGTATGGTGATAGGGTTCTCTGTTGCTGCCGATTGTTCTTGCTCTCTTCTGTTCCCTATCGGTATAGCAGAGACTTCACCTAGCAAGTGTTTTAGTGTACTTGCTCCTTCTTCTTCCTTCACTTTTGGTTTTTTGGATGATCCATCTTTCTCGGTGGTGCGACGGGACTTTTTTGTGGATCGTCCTTTATCTTTAATTTTTTCACTTGTCGATTTTTCTGATTTTATAAAGTCGTCCTCGCTCCATGGTGACATTTGATGGATCATATCCGCTATCACTGCATTGCTTACGTTCTCATGACCCTCTTCATTGATTACTTCGGCCAGAGCTTGGTGTACGATATCCACTGGAATTGAGGCCTCGCCGTGGGATGTCTCCTGACCGTTCAACGATTCTGCTTGCCGCCATACATTTTGATATGGTTCTGTGAAGTAGCCCGGATGCTGTGATGTCGAAGCCGTGGGGTATGTTGCGTTTTGTTGTTGTCCATTACCTGGGTTTGTAAATAATGAATGCAACTGGTTGTCTTGCATATTAACCCCTGGTATTATTATATTGGATAATACTTTAAGTGTTTCTATGTTCTTCTGCGGTGCTCTGCGTGATGTCGAATTATCCTTGGATTGATGCTTTCGACTTCCATGTACTTTTTGATTAACGTTTCTACAATTACCCATTGTATTAAACTTAGTACTTTGACAAACTGTTACTAGCACTGTTACACTCGACGACGACTGAAGGAGTGACAAACTCCTCCGATTCGACTTCAGCTTTTATAGGATCCGACTCGCTCCGCCCACCCTCCCACTGTACTACAGTGAACGAGTATTAGCTCCTCCTATCCTTCTTAACGTTCTATAGGATATGACTTTCTCCCCACCATCCCCACTCTACCACGAAGAGATCATATATACCTTAAAGTACGTTCTGATGCTCAGTGTGGATGAGGTAGCGTGAATGACATTGTACGAATGAAAGAGTACTTGTTTAATAATTATTTTATTCTCATTCCTAATTATTATTGTACAAATAGTTACATGTTAATAAGACATTGCATGTATATTACTTACGTTACATATAATTATTATGTTTGTTTCTCAATTACCTATAATTACTCTGTATGTAATAATTATAATTATTTTCTGTACAAATAGTTACCCGTTAATAAAACATTACATGTACATTACCTATGTTACTTACGTTATATATAATTATTAAGTTTGTTCTTCAATTACATGTAATTATATTGTATGTAATAATTATAATTACTCTCTGTACAAATACAAATTACATTGTATGTAATAAGTATAATTATTTTTCTGTACATATAGTTACGCGTTAATGAGACATTGTGTACATTACCAATGTTACAAGTTTATTCTTCAATTGCCTATAGTCACGCTGTACTTAATAATTATAATTATTTTTTTTTGTAATCCTTAACGTTCGTTACATTTCTAATTATTGTACAAGTAATCACATGTTAATACGACATTGCTTACATTACATATAATCATTACATTTGTTCTTCGATAGCCTATAATTACATTGTACTTAATAATATAATTATTTTCTATAATCTTAAACATTTACTACGTTTCTAATTATTTTAATGCTAATATCATACTTTTTTTTGTACCGAGCTCATGCGAGATTACATACATATACATCTATACATACATCTATTACATGCGTTCGAATATTATGATATGTTACAGTTACTTTATATAATATTTTTTTATTATAATTACATCTTTTCTTACTTCACTGTACGTCATAATACATACTTTTACATTTAACTTTATTCTAATTACTTATGGTACGAGTAAACACACATATTCGTTTCGTCTCTATGTACAATCATCATATTAATTCTTCTAGCGCGTTTATCAAATATCTCAATCTAATTTGACTATTATCGATATTGCACCCAGCTGTTTGACTTAAAGCGGCTACGAACCATTCAAAATTTTTCTCCGCATCCGTTAAATAATATTGTATATCATTGTGGCCCCACGGTAGGCTTCGTGTTGTATTTGGTATTATGAATCTTTTATCGTCGAAGTAAGACAATGCCACTTTATTTTTTATTTCTGTGTATATATTGTGTAATTCGCTCCGAAACGAACTCATTTTTCTGAATATGGTACCGCCTTGCTCTACGATTTTCTTATAATCTTCGACTGTTAAATTCTTTTTTATTACTGATTTCTTTACGCCTTTAGCTTTTTTGACTTCAGTATTCACCGACTTTACGTAATAAGCTTTTGCACCTGTTCCATAAAATTCCATTATGGGATCCGAAGGGAATTCATCTTTCATATTTCCCAATACGGATGCCGTTACGGGAATACCGAACTTATTACCTTCTTTATAATTTGACGTATCGAATATGCTCGGATTTGACTTGATAAATTCATAAAAATTATCTGTATACACTTTTATAATTAACGAATCGGTATCCGTATATAGCAAAGAGGCCTCATCTTTATAGTTTCTCTTTATGGTGTCATAGTAAAAGTCGTACAACACTGTCTTGGATAACTCTAAAATTGAAAACCCCAGATAGAGCGGTTTATTATAATGAGTTCTTGTTCTCCCCATATGTATAGCCACGAAGTCTTCTGAAAATGCTGTACAAGTTTTAAAATTAGGACGAGCGATTAATGTGTTTGCCCCTAAGGATTTCCCCCTCCTTTCCCAATGAGTTATCAGTTTAATATCTCTTCTATTATCCACGTTCTCCATTGTTTTTCCGTACACTGCGTTATTCATTAATTTGTATAAATCCCGTTCGAATTTATTTGTTGCCTTGTTCCTCATTTCGGTATTTAAATCTATGTATACTTTTAACCAACAACTCTGCTCGAATTTTATTATGCGATGTATTTTTTTCAATTTTAAACCGTTTCTTATGGCTTGTTTTAAATTTCTAAAGTGTATTATGTATTTACTTTTATTATTCAAGTTGGGTATCAATTTAGGAATTTTTGATCTTGAACCGGGTGGAATCATACTTTCGGCTAAAAATGGTAAATCTCTATGTGCGTCGTGCAATTCCAGCGGATATTCAATATCAACTTCTAACATATACCCGTAACGATTCTCATCTGGAATATTCATGACGTTGAAATTACCGATTTCTTGATCGTTTAACCATTCGAATCCGCCGGTTGGTAAATACTGTGACATACTATGGCCGTATAGATTTGTTGCATCCAAATATGTTATAAAAGATGAACGTTCTTGTGGGTTATAATTTGGAACAAAAATATTATTTGCGATGTGTTTTCGCTCCGAACACTGACTAATACCGCCACGAATTCCTTTTTTAATAAAATGAATCATTGAAATATCTGTCAGTAATTCTAATTTTACTTGCGTGAGTCTTAACATAGCATCCCAAGCTAATCCCGGGGCAGTAAAATATTGTGCGGGATCCAAATGATATTTATCTAATGAAATGTTTCGAAAGTTTTCAAATACGTCGCATAATATAAGTACGTCTGATTTTAAGTAAGTATCCGAATACTCCCCCAAATTTTGACACTTAAATATATTCCAAGTTTTTTGCGCCCTACGATAATCGGCATCTGATATATGCTCTTCTGATAAATTGTCATAAAATTCTTCTTTCGCGGGTAAATTTTTATTGTTTAGTTTGTCCAATGTCGTTAAGAAACTATAAGGAAAAACGCCCTTTTGCCTAATTAAATTAAATTGTTCGTAATCTGGAAAATGTTTAACCGTTTCTTGAAATTGATTATCGCTCAAGTTTTGCGCTAAATTTTCTAGTGAAGTGGATAAAAATTTAAAACTATCGATAAATCTCATCTTCAAATATTTTTTCTTTACTTTTCCCTCTTTGTCCGTATAATCATGCAAATACAGGTTTTTAGTAAAAGATATGTATTTTTCTTTGCTCTGAGCTATTACTTCTATTCTATCTTTATTAGAACACAACTCTTTAATAAAAAGGTGGGAATCGTAAGAACTCATACTGTGTAATATAATTGGGACAAAATTAGGTAATTTATAATTTAAATTACAAACAGAATGAGCAGCTCCGAACCTTTTCTTGCCCGTCAAATGACAATGGTCTCTGACTTTTACCTCCCCTTCAAGAAACGGTTTTTCACATATACCACAAACGGTTGCATTCGAAAAGTCCTGTTCTTCCTCCGCAGATAAAGGATTCATTGGAACGATCTCTTTCAAATGTTTATTATATATATCAGTTAAATCCGCCTCGATGCGCTTTATAAATTCTTTACCGGCATTTTCCCCTCTGTATAATACAAATTTAGATAAAGAATCGTCAAATGAACATTTTATTATGTATGCAAATGAGAACGGTTCGTGACTGAACGTTTTGTTACTAAAAGATTTTGTAGGATCGGGTTCACAAGTGTCGTGTGGTTTTAGAACTGATTCGAAATCGGCATAAACTACGAAAGGTACTTTCAATTGCTTTTCGAAATTTTCAAATTTTAATATGTTTTCGGGAACGCTATTTCCAAACTTATCTATACGAAGTTTATTTGAAGGCGTCGTCGTATAAACATGATTGCAATCATTACTTTGATGTTGTAATAACGCTTTTTCACTACTGAAATACATTAAACAACCGTCACAAAAATATTTTCTGTGTTCGTGAAGTGAAACTTGACTGGAAACTAATTTTGAAAAATTTTTTATCCAGCAGTAGTGACTTTTTATACATTCCTTTCTACAATGATGGTTCTCTCCACAGTCCTCTGTAATAAGTAACAAATTTACATGATAACGTAATTTCTTTGATGCATAGCGCAGCGGTCCTACTATTTCGTATTTCATTTTATTATCAACAAATTCCTTTTCTAAACCGTAAACGCTAACTGATATATTATTCATCACTTCAAATTTCGTAATATCTTTTAATTTAATTGGAAATTCCATACCCGTCACATTTAAAACTGTAGAATAATGTGGATACGAAGAGACCTCCTGAACTGGTCCTCTAGGTGGATATAGTGCTGAAGTAATGGCCCATGCAAAACAGTTCTGATCATCGTTTCTTATGTTCACTACAGCTTTCTTATTTTCGATAAACTTTGGTAACTTCATGTATGACGATGCGCACAGAGGACTATTTTTATTTATATTTACTTCCACATATAAAACTTCAACGATAGCCCAACCTGAAACATTGAATACATATATGTATAAAACTAATTAATTGTATTTTATGAATTACATACCAGAATCTTTTTCTTCAAATTCAGATGTTTGAGATATCATTTTATCGACAAATTCTTGATAAATATTATTCAGATCTTTGGATTCGTCTATAATCTTGTTAGAACTATTGAAAGTCTTAACATCCGTTGTTTCTTGTTTCGGTAATGTGTATTTAGCAAATGTTTCCATATTCATTTTTGCAGATTTGTGGACTTTTACAATTTCTTCCAACAATTTCAATATCTTCTCCTTTACTTCGTCGAAAAACAAATTGTAATCTATATGCTGATTTTGACTATGCACTCGATAACTAATAATTCTACATTTGAAGGCACTGTTAATAATTTGTACGCCATCGCATTTAGGAGTACAAGACATTGATCTATGCTCGAGGGTTCTGCGATGCGAATTTATTTGATTAGCAGGTATATTTTTGTTACAACAAATAATGGTTTGAGTACTTGAGGAATCCATTCTAGCACGTTTAGCACTGGGTCCATCATCACTAGTCATTTTCGATTTGCAAGACATTATCTCATGACGACGTAAATTGTCACTGCGCGTAAACGTTTTACCACAATTACTACACAAATGCATTTTTTTTTTGTTGTATTACACGTTCCTCACGAGAATTTACTTCAAAATGATTTCAGCTTGCCCATTCCCTCCTTTTAAATATGGAATTGGGGAGTGGGGGAGGAGTCGTGTCTGTTTACTAAATGACGTCACTCTAAGGTCATCCAAAGGTCAATTCAAGGTTATACAAAGGTCATCCAAAGGTCACTTCAAGGTCATGTAAAGGTCACTTCAAGGTCATTCAAAGGTCATCCAAAGGTCACTTCAAGGTCATCCAAAGGTCACTTCAAGGTCATCCAAAGGTCATTCAAGGTCATTCAAGGTCAAAAGGGGTGGGGGGAGTCTCAATTCCGGCTATAATAACCTACTGAGGTTCATTTTAAATGAAAACACTGTATAAAGCATTTCATATAAATTGTAGGTACTGGCGGTTAGACCTGAGACTATTTGTCACGCAATTTTAAATGCAAAAGAATGGAAACCAGGCACGTATTCGTTTTTTTTTTAATTTGATTCAGGAGAATATTGTGAAACGATTTAATTACAAATCCTCCAGGTATAGTAAACCGTATTTTCAATCATTTTCGCATTAAGTAAATACATTTCTTTAGTTGACGCACACAATACGAACCCAATCACTTCTAGACTCATCAGACAAAGTGCTTCAAGACCTTCGAGTAGTCTGTGAAAGATTGGAAATGGCGGTCATTAAGATTAATGTTAAATTGGATTGAGAATACTATTTCTCACATCCTACGACTGCTCTTCAAGTAACTTCGTCATTTACAACAAAGATGAGTTTATAACATGTGTTTTATAGGGTCAATAATTATGCCTAAGTGCAATCGGTTCGGATATAATTTATTTGAATTAATTCTCACACCAAGGAATCTTGCGGATTTGGATTTCAGATTTCTCCGTCTTCCGATAAAAGGTATTAAATTGTGCAGTTTTAAAATTCAGACCAGAATTAAGCAAAGTGGAATGACCGGAAAAAGATTAGATCTGTGTTGTCACATTTATTTCTAAAGTATTCTTATTTAAAACAGAAAACGTATTAATTACCTTATTTACCCATTTTTTACTTGTCTTTAACGTCCCTTATCCTTATTCTACTTTATTAAATCAAACACAATGTTTAATTTGTCTTTTACTTAATAATATCAAGGCATTTCCGAATATGTGCCAACTGCGAAAGTCGTAAAGTTGACGACAAGCTGTTCATCCTTATTTAACATACATATTCTTGCATTTACGCTTTCTTTTCTCTGAGCTTCAATGACGTTGATTGGTCGAATCAGGAACCAACAAGCGACTGCGCTAGAGGTAGTAGGGAAACAGTGGTGTGATGTTGGGTTATTTCGCGCGCGTTTCTTAACGGTAAAAATTTGTGGTAAAATTATCAGTGTATTTATTCTTTGTGTCAGTATTTATACTTATTTGTGTTAGTTAAAAAAGTGGAAGTGCATATACTACAAGTATTCTATAGAATAGTCTACGTGTATATATTAACTGAAATGTGCCCAATAGTAAAACAGAATACGCACGCCCATGCATCACCGCATTTTACCAGATCGGCGAGGTCATTCCACTTTGCTTAATTCTGGTCTTGACTTTAGTTATTAATATTACTGAAAATATTTTAACCTCTCGATGTACCCAAAGTTATTAGTAATTAGTTTATTTCTACGATACAAAGCCTTTGTTTCACAACACAATTTGTTTGTTTCAATTTGTTTACTAGTAGTTCTAGTTTTGTATATTATTCTTATAGATTTAGTAACTGACTAAACTTAGATACAAAAAAATCTTAGATTAATTTCAAGTTAGGCATATAAAAGTTACAACAATAAAAAATTGTACATAGTTGTGCCAATATAGTCACATAGTCAATTAAAATTTAAATACCTACCTTAAAAAATCTAGATATACAACGGAAAGTGACGAATTACCAAAGAGTAATTTACTTTTTGGTATTACACTCTAGTTGTCACATTTCAAAAATATTATTTAATAGCCTGGGGATAGACTCGTGATTATCGAATTTAAAACTGAGAAATAATAAGAAATTAATTGTTGTAGTATAAAGAGACGTGACAGTTCTTAAAGGGTAGTTTTCATGAGGGTAGAGGATGTTTTTCACAAAAGTGAATTCAGTAATTTTAACATTAGATGTGAAAAATTACTGGACTTTTCACGTAAAAAGGGTACTCTTCTTTTAACTTACTACAGTAAACGATTTTTGATATATTTGAGTTTCAAGTTTGCAATGCAATGCACTTAACTAGTCGTGTCAAAGGTGCCATATCTAGGTTTGACAGTTTCAGTCAATTGTTTTTATCGAAATCAACTGACAGTTTTGTACAGGGTATTCGTGTATATTTTGACCCCTACCTACAGGGGTTATTAAGAAAGTTAGAAAAAAAGTTTAAACACAAAAGTTGTTTGGTTTTTCACGTATTATCTTTTGGCTAGGTCGAAAAAAAAATTGCATGTCGTAAACTTGGGAAAACCAATTGAACGTAATATTTTTAAATGGGACACCCTGCATAATTTTACACGCTTGGGTAAACATTTCTTTCCTGATTTTAAAAATATATATTTTGTTGACATTTGCACTGACAGTTTTCGAAATCTTTAATATTTAATGTTTACAATAAATCATAAAAAAAATATTAAAAAATGAAAATATTAGAACAATACAGTACCTTGATTTACAACCTAACATCATTTATTTGAATTCTTAAGGTGTCTTACCAGTAGCCGCTCTAGACTTTACACCTTGGGGATGTGCCTAGTTGCCTAATATAAAATATAACACCTACTGAAATAATAATTGTCACTTTTAAATGTTCACACTCTTTTCCTTTCACCGATTGTTTATTATAAACTATATTGAAGGTATAGGTCTTTTCAATCTTTGGCCCCTAATTTATCATCATATGACACACAAAATTGATTTTCTAGCAAATATTTTACTGCGTTCATTTTTATTACAAATATTCAATACAGTAGTAATAATGCAAATGAATTTACCATTTAAATAGTCACGTAACTATCATGAAAATTTGAATCACACCTAACTACCAAAACTGTCAGCAACTGAGCAAAGCATTTGTTTTGTTTCGCCATGTATGTACAAGGTGGCCCGTTTAATATGGGCCTATACCTTATCTCAGAAACTACAAGTCCCATGGAAAAAAATTATATGAAATTGTTTTTCTCAAAGTTATCTTCAATCTTTTAATATTTTCAAATTTATAACCTGTTTATATACAGGGCGATGAACTAAAGTTTCTTTTTTTTTAAATAGCACACCCTATATATTATTACATTTTCAGAGAGCCCTTCTAAAGACAAGTTCAATGATATATGACATGATGGGTCTGACGCCCACCATTTCGGAGTTATTGAGAATTATCTTCAGGAAATAGCCCATATTAAGATCGTGCTAGAAAAGTTAATAATTAAGTTTTTGAGCATCAACTTGCGCGAAGAGAATTCTAATTTTATTTACTTTATTATGTAATTACATTTACATTACATATATTGTTACATTTCTAGAAAGCCCTTCTATCGACAAATTCAGAGATATATGATAAGATGGGTTGGTATTTCTTCATTTGTGAATAATTATCCTCAGAATATGGGATTTTAATATTGGCTATTTTCCGAAGATAATACTCAATAACTCCGAAACGGTGAGCATCAGACCTATCATATTATATATCATTGAACTTATCCTTAGAAGGGCTTTCTGAAAATAATAATACATAGAGTGTGCTATTTAAAAAAAAAATATTATCATAGCCAGTATTCAAATCTCATATTGAGGATAATCATTCAGACACGATGAGATACAAACCCATCATATCATACTCGTATATCTCTGAATTTATCGATAGAAGGGCTTTCTAGAAATGTAACAATATACAGGGTGTTCCATTTGAAAAAATCGTGAGAAATTATGGCTTTCGAAATGTGGCAACACGGTAAAAATTTTTTTATAAACTGAATATCGAGTAGTTACATAATAAAGTAAATAAAATTAGAATTCTCTTGGCGCAAGTTGATGCTCAAAAACTTAATTATTTACTTTTCTAGCACGATTTTAATATGGGCTATTTCCTGAAGATAATTCTCAATAACTTCAAAACGGTGGGTGTCAGACCCATCATGTCGTATATCATTCAAGTTGTCTTTAGAAGGGTTTTCTGAAAATGTGATAATATATAGGGTGTGCTATTTAAAAAAAAGGAACTTTAGTTCATCGCCCTGTACCCGGTGGCCAAATAAGAATGGACGCCGGCTGTATCTCAGAAACTACTTATCGTATAACTTTGGGAAAAAAATTCTAATAAGTAAATCGGACAAGAGAAATCGCTGGAAATTATTTTCAAGTTTGTAGGATGACCGCTAGGGGTCGCAATTGCTACGATCAATCAGAAAATGGGATTTTTCTCAAAAATATGCCAAGTTAAGAGGTATTTTAAATAGTGGCATTGTAATCTTTGTAAAATTTGCAATCTTTTTCTTGTAATGCACTTTGCTCTATCTTTAAAAATAAAGTGGTGGGGGAAGGTTAAACTTTATTTTATTCAAATAAGGATAACTCCGGTTTGGGTTAACGAAATTAAACAAACTAGGGCTCGTTTGAAAGAGCTTTTCTTACTGAATCATCTGCAATGTATACTGTTCCTGAACTTATTTTACCGTGATAGCTAGAGGGCGCTGTGTGACATCGTAACAGTTATTGCGCGTTTTCATAAAAATTTTAAATGTCAGGCTATGTCTCTTTTTACATAGTTAAATAGAGCACAAAATTTCCAAAAAATCAGCTCAAACCGCAACTTTCTATCGTCGCACTAACGGGAGATATTAAGAGAACAAATAAAGTTAGGCTGCCGCCTAGACCTATAATAGTCAAATGAAAAATTATACTAGTAGGCTATGAAACAAAAAGAGGTAAATAGGTACGTCAAAATATTAAAACGTTTTAGTTACATGTTAATGTCATTTAGTTAATGTCGTTTCATGTCTTATTAAGTTTGTATTGTCCGGCTTTTTCTTGTTGTTCGTGTTGTTTTCTTGTTTATTCTGAATTGTAGTTTATTGTTCGTTTTTTCTTACTAAATGATTTATACAAACGAAGAGTTATTTGACATGGTAAGAGTTTATTTTGAATCAATGAGAAATGCTACAGTTGCTGCGAGAGTATATGCGCAACAATATCCTGATAGATGGCACCCCAATAAAAAAGTTTTTCTACGAGTAATTCACCTTCTGCGAACAACTGGAAATGTTCATCTAACTGTATATACCTTAGACAATGCAGAGGTCGCACCGAAGGGAACATTATTAACACAGAATATAAGATTAATTAATGTGTTAGCTTATATAGAGTTTAATCCTCAACTAAGTACTAGAACTATTGCAAAAGACCTTGGAGTAACTCAAACTACGGTTTAAAACGTACTCAAGGAACATAGTTTTTGTTTCATAGCCTACTAATATAATTTTTAATTAGACTATTATAGGCCTATATAGGCGGCAGCCTAATTTTACTTGTTCTCGTAATATCTTCCGTTAGAGAGAAGATATAAAGTTGCGGTTTGAGCTGATTTTTTGGAAATTTTGTGCTCTATTTAACTATGTAAAAAGAGACATAGCCTGCCATTTAAAATTTTCAATAATTTGTTTAAATAACTAAGGAGGTTACATCGAAAATCGTTAAATATTTTTTATTACTGTTGGTTTCTACTGTTAAATATTTTTAGTTCTTTGTATTTTTTGTATTTTTTTATGGTACTCGCTGTCGAATATTTCGAAAACTGTCAGTGCAAATGTCAAGAAAATATATATTTTTGAAATCAGGAAAAAATGTTTACCCAAACATAATATTTATAAAATATTATGTTCAATTGGTTTTCCCAAGTTTACGACTTGCAATTTTTTTTCGACCTACCTAAAAGATAATACGTGAAAAACCACACAACTTTTGTATTTAAACTTTTTTTCTAACTTTTTTTATAATCCCTGTAGGGGTCAAAATATACGCGAATACCCTGTACACCTTGGATATTTTTAGTCCTCAAAAGTTTTCTAAAATAAATAGAAACCATCACTCTCTTTATTTTATTTTCTCTATGAAGCTAACAACGAAATTATCTTTCACTGTTCAACATTACGCAAATGCCTTACTCCTACGATTAACAGCTGCTAACCATTAATGCTAATCATTTTTATGATATATTATCCAACTGCATCTATGGTTTTAATAAATGTACATCCTGTGCGTGGAACAATTTGCTAAAACTACTCGTTACTTCTTCATTTACTTTAGTATATCACAACATAATTTAGTATTATACACAGTAGACTGGTGTATAATTATATGGATGTAAAGTATAAATTACTTTTAATGTGCCCACAGCAGGTTGCAAAGATCGCACAATTCAATTGAAATTACAGTAATTCTAAAATTAACTCCACTGTTTTCGTAAGGCTATCTGCGAAATTATTGTTTAAAGTTTTTTTTAGTTTTTGATGTGTAGGTACCTTAAGTGTACTGACATAATTTCGGTAGTAACTAAGTAACTACCATAAGTTAGGGTTATGGGAGTTAGGCATAATTGGAAATATAAGTTTTTATATGCTCAAAAACTTGGACATTTTACCAAAGTCTACATATATTCTAATAAGTCCGGTCACTCGCCCAATCCATCCGAAATCCCTCTCCCGCCTTCTCTTGCTCCTTGTCCATCGTGTTTCTATCGATCACCGGCTCAGTAGGCAGAATAATAGTCCTCGTATAAAGCGGAGCTAACACGCATAAAATGATTTACGACCGGTAGCAAAAAGATACAGGTGTTTCGAGAAGATCAAAGAAGTGACCGGACTTATTAGAATGTATGTAGACTTTGATTTTACCTTTCTTGTGACATGTCATTTGATATTATAACTGTAACAATTTCTGAAATATATCTTTTTAAAACCCGGTACACGTCTTACGATATTTAACATTAAAGACGGAATATCAATAACAACCATGATACAATAAAGGAAGGTATGATATTGCGCATATCCCTCCCACATCCGTGTCGTCACCGAGAGCGGAAATTTGACATTTTACAGTGTTTACATATGTAAAGGTGTGAAAGTTTCGTGGTTTTTACTACATTTTGTCCTCTAAATTCATTTTTTTTGGCAGAGTATTTGTATAATTCTAGTGTATACTAATTAATTATAATCATATGTGAGTATAGTTAAAGTTAATTTTATATTAACACGTACCTAAACTAAAAGTGCAATAAAAATGCGTTGTGCTGTGTGCTTATATAATAGTGATAATCGCAACCAAGAGCCCAATAATTTAAATAATATTAGGTAATTATATTGCTATGATATTTAGACAATGTAAACATTGCACTATCTATTATGTTACAAGGTTTTTCACGTTTCCACGGGATGAAGTAATAAAGAAACTGTGGGTGGTAGCTTGCTGTCGAGCAGAAAAGTTTAATGTACATACTGCCAGAATATGTTCCAAACAACTTCACCGATGATGATTATGAGATAAATTTAAAGCCTGTAATAAATTATATAACCTGTAATAGATATGGTTCCGTAATGTGGTCATTAAATAAAAAAAAATGAGAAACATTTAAAATTTTCGAATAATTAAAAAAAAATGAATACATTTTTCACTTTTAGTCGTAGGTGTAAGGCGAACGGCGAAATATATGTATTAAAGTTAACTTGTTGCCCACAACCTATGTTTATGAAGCGTTTATCCTATATTTAAGTACTAATCATTTTACACACGAATCAGAATAACTAATTACTTATAATAAAAATTGCAATAATCACCGATAACAGTTATTATTATTGAAGTAGGTAAGAAATTAAAAGAGCCAATTTTAAACCACCAGGGATTACCAGGGCATTTTGTATATGATAGGTACCTACCATATGGAGTATATCTAATCTGTGCTTATGATTATTAAAGAACACATTTAAGGACACTGGTTAAATTTCCCAATATTTTCCTATTCGGGACACTGTTTTGTGCCAATTATATGAAAGTTTTGATAATGTTTCCATTGAAATCGTATATAACATTTGTATTTAGCGATCATTCTGCGCTCTCGGTGACGTAATGCGCACAGCGGACGCTTTTTCGTACTCACGAATGTCATACCTTGTACTTATTATATCATGAATAACAACCGTTATTGAATTTCCGTTTGCTGAATCTTGAAAATGAATATATCTACTATAGTATATATACACATATGAGTATCTAAATAGTTAGTCATATGTATATGTCACTTTGTTGAAATGCTTTTGAAAACACTGCCTTTAGATGGGCTTCAGTCGTCGGTCGGGTCTTTTTTAGGACCCGCCACTTATGTTTTCGCCGGTTTTCTACACTTATAACTTTTTGTTACAGCCTTCGATTATCCCGACATAAACGACACTTATCCCCTTTTTTGCCTGTCTCTGAATGCACTCCAGAAACGGTACCCAACGCTTGTTGTCCCTAATTTATCTGGATGAAGGGTCAAGATTGAAACTTTTATTTCCATGTGATCCTGAAATACTGAAAGTAACAAAATTTAACACTTGGAAGACTATGGATGTGACGTAAGACATTAAAAAACATTTCGTGTGTTAATAAAATACATTAAAGTGCATTTAAGTCACATTTGAATTATGTAACAACCTTAAAATTTTATATCATTTAAGATCTTCATAACTCGTTGGAAAATTTACCATAATTTAAAAGTCTGCATGGGTCGGTAGACAATTTCGTCGCGTGTCAGACCATAGATCTTTCAGACTTATATTTAAAACTTTGAGGACCAAGTAAAACAGTGTTGGAGGGTGCATATTGCACGCAAAGTAGTTGTTTTCGACTTGTCTTAAAAATAATAAAGTTATTTCTTTGCGTACCTAGGTTATAGATAATGAGAAAAATTAAAACTTTATTGAACCATAATATTTGATAATATCATTAATAATTTATCTTTTGGTTAACTTTTTGGAGATGTAAAGGGTAACAAACATGCAGGTTCTAAAATCAACGAAATTTAAACTACCCTAATTTCTGCAAAAGAAGTAATTAGACAAAACTGGCATATTTGTAGGGTGTCTACTTTATAGGGTTACTGTATGTCTTTCAATATGAATAACACATAAAAATTGCTCTGTGCTTAATGTTTTTATTTTCTATCTGTTCTCAACGTACAAACTTCCTATATTCTAGTAAGGGTACATAAAAACAATCTATTATAAAAACCATACAATAAAAAGACACGAAACTCGCCTGACGAATATACCCGGCGAGCCGAATACATACACTACAGTTACATACAGGGTGTATCGCGAAGAGAGCCCAGTAGATTATCTCAAAAAGTAGTCAGAATTGAAATCTGAAAATTTGTAACTCTTTCTGTCTCTGTGTATTGTTGCTCCACTTTTTCGCACATAGGGAGTACGACATCTGGCGAGGTATCACCGGGTTTGGATTTTTAGTACAATAATTGTATTGTACTACTTGCTACTTGTACTACTAATTACTACTAGTACTAATTGTACTACCGGGATATGAAAAATTATCTTGGTCAAGGGTGGTTGTGGAATGTAAAACGTGTGTCTTACTTTAAATTTTTGAATATGTTTTGTTGTGTCAGAATCTGTCAAGTCATTGTGCTAAAATTTTCTCATCCAGTTTTTGAATCATGCCTCTTACCACACAGCACAAAATTTTCATGATTGAAGCCTATTTTCGAACGGGTGCGCTAGTTAATGGAAATTGGCAATACAGTCAACGTTTGTGTTTGGACAATTTTCTAGAGCACTTCCCAAACGTGGCAATATTACCGAACAATTTTTATGCGTGCCTTACAAATTGTGTTGAAGTGTTTCGCGAAACTTGTTGTGTGACTCATAAAAAAGGTGCTGGTAGACCAAGAGTTCGTACAGAAGAAGTTGTCAATGACGTTCATCAACGTATGGAAGAGGAGCCTGCAAAACCTTTGAAACGTCTTTCTCAGGAAATTGGACTTTCTTATGGAACATGTCATAAGATTTTAAAGAAAGACTTGAACATGCATCCATATAAGATGCAAGCACATCAAGCTCTTCTGCCCGCAGACCATCCCAGACGCCTTGCTTACTGCCATTGGTTTGTCAATAATTTAATGAATGACGATCTTCTGGACTTAACTTTTTTTTTCTGACGAAGCGTGGTTCCACCTTTCGGGATACATCAATTCTCAAAATATGCGAATGTGGAGCAATGATAACCCTCATGTTTTTACTGAATCCCCACTACATGCTCAAAAAATTGGTGTTTGGATGGCAGTTTCTCGCAGAAGAATAATTGGGCCAATTTTTTTCGATTTCACCGTCTACGCAGAAAGGTACAGACACAACTTTTTGGCTGAATTTGTGCAACAGTTAAACGATGATGAACTTCGGTACAGTTATTTCCAGGATGACGGTGCAACAGCACATACTACACGAGAAAATATTGCTTTCCTCCGCGAGTTTTTTGATGACCGGCTGATAAGTTTGCATACAGAAGTTGAGTTTCCTCCGAGATCACCTTATTTGACAATTATGGACTATTTTATATTTCCTTACTTAAAAACAAGATTTTCGCAACTCCGGTAAATAATTTGCAAGAACTGCAACAAAGAATTGTTCAGCAATGTGCAACCATAACGCCAGAAATGCTGCAAAACGCTTTTCACAGCATGAGAAGGCGCTTCAACTTGTGCATCGAACAAAACGGGGGACATTTCCAACAATTACTGTAATTTAGTTTTTCTTGTTACTAAAACCGTTATTTCATAATTTGTAGTTCATTATTGTTTTACAACTGAAATAAATAGGTATGAAATTTGTAGGTTATTGATGATGTCAGTGTGACAGTGACATAATTATTTCAAATTTAAAGTAAGACACACGTTTTACATTCCACAACCACCCTTGACCAAGACAATTTTTGATATCCCGGTACTACAAGAAAACTACTGACTAATTACATTTATTTAAAGATTAACGTGTGACCTTAACACTAATAAATAATAAAACAAATGACAACAGCTTTGATTCTAGCTTTCATCATAGAGAGAAGGCAGATCGCCAAATTTATTAAATTCGATAGGTACATTCCTGGAACGTATTCGCTATTCGGTAATGCGAGCATAATAAATGGACGATTAATATCTCTCTAAATTCCAGTTTCGAGATCTGACAGAATATTCGGGACCGCCAGAATACGCTGCATATTTGAATGCATTATAATTTTGAGCTCTGGTGGATTAGCTACCAATTTATATCGTGAGGTATGTAGTCTGGATGCTGTTACTTGCTTGCAGAATGTCTGAACTCAAAACAAAGATATAAAAATCATATTAAACTGTAGTTAAAGTTCAGTACAGTATAACTGTTAAATAGGTACGTATAAGCCTCTGATATATGTTTCGCTAAAAATGGTTTTTATATTCTTCTATCTAGATAATAGGTATATATTTTTCCTAATAAGAGAGACACTCTAGAGATAAGGAGTTGAATCCAAAAAAGTTATACTAAGTTATACTTTACACCTCAATTTACATACCCATAGCACAAATAAGAACCATATTGTCCTCTCAACTAAAGATTGTACGGGACTAAAACTAAAAGAGAAACCAAAAACTTGATCGAACACGAACCACCATTTGCTTTCCGAAATAATTAACTATGTAAGTTACGTTAGCCTCAACTCGTTTTGGAAAGTTTTCAAAAATAAAAAATTTAAACACTATCCAGGAATATTGCCAATGAATTTTGTCATTCCTTTGTCAATTTTATTTTACTTTTCCTTAAAATTTTGTTACTGCTCAACGATGACGAAGGTAACACGACCTGCATAGATCTTTCAGAATTGAGTCCCGGAAAAGAATTACATCGTATTACATAGTTTAACTTTTTTACAGACATGTCGTAGGTCAAGAAACAGCAGAACACAGTTGCAGAAGAGGTTCAGCTTATCATCGCTGGAGCGTTGTTCTAAAGTGTTAAAGATTATGTAGCAGAAACTCCCAATGATCGATGTCACAAATTCCTCAGCTTGTTTTAGCTGCATTCCCTCAAATAATACATGGATTTGCATTTCTTTACTATTGATCCTTGTTACATTATGGAGAAGTGCAGAGAACCAATTGCATTGGTCCAAAGCAGCATGAAATGCTGAATAAATAGGCCTGATATTTATGGTAAGCAATTAATTCGTTCTACTTGGAAAAATGAACGTTTAGTATCCATTATTTACGTAATAGAATTCCTACCCTACTACTAAAAGGGAGCAGGATTTAAAGCCATTCCAATATTTCATGCATTCCAGATAATTCCCGTTCTTTTGCTTTATATTTTTTTGGTCCGAGACCGTTATAACAAATGAACAAGCTTTTCAATTTTATTATTTTGGAAAGCTGCAATTGTTTTCCAATTAAATGGCTGAATAAACAGAATAATTTTTTAATTAAATTTGGAGTTCTCTGGAATTTGGATTGCGATCACGTAGCCAATCCCAAACAGGCAGCTGCCAGAGATTTAATGGACCAACTCAGTTCCGATGAAATTTTCTTTTTACTTGTAGGTACATGTAATCCTGTTCCAAGAAATAAATTACTAAATGTAGACTAGTCACTGAAGGCAGTGAATTCATTTGTTTATATTAAAGCTAACACTGACGTAGTTTTCCACATAACACCAAAACACTATAATGCATTCGACGCGCGTTAACCAAGTTGGCATCATCTGGAGATGATTAAAACTAAATCTATTCTAATTCTGTGCACATTATTAACACTGCGCCCTATTTATACCTAAACTATTACTCCGCTTCAGTGAACTGTTGTGACGGCTCAATGAGCCGTCGCGACGGATCAGTCCTGCGGGCATAATCATCCTTGTATCTTCCTTGGTACAGAAATAACCATTATTAAATTGTGTTTGTCTTCATTTGAGTAACGAACATTTTTGATTTGTACTAAAGTGCTTCTAATAATCTTAAACGTCAAACTTGTTTGTTTCGAGGGGCGAATCACTGGGGTATTTTTGTGTACAAGCAGGTGGAATTTCGAGAAAAATTGAGGAATTTTGGTGAATTTAAAAGAATTACGGGGAATTTCGGGGTATTTTGGGGAATTTGAGGGTATTGCAGGGTATTTTATATATATTTTGTTATACCTGAGACCTGACCTGAGATTATACCTAATCCTCGATATTTTTTAGTAATATTTTACGTTATATTTTTGCTAGATTTCATTATATTTCTTAAATTACGAAAATATTTTTTGGTGACAGGATTACAGGGTATGTCTTGCGAATGTTTTGTGATGGGTTCTAATATTTTATATTATATTTTTGAGACAATTTTTTGTATGAACGAATATATTTTTACTTTAGTTTAGTTTTATTTTTTACCAATGAACATTTTATGTTTTGTTGTTGGTATATGCACAGTATAAATAAATATACTATGTATATGTGAGTTTTATTTGTTTTTAATATGGCATAAAAAATAAATGTTACAAAAACTAAATTTGTGTCTGTCTTTCAGTAGCACATATTAATGGGTATAGGTACCTATTTTGTTGGGAATTTCAAATCACTATGGGGAATTGCCGGGTATTTTGGAGAATTTCGGGGATTACGAAATCCAAATGTTTGGGGGTATTTTAGGGAATTTTTGGGGAATTTCGGGGATTTTTCACTGCAGGGGGAATTTCAGTGTACAAATTTTTTTAGTGATTATGATTACGCCTCGGTTTGTTTTCAAGATCTTCTCAGTCAAAAAACTTAAATATCGTTGGTAGGAGTATTTTGAAAGTTTCATATTTTCCCCAAATCTATACACAAAAAATAATAAGTAAAGTATCTATATATTTTTTTAATGAATTTTAGCCCTCTTTCTGTTTTTGAAATATAACACAGGGTGTTCCATATAAAAAACAAAAGTTGTGGTCATATCAAGAAAACTAAAAATAGTATCACATTTATTTGTATGCTATCGAATATATGTCTAAGAAGTGCCTGTAGAATGTTCAAACCATTTTAAGATATCTTGAAAGGCAAACGAGGAAAGGGGCACCAGTCGACATTAGCCAACAATCGAGAAACGCCCTGTAGCTCGAAACTGGTAATAGATACAGAGATGCGGTTTGTGCCTTTGTTATTTTCTCGAAAAAAGAGCTCTAGACTGGTGTATCAGATTTGCTCTATCTATGACAGATTCGCAGTAGCCCTTGAAAACCAACCAATCTGAACCACTCTGTACATTAGGTAAATAGTGCAACCCCAAGGTGTAACGTCTCGAGCCGCCACTGGGTCGTTAACATCCGGCGTGTTTGTACGAAAAATTACAGATTATTCAGATTATTTAAACGGCGAAATTATTTATTTTCGTTTATTCCGCAAATATAATTAATGAAGCAAACGATGTTTATATACAAACATGAAGTACCTACGTCCGCACGAGTCACAAAGTTTTTAATATATTAAGCTTTGCTTTGTCCACAAACGCCTTTAAAACTTCCCTTTGATCTCATTTTGATTTTGAACTCTTGAACAAAAAGAAAGATGATAAAGGCTAGCCCTTGTTTGCTCTGGTGCCCCTTGGGCCTTTTTGGCTTCATTTACACATCCCTTTACCTACCACACACGGCAAATGTGACTGGGGCAGGAAACTAAATTACAGGTCAAAGAATGCCTGACCTGTCATTTAGTTTCCACAATGTAAAGCCACATTATATGTCTGACAGAAATATAATGTGGCTTTGCTGGTGGCACGAAAAAAGTCATTACAATTTAGTAAAAGAATACATAGCTAAACAGGTTTTTGCAAAAACCTTTTCTTGACACTTTTTAAAAATCTTTTGCAGCAGGTGGCAAAGAAGCGATATGCAAACGAATAAGGGTGTTCCGGTTTTCGTTTCTCGACATTGCATTTCCAACAAGACAGGATTAAATTAACAAAGTTGTGACTTTGTTGTTGTTTTTCAAGATATTGACGATGGTATACTTTTTAGTGGCACGCCTTGTATATTTTTTCTTTTCCTCAACTGTCCATTAGAAATACCAATATGTAATTTGATTTACAACGACCACGCGGGCCTTGCTAAGGACGGGGGCTGGTTTTCAACATTTACTTATTGTATCTGTCAACTTGTATTGTATCAACCTGTGTTGCCATGGACTAATTATTGCTATCGTGGCACTGCAGGTAAGAGCACACTAAAAAATTTCCTATGCAGGCGCACGGCGAAAATAGTCTTCCCCTTTTTTAAATAGACATGAAACATAGTGTTTTCTGAAAGATATAGTGAAAGATCTTTTTGGTGTCTTGTCTAGTGACTTGATATTTTATTACACTCAAATCAATTGTTCTAAATTACCTACCAACTCACTAACCTGCACTTTTCTTTGCAAAATATACAGAGCAATAGGCTATCAACAGTTTCATTAATTCAAAATGATGTTAAGTTAGTTATATGTATTTTTATGTAGGTAGGTATGTGACTATATTCCCTATGCGAAATGTGAGCTTTGCATACAGTTGCACAAGACCATACAATACTTTTCGTTCGGTTACTTTTGACAAACCAAAGTGTGAGGTTTTTATTCTGGAAATTCTAGCGGGATATACGAATAATAAAACCACAACTTTAGTCGTTACGTGATCCGCCACTTCCAAATTATAACAACCGATCCACTACCGGCGTATCAATTTGTGAGGATATTTTACATTTTTATTACTGCTATTAGTGTTGTGCCAAATTATATACGGCTATTGAACAAAAAATGATTGGAATATATTTCGTATCTTAATGATACAGCGGTAGAAAAACATTGTGCGCTAAACTTTGACTTATTATTAGCTAGTATATTACTATAACAAGTAGGTATTATTAAAATCAGCTAACACGATTTTTAGTAATGTAGTAATATCACTGGGATACTTCTTACTCCTATACCTATACAGGGTGTTCCACATAAAATTCCTCAGCCTCGTATCTCGGCAACGGAAAGATATATTTTGATTTTGAAAAAAGCAGATGATAAAGCTCATCTATATGGCTTCGTCACGGAGTTCAACTTGATTTTTTTCAGAGCAAATTGGAGATGGCGCTGAAGTCGAAAGAAATTTTTCGTTGGCAAGAACTTTGCAACAAGGTTTATCTGATACTTTGTTCAATTCTAAACAATTTTTGTCAAATAACTATTTTTCAAAAACTTAATAGTTTCAGAGATATCGGGCTCTTCATTTGGTGAGGCCCAAGCATATTTTAGAGTCTCGAATTTTATACAATGAAACAATAATTATCCAACTTCTCCTTTGGTACACGTAATCCCCATCTCACATAGACTAAGTACTCAGTATAAAAATCAATGAATTGAAATGGGTCCCAGGGGGTGAAATACAAATAGCACCCAAAACATACAGTCTCAATTTTCCATGCAATCTCAATTTTCTCGAAAATTATTGAGCTTCTTTGGTACACGTAATACCCATCTCATATAAACTACTCAGTATAAAAATCATTGACTTGAAATGGGTCCCAGGGGATCAAAAACAGCTAGCACCCAAAACATGCAATCTCAATTTTCCATGCAATCTCAATTTTCTCGAAAATTATTGAGCGTCCCAACTTCTCCTTTGACACACGTAATACCCATCTCACATAGACTATACTCAGTATAAAAATCATTGACTTGAAATGGATATTTAATAGCTCTTTTTAAGGAATAGTGAAATATTATGTATTTAATTTTTGTTTCCTTCTAATCAAAACCTACTGTGATGAAGTTTCGTTATACTTACCTTCAGGATTTATTTTAGGACAAGCGTACAAATAATTATGAATTACTTATTATACAAAATCAATTAGGTATTTAAAAACCTTTGCCATATTTTACAGAAATACATATTATTTCACTATTTCTTAAAAAGAGTTATTAAATTGACTTGGATTATTATTGTTTCATTGTATACGCTAATAATTCGAAACTCTAACATAGGTACCTACGCTTGACTTTGAGCCTCACCAAATGAAGAGCCCGATATCTCTGAAACTATTAAGTTTTTGAAAAATAGTCATTTAACAAAAATTGTTTAGAATTGAACAAAGTATCGGATAAGCCTTGTTCCAAAGTTCCTACCAACGAAAAATTTCTTTCGACTTCAGCGCCATTTCCAATTTGCACTGAAAAAAATCAAATTGAACTCCGTCAAGAAGCCATAGATGAGCTCTATCATATGTTTTTGTCAAAATCAAAATATATCTTTCCGTTGCCGAGATACGAGGCTGAGGACTTTTATGTGGAACACCCGGTATATTCTTTCCTTCTTAGGGTCTTAGGGGCAAGCCGTGGTAGCGACTTAGCATTCATATCATTTGTGAAGGCTCAGCAACGTTCTCGAGGTTAGTACTTGGATGGGTGGTAAACAATTTACCTTTTAAAATGGTGAATTGAGATTAAAAACTAATGCAGAAAGGGGAAAATTTTAGAGCATAAGTACGCTGGGATTTTTCGTTCCAGTATAGAGGTCGATTTCTAAGTATCCAGATATTTGATAACCTAATGGATAATGCGAACATCACCAAAATAGGTAATTAAGTATCTACCATGACATAAAATGATCATCATATTCTTTTAAACTCACTGTTTACGATTCTCATGCTAGAAGTTTAAAATAAATATTACCTATATACATGAATATTTTTCACTTTGAAGACTCCATAGAACGTTCGTTTTAACATATTAATAATATAATCTGCACAAAATATTAGGTACGGGAATAGGTATTCACATAAGTTTAATTTTTTAATAAATAATATAAGTAGGTACATTCGCCTGGTGTTTTTCATAACTAATTCTTAATGAAACATGTATACTATATACCTACTATTCATGGGCTTGCTTCGTCTAACAATAGCTTTGTTAAAGTTTAGGTAATCAATAAAAAATCGTGATAAATTTTTTTTTAATCATTTTCAATAATCTAGAATTATCCCAGTCATATCCAAGGACAATTATTATAGTAGGTATAGGATAATCATAGAATGAAAAAAACAGTGTACCTATAGCTACTTTTTCATGGTGTAGATATTCGCTGAACAACTTCATCCATTAATGTATGATCTCAATATATTCGAATCTTCGAAAAGATTATTCAGAAGCTATTCTTTGAATCACTTTGTGCTATCTGGGAAGTTAGTAATAATAGAAGCATCATCGAATATAGAATTATCATAGGTAGGTACCTACCTATTAGAAATAACTTTAGAAGTTTATCGACAACTAGAATCTAGAGTCTAGAGTCGACAACTACAATGTAGCCCCCCCCTCTCATTGTAAGAATTAGGTACCTATTATAGATTTATAAGACAAGGTCTATGGTACCTATCTACGAGTACGAGTACGAGTAACAGACTTCTGTGGGAGAAGGAAGAAGGAATGTCATAAGTATAATGTATTTGTTCTGTAGGCCGCACTAGAGCCCAAAAACGATATCAGTTGATGAACCTTAACCACTAATTACTTATTGCAGATTGCAGGATTAAGAATCTGGGAAATCTCTTAAGTCACACACTTACCCTTGGTCATTAGAAAGATGGGCTAGAAGTGCGGAAGGGAAAAAAGTCAGTATTATCATAGAGTAAATAGGTTTGTCTATGGTATTATTTATTTATTCACATTATCAATCGATGAGTTAAATTAATTTGCGTCAACACTTTCACGCACCTGTCACTGTTATATTCCGTAACGAGGCAGGGCGTGAGAATTAAACCCAAACGTATAGACCTAGGTACCTACCCTTTATTTTTCTCTGAAGAATTTTACCCTTAGTTACTACAAAAATGGATAAAACCATATACAAGGATAAAACGTATTTATTGTATAAAATATCTATTTCTGAAAAGTGTATCTAACGTTGTCAAAAAATTAATCGTAGCCCACAATTAACGTGGGATGCGGTTTCACTTCACTAAAAGATATTACACATTCCATTTTCCCCTTATTATTTGAAAATGAAAACTGAAATTATTCTCTCCTTATTGTAGCCTCCCTCTGATTTTACGAAGTTCATTAACCACAGAATATTTCCACAGAATTTATCTTTGGAATATTTCATTACCTTAACCTTAACCAAAAACAAAGAATGGACCAAGATCCCAAGGGATCTTGTCTTGAGAATGGACTACATTTCTCTTCTACTTCTCTTTTGTTTGACAAAATCAGAGAGTTCGTTACTAAGTCTATGGTTACACATTTATAATTAATTTTCTTCTTCTTCGATGCAATTATTTTTTAAAACAGCGTGATATAGTTTTAATTTTGAAATACCTTAATATAATTTTAATTTTACTTTAATGTAGGTTATTATTATCTTTCCTAAGGTAATACCCTTGTTTATAGAGATATATAGTTATTCAACCTCATTAGTACGAGTGGATGGCGTACAGATGTCATGGTGGATAATGTGTGCACCTGACCAATGAAATTTGTGCATTTATAGAAATAGCCAATCAAATTCAACAACCTTGGCAGTATTAAATTTTGCCACAAGGTGTCACTACTGCGGTTGATTAACTATATTTTATATAAACAAGGGTAATACTAAATTAGTATTTATTTAGTTTCTTGGGATCATTCCAACTCTCCTGGTACAACTTTTCATGGCTCGTGGCCTTGGCTCATGGCATGGCAGTCGTGGCCGTTTTGCTGACACCTTATTTTTAAAATTAGATATTTATATTACTTTACATAACTTTTACCTCAAATCAAATGAGCGTGTGAAAGATATTGTGTATAAATTTAGTATTCAGAGCAGATTCGGTCCGCAGAAATAGATTCAGTAGTTAAGTGATTCTTTTAGATGTTCAGTGGTAATCATTGTGCAGAGATTATCTCCATTTCTCTGTCAGTGTGTAATGTAATTGACAATTGACAGATTAAATTTTATAATCTTTCTATTCTATGTTCTATGGTTTTTATTTATTTATATTGAAAAGTGAACATATGTTTTTTTAATTTGGGAAATTTTAATCATTTTAATCATGGAAGAGCAAAATATTCCTATCGACATCAACACCAGCAAACTATTAGACTGGTTAATAAGTAGAAGGCACGTAAATAAAGATTGGCAAAATAACATATTGAAAATTAGAGAGAAAATTAACAATGCTATTCAAGACATGCCAGCTCACGATGGCATCATAAAGTTACTTTCTGGTCAACATATTAACTACTTCCATTGTCTAAAAATTGTAGAAATTCTAAAAGAAACTGAAGCGGATTCTAAGAATCTATTTGGGCGATATGGTTCTCAACGCATGAAAGATTGGCAGGATATTGTATCTGCTTACCAAAAAGATAATGTTTATCTTGCTGAAGTTGCACAGATGTTAATAAGAAATGTTAGTTATGAAATACCTGGTTTACGCAAACAAATAGCTAAATTAGAGCAATCTCAGTTTGATTGTGAGAAGAAAATAAAGGACTATTCAAAAACAGAATCCTTAGCACTGAAAGAGTTTAACTCTTCTTGTGAGCAACTAGGAATTGCTGGTAAGAAAATCAAACATGAATTAGTTGAACTGCTTAAACAATTACCAGGGCTTTATAAAGGCACAGCAGAAAAGATAAAGATTGTGAAACCTGCAATTGAATTATACACGGAGTTTACTAATTTCTTGTCAGGTAAAAATAATGATATTGAAGTTCTAACTATCTTGAAATATCTCATAGAGAATGGTAATACAACTACATATGAGTATACTTATGGAGAAAAACCCATTACAGTTGAAGAACCTAGTACTTTAAATTTAGATGAAGAAAATGAATACAATGATGATAAAATTGACTTTGTCGAAAATGGAGACAAAATTGATTTTCAAATAAATACAGAAAATGACGAAATTGATTTTGGGGATATAACTGTAGGTGATAGTAAAGATATCGACTGGGGTTCATCCACTCCGGAAGAAGATTTTGAAATAGTTACCCATGAAGACCTAGAAATAAACCTGGAAGAATCTGGTATTGTTGTGGAAAAATCAGGGCTAGATGGTGGTGTCGCTAGAGGTAATGAGGCTCTTACTATCTTGGATAATCCCAAAACTCGAGAACAGATAATCAACCATTTAGTTGAGCTTAGTGCATTTTTGAAAATGCGCTTATACGAAATGTCAAATGAATCAGACTTATTAACTATGTCTCAGATGCAGGATGCACCCACTATCTTACAAATGCAGACGGTAGAATCTATTACTATGTTAAGTGATTGTGTTAATGTGGCCCTTGATGAGCTTACGAATAAGCGAATTTCACACTTGCACAATATTAAACATTCCCCCAAATATGTGGATATTTTAACTGCAAGTTTGCGGCAGAAATTGTCAGTGGTTGAGAAAATGAGAGCAAGTAAATCAGCACTGGAGAGGAAGATCAAAGAATTAAGAGGAGAGGCTCATAGTATTGAACCTATTATAAAATTGCTTATTGAAAAAACTAAACAGTTGCAAAAAAGCATTCAAGAGGATGTTTCTAAAAAATATAAGGGGAGGGTGGTTAATATAGTGGGAGGAGTCAACATGTTATAGGAATTTTAGATTATATTTTAAGTATGGTATATAAAATTTTATTAGATTTAATATAAATAATGTTGTATAGATATTTTTGTTGCATTTTATTTTAATATTAAGTAATTTTAACGAGTTCAAATTGATTTATGCAGTAAAATACTAGTTGTTTTTGAATAAATTTATTTTAACAAAAATATAGGAATTGTCAGTGTATAAATTGGTATATAGGTAGGTACACTAGTTAAGACACTACTACCTATAATGTTAAAAATTGACACTAAGAATGTAAATATTAGTGATTCTTAAATAAAAATAAAGAATTGCACTGTATTTACATTAATATCATAGATGTTATTTACCTTACCATATACCTATATTGACAAAAAATATTTCTATTTCTAAAACCCCACCTTAGTCTTAAATACATTACCATTGAAAAAAATATTTAAATGTAGATGAACTCGCGGTCTACTATCTACATCTATTATAAATCTATCTGTCTAAAATCGATTTGTACGACGAGTGTAGTTTACCTTGTATATATAAGATAAATATCTATTTCATATTATGTTATGTTATGAAGTTTAACCACAGATTAAAGTATTGAAAGGAGTCAGCAATAAAATAAGAGAAAATTATAAATATATCTTTGTCTAAAATCAATTTGAGGGACAAGTGAGTGTAGTCAATACTAAGAATAGACTTTGAATTTACAGTTTACACATATATTTATCTGTAAATATCTATATTAGCTGTCTGCTATCATTTATCTATCACCACGCCAGGCCAAGAAGGCGGGGTCGTCCGACACGCGATGATATTCCCACCTTCTGTGCTGTAAACAAGCACAGGTCTGTAGGTACCGGCTCTTATGCGGGATATACGAAATTTCATAAATAGTTGATGTTTGTAGTGAAGAAAAAATTGAAAAAAATCCTCTTTTTTACCATAGAACACACTGATAAAATATTGCACACCGATTTCGGGACACCCTGTATATATTTTGACTGTCAAAAGCTGTCATATGTCAAATTCGTGTATATTTATTAAAAATTGGTCCACTATTTTCCACTTCCACTAAATACGACAATAAAATGATAACAAAACCACTCTTGCTATTTCCTATCTCCTGACTTATCTTTACAATCTAATAAGATGTAATAAGGTACTTATTATTTACGGCATTAAGTATTTGAAATGTTGTCGCGATTTCATATATGATTCATCTATTAATGATTGTTGCTTTGTTATAGAGTTAAACTAAAACATGTCAGGTGGTGGAGGAAATAGGAAAAAAGCCACCCGCTCACAGGGTTGGGAAGAGGCTGGTTCTGAATTTTACCAAGAATCCTACCCTGTCGATGCTGAAATAGAAGTATTGCAGCGAGATCCAAAGCACTTGGCTACTCTCTTGCCAAGTAAACAGACACGAGCAGGTACAATTTGTTCATCATTTAAAACATTGAATTTTCAACTATTTTGTTTGTTTGTAGCTGCAGCCACCATTAGAATACGTACAAATGACAGCCGAGCAAATAACAGAACAATGCGAATGCATACCGCCTCCAGATCTCGCAGAGAATCCACAGTCCATCGTAGAACATCTACAGCAGGTGATGTGCAAGTTTCAATGTTACCGGATTTATCAGAAATGAGTACAAATGAGGAAACTGCCTGGGACGAAGTTATGCAGATAAAGGCCATGCCTATACCAATGTCTCAAAAAAAGGAAATGAAGGCCAAAATACTGGTAAGAGTGATAAACATCTTAAGTATAAATAGTAAATAAAAATATCAAAATAAGAATACGTAAGATATTTAAGAATTATATTATATTTATAATTTGAACAATAATCTTCTAGATCGCAGTCCAGTTCGCTGTGTTAAACTTGTCTCTCGAATCGAGTGAATTTGTGTACAGGTGTCTGTAATATTTAGGTACCTCATTTCCTTGGAAAGTATTGGCATTGAACTACAAATTATTATTTAAATGTGCGCTATAAAAGTCAATTTATTGCTTAAAAACAGTTCACTAATTGACTTTATAAGAGCTGGTAAAATTCCGGTAATCGCTTTGAAGCACCGAAGCAGGACAATGGAACAGTAATAATATTCACAGGTAGCATAATTTAACAGGCCATAATTTGACTATGGGCCATAAACTATAGAGAATCCTTAGGTTAACATTAATTTAGGTATTAATCATCGTAGGAAAATTGAACTAACATGTTTTTAATCATGAATAGATATATGGTAGTTGCTTACACTAGTTTACAGGTGCATACAGAAAACTAAACATTCCTGAATTTTAAATTGTTTATATTTAATTGTTGGTATAATTTTTGTTTAAAATATTTTAAGAGAATGTTAAAAATAAAAATTATACGATGTACCATGTATAATGTAATGTACAATGTATTTATTTATCATATGAATAGACTAAATTGCAGCCAAGGCAAGAGAAATAGATATAAGCAAACATGATGAGATTATCTTTTTTTTTCAGTTTTGTGTTGTAGTTTGCAGCTAGATATTGAAAAATCATTTGAGGAGTTCACTTGTCTGTGAAGGGCTATCTGGAGCTTCAGGTTTAATCAAATAATTTTTCATAACATATCTGTGTCATTATCCCCAAATCTATTGTACTAAATTACAGTTAAGCTGTAACTCCTTTGTTCAGGATGAGGGAAAATCGCATTACACATTATCTTCTAATACTTCTAAAATATTCTTTGGTATTTCACGGTAAAGTCTGTAAACGCAATTAATTATGATAAGAGGATTATAATGTCTAATCTTTACTTATCAAGTGGTTATTCCTGTATTTGAAGTGGAATTTAATTCCTATTATTGTTAATTTTTATCTAAAATTTGTATACACACATTTTAAAACTATTATTGTCAGAGATGTGAATTTAGCACATTCCCGAAATGGTAAAGTGCAGCATTTTTCAAAGTGCTCTAGCCAAACAAATGCATTGCGGTCTACTTCATAACCTTCCTGCTGTGTAGTATTGCTTTCTTTTTGTACAAAATTCTTAAAACATTAAAAACACAATAATGTTGACCGCTGCTAAAATATACATGGTTCTGAGTTAACTAACTGTCTATCACATATGTTACATAGCAAAAAAAGTACATTTTCCTTACAGACAATGACCAGAATTGAAACTGTCTAAATCTTAAATTTTGTGTCAATATGTTCATTTGTGGAGATTAGATCAAATTAAATTTGTATTAATTAAATGAAGAGAAAATAAATTTTTTCAATCCACTCTTGGGCGATTGATTTTATCAAAGCAACCAATGAAAATATGAAAGATGTAAGGTTCTCAACTTAGGCAACTTGGAAACAGTTGTTGAAAAGTTGACCCTAACTTCGTAATACCTATCGGAATGCCCAACTTTTTATTACTATTTTGTGATCTGCATCTAGTTTGAAGTTACATTTATTAAAGTTTCCCTAGGGTTCAATTTAATATTTTTCAAGATATTAATTTTTTCCATAATATTTGACAAAAAATCTATAACAAAACAAATGGGTTTGGTTTCTGTTTTGGTCAATTGGTCTCAGTAACGGTCAAAAACAGATGTTCAAATTTTTATATGGACAAAAGAAGATATTGGGACTGCAGGTAATATAAAAAAACTTTTCTATTTATAGAAAAATTATAATTGACCTCATTAGAATGAGGACAAAAACACCAAAATATCTTTTTTTTATATTTTGCCATATAGTTTATCACATTAATTGATAGAAAATAAAATTTCCTATCTGTTCATGTATGATGTTCTATACCTACCTAAAATGCTTAGTTTTCCAGTTATTTACGTTTTCCATTATACTTACTACTCTTATCAAACAATTTGATTTTTCAATCCATAATAGACTGCTCATTTGATATATAATGATTACTAATTCGTTTTAATGAGTCTATTGTTTGTTTAAATATTGCAAATAATTACTCTCGTTAAACAGAAAATATTACAGAACGATTTCTTAAATACTTTCTTATTCTTACTAAAAAGACTCAGGTTGTAAATGAATACAGTAATACAGAATGCCTGTTTCACATATAATAATTACTGTTAACATAAAAGAAACGTTCCATGAATTACTTATCAGTTGTTATCAGTGTTTAGTATATTTTTTGTTTAAAAATAGCAAACAATCGCTCACATTAAATGTAGAAAATATTAGAGAAGATTCCTTAAATACTTTACTAGTTCTACTAAAAATACTGCGGCTGTCTAATAGCCTGCCTATTTGATGGATAATAATTACATTAATTCTTTTCAGTGTTTAGTATATTTTTTGTTGAAAAATAGCAAATAACTACTTATTATTACTAATAATATTAAACAATGATGAAAATGATTAGCAACTATTATCTATTAAACGGGCAGGATATTATAAATTGCAAAATCGAATTGTTTGATTAAAGTCGTAAATATAAGGAAAAATGTAAATAACTGAAAAACTATGCATTTTATGTGTAGGAATATCATACACGAATAGAGAGGGAATTTTTTGTCGATTAATGTGATTAGTTATAGAAATAGAAAGATATTGAAAAAAAGGCTTTTGCCTTATGCAGGTATTTTTTATGGCCAATTACAACTTTTCTGTGAAATAATTGGATTTTTTTTATATAACCTGCAGCCCCAATGCCTAAAAATTTCAACATCCAGTTTTTGATTGTTACTGAGAAACATTTTTTTGTTGAACTGCTTATTGCTTATCTGTCAAATTTTGTGGAAAAAAATTTGTATCTCGAAAAATATTAAATTGAGCCATACGGAACCTTTAACAAATGTAACTTAAAATTAAGTGCAAATTCCAAAATAGTTATAAAATATTGACCATTCCGTTAAGGGTGGGGAAGTTAGGGTCATCTTCCGATATTTCTGGAAGTATTATTGGCTGGAAAATATTTTCCATAAATAGATCCCATCACTTAATTCCCACAGCCCAATTGCAGATCAAAATAGTTTTCAGTTCTCGAGATACTTCTAATGGATGCTCAAACAAAAATCACCATAACTTGTTGTTTAGTAATTTTTATTGCACAGCGTATAAACTCCAAAAAATTCTAAACAAAAATAATACAGATTTATTTGAAATCAGCTAGCAGTAAATTCTTAGTCATTTTCACCTGTGCAAAGCAGAAGATAAAACGGATTATATTGTTTACTAGAACGCAATCTTGTGGATTCATAAAAAATTTAAAGGTACTTATCTCTTAAATTAATATACACCTCATGAAAATAAAGCAGTGAACACTATAATTAACTAAAATATATTATAGCTACAGTATGTACCTAATTTAAAAGCCACAAGGCACCGTTTTAGAAATAAATAACTGAACATAATAAAAGAGTTAATTACTGGATCATAAAACAGATTAATACAGAAAGATCCAGAATGATTGACTGTTTGTTAATATTACTTTATTTTCTATTGCCAACTGATCAATTTTCGAAATCGAACAATTAACAATAGGAAAGAAAGTAATTTTAGCGAACAGAAGCCAGTTATGACAGCAATTGGGAGAGGGTGCGTTCAGAATCCGGTCAATCATTCTGGATCGCACTGCATTTTAATTTCAGAATTTACAATTGAATTTACCTACCATAAAATAAGTTGTATTATTATATTATTTAAATCATAAGTTTTGTAGGTACCTACTGTAGGTACCTACTAGATATAAGTAAATGACTTATATCTAGAGTATGCAGAAAATTTCAAGTACTTATACTTTCATTAAAGATAAGTGTACTTATAAGTTTCAAGTTAAAAACATAATTAACTGAATTTTGTCATTATTAATAATTAACTACTTCAATATTGCCCATTTTAACATTATTTTTAATGATTTAATAATCTTTTTATGACGGCTGTGTTTGGAAATAAAAAAGCAAACTATTCTTACCATATTTTCCAACACATCTCTTAACATATATGTTTTTATAATATTACTAATTACGATATAAACTAGTATGTTATTTTGGTCATATTAATAATTATTTCTTTCATTTTCATATTATAGAATGAACCAAATCTGAGGCTTCAGGGCTACGACCAATTCAAATGGAAAAGACGGAAAATGTGGGGCCAATTTGAATCTCGACTGAAGGAAGGTCTTGACAAAATTGAACTCTGGAAAGGTGCTCTGAAACACATAGAAGGGAACTATGGGACTGGAGTAGTGGCATTCTTCCTATTTTTAAAATGGTTGTTTCTGCTGAATTTCGTCATGTTTCTGTTTATATTCCTCTTTGTTACACTTCCGGTGATTCTTTTAGATTTGGAGAAGAATACAAGTTGCACGGAATCCAATACCACAAGTTGTTGTTCTGAAAAATATTTCAATTCATCAGCTGCAGAGAACAATATTGTCTTGGATTTAGTTCAAGGGACTGGCGTGTTAGAACGCACTATTTTATTCTATGGTTTCTATAGCAGTTCGATACTTACTTACATGGCTGGAAATGTAGTTATGTATTATGATCTTCCATTGGCATATATTTTCATCACAATCTTGTACTTCACTGTTTCCTTATGTGCCATAATAAGATCATCCGCTAAGGGATTCAAAGAACGATTAGTAGAAGGTGAGGGTCAGTTCTATCAATATTGTAACATGGTGTTTGGTGGTTGGGATTTTTGTATACACAACGAGAAGTCTGCCAAAATGAAGCACAAAGCTATTTACAGTGAGATCAAAGTCACATTGGAAACGGAGAAGTTAGAGGAGGAACGACAGAGTCGCACAAGGAACGAGTGGTATAAGATCATTTTTAGTAGGGTAGTTATAAATATAATTGTATTAGCTATATTAGCCGGATCCGGAAGTGGAATATTTTTTGTTTTCAATTACTCTAACGACCAGTTACAAACTTTTATAACCAATTCCACATCGACTGCCACTGAAAGTTTTCAACAACTTATTTTTGAATTCTTACCTTCTATAACGATAGTGGGTTTGAATATAATAGTACCATTTCTATTCAAATTCCTCATCAGCTTTGAGAAATACAGTCCCATATTCGTGATAAGATTTACCCTGATACGTACAGTTTTCCTAAGACTGGCTTCCCTTATAGTACTCTATGCTTCCTTACTAAGTCAAGTATCATGTGATGTCGAAGATAATGACATGTCGTGTACCAATTGTGATAATGTACCTGTGTGTTGGGAAACTTTTGTAGGACAGCAGATATATAAATTGCTCTTAACCGATTTCGGTGTGCATATAGTCGTTACCTTTGTAATTAATTTCATTAGATCTCTGTTAGCGAGCCATATAAACAATAAGTTCTTTATATTTATAGGGGAACAAACTTTTGATTTGCCAAAACACGCTCTGGATATTGTATATACACAAACGTTGTGTTGGTTTGGCATGTTTTATGCGCCTCTTTTATCATTAATGGCCTTCATAATTTTCTTATTATTATTCTACATAAAAAAATTTGCGTGTCTAGTCAATTGCAAACCAAGCGCTATGATATACAGAGCGTCGAGGTCAAATTCTATGTTTATGGTTGTTTTATTAGTTTCGTATGTTTTTGCGGCCTTGCCAATCGCTTATACTGTATCAGAACTGACACCATCTAAATCTTGTGGGCCCTTCCAAAATAAAGAGTCAGTTTGGTCATTGATCGTAGAGACTTTTATGAAAGCCCCTTCCTGGATTCAGAATATAATTTTCTTTTTGAGCACTGCAGGTTTTGCAATACCAATGTTTATAATTCTATTACTTCTCCTGTATTATTATACTGCCATTAACTCTGCAAATCGACACATGGTGACAGTTCTGAAAAATCAACTGGTGTTAGAGGGCCACGATAAACAATTTTTGTTAGATAGGCTAAGTTTATTTATTAAACAGGAAAATCAGAAAAGGATAAGAGCGGAACAAATGAGAGAGATGGGAGACAGAAATTCTTAAGAAGCAAAATTGTTTTCTTTAAATATAAAATAAATAACATGATGTTATTTAATGTAAGCGTTAAAACTAGGAATTCATATCCCCGATATAATGATTCTTTTCTTGATCTACAGAATAAACTCAAACATTAGCATCATTTACTTTATGAATGTTGTAAGCGATAGTCTACTATTATCCTCTTTCTTTTAATGACTGTAAATATAAGCAGAATTTCTTAATAACAAAGTAACAGTTTTTTATCTAAAGTATTTTTGTTTTCGTAAATATTTATATTTATGGCAACATGTTATGCAAAGCTAAATATCACATTTTATAAAACTAATTTCTCCAAAACTTCTTTAAAAGTTATTTCTCTTATTATTTTTTCATAGAATTATCTGCATACTTCTATTTGTAGTGTATTTAAATATGTGTAGAATTATAATCAGTATATAGACAGATCAGTAGGTAGGTGTCCAGATGTCCAGACAACCAAGTATCAGGTTACCTCTTGTACGCAAGTTTTAAATTCTCATTTGCTGTTAAAAACATTTTTTCAATCAAAAGTTATTAACAATTTCCTGGTAGGCAAGAAGTAATGGGCTGAGCTGAAAGCAACATGCAAGATGTGTATATCACTTATGAGTGATAAAACTCATTTACTTTATCAAAGCCGATTTACCAACATATTTTTGTCGGATATCTTTACAGTTATAAAGTTAATATTTTATTTAAGTGTCAGTGCAAATGCCGGTACGTGCACATTCTTTATAGTTTCTTTAACCACACATTTCCAAGTATTTTATGCGGGATATGATGTGTCTACTAAGTTAATCATGCTGATGATTATTATTATAAAATACCAGTGCATTGACTATATTGTACAAGTGTCTTGCAAAGTTTTTGTATTAACTCTTGGACATATACATATTTTATTTTTAATTGAATTAGTACAAACAGTCTAATGTTCTGAATATAACAAACTAGGTTTCAAGAGATGTGGCACTACTTAGAGCAGTTACATAAACTAAGGGCTAAAGGTTAGGTTAGGTTCAAAGGTGCGTGGGCCGAAAACCAGACTCTCCACAGCGACTATATGGTCTATCGTGGCTTTTGCCTATAAATATTTCATCCAACAGGTCCAGCCTCTTAATGAAGCTAATCACCTTATTGGATGAGAACTTATTCAGATCCTCTGGCAGAAGTTGTCCTTTGCCAAATATTGAGTATCTAATCCTTTCCCCAGCGGGGCAGGTACATCAAATGTGTTCTGCCGTTTCATCATCTAAGCACAACCGGCACTCACCATCTTCTGCGAGGCTGGAATTGTACGGATGATATTTTAAATGACAGTGCCCAGTATATAGGCCAATTAAAGTTCAAAGGTACTTGTTTAACTCAAAACTTTTAGTTCTTGTTTTTGAAGGGTTTATTATGAACGTTCAAATGAACTAATCTTAGTAGTTCTTGCCAGTACTGGGGGATTTGCCCCTCAGCCCAGGTCAAGAGAATTGCTTTGGCAGTACTCGATGATATGCTAAGCCAGCACCCTCCATGGCTAGACAGTCGACAAGGCCTAAATATAATGAGGTTTGGTCATAACTATGTCGTATAATGACAGATAACCTGGAATTCTTAATGCTTGATCAGTACCATATCTATTTAGAGCAATATCTCTCTGACAATAATAAAAAAAGGAATACAGATCTATCATTCAGGAACATTTCTGATGGATTTTAAACATCAAAGTATTCAGTATTCAAACCGCAGTCATCTGTCTATATTCTGAAAGTACTACATACAATTAACATTTATAACATCAAGTATCTACAAAACAATTATACAATGTGCTATCAGGTGAAATATTGCCATTTTTTATATTTAGATACATTTATACCGATAAATTTACTACAAAATTTATAGATATAAATAATTGTATAGTAAAGTAATATTTATAAAATTTAAATACATGCACATACACGATTATAAAACAATAGGTTATGTATTCAGGAAACAGTGTTGAAGCGCAGTAATGTTCTAAATAGTATGACATATCATTCCTCACAGATTCGTGTATTTTTCAAATGTATAAAATAACTAATAACATTTAAAATTTTCAGATTATAGAAAAAAAACTTAAGATTTCATATATCAAAACCTTATTTAGGCGCTTTAGGTGTAATATAGAGGTCATAGCCTCACTATTACACTTATGGTGTAGAAAGTACTGTATTTATTTATATATTTAACTTACAATTTTCTCATCAAGTTGCTGATGAAAGACAAATAGATATTACAGGTTAAATCAATTGTGATACCAGATATATAAGAGAACGTAGCCCATGGTTTAACGTGGGCTACAGAGAGAATTTAATGCAATTTATTTTAAACTAATACTTGTATTCATATTTGTTCTGGATTAAATCATAACGACATTGGAATACAACTACTTTTAGATCACTTGTGTACAGAATTGTTAATGTATAACCTGTTGTTTTAGTCTCGTGATCAAAGGAAAAAATGTTGAAAAATAGTCAAATGGCCAAATGGCAAATGGTTGTTTCCTTTAACATTTAATTGTGAAAAAATTATGTCTTGTGTTCGCACTCTGTTACATATACATATCTTGCATGTAGAAAAATACCCCGGTACTTTATAGATTTTCACAGTTTCTAATATAAAATTGTGAAATATTCATCACCCTCATACTTTTAGCATTCCATTGCATTTATTTGTATATAAAATTTAAGTATAAGAAATACCTGCCAAGAATAACTTTGTATTTCTTTGAAATACCTAATGTTATTGCAATGGTAACGTACTGTTTGTAGATTATATACCTAATGAAAGGGTTTTATTGTGATTTTATTTGCCATACTTACCAATATCTTCTGTTAGTCATATTAAGTGCTATATTTTACTATTATAGAATGTTTATGTATATGTAAAAAATTTTTGGTAAGATTTTATTGTATTAGTTATAATTTTTATAACAATTTGATACATTTTCTCATCTAGTCATAACTTATTTATACAAATAAAATAAAAAATCTAAATTTAAAATGTTGTTTTAATTGCAAAAATGCAATTTTAATTTTGTGCTATTGACAGAATCTTTCCAGATAAACTTAAGAACTCAAGTCACATTGGTTGGGGGGATATAAAAAGTAATGAACTAATTCAATACTTCAGAGATAGTAATTTTTATTTCAAATATCGTTGATTTTCTTCCATGCTATCCTCTATTTGACAGATATTTTGTTGTATGTAGGATGACCCTATGGTAAAATGTGATTGTATGAACATGAATTAATTTTTTTAAATAGCCCACCATGTTATGTATTTGAAAAGAGCAATTCCTTTTAAATAATAAAGGGTGGATAGCTTGTATCACTGTATTTGTAGGAGAAAGATAAATGCAACTACGTAAAAATTATACAAGGCTTTCTATTTGAAAAATTTTATTTTACTTAAATTTTTTTTTGGGCCACACTGTTTAAAAGAAATATAAGTAAGGGCCTTTTCGCAAATTTACCGAAGTTAGTGATCAGGTAATTTGTCAATGTTACCTTACTTTATTTAAATACGTTGATTGAACTTAAAGCATATTTGATTTTATACAAGGAACAACAGATTACAGGACTTAATAATATATGTATTATCATTTATGTACTATGTGTATTAATTCAGCGCCTCCATTAAAAGATGGATGTCTGTTGGGTTTAATAGATAATAATAATAAACATAAAAATATTTATGTCCATATTTACAAAAATTGCATTTCCTCATATACAAGTAAAAAATTAAAAGATCGAGTGACCGACTGTTACACTTAAAAAAATTGAAGCATTTCTTAAATTTTAAATTAGTTACTTACTTTTCGACCTCGTTGTAAGCAAAGATTTTTTTGAGGTAATTTTCTATTAAACAATACTAAATATTATGAATAGCCTTGGCAAAAATGCGAGAGCAGACATGAGCGTGGGCATCATAATACGTGTAATAAAAGAAATTAACTATTAACAAAAGCAATAACCTGTTACAATTTATAAACTATCCACAATAAAACAACATGCAATACAACGGAGAGGAATATATTTACTACACCCAAACGCCACGACAGTGGACAATGAACTGAAATGCACAGTAAAGCCTTGCAGTGAGATGGGTTTGTTACCACGCACACCGCTGATCTCTCTTGCGACTCACCAAGTCTAATTATGAGGCTTTTTAATAGACCTACCTGATATACTATTGTAATTGAGTTTCTGAAGTTTCGCAATAAATAAAATCATTTTTCAGTGAGTTATTAGCCATGTGATTCTAATTTTGTCTTTGACTGATTTTCAATTTGTCACTCAAAATCTTTAAGGCCTCATGTCTTTTGTATATATGGTACCACTGCACAGAATAATATAGTTATTTTTTGTAAGTAAGCATATACCCTATTGAATGAAACGCAGTAAACTCGGATTAAAAGAATTAGGTGATTAGGACAAAATAAATTCTATTAAATTGGTTTTATTAAAAATTATATAAAGGTACAAACATTTTGCATGTAACAGGCAATTTTCAATAAAGAACGTAATAGTTAAATTTTAACAAAAAGTAGACGCACGAGGCAAAGTCCAGTCAGGTAAGGCACTATAAATTCTTCAACAAAATGTATGTCATTCTTCTAAAATTGGGCTGTGTACCTGAAAATATAATGTAGATTATTATTTGAAGGGGGCACATATTAAAACTTGTAATTTATACCATGTGCCCAAACGAGAGAAGTTGAGCAAATTTAATTTTAGTAATATGTAATCTTCGTTCATATTTGGATAGAATTATGAATACACTGGTATAGGTTTATATCTAATATGCCCAAAAAAGTGTCTTCTTTATACATTTGAGTAATGTTATCTTACAAAGCAGTTATTTTTACAAAAAAAAAAACTTTGTTCTTATGGCACACTGTTGGGCATATCTCCCTTCCTATTGGATTGAGAGGTTTCTCTATGTCTTGTCTTACCATTATTTGCAAGTTAAAGAAAAATCATAATGTAATGACAATTTAAAATAGTCTGCAAGAAAAACAGACACATTGAAAAATTGACCATGTGTGCTGATGAATGTGAACTTCAAATAATAAGTAGGTATATCATTAGATTAATATAATAAAATATTGTCCTGGAATGTTTTTAAATAACATTGAAGGATGGCACTCATTTCTTTTAATAAAAATAAAAATGTTTAAATTTTATTAACGATCGCAACTACAATATATTATTTATACTTACAGCCTCTGCAATGTCAATCCACTGTAAAGCTTGTGTAATAGAATCATTATCACTAGTAACTTTGTCCCAATTCCAGAAAGTTAATTCATTAAAATTATTAACTACATATACTTTCCGCTCATCTTTGTCTCTCGAAGGTCTAATGCTTTCATGTAAAACTAGACCCACATATCCTACTGGGATTTGTATCTTTTTTCCTCGAAGTGGATATCCCCTAAATGAACCAGTGAGAGCTAGAAATTTTAATATAATACTATTACGCTATAACGCTGATGTTAAATTTTAACATAAACTTACTTCCATCCTCCTTAGTTTTCACATATTTATTAAAATATTTCTCTACTTTGGCATCACAATCCGCATGAATTTTAAATGGCACAAACTGTATACTACTTTTTTTAGAGTTGTGGTCTATGTTATTTTTGCCAGTTTGTATGTGAATTGTAGCCATCTTCAATTGGAAAAATAATATTATGTGGTGTGGTATAGGTAGGTAATAGGTGTGTCATAAGCACAATGTAAAATCAAAATCACGTTTTTTTACTTTTTTTTAATTTAAACCTAATTTTACAGGAAAAAATTTAAACTTAATTTTTAGGTTAAACGCAAACATCAGTGTTGCCACAAAACAGAAGAAAAAGTGTTGCCATAATCAAATCAACAGATTCTCGTCATTAGATCCCCTATTGCCAAATTTGAAAAATTAATCTGGAGAACTAATATGCAATTTCAAAAATTGTAAAATTCAGTCAAAATATCCAGCCCAATATTATTTCAGAGACTGCATGTGTATTAATGCAATCAAATGTGATTTTAAAGTACTTATATATGTGTTTTACGATATATATCTTACGATTTGAAGTACGGTGTGCAAAAATCGTTTGTCGATTTGGCAATAACTGTAACAATTTAATTTATATATAAAAATCGCATATGCCACAGCAGTGCAATTGTCACTTTGACAGCGATAAAAGTTACCTGCAACTTTTACAGCAGTGATGGGTTTTTAGCCGCTAATTATATATTTAGCCAATGCTAATTATATAATTAGCATTTAGCCGGCTAAAAATATTATAATTAGCCGTTAGCAAAATATACAGTCTTTTAATTTTTCACACGTTAGAATAATTTTTTCGCAATTACCAATAAAATATCTATATATTTAATCTTACCTACTAGGTAGGTAAATTTGGATTGTTTAAATTCTAAACTGTTTCCTTTAGCAATTTGACTCGAAAAACTATCAACCTAAAAACGCTCCACCTTCGGTGTCGAGTTTTTAATAGTTGACAGTTTTTCTCGTCTAATTGCTTGGCAACAGTTTCTCATTAAACAATCCAAATTTATCCGGTAAAATACAAACCTCTTGTGCAATTATAAGTGACAATTTAATTTATATATAAAAAATCGCATATGCCACAGTGTAATTGTCACTTTGACAGCGACAAAAGTTACCTGCAACTTTTATAGCCGGTTGTACAATTATATCTTGTGCAATTATAAGTGACAACTTATTGTGTTGTGTTGATCGTGTACAGTTTACTATTACACTATTAGTTTATATATATTTTTTATCTATGACTATTACTATGATATGATACAGAAATAGTTTTGTGATGACATGACTGATGACAGTGCATGACATTCTAAAGACAACCAAGATATATTCTATATTCTGCATGACAATGTGACATATATTTTATATTTTAAACTTTAAGCGGTACATTTTGAACGCTTTTGGTACATTTTGTTGCTTTAAGTTGGTACAAAATTTTCCGCCTCCTGGTAACACAGCTTCACTTCGTTTGCATTTGTTCTTTGTTCATATCCGCTTTGCATTTTACACGTGCAGTTAATCTATGGTGCAGTCCACACTATTCATTTTGTGCATTTCCTTTTATTGTTCATTCTGTAACTTTCTTTTATGCTCAATATTTTTATAGTAGTGTAGTGTGTCTAATTTTGTTTGGAGTTAATTTATATCCATTCTAAAATGGGCCGTCCAGGTATGTCTCAGGTTTTACTAATTTGAATATATTTAATACCGGGCATAAGTTTTAATTTCATACATAACTATTGTTTATATTATCCTCCGGGGTTCATATGGGTCATCTTATGAAACAGTAATAAGTATTTTACTGGAGACTAGAGAGGGAGTTAATATTAATAATTATCTATTTAAAGGAGATGCCGAAAACTGGGTAACGTGTGTCCCGACTGGCATTGGATTACTTCGGCATCTCCATAGGAGTCGGCAAATTAATTCGGAGAGGGTGTTACTGTGTGTTTCCCAGCACTACTAATAATTATCTTTATTTTTCTAGGATTTTCACCAGGTGGTCGCGGAGGCGGTGGTCGAGGAGGTTTTGGCGGAGGCGGCAGAGGAGGTTTTGGCGGTGGCAGTAGAGGAGGTTTTGGAGGCGGAAGAGGTGGTGGTCGCGGAGGAGGAAGAGGAGGTAATCGTGGGGGAGATCGCTCAAGTTTTGGCAGAGGAGGTGGCGGAAGAGGTGGCCGTGGGGCCGGAGGTAGAGGACGTGGCGGCTTTGGTGCCAAAACAGTTGTTATTGAGCCCCATCGACATGAGGGGGTTTTTATTGCTAGAGGAAAGGAGGACGCGTTGGTTACTCTAAATCTAGTACCTGGATCGGAGGTATACGGAGAAAAACGGATATCCGTGGAGGTAACTAAATAAATTATATTCCTTAGTTTAATAATATTCTTTTTTGGATTTGCTACTTTAATAAATTTTCCAATTTTTAGAAAAAATTATTAACAAATTGACTGCTATGTGGATTGTACAAAATTTTTCAATTCATATTTGAATTTCTGATCTTCTATTTTCAATATGCAATTATAACAATATGGGTTTAGTATAAATTTTGCCATTTTCAAATATTCTGGAAAATTATGTCATTATTTGCTATACTTTTAAATAAGTCACAAAGTACTGTTACTGCCACTAATAAGTTAGGACCAGACGTCCACCTTTATTCAAAGCGGAAAAAGTGGTTACTCAGAAAAATTTTCTCGTTATTTATGAAAATTAAGAAACAAAATTTTGAGATTTGGTAGATAAGATATAAGTCGAAGTACCTATTGAATTAGTTTTTTTTATTTTGTCTTTTTTTTAATCGAATTCTAGATATGTACCAAAATTAAGTTGGTGAAAGATTACAGAGCCGTCGTCCAAAATTTAACTTTATAGGTACATCTATTCATCATTTTTCTTTCCTTATACATTTACAAAATACAAATAAAACCTCAAACAACATTGTGAGACTATATCTGCTGAACACTTTCAAACACAAATTTGTCGTAATATCGTGCCTTGGTTAGTGGCACTGTCAAGCGAATGTACACTGCATATTGCTTGAAGGCATGTTTGACCCACTGCACGTATTTAAGCTTTTTGTGGGCCCTTCAATTGAAATCTATTGTATTGAATGTTTTACAATTTCTGTAATACTGATTATGAAAGAATATAATATATAGAATATTACATAAAAATTATTACTGCTTGTAAAAATCCATTTTCATGTCTAGCTAGCGAACTAGTTTGGAATAACATTTTTATAACTTTCAAAATAACTTAATATTGTCATATAATTTTAACTTATTGGTTCCGCAACCGAAGTTTTAATAGCATCATTAAAAATAAACTTATTTAAATAAAATTGGGTAAAAGGAAAACACTATTCTCCTAATAACTGCTTCTCTTTTAGAATGATGGGAACAAAATAGAATATAGAGTATGGAATCCGTTTAGAAGCAAATTGGCAGCTGCAATATTAGGTGGAGTAGACCAAATATACATGCCTCCAGGGAGTAAAGTGTTATATCTTGGTGCTGCATCGGGCACAACTGTGTCACATGTTTCTGATGTAGTTGGTCCAGAAGGTTTAGTGTATGCAGTGGAGTTCTCGCACCGATCTGGAAGAGACCTGATAAATGTAGCGAAAAAACGGACAAACATCATACCAATTATTGAAGATGCCCGGCATCCACATAAGTATAGGATGCTAGTGGGTATGGTTGATACTATATTTGCAGACGTCGCGCAGCCAGATCAGGCAAGGATAGTGGCTCTCAATGCACAATATTTTCTGAAAAACGGTGGACATTTTGTTATATCTATCAAAGCCTCGTGTATAGACTCAACAGCGCAACCTGAGGCTGTCTTTGCAGCTGAAGTGAAGAAGTTGCAAACAGATAAGTTGAAACCTCAAGAGCAGATAACCCTCGAGCCCTATGAAAGGGATCATGCGGTGGTAGTGGGGTCATTTCGGCCTCCTGCCAAGACGTAACATCAATAAATTTTTTTATTTTATTTTTGATACTTGTTTTAATGTTAGGTACCCCAGAATAAGCAATACCAAAAATGCGATTTTGGTCTTCTCTTTTGAAGTTGAGAGGTTAACTTTTAATGACCTTCAGCCATATTTCTGGCTGTTCTAGTGCTAGTTCACCGAGGAAGCAGTTTACTTTTAACCAAATTACATTTGATGCCCCTATATTTGTTGATGCTCCTGTATAGAAATTATAATATTAATAAATATCTTATTATTTATCTAAGCTGATTTCCTGTATTAAGATTTATTTATTGTAAATCGCCTAATCCCAACTGGCGGCAAATTCAAATTCATTAGGAATTTTTTTCGGAACTTTCCCCCGGAAAGTTTCCATTGTTATGTTTATTTCTTCCTGAAATATTCCCATTTTGGAAATTTTCCTAATTAGAAAATTTACAAGTGTCCATCCCTATTGCAACTGTTACTTTTTTAACATGAATTCATTATTAAAAACTTAAGAATTCTAGTGTTCCTTTTAAAAAACCAAGTTGCCCACTAGGGTATAACTATAATAATAATAATAATAATATCTCTACCCCTCATTCTAATCACAAGGATTAGCCCGAAAGTCTGAGACTTGTGTGGGAGAGGGGGCGGCATATTATTATTTCGGCATATTCCATAACTGGAAGATTAGATTAGAAGATATTTTAGTTACATTGGTCTCAGTATTGTGAATTTCATGGAATTTGTAAAATTGCAACTTCACTTACCCTACTCACTGAAATTAATATCAAACCAAATTTTGAAATATTTTTCTATGACCTTATGTTGGTTCCCAGTGGGACACCGTGCATAAGGTGTCCATTCCCATTTAGTGCTCAATATTGATTGGATTCAGTGTGCTTACCATACAATCTGTCGAATATACTTACCAAGAAAAAATTCACAAGGTTAATTAAAAAAAACTGTCGAGTTTAAATGAGTTGTTTTATTATAAATGATCAATAGCTTAACTAACATAAAGTGCCCATCCCCAGTGAAAGAATTGTATTTATGGAAAAGCAAACATTGCTCTTTACAGCGTATCATACTAATCTAAGCTGTCATTCTAACAATTAATTATACTCAATAGTATATTACTACATTATTATAAATTTAATGAAACTGAACCTTACTTCTTCTGCGTGAGAAAGAAAAATGATATAAAATATAATACAAACCAAATTAATTAAAGGAAGATAACACTTAAATTTATTTAGAAAAAGTAAGGTTTTTATAACAAGGTGAAGATGTTTTTTCTCTAAGTACACTCAGATCTGACATTTTTTTTTATGTTAATGTGATCAACTACATTTACATTTAACAGGTAGAAAATCAGGACATTTTCGTACTAACCTGAGCAATTTGCAGAAAGTAAATTTATTATATCAGTTTATTTATATACTTTTTCATTTCAATACTTTTTACTGTTTATATTTCTTGTAGCTTATTTACACACAGCTTATTTTCTCTTCTCATTGTTAAGGATCCTTAAACACGTTAATTAAAAAAAAATTATCCATTGTCTGAGATCACAAAAGACTACTTTCGGCTTATGTTCATTTTAAATTTCTGGATATAAACAAAAATGTTGTATTTAATGCAACACATCAAAATGTTACTTGCTTTACTATCATATATTTCCAAAACTAGGTTACCATTGCCAACTCTTATGTATCTTAATGTCACGCGAGTTGGAACCATTACTTTTTATTCTGTAGAAACTTGTGAAAACATTATTTTAAGTTTTTCGTCATAGTTTGATATACTATATATAATTAGATAAAATATTGAACACTAGTGTTGGGCGTTAATTAATGAAATACTTAGACTCTGCTTGAATGACCTGGTACTTTTTTACATAGTACCGGTCTGTGTGATGATTTGTAGATGTTTTGTTTGTATTTAATGTGCAAAATGGTGAAAATGCTCCACATATTTGACAGGAAAAATTATTTAATATTTTAATCTTCAAAATTAATTTGTCATCACTAATATAAATGCCATATTTCAGAAATGTTATAAATGTTTCAAACGTATTCACATCAGATGAGGTAGGTACATTTCCCTAGTTAGTCTAGTTTCCCATCTCATTAAACTGCCCTAGAAATATTATAAATATACAGAAAATAAATAACTATACTTATGATACATCAGTTAGCAAATTGTAACTGAAAAAAAAAGATGTGATGATTGTAAATGTCTAGGATTTCTCTACTACCCGAAGCATGTCATTGGTTCTTTATAACTTTTTGAGATTATCATTGTGGTCTATAGGCGTACGTAACTTCCAGAAAAACAAGTGTGAGGTCGTCACGTTCGTACCAGCTTTTAGTTATCTTCCATTCTGTGATGAATTACACTCCTACTTTGTTAGCTTCTATTTCACTTAAGAGTTAAATCAATTGGATTATAAGAGAAAGGGGTTCACTACACTAGACATATGTCCATGTTTGATATCTTTATAATTCCATTAGTGAGTAAGTACTTCAGTTATTACGAGTTACTTATGCAAATTATCAGGTGTCAAATTATTTCTAAGCGCAAAGCTCTTCAATGTGTATTATATATATAAATAATAAGTTAATTGTATCATGACCTGACAAATGCAAATGCAGTAAAAATTGTTAAAAATATTACAATTCTATAATTTAATTTAACATTCAGTCTTGCACGCAACTTTCATACAATATATACAAATTTAATTTGAAAACGCATTAAGTGCTAGACGCACCGTAAATGTCCTTGACTTAAGGTCTCACCTAAGTTTAAAATCACATAGAAAATTATAAACAAAGCGACTAGATCTAGTCGAATCGTTATAAGTTTGAACATGATCATCAAATTCAAGGGGAATTTCACTCAGCTGTGGAAAGAGGCTCCAGCCATCTTGCAGAAAGTTACTTGTCACGATATTACGATACAGCATACGGCCAATATTTATTCGACATATATATATAATTTTGATGCTACGAAATTGACACTTATTCACATTCCTGCGGTTTTAAAATTCTGGCTGGAAAAATTAAGTAATAAAAAATTATTTGCTACATTTAAAAAATCCGGCAAATCAATTAACTAAATACAATAAATATTTATGATATAAAACATAAAACCCATAATATAATAACAAAATAATACATTTTATTCCTATTTTTTATTGTTAAAATAATTAGAACACTAGTAAAATACCACTTAATGTCAATATTCCACGTTTTAAAAAAGAATTGCAGTGTGGCATTAGAAAAAAAAGAAAAGAGATCTAATTAATATACATTTGTGTAGGGATTTCATACTCTCTTTCTTCAATTCCATATATCACAAGCAGAGTCTGTATTATTCTTAAAACTAAATTTGTAGAGCGGTATTCGAAAATTGGTGTAAGAGACAGAAGCCAAGTTGGTGTTTTAATACGCAATGACATTAGTGAGGCCACTATCTTGCGTGTTGGACTGGTCAGTTGTTACCGTGAACTTAACTGAGAGCTGCTTCGGAATAATTAAAATCATGGAGTCGGAAATCGCTACACGGCTTGTTTCCTTTTCTTATGTTGGTTCGCTGGATAACTCCGGCTCTTTTACAAGCAGTCACAGCTTCAGTTCATTTGCTATCTTGCTAGCAATATTCTTAAATCCAATACTAGTACCTGCAACCAAATGGGGGCAATTTAATACTAAAAACATAACAATACCAGCTAATAAACTAGTTACTTAAAATTTCCGAACTATTTCCATTCTAATGCTTTAATAAGATACCGAGGCCGAATTTCCTAGTATAAAAAAAATACCTTTATCTTATCTGTAAATACCTCAAGTCTTTTATTGAGACAATTCTATAAAGATAATAATAAACAACCTTTTATAGCTAAAGTTTCTGTAACTTTGATTATAAAATCAATACAAAACTTTCTGAGAATCTTAATTTAGAAGATGGACTGACAAAAGACTTCACTGGGAAAAATAATAAAAATTAAAGGTCGATTAAAACTTTAATTTCTGATGTAATAATTATATCGATATTCGAGTTATCCTCTTAATGTCCAATATAAACATTTTTAGACCAGATCTGGTTTTTTAGTTTAGACAGCTTTAACTTCATATCATAACATAACCTAAAATAAAATTCAATTTCATGTTGAAACATATTGTGTAAGAAAAGAGACTGATAAAAATTTGATGATTCTGAACCATTCTAGGGCAGTTTTTGAGTTCTAAATTAAAGCAATCTTGAATTTTAATTGGAAATATAACTATATGAAGAATAAACATACAAACCTGAAATTCTCTTAAATCGTACACCATTAAGTGACAGTCGTGGAAGCTTGCACACTTCTATCTCCCACTGCACTAGACTGTCTGTATTAGGGTCACCATGGACGCACAATAGAAGAAACCTCTCCCTCTGTTCGTAGTCACAATTATTCGCATCTAATACTTTACGAATTTCTGCCATTATTTCGGCTGGATCCCTGCTAGAAGTCGTTTTCATTGACCATGTGAACCTAAGTGATCGTGGTTTGACGTGATCTTCGTTCGGGGCACCTTGCACCCTATAAAAAATAATTTTGAACAACAATCCAATACAACACATAATCCTTTACAGAAATAAATAAGACTGGACAAGGTGATTTATAAAAAGAAAAAAAATTAGAGCCTTTAGAAATCTGTAGGTATACATAACATGATATTTTTTAATAATCACAAAAAAGAATTTGATTATTTTTCTCAACTAAAAAAACATAAAACTAAAAAATTATCAAACAAATTCAAAAAATAATTCTTAGTCTTACAAATAACTCTTAATCCATATTCAAAAAAAACTTGTTTTATTCCAATAATTTATAGCTATTCTCGTCTTCCTTAATATAATTTAACAACCCTTGTACTTATATTATTAGTAACTTTTATACTATTGTCAGACCCTCTGTAATTTTTTGGTAGCTACGTATAAATCTCCCTGAATAAATATATTTTTGTAAATATGTTTAACATGTAACATCAAATCTCTTTCCACTGAGAAACAAGTTTTATACATATTTACTTAAAGAAGCTGTAAAACACAGAAATAGAAAGGTTACAAAGACAAAAAGCAGAACAAAAAACATGAAACATGGCTTCTGCACGTACCTCACAGGGTAAATTTTCTCTATTATTAAGAAGTAATGAAACCAATTTTGGTGTAAAACCAATTCTGGATATTCCCACTCAAATCTAATAAACTTGTGTCGATTTTGTATGGCAAAGTAGGTAATAAATCGTTAGTGAGACAGGATATATCTTTTAACCTCCTTCCACTGCTGAGGGAGATGTTAAAATTATGTCTATACATACTTGCCAGTAGCATCCAAATGTTATGGTCAATGGATATATTCAGTCTCATTAACCACTTATTGCCTACTTTATCATCCCAAATCTCACTATGTTTAACTACTATAATCCACATAGATATTATTTCTTAATTTTTACATGTTTTTAACACAAGGTATGTATGTGATAATAGTTTTAAACAGTTGGCCAACAAAATCATATTCTATAAAATAAACATAGCAATCATGTAAAAATAATGCATTCAAATAGTATCACATGGCAATTACATTGATTTGAGGCAGGAAATATCCGTGTGATATTTTTCAACTTACCCCACAGCAGGTAATGGTGAGTTGCCATGTTTAACTTGTTGACCAGGTTCTAACGCTCTGAAAATAAAATTGACAACGATACAGATAATAGATTAAATTAATTAGTATTGGACTGCTAATTGTTAAAAAAACTGAAAAGTTAGATACTGCATTAACTATTTCACTATGCAGTAGGAATAAATGAAATTTTCAAGCCACACACAACAAATTCAACACATTTAAATTTAATAGGTTACTGACGGGTCACCAGTAGCACCATGAAATGTAAGCCAACACTATAATGTGTTTCTTTTTTATGTGATCTTATATTATATTCCATCTCACCGTTCAGGAGTTACGGTATTTCGTGAATGTAGAGTCCCTGAATGTTTAACAGTTGTAAAGTGTCAATGTCAAAAATCAATAAGGCCTAATTTATAGTTATGTTTCACTCTCACAATACACAAAAAAAATCTATCCAGAAATCCAACAAAATATGAAGGCATAAAGTACTTTTACATATTTTTAAAATACATCTTAGCCATGGCTATGGATTTTCATTTATAAATAAAATTAGAAGTGCTGTCAATCTTCCTAACATATATTTATGCACTGTTATCCCATGGCAGCCCTTTTTGGCAGGCCATCAGCATGCCTAATTTGAAATTTATGATGATTGTGTAATAGTGAATAAGTTATTAAATTACACATCAAGTGTGCTTAATGATTTTATCACAAATTTTAGTGTTTATGAACCCTACTATAGAAACACATCATAGTACGTACCCTTCCCACTTGGCAAATTATTTGCCACTTGACAAGTTACAACTCACGAAAATATCCAACATAACACCTGTTGCAATGCTAAATAATAATCATAATAATAACTATTATTATTATTAAGGAGGACCACTTTGGTTCCCTATAATAAGTGTATCTATGGGGGCATCTAAAGATGGCATTTTTATATGGAAGCTCTGGACCATTTTTAGGTAATTACGGGTTTTCATATTATAAAAGTCAAATGCTGTCCGGAAAGAGGTTACACATTGTAAACACAAACACCCCATACTCACCAACATTGCCAGTTTGAGAGCTGGGAATCGAACCGCAAACTGCGGTCAAAAGTTTGGCATTTGGTTAACCTTTCTCAGGTAATTATAGTTCCAAAATTAAACAATTTTCAGACATTTGCATATAATGGAACGCTTAACCAGGATTTTGGTTAACTAAGTTTAATATTGGAACACAACCTAAGTACACAAATGAAAAAAACCTGAAAAAGTTTAAAGGGACAGTTATACAAATACCCACAATGATTTCGGTAAGTGCACTTTCCATCCTGGCCTATATGCGGAATTGGTTGCCAACCCATCTTTCCACGTATGAGCCTTATGTATGAGTCAGAATAAATCTTATGTATGAGTCAGAACTGTATAAAAAATTGTTGGATCCACGTAAAAGAAGACTGTAATTTAGTTTAATAACTCAATTTGAAAAACTAAGAGTAATTGAGAGTTCTGAGTTGGCTTGTGACTACAGAGCTGGTATGTAGTGTGTGAGATAGTGAATGAGAGCCTCACAATCAGACCGCTCCCAAATGTAACATTACGACCAATTGTATGTCTACCTAGAAATAGAAATGCACACAGGCGCATTAAATCGGTTCAAGCAGTCTGGTCCAATTTACAAAATAACATGCAAGACAACACACTTTTAGCACAGATTGAGCAGTAAAAATTAAATTTAAACAATTTCAATATATGTATAGTTCCTGACTATAAAAGGGCTGTTTCAGAAATTAATATCCTATTGGTTATTTAAGTGGGATGAAGTCTCAGATTAAAATTATTTAAACTTTTCACCTTCAAACTTGAATGGTAGATATATCTAGATAACTTCTTTTTTTCTTCGTTATCAGAAACAATCCAAAAGGTTATCAAAAAGCTATGTAAGAGAAAATTTAAATTATTACTGAATATTGGTGTAGTAATATTACTGTAGTGAAAAATAGTTTTCAGTGTGTAGGTACCACAAAAATTAGGTCTTAATTAAATTGAGGTAAAGAAGAAATCATGTTAAAATACAGAAAAATTAAAATGTTTTACAAAAACAAATAGGGCATGATTAATAAAAGCAAATGGTTTAAAGATCTATATCGGTACTTGATTGTATTCTACAATGCAGTGTCTATCTTCACTATTGTCAGTATATTAAAAAAAAAAAACTATAAAACGATACACTGCCAAATTAAATTCAACTGTTTTTGCTCTTAAATATTCTTTCTTTATATTCAGAATTATTAAAGTTGATGTCTTAATAATGAGAAAAATTTGCTGTCAAAGCTGATGCAAAAGTAAACGAACTTAGTAAGATATACTCAACAAAGCTTGGAATGATTAACTATTTTCATTAACTATGACTAACATTATTTTCAATTTTTAGGAAAATGTTTGGCAATAACAATTACGATTACTTATATATTTATATTTTATATTTATTACATTATCTGTTGAATTTTTATTACGCATTTCAGTGCAGAATTTTCTCAAATAGATAATAATCAATCTTTTCTAAGTTTTATTAAATTATAGTAGGGTGTTTATTTTGGGTATGAACTTCAATAGCAAGTTTTTCAAAAACACTAATAATTTGAGATTTATCATCCATTTTAATAACTGTGCGTGTTGGCATTGGAAAAATAGCAAAAACTTTCTAATATAATCAAATTTTAATATTAAGTATTATAAAAAAAACTTGGAAAAAGCGTTTAATTTGGCTCACACCACACTGTGCTAGCTTATTCTTGATGGTATTAAAAAAATATGTGAGGCCGTGCAACTACCAAATAAATTAATGTGTTTAATTGTTCACACACTGCATGTTAAATTAGTATAAAAACAGTAGTAAAAATGTAAAATGGTAAGATTAAAAAAACTCAATACTCACAAAACTCTGTTATTACGGTGACTGGTTTGGTTGGATTCAAGATGGCGTATATCACTAGAAAAGGACAGATAAATAAAAATTACAGGACAGAAGAAATAAAAAGGTCGGCATCTTGAATCCAAGAGAAATACTTAAAACTTAAAAATAAGAAGCCCACCCACCTTAATAATATAGCTTTGCAAGATAATTAACTTATTTACATTTCTTACAATATTAAAATTAAATAAAACTATTATTTTGGGTTCTTTCTATATTGTTTCTCAAAAAAAAAAAAACAAAAAATACAATAGTTAATAAAACAATATTTCAATTTTTATATAATATGGAATCTTTGTCAATATTACATAATACTTTGGCCACATAACTTTCCTTCAGTAGTAAATGCACAAATTACATCTTAAATTATCAGTTACCAAAAAGTAACTAAGAAAAAAGAGTTTTATGATATTACTAACAATATTCCTCAAAAATTAACAAATTCATATTTTTATTTCCTTAACAGTTCCAACTTGACTTTATAAAATATGTTATGGTTAGACTGATTATATTAAGCTGATATGAATTACTTCAGTCTCCACTGATTGTCAATTAAACTTTGCATTAAATTTGTATGCAAATATATATATTATCTTTCCAATTTGAAAGCAATATGTATCCCTATATAGAACACAAAAATTCTCTTGCATAGAACTTCTTTACATTCTCAACAACAATTAATAGAAATAATGACTACTTATAATCCTAAAATCAAAACTTACGCGTTATGCAAAATCTCTCAAGTACTGAAATACCTTTGGTAAAACCATGGACATAATAAAAATAAAATAATGAAAAAAATTAAATATCACTAAGTCTTTCTATATTATTAAAAAATATCACTTAAGCACTCCCTTTGCATGTTCCTTCTTCTAAAGCTGTTGATTAATTTTCGCAGAGTATTATGTTGCACTCATGGTGTTCATTTGGGATGCAGTTCTTCTTTGGATGGGTCGGAGAGGTTTGAGGGGCAGATTTGGACTCCAGCATGCGGTGGTACGTCCCTCAAATTGCCTCTCTTAAGTCCTGAACCAGAAACAAGAACCCTCACTGAGTCATGATTTTTTTCAATATTGGCTGCTTTTAAGGGACGAACCACTCGCACACACAGAATCCCAAAAAGGAAACAGTCATCACAAAGCGTTACATCAAAAATAATAATAATAAATAAACGGTACACAGTATTTAAATACGAAGCATGTTGCTGACTCGAACTTGTTTTTAATAAAAGGCAAAAGGAATAAACAATGTTCCTGGATCTTCTTAGAAATTTATCACCAACACTCATTTTTTAATATTTCAAAAAATCAGCAGCTCACCAACAATAACATTGCAAGATGCACACAAAAAGCTGAAATATCGCCTCACATTTATTTATATTTTGTCCATGATTTCACATTTTTTTAAGTTATACTTAAACTTGAATTGTATATAAGTATATACATTCAAGGAATACACTCCACTTCAATTTGTTTATTAACTAACCATCAGTCACTTTTTAATTTAATATTAATGTAATGTAATACTGACAACTTATCGTAAACTATGGATTTTTGTTTAATATATGTCACATACCGGATCCCCCATGTCATCCGACTTTATGATAAATAACATGGATTAACACATTTCACTGAATATTATATTCCCAAAACACACTATGAGAAATATTGCTAACGGAATCAAGAGAACTGATTGTTTAATACTTCTGATAACCAAAGTAGTGAAGTGAAATGCTTTTTTAATTAAAATATCAATAACAAATATTAATTTCAACAATTTCAAAATGCCTCTACAACTGAAGTACAAAATTTCATTAGTTCAAGCCATATTTAAGGCATTTTTTTTTATTTTACTGCTTAATTTATAAAATACAATAACTATTGGTGCTTATTTATTCAAATAAATGTGTTTTATTGCGTATGGCTGTGATTCTTTAAATGTTAAATTCTTTAAAAGGAAAAAGTAAAATAAAAAAGTTGCTTATACTGGAGCTTGAACTAGCAAAATTTTGTACTTCAGTTTGGGAGGCTGCTACACATACACCTAGACCACACACTACTTGTAGTCGCATCCTCTGAGATGACTAAGTAGACTATATGTGGTAATTTCTTCAATAAAAAACAATAAAAGAGAACTTTCAGTCGGATATATGGACAAATATCCAACGTTTCGTCTGAGTTTTCGGACTTTATATCAGGGTTACCTAATAGCTAATATCAATAAGATAATAGGAGCAAATTATCTGTTTAACTCTTCATACTACACATACCCACATTGCATTTCTCACATTATTGCATTGCATTACATTCATAAACAATAAAAAAAGATGAAAAACAAGACCATTAAAATAGGAATTTGATATTAGCTAGTAGGTAACCTTGATAAAACCCAAAAACTCGGACGAAACGTAGGATATTTGTCCATGTATCGGGCTGAAAGTCCTCTTTCATTGTTTTTTAACGAAGAAATAAATTTTAACAGCCAGCAACTTTTCGTTCCAATATCATATATATAAAGTAACATGAAAGGATTTTTTAATTTCTTTTCAGTATTTTGGTTATCAGAAGCATTAAATAATCAGTTCTACTGATTTCCTTAGCAATATATTTCTCATAGTGCGCCTTGGGAATATAAAATTTAATGAAATGTAATAACCCATTTTGACAGTTGAATGTTAAAATTTTTAATTTTTTAAATTGGCATCTCGAATGATATGATTCATTAAAATCTAACATAACAAATTAAAAATCAGCCTCTTCATCGAATCGAAAATAGATAATGGTATTAGTAGATGCAAAAAATCACGCAGACATATGTAAAAACATAATCGGTTAGATCAAGTCGCCTGGTCCCTTGTCCTTATACTAGTCTGTTCCATGTCCTGCTTTACTGCCTCTCCGCAATTACCGGCATTGGCAGCACGTATTGATAAGTTTACGGTAGTCAATTGAACCCTATGCTGGAACAACGTTGTAACCGCCAAATAATGTTTTGTTGGGAAATCGAAAAAAACAAAAAATGATCGATTGCTTTATCAAATAAAGTGAATATATCCTCAATATGACTAACAAAAATGAACTTAACCATATGATAGGTCCTACAGACTTGAGCACATACAGAATTGTGATTTAAGAGCATATTTTCCTCATTTCAATCAAACAACGTTGAATATCCACATCGGTTACAACGTTGTTTTACGGAACTAAGGCGGTTACAACCTTGTTTCCGTTTCCAATTTACAAAATTCATCTTTCGTTTTTTGCCTCTATTTAGCTGTGTCATAACACAGTTTTGTCAAAGTAACATTCATTTCTGCTTGTACCAACAAACAACGCACCGAGCACGTGTAAACGAAGTAAATTGGCGTGAAACTAGAAGGCTTAGCGGCGCATACAACGTTGTTCCACAAAAGTAACAAACTCAACTAATTGAAATGACATCAGAAAACCACCAGTAAAATTTCCTATGCCCCTACTATTACGTTGGCGGATTATTTAGGGCACGTACAACGTTGTTCCATGGAAATACCATATTTACACATATTGGCGGTTACAACATCAGAGTAATAAATAAATTTATTTATTACTCTGATGTTACAACGTTGTTCCAGCATAGGGTTCAATTGTTTGTTTTGATTTGAGGTTAGTGACAGCCTGACAGCTGTCAAACCTATCTGCTAGTGTTGATATATGTTAATATGAAGTTTTCGTATCAATTTTATGAGAAATATGTCCCTCAAAAGTTATACAAAATTTCAAAAGTTCAAGTTCAAAATTTAATTTTTTTTTTAATATTTCAAAATCTAATCAAGTTAGCCTTGATCTGCTTCAGGCATTATGTAACTTTGCCCCTATTTAAGCTTCTTCGTATCTCTTAGTTTCCAAAATCCCAATGGTGAGAAGCGAATTTGTAACAGTCTATATATTGAAAACACTTAAAACAAACATTGAAAAAATTTACAGATAAAATACGATGTGTAATTAAAAATCAATTTCCAGAGAAAATGCATTTCTTCAAAGGTTTCTCTCCGCCAAGAATAAAAATCAAGTTTGTGTCCAGAGACTGCTTAACAGAACCACTGAAGTATCCCACAACATATTTTTACACAGCATTTCATAACAGAACGCATATACAGACGGCCATTTTTTTAAAATATTTGTATCTACATACTACACATATTTTTGATGAGAATTGTTTGTACCGATTAATTTTAGTTTAGCTTCGTTGATGCTGTTATTATACCCTCCCAAGTACACTCTTATACTAATGATCAATAATTGATCATAAACAAGGAATTCAATCGAACTGTTATTTTACCTTACAATGACATGAATTATATTTTTTTTTTTATAAAAACTAAATTTTTTAATTAAGGTAGCGATTAAAATTTGCGCGCCAAATATCTTATTTTCTACGTTTATTTGAAAATACTCAGTCCAATGTAAAAATGCATATACCTATCTAGTTTTTGGCGTGAGTGCCTCAACTAAATATACTTTATACTTTAAGACGGGGATTAAAATTGACTAAAAAATTGTCTAAAATACGTTGAAAGCACGTTTCCGTATTATGTAATTTTCGGCATTTTGGAAGGTAATTTGAATGTTAAGTTATGATCAGCACATAAACGTAAAGTTGTAGCATATCTTGAAATGATTCTTAGAAGGAAATTGGCAATATATAAAAATTAAACATGATAGTTGCCTAAAATATACACATATTTAGGCAACTTTCATTTATAATTCTTATATACTAAAATGGCAGTTTATCTCTAAAAATCATTTCAACATGTACCATGTACTACAACCTTATGTTGATGATTATAACTTAACATTCAAATTCATTTTCAAAAAACCGAAAATTACATAATACGGATACATGTTTTCAACGAATTTTAGGCGCTTTAATCAATTTTGATCACCGCCTTAAATAGTAATCTACTGACTGCCAAACCTTAGTAATCATTTATTTTGTAACGATAGCTATAACAATCTACTTGTGCTACTATATATATAAATATTTTTTTTCAATATAACTAAAACACAAATTTAATAGAAGCATTGGTGATAATCTAATAGATACACGTATACAGATAAGACTGATGTAACACCTTGTAATAACCACAACACCACAATTTAAAAATTAGGATGCTTAATAAGTTAAGTCAATATCCAAGCCAATAAAAAAATGGGTAGTGCCGTGATATAAATAAAAATATAAAAAGAAATTTGGTTGCAAAGGTATTTCACAAATTATTGTATTAACAAAAACAAGCAGCAAATACCATTTTAGTTAAAGAATATTGTTTAATTTATTAAAGAAATGTAATTCAGACACTTTTTAATGACTTCTCAAAATTTATTAACTTAAATCGGTATTTAATAAAGTAGTGGGTATCAATTATAAATATGTTGATTTTCGAATAGGGCTGTTCAAAAGTTTTTTTTACTGAATAACATTCACTAAGGATCAAAGCAGGAGGACCGTGGGCAAGCCGTGGTAGGGGCTTGGTGTTCATATTATCGATATGAACATGGGATAACCATACATCCCAAGGATACTATCCCTTGGGTAGAATGTAAAGCTGGAGATTTCTTGTCTTTGAAATGATAAACAAGTAAAATATCCCTATGCTTTACAAAAGTGGAGGTTTGGCAAAATTTCCAGGTTCCAGGTTGGGGGTTGCTCGTGTCTTAGCGGTGGTGATTGGTCGCGGAAATAGGACGTCTTATTTAGGCGGAATAAATTACCAAAATATATATATATATATATATATATATATATATATATATATATATATATATATATATATATATATATATATATATATATATATATATATAAAAGTAGGGGGGACCAGTGGTTTAAGGTAACTTGTTTTCGTTTATTCAAAAACAATTTTAGAATGGACCATAAAAGGGAAGAATCTAGACAGAGAAAACGTCAGATGATGTACCTATATTGTCGTATATTTCAGCACAAGCAAATTTATTATTATTACTGAAATAATCCCTAACTTCTAAATTGATATAATGAAATAAATTTCAGATTAATTTCTGGAAATGGCTATTTGTAAGATTGACAGATGTTCCGATTTTAGCTACATTATTTTGACTTTATATTAAGCAATGTTATGTCTCGATAACACTTCAAAAACTTCTGGTTCATTTAATACTAATCAGAAAGAAGTCAACGTTAAGTTGAAATTAAATTTTCAAATGGAGAGTATGAAGTTTATAAAACTTAAAAACTTTTAACCTATGGGGTGAAGGGCCGATGCTGTAAAGTAAGTTAAACTCTAAGAGAAGGCAAAGAGGAACTTTTGCTACAAGATTTGGATACATTTTCACACAATAAGGTAATCAACTTCATTGAGAGGATGATTAATTTTATAACAACTTATTTTTTTTAAGATTACTTGAGTTTATTTACTGGAGTTTTTATGTTTTTGATTTTTCGTTGTATTTTAATTCTTACGATTAGATTTCTATATGCATTTTTGATTTGTTGAGGTAAGATATAAATAATGTTTCTTTTTTCAAATCTTTTGTTTAAAATTAGTTGATCTGTCAACCCTTATTTTTTTGTGGCCATGTGTAGCACTCGTCATTTCCAAATTTTCGATTAATTTCGTTGTGGAAACTTATACGAAGGCATACATTGTAGGAACACGCCTTTGGCAGCCTGCTGCTGTAGACAAATGGAATGAAGTTATGCTACAAATTACAAGCGCCAGAGTCAGCCCTAGATAATCCTTAAAGATTAGGGATTATAGGTGTCCAATTGAACCAAAATTATACTTGTATTTACGTTAAATCTTGACCACATGTTAATGTAAAAATATTCAATTTTAAAAATCACTGAACAGCCCTATTGGAATAACCATGAAGTGCTCTATTTCTGGTTAATTTATCTATGATAAAATGAGTACTGATTTAGTTTATTAAAGACTATTAATAATGTAATATAATGACTGTTATGCTTTAGTAAATGTAAACAATATACACACAAGAGGATAAAGTATGTGAGGCGATTGAATTTGGAATTATTAATTAAGTGCATAATTAGTGGGATAAGTTGATTTACAAATAAAAGCAGACACATAAAGGTGTTTTAAGTTAGTAGCCTGTGAAGAGAAAAGCAACATATAAGCATAAAACTGAAGCTAGATATGTAGTCTAATTTATATACATTAAATTCAACTAATATTTATATTATTATTATATTATTGATATCTACAAAGTAAACAGTTTATATAGTAGTACACAAGTTATGCAGAAAAGCTTGTAAAAGGTACAATAAAGCACTAGCATTACTTATTCAGTGTAGAATAATAGGGTTCTATATACTTTTTAATTTTGAGACCTTAGATATTGGTTATAGTGGTGGGGTTTAGTCAATTATCCGGATTATTCGCTGGCTTATAAACCTGCTAATGTTCATGATTAATTTTACAATTAAAACTAAATTTGTATAATATCCTATTATAATTAATACATTACCAATTACAATAGTTTCTTTTGGTTAGCTAGTTTTGACAAAAACTAGGGTGGTTTTGTCAAAACTAGGCTAGTTTTGACAAAAACACTGAAAACAATGATTCTTTGCACGAGCTAATAGACCTGTTTTGTTTTAGAAACATCTGGACATAAATTCTGTGTGGATGTTTTATAATTCTGACAAGTTGAGTGTTAAGATTTGTCTCTAGTGGATACATGCATCTTAGCCAATAAATAATATTGTAGTTCCACAATAAATGTCTCAAGTATCACTTCTACAACTCGATAATCTGATATAATAGTTGATATAAGGAATATTATTAACAAATACATAACTTATAACTTTACACTTACTTTTATCATTGTTCTATTCTAAGTAAAATACGTAGTACTATTTATACTGTTTACTTTTTCGATACTGTAATTTATAAAACTAATTGTTACCTTTTCGTAAATCCCTTGAGACTGAACTTGGCAAAAAACGAAGGCCTAGTGTGAGGTGAATCGCCAGGCGAACCCTGCGCGTAGGCGGCTCGCTGTCTGGTCTGGCCAGAGTGAAAAGTGCTCCTTGATGAAGTATTCCTAGGAAAGGCTTGCTGCCTCGTTGCCGCTGGGGATGCACTTGTGCGACTATTGAATTGGAAAAAGTTAGGTTAGATACCAAATCATACAAATATAACTTAAGTAGCGCAGTCTGTGGCAGCACATAAAGTGTTACGATACATTTAAATAGCTAGTTATTGTTATTTACGGCAGATTGTAAGTAAGTGATTAAGATAAGTTGGTCACATGTGTAAGAAAATTGAATCGTTAAGATAATAAATGTTTTCTTCATTCTTCACTATTGAGATAACAGACATATTGGTAATTAAAAGATGTGGTCAATGTAGAATTAAAAAATCTAAGTGACAAAATATAAAAGAGAGAAAATAAACAGTGTGTCAACAATCACTCTTTATCGACAGATATGATCTCACTTACATAAGCTTTTATGGCACTTCTACGCTACTATAATAATCATATAGCTAACATAGGATTGTGGCTGAAAATAAAAAAATAATATATAACGTACCTATTGAATGTTTTTTAGATTGATTTATTGATTGTTATTTTCAAAGAAATATTCTTTTAGTAATCTAATATATTTAGAATAGTGATAAACATCTTCCTTTTACTTTATAGTTTACATCAGAAAACGCAAGTAACTGTAACTCTGTTTACAAAAGTCAGTAGTACAGTTATTAGCCATAGACACGTGTCAATTTACTGCTATGAGTGTGCCAGTTACAGTAATAAAATAAAGTACAAGTTTAAATAGTAGAAATACAAGTACAAATAAAATTTGTAAAATAAATATTATTAATAATTATTATTAAGTAAAACACTGCCACCATATAATTCCTATTTTACCGTAAAATTTATAGTTAAAAACACCAATAAAGCAAAATTACCCCATAATAGGTATTCATCATTTAAAAAAATGTATTTAAATAAAATTTATTTTGTAATTGTAATTACTATACTTCGTACAGCGCGGAGTCTAACAGAGTCGTACTCAGGTCACTGGCCTTGCCAGCTGACTGACAGTCCGTAAATAACTTTTAGTTATTTACGGAACGTTGTAATAATCGGTCGGTGACGCATAAATAAATTTCTCTTTTACGTCTTTTACGTGCTAGCGTGCTCGTATTCGCCGTGTATACTATAAACGTTTACTAATATTATTATCAATAACTATTAATGAGAGAAGTAAATCAAGTAAGATGCCAAAGGAGAGAAGAAATAGACGTGAAGTATTTCAAATGTGGTTTGACAGTGATCCTGAATATTACAAGGACATACGCATTAAAGAAAGTGACTTGTTTTGTACTGTGTGTGATCACATTATAAATTCTTCTGACAAAACTAAAGTGAATAGACATTTGAAGAGCCATGCCTCGTCCAGCGCTGATAACTCGGAATTTTTCTATGAACTTACAGAAGCCTTTCTTGCAAGTAATATTCCGTTAAGCAAACTAGAGAACCCTAAATTACGTACGTTTTTAGAAAAATATACTGACCGAAAACTGTCACATGAAAGCACGTTAAGATTAAGATATGTCGATCGGGTTTACAACGATGTAGTGACATCAATTCGTGAAGACATTGCGGACAATTTTGTGTATTTTATTATAGACGAAGCAACTGATGCTTGTGGGCGTTCAGTCGCCAACTTTTTAATTGGTGCGTTAAAAAGTGACATTGCTAGTGATAGCCACCTATTGGCTTCTAAGGTGCTGGACAAAATCAATCATGAGACCATTATAAGTTTTGTTATTGATTGTTTTGAATATATGTGGCCCGATCAAGATTCTTCAGATAAAGTCCTTGTCATGTTAAGTGACGCAGCCGCATACATGTTAAAAGCAGGACAGATTTTATCCCAAAAATATAAAAAAATGGTTCATTTTACATGTGCTGCTCATGCACTCAATCGGGTAGCAGAGAAAATAAGGGAAAGTTTCCCTTTAGTAAATACTTTCATATCAACTGTCAAAAAGGTTTTCTAGCCTACTAGCTTTAGTAGGCGCCTATACGAAGGGATGTTTTTAGGGAGGTTCTACCAGACATACCTCTGCCTCCTGAACCAGTTATAACTAGATGGGGTACTTGGTTAGAAGCCGTAGGGTATTATGCCAACCATTTCGATGGTATAAAATGTTATTTGTAGATTTAATCCAAATGAAAGCAGCGCCATACACAGACTCCATGACATACTAAAGGACATACACTACATTAATAAACACTATGGTTTCTTAGTTACTGCAATCACGAAATTGGAAACACATGGATTACCGTAAAAGAACAGTTTCGCATATTGGAAGATGTACAGAAAAATATATGCGATGCCAGTAATATACGTCCAGTCGGTAATGCAATAAAAGAAAAAATGCAAAACGTGTTAAAAAGGAATACAGGATATCCCATTTTGGAAAACATAAGCAAAGTGTTAGCTGGGACCTGTCAGGAGTTGCCAGCCAATATACTAATGTACAGTTCATGCCTCAACCATTTTCCGTACTGCCCGTTATCTTCAGTAGACGTTGAACGGTCTTTTTCCCTGTACAGATTAATACTGAGTGATAGACGTCGCCGTTTCACTCCAGAACACTTAGAGAAACACGTGATAATGTTATAACAACCGCCAATTTGCCAGCGAAACCTCTCTGAACACTAAGGATTGTCAGGTAAGAGTTGTCACTTTTATGTATGTATTTTCTTAATTTATATAGATATTATATCCTTGACTTATTCGTGGCATTTGGTAATAATAATATGCACATTGCGTCATAATTTATTGATATTTCCATTTGTAACCTTAGTACGATCCTGTTAAACTCCGCGCTCGCACGAAGTCTAGTAATTACGTATGAGTTTGGCTAAATCAGAGATATCTAAAATATTATGAAATGTTAATCATGTTCACTTGTAATTTTTTACGTGAAACACAAAACAAAGCAAATTTTCAAAGAATACAAAAACACACTACTACAATATATTTCTTTTTTGCAATGTCGTAATGTGTCATGCAGATTATTGGAATTATTGGAAGGAGATGCCGAAAACAACTACTCCACGGGCAATATGCCCCGACTGGCGTTGCATTACATCAACATCTCCATGTTGATGTAATGGATTGATTGCCCGTGGAGTAGTTGTTTTCGGCATCTCCTTCCAATAATTAAGTAGGATTGTCTTACTCAAAGACAATAGAGGTCGCTGTAATGGCATCTGCTTTCTGCAGATCGTTATCTGTCTGTCAATTAGACAATAATTGTCAGACAGGTAGTAGCAAAGACCCAAAGAGGGCACTGCAGTGTATTTCACTGTATCTCGCCACTACAAACATTGTCATGCAGATGTTTTTATAGTTGATCATGTACAAGCAATTCATGCGATAATGCAATCTTGGACATTGTATTTGTGTTCTCTTTTTTCCAGAAACTTTTTCCACAATTACACACATTATATTTCCACAATTATAAATTAATATTACACTAACCCACTTTACTTATTTTAAATTAAATTTTTGAGGTTATTTTAAAGAAAATAATCTCAATTTTCCATATAACCCCAATTTAAGACTAGCTTTAGTAGTGACTACTGAACCATATCTTATCACTTACTTTAGACAGCACTGTATTAGTATTAGTGGTTTGATTATTTTACTTCGTCCTACCAAATTTAGTAAACAACACAATATACATATAACTACTGACTAACCAAGCATAAAAAGACATTGAAACTTTAGGAGACAAATGGGCCACATAAGACAGAAAAACATACATTTTTTAAAGTGACCGGTTTATTAGGGTAGTAATTAATAAAAAAATGTATGTTTTTTTGTCATCCCAAATATCTAACCTACCTAGTACGTAAGGGATCAGTAGTAGGTTCTGGACCACTACTACTGACCGAGGCAGATTTGACGTGACCCTTTCCAGGCCTTAAAGAGTCTCCAGTACCAATCGCCTCAGGTCTGCACATGCGGTTAGCAAAAGATAATACATTTTTACTTTATAAGGGTTAACTGTACTCTAGGTATGGACTAACCAATCTATTCACAACATATAAAGGTCACGCTATCAAGGTCACAATTATATAAGTTTTTGGTTAAAAATATAACATGTATTTCGTTTCTGCCAAATAAACTTAATTAGTAATTTAATTTATTATTATTACACCTAGTAATCTACAGACTAGACCACATAAAGACACTATGTTGGATCATATTTATTTAAAATAATTTTAATAGGTTTGTTATCAACTAACAAAAAAAATCAAGTAGTCTTCAAAAATAAAACTAAAGCAACAGCTAAAATTTCAGATTGAAGATTTTGTTGCAAAAGTTGTAAAATAAAATAAATTAAAGACAATTTTCCCTATCTTCCATATCTAAGCTAACTAAATTAAAAATAAGTTTCTTCCGAGGTTTCTTCCAAGATTTAAAAATGGAACTAACAAATTTCTTGAAAATTTGTTTCCTACTAAAATTATCTTTTATTTATTTTTACTTCATTTATTTGATACTAGAAAAACAGGTAACATTTATATTTTCACTTTTCTTTTGCAACTACAGTGCATTATGAAATAATTTTTGCTTATTTTATATTTACTGTCGATGTAAATAAATGACTGACAGGTAATTATTTTTTGTAAACATTTAAATAACTCAAATATATTGATCCAACACGTACTCAAAAGGAACTCTAGCTAATGTACATCTCGACAAAAAGAATAAGTTTGATTAAGTAGGAAACTTACCCTGGTAAGTCTGTGGCCAAATTAGTTTTCTCTGTACTATCAGATTTTCCATCGTAGCTAATTGTCGATCGACGACCAACTGTTGTTCCTAAAGATAATGGGGTGTTCTTAGATACAGTTCGAGCTTTAGCCGGAGCTTGTATACCTAATGTGACAGAAAACAGAAATGTGCACTAGACGCTAGACCGACAAGTGGATGGGCGAAAAGCCTACAGTAATAATGATGCCAGGAAATCGTATTGATATACTAACGTGTACAATTTTAAACTAGATATTATCAGAATTAGATATTGACGCACAGAAAAATGTGCGTCAAGACAGTTGTTCGAGCTGTCTAAAAGAAATATGTAATACATCTACCGGAACGTTATACCGGTTAAATGAATTACATATCAGTTGCCGCAGTGGATTAAAAGTTCAAAACATCATGCCCCTTGCCCCATCGACCCGGGCGGACTGGTAGCAGTTAGCAATCCGCCACCGGCTGTATCGAGTGGCTCAGTTACGTTGCCTGTGTCGTTGAGAGCGCAATATACACGGTGTCTCGGGAAAGCGTTCAATTAGTACTTTATTAATTTTGTAATAAAATGGGCGGTAATAAAATTTGTTATGTGGACGGTTGCATATGTAGATATGTATCTGACCATTTTAGCACTTTTTCGGAGATAAAAAGTATTTATTTTATTATTCATTGCCCTCCAAGTGGTAAATTACTTAACGAAATAATAAGCCATTTGTTTACATAATATTTATTTTTTCCCAAACAAAATAAAGATGTTTTATAGGTGCCAAATTTGGAAGAATGTTCTAGGCTTTACAGGATCACATAAGTACTCTGATTTTACGCCAGAACAATGTTACACGTCTATTAGAATTTGTGCTTTGCATTTTGATGAAGATAGTTTTGCCAACTCTTCTAAAAGTCGTATTCATAATTATGCTGTCCCATCTTTGAGGTTAATGATCAAATCCGTTGAAAAAGGTAGATTTTAAAATTCATAATAATTTTTACGGAATTATTTCTCTGTCTTGACATATTTATAGACGACATTCACACAAGTAGGTACAACAGACTATGACAAATTTTTGTTAAAACTTTTAATACTTTGGCCTTTGGGGAAGAAATTGGCACAAAACTCAAAAATGAATTCTGTAAAGTTATTTATTCGTGCATTCATCCTTGTAAAAACTTTCCCTTCGATTATTTTTTGAGTTTATACACACGAGTTCGTATTTATTATACCTTAAAATTCATAAATATTGACATTAAAACGAGAAAATTAAATAAGGATAAAGATAAAGGTCTCACAAAATTAACAATATTAAAAAACTTGTAAACATTATGTAATAAAAAATATAAATGTTTCACTTTTCAATAAATATTGTTTTTTTAAATTTGTTTTATTTCCTGCTCCATCTTAAAACAAACAAAAAATTTCGATATAAAATAAATAAGAGAAACGTAAACCAGATTAACGTTGTTGGGAACTGCCATTATTAAATTGATTATTTTATTATATTATGTAAACAAGTTTATTCTATTATACCTAAACAAGGTTCTTATTTGGGTGAATTTCTAAAACTACAGATTAAATATTTTTTAGTAATATAATAACTCTCTTTATATATTACTTTTACGAAACCCCTCGTACACTAATATTCGCCGGGCGAAACTCAACTATGCCTGGAAGCCCCTCGTGAAGACGCCGATTTACCGTCGAGTGTAGGTAGCCACGGCACGCTTCTGATCTGGAAATGTCAAAGGCCCGACAGCCAGTGCGTCAACTGATATGTAATTCATTTAACTGTGGTTATACAGACCACATTAGTATATAAATGCTTGAGGGGTTTATTTTACAGACATAACAAATACAGTACCAATTCTGTCCACTTACTGTTTTCCGTGGTCGTCTTTGGTTGAGCACTGGCAGGTCTGGCGTTAAGTCTTGCGCTATTCTCCTTGATGGTAGCGCTGTCGACAGTGTTTTGTCTTTTAAAACCTGATGACTGGTGATTATTAGTTTGAGTGGCAGGTACTTGTGGCTGGGCTCCCGTCCTTAAAGTCTCACCTAGTAAACGAATCAAAACAAACACACTCATAGAATAGAAGATATATAAACTTAAAGCAACACCGACTTAAAACAGCAAAAATTCTCTTTTGTTTTAAAAAGCAAGAATACAAAAATATACAAACCTATTGTGCCACCTGTAAATCAAACAGAGAAAAAAGCAAATCAGTCAAAATGTCACAAAACAACAAACTGTGTTTTACTAACCTCCACTTGAGGCCCTTCGGTTAGGCTTGGCGTGCGTCGCAGATATTGAACGGTGGACGCCTCGATGAGAAGGACTTTGCGCAGTAGGCTGAGGTGCTGCCTGTTGTTGTCCCGTCATATTCCTTAAAGACAGGCTGCTGCCACTACGACTTCCATCGCTTTCCGGCTGAAAAAGAAACAAGTACAATTTTAATTATAGCTTTAAGGGCACAAATTTAACCAAGCTTGGTAACTTGGTAATTCACAAGCTGATCAACTGTAAAATATAGGTTGGCAATATTAATATCCACAGAAATAGAAACTGGAGAATGGAAATACAGGGTGCTTCAAATTCGATGCAATACATGGGGATCTCAGAAACGGTAAGAGATACGAATTCGGTTAAATGGAGGCAAAGTTGTGTATTCAGGGGGGCAACATAATGGTGAAAAGAGATTATGACTAACTTGATTAGTTTTCGAAATATTTTGAAAAAACCGAAAATTTCAATTTTCGTTTTTGTTTTTTTGGGGGCCTATTTGATGAAAAATTCAAAAATAAAGAGCACTTTTCTATAGCAACTTTTTGCTCTTTATCGAATGGTCTTAGCAAATTTTCCGCAAAACGTTTCGTTTCCCGGAAACCAACATCAACTTAATTTTTTTAAATACGGACCTGGAATTTTTTTTCAATTTTTTGGAATCATTTTTGTAACTGGATAGAATGCCACCATAAAAGGAACCAGATTTAAATGTTTTGTCTAAGAAAAATCCATCATTAGTATTTTTGTTTCGACTTTTGTTAATTCTAGATATTGAATAATATTTTTGAGGTTTCATTTTTATTTAAGATAAATAAACAAAAAGCTAATAATAAAACAACGAATTAACAACTATAAATTTTGATGTAATTGAATAAACAATGAATAAAACAACAAAATATTTTAAAACTATAAAAACCCTAAAGCAGATGTTGAAATAATCCTCCGTCATTATTCAGGCAGAGATGTATTCGTCTTTTTAAGTTTTGAATAGATCTTTCGATTTCCCTTGCAGGTATTGCATTCAGAACACGAATAGTGGCATTTCTCAAATCATCAATGTTATTATATTGATTCTTATATAAAACATTTTTAGTTCGTCCCCATAAGAAATAATCTAATGGGGATAAATTACGAGCTCTTGCTGGCCATTCTATAGCACCATGATTTCCAATCTGTCTGTTTGGAAATGTTTCATTTAAGTAGTTGCGCACAATTCCTGAATTATGAGGAAATTTAAATAAAATTAAAAAATTCTAGATTGCTGAAGCCATTTTTAAGTACCGATAGTGCTTGACACAACATTGAAATGTGTTTGTCATAGAAACATTTGCCTAGAGAAAACTAAATCTAAGAGGACCACGGGAAATTATTAATGATGGATTTTTCTTAGACAAAACGTTTAAATCTGGTTCCTTTTATGGTGGCATTCTAACAAGTTACAAAAATGCTTCCAAAAAATTGAAAAAAAATTCCAGGTCCGCATTTAAAAAAATTAAGTTGACGTTGGTTTCCGGGAAACGAAACGTTTTTCGGAAAATTCACTAACACCATTCGAAAAAGGGCAAAAAGTTGCTATAGAAAAGTGCTCTTTATTTTTGAATACCTCATCAAATAGGCACGCAAAAAAACAAAAACGATAATAGAAATTTTCGGTTTTTTCAAAATATTTCTAATACTAACCAAGTTAGCCTTGATCTCCTTTCACCTTTATGTTGCTCCCCTGAATACGCAACTTTGTCTCCATTTAACCGACTTCGTATCTCTTACCGTTTCCGAGATCCTCATGTATTGCATCGAATTTGAAGCACCCTGTATATCTATGCCACCTGTTAATGTTTTCTGTGGGCACCTAGCAGTGGTGGCTCGTTATAAGGAGCCAATGAGCCATGGCACTTCCAAAAGAAACTAGATTCAAGTTTATTTTTTTTTTATTTACAAAGATAATGTTTATTTTGCTTATTTTTTATTTACTAATTCAAAAATGTATACATTTCTTGTACAACTACGTATTCATATCCAGTTTCAAGTTAGCTCATATTATACAGGTGACATATTAGCTTCGTTAAGATAATGCGGGCAAGAACAATGACATACAATAATTGCGAGTTTATAGACCAGGTATCCAACTTCAACCATTGGTAATTACCAGAAAAAGGTTAACTCACCATAATGACCAATATTTTCTTACAGTAATTTAGTAATTACCAATGTTACTGCGATTTAGAACAGTAAATAAAATTAAATATTATTTTATCAGTTAATCAATTGCTTAAAACAGTATTGTTTTAACAGTAACTGTAATTTAATTTAAAGTGACTGTAGCTTCTTTGAAAAAATTAAAATTAAATTTCTATGATAATATTTACTTTTAATGTTTCAGATATACTTCTAATATAAATTGAAAATAACATCACTTACATCTGTGCTTTTCCTTCCTAACAAAAGGTACGTAGCAAAAGCATCATCATACTTCTGAGAATCCAATGAATTTTCTACATCGTACCTATTGAAACCCAGGCAAACTAGAGCCTCTATCCTTTTTGGGTCGCTCATGTCTTGCTCTGGTTCCACATAAGGTTTTAACTCATCATTTTCATATCTAGAAAACATAACGACAAACATCGTCAAATGTCCTGCCCTATATTTGAAGCAACTTACATGGTACCATATTACATTATTTATGTGTTATATCACCTTTTGCAGAAAATACTACTACACCTTAATAACGTGCTCCTTTATCATGTTTTTGAAAATGCACAAAAAATATCCAATAGGCCACTCTACTTTGATAATTTTACTGTTGAAATAGTCCATATCATCATTCAACGGGAAAATTTTAAACATATTTCAGTTCATTTACTTTTATTACTTATATATACAATAATACTATTAAAATATCAAATATCTTTGATTTATCTTCAGTCTTGGAGTCCCTTTACAAACCCAGCCCAGAAACATTTCCAATGTTGCCATTGAAGTTTCATCTAAAATCGAAAATATCCCAATAAATTCAAAGAAGTGACATTTTAAGTGCATAAAACAATTATTATGGTAATTGAAAATCGAGCGGAATAAATCGACATATTATTATGGTGTAGCATTTTTCCAAATCGTACTACCAATATTTATTCATAGGACTAAAATTACCTTAACCATTTAAAGCTTTCACGAATGTAATGTCCAGTTTTGATCAAAGTAAGCAGTACTCTACGCATAATATATTTTTTTCTATATATTTTATAATAATAGCATAAATTTTCATTATTATCTTGCAGTAAATATAAATATTGTCTGCCCTGCCAAAGATTGTACTCGATTGCATACAAATTCAATTCTCCAGCTGGGCTAAATTTATATAAATAATAGATATAAGTATAGAATGTATATTAAAATACAAAGCCCATGCTACTTTTGACTTTATATACTTTATATGAGTGACAAGTTTTCTAGAGCACTAAACAAAATATATTTCTCAAGTATCATTTTCTGTCTCATACAGCTATACTGATTAGTTGGAATATACAAATATATGGAAATATTGAATTATTTATATGATGGGACACATATTTACTAAAAGAAGATTGGAGACAAGTCCTTTTTTTAAAATTCGCATAAAGATCTTTATGTAAGAAATTGAAGAGAAACTTTATCTCTTCATGGTTTTTTTACCATTAACAAAATAAATGAGCTAGTATTTCCACTTTCTTTCTATGCAAATAATCTTTGAATCATATTTTCCAACATTCAACATGCTTTTATGTAAGTTTGAAGGTGTTTCACAGTATATTAATAAGTATAATATTGTACATCTTAAGAACACATCTTCAAAAAACAATATTTGTCAAGAAAAAAGTGGGCGTTACTTATAAAACTTTAATCTTCAAATTAAAATGATCTGTATTTATAATGTAAGCGATTTTGCGAAGGCTTGAAACTTCTAATTAATCGTAAAACAAAGTAACTTGCGGATATCTCAAATCACAACACTGTTTTGATCAACATCTGGAGACTACAAAGCCAATACTTATAACTTCAACTAAATTATTCTACAGCCAAATTCTACGATTCCTCATTTACAACACATATAAAATGCAACATGACTAACCCCACATACCCCTGGTTCATCCACTTGTCCTTCATAATAGTCTCTAGGCTGGCTCTCTTTGCCGGATTAAGAACCAGGAACTTCTTGAGTAGATTTTCACAGTCCGTGCTCATGTAGAAGGGAATCCGGTATTTGCCACGTAGCACTCGCTCCCTAAGTTCCCGCAACGTTGAGCCATCAAAAGGCAGACTGCCCGACACGAGGGTATATAAAATTACACCTAATGACCATACGTCTACTTCAGGTCCATCATATTTTTTACCCTAAAACAGTACAACTGTAACTACTTGCAGCCTTATTAATAATAAAACTTAGAATGTTCTAAGACGTAACTAGAATGTAATTAGTGAAAACTGCATTAATAATGCCATTTAAATGCATGTTAACGCTAGAATGATGATAAATCACTAGTTATCAGTTTAGGTATGTTTTACAATAAGTTAAAGTTAACCTAAAAGTTTGACAAAAATGTCAGCAGTTTTTCTTTTCCCTCCCAATTAACAGATCAAGATCAAGAACGTTTTTCTGAAATATTAAATAATTTAATGCGAAATTTTCCGTATTTATATGTCAGTAACCTCAATAATTATTATAAAATTTTATTATAGCATGGTTACTTATCGAATTCATTAGGGAGTTTTTGAACCCCTTAAATTTTAGCACGTCGTTATCGTTATTTTGAGCATGTGCAGTTCCAAAAAGAGTATCATTTTTGGTACTGCGCGTGCTCAGTATAACGATTGCGATAACGATAAGGTAAAAATTTAAGGTTAAGGTGTTCTAAATCTCCCGTAACCCGCGAGTTAACGTAGACTACGAATCTCCCTATTATAAAAGGCAAAGTTAAGGCTTATCAAGGGCGGATTTACCATGAATTCAAATTTTACATTAGCAAAAAGCAGAAATGTAATTAGTTTAAAAAAATATAAACGTACTTCACTTAAGGATATTTTATTAAACACTTCTATTTGCTATTTCATGTTTGTCCAAAGAAAAACGTAGGTACCTACCTATCTAAATACACAGATAATTTCTAATTTCACAACATTTTTTAAAAATATGATTCTTTGAGATACTCCCCCATGTTGAAAAGCTAAATCCGCCCTTGATTGCTTTTTAACACAAAACAGTTTTGACACAAGACACTTGTCAGTCTTGTCACTTTGCGTAAATGTTTGTAAATGCAGGTTAGATTTATTGCAGTGAAATTAGCTCTATGTATTGAATGAGATGTTGTCACATTAACTTCTTATTTAGCATGCTGTTAGTTATTTGTCTATAAATATTTAATTATTAATATGAACTACTTAGATTGATTTAAGAATACGGTTAGTTGTCATTAGTTAACTTCATGTTATTGTGATTATTATTAATATGGGTGTCTGTCTTCTGTAAAGTCTATCGTCTAACTTATTTCTAGCGCTCTAGTACATTTGTAATAATATCGCTCCCTCTCTCATAGAAATATATGACGTTCAGGCACATCAACTCGATGATGATCCCGATTGAGAATGAGGGATAGAGATATTGTTATATGATTAACTATGTCAGAGTAGTTATAATGTATGTAATGGAATAGAAAATAATCAAAATATCTTACTTGGAAAAGCTCGGGGGCAGCATATGGTGGACTACCACAGAATGTGTCTAATTTGTTACCAGGAGTGAATTCGTTTGAAAATCCAAAGTCTGCAATTTTAATATTCATTTCACTATCCAACAATAAGTTTTCAGCCTTTAAATCTCTGAAAAAAAATGTGATAATTTAGTTTTATATTTTATTGTATAAAGATATTGTATATAGAACTTCCTAAAATGTAAATATAGGTAATTTATTAGAATTTTTCACTCTGAATCTAATTTATGAGAAACTCTAGAGAAACTCTAAAAGAAAAACTAATAGATAACATGATAAAAAACAAAAGGAGGAAATGAATTCATTGGGAGTTTTACAATATCCAGGAAAAAGAAGCCACCTATTATATTAATCACGTCCCAGGTTATAGTGAAAAAATAGCTCGCAGAATAGAACGAAACGGGTGTAGAACGATTAGTGTCAACAAGCGTACTATTGGGAGGATTTTGATAAACAACAAAGAAAGGGTTAATAAATTAAAACAATCGGGAGTATACCAAATTAACTGCGCGGATTGTAATGCCGTGTATGTGGGTCAAACCGGTAGAAGTATTGAAACTAGAGTAAAAGAACATAAAAAATCCATATTAAATAACGCAAAAAATTCAGGATTTTCTACGCATTGTATAGAAAACAATCATTTTATAGATCAGAAAAATGTAAAGGTACTGCATCGTGAAAAGAAAGGAAAGTGCTTAGATCTGTTAGAGCAATTAGAAATTAAAAAATCTTTAATTATAAATCCTTGTACTACGAATGATCAGATAGATTTTACGCTTTCGCCCTTCTTAGAAAAGGTACTAAAAACTCGGGCTTTACCAGATGGTAGGATCAATCGGGGGTAGGTGCTCATAAACAAATAAATAACAAAAACGCGCTTGGAAACATTTAGTAATAGACATTTACTCTATTGAAAAAGGCCTAATAAGCTGAAATACTAGTATATAGAGTGTTTTCTATATATTTCTTGGAACATCTAAATGAGATCAATGTTTTTCAAAACAATTATTATGAGAAACATTAAAAATTATGATTCATTTATTTTCAAATTATAAAAACAAAATGGAAAAACTCTCAACATAATTCCTTTTTTGGGACTAAATTTGGAGTTCCTCATAAAAACAAAATTGAAAATATAAATTTATGAAAGTTGCTTTTGACTGCCTGCTGAAGTTCATAAAAAGTGGGGTTAATAAAAGATCCTTTCCATGCGTTGACCATTCTCATACATACCTGTGAATTATTCTTTTTTGATGGCAGTACTGTACTGCAGAGACAATTTGCCTAAACTTTGATCGTGCCTCCTTCTCTTTCATCCTTCCGTGAAGCACGAGGTAGTCAAATACTTCACCGCCAGAGGCATATTCCATTACCAGGTACAAAGTTTTTTCAGTTTCAATCACTTGAAATAGTTTCACTATATTTGGATGGTCTAACATTTTCATAATCCTTACCTGCAAACAAAAAAAATATTAATTTACTACTTACCTTTAAAATCAGAGAATTATACGTAAAATGCTTGATTTTTTTGAAGGGCGACATTTATAGGCATGTGTACTCAAAGAGTACATATGCCTTACTTTGTTGAGATATGAAACCCTGTATTTCTTATGTTTATAAAAATAACTATGGCATATTATACTTATTACTTCTAAAGAAAAAGCAATTCAGAAGCCGCTGCACAGAAAATGGATTGAGGTACCATTTAAATATCACTGCCACATGCTCGGGTGTAGGTCAGCATTGTGAATAATTTTGTAGCTTATGAATATTACCGGATTTTTTGTAGATAATCAAATGCTATATCGATAAGAACTAACGACATAATTAGGTTTAATATCCAAAAATTGATCTAAAGCAAGGCCGAAAATGGCAGAAAAAACGAAAATCATTCTGTAACTTACTTGCGTGAAAGCAACATTACATTTTATTAATCTTTAGTAGTTTATAAGATATACTTCAATCCATCTGAATTTGCCCCATCCTATACAATATTATCATTTCTCTTGTAGTAAATAAAATTATCTTGTCTGTTTTTACTTTCAACTGACCTATTTTAAATATTTTATCATGTAATTAAATATACTGCATTTTTTCTATAAATATAGTATATTACACAGCAGTTTATAATATAAATTGCAGCAATTTACTTTCCTGATATTTCTGCACATGAGAAATTCCCACATAAAATTTGATGTTCAGTTATGTTATTATAAATATGTTGTGTAGCTTCTAAAGAATTATTATTACAGATTGTTCAATTACCTAAATAAATTTCATACAATGCATTTTATGTTTGAATTCATCACCAAGATATGTATGAGAAACTGAATTTATTCTTATGCAAATACAAATTTTAGTAGCTTTAGAAACTTATGGCAGAAACACATTTGTCAAAATACAATGTAGCACGGTGGAGTTTGCAATACCTACATACAAATAAAGATAAGTACTAAATAAATGAAGTTAATTTATAGTAGGTATATTGTAAGAATTACACAAAGTACCTAATAATGGAAATATATTTAACTCATTATTATTAATGATAAAGAATAATTAATGTTATCAATAAACTTTTAAACTACTTCTTAACTGTCTATTGTCTGTACTACATTTTATGTGAATGTTAGACCACAGCTGATTTGTTTATAGTCAGTTGTAATCAGACATAGTAAATCACCAAAGAAACCACTTAAAATGATTAAAATTACTGCATACTTATTATGAAATTATTGTCGTGAAATCAAATCGGTAGGTATGATTAATATAACCAGATATATAAATATATAATAAATACAAGATAGTTCTCCTAAATAAATCTTAAATATGTATATGAATTATATCTAACCACCAGTTAAATATAAATACAGAAAAACGTGAACTGAACACTTTTCTAAACTTTTATTAGGGCAAAGGAGTCGGAATCTTAACTTTTGACCTTTTGGTTTTTTCAGGACAGTCTGTGTGTACTGAACAGCCACATCCGGCTGGAGGTGGCTCTGTTTTTTAAACATGGCAGTTCGCCTTTCCACACTTTCTGGCAGAAGCTTCAACAAACCAGAATGTTGTTCATCCCGTGTGTATGTTCGAATGGCATAGGTATGAATGGTAGGTTAGGTGTCTAAGGGGGTTTATGGGTTTCTGTTTCCTCTATTCCTTGACCCCCAAACAATAGGGAACCTATGGAGCTTGGGATCAATCCCATTTCTTTTAAAAGTTCAATCTTATTGAATTAGGAAAGTTGTTAGTCTCCAACATCTGTGACTAAAAAAACAAGATGAAGACGAGATCAGGTGTGAATAGGTTTAAATAATCACGCCTTTAAAAGAAAACGAGGGACTGCAAGGAGGCGCCTAGTGCGTTTGCTTCAGAGCGAAATCTTTGTCACAGGGAACGAGAGAATCCATGCGTTCATATGGTACTAAGAATTAGGGTGAAAAATATTCATCCAGAATACTCAAAGATCCTTGTCAAACAACCAAAAAGTAATAGTTGGTGTCTGTAACATGGGAGTCCAATATATTCCACAGTTGACCTAATATGTGTAGAAAAGGATATACATGGCTTTTATCAAACTGTATTTTGTGCAGATAACGTTTATTATTAGGGTAATAGAACAGGGGTTCTGCCTGGGCAGAACACCTGTTATGTTAGGTGTTCTGCTAACTTCTACGTTATGTTACATTGTAGTATGTTAATATTAAGAAGGTTTCTTAATATATTTCTTTAGTTTCTGCCTTTAAGTATGTTTTGAATCTATTTTATTGTATGGATAGATATTTGTGTATTTTTGATATTGGTCTTTACAATTCTCATACATTGGTAACAGTACATTGGTAATTGGTAAATACTCACTTCTCTAAATAATTTCTGTAGTGAACCAGGAGTAAGCTGGGTCTTATCGATGATCTTAATCGCAACCTCTTTGCCAGTGGGCACATGCTTTGCCAGCTTGACCTTGGCAAAGTTACCCTTGCCAATGGTCTTAAGTAATTTGTATTTGCCAATTGTGGGTTCCTCTCCCAACCTCGGCCTGTTTCTCGTTGATGCCGAGCTGCTTCGCGTCGATTCCACCGCACTGTCATTGGTCTGAAAGATAAAACAAATAGGTTAGTTAACTTTTTCAACCAAAAAATTTAAGGCTTATTCAACGAAAGAACTGTTTAAACACAATAAATTATAAGAAATAGGAAGCATTTTCATAATTATCGATATTCTTAGGTGTTAAAATATTAAGTCAGGTTATTAAAAGACTTGTAGCTTTCAATATACTTAAGGTTCACTTATTATTATGAAGTTAATTTGCAAATCTAATAAAATTAGGTAGTATCTTCATTGGTAATAAATATACATAAGCACCTCTCTACATTGGTAACAGGAATTACTGGAGATCAGCTTCAAAGAAATTCTAAGGTTCCTAGATGCATTAAAAAAATTAATTGCTGCATTTTAGTAATGCTGTACTATTTTGAGAAAGGAATGCTATACATACCACTGACACATTTTTATCAGTTATAGGTAAAGTAGGTATAAATAAAAAATCTAAATGTTAATTGTTAAATTGGAATTATTGTTAAAAATAATAGAAAATAGAACAGGGCACTTTATTTCAAATACATTTGGACTTATTAGATTGTAATGTCACTCGCACAAAGCACAAAGTTCTCAACTAATGAATAATGACCTATTGGAACTTATCTCAATATTCCTCGATATGGTAACTTAGATATAATTTCTTATTCCTATTAAAATATATATGTATAAAGTTCAGTATATTCACAAAAAAGTAATATGATTTTGTTTTTTCTAAAACGAATAACACAATTTTAAAGTAAAATTCAGATATGATACACGAATATTTTGTACATTTATTAGTACCTAAACACTCTTTAAAAAATAAGGGGTGAGAAAATACCTTCAATTCTAGGATGGACATCTTTGTTAGGACTAGGTAAAAAGCAATATTGTTCAGCTTTTCAACTAGTTATTTAATTTAAATTTTTTGTAAAAAAATTTCAATCTTATAAAATGTGTCTGTTAAATGACATTTAACCTAAAAATATATTTATTTGATTGTAAATTAACATTTATTTATAGTGAAAAAAGTGATTAATATATTAGTTAATAAAATTAAGGAAATATTAATGCCACTTACACTATAACAATAACAAGGCACGGGTAATAAAAATTATAAATGTTTGCTTTTAAAAAGACGTCAACGTTACCGACAGCATAAATAAAGTAGCATAATAATTATTTATTAAAGGTAGGCACAAAGTTGTAATATATTGTTATTATTTATAGAAACACAACAATCGGGTATTTTCCTTTATTTTATATAGCTGGAATGAGACAGTGGGGGAGAAACTAAAATAGTTCTTTAGCTTTTATCGTAGACTGTTTTATGTATGTATTTTTGTATGTCCCTAGTAGTCAAAAAAGTTGACCCACCTCAATTAAAAGTCCAAATTCAAGGTGCTCTATTTTTCTTAGTAGAGTATTTTCTTTTTTTACTAGACAAAGAAAGAGATAGTTTAATAATTATTATTTAAGTCAATTATAAGGTGTTGCAAAGAAAACAAAATTCAGATTTCCAGTTGAATTTAACACTATCTTTATGCCACTAAAATTACCTACACATAAATAAAAATAGGAAACCCAACCTCGAGTATTGTTAAAGAATAGTCGTTAGAGCACCTACAGTTTTAACAATAAAAATAGGGGTCACTATTTAAAGCATTTAGCTGCAAAAAATTATAGTGTCCAAGATAATTTGAACATTTGTGTGTTGTACATTTTTTCAATCAATAACAATAAAAAATTTAAACTACCCATGACTGCTTAACATAATTTAATTAGAAATCGCTTTGTAAATATTATACCTACTCAAGGATTTTTAAAGTTAAAAATCCTTGATACCCACTAGGAATATACAATAATAATTAATAATTATTGACAATAAACAGTGTTTCCCAATAACTTCTAAGGAACAAGAAACAACTGAAAGTGATAACAATAATCTATAGATAGTGATTTATAAATATCTTTACTTATGTTCCAACTCATTACAAGTGTGTATTTTTCTAACTGTCGTAAAGATACAATTCTAATTTCATTTTAAAATTATGTAAAGAACATTCAACTATTTAAAAATGAAGGTACGCTCATACATTTAAATTACACCATACAATTTCGGAAGCTCAAATATATTTATTATGTAATGGTTCTCTATTAGCAGGCTGCCAATGTCAGTAGAATAATTATAATTACTAATTATTAAGCCATTAACGATGTTGCGTAATACATAATTTTCCTGGCGTGTAATTACACGAGTTCATTTAAAAGTTCCTTCCAATAACTAAGTCAAGAAAAATAACGGTAATAAAACAACAGCAGAAAATGATTGAAAGTAGTTATCGATGTGTACACAGAGATAAAGTGAGTAATGTTTTTTAGAAAAGATAAAATCGATAGGAAATAATTTTCAAAGCATTAACATGATAAAGCTTTAAATAAAATCAATAATACAATATGATACCTGATACCACAAGATTATTAGATTGGAACATTATTGTTTAACGAATTTCAACAAAAGAAAACTATACTTACACCTTTTCAGGGCATTACCTAGAAATTTGATAAAATGATTCACAATTTTAGGATTATATATGTAAAATAATAAAAAAAATAAAATATTCAGAGGGAAACAAAGTAAAAGATTCACAACATGTAATAATGTCTGATTAATTTGATTTTAATAGCAACAATAACAAAATTCATTAAATATTTATTAAGATAAACTAATAACCTATGAATTAGAACATTCCAGAAAAAACCAGTAATATTGGAATCCCTAATATGTTCCCATTAGTACACAAAGCGGCCGCGTATATATTATGTTAATCGACTAAAAACGATGAAGAACGATGATAAACAATAAATAATTTTTAATTGATAATACGAAATTCATTAACTAAAATCTATATCATTGTTCTTGACTACCTATAGTGTTTCCGTAAAGAATCTTTAGCGTTGTTTATCTAGATAATCAAGGATCTTTAGTTGCGGAGATAGGTTTTGAAGAGTCCAAAGGATAATAGTTTATTCGGTTACTGTAACATGAACTACAGGAAACCCACAACAAAGCTTAGTCGTTGTTTATAAAATCAGTTGGCAAAAATATAATTTAAAACTGAAATTTAATTAGGTAACACTATCCTTTGCTGACCATGGAACAAAACTTAACTTTTAAAGAAATTTATCACAGGTGAGACATCCACGTAAATGTGATATAAAAGCTTTGTTCCAACACACGGATTTTGTATGATACACGTACTGGTTCATGTACTATTTTATGCGCCTGCGTCGATACCGTACTAGTTTCGAACTGATTCCGAATCGCGACGTGTTGGAACGGTTTTTGAACGCATGACGCACCGTTTGTCATGCTTTCCTTTCATAATTCATCAGCTGCACCGCCATAATGTTATTAATCTAACTGTTGCTCTAAATCGTCACTGGAATCAGATTCCCAAAAATCAGAAAAGTCCTCCAGATCGGACATATCTTTCTTTTTGTTTGAAATAACAAATACAAAATAAATACATATAACGTATAACATAACCTGCTGCTGGCTAATGGATGTAAAACTTCTGTTTATTTCATATTGCGCCTGTCTCTGACTAACAGTACCACTACTAATTCACGGACTGATTTGACCGTTCAAGAACCAGTTCATGTACTGTACATCCTTATGTTGGAACAAGGAACTCCCAGTGTACAAATCAGCCAAAAGTTGTGTTGGAACAGTAAATTCGTTCTGCGCATGGACTGAACGATACGTGAACTAGTTCGCTTCTGTGTTGGAACAAAGCTAAAATTTATGAAATGATGGTTATGAATGAATTATTCTAAAAACGCAACTACATTAATAAATGTCTTTAAATAGAAAGAAGATATTTGGAAACTTCTTACATTTTTCAAATAAAATATACCTAATCTGAAAAGAATTAATTAATGAGCAAATTACACAATTAAGCTTTTACTATACTCATAATACATTGTTGAAAGATTATGTAAAACTTCTGAATGATATCAGTCAGCTGCGTTGCTAGAGTTATTTTACAAAAACGGATTCTATAGAAATCAACAAATAATCACTAATCAGATAAACTAAATACTATATGACATGACTCACAGAAAATGTATCCATTTTTTTTACATCCCTTATTTTCACCACTTTTGTCTAAAGAGAAAAATTAAAAAAAATTTTTTTTTGTTAATCACACTAATTAATATTTTTCTTTACAAATTTGCTGCCTTTTAAACCAAATATAATTAAACATTTATAAAAACCGTATGAAATGTAAGTAAATCATTATTAAGAGCAATGGAACACACCCATATTCAAATTTAAAAAACGGTTCTCAAATTTAGCAAAATGATTAACAATAAAAATAAAGTATATAAGTATCTTTGTTTATACAGGAATTAAGCCAAAAAGTTAACTAAAAATTATTGTTGTAATTTATAATAATAACTCCCTCTGTAATTCAATGTTGGGGGGACCATATTGCTCGCAAAGTAGTTGTTTTTCCTTTGGGTAGTTAGGAAAATTAAAGACTTTATTGAATAAGCCAATAAATAATATTAAAAATACACTAACTTTTTGAAAACTCTGAAAACCAAAATAAAAAGTATATAGCTGCCGTCCGTCATCATCTCTACAAAACACCATGAACATTTATCTAGGTTTTCGCCAAATAAAAGTATTTTTACCGACAAAATCAGGATCATTAATTATTATTTTCAACACCAATAGTTTTTAAATTTGTCTCAAATAAAGTATTTATATTTTGAAGAAATTATTTTCTTTTTTGAATCGTATATCTTTTACATTTCTAATGTGTTTTGGATTGTCATTAAAAATATATGTTTCTCGTTTTGGTTATCCAACATATGTATTATTAATGTATTTGTCCGAAATCGACTTTAAAAAGCAAATGGCATTAACCATGATTACAAAACTAACTGCTAACAATATTAATACGAAAAAAGTTATGGATGGAGATTATAGGTACAGCTTATGCAGGTAGTGTTCCCTCAATACCGCCCGTAGAAACATATGTTATTCACATTGTACATGCGAATTTATTAGTGACAATTATGTACTGATAGTGATAAGTAATCCATTCTGTTTACTTTTTTAGTGTAACCAGACACAACCTGAACTTAAGAGTCTTTGATTTTCGCCGATATGGTTTAATAATACGAAAATAGTATACTTAATACCTATTAATAAAGCAGCTAAAACTAAAGTATGATACCAACTATCGAGAAATATTATCTTTCACAATGAGGATACATTGATATAAAAAAGCAAGATAATTTGTAGGCAAGTTTAGGCACCTTGTTTCAGGAAGTAAATCCTGAAAGAACGGTCACGGAAACGTTATCGAATTATAGGACGGTAATAAACAGAAGTCGTAAAATTTAAGTACATCGTTAACCTTTCCCTAATTTTGTCCTATTGAACCACCAATAAGTGATTTAACAACGCAGCGCTAAAAATATAACAGTATACCTATATTTAGTTACTTACAAAATCATTAGATAAGAATACTTATTTGTCAATTTCCAGATTTGGATGCAGTCATCGTGACGAAACGTTGCTTCTCAGAAATGGAGATTGGTTTACAGTTTGCAAAATTTCAATTATAAATTACATCAGATTAGGTTCAATCATTTTTATTATTTTGCCAATTCCTACCGATTATTGAACACTTAGAAACTCATAATAAGAAAACTAAACTTATAGAAGTTATTCGGACTTGTGCTTCTTGTGCAAAGTGGAAAACCCTGTCATCTTTTCCTATCCATTGTGATCGGAAACGCAGCTAAAATGCATCTTATATGGGACGCCATTATATGTATAAAGCAAAATTCATCAAATGGAGCACATCCTGGATAATACGTCTGACGTGTTGAAGACAATACGTTGAGTGTTGAATGGTTGAGACGTATTGGATAATACGTCTCAACCATTATTTAAAAACTATGTCTAGACTATTTAAAAAATATTTACGTTGAAGATGCATATAACGCTAAGAATGAAGGATTTTTATGGAGAAATGTTTGGAGTACATATTATTTTGCTTCTACTCTGTATCACTGATTTGCAACATAAAACCAGATAAGCGCAGATAATCAAATTTAGAGTTACACGTATATAACTGGTGATGATGACAAATTCCATTTACAATTATTTACCTATCGAAGTAATGCTAAAATTAGATGTAGATGTGTCACCTGAATGTTACAGTTACAACCAAAGAAACTTGGATATTTCTTACTCAAAATTTCTATAAAAATAATCCCTTTTAAAAGAGTATATAGCACAACACTTTTTCAGATGTGTCTAATGTGATCAGTGATCACATATTGTAAGGCAGATTATGATTTCGAATAGACAATTAATAGTAGTTAGAAAATAAGAGGACAATCATGGACAGTTTGATATAATGATTGCATTGTACGTACATTGATCCTTGATAAATATTTTTAAAAAACTTCCATCAAGTCCATCCTTTATAAATACCATGATTCCAATAACCAATTTTACTACCTAACAGAATATTATATATTATATAAAGAAATATATCATAAATTAAAAAACGGCCTGGATACCTTGAAAAAATAATATCCAAAATTAAAACATCTCACATCACATCAGACATATTGAAAAAATCGGGATGAAAATAAATATGATCAGAATTAGTATTACCGAGTCTGCACCGATTAAGCACTGGCTCCCTCTATAACTTAAATGATAATCCATGTGGGTTTACATCAAAAATTTACCTAATCATACGTTTTCCAAGTTGTTCGCTTACCTGATGATCTACTAGGTCTACTGGATTAATCCCATTTGACCCCTTCTGCTCTTTAATGGTGGGAAATTAATTTAAAGTGACATACACTTTCCAAAAATTAACATATATTCATGACTTACTTTACGGGTACGCTCCCTCGCCACTCTTGGTGGGCGTTTCGCCGTCTTTTCCTGCGCATCCGAAGCGGTCCGACTCAAATGCACGTTCTTGTTGGTCTTGGTTTCCTTAGAATGAGCATTGTCCATGCTCTTTCTCTCCTTAACGTGCCTCTTGAAGGGCTCGTGACTCTCCCCTTCAGCGTCGCTCAATACCCTGGCTTGAAGATCCTCCACCTCACTGGAGTGCTTCATAGGGTTGAGGATGTGCTCCTGAGACTTCAGAATGTCCTGAGACTTGTCCAGGACCTTCTGCGTGGTAACAGGCTTTGAAACAGTTTCCTGAGATTGTCCTTGATTATGTATTTCTTCTTTAGCATTTTCTACAGGTGCGGCAGCTGCTGGCTTGCACTCCTTCGTGTTCACCTTCTTCAGTAACTCTTCGAATTTCCTCAAATTCTCCTCTTTCTTTTCTTTTTCGTTGAGCCTAGTTATGATGTTCTCAACGTTCTGTAGATGGGCCATGGTGCTTTCAGGGTTACTTGGGCCGTTCAGAATAAGGTTGAGCCCGATGCTTGGTTTTGGAGGCAAGCCAGGTGGGGTAATAGCATTTGGGGATGCATCTGTAGGGTTTACGCTGTATATATTTACGTCTTTGTGCTTTCTAGGCCATTTAGGTGTTTTGGGAGTGCCTACAGGGGATGTAGTGTGTAAAGGAGTTTTGTGTATGCCATCAGGCACCAACTTGTATCCTATTAGGGCATTTTCTTGTTTGTTTAGGTCGTTGGTAGCATTACTTTTGGAAGAATTGGTCAATCTCATCTTTTCAGTTGTCAAATTGGGATGGTGATTTTTGGTAGCACCTACGGGAGAGACATCTAACCTCTCCCCCTTCGACACTTTCCGATATTGTTCGAGAGTATCGCGGCACTTGGCACTTAATGGGAACTTTTCGTCTTTTGGCACATCATGGGTAAAAGCGTCCTTATACCGTTCCGTATACTTTCCAGCATTGGTAATCTTGTCTCTTCTATCCTTGAGCATCTTGATGCCTATGTCATACCGATCCGGATTCCAGCTGTTTCTATTGTTTTGAGTGTCTGTGACGTCTGCGAATTTATCTTTGGAACGGATCTTAATATTCTCTATAATTTCGTTCTCTGTCACATCGGCACCGTTCATTATTTATTGCTGTGTAAACAAAGGATAAATTTAAGTACGATATTTTTTCAACATGTACATTTAACCGCCATACAATAAGCAGAAAGCTATGATATTTGGGACACACAATACACATAAACATATAATAAGGACACCACACACTTGTTCGACATTTTTTATCGGAGCTGTTCTTATCACTAGTTTAATGGAAGTTATTTACCTGATAACCAGGGAGTAATCATTGCAATAAAATTCATATTTGTGTAAACGATCACGATGTATCAACGTTAATATTTTATAATCTATGTTAATTTTCCTTGAAATCACACTTGTATAGGTTAGCTTACACGTTGCGTAACATCCTCAGCTGAGAGTTGTCTTGAATTATTATTCCATGTAATAAAAAATCGCGAAGGCTCACCGATTAGCGCAGGTTACTTAACGGCACCGTACTGGGTAGTGAAAAAATTGCATTACCGTCACATGGCTTATCATTTAAGGGCATGCGCGCAACCTACCCGCGGAATCATAAAAAATTATCGCCGATTTTAGGCAATCGAAATGAATTGAACAGTGCGGCTACAGCGACGATTAATAAGTGAATAGATAAACAACAAAAAAGATATTATGTTTGCCAAGGTTACTGTCGATTGTCACTCGATACTGTGGCGTATGTATGTATCATGTTGTGCTGCGGGTATCCATCCATGGCATTCGACTCCTGGCCGATAGTTCGTCTTGATTTTTTTAAGCGAGTGACAACAGTTCGTTGATTAAATTGTCCTTTCCTGAATTCCAACTTAGGATACGAAATAAAAAACCATGGACTCTGCATCTCGACAAAAAACATACATTTAAATATGTATATGTAACAGATGTGACACGTGTGTTGTTTATTTTGATTAACTAATTATTTTATCGGATCTAATTGAGCCTTTTAAGACAATGATGCGTAATTTTTATGATCATTACTAGAATATTTATTAGGTATACTGAGAGCAGTTCTTTATTCGAATGTTATGCTACAGTATGGTATCAATATAATATATTTAGCAGTGCGGCTGTGAGAAGTGAATAGGCTCCTTTCCTCCGTCCAAGTAAAAACTTACAAGTTTTAAATTTAAACACAACTTATATTTTCTATCTACAATATCAATTTTAAATTGTTAAAAATAATTAAATTTTCCATAAACTAACGTTAACGTATCTAACATAATATAAAAAATAGACTTGGTCTTGATTTCCTGACGAATCCTAATTAGCTAAAACCGAGGCTAAAAGAGTTCGAATTATAACTTTGAATAGATAGCAGTATATATGTAAGGAACATGTGCTTCTTAAAAATATTATTCAAAAAATATTAGAGGTAGAATTTTTGGCGAAAACCAAATGAAATCAACAATTTTATTTTATACTACTATTTAACGAACAAAAATATAAGCACCTGTATCAAAAAGTTCAATTCATCTGTCTTTAAATCTAGTAGGTACAAGACGCGTCAATTGGAACCAATGTGAAAATCTCGCTGTTTCTTCCACACATTTCGCACAGGATTTTTTTAATGACAACGTGTACGTATTAATCATGAACCATTTTAAACAGTTGTAGATGATGTATATAATTAAATTATTTAGATAGTATAACGCCTTGAAATATCCGAGATAAAATCCCGTTTACGAACGCAAATATCGTGGTTTGCTATCGGTTAAACAGGAAGGAAGAAAAATGCAACTGGATGAAAAAGCGGGATTAATCCCGAAAGTGACATGTGTCAAAATGGTTCACACATTTGGAAATTTTGCCTGTAATATAGCAGAGTTTTTAAATTACCAAATCCTAAAGCAAATAATGGCCAGTCGAAATTCGGATAACCAACCGTAAAAGACACAGTTGGACTGGAAGTCGACGAGTGTTGCAGAAGAGGTACCTCTAAAATTCTCTAAACAATAAAATAAATAGAGCTCACACAATTCAAAATGGAAGATCATAGAGAAAATTTTATATTTATGTGACCGTTTACTGACACTTTATATATTCAAATAAAGTATTTCCATTGAACATAACCAACTGCAGTAATAATTATAAGGTTAATATCAATATTAATACAAATGTTAAAAGCAAAACGATTACAGATTTTCTATTTTTTTTTTTTTTTGGAATAATGTATAGGCAACTTGTCCTGAAACTCTCCTAACTCTCGTCTTCTGGCTCGTCCCACTCGTCCAGTAAAGCGTTACTATCCGTACTAGTTAAATAACCGATTATTAAGCGCATGCCTCCCTTTCAAGTTAAGGCAAAAATTTTTTGAATTATCTTGATATATCTATTAGGAGAATATCTTGAGAATTCCACAAACAAAATTGCAGTTACATTCAATATCAAATTTAATACGTCATCCTATATAATTAATAAATTATTTTTATCTTTTTCAATGGGTTTAATAAAAATAAAACTTCAAAACAAAAAGACCCGGTCGTTTATCGGTCTATTTAGTATAAATATGTACAAGTGTTTGCCACACTGCTGTACTCGTAGAGAATTATGCTTTAAAATCTTAATTGTGATTTTAAAAATATGATTATGAAACATTTTTTAATACCTATACGTTTTTCATGGCAACATTTTCCATTAAATATCGCATCTCTTAAAATATACCAATTGAACAAAGAACACCCTATATGTAAACTATCACTATAATAAATTCACATTAATGCCAATAATGTAACTAACCCATATTCTTGTAGCATTCAGTAAATAATCGAAACTAGATAACCAACATAAGCTTCGCATTTTCATCAAATTTAATAAAACAGACAAATTTATTGCATTATATCTAATCTATGGATAAAGATACTTGACGTTCGTGTCGTAATTTTGTGCAGGTTTTACACAAAGTAAAATGAAATTGTTTCTTCGTAACATAAAGATACTAATCAATCAATTAATGGAAAATTACCACTACAGTTTGTATATTAAATCCGAAAATCTAATAATATTCAGTTTTAGCCTTTGTTATAAAGACACAAATACAGGGTGAAGACTTTAACTGGAATAAATTCGCAAATCGGGGAGCTGAATAATTTTGTCGAAAAATCCCCGAGACGCGTCAGCGTTTGAATATATTTACCTATCGTTTCCAAGCAATATACGAAATATAACCCTTCAGGGAGAGCGGAAACCACCTCCAACATTGTTTTTCCAAATGGAACACTATAATGTGTCAAATGGAACACTATAATGTGTGACCCCTCATTAGAAAGGTGAGAGAAAGACGAATCCAGCGTACTGATCACATTTAATATTTTTCAAGAGGTTGAGGGTTGAATAACAATAACAACCAAAACGTGCACCAACCACTTGTATCACTGTGTACCTTAATGTGTGATAGGTTTCGTCCCTTACATTATGTACCATTTCCGGTGTTATTGCCCTGGTTTCATCTCTTATTCTTTCCTCCAGTAAGATCTGGAGACCTTGATGGCCACTCAATGGTACTTCGTCTCCCAATCCACCTGCCGGGGAAAATTCGATCTAGATATTGGCGAACAATAACAGCGTAGTAAGTAACTCAACTGAAAACTCTTAAGTAAGTAGGTAACTCTGGAAAAATATTAAACATTATCGGGTAGGTAAATACATTCAAACGTTGACGTGTCTCTGGAATTTTTCGAAAAATTATTCAGTTCCCGGTAGCGAATTTATTCCAGTTAAAGTCTCCACCCTGTATATTTGCTATGTATCCAAAGACTTAGGAAACCAGTGCAAAATTCCCAAAGGTGTAAGTACATGACATTATTTTGTATTGAAAGTCGTATATGCTAAATCTATGATTTTTTGTTTGTTGAAACGTTTTTTTTTTTTTTACTTGAAAAAATCAGACAATAAGTAAAACTGAAAATGAACTATACACCAATTAGTTTATTGAAATGCTTTCCTTCATCCATAGGTCCCTTGTGGGAGAAGAGAAATCAATACTGATTGGTTAATTTGTCATTAATTATCAAATAGTTGTTGGACCCGAATATTTTTTAAAAACATTTAACAAAATAACTTTTAATTCCGAGTTAAATCATTAATCATGATAAAACTAATCAAGCATAACCACCAACTTTTCCTATCTTAGAGAAATTCAAATATTTTTATTAATATAATAAAAATCGATTATCAATTTATTGTAACAAACCATCATTAACTCTATATATAACTTCAATTGTAGCAGTATAGAGGATCTGCTGGCTAGTCCATTGTCATAAATATATTTTAATGACGTCTTCATGTTCACAAAAAAAGGTCAAACATCTGCGTCACGATGAAAAATAATTATTGGGAAAATATAAATATAATAACTACTTATATACCTACAATGATTTTCCTGGACATATTCTGAATCGCAGATGGAAATTCAATCTTCAATTCATTAGCTTTAAAGGTGAATAAATACATATATCTTTATACAGGGTTATTCACGCAAAGCAGGTATTAGACGTTCTTCGGGTTCCGTTAACGATAAAAATCTGATTTTATTATGGGGGAGGTTTTCGATTATTTCCGATTCAATGAAAATATTTTCAGGTTTGCATCACTTCCGGTTATACCGGAAGTAGACCACAACCTCGTTATTTCAAATGGAACACCCTGTATATTATTGCAATTTTGAACTCTACGTGATATTCTAAACACATTTCATGTAGGATATCCTATACCTATCTTCTACTGTTTTTGAAATATTGACAGGTGAATATTGACATTTTCCAACTTTGACACCCTGTAAAATCTAAACGGTTAGAGATCAAGCAAAACGGTTTGCACATTCCTATCTTAACTTTTCAAAAGCTATCGTTTGATACTAATTTCAGATTTATCCAGAAATAAAAAATTTTCGATTAAATTTAATCTCTTGGTTAAATCTGAAATTAGTATCAAACGATAGCTTTTAAAAAGTTAAGATAGGAATGTGCAAACCGTTTTGCTTGATCTCCAACCGTTTAGATTTTACAGGGCGTCGAAGTTGCAAAATGTCAATATTCATCTGTCAATATTTCAAAAACAGTTGAAGATAGGTATAGGACATCCTACATGAAATGTGTTTAGAATATCACGTAGAGTTCAAAATTGCAATAATATACAGGGTGTTCCGTTTGAAATAACGAAGTTGTGGCCTACTTCCGGTATAACCGGAAATGATGCAAACCTGAAAATATTTTCTTTGAATCGGAAATAATGGAAAACCCCCCTCATAAAAAAATCAGATTTTTATCGTTAACAGAACCCTAAAAACGTCTAATATCCGCTTTGCGTGAATAATCCTGTATATTAGAGTTGGGATTTGAGGCCAGAAGCCCGGCCAGGCCAGGCCCGGCCCGAACTCGGGCCTGGCCGGGCCGGGAAAATCTGCATATTTTACTGGCCGGGCTGGACCTGGCCGGGCCGGGCTGAAATTGAACTGGCCAGGTCCGACTGGCCTGGCCGGGCCGGTTCGGGCCTGGGCCGGCCTGAATGTTTCGGGCCTGATCGGACCGATTTCGACCTAACCTATGCTAACCGGTTTGCTGTATAACAATTTTAAAATACTATATCTTGTTCTTCCTATATGAGGAATTTGCTTTCATAATAACTTGAGGTGTTTCACCCATTTATCTGACCACTTACGGCCAATCTCACTCATACTACTTAAAATTTAAGGTGTCCCAAAATGGAAAAATTATACAATGGAGTTAATAAGTTTATGAATTGTCATACCTATTGTCAATGTCAAGGAGGCAGGATTTCTGGTATGGTCGAATGTGGTTTAGGCAGATTGGGTTGAATTTGGGCGGACCGATTCTGGCTAAACTTGCCTTGATAGAGCCGGGCCGGATCAGATTCGATTTGAACTTCGATTCAACTGGCTTGGTCAGGTCTGGCCTAGTCTGACGTAGCCGAGTTACGCCTGGCCTGGTCTGGCCGGGCCGCGTCCGGCCTGGTCTGGTCTGGCCTGGTCTGGCTGGGCCGGGTCTGGCCTGGCCGGGCCGGGCCGAATTCAATCTGGCTTGGTCGGGCCTGGCTCAAATCTGGCCTGGCCGGGCCATAATTGTTAAGAGGCCTGGCTTTAATTGGGCCAAATGTTCGGTGGGTTTATCTGGCCTGGCCTGAATTTTTTTAAAAAGTCGCAACTCTACTGTATATATCTTATATCTATACGCGTGATATTCTTATATATGAATGTTTATTTATATCTACAAAAATCCAATATACTGTCATGTCAATATATGTCAATAATGTCAATTTGGATCGTAAAATGAAAAGGTGGTTTCAATATATATGTTCAATTATTATAAATTTGAAACAGGTCAAAAATTGAAACGCATAATTTAAAATTCCACATAATATTTGACTTCTATATTGAAAACGTCAATATCAGTCGATGATTAACTAATGTCCGATTGATATAAAGTACGATATAAAAGAATTGCAACTGCCGATGACAATAAGGCAACAGTGCAAATATTATTCTGCCTATGGAATGATGCCGCCCGCGAGGAAAATACTAAGGAAGTCTGCTCGGAAAATACGAATAACCACCTCATACTTTGACAGTTTTTCAATATTGAAGTAACTATATTTCAAAAACGGACTGAAGCAGTAACCAATAATTTTGTATTTTTGGGAAAGCTTTTGAAAAAATATATGCATTTCCAGTTTTGTGACAGCAAAAAAGAACACCCTGTACGTAAATTAATTAGTCTAAATTTGAGCTAACAAACCACTTTATATCCATATACTTGCATTTTTCTGAAAAGACAATAAGGGGTTGAAAAGGGGGTGGAGAACTGTTAGTGACTCACACTGTATACATATCGAACAAAAAATGTATATCACATACGTGCCAGATTAAAATGTCAGTTAACTTATATTAGTATTAAATATTTTAACTGATTTCCTACGCACATTAATCTAGACCCGCAACATCTGCAACTGTTTTAGATTGGGCGTCTGGTTGTCTTTTGATCCAGTGATTACGTAAATTCTAAGTGACTGTTCATCACTAGTTTTATTAAAAAATCCCCATTATGTGCATGATAGTAGGATAGTAGTGGTAGGATATTATAGCCTCTTATTTAATTATTTACGTGAAGACTAATCATATTAATCAAGTCATTGAAGACATTATTTATTAACTTTACATTGATTACTAGAAACAAAACTATATTGGGCTTTTACAGAAAAATAATTTTCATATTAAATTCAGCTTACCGATAATTAACTTACATAAGTTGATTAATTTACTTATTATTTATCTCCAAGTTTGAAGAAAATTTATATATTATTGCGCCTAGTGTGTAGGCAACCATACAATCACTCCTTAACGGGTTTCATGCCTTAAACACATGGCATACCATGTATCCTAAGAAATCAGTACGGACCAAATAGGGCTTGTAGGTCCATTTAAATTTATTTACCAAGTGACAGGCGTGCAGGCCCCCATTTTGTAATTTTCTAGATTATCACGAATACTACCATTTAGTACCATGTAATAAAATGCTATCTTTAAACCTTAGTAAAGAAATATGACCTAGTACGTAGTTTGTTTTGTTAAAGGCATATATGTTAGCAACCCCTTGGGATTTTTTTATTTTGTCTTAGAAATAGGGTGCTTCTTAATACGTGCAACATATTTATTTCTTACTTGAAGCATTCGTTTACTATGTTATGTATAACGGCTTTAGATCTTTTATTATCACATCTAGATTTCCTTCAAAATTCAACTCGGGCCCACTACTTTTTCTATATTAATTAATGATCATGCACAATGTTCTGAGTTGTAAAAAGTTTATTTTCATTCTTCCATTTCCGATTTCCTTCTATTAGAATGATTTTTACTAAATACTACGCGTCAGAATCATACCTATATAGGTACTAAGGATATTCCCGACAATATAAATTAAGATAGGAGATAGGTAAGAAGGAAACTATATTGATTAGTCTAGTTATTTAATTTTATTTTTATGAAGAGTAAGTAGTAGTAGTCATATTTACTTTATAAAATGAAAATACTTCAATAAGCTTTATTTTTTACTCAATAATTAAATTATTTCACACGCAAATACAGGGCATATTGTACTATAATTCCATTGATATATATTAAATAAAGAGCACAAACTATGCCGTATAATTATTGGTAATAAATTAAAATCAGAAATCATTAATTTACCGCACATTTAGCAATTAGTAATTCCAAATATTTTAGAAAGCCATCTTGCATTTTAACAAAAATAACGGTACGAAAGTAACCAAATACTGTTTACATACACGCACTTCCCACTTCCATTAAATGTAAAATAAGTTGAAAGGAAACTAGGACACTTACGGAAAATTCTTCATTACACACAAACTACAGAGGTTTAACAGATAGATTTATATTTAAAATAGCACTCTGGTTTTCCTTCTGGTCTGAATAACTAAATATCAAACACTTCCCTATAATTTGTCCCAAGTGACCCTTCGACGATTTTTTTGATTTTGGATGAAACTTCGGCAATTTTAACCTCGTTGCCTTTTCTTTCACGCCACTGGTAAAATCCCACAATGACTTTTTAATAGAAGAAAGGTTCAAGCAACCTTTACTGTTTTTTGCAACCATTTCTTCGTAGATCAAGTCAAATTCATCGAAATATGCATGGCTGTTACGGATTTCAACCAATTCTAGATATTCTTCCTCTTCACAGCAGGAAATTGTTTTGTGAAATTCCACTGTATAATAATCCATACCACTTACTTTTGACAAGAACTTCGGACCCATTTCAAAGCAAGACTGAATACAAACTGGAATATAATAAAAGAAAACTATACCGTATTCTAGAACGGAGAACTGTTTGCTGATTATTTCAAATTGTTTTAAAAACTTTCAGATAACGAAAATATTGACATAGATGGAATTCAAAATAATGCACTGCAATAATACACGTAATAAGCTTAACATTCCTGCAATGTCAGTAAAACTGTGTTGTTATTTATAACAATATACGAGTGAACATAAAAGGCGCAGCAACAACATTTACCGTGATTTTGGTTGAAAAACTTAACATTTAAATCTTATCGTGTTGAGTTTCGTATCACCCCAGATATTAGATGTAAGACATTTCTTTCTGGCTAGGCTATAAATATTTGCAATTTAAATTGTTTAAAATTAATTCAATATCATAGGCATTAAAATTAATTATTCTTGCACATAAAGAAATTATGCTATTTAAATAACATTGACCTGCATAAAAATAATTGAGCGTTGCCAGTTTCCATTACCCACTAAATCCAATTTAACGTTTTATTGAGGAAACGCGAAAATGCTGTTGCCAGTGACGAATGAGCTTTATTAATATTCTGAACGTAGAAATTGATAGCCAGTGGCATAACGTACTAGACTACTTTTGGAAAAATCTTACATTGATAGTTTTTTCGAAAAAAAAAAAAACTTTTCAGGTTTAGCTGATTTTGACAATGAATGATTATTAACTCGCATTTTATATAAATTTGTAAATAAACGAAGTGGCCCTCAGAATTGCACTTAAACATTACTAGGAGAATAAAATGTATAAGAATTTAATATAAATTAGATAGATTACTCAAAAAAGCTTCATCTTATTGGATTTATCAGTTTTGTTTATGATATTCTGTTATACATGTGTAATTTGATATGAATTTAGTGGGTTTTGGAATTCAACAGATTTAGCGGTGTTTGAATATTATGCATATTATGTGGATTTAGGGGGTTTTAAAACCAATAATTTTTTTTTACAGTGATTTAAAGCAGGATTCAGTCGGTTTTGAAATATTTAAAACATCTTAAAATCTTCCTTCGACTTTCTACAAATAGATGGCAGCACCAGGATGACTTTTGTTAAAAGTTGATTTAGCTAGAATTGAAAGTAAGTGACTCAATTGTCCGTTATGAAAGTTCAATTCCCACCTTCAAAATGCCAACTTATCAGAAAATGAACTTTTCAGCTGCACTGCGAAATCATGGGTAAAGGAAATAACGATCCGACAGGGTTTATCAAACCGAGATGTGATTAATAAAGTAATTATGGCCAGCCCAGAAGTGGAAATGATAATATTGGGAAGAAGAAATTGTTAGAAACAATGACAATTCAAATATGCTTCTGGAAGACAATGTGAAACAACAAATACTCTACTATGAATGATAATACATGAATGAATGAAATTATCAAGGAAAAAGAAAACAGAATAAATGAGATTTGCCAATTGGACCAAATAGATACACCACCGAAACTGAAAATAAAACTAGTATACAGCAGTGGCACAGCTTAAGCTGTGGCAGTGGTATTCAGCTCTCGGTTTGAAGAAAAGACCTCAGAAATCTAAGAATGGTGTAAGATGAAACACTACAATTCAAGTATTAGTTTCATTTCGCTATATGGTATGGCGGTTTAAATCCTGATTTATTAGTCGAAGCAGAATGTAAGCATAACATTGCGAGGTATGGCAACTTACTAATAAGAAAAGAGCAAGCGAATTACACAAGGTAACATAATGATAATGATTCAAATGTTTGACTGACTATGATAAAATTTAAATACATATTGATAAACCTTTTTGTCTAAACATTTTCTAAGCCGTGATAGAAAAACTGTTTTTTATGAATATTTAGAGGACGCAGGTTAATGTTAAGTGCGATGCGCCTTTTTTAAATAGCTATAAACAAAGTATACAAGGAAAATCCATAAATAACGCATGAATAACATACGGGTTATTTGAGAATGGTGTCAAGACTAAACTTCCTTAATAGAGTAAACAATGAGACTGCGACAAGAAGGTAACTTGCTTTGAAAACGAAAAACATGCATCTTATGAATTTCGCATAAAATACGTAATAGTGGTTAAATGACGGTACCATAAGTACCATCTTGTTAAATAAGCATCCATATTTAACAAGATAAATATAAACATACATATTTATAAACATTTAAAAGTTTGTTTCAAGCGTCTAATTATGAAGTGATTGATTAAAGTACTTTAAGAGTCCATTCACTAGGTCGAAATAAGCCCTAAATCGGCGTTCGTCTCGTGTCTAATTATAAAAAAACTATAAAAGATAGCGACTTTTAGTAAAAAAGTATTGAAAGATAAGACTTTAATCTAAGTCCCTATAGTAGTAATTTTTGATATTTCTTTTTATTTTAAAATTCCAGGCAAACAATCTTGTACTAAAATAGCGTATTTTCAAAAATTATTTTCTCTAAAATACATGTATTAAACAAAAATTTGCGACTATAGGGATCTAGTTTATCTTTTGATCTTTCCGGTGATATATAATTTATAACACTAAAAAGAAATTTTGTTGCAATTATAAGACAAATCCGGTACCCTTGCAATGAGGGCTAACTTTATTTCCATGTGCCTTTTTACATCGGTTTTACGTGCACCTCCGAAATCTTAATAATTCGATAGTGGAAATATGTAAGTCTTCACCCATCGGCTACCCATCCTCTCAATCGACCCCGCATTCATGTTTGTCAAGTCTACAGTGAATGGACCCTTAAGTAAAACTTTTAACTGACTGTTTATAATAATTTTTTTAATAACTTTAAATTCATCTAAGGAAAGCTTGCAGTATGAAAGTAATAATTTCATGCCTAAAAACCAACAATCAACAGGGAATGGACCCTTAAGGGATTATCAGGTTAAGAAAAATATAGATAATAATAATATATTATAACGTTGTACAGCACGCGTCAGCCAGGTAATTGTTAAAAATGAGTGCGTGGGGTTAATTTATTTGTCTCGACCTTCTATCTCGACACTGTCTGCCATCTATCAAGTTGGAAGGTAGTGGATAAAACGGAACAAAGCTTATAAATCTGTTTTATTAATTACTCTAGGGCTGTTGTCAGCTTCCAGAATTCGAGTTACATTTTGTGTAATTAATCTAGTTGATAAAAAAGTGGGATACGGTATACTGAAAAAACAGAGGAAATTAAAATTAAAATTTTTATTTTCGAACAATAATGCTAAAGTATGCTTGCTTTATAGATAATTTGCATAACATCGTACTAAAGATTTGTAAATGAGCAGTGAGGGAATAAATAAATAGTAAAGCTACTTATCCATTTATGCACACGGGTAAGGCGCAAGTATTTACAAATTTATAAATTAAACAATATTAAGCAACCCGTGGAAATGTTTAACATAACTAAAAGGATCCATTTCGTTAAACATCAGGAACTTTCTTTTTTATAAACAGTTTCAAGTACACTGAACTATACACAGAGCAAACAGTGCATGAACTGAAAACAGTTTTGCAACTGTTCGGGCGAACATACTTAAAAATAACTTAATAATAACAGCGCAGCGGTTTACCTGTCTGTATAAGATTATAATCAATATAGGAAAATGACAATAAAACGTGGAAAAACATTCTTACATATACATAATATAATAAAAGAGATTACTACACGATATATAAGTGATTAGAGTTTATCGTTTCTAAACAATGTTATTGCATAGATATTAATTCCAATATAGGTATTCACAATTCACATTCTCATTGAAATTATGAATATTGTATATTCTGTATTGTATATAATTCTGTAGGGATAAAAAACCGACAGACTATTCTTTTGGGCCATCACATTATTACAGTACTGAAATATCATTTTTTTTAATAACGTCAATCACTTTTCTAGGTATTACACCAGATGTAATAACGTTGCATCATCGATAAAGTTATTAGTTCTGTTGCATTCATATAATACGTATGCTTTTTTCTATACACACAGGTTCAAAGTTTCTCAATCATAGGGAAATAAAGATCGGAAGAACGCGACCTGCCCATTAATTTGCTTTCGTTTAGTCTTGCAGAATTGCATCAGAAAACACAATAAAAGTTATAAGACTACTATGAATTACTTTAGTTAAGTTACTGTAGGTGTTATTATTGATGGATATCACTATCACTGTATTGCAACACAATTACACAAATTTAACAATTTGTAATGAAAATTGAAAACGTTAAGAATGTTTTCAGTTTTGACACATCTGAAATAATTTTAAGTCCACTTTCTATAGATTTACTAAATTATAAATTGGCCTGATATTGATTTTCCTTATGATCGAATATCTTTTAACCTTTCTGTATAACATTATTATTAAATTGAATTCTATATGTATTATTTTGTATCCTCTCTATGGACACACGTCTGTTGGATATCAAAAAATATATTTGCTGTACTTGAATCAGAAAAATGTTACAATAGAATTATGTTTCTGTGGGACTGTTTAACCAATCTATGAAAAAAAAGGAACTAACAAATTTGCACCCGGAAAATTTCATAATCCCGTTTGGAGCTCATATCCTCCGTCGATGTAACAAGGGGAAATCGCAGATAGGGCGATTTGTCATTAGTTTAGTTTAATTGAGAGACTTACATTTCCTGTGATAGCATTTAATAGCCCACATTTAGTACAAACTCATTCAAACAGATAAAAATTGCACAAAATAGATACTAATCCACATTTCTTAATACTGAATTCAGCACAGGGATCTTGAAAATGAATATGTATATAAAAGAAGAACCTTTCAATACATCGCAGGCAAGAAATTGTGAAAGGACAGGTAAGTGACGTGATTTCATGTTAAAAATAATAAAAAAATATATCAATTTTAAACCTTACTTACTTACTTACTTAGTTTTAAATAAGTTCTTTGTGGAGCAGAAAAACAAAAGAGGAACTGATTTGGTGACTCGTGCCCAGAGTCAGTTGAAAATAAAATGGTGAATTATATAAGGATAGACTCACTAGTGAATCTGTTAAAATCTTAATAAATATAAATGTTATGATCTTACCTATTTTGGACTAAATTACAGAGATAACTTGATTAAAGTAAATATTCTAATTGTTAATTACTTTTTCATTACAAGTCGTACGAATATACAGGGTGGTCCAATAGTGCGGCAACGTTCCATAATTTCTATGCCGTAATAAACAAAAGAACAATATTTCAGGACCTCATAGAGCCTAAGAGGACGCACATTTTAAAAATATGCCTAGTTATATAGGGTGCTCTATAAACCGGGGCCATGTCAAACTTGTGTTTTTTTAAATGGAATAAATTTTTTACTTCATATTTAAATTCATATCATTTTTCGGATCAGTTGATGTTTGACTGCCCCCCTAACTAATGAGGTTTTTCAGGTTTCCTTCCTTCCAGCACTGAATGGTCTTTACGACCTACCAACGTAAATCGTTCCTGAGGCGCAAATGCGGCCCGCGAAATATTACGCCGCCCCCACAAGTCTCGGACTTTCAGGCTAATCCTTGTGATTAGAATGAAGGATAGAGATGTTATTATTATAATTAAGTCTGTACAATCTAAATGATTGTGGTCTAACTTGATAGAAATGATAGAATGATAGAAACTTGAAAAGAATGATAACTGACTATAATATTCTGTGATTATTGAGATACTTTTCAAATTAAATCGTTCCAATAAAAGAATTTGGGGAAAACTTCAATAGTATCAAGTGTTATATACAGGGTGTCCACCTAGTGCGCGTAAGTCCAATATCTGGGTTAATAAAAGAGATAACTTAATTTTTTTTTCTACAGGGTTGTCTAATATCCCGAGCTGCACAAAATGAAAATATATTTACATATTCAGGGTGTTCAGTTTTTCCTGGACAGGTACCAACTTCATTTTTTTAAATGGAAACCTATATTTTTTATGGCATTATCGAATTCTACGTAAAAAATTAGTGGGACTTTGTGCATAACACTGCTATTGAAATATTGATAGTTTTCGAGATATTTGACTTTTAATTTTTTTTTCTTATGTTTCGTCACTTCTAATAGTTGACATAATTATGGTTGTATGACAGCTAGAAATTATTTTTTTTTTCAGAAACTGTAAAGTGAAGATGGCTCTTTCGAAAAACGTATCAAAAGTTGACCTGCGATATACAGGGGGCAACAGAAATCGTGCCAAACCTGATGGTTTAAAATTTAAAAAATCTCGACTTTTTCAAATGGAACACCCTGTGTTTTATGATTTCATTAGATGCCTTTCTGTAGACTCTACAATTTTATAATAGCTTTCCCTATACCTAAGTTGCGTAGTTTTTGCAAAAAACCCACTTTTATGAAAAATACCCGATTTGCGCACGTTCCTTTCTCGGGAAAAACGCAGTGAGCGTCTGTCACGCAATAAAATTTGTGACAATCAGTTTACATGTCATTTCTTCTTTTACTGAATATTCACGTACGAGTTTAGAGTAAGTACTAAGCGTGCATACAATGAACTATTCAAAAGAAGAATTAGTGAAAATGGTTTATGCCTTAGGAGAAGCTCATGGAAATTGTTTGCTAGCAGCACGTATTTACAAAGCAAATAATCCAGATTTACAGAGATTTCCACGTGCTGACTGTTTTGAAAATGTGAAAGAAAGATTTGAAAGAACAGCAAATGCGAATTATGAGAAAACTACCAGGAGACATGACGGTAACAATGACGATATTCAGTTTAATGTTGTGGCGTCTGCTGTTGAAAATCCAAATATTAGTGTCAGGAAAATCAGTAATAATCTTGGAGTTTCCAAAAGCTTGACAAACAAGATACTGAAGAAGAATAATTTTCATCCGTATCATATTGAAAACCATCAAGCACTGTTACCTCAAGATCACCTAAACCGCCTGCAATTTTGCCACTGGGCATTGGATAAAATTCAGGAAAGTCCAAACTTTTTTATGAATGTCTTGTTTACTGACGAATCAACATTTTCAAACACATGCTTACCCAATCGTCGCAACTTTCATCACTACGCTGACAATAATCCAAGATTATTGAGGGTACTAGATAATCAGCATCGTTTCAAAGTGAACGTGTGGGCTGGAATTTGTGGAGAACATATTGTTGGACCGTACTTTTTTGAAGGCAATTTAAATGCCAATGTGTATTTGCATTTTTTGCAAAACGAACTTCCCCTTCTACAGCTACAGAATATGCCCGCTGATTATTTGGTTCAACAATGGTTTCAGCATGATGGTGCCCCTCCACATTCCACTTTGGCGGTACTGTGATTATTTTATTGTTGTAGTACTTTTCTTATCTATTCATATTTCAGATTAGAGAACACCTAAACCACGTATATCCAAATAAGTGGTTAGGTCGTGGTGGTCCAGTTCCTTGGCCTGCACGTTCGCCTGATTTAAATATTTTGGACGTTTTCTTGTGGGGTTATATCAAGGAGCGAGTATACGAAGTACCACCAACGGATATGCAAGACTTGAAAGAAAAGATCCAAAATGAGTTTCTAACCATAACGCCCGAAATGTTAAGAAATGTTCACATTCATTTTCGTCGTAGATTAATGCTTTGTGTTGAAAACAACGGTGGACATTTTGAGCATTTACTTTAGGTTAGCTTGCTTGTATGAGTATTGCGTATTCTTTTTTCAATACTCTATGTATATTCATCCATTTCACTAATAATTTTTCTAACTACGGTAACACAGTTTGGTTTTCAATATGATACGTATGAAACTTCTTCTTCAATATTTTATTTGTCGAGCTTTTGAAAACTCCAAGATTTCTACTGATTTTCTGATACTAATATTTTTGGATTTTCAACAGCAGAAACCACAACATTAAACTAAATATTATCGTTGTTACTCCCATGTCTCCTGGTAGTTTTCTCATAATTCCCATTTGCTGTTCTTTCAAATCTTTTTTTCACATTTTCAAAACAGTCAGCACGTGGGAATCTCTATAAATACGTGCTGCTAGCAAATAATTCCCATGAACTTCTTCTAGAGCATACGCCAGTTTTGCTAATTCTTAATTACATGTAGAGCTTTTATGATTTTTTACTTTTATTTACAAATAAATGGCAACTTTCCATAAAGACTTGTTTATTAAACTGAAATTATCTAAATTTTTCAGTTATTTTTATTTTAAGAAGTGTAAACTAATACATTTTATAAAAATAAATAGCCTTACAATATTTTTTCCATCAAAGGAGTGCGCAAATCGGGTATTTTTCATAAAAGTGGGTTTTTTGCAAAAACTACGCAACTTAGGTATAGGGAAAGCTATTATAAAATTGTAGAGTCTACAGAAAGGCATCTAATGAAATCATAAAACACAGGGTGTTCCATTTGATAAAGTCGAGATTTTTTAAATTTTAAACCATCAGGTTTGGCACGATTTCTGTTGCCCCCTGTATATCGCAGGTCAACTTTTGATACGTTTTTCGAAAGAGCCATCTTCACTCTACAGTTTCTGAAAAAAAAATAATTTCTAGCTGTCATACAACCATAATTATGTCAACTATTAGAAGTGACGAAACATAAGAAAAAAAAATTAAAAATCAAATATCTCGAAAACTATCAATATTTCAATAGCAGTGTTAAGCACAAAGTCCCACTAATTTTTTACGTAGAATTCGATAATGCCATAAAAAATATAGGTTTCCATTTAAAAAAATGAAGTTGGTACCTGTCCAGGAAAAACTGAACACCCTGAATATGTAAATATATTTTCATTTTGTGCAGCTCGGGATATTAGACAACCCTGTAGAAAAAAAATTAAGTTATCTCTTTTATTAACCCAGATATTGGACTTACGCGCACTAGGTGGACACCCTGTATAGCAGACTTAAAAAATACTTGAAGAATACTGGTATTGTAGATAAGAATGATAGGATTCCAGACATCTGATGCGTAGTCTAGGTAAGATCGAACAAATGTCTCGTAGAATAAAGAAAAAGTTTTAAAATTCTCGAATCCCTTAGGTACAGTTTCTTATCACAAAACCAAGATTTGAATTAAACCCGATTGAATGACGCATGAATATAAAAAAAGAATAACAAAAAACAGCCTTTATTTAAAGTACCGTTTTAAATAAAATATTTCAATACTAATTAGAATCACTTGATCAAGATTGGATTCAAAACAAATGGGGTAGTTCCTGAATGCGGCGTAATGAGTTAAGGAAAGAATTATACCAAATAAAGTCAGCCCTCACACATTGCGTGCAGGCTTCTATAATAATTATTTACATCCTTATCCTAGCTATTTCTAAAATAGAGGTCATGTATACTGTTATTGGTGACTATAAATTCCTATTTCAAATATCACTACTGTCGGAAAGCCAATTTGGTGAATTTAAGGACCAATGTATTGAATCAGCAGAGGAAATTCCAGCAGCTCCAGCTGACAATAATAATAATAAGCTCAGTTATTGGCACCGGATAGGACAAACTTTATCAGCTATCGAAATAACAAAAATGGCATACGATTGTATTAAACATTTTTATTAAGCTTTAATTACTTTTTTTTTTGCAAAAAATGTTACTATAGGTACACTAAATGTTGCCTACATTTTCTTTCTTGTGAGAAAGTGGTTATGCAAATTGTCAAAACAATTAATTTAATTAATTCGTATTTGCGATCAGGATAATTTTTAAATCACTGTTATTGTTATTAATGTAGGTAAAGTACGGTAGTGTGTGCCCGTTTAATGTAGCGGGCTACTGTTAGTCTCCATCTTTGGACAACTGTTTACCGTTTGGATAATTCTAATAGAATTGAATTTGGTTGCTGACTAAACAAGTCAGTGTTATCTGATTAACCTCTATCAAACGCTTTAGGCAAGGGCACCCTACGAAGTATTAATATTTTTTGATATTCCGTTATTGTTGTTAATTATTATAATGAACGTATTGGTTATTCAGTTGCGCGCTAAAGATTCTATCCTGCATTTAAAAATAAGAGAAATATACAGCATGTCCCTGAAATGCACGTACTTAGAAATTTTTAACGCCCTGTAATGCATTCACGGTAATTTTGTAGTGTGATAATATGGATTCAGTTGACATATTTTAACTCCTTGAACTCCTGATTGTTTATTGTAAAACCGAATGAAGATAAAGACAATCTGTAAATCACACTGGTTGCACTAAAAGTTTCATGTGATTTGTAAGTTTTTACAGCACAATGAACGATTAAACTGACAGTACCTATATCCACCTATCCAAGGCTATGAAAAAAGGAATCTGATTATTTGGCACTCTAGCAGGGATATAAGGGGACGCGCCAATTTTTGAATGAAAAGTCACGTGTTTCGGGATTTTCAAAGAAATGCACAGATATTGAGAAAACGAGTGTGAGAAATTTTGAAATGAACACCCTGTATATATAATTGCATATCACTTTTCCTACAATGTGTATTTGCTTTGGTTATTAGCAAGCAACACCAAAAGATATATTATTAAACATCTTTCGTTTTTACAGAGTGTAAAATCGATGTGCAACTTTTGCAATTGAAGCATAATAAGAAAATATACCAGCAAATTCTCCTGTCTTTGAAGTTCATCCATTAAAATTAATTAATGTTTATCTACCCTAACAACGAGTCAAAAAATCTGTTTAACTGGTCGTGGATCACCCCGTAAAAGAATAAATTGAACAGCAGTAACACTGCTTCCTGTATTAAAAGGACATAAAAATGAATCATTCAATTTTTTAAAGTACCTACACAGAATTTAATAGGGAAACATTAATTGTTTAGTTTACGTGATGTCGAAAAAGTACCAGCTGTTCAAAACAAGATTTTATTGCAAAAATAATGATGCGGAAGTTCAGATCTGTAATATTATACTACCACAGACTGACACTACCCTATACATATATTATTATGATTTGAGGGATATTCTATATAATTGGAAGAAAAAAGTTGTTTACAAACATTGGAACGGGAAAATCTGAAATAATTATTGAACGGTTTATTTTTATTCGCAGCACGCGGTCTATTCTTGCTACATCTTGATAAAAAAAAAAAAGGAAACGATGTTAGATTAGGTTGCAAAAGTTTATGGCGACTATACAAAAGCATGGACATAAAAATGGTTAGAAACAGTTCTAATTAGACTATTAAGTACAAAAAATCGTAAATTTGGCGTTAAATTAACTTTGAATAATTATTGTATACCTGCAAAATAAGGAAACTCGAAACGAGGTAAATTTAAAAACGCCTCTGGAGGTGTCAATGTACATTCTACGGTAACTTATATGAATCAATTGGTATTCATATAAAAATTGAAAACGGGTTGTCGATTGCAAATTACGCACAATATTATTAGTGCTCATAAACTCCACAGTAAATTACATTTAAAATTTTATTACTTCTCGTAATCAGTGAATTCAGTCACTTGAATTCACGCTATTCTCAGCTTCCCCTTCTGCTACACTTTAGACATCTATATTCTTTCCCGAGTGAATAGCCTTCCATAAATCCAAAAATATTCTTTTTGCAATTTCCCTCTTTACGTCCATTTATTACAGTCGAACGCGATTTAGTTAACTGGATAGACCAAACGTTTCAATTTGGAAAACTGAAAAAAGACAAGTTCAGAGAAAATTCCAGTATCAATCACTGCCAGGACAAAGGGAACATCTTTCTTTTTTAATTACTAGGCCGATTAAACTTAAGTAATCGCCATTATTGTATAAAAGGCTATGCCATTAGAAGGCTCGAGATTAACAAAAAAAAAAAGAGAGATATAGATAAAAAGCTAAAAATCAACTGTTACGAAATATTGCCAAATACAAAGTGGATGGTCTTGAGGACAATTGGACTTGGAACAACTTGAGGCGCCTATATGTAAAAACATTAAAATATATGATTTATTGATAATTAATGATTATACAAATATAAATAAACTGAAATCTAAACCGAAAAAAACTAGAATAAAATGCAACATGTTGATTTTTTAATGTTATCACGAGACCTAACATCCATTACATAAACAAGTTTTATTTATATTTATTTATATTGAAGATAAAAAAAATGATTATAAGAATAAAGTTTCAACATCTGTAAACATTTGCGTGAAATATTTGACTTTAAACTCAACCTTAACCTCATGTAGATAACCCAATTTTAGCATTTTTTGTTGATGTGCAAGTATAAGGCCACAGCCACATTGAAGAATGGGCGTACATGAAGCGTAAGGTCTTTTTAAGCAAAAATCGCTTGCATGCTCTTCAGCAACACTAAAATTATATCACATTCGCATAATTATTACTAATTAAACTAATCTAACTTAAAAAAACTGTTCATAGATGACACTAAAATAATTCACATATTTAGGAGGAAGCCAGTTAGCAGTGATAGCCGTGCATTTTCCCTAAGAGTACCTGTTGAATATACTTATAGGAATTAAGCCAAAAAGTTAACCAAGAGATAAATTATTGAAATTATCAAATATTATGGTTCAACAAAGTTTCATATTTCCTCGTTATATACCTATAATCCTAAGTATGTAAAGGAATAACCTTGTTATTTTGAAGATATGTCACATACAACTATTTTGCGTGCAGTATCGGTCATTGATCTTATGATATATACTTTTGGTCATATCCCTTTTTTCGGGGATACAGACTAAATAAGCCTTTTATCAATATTTTCATGAGAAAATAGTCTATCCAAAAAATATATCGTTCAAAATTCTACTCTAGATTTAATGTTTTAGATAATAAAGCTAGTGATGGCGCACGCCACATTTAAATTGATGATCCTGTATATACAGTGGTCCCAAGAAAAGTATTTCCACGAATTTCCATTAATTGATAATTAAATAAACAAATAAGACAGTTCACATCGGCTAGATTTAGCCCTAGCACAAGTAAAGGTCACCTAATATTATTCGAAAAATTAAGAATATGCGTTTCGCATTATTATTGCCGCAACTGTACCGGCCTTCTAGATGTATATTCAATGTATGCCAGTTTTATGTCAGCAGTAATTTTTTAAGCATGTCTTCACACTAATTTCCGAAAATCGGCCAGTTGAAATCGCCAACAACTCTACAGGTAACATTAATAAGCTAGATGCAAAACCCATTAGAATTTGAATTGCTCAGTGCAGGGTAATTTCGCGGTCTAAATACATTGTACGACACATGAAGGTTGGAGGTTTCCTGCTAGCCTTGGTGGTCTGACAAATTCTCTTTGTTCCGACTGTTAATTAATTATCCTTCTTACTTTTTCTCTATATTAACCATGTAAAAAGGAGCTTGCTGATAACAACCAATTAACACTTTTCTATTGTAAGGTCGAATTGGGATGAAAAATTGTGGAAGTAAATAAGATATCTGGGTACTGCAAAACAAACCAATCTACTTTATTTATTCTATCGATATGTACAGAATGGTATAAGTCAATTTCCTTATTTTAAAATAGTGCAAAAGAAATCGCTAAATGTTGTTTTATAATTACGTCAGAAAACAATAAGGTAAATCTATTTATTCCTAAGTTGAATAGGTGGATAAGTAGGACTTAGTTGAAATCTTAATTGATACTATGGTTTGGCGAGTTTATCTATAGGTACAATATGCGCTAAATAGCTTATCAAAGTAAGACTCCAATGCTCCTTAAATATGTTTGAGAAAATTAGATCAGTTGAACTGTGTGCCAAACTATTTTCAACGGTTTTTATAATATTTCAAATATTCAAATTTCTATTTAATTTCAATGATTTGACTAAACAATTATTCCCTATTCTCATACTACAGAGACCACAAGAATGATTGCCCGGTACGGGAACGCAGCCTATCCTGAATATAATCAAAATTTATTTCTATTTTTTTATCCTTCTTATTAACAAATCAAATAAAACCAGTAAATTTCCTTGCCTGCGCTCATGATTCTAGTGCAGATACTAAAAATAGAAAGGCGGCACATAAAAAATCATTATGAAGCGGCACAGACAATCATGCTTGAAGTCTCTGTATATAAACGAACTTAGCTCCACGTATTTCATGTCGGATCTTCTAGATCAGGATAAATATGTTTAATTTGGAGATAAGAACGGGTCGATAGTAAAGTGTATATAAACATAGAAAAAGAACGGTGAAAGAGGTCATAGGTATGGCTACAAAGGTAATCTGTGGGTGTGGCTTTCAGCTGCGCTCCCCCACTAATTGACAAATTAGAAGTATTTTTCCAGTTTTATGTTATTTATCTTTATTTAACTATCCTGTACTAATATCTTGTCTTTGTTTCCAAATTGAAAATATTTTTATTTGGGAATCTGTATCTGTATATTATTTTCGACATCTTTCCTTTTGAAAACAATACTTTCAAATATGTTATTTATTAGAGTTGGTTTTGTTGACATTATATTGCTGACTTGACAACGATAATCAAGTTTTTACTACCGGTTTCATATTGTACCTACTGTCGCGCATATGGACAACAAATATTTATGGTTGATAATTGGATAATTTAGTACCTATTTATAGTTTAGTTAGTTCAACTAAGACCTTGGCCATGAAAATATTTTCCTTTTTGTTTGTACTATGGACCTTGACTAACAGTGTAATTTCTATGGCATAGTTTAGGCAATGCAATGTCACTTGGACATTGATATATCACGAAATTAAATATGATATTTATTTATTAAATATATTAATATTATATTTTCTGTCTTAATCCTCCAAAGACTCTCATAATTATATCCAGGAGTCTCTTTCGTTCTTCCATTAGATAGTATTCCAATGTTTCCACATACCCCAACTCTTAATTAGGAGTCAACCCTCCGAGTATTGTACCTCAAAATTAAATTTCAGCCGAAACAATGGAAGAAAAGCGTGTACACTGCCAGGCTTGATGCGTCTCTTACAAAGTTGGCTTGGATCCAAACAATCGCCTCTCGCGATTACTCCGGCGCAGCGGCGTAATCTCGCGCTATACTCTCAATCCGGCGCTCAGTGTTTAATGCTATTATGTCATCGCACTCTATACCATAGACCGTGAAAGTTGTGCTTTAGGTTTCATTCCGAGATTGATCATATTGTATACCGAACTCGGTCTTCGCAGTCGTCGGTCGGAGGATTATTTATAGTTTCCCGCTCTTCCAAAGTTAATTGATTACTTTTACTAAGTTTATTCGCTGAATAATTCCATAAGCACGAATACGAAACATTTCCAGGAGCAAGAACGAGGGAAATTCTAAAGTTATCTGCTTACCTCCCCATAAACAATTGGAAAATTGAATAATGGTTCAGCGGGCGAGCTTTTGGATGGTTTTTTTTTTAGTAAAGTTGAATACCAACTCAATTTAAATCTTTAGAAACGAATTGTAAATCAGAATAGTGGTAGGTAACGAAACTTCTACCGATTACTGGATTGTTGATATAAAATCCCGCATAAAGAGTATATAGCCATCACTAGAAATTACACGCACATAAGTGAAAAGAAGTCGAACGGCCTGAATGCTGCGGGTAACCGCGCCGCTTTCCAACAACGCTCTTCCCTCATACTCTGGCACTGGCAATGCGGGTGGGTATGGTGTTTGCGTTTTCCATGTGTAAACCCCTTACGACAGTCTTTGACTTTGGGGGTTGTCCAATTTATATTGTTTTTATTTTTTAATATTTGATTGGGTGGGCGCGGGGCCTAATCTTTAATCAGAGGTTAAACTGACATAATATGGGTCTTAATTTGCACTAATGTAGTTAAACGGAACCTAGCTTTTGCAGAATTTTGTACTTGTACTTAGTTAAAATACTCATGTAACATTTCTCTATTTTTAGCTATAATTTTACAGCAAATAAATTACACTAAATACACACTCTCAAACTAGAAACACCTGGGATAGAATTCTTAAATATACTTTACATTGTTAGTAACTACTCTGAAAAACGAAACTACCTCATATATAAATATACAGGGTGTCCACCTAGTGCGCGTAAGTCCAATATCTGGGTTAATAAAAGAGATAACTTAATTTTTTTTTCTACAGGGTTGTCTAATATCCCGAGCTGCACCAAATGAAAATATATTTACATATTCAGGGTGTTCAGTTTTTCCTGGACAGGTACCAACTTCGTTTTTCTAAATGGAAATATATATTTTTTATTGCTTTTTCGAACTAAACCCTTGATTTTAGTAGGACTTTCATCAGCCTTCCCTATACCTAACTTAAACTGTTTTTGAAATATTGACTGATGAATATTGACATTTTTGCAACTTTGACACCCTGTAAAATCTAAACGGTTTGAGATCAAGCAAAACGGTTTGCACATTCCTATCTTAACTTTTTATAAGCTATCGTTTGATACTAATTTCAAATTTATCCAAGAATTAAAAATTTTCAAAATTTTCGGAAAATTTTTAATTCCTGGATACATTTGAAATTAGTATCAAACGATAGCTTATAAAAAGTTAAGATAGGAATGTGCAAACCGTTTTGCTTGATCTCAAACCGTTTAGATTTTATAGGGTGTCAAAGTTGCAAAAATGTCAATATTCACCGGTCAATATTTCAAAAACAGTTTAAGTTAGGTATAGGGAAGGCTGATGAAAGTCCTACTAAAATCAAGGGTTTAATTCGAAAAAGCAATAAAAAATATATATTTCCATTTAGAAAAACGAAGTTGGTACCTGTCCAGGAAAAACTGAACACCCTGAATATGTAAATATATTTTCATTTTGTGCAGCTCGGGATATTAGACAACCCTGTAGAAAAAAAAATTAAGTTATCTCTTTTATTAACCCAGATATTGGACTTACGCGCACTAGGTGGACACCTTGTATACATATAGCGAAAAGAATGATAATAAGAGACTATTTAATTTGAATAGGTATATAAAGCACGTATAAAGAATATATTACGGAGAATTTCTTAAGGCGGGATTTAAAATTTATGAAAATAGTATTTCCTCAGGGAATATATCGTCACTCCAATACCAGAACCACGAATGTGCAAATCAATAGTTTTGAGATAATTGCGTTTTAAGTATTTGCAGAGTTGCAAAAAAAAAATAAAATATTGAAAATATAAATTAATTTACTGCTGTATAATAATTATGGACTACTATTAGAAGTCTAAACTGTCTTTACATTAAATTTTGTAATTATTGGTATTTTTGAAAAAAAAAGCACATTCGTTGTTTTGGTTTTGCCAATTATTTAAGAAAATATTTTTCGTGTAGAAACAAATACATTTTATAGAACAAGACTTTAATTTTTTTTGTATAAAAGAGAAACATAAATTATTATAATTCAAACATCTGTATTGGTGTCGCTCTCGCTTTCCTCGGCATCAGGTTGTGGTAAGTTATCTCGAACATTTTTGTTAGTTTTCAAAGATTTGTAAAAACTATGGTAAGCTTTGGGAATTGTGAAGTCTTTACACATTGTCTCCAAATTCTGCCATTTTTTCTCTGTTATGGGTAGCGTACTTTCGTAGGCTTTGTGTATCATCGATTGTTTAGGACGTCCTCGATTTTTAGTAGGGTTAGAGCGACAATCTACCTCAATGAACTCTCCCGCAAAGTCAGTCTTATAAAATACTTTTGAATGTTGCTCTTTTATGTAACGAAGACCACAAACCTTTCTCCAGGGTATCTGACTAAAATTGAAGGAAGTTGATGAAAAAGCTTTAAAGTCCAAAAAATCGTCAAACGTCATGTTTTGCACAACAAATGGCCGAGGAGTTATACGTGCATCTCGAATAACTTGTGCCCAGCCCTCAGGCGTATAAACTGGTACGTGTTTTGCTTTTTTTTCTATTTTAGAATGTATGGAGTCACATTCCATTTCTGTATGTCCTGTTTCGAAGAATTGATGATCGATTGTTCTTAGAGTTGGATGGTTAGCGCAAAGTTGGAGACACATAGCTGCAAAAATTGAATTTTTCTGCTGTCCGCCGCATCCATCGGACATCATTCGAACAGCAATAACTTTACTGTGAGACATGATGAAGTCGTACATACATGAAGCTATCTCATTTGCTCCTCTTTTGCCTTGGGTCTCATCCCAAAGATAACACCTTACATCCTGATTGGCCAAATTGTATACAGTCAAATTGTATACTGCAAGCTTCCTTAAATAAAAAATTTGGCCCGCATACCCTTTTGGAGTAGTCAGTACTGCCTCGAGATCAAAATTAAATGATAAAATGCTAGGATTTTCTTTTGCTAAAGTTTTGTCATAGTCACGAGCCTTTCTGGCGGCTTCTTTCCTTTCCAAATGTTTTTTGTATTCTAATTCCTGTTCTTTTCTCTCTTCTTCAGCTAAATTTTTCTGAGCCAAGCATTTTTTACACTGGTCCTTTTTAGGTTTAAAAAAACCTAAATTGTATTCTTTAAATATTTGCCTATATTTCTCTAACGTGACAGGCTTTAGACTTTTAGTATCGCAGAGATCTTTGTACATTCTATACATTATAGAGATATTTAAACAAGCATCTAAGTATCTTTTAGACGTTCCCTTACGGCAGTAGTGCGACTCTACGGCCGGAAAGGACAAAATGTGTTCACGTATAACTTTTTCTTTATCTTCGGATAACTTATTTGAAGGTGTGTGCTTCCCGCGTCTGTCTTTTTCTAGAATTCCGATAAGAGAACGTTTTTTAAGAGAACTTCTCATGAATGCATCAGTCACATTTAAAGTAGCCATAAAAAATTCTCTGCACACAATGCATTTTTCTCGATTAACTGTGAAAGAGTACACGCAGGTGTAGGTTTTTCGCGAGTTTTCTAAGTTTCTTGTAGTGCGATTTTTGGGTTTTTGTTCTATGTGGTTAGACAAAAATTGTCTCTGATCGTCAACATTACTTAAACTACGAAATTCTTTATAAATTTGTTGACGCTCCTGCTCATTTACCAAATCTTTACATTTGTGCTTTATCTTTGCCACACACGGAACTGGTAAAAGAGGTCGTTGTGGTTTTACAATCCCACGGTGTCCAACGTATAATTCTCCTTTAAGCCTTTTAACTTTCCGAATATTTTTTTTCCATTGCTTCTCGTTTCTTTTCTTTCTTTGAGGAATATTTTGCGTAGGTTTATTGGTCATATTATTATGATAAATATTGGTATTTTCATTTTGATCAGAGGGACTATCTGAATCAGTCTCCGAAGAAGTTTCTGAAACGCCTGACGAGGGTTCATAATTGTCAGATGATGACTGAGAATAATCTAAATGTTCGAATAGCTCATCACCATTGTTAGAAGAACTTGTTGAGGGCAAGTCCCCTAAAAAAATAAAAACAATAAAAATAACACACAAAAATAAATAGGTATAGGAAACGTACAGGGTATTCGCGTATATTTTGACTTCTACCTACAGGGGTTATTAAGAAACTTAGAAAAAAGTTTAAATACAAAAGTTGTTTGGTTTTTCACGTATTATCTTTTGCCTTGGTCAAAAAAAATATTACATGTCGTAAATTTGAGGAAGCCAATTGAACATAATATTTTTAAATGGAACACCTTGTATATTTTTACATATTTGGATAGGGCGTTCTCTAACAAATACATTGATATAGGGGTTGATAGATCTAGCTCTAATAGTGAGGGAGATATACCTTAATGAGTGTTGCATAAGCATAATGAGTTAGAAAGAGAATACGGATTTGTTGCTAGGCTACAGCCCTTACAGTCTTTCTCTAACACATTGCTCTTATGGAACACTATTTAAGGTGTATCTCCCCCGCTATTAGACGTAGATCCATCAAACCCTATATCAATGTATTCGTTAGAGAACGCCCTATCCAGATTTGTAAAAATATGCAGGGTGACCCATTTAAAAATATTACGTTCAATTGGTTTTCCCAAGTTTACGACATGCAATTTTTTTTTCGACTTAGCCAAAAGATAATACGTGAAAAACCAAACAACTTTTGTATTTAAACTTTTTTTCTAAATTTCTTAAAAACCCCTGTAGGTAGGGGTCAAAATATACGCGAATACCTTGTACAAGAACATTCCATTCAAGTATTAAAAAAATAAATTACAACTTTTACTACACTGGTAATTGGTAAGAATTTTAAAAAATGTAAATAACGTAATTTATTACCAGCAGTATTTGACGAGGGCCCAGATAAAGATTTTGATAAGTCAACGTCTTTTAATGCATGTTCTTCGGAAGTAGCCCTAGTAGGATATTTAGGACGTTCTTGCTGTTGGTGACAATGCGTCGAAGGTAAGTCCTTATTTAAGGCCGCTAAAAAGAGTTAAAAATATCGATTTAAATAAAGCAATATTTGAGGTTATGTTATAAACTCAAACGTATATAGCTACATCATTATAATACATATTCAAAAATATGCATAAGTATATAGTACAGTAAGTGTGACTTACCATTTAACTTCCGGCCAAGCTGCATTATTTTCTTTGCACGGGAACTCATTTTTCTTTAAAAAGATTACACATTCACAAATACTTAAAATGCTGTATGGTTTGTATTGCCAAAACCACGAATGTGGCACATTCGCGAAACTATACTAAACTTGCTCAACTAATTACAATGACAAAAGCACTTATGTGGTACATTCGGTCTTTAGGCATTGGAGCAAAACTAAAATACCCACTTTCGCGAAACAATCGATTGGTCCTGGCAGGAGTACGGTTTCACACGCACATTCGCGCTTTTGTCATTGACAAATTTCAATGTTTACAATGTTGCCTGTGCACATAGGCGAAAAACAGCAAAATTGCACATTCGTCATTTTGGCGTTGGAGTGACGATATGTAATTTAGACAGGCACCGTAACAAAGAATTTACATGAAAAAGATTTTCCAGAGTAACTCGAGTGTTTTTAAATCAGTGTTCTCTCACAATCTCGCTAAACAGCTAACAGCGTCAGATAAGAAACAAATAAGGAGAAAATGAAAACAAATTTCAGACTTCTTTGTCGATTATTGCCAGACAATAATGTTGGTTTATGTAATATAGAACATAATGACACTTCAGACACTAGGTAATATATTTTTTCTTTCCCAAACACAACAACAAATGAAAGTGGCGAGACATTATTATGAAGATCTCATAAACCTTAACGAATTTATCATGTGCTGTTCTATATGAAATTGCGTTTTTTCTTCAACAGTGATTATGGGTCACAGTCACATTGCGAATTTTTCAATGTTTTTACTTGCTTACAGGTAAGTCTAATAACCGTAACTCCTCTAAGGTCGACCTAGTCCTCGTCACTAAGAAAAGAAAATTGGACGGCTTTAAAGCACCAATCATTTTCAACAAGACCATCCAGGGTTCAAAAACTATAAACTTTTTGGGAGTTATCCTAGACGAAAAGTTGTTATAGGTACCGAGAAAAACTTCAAGAAAAAATCAAGTAAAATTGACTTAGGTACCGGGTCATCACAATATAACTGGAAATGAGGAGGCCGATGCACTGGCAAGAAGAGGCTCAAGTACTCAGTTTACAGGCCCCGAACCAGTGATCAGGCTTCTGCCCAGTTATGTAGCGAAGTCAATTGAAAACTGGATCAGAAAAAGATCTGCGGAAGAATGGTCGAAGGGAACTGGTCTGCGCCAAACCAGGCTCTTAGTTGAAAGGTCCTGGTCGAACGCAACTCGATCAATACTTACGCTAAGTCGTAATACCTTAAGGATCGTCACAGGACTATTAACAGGTCATTTACATCTCAACAAGCTCCTTAACACTATTGACCTTAATGACACTAGAAGGTGAATGTTTTGCGGACACGATGGCGAGGACTCCATACACATCCTCTGTCGCTGGACCTGCCTCATGGTCAAGAGACACAAACATCTGAGTGCAGCGTTTCTTCTGCCCCGCAGGACATTACAGAGCTTCCAGTAGAACTGGTGTTGGCCCATGCCAACACCAATTGGGTCTCTTCCAATAACTCTCCACTAGCGGCAGGCACAATGGGTCGAAAGGCCTGAGTGCTGCGGGTAACCGCGCCGCTTTCCAACAACAACGTCTACCTACCAATCAGAGGATTTCAAAGAAATCGTTACTCATAAAAAACATCCATATCATTATTTAAATCATAAACGGAAATTCTAATAACAACGTAGTAAATAATATTTGAATAATTAACATGTAACATTCTTATTTATCATGGTTTTATTACATCATTAAATTAATAATAGGTATGGAAACCCATGGAAAAGTACGACAAATATAAACAAAACATTACTTTAACAAATAGGTATAAATATGCACTATGGATGTGTAAATATTAGTCGACAGCAGGCCAACTCTAATTTATATCTAGATTAAGTACGTCAAGTGCAAGTCGATTAAGCAATGAAAAATATAAATTAATAAATATTAACAAATTTATTTTATTAATTCCGTTTCTACGTCCAGTAGACAACAAATTTGTTATTTTAAAATAAACATTATTCTATAGAACAGTATATTCTATTTATTTAGATTCAATGTTATCTGACGAATATATTGGTATGTTTGAGAAGTCTATCTCTAATAATTAAGGAGATATATTCTAAATAGCACCCATATATTGTGTGGGTGTGAGTGAGCAATGTATTCGATAGAGTAGCGACTGCAACATACCAATGAATTAATCCTTTTCTAACGCATTACGCTCATAATAATAATAATAATAATAATAATAATAATAATAATAGTATCTCTACCCCTCATTCTAATCACAAGGATTAGCCCGAAAGTCTGAGACTTATGTGGGAGAGGGGCGGCATATTATTATTTCGCGGGCCGCATTTGCGCCTCAGGAACGACTTACGTTGGTAGGCCCTAACCACCATTCAGTACTGGAATGAGGGAAACCTGGAAAACCTTATTAGTTATGGGGACAAGTCAAACATCAACTGATTTTAATCTCTCACATTAACATTAAGTTGACATTCTTCCCATCCTAGGCCATCGCCAGGATGATTGCCAACCCATCCCCGCGAAAAAGCCTTGATCTACGAGTAAACAATTTAATTAAAAATTGTTTGGTGGAATGGGGATTCGAACTTACGACCTCTGGGTTGAGTGATTGAGACACTAAGCCCTGAGGCACCGGCTCGCCTAATAATATTGAACATAATTCTGTAACTATTAGAGGTAGTATTCAAACCTTATATTAACGAACTCGTGAGAAAACGTTTTAAAATTTAAAATTGGAGTTGATGTCTACTGCGTCGGTAAAAATGGAAGCAAGAAAATATGGGAGTTACTAAATCGATATAACGTGAAGTGTTAAGATTGTATTATTCCCAGGATGAAGTTGAATTCATAGATTGATCAGCTGAGGCCAAAGTAGCGGTTGAGGTGACGGTAGCTTTATCTACTCTCTGACATCTACTGTCAACTAGTAGTTACATACCCGTAAAGGCGCTAAGATTGTATTATTCCAAGAATGAAGTTGCTTCATTCATTGATCAGCTGAGGCCAAAGTAGCGGTAGATGCGACGGTAGCTTTATCGAGTGCGCAAAATTTTTGAGTAATAACTATGAGTACTGCCACTGTCTATCGTCAAAACTGAATTTGCATTAGTGATCTGTAAGCAGTTTTGACTATGGACAACGAAAAACTAATATTAGAAGTTTATTTATAGTGAAATCCAGAATGATTGAAAGGATTCTGAACGCACTTTATCCCAGTTGCTATCAAAACTGATTTCCATTTGCTAAAATTAGTTTGTTGCAGAATTGAAAATGTTTGAGTTTTCTTTAATCGGTATGCTTGATAAATAATGTCAGTTTCGTTTCAAAAGATTTAACATACATATTGCATATCAATCTGTTTTTTCCGTTTGTTTTTGTTTACGAGTGGCTTCCTTCTCTTTCTCACCATTCTTGCCCTTTTCACTCCGTTGTGGATGATATCGTCCGTCACGTGCGTTGCAGCAATATTGCGGGCCGCTGGTTGCCGACCGCTGTTGTAAACAGTTGTTATATAGCCAATTTTATTTCGCTTTTTTAACTGAGTGTTTAATGAAGTAATCACAGCTTTTCCGATTTACCTGGTACAAAATGTTAAGCACAATTAGATTTCATTATTTTCACAAAATCCACTTTGAAGACTAAATAAATGTAGTAAAATAACCACCAGTCTTGTCTGCTCCATAAAATGACTCTGATATTTGTTAAATATTTGATAATTTAATCATAAATTTCCATTTTTACAATACACCTTATTTGACATTTGAACCTCTGGCGCTACAGCTACTGCTGCGTCTCAACCTATAAATTGAACTTAACTACTACTAGGGGTGCTTTTAATTTATGCCTGTCAGAAATATAATGTTAATATTAATTATTAACAGTGCTCATATTACAGATAAATATACTACAGAGTATGTTAAAACTATGTAGTTTTGATAACAAATTCACGTGTGCATAGATAACGCTGTCTAATTTGGGTGATGCGAGTCAATTTAATATTCGCTACGATGAAAAACTAATTAAATAAATTACAGTCGCTGTTAAATAATTTGTCGGTAAAATTTCATGAAGTAATTCATTATCAAATTCCACCCATCTCCATAAAATATATACCCTTTTGGTTTTAAGTTCCAACATGTAGGTATTTCTTCGACCTTACTGTCAATTACACCGTTGCTAATTGCAGTATATTAGTTCTAAATTAGCTCCAATTTAAAACTATATTAAATTCGACCTCCATTTAAAAAATCAATTCTTGTTTCGTTTCCAATTAAATGGTTTGGTACTAAACAATTCTAATTTAATTAAGGCTTGCAACAAATTATTTAAAAAATCATTTAGTTAACACGAAATCTTATTTACTAGTTTTAGTAGGGAAACAATAATTGTTACATTATAATTGTGCACGTAGAGAAAGAAAAATTACTCCGGAAAAAATGTTTGGGGAGACTGTTAAGGTTACAAGTTTATTCGAAAAAAATATATTACTATGAAGTCTATACACTTAAAAAAATAAATTATACAGATGGATAAATAATGAAGAACTCTAAAAACTCGTTAATGAAGAGAAAATTATATAGAAACACTGCGGTACAGATAAGTGGAAAATATACCGGGTGAGTAAAAGTAGATGGCCTATTAGATTACTTAATTCAGACTTCGATTTAAACTTTGAAATTTGGCATTCCGGCACAATGGTGTCAATGTAGCTCTTCCGGTTATACCGGAAGTTGACGTCAATGGAAAATGGAAATACAACAACACCCTGTATATTATTACATTTTTAGATTTTACTAAGATTAACTGTTTTCCCGATATTTGATTAAAACAATACATAAATAAATAAAAAAAAAAATAAAAAATTTGTACTTAACTTAAAACATTGTTTTTTATAGTTTGTGATAGTGCAACAATATTCACAAAGAAAACAGTTAAATCCATAAGCTTTGTAACTAAACCTTCAAGGTTGCTGAATGTTAAACAAAGTGGTGAAAATTTAATACCAAGTTAGGTTGACTGCAAGCCATGAGCCTGGAAGCAAATTTAGTTTTTTTTTTAAATAGGACTCCTGTACCGTACGTGGAAGGGGTAACGCAAGTGCTTATAATAAAGCAGATTTGTGAGATGTATGTAAAGGCATAGTTAAATATAGATGTTTATATTTCCGATGTAATGCTTACAGTATAACTGGACTGGCAACAGAACAAGAAAGAAAAAACGCGTAAAGGTGGAAACATCGGTGGAAACTAACTGTAAAATAGACAGACTGAGTAAATTGCTTGGTTACACAGCAATTTAAACCAACTAAAACAACTTGGTTTCTAAAAAACAAACAAGTTTTGTGTGAACTGCTGCCGGACTTTATAAAATTTGGCGAATTGATATTTTCATTAAGAAAAATACTACACGGTGAATTCGAAACATTTGCCAACACAAGTTATATTATGATGAGTCTCGATAGAAAAAATTTCTCATATAAAGGACATGCCGGTTATATTATAAATTAATCAAAATTAAATCACTAAATTGCCAAATTAAATTGCAAATATAATTAACAAATTTATAAAACTGATTACCTAACCAAATAACATTTACTCAACAATAAATATTGCATTATTAATATTCTTAAAATGTATTGAAGCAGGTTTGTAATGAAAATATTTTTTTGCATTAACCGATAGTATTTGCCCTCGAATTTTGAATGCAAGGATAACGCACATTCTCGTGAATGAAATAACTTCTTTGCCAGAATTTATTCCCCTGAATCTTCGTGAGCACATATTTATGCATACCGAGTACAGTTCCTTATACCCAAGTAAATTATGAGTTTGTTTACAAGAAACCAACTTATTTCACAGTTCTAGAAGCTACAACTCATTAGTATTTCGAACTAAGAGATTAGTACATTAACATCTTAGTACAGAGCTCGCAGCTGTAGGTACCTACTTACTTATTGAGAATAAAAGATAGATAGATAGATAGATAGATAGATAGATAGATAGATAGATAGATAGATAGATAGATTTGGAAAACTCAAAAGTTACAAGCCAAAAGTTACAAGTCAAAAGTTACAAAATGAGATTCATGTATTTATAAGGTTTGTATGTGGGGCATAACTGGGCCACACATGCGTAGTACTTAGAAATAGTATATATTTTATTTTTGAAGTTTGGATTATCATCACATGAAATGGAAAAATCCCATTTATTTATAAATAAGGAAATAAATACACCTGTTTGATGGTGTCACATCACATGTATCATATAATTTGATTGGGTCTGAACACTTGGCTGAACTAGTCGTCACGTTGAAGCACTGTTTAATTTTGTTGGTAGGCTTTGAAACGTATTCAGAAAAGTAATATTCATTGAGTTAGGTACCATACCTACCTCAGTTGTAATATTTGATTGGCAATCAAAACAATCGAGTCTTGGCTTCGACGGAGCTGTCAAATGCGCCGTTACTGTCACCGATTAAATATGGCTGGTGTTGTGTAAACATTGCCGTTGTTACATTGAGGTACCTACCTCAATTCGTTGTTACAATGAATTTCCATTTACTATTGATATAATGTTAATGAACCCAAGTGAGCAGTTAGAGGGTTTCAGGATAACGATTTATTTTGTGTCTACACTTAATAGAAGAACGCATGATATCGAACATGTTCACATTAAAAATATATACATATGGTCGGTGTAGATAAGAAGCAACATTTATGGAGACATTTATTCACGTCTAATTTTTGTAATCAACAATATAGTAAAAAACAAGATAGGAGGATTGGTGGGAAAATAGACTAAAACAATAAAATAAACTACTTTCCCAAAAATTGAAGTAATGAAAAGTGTACCCAGTGTAGTGTAATACATATTAATTATTGTAATAGTGTAATAATGTTGTACTTCACTAGCACAACATCATCTGCACACTTTCGAGATTGCGAGTGTTCAACGTGGATTTTCTCCATCCTGGTGCATTCAAATTTGCTTTAATTCGGCCTTAAGTATACATCTATAAACTATCTTATAATATACGAGTATTAGTAAATAAATAACACATTAAGGAAAACTTTTGACTGACTGAGGTAAAACTGTAGAATGTAAATAGATTAAGTACTTTAAATTTATCTAAGCAAAACTTGCAGTATGAACTTAATAAATTCCATGCCTAAAAACCAGCAATCACTATTATTACATACCTTACAATCAAGGTTAAACATTTTCTAATTATCATAATCTATTCAATGAGTCATTCATTTCATTGGATTTAAAGCTTATAAATGGTTACCTAGTTCGCATTTTTTATTATTTCTCAATTATTTTTACTCTTTAACTAGCATATACTTCAATTTTTATTTGGAAAGTTTTTTATTTGTGGAAAACGAAGGCTGAAAATTGATTACGCTTTTTTGTATCAGTTATCGGAAAACTACGAACTTCATTAAAAATGGAACTGATATTAGCTACATCAATTGACTCCATATATGGCTTCCAACAGGGAAACCGTGCTATTGACGATATAAATACGGAATGCTACGCAAATGTGATTGTAAACAGCGTCTCCAATCGAATTACATTTTAATATAACTGGACGCCTTTTTAATTTCCGTTTGTATATTGAAATAGCTTCCCTAGACAGTATTAGGATGCGAACTGGGTAGTTATGTGATAATTTTGCGATCGGAAATGTTAAGCTGTCGTTTTGATTTTCCGTAAAAGTGATTACAAAATTACTCAATAATAGACTAATGTTCTCGAGGAAATTCAGTGCAATAGTTAGATAATAAATTATCAGAAGTTCCTATGAGAATAAAAGCTCTCACTACTAATTAATCTCCAAAAAGTATTTCCAAAGAAACCTTTATTAATTACTGAAGCAATCTTATTGTGAGCAAAACATTCTTTCCAAGTTGTGCTTTTATTTTCTTAATAATATATATTTGACTTTATATACTCCAGACTATGAACTAAAAAACACTTACTCTGATTTGGAAGCAACGCAATTTTATAAGTTTATACAATTTGCGCTTCTTACTGAGAGATGCTGGCTTCCAAATCAGGAAAGTGATTTTTTTAAGTAGCTGTCTAAAATATATGTACGGTTGAGACAAAGTAAAATTAGTTTGCAATTCATATTTTAATTCAATTTATATTTTGATTCAATGTTCCGAGTGTTATTCAGAACTCATCTCTAAAACTTTGAGGATATGTGCATCATGCACATATCCTCGTTCATCCTTAAATAAGAAATCGATATCACCAAAAAAATTTTAATAAAAGTAATTAGGATTTCCCGTAAACAATGTTTAAAGTTATACCATTATAAAGGACTACGTAGCTGGGCAACTGTACTTCAACACATCTGATACTTTTCAACCACATTCCTAAGAATGTGATAAAAAAGTAGACACGTTTTTGTCTGGAACGCCTGGTTAAAACCGACCGAATAAAAACGCTGCAAATCTTTTTTGCGCCGGGTGTCGGTATACTCTTAGATCTTCCGAAGTTTTTTCGTGCTAGCCTGTTTGCATTGTCAGTCCCAAGGTCACTCCATTACAGTGGACCAGTATCCAGCGGCGTGCAATGAAAAATTTTTAAATAGTTTTAAGACCCCGCCAAAAAATTTTTTTTGCACTACTACATTTGTACATGTATGTTGAACATCCCCAAATTTTATTATGGATGAGTTCTGAATAACCCTGTATTTCGTAGCGCATATGAATATTATTTTGAACTATTTTACTGGACCATGTAGGTATGGGTATCTTAGTCTTAGTTTAATTGATTAAAATATAGACAAATTTGAAAACACAACAAATGTTACCTTCTTATTCTTCCCTACGACAAAGGGCAGCCCTTCTACGATGTTCACCACCATGCCACCGTTCCTGGCCTGCGGGTGCACCACGTGGTTGTGGTGATAGTGGTGGCCGTTGTGGGGCGCGGAATGGCGCGATGCTATCTTCTCGGTGGGCGGCGTCGCCGCCGACTTCGACCTCCGCAACAGCCGCATCATCTGGTTTTTCACGCTGTACTGGTGCCGAACGTGGGGGTGGCGCAAAGCGGCGGCCGCGTCCAGCTTGCTGCCACCTATGGTGCCGACCTCGAACATGGTACGCACGGGGAGAACGCCGAAAGTGCGATTTTTAACGTCAAAATGCCATTGTGAGTCTTCAACTGATCACAATATGGAATTCCTATTGTATTTATATACAATATATTTTGTAATATTGATTATAAGTACATGGAGAAGGCAACAGGGCTACCTGATGTATAAAGTTATGTGGTAAAGACTAGACAAGCACAGAGAAATTTCGAATAGTAACGCTTTTATCAGCAATTGAAAATATTTTGACCTGCGATTTTTATTCTAGGGGGCCATAGTAAATATTCCTGCAGATAAAATAGAACACTATGTCTTACAGTCCTTACTTATTGCTCCTTAAATATTGTATAAATAAATATTTCTCATAACAAAATCACATTTACTCGAGACGCTATTGATGCATTTTATGTCTTATTTTACATTTTTCTTGATTTACTTACATAAATACCTGCATTTTTTGTGTGTACTAATTAATTGTTAGTTTTTTTTATAAGTTTAATATTTATCATTAGTCAGGTTTATCCGAGGGGTAATTCACGAAAAAAAATTGTACACTGAAATTTCCCTTGCAGGGAAAAATCCCCGAAATTCCCCAAAAATTCCCTGAAATACCCCCAAATGTTTGAAATTTCCTGTTTATACTAAATTGTCAGCAATTCCCCGAAATTCTGCACAATCATCTCCAATTCCCCGAAATTCTCCAAAATACCCGGCAATTCCCCATAGCGTTTTGAAATTCCCAACAAACTGTCCCACCACAAAACATTTTTAAGACATACCGTATAATCCTGTCAAGAAAAAATGTTTTCGTAATTTAAGAAGTATAATGAAATCTAACAAAAATATAACGTAAAATATTACTAAAAAATGTCGAGGATTAGGTATAAACCTCAGGTCGGGCCTCAGATATAACAAAATACTAGAATGAAGAAAACATTTTTTGTAAAAGATATTCTTATGAATAAAGTAACATTTTAATGGATAAATTACAAATTTAAAACAAAATAATAAAATAACAAAAACATTTAACAAATATTTTCTTATATTACAGTCAGTCTTTTCTTTTAGGACAAATAGAGTTGAGGGTTCAGCTTAACAATAAAGTAAACGTAAGATATTCCTTTAAAAGATATTACAGCATTACATAAGTTTCAAAAATAAAGAAAAGTATTTAAAAAGTATTTTCTTTTATTTCAGTTAAGATAGTACAGTTTGAATAAGAATAAAATAAACGTAAGATATATTATTTTAAAAGACACCATAGTATAACAGATTTATAAATTGTTTGTTGCGAGGTTTCGTATATCGTTATATTTTTTATTTATAATCAATAAATGAACCCATTTTAGCTCAAAAGGTCCTGAACCCAAAAGAAAGATTGTAGAAATTTTAAGAATTCCATATAGAGGATATTTCATTAAGAAACATATACGATTGAAATTCCCCAAAATACCCAAAAAATTGCCCGAAATACCCTGAAATTCCCCAAAATACCTCGAAATTCCCGGCAATTCCTTGAAACTCCCCAAAATTCCTCAATTTTTTTCGAAATTCCCCTGTTTCTACACTAAAATACCCCAGTGATTCGCCCCTCGGGTTTATCATTAGATTGTGGCGAGATGAAAATACATGAACTTGAATCAATTTCATACGAATAAATACGTCTCAATCTTACAATAGCGATACGTTATTTATATCTTTTAACTGGAAATGTTTCAAATGGATTTTTTCAATTTAACTGGAAATGGAATTCGTTATGATTATATCTCGCAATAAATAAAAAAAAAATATATGAAACTTTACATTTGGTCAATATACTTTTAGGCCCATCTTTACCATAAATTCCTACAACACCAAGTGCAATATAGGTAACTTGATTTAATTTTCCTGCAGTTTTAGACATGAAACCAGTTTATAACCAGTTTTCCTGCGAATTTCTCCGACAACACTTTCTCAATGTACCTAGCAGTTAAAATAAAAAATATATTTGAAAATTACTGGCCTGGTTTCCGATGTTTATATTTCTATATTCACCTCCAGCAATATTTACCATGGCCAGCCCCAGCCATATGGCGCATAAAATGATGAAAATCTCCAAATTTATTACCAACTTATTAACACATCAGAACGGTGTTGACTAACTAACAGCTCTATTTTTAATTTTACTTCCAAAACCTATTGTACATGTGAGAGGAGTGAACTCTACCATATTGTTCAAATTAAATAATATTAAAATACTCCGTCGAGTCCGGGTTTAGATCCTTGTGAAACATCTTGTTCATTACAGAGGAAAAAATATAAAAGTATTATTATTATTTGAGACTTTGAGAGGTAGATATTATTGTTTTATTATGATTACCATTGTGTATTATTAGGTTTGTTCCTGCATAGAATCTCTGATAAATCCCTGACAGTCAGGGATTGTGATTTAATGCGCATGTCTGATCTTAGATTAGAGTCTGATTTTTGCTGGAACACCGGATTTTTAGAGAACTTAATAGCAGAAGAAGAAGAGTACAATAAACAATAACCAAATAATATTTTAACCTATAAATTATGGAGGAATATCATCCGTTTCTGACAAATAATTATTGTTTGTTGAGTTATAATATTAATAATAGACAGCATACAATAATTGAGGTTAAAGTTGGTAAATGGTTTTGGTTAATGCGCATTGCGCATGCACCGGACTATGAGTTTCCGAAGAATCAGTGAACTTTTCAAACTATCAGCAAACTGCCCTGACTCAAGCTGGAACAGAGGACAAGAAATCCTGGACTGTCGTTCGACTCTTGTTGGAACGCTTAGATTTGTAATGCGCATGCTTCTGACAGTTACTGACAGTTTTGGACTCCTGCAGGAACAAACCTATTATTATTATTTAAGGCGCAGTTTTATGATTAATGGAAACAAATTTTTTGGGAAGTCACCATCTGTAAAATAATTAAAAACCAAGAAAATAGGAAATATTCAAAATAAAGATGGGTACAATATTTATTGTTATGACGTTACACGTCGCGTATTACTAAAAGAATTACTTGAGGAATAATATCTATAGTTTTGGTTTTATAAACAGACAAATATGGATCATATTATTATGATGTGGATGTTAATGTATATCCACATTCTATTAACATCTGTAATATTTTAGTTTGGTCTTATAAATAGTTCCGTAACGTCAATGTCAAAAGAATCAGCCTTGCATATCACCTTTTAGGTACAGAAATATCTTGAACTGTTAATAACATGAACAAGCAATGTTAATAACTTGGAACTACAAAGATGAATTTCGATGTTTCAAGCCTGTAAAATGATCCCAAAAACACTGAAAAAGGTTTATACTTTGTGCTTTTTATGCTGAACAAATACGTGGTAGCTTTAGTAATTAATTTTCATTAATTAAGCAGAAAAGGGTATCAGCTGTAAATATGACCTGGTAACATAAATTTCACCGTGAAATATTATTTTCATTAAAACATTTCTGTACCTGACGTTACAGCTGGATTATAAAAAGGAGTGTAATTTTTTATAAACTGTTTATTAAATTGAAATAAAGATTTTCTTACGAATAGGGACCTTGCCCTATCTAGGTCATTCGGAATGTGACGTTACATCTGCTTTTCCAAGATTGATCTACTTTATTGCTTCCATATTTCTGAAAACCTTCTACCGAATAAACGTAGGTATTCCCATTCGCGTGAAGGGCGAAAAGCAAAGTTTTTTAATCAGTGAAATTTTCTGATGTATGATGCAAGACGGGGCATAAAATTAAAAAAATCAACAATTCTACGTAACCGAAGTTGTGAACAGAATTAAATAGTATAAGTACGTTAGTTTACAAAAAGTTTAAACGATTTGATAAAACACTAGCAATAAAACACGACGCTATCCAAACTATCAAATAACTTACGATACGATATTTGTTTTAAGGTTGACTAACCTTGTGCAAAGTTAACAAAGTATATACTTCCTTTTGTTTCAGTATTCTAAACGGCACGCTTTTCTTCCTACTTTTCACAGGGCGTGAACTCGATCACTTTCGGATTACGGACATACAATAATGTTCTATCATACTATTCATACACATAATAAAGCAATAAGATCGATAGCATTTCAAATTTGCGTAAATGGATGGATTTTGCGTAAATCATTATATTGTAGATTGTAGGGTTGTCGACCTAAAACGTAGGTTTCAGCAACAAAGCATCGTAAACTATATTATAATGACTTTTATATTCCATATTAAAATCTACAAGGCCAATTTTTAAACACAATGATTCATATAGCCCCCAGTTCTATACACAAACAGCATTTACTAAATCATAAATAAATTTTACTTGGAAATAAATTAAGGTCGCCTAGGAAGTAACCAGAATTTGTAATTACCATAGACTAAATGCACAGGACGCCAAAATGTAGTGTTTGGTGTTCCTGCCAAACGAGGTGAAAGCATTTATTATGTTTATGGGTGAAACAAATTCGTTTCTCACCATATTGCTGTAAAAAAGAACTTATTTTAGATTTTCACTTTCTATAGTTTTATTTGATAAGGAACAACTAAAAACACTCTGTATGTACGTACTTCTTCCAATTATTATTTGAATGAAACAAAAGTTAACGGAACGAAACGAAATATAATGAAACGAAAAGTTGCATCCTGGATTACCTATCTGTCAAACGATTGGTTTATCCTACCTAAATATCTTGGAATTAAGTAAAAAAGTTAACTAAGAGATAAATTATTAATAAAATTATCAAATATTAGGATTCGACCTTTCTAGATTTTAGATGGAAACAAATCCTTCGTTGATTTACCCTGTACACAACAAATAAATGAAGACACGAAACTAATGAGAGTATTTTGGATAATGTTAATATTTAAGGTAAATAAACATTATTTAAATATACTTGTGTAATTAGAACTAGAACATCCTTGTACTCAATAAAAACACCCGCAGTTGCATCAACACGTACCTTGCAATCGCTACAGGATTATCGGTCACCCCTCTCAACCATTTATTTAATGTAGTTTTTATGGTGTTGCTGATATTTACACAAGATACTCGTTTTTAGACGTAATACATATATTTCTTGAAAGATCCTTCTCTCAACCATATATTTATGTGGGTTTTCTGGTTATGATAATCGTGAAAACATGTCTAAAAGAGTGGAGGAGTGGCGTGGAGTCGATTCAATTTGAGGAATAACTACTTTGTGATTAAACAACAAAATCTTACTAATACAAGGGCTTCAGGGTACAGTCATTTGGGCATATCTCCCTTATTATGACATCTAAAAATGGGATAATAGACAGGTTGTGCCATTTAATAAAACATCAGTTTGTTTGCTGCGATTTTTCAGAGCATGTTGTAAAAGTTCACCACAAAAACATTTTTGAGATAGTGTATATTTAATGTTTTATCTACAGTCAAAAATAAAAAAAGTAATATTTGTAACCGCTTACATTATAATTATTTTTATTTGTACAGTAATGTAAATATTTCAAATTCATAACACGTGAATCACTAGTCATTACTATTTATGTATTTAAATGACAATTATTATGGAAAAAACTCCTCACACGTGGACTGATGTACTCATTTTTGAAATTACAAGATCTTTACTAGGTAGCTACTTTAATGGAAGTAAATTATTTATTCCATAATTATTAATTACAATTTATTTCTCACATTTACCATGCATATCATGATGAAAACAATGAGTTTTGTTAATTAACCCACATGAAATCGTCAATGGAACTAATAATAATTTATGATAAAGGTAAATACAAAATTATTTGCATGAATAAAGTCGTCTTTATGCAACACTCCCTCATAGATTTATAGCAACAAATTTTTACAAATGCAAATTGCAAATTCATTCAAAAACTTTTAACATTTTGCTATTATAACATGGTTTATACTATATACAGGGCGCCCTATTTCTTGATCCGTTGCATGGGTAACTTTTTTATTAGTAGAGATACAAAAACGCTTAAATGAGCAAATTAGTGCAGTTTCGTATTAGTAATTCTACGGTAAGGCGAAAAATTATATACGGGGGAAGGTTGAAAAGTTATTGACAAAAAACGAAAAATCCAACTTTTCTATTATCCCTCGTAGCTCGTTCATTTGAAGAGTTAGAGAAAAATGCTTCACATGTTTTTTGCAGTATTTTTCATGTAAAATGACATGCACTTGCTACTTTTTATATATCTCTTAAAATGGTTGAGAATCACAGTAAAATATATTTTTTTTAAATGTAATGGATAGGTGGCTGTGACATTAACCGAAAGTCCCCTTTTTTCTCTTTCAGATGATATAACATAGTCCATATTTTATCCTTACAAAAGTAATAATAATCGTTGTTTTTAAAGAAAGTTTATTGTCACATCAAGAATGCTATGGAAATAAAACAAAAAATAAGATTCCTGATATTTTTAAAAACGTCTAGTTGGCATTTAATTATTGACAGATCATAAGTGACATTTTTAGATTCTGTTAAGTAGTTTATTGTTTATTATTAATACTGCATACAAAATAATAGTGTTGCAAATATGTACACCAACGAAGAGAAAAATGATATGCTATTTTGTTATTATAACCAAAATCGAGATGCACAAGCTGCAGCGAATCTTTATTTTGAAACTTACATGGAACGAAGACAACCCCATCATAGAATATTTAGACAGCTGGAAAATAATATACGATTATACGGTTCTTTTTCAAAGCCTAAGGATGAAAGAAACTTCAATGAAGAGACTGAAATAAATGTTTTGGCTTATGTAAATTTTAAACCTGATTCTTCAACTGCAGAAATTGCACATCACTGCAACACTTCCAAGGAAACTGTAAGAGCTATTTTAAAAGGTAACAATTTAAAGCCTTATCATTATTCCATATGCAATACTTTATATCCAGCTGATAATCAAAGAAGGATGACATTTTGTCGATGGTACATTTCAAAATGCGAAGAGGATCTAGACTTCTGGAAAAAGATTTTATTCAGTGATGAAAGTAGATTTACCAACAATGGTATTTTTAACCGCCATAATAACATAATGTGGTGCCGAGAAAATCCACATCTTGTTTCTGAAAGAAGAAATCAACGTCAATTTGGGATAAATGTGTGGTGTGGAATTTTTTGTGGCAAAATTATTGGCCCATATTTTTACGAAGATAATTTGAATGCGAATAATTACCTTCATTTTCTAAGGAATACTCTAACAGAGGAATATTTAAATGAATTACCACTTCATATTTTTAGAAATCTTAAATACTTCCAACACGATGGAGCACCTGCGCATAATTCCCGCGAGGTAAAACAATATTTACATGAACAGTTTGATAATGTTATAGGAAATAGAATGGATATCGACTGGCCAGCGCGAACACCTGATTTGACCCCCTTAGATTTCTTTCTTTGGGGGTTATTGAAAGATAAAGTTTATGTGACAGCTCCTCTAGATATAGAGGATCTAAAAGTCAGGATTCAAGATGCAATTAGAAGCATACATGGACATACAATAAATAATGTTTTAAGAAGTATCCAGAAACGTTGCTTACTATGTATCCAACAGGATGGTGGTCATTTCGAACATTTACTTCAATACAATTAATTAATTAATAATTTCTGTTCTCAAAACATTCTTTTGTTCCATAATCCATAGCATTCTTGATGTGACAATAAACTTTCTTTAAAAACAACGATTATTATTACTTTTGTAAGGATAAAATATGGACTATGTTATATCATCTGAAAGAGAAAAAAGGGGACTTTCGGTTAATGTCACAGCCACCTATCCATTACATTTAAAAAAAAATATATTTTACTGCGATTCTCAACCATTTTAAGAGATATATAAAAAGTAGCAAGTGCATGTCATTTTACATGAAAAATACTGCAAAAAACATGTGAAGCATTTTTCTCTAACTCTTCAAATGAACGAGCTACGAGGGATAATAGAAAAGTTGGATTTTTCGTTTTTTGTCAATAACTTTTCAACCTTCCCCCGTATATAATTTTTCGCCTTACCGTAGAATTACTAATACGAAACTGCACTAATTTGCTCATTTAAGCGTTTTTGTATCTCTACTAATAAAAAAGTTACCCATGCTACGGGTCAAGAAATAGGGCGCCCTGTATATTGAATATGAACAGAAATCAACACATTTTTATAAAAAAATCTAAATGTTTTTCTTAAACGTATAAACTGGATATTGAGGTGGTATGAAAAATATATTGGCCTTAAGGAATGGAATTGGCCAACCCAGAGGAATGATGTGGGCGCTTGAAAATGTATGCGTGGGAACTGAAATTTTAATTATATTTAGGCTTCATCCCTAAGAGATCTATAATACAAGGCGAAAACGCTTCTGGAAAACTTTACGAATTGAATTGTATCAAAAAATGGCTTTCTTGTGACCCTCAAATATAAATTTCTTTATTTGAGATGAGACCACGCAATATACTCCACAATCCCTATAAAGAGATGTATTTATTCATGCAAGAGAGCATTAAAACGTCAATTATCTTTATTAACGTAAAACTTTTAACAATAATTCGAAGGAACTTCCTTCGTAGAGGTCGTCGGAACGGTTTGATTTAACAAAAAGTTTAACTGAAATCGGAACGAAAGCACAATGTATAATGGAAACCTTTTTTGCCTGACCCAAGACTTACAAGACAATGCATTTTAAAAAACTAAGAACAGTGTTATTTTATACTTTTATATGTGTGCAGAAAAAAGTTCATTTGAAGTTCATCGTTTCAAAAAATAGGTACCAAAAAACGACTCGAGTGTACAAACACTTTTCAATTGCTTGTTGCTTCTAGTTATGGTGTCATGGAAAAACTAACGCAATTTACTTGCTGTACCCCGAAGTCCGAAAGCAAAACAAAATTAATTAACACTACATGTAGATAAAATAGGTTATAAAATCGGCAGTGAAAACTTTTTTGTATAGTTTATATTTAAACAAATAATACATAATTTTTTTATCAGTTAACATACTAGACTTCGTTTAACAGCCAACAGATGTCGCTACCAACTATTTCATAATTAAAGGCTGTATCAGAATACTTAGATTTTACAATAATCACAGAAAAAAATATATGTATGCACAGACGATCGTTTCCGAAAACTTATTTCCAGAAATTTAAATCATTAACTTGTCTGCCTCTCAGTGGCGGCTCCTCCTTAAGGCCGCAGGGCCGCGCGCCCCTCCTCCAAAAATACCAAAGAAATCCTTATTATTATCATTACTGTTAATTAAATGCAAATGTTAAAACATGTATTGTGGTACAAAACTATTATTAGGAAAGGCTCGAGCGCTTGAGCTATCGTACTCATAATGCCAGAGTCCACATTACTGAATCACCACAGCACACCACTGCACAGTGAGCAAAGCATCACAGCTTCGTGGCCGCACTTTGAGTCGCGGCCCAGGTAACTATGGCAACCGACCCGATCTCCTTTTCGACTAAACTCGTTAGATACTTTCCGTATGCTTATATTATGCAGATTTGGCCGCAATTATTTCGCGACCCTACGCCAGCATTATTAAACATTATAACATATTTTTAACACATTACATATTTTTAACATTATTAAATTACTTATTCAATTTTTGTGAGAAGACAATTTTATATATTACTTAACATGAACACTGTTAGTAGTATAATTAGAGCTAATTTTGCAAATCTTCCACTTGGAAATAAAGAATAAATAAAAGAATTGGGCGTTGCCTGCCCAATAAATAATTTCGATGAAAAAGTTATGGAAAAATTTATTTCTATGAAAGACCGTAGAGCTGATTTCAGTTTTAGAAAGTGAGTGCACCCGTGTATAAATAAATGTATGAAGTTTTGCTTACCTACGTAATAATTTAATGTGTCGTTTGATAACTATAAATTAAATAATTAAAATACTTTTGAGTTTGTGATTGTGCCATATCGTTTTTAATTAACGGATATCTAAAAACTAAAAATAGTTATGTTCCTGCTTCCTGAATTCTCGTTTTCAGCTTTTTGAAGGTAACGTCGTAGCTATATGTAAATTTTTTAAATCTAAATATTAATTACCTACGACCCACCTATTTAAATATTATTTTAAACAATTTTCGTCGAGATTTCCGTCAATCGTATTGAAAAGGAGGATATTTGTGTAACGAAAGTTATTTTTTCAAGCAACTATTTTTGCTCTGCGAATTTCTAATTTATAATTTTAAGGGGTTTGACCTTGAAATATTAAAAATTTTCGCCTGCGTCGCATTTTTTTATTTCTGCGCCCCCCCATATCCAAATATCACCAGCCGCCACTGCTGCCTCTTCATTTTGCTAATTGGAAAACTGGAATTTTGAAAAAAATGAGCTGATAGTTTAAAGGATAGGCATTGTATTAAGGACATACATCCTTCATACGATAGTCCTGCACAGGACACACTCATGTTTATGAAACTGGGTATTTGCGAATTCTCAACATTATTGCCACATAAAAATTATAAATCTTTTATTGATTATTCATATTTTCCCAACACAAACACACGTGGTTACCGTAAATCCGTAAAGTAAACGCTTTCTTAAAATACGTACAACTAAATAAAATTAGAATGCTGTCTTAATGGCGAGGCTCGGGACGAAGAAAAAATCAATGAAACCCAATAATAAATACAACGTTATTTATTGTAAAGGAAGATCGTTAGTCTTTGTTGAAGTGTTCTTTATTTACTTTAAAACATTCCAAAGAATATAAAATAAATATTTTCAGTGTAACTACTTTGAAAAAAATCAATGTAATCTGTTCAGATAATAGGTAAATGGGGTGTTTTCCTATTTTTTTTTACATCGGCAATGGAAAGTAGTTGGAAAAAGAAGAGATACGTATTTCTGGAATTGTAATATTGGGTTCATTTAAGTCCATAAATTATTTTTTTTATTTTACGCGATATCGATGTGACGTCACTAAGCGAAAATTTAAAATTTGAGCTATTTTTTAGTGATTTCTAGGATATTTTCATTTGTGTGGTTGGTGTCACTGCGTGACAACTTTACTTTTGTTTATGTTTGAATTGTTTGGTTAGGGTAAACATCATGGTAAACATGAGACATTGTTTTTAATTTATATTTTTACCTGTGAATTGTTGTCCCTGCCTGTGACTGATTACAAGTGTATTTATTAGTAATAGAAAAACATCGTAATTTGTAATTTTTGAATATATTTAATCGACTTTGCAGTAATACTGTCAAGTTGAATACTAACCTTACATTTTTCATCCCTTTTATTTCTGAAACGATCTATAGGATCTTTATCATAAAAGGATTTATAACCGGTAAATTGTCGGACTTGGCCTCTACAAAACCTTGCTCCATGTTTAATAAAAGTTTACTTCACAAGAAAACAACAATACAACACGTCAAGTTGTCAAGCCAAACACAAACAGGAAATTTCAAATGTCAAGTATCGAAAAGTATCGAGTACAAACGACAGTCGACTGTCGTTTGTCATCGTTACAAACTGAATCTAGCCACATATTATCAGTGTTGCCTCTTTATAGATACATATTCCCTAGTTTTCGCTTAGTGACGTCACGAATATAGAATAAAATTTAAAAATTGAATTAAAAATTTTCTACTGATTCAATCTTAATAATTCTTATCCTAATAAATATAAAAATATATATATTTTTTGTAAAAATACAGGTTTCCACTTTCATTTCGATTGAAGGAAAATACCTCATTGATTTTATTTCCAGGATATAATGAAATGAAAATTTAAATGGGTCTAACGACTTTCATTTTAATCACAGCAAGGTATTTATCAAATTATGTACATCAGTGTACCTACACAGAGGCATGCCACATTTTTTGAAAAAAAGTTCCTGTGCAAATTAACACTAACAAGTCACATTTTATAATGGGATATATGAGTAAGCAAGAATTATGTGAGTTTCCTGAACCTACGCGGTTCGGTATGATTCAGAAAATCTTGAGTCTACAGTGAATATGTATAATTGACACACCATATCTCTCATGACACAGTATAAACACCTTCAGAAACAACACTAATTTGGGTTATTTAAAAAATTGACAACAGTTCCGAATCTGTTAAATACATTTTTTATTTCAAATCATCGAGAGTAGCGGGCATATATGGATGAATTATTTCGGAAACGTCACACTTTTACATATAGCAGGTATTACGGCTATCCTTGAATACAAATCTGCTAAGAAAAGGATTGTCATTTTAATCGTACGTATATAGAGCAATTTAGTAACAGGCAGTAGCTTGTAACTTCAACCAGCAACTAAATGTGTCTCCTTGTGTGTATTTCTGAAAACACCATAGAATGATTTCATTCCGTACTGTATATTATTAGCTCTCAACAAAGAATGATTCCAGGAATCAGAAAAAAATGATAATTATACTACTTAATGTGTAACAATTATTAACAATTAACCAACTGCAGGTAACTAGGAGATTGTATTCTACGAGTATTGCGTACTAAAATTATGTTATGAGAATTGTTTGACACCTATTTAACAAATAGGTCTCTAGGTCTACCTACGTTTGTCATCATAACTAAACATTATGAATAACTTAAGGTTGATTTTTCTAACCCAAACCGAGTATCTTAATGCAGGAATATTGTAGAACACAAAAACCCTACTCATAAATTAAATATCATATACTATTATCATAATTGACCAATAAATATGAGATTTAAGATGCACAGTTCATGGGATATCACGAGACACCATCTGTATATCAAAACTCATGGTAGGTTCAATGCTACATGTATTAACAGATGACCCGGAAATATTGTATAGAGGTTATGGATGCAGACACGAATGAGAAGAAAATATGCACATAATAATCATTTTTGTCAACAAGAATCCTCCGATTAGGATCATCTGCAATGAATATTTAACAGCAACATTAAAATGTAAGTAGTTATCTAGTTTTATTTGACCTATGACTAGTCAGTGATGTCATGTTTTTTTACTAAAAATGATCATCCAAGTATAATTAGTAGAACAGTAACAATAGATTCCTGAATTGAATAATTACTAATAGTCATAAAATAGTACGCACGTGTATGTATATGTACAGTGTGATTCACTTTCGAGTGTGTAACATGGGTATCTCGTTTATTACAAAAGATAGACTGTAGGTGTAAATTCGGCAAAGTTGCGAAATTTTGTGCTCAATAAGTTGACGCAAAGAAAACCCCCATATCTGCTTTTGTTTTTGAGTAAGAGGCAAAAACAAATTTTTTCCTGTTTTCGTTTTCTGGCCATAACTTCTATATTTTTGAAAATATTGGCTTATCGTTTTCACATTATTAGGACACTTTCTTGAGACAAATACGATGCCGTAAACCGTTTTTTTAAAAAATGTCACTTCTATTTTAAATTATCGTCAACTTTATTTTTTCTTATGGGCGCCATATTAATTTTTCTCATATTTGAATAAACCGATTTTTTCTGAATACAACAATATAATATATGTTAATATTTGCCTAAAAAATAAGGCCATTATGAAGGAAAATAGGTATTTTTTTGAAAATGTCTAGTTAGCCATGGCCATGACAGTCCATTCTTGACAAACCACAAATGTCACTTATAATTTTTATAAACTGCATCTGTGGAGTACTTTTTACATTGACTAACGATGTATTCAACCGAAGAGAAACAAAATATTATAGATATTTATTACAGATGTAACAAAAATTTAAACAGAACAGTTGAAGTATATTTAAACACATATCCTGAAAGACGACAACCATGCAAGACATATATGTATTAACTGCCATAATTTCTTAAATTACAGTGCAGTTTAGTAATATAGTATAGTATAGTAGTAGTAGTATAGTATAGTATAGTAGTAGTAATATATATCTTGCATGGTTGACGCCTTTCAGGATATGTGTTTAAATATTCTTCAACTGTTCTGTTTAAATTTTTGTTACATATCTGTAATAAATATCTATATCTTATTTCTCTTCGGTTGAATACATCGTTAGTCAATGTAAAAAGTACTCCACAGATGCAGTTTATAAAAATTATAAGTGGCATTTGTGGTTTGTCAAGAATTGACTGTCATGGCCATGGCTAACTAGACATTTTCAAAAAAATACCTATTTTCCTTCATAATGCCCTTATATTTTAGGCAAATATTAACATATATTATATTGTTGTATTCAGAAAAAATCGGTTTATTCAAATATGAGAAAAATTAATATGGCGCCCATAAGAAAAAATAAAGTTGACGATAATTTACAATAGAAGTGACATGTTTTTAAAAAACGGTTTACGGCATCGTATTTGTCTCAAGAAAGTGTCCTAATAATGTGAAAACGATAAGCCAATATTTTCAAAAATATAGAAGTTATGGCCAGAAAACGAAAACAGGAAAAAATTTGTTTTTGCCCCTTACTCAAAAACAAAAGCAGATATGGGGGTTTTCTTTGCGTCAACTTATTGAGCACAAAATTTCGCAACTTTGCCGAATTTAAACCTACAGTCTATCTTTTGTAATAAGCGAGATACCCATGTTACACACTCGAAAGTGAATCACACTGTACTTAATATGTATATTTGTTATTTAAGTGGCTGGCTAGATGAAATATCAAGTTAGGTGCTTCAAATAAATGATGTAATTCAATTTAAAGTTGTCTCAAATTTAAGGAAAAGAATACTGGAGAAATTATTAATAGGTATTAAAGCTTAGATTTTCTATTTTTAAATTAATTCTACCTTCTAGTCGACGTCACGGATTCACTGGTATCAGTATAGAAAGTAGTCAAGGTAGGTATTACGTTATTAAAGAGTATTTAACAACCTTTAGATGTAATATTACAAATTAACGCACGAAAAATGGTTCCAAAGGTTAAAAGTTGACGCTTAAAACTTTCTTTTCATATTCAACGAGTTTCATATTTCTTCGCTTATTAGATGATTGATTTTTATTTTTGAGCACATACATTTCTTTACAAATAAATATTTCAAAATTACACATATCTGAATTTATAAAAGTAGATTATGGAAAATAGTACTTAGATTAAATTTATATTTCCTGAAAAGTACAGTAAGTAAGATATTTCAATATGTATACTCGTATGTCATTATATAAATCAGAACTGATTATCTTTGTAAAAACTTGAGCTTAAAGTCATTTAGACAATCTGTTATTACTTGCTACTGATACTTTTTTTTCAACGTTCCTAATTTATTGTTTCTAATCATAGTGGACCATGGTTGGTTAGATAATACCGTTACAGGGATGTATATTATATACAAGACTGTAGATACACCCAAAAGAAAAGACTTTTGTTTGTGAGATAAAGATTTTTCTGCATTTAAAGACTAATGTTCCACACACGTTTGGATACTTCTGTGGTTTTTTGGCCACTCTCAATAATTTTACGTCATATAAGTATTTACAATAGAACTCCACGTGCGCAAACGACGAATTATCCTAAATAATTATACTACATCCAGAATACATCCCCATCAAACGTTATAATGACCCTTGCATCACAAAGAAGACTTTTTTAGTATTAAAATAATATTTGTAATTTTAATTGTTCTCTTATAATTTACAATTTGTCACTCCTCTCAGTCATGCACAAAAGATAACGACGGTCTAAAATTAAATGCTAAACAAACCGTACTATCTTTGTTACAAAAATAACATGTAACAATGTCTTTCGAAGGGAAAGATTGACTGTAACAATCACACTATTACAATCGACTATACACTTCACATTGGAAATCCAAATTGGGCGATCACAAACAACTACAACCGATCGAGGGGTGTGTGCCGCACTGTCACTGTAAACAAACGGCGATCGCCGGCTAGGGGCCCGTCAATCGAGCTGAATCGAGTGCACGGCCGCGAAACGGGGCTGGAGCGAGCAGGACGGCATTTGCGCGCGGCAGAAACAACCTGGTGACTGCATCGCGGCGACCAGAGCCAACTTTGAACTTTGGTATCGGCGGCGCAGGGCCATCCGCCTGAGAGAAACGGGGCGCGCGGGCCACGCGTAAATCTCTTTCGCGGCCTCCTAGTTCTCAGCTGGTAAAACGGGGAAGAACTAACCCTAAATTACACTATACGCGACACGAACCACGTGCTCTATCTGCCGTCATCAAAGTTAACAATGACATACATTACTTCTGGACGAGAATGCGACACTGTAATTTCTCGTCTAATACTAAATGAAATACAATGTTTGCCAGGAATATGTATAATGAAATTAGTTTTAATCCTATTCAAAAAGATAATGTACATAATACGTTAGTTTGACTACGTTGAGAGGTTTAAATAATAATTTAATTATACATGGGTCTCAGAATAAACAACAATGTCGCTAGGTAACAATGATTCCTGCGAAAGAGCAAGGCGAGGAAACGGCAATTTAACCGAGTAAAATGCGTTACTGTTAAATGAGCCACTTCCTATTCAATCTAGTTGGCGATGAAACAATTGTCGGTATCGAAGTTTGGCTACACTGAGAAACGGGGTGCTGATAACTGACGCTTAGTCGACGACTGTTGAATTAAAGTCAGTAACCTGCAACCTGCAACGGTAGAATTTAGGGAATAAAAAAAATTAAAAATAATAGACAGAAATATTTACAACTTGGCAGTTTTAGAGCAGAAACAGTTCAGTAAAGGATTTATAACCTCTGGTAAAGGATGCATTCGAAGCGGAAATTCAGTGACAGAATCTTAGTTCAATCGGTTGTCACCCTGCTGTACTGCTATGGACGTTGTGAATGTTAGAGAATTTTCACAATAAGCCAGGATCTACCTTATTTCAATAGTGGCCACTTGATTTAAAAAAATGGTGCATCACAATCAACCCACTGTTGATCACTTACATAAAATAACAGGAAACTAATAAAGACACTGCTATAATATATAATATAATCAAATTTATAAATTAAAATGAGTATGAATGAAATATAAAAAAGTTAAACGTAGATTAACAAAGGTAGATATTTTTTTAAATGGACATATACAATGGAAGTATTAATATGGAAGTATACAAGCAATTTTAGAGGGCGTATACAGTTTTGGAATCACCAATACTGCCAGCAATACTTTAGGGACTGAGGTCAGGCAATAGGCAATCTAGAGTTCGCGTATATATAAGAAAATGATTCTAAAGAATTGTATGTTTAATAAGCAGAGGCCTTATTGGCCTAGACTAGTGACGTCATGGAATTGATGGCCAATTGTACGCATTATTAGAGCTGTCGGGGTTATTCAACTGCAATTGGTGGACGCCCATCGTGAAAAGATAAAAGGAAACTACAATTAAAACTTGGTAAATTTTAATTTGATAAATAATAATGTGAATACAGCAGGGATGCATTATTCTCTTTCTGTTAATAGTTTGTAAAAGTTCCTAAAAAAAATTATAAAAATTAAAAATATATCTCATGAAATGACGTTCGCGGTTAGCCAGAACTTCGCATTCATTTATTTAGCTGCGAATGATTTGAATTAATGGTTGGCGATAATAATACGAATTACAGGCTAGATGTCAGATCCTCACTGTGAGGCTTTGTAAATAAATCCCTCGAATTTTATCGGACAAGCACCACGGGGCGACCCCAACATCTCGGTTAGGCTTTATTTATGACTGGTCGGTGATTCGCATCCCTACCCAGAGGCTAAAACGACTAGAATTTGGTTTTTACTAGGGTATTCCGCATATTTTAAGAGCAATGCATAGTTACAGGTTCCAAACATGACCCGAAAGACCATAGATTATGAAAATACTCTTTTTCTGGATAGTATATAGCCCAGATACGACAAAAATTATAACGTTACTCTCATCTACCGACTTTCCTGGTCTGTCCTGTCTGACTTGGATATTCCTGATCCAAATGGGACAGGCATTGTAACAAATAAATATTCGATGTTTATACTTCATTACTTTACATACATTATTTTTTCTCAAGTGGGAGTAATTTATTTCAGAGAAAACTATTGTTTCGTTGGTTCTTGATACCCTCACTCCATATGTTGCTAAGTAATCCTGGGTCAACAAAATAAGGATCACTGCCCCCCGTCACCTTGCTGACAATAATAAGCTCAAGTTTCAGGAAACTTCTCTCAATGGCCTTCTTGGCCTTAATTTATGGACAGCAAAGGACGCCACAGAAATGTCAACAGTGCATAGGGGCACAATTTCTTTTGTAAACAAGAACGTAACTCACATGGAACAGATGCTTTAACCAGCTTTAATTAGATTACATTAATTAAGAAAGGTAGAAAAAAGGAGGTCAGCTGATAGTTTTTTTATTTTAAACCACCATCTCAAACCTACATGAAGTAGGTAACGTATGGTTTCATAGTAAGTGTTAATTGAGTATACTCAAACAAAGTTATGTGATTTGTGAATTATTTTTAACAAAAATTTTAACTTCAGGATACAGGGTGATCAATTTGATAAGATTTTTTTTTCGATTAAGTCATATTTCTCTTTAAATATATTCCATTTCGTACAAAATAGAACTATGCCGACCCTTTTCCAAATATTCTTGTTTCCGTAAGGCTTTAAAAAAGAAAGATTTAGGTGTTTCCTTGAAATTCTTTAATGATGATTCAGATGAAAAGTATTTGGCGATAAAAGTAATAAAATTACATTTTGTTTGTCTCATATTATGGTTACCAATTCTTTATTTTTCAGGTAATTTTGATATTTGGTAATCTGGGGCATGTCGTTGCGACGAACTAGTGAAGATGACGATGATATTGAAGAACATGGGATATTTGCTGCTAATTAAAATTCCTAACACTAAAACTAATAAGAATTGAACTTTCACCATCTTGGGGGATGAATATTTAAGTAAATATAGAAAATACGTTAATTTGCGTCTTCCCGATTTTAAGGAACGTTTTTTTTTTTTTAATTTCAAAATGGGAAATGTTATAAAGCTGTTATGGGTATCCATAAAATTGGTAGTGCAGCAAAGGATGCGGTATTGTATTTGAAGGAATATACAGGACATTGTCTGCGAAGGACTTCCCCAACAATCCTTGTCAATAGCGGGGGGGATATTACTACGCTAAAAAGGCATGGAGGTTGGAAATCGGAATCGGGAAATTGGAATCACTACAAGCATAAAAAAATGTCATTATTAAAATTGAATATATAGTATTTTAATATGGTTATACACTTAGTAGTATAAGTACTTATACTCCTAGCCATATAAATGATACTTGATATTATTGAGTAACATCACATAAGTTATCACTTATATGTTTGAAGAAAAAAAATTACATAATATAGTCATTTAATTATTTTATGCTAAGAAATGATTAGTGATTATCCCTTCTGTCCATTCGCATGAGCTCGTCACTCATACTAGACTGTTAATTATACAACTGGTTCAAATCAACAATCCGCTTTGTGTCGAAGCAATTATAATATAGATAATTAAATAAATAAATTAAATCAGTTAATAAACAATTCATACATACAATAAAATGAAAATAGTACGTCTGTTCTAGAAATAAAGGTTTACATAACTCCGATAAATAAATATTTACATTTGCCAGTCGATGTACTATTGTGGGATTAAATGTTATTTTCTTCGAATAAAAAATCTTGAATATGGAAAAGTAGATTTTACTGATCCTATTTTAATATTGCCGCAACGTTTTCGGTTTAATTCGATTTACATATCTTATTAAGCATCACGCATTAGCATTTCGAAATGAAAATAATATACAAATGAAACGCAAAATGTACATTTGAATATTGTAATCTGATTAAATAAAAAACCGGGGAGGTCATGATAAATATTACCACCAGTTATTTAAATTTAGTTAATAGAGAGATCACGGCTTTCTAGATAAATTACAAAACGGACATATTACGCAGTATATTCCCAATTCTTTCAGTCAAATATAAACAATACGCAATTAACCGATATTACAATTTTTTCCCAACAATATTTAAACCTAAGTATTGAGTTTACTATATACAAAATGTAATGTCAAATATATGATAAGAGCATCTCCAATGATTAATATGGTAATTATAAATCAAGTTAGCTAACCTAATTGTTGAAATTGTGAATCTTGACAATCCTCAAAAAGCAAATTGAAGAAACTTTTGGCAAATTTCGTTTCAGCTGCCCCTAGTGATAATCAAGTAAGGGGGTGGCCATATTTAACTCAAATTAATTTGGTTGTTAACTGGAACCACCGTACATATTTCACTTGCCAAGTAGATAACTTATTTACTCCACTCCTTACTAAATTGACTTTGGGATACACCGCTTTCATTTACTAAATGAATTTTAAGGAGTTCGTTAAGATTATAAATTAGGACACTGAGAAACACTTTTCACAATAAATTTACGGTACAGAGTTAATTTGAGTATTTATCCTTTATCCGTTAATGCAAAGCGCTTCTTAAACTTGATATTGGCCCGGCCAAGTTGTTGTATCTTCAGGTTCATAAGTTAATTTGCTCAGGACGAAGCTGAATTTTGCTACATTTATTTTAAAGGAACCAATGAAAAATATTTAAATACATCGGAGAACGGAACGATTCGGGTGTATTTATTTTTTAGAGCTGTTTAGAACTGAATGTATGTTATTGATTATACTTATTGTATTTGTCACAGAAATGCTAAGTGTAAAGCGGCCCCTTCACGTGCATATCAGACGTGTCTCATTCCTGGAGTTCGCTCCACATTCACTCCTGGCGTTACACTCTTGGAGGGAACAGGTTAAACTACACGTTCACTTCGTTTGTGGTTAGAGTGTCATTTCTTCCTAACAATTCTAAATTCTAGATTGCGTTTAAATTTTTAAGTGAAGTGTAAACGATGTCAAGCTTGAATTCGATTCGAAGAAAACTTGCAGCGTTTATTTTATTCCATGAAATAGAAGAAGAGGAAAATAAAAGAAAGAAAAAGAGGTATTGGGCCAAGAAATGGTAATTAAAACGAAATGAATCTAGCTATATTTATTTATTGGCAGAAATCAATGATTGTCATCCGGAAGATTATTAAAAATTATTTTAGAATGGATAATGACACGTTCACTCGCTTATTAAATTTAATAAAATATCTTATACAAAAGGAGAATACGGTAATGTGCGATTGTATATCATCAGAAGCAAGATTAGCTGCAACTTTGCGGTACTTAGCCACTGGAGGTTCTTTTGAAGATTGAGAAGCTCACAACACGTATATCTCCAAAAACACGAGTTCTGATACCAGAATAAGCACTGTCTCTGTTCTATTAACTAAATTTATGTTCTACTATCTCTCTCTCAAACTAAATTGAAAACCCGAATCGACCCTTCACGTTCACTTCTCGTTAACTCATGTGGTGACTTCGCGCCAGAACTTTAGGCAGGTTGGAATGTTTCACTCCGCGCCCGATGCGAAGCGCTTCAGACTTTTTTCAACCCTACACGTTCAATTTTGGCGCGGAGCGATGGAGTGTCACTTCAAAAGCGACGAAAAACTACACGTGAAGGGGCCGCTTAAGTGTAATGACATATTAGGCGGGAAACCGCAAAAACGCTACCGCCAGCAGTGTAATCTCAATGCCGAAAGACATATTACGTTCCCGCCTGCCGCTGCGATCGGCGGCAAAATTTGGGCCGCGTCTTGTTGGCGGGAAAGCGATTTGCGTTTTGCGGTTTGGGCGGGGGAAACATACACAAACTAATGGCTGATGACATATTGTCTACTGAACCGCTGCGGGTTGCGACTTGCAATTCAATGTCTTTTCTGATTTTGACAAGGACTCTGCGGAATCATGTCCACAGAAAACCTTATAGATGGCTCAAAGGATGTTCCAGGACTGGGGTACATTTGGGAAGAAAGAGCGGAATAAGAAATGTAAGTTAAAGGTACCAAATAATTATTTAGGTGAAAGGTTAATGATTAAAAGGTAAGCAATTGAAAAGTAAATCTAATATATAAAAAGCAATGTTTGTTTGTTTGTTTGTTTGTTCGTATTTTGATTTGCAAATTGATTAGCATTTATTTTCAACACATGAATGTGACCCCCCAGGTCCCATCCTTCTGCCGCGCCGCCGAGCGATTGTGCAGTATGTCATCAGACAGAAAAGCGGTTTTTGTTCCCGCTGCTTTTGGCGTTTTGCGGTTACCCGCCTATATGTCATTACACTAAGTTTGATCAAGTAAATAACAGAGTTGTAAAATACGTCTCTATTATAGTGGGGAAGCCGGAACAGGATCCGGTTCCGGGATCCGGCAGATCCGACCAATTGGCCGGAACTTTTAAACACAAATGGTTATTTATTACTTATTATTATATATATATTATTAGCCTAATAAGCAGAGCTGGGCACTATTTGTACTTACAAATACTTATAAGTATTTAAATACTCCTCAGTATTTAAATATATTTATAGAACAAGTATTTGTGTTTATACTTACAAATACTTTGCTTGAAATATTTATACTTAATATTTAAGTAACTGACGTTAAAAGTAGTTAAATACTCTAGCAATATTTAAATACTATCAAAGTATTTAAATAATCAAAAAGTATTTAAATACTTTTTGATTATTTAAATAAGTGAAATATTTAAATGATTTGAAAAGTATTAAATTACTTTTCTAATAGGAGAAATATTTCCGAATATATGAATGATGCAGATTCACAAGTTAGTCAGTGTCAAGACCTGCTTGCCTACAGAGCTAGCGCAAAGGTGTGTGTTGTGTAATGCTGCTACAATCGTCATTTTGCACCATTATTCGCTCGCGACGCGTTTTTAGAGGGGGTCTTAGAGATATTTAAATATTTGGGAAATATTTAAATACTTAGAAAGTATTCAAATACTTTTTTAAATATTTAAATACTTAGAAAATATTTAAATATTTTTTACAGAATTAAATACCTAACGTATTGAACTGCTCGATGTCAGTATTTAGTATTTAAATACATTTCCCTTTTTAAAAATATTTAATATTTAAACACTTTTAGTATTTCTAAAGTATTTAGTATTTAATATTTAAATATTTTTTTCAGAGTATTTGCCCAGCTCTGCTAATAAGTCTAAGCTGGAGCAACGAGTTTTCATTGCTTGTGAATTATTGAATTTATTTCATAAATGCAGTTTTGTTCCGATTCTTGCGGACCATTAATTTAGCATATTAATGCAAAAAAATGCATTCAAATGTTCAAACATGTATCAAACCAAAATATGTTTTCAATTAATAAATAAGCATTTAGAATGATTTACAATAATTATTGGCATTTACTATATATTTTATGTAATTTCAAAATAAACCGAGCAGGATTTCCCGATGACGCATGAATATGCTTGAACTATCTAAATCGTAAATACTCATTGAGAATCCCCGCAATATTTTCTTTTCAAAGGTGTTATCGTACACTAACGTTCCGGCTTGAAAACACTAATAAACATACAAACAATATTTTCTATAAAGTTGGCCGTGTGGAGTAGAATATATGATCATATCTATAGGATCTATAGGATCATATGATCGACAATAGTGCGACAGTAATGTTTACTTACGTTTTTCAACTTTATAAAAATACTAGACATATATTGGCTTGTCTCTTTGGGATAAACTTAAAACTGATTACTTGGGAAACATACTGTAAGTTTTCACAGATGTGGATAGAGCGCAGTCCCCAGAAACACGATATATGACTCTATTTTCTTTGCTTCTATGTACTTCTAAAGTCAAACATGTATCGATTGTTTCGTACAGCAGTTCCATAAATTGTGATTTTATATATTTCTGCGACCTCATCCGAGAATAACAGGTAAATAAAATACGTACTGAGCGGACAAATACTTCTACCAAAAAACTTGATACTGGACATTTAGGAATACGATATAATGAAATTATTCTAAGCTCCAAACAAGGTGCTTCTACAATTCTCTCGGAATAAAAATACACAAAAGGAAATAGAAATAAAAAAACCTATTTTCCCCCTCCACTATGAAGATTCCAACTCATTTTTTAACATTATGACGGCCGCATACTTTGCAAAGACCGAAAAGCCAGAGGAAAGACACATAAATCTCAATAAACGCCATCACCGAGCTGCCTGAACGTCATGAATGCGAAACCTTAACAAAGGAAATGGAAATCCTGCCTCTACCGATGCAAAACGGATAAATATTGCACCACTTATCGGTTAATATACCTTCATTACATGACTCACAGGCTAAACATCTGATTTCGACCCACTTAAAAAAGTGACAAATCAGATAAACACTTTAACGAGACGAGAAATTATGTCGAAATGAATTTAAGAAAGATAATTTCTATAAAAAAATTATGCATGCAGACACCTATTACCTTAAAACAAAGTGTCACTTTTCGTCGATGCGTAATGAAGCCCAAATGTATTGACTTCAATTTTTAGTTTCCAATGTTTGAAAAGTTCATTAATGTTCATTCAGAAAGACCCACTATGTATTTTAAAAAATATACAATATGACATTTTAAAAAAAGAAAATAGAATCAATTTGCATATAATATGTATAACACGTACCTATCCTGTATTCTTTTTAAATGGTGTATTCAAATAGCATAACAATTAAATAAAATCATCAACTATAACTATATCTTAATTACTGCATCACAAGATGAATGAGAATAAATAATTTTAAAGTTCAAAATAAAGAAATAAATCCAAAACTTGTTAAACCAAACTCCATCTCGATCGGTCCCCTGCTAACTTTCCAAGGATATCTTGTGTACATATTGACAAAGGCTGATCCTTCAATGCTCCGTTAAATGAAACGGATATTAAGTGGGAGGAAACGCTAGAAATATCTGAAGATATCTCGAAAACGTTAGATCGGATCGAATGTCAGAGGATATCCCTAAAAAAACGCATATCAACAAATGGGATAAAAGTGGGGTTTCATCCTTCAGGAGACATAAAATTCATACAACTCACTCTTGATCGTATGTATCTGGGAAAATAGAGTTTTATTGTAATCACGTTTCTCATTTATTTGCATCGACTTTAGGTAGGATCACATTCAATTTTATAAGTAGAAATAATAAAGATAGCCCTCTTAAGTTATAATATTTGAGAAAATTACCAACTTTTTAAGAGGCAGTTCGTATTAATAGAATGCTACTCAAAAATATTGTTTCTATATTCAAATATAAGGAAGTCATTTGTTAAATTTGTAGAAACTCTAAATATTTATTTTATGAATGTGCAATGCTGTGATGTTGCATTTTTTAAACAGCTGCAGCAGCTATGAAAAAGCTGCTACAGTTATACTGAAATATTTGCTGTTAAATATATTCTGATGAATATAAAATTTTCCCAGAAACCATTAAATTTGTTAAAAAAAATCTACCTGGGGACATGAATCTTGCATGTACAATTCCCATAATGATTATTTAATTTTACTTCGTCATTACGGAAATAATTTAATTAAAGGTCGTCGCATATTGCAGCTCTCTTTCAAGGTAAAGACTGATTTCAAATTATGATAAACTACGGTATTAATACAGATTTATAAACGAAGCGAAACACCTGTTTCTTTATGTCTTGAATAATAATTACACTGATATTGAACATAAATCTTGTTTATGTCCTGGAACAAACTCTAGAGCAGTCTAAAATAAAAGTAAAATCAAGTTCTCTGGATTCTTTCTTCATACTAAAAAATGGAAGTTATGTCTTTTTGTCTCATGTCACTCTTATCTCATCATATTACTTTTGAAGTTTGGGTTACAGGTCAGGGTAAGTTATACAGGGTTATTCAGAACTCATCTCTAAAACTTTGAGGATATGTGCATCCTTAAATAAGAAATCGATATCACCAAAAAAATTTTAATAAAAGTATTAGGATTTCCCGTAAACAATGTTACTTACCATTATAAAGGACTACGTAGCTGGGCAACTGTACTTCAACACATCTAATACCTTTCTACCACATTCCTAAGAATGCGATAAAAAAAGTAAACACGTTTTTGTCTGGAACGCCTGGTTAAAACCGACCGAATAATGTTGGAGTGAGGATAACATCTGTATTGTCTATGAGTCGTCAGTCTGTGTGTCGCTCTCGCGGGTGTTTTATTTATCTTAGGAGTGTTAAACTGTAAAATTTTCAAAATGGCTCATGTGCACAGTAATGCTGAGTTAATGGACTGTTACCAGTGGATTATCAATTAAAAGTTAGGTTTTGTGAGTGGTTGTTGCAGCAAAATGCTGAAAATCCCCAATTTACTTAATAATTTGCGTTTACAAGATCAGCAACCAGGAGGAACATTCGGTTTAGAGCGGCAAAATTGAATAAGGCTTGCCCAAAATTGTGTACAAGTCGAGGAATATTATTTCAAAAGCTTTTGAAACAAGGTATGTGCAAATTTTTTATACCTAAATTTCACGTTTCTAATATCTAGTAATCAAGTAGCGCAATTCTTCAAAATTAGTGTAACAGAATTTTATTCATTTTAAAGACACGTCACTTTGGTCAGATCTATCTATCTTTAAGTTTATTTTAAAGTAAAAACGCTGCAAATCTTTTTTGCGTCGGGTGTCGGTATACTTTCAGATCTTCCGAAGTTTTTTTTTGTGCTAGCCAGTTTGCATTGTCAGTCCCAAGATCACTCCATTACAGTGGACCAGTATCCAGCGGCGTGCAATGACAAATTTTTAAATAGTTTTAAGACCCCGCCAAAAAATTTTTTTTGCACTACCACATTTGCACATGTATGTTGAACATCCCCAAATTTTATTATGGATCAGTTCTGAATAACCCTGTATATTATATAACAACGGATAATTTTGTATTGTTATATATTATATAACAATTTTTACATAATTGCACCTTCAGAAAGAACATATTTCCTATTACGTTACTCCCATAAACTCTAAATTCACCCTCAGTCTCATTCTCGTTGCTGTGGAAAATACTGATACTATCCCAGACATGTAAAGATATGAAGCAGATACACAATATATAAGACACAGATTGTCTGGTTTGCCTGCTGAAAAATGTACATACTTATGGCCAGTAAAGACAACGACTGTTCTTCGATCTCAAGGACGCAGACAATCTTTAACAATAATCCGCATGAATGACGTAATATAAATAAATTACATCCAACTATTACAGGTGTTGCAAATGAAAAATGAAACGGCTAGATAGTTTCTGTAAACTTTGGTTTCGTGTCAGGTAGAATTATAGTTAACTAGAAATAAGTTTTAATTTTATTAGTGAGTCTAGCCTTACTCACTAATGATAATGATTAAGTGTCGACGAATTTCCGTACAAACGCAAAATAAACATTACTCAAAGAAATAATAAAATCAGAAATCAAGAACTGTGTAAATTTTTAGTACAAATAAACACGTCTTAATTGGTATCAATTTTAATAGTGGTCATTGGAAAATAATTCTGCAAATGAGTCTTAGCTATAATAGGTACCTCCTCACGGCTGTGCCTTCCTATTATTATTGGCTATGCCATTGATAATATTTCCATGTTTTGTACACCTATCCTCCGATACGATTAAAACCAAATATTTGATTTTACTTTTTCAGGTTCTCATTTCAACTAAAAAAGTCCAGGTGTCTGAGGGGGTGAGGGTGGCGAGGGAGAGGTTTAATGCTCGCAAGGCCGAACAGCGATTGATGTAACTACTAACTGAAGCCGAAAGCGAATAAGAGGACGTGGAAAACTGCGTTAATTAAACTGGATAAAGGCCCGCTAGTATCATTCTCCTAATCATTACACTCTTTAACATTATACACACATACACACATCCCTTGTGGTTCAAATACTCCACTATATCCGTCATGTTGGTTACATAACTTTGATCGTGTGGTCTCACCGTTTGAATTCTAGGGATAAATAATGATATCGCCTTCAGACAAGTAAACGAAAGTGTAATACACTCTATAATAGCTATAACAAAATATAGAATATGTATCCATGTCCTGAACTAGTGATACGACAGTGTTTATTAATACCTATGTGTATTTATTAAAACAACGTCTAGTTAACCAGCTATTGTATAAAATACTATTATATTTTCATCAACAAAACCATAAATTAGCTCATAATAATTATAATTGCTACTATATAAAATAATTTTTAATACTTTAAAATCATGTCGCTTCTATTTTTGCTTTTTTATCTTAACTTTATATAATCCAAGCACATGGAACATTATCATACAACACTGTCGAGATATTACCTTGAAATATAATATAGGGTGTCTATTTAAAACATTTATATTATACACGTGGCCCTCTCCAGGATTTTCAAGGTCCGAGGGGAAGATCCGGACACCGCTGCAACTGCGGTGCTCTCCGCGTTCCAAACCATATCTCCCTGCTAGAGGATTCCATGGAACTCGAACGCTTATGCAGAGCTTCCGTAAAGACGATTTCGAGAAAATCGATTATGGAATGTGTCAAGATATAAATTAGGAAAAGAGTCTATTATCTATTATATTAATTTTTATATGGCACAAAGACAGTTTTACTTCCAAAATCATTTCAGTACCTAATAACCTGCAACCTTACGTTGATGTGCATATCATTTCTTAACGTTCAAATGTTTTCAACGAATTTTAGGTGTTCTTGTCAATTTTAATCCCAGCTTTAAAGTTTTTTATTAGTAAATTTTATTTTAAAGTAAGTATATTTTAGTTAAGACCCCACGCTAAAACGTTTGAAAATCAAATTTGGCGTGAAACTTTTAATCGCCATGTATTTTTCTATCACGATTAGTGGTTATTTTTCAATGTTTTTCTATTAATTTTTTAATAATTATATAATTTGTAGTTCCTTCTACCGAACCTTAGGACCTTTTCATTCATGATGATCATAATTCAGGAAAAAAATGTTTACAGTGAGTAAAAAGAGATAATCGAAACAGCAATAAAACATCCGTGTAATCCGTACAAATTAGGAAACCCAAAAAAATTGCTTCAGTTATCTGTTTTCTGTAGATAATGTGCTGTGTCGGTGATGTTTGTCGACATCGAAATGCCGTAAGGTGGGACACTAGACCGCCACGAAAACAAATCGAGATCAAACTGAACTTGATTAGATATGGGGGCGGCTGCTTGTCCAACTCAGCTGGAAAAATATATCAACTTCAATCAGATAACTTTTTTTCCCGACATTAGATGAGTAATTTTACACGTGAAAGAACTCTATGAATATTTGTTAACCTCATTACCATGTAACTGAGGTTTTCACTAAAACACTTGGAGCTTGCTGATAACTATAACTATTCTTGTTCTTTCGGTGTAATTGCTGATATTTAGAATAGGTATTTTGAGATCTTTTCGTAAACGAGACCGTATATTCTTGGTGGTGTTTGCTAAAATAATATGTATGTTAATGTTACTTGAAAATATTTATAACTATTTTGAAATTGAACACGCTGTGTAATCACGAGTATCCTGAAAATCAACGATTTTTGTAGAATAGTATCCGGAAAGTCAACGATTTTTGTAGAATAGACGACAGCACATTATTAAACTGTAAACAGCAATATCGCCCAGGAACTAGTTACGGCTACAATCACAGAAAGCAACCTCTCACATTAACATCTACCTACATACAGAGTGTCCCAGTGTGAGCGTACAAAAATTTACCAGGGGGTGGGTGGACCAGACCAAAATAAGAATAAAACTCTTATAAAAAAAAAAAATTCCGCAATAACTTAAAAATCGTTAGGTAATTTTTGGGAGACGTGTCCGCCTAAACATCTACATGGTGTTTGTTTAACTCTGACACCTGTGGTGGCCTAGGCCTACTCTTCCTTATGACTTCCTTTGCATGCATTTTTCTGCATAAAGAATGTAGTCGGTACTTTACACTCAATTTACTCGAAAATGGTTGATTTTAGACCTATGTAACAAGAGCACCTTTTTTGTTCAGCATTGATAGCCGATTAAGGAAAACTTAGTTAATCCAAGAAAAAATAGGATATGCAAGAGTTATGAAGACAAAATCATAAGGAAGAGTAGGGTTGTAGGAGTTAAACAAACACCATGTAGTTTTAATGATCTTTAATAGGTGTATACGTCACCCAAAAATTATCTAAATCTACGAAACGGTTTTTAAGTTATTCCGGAAAATCGTTTTTTTTTTCTCCAAAATAACACCCTGTAACTCGTTAGGCGTGCATCAGAGAAATTTTTTTTTATTCTTATTTTGGTCTGCTCTACCCCCTGATAAATTTTTGTACGCTCACACTGGGACACCCTGTATAGTAGGTATTGTGCCGTCTTATCTCCAGGTAACCTTAGACATGCAAGCCAACAATTAAATGAAACATTTTTATAGACTGCGTGGAATTGAACCTGCTACCTCTTATCGTAAGGACCATGATTTTAGAGCCTGAGCTATGGACTTGGTCCACCTCTACAAATTTAGAAGTTGATGTGCTCTCTAATAGAAAATTACACGTCAAATTTATAGTGACTGAGCCGAAAATCACACCCTCACAGAGGCCACGTGGTCTATTGTGGGTCAAATGTATAGTAATTACCAATTTGTATGGGCAATATCTCAATCAATGCTGTTATTAATCCCATAGTGACGTTTAACTACGGCTGCGGTATTAAAATCGGGGTACGGCTGTGTCTACACAGATGCTGCAATAGTGATCACGCGTCATAGGAATTCCGCAAATTACGTCGAATTAAGGCCCTGCCTAACTGCTTCAAAAGGGCTCATCGACTTCGAGAATAATAGCCAGCCATCAACGCGGGGTTTAAGATCGAAGCAGACTTAACTAGAAATTCAGGCGCTACCCGTGGATAAAATTAGATCGGCAATCGGATTATGGGTTAATATCCATCATCTTTCCGCAAGTAAATTATCCAGATACCAACAAAGTCAAAATAGGTGGAATATTTTCGTGTTAATCCCGACGTTTATATATTATTGTACAAACTCTAATAAGTTAAATACCTCGTTTTGTTTTACAATTCAATTAGAACTATTATAGCCGATTGGAACCACCAAAACGTTCGTACGTACGTTCCACGTGAATAGTGTTTGAAAGTTTCTCGTGGAACCACGTGGAAGGTTCAGGTTAATATGGAACAATAAACAATTCTGTAAATTTTATGTAAAACAGATTCTTAATTACATATTTCTGAAATAGAACACAACATACTACAGTTGTTTACTGAATACATTTAAGTAATTGAACATAATGTATAATTTTGTCACATAAACTGTTTCAAGTTTCTCTTGCAAGATCTTATTTACAGTTTTTCTTCTAGCTAATAGAAAACTTGAAGCCTTCCCAGTATCTACACAGTGAAGTTTTGAGCTTAGTATCTTTTATTCCGAGGTTGAATCCCTATTGGACTGGACTATCTGTCAGACATTCATTATGACAAATCTAAATGATTTTAGCCGCAGATTTAACGCTCTCTTATCGTATGCAAAATTAATGGCGCTTTCATAATTTCGCAGGATTATGCACACCGTTTTGCAAGTCAAATAAGAGGCAGCCACCATACTTCCTTGATTACGGAATAAACAGGACGGTAACAGTTAAAACAATTACTGTTGTTACATTAGAAGAACAGCCTATTAGCTCATCACGCACGTTTTGTTAACTGTAAGGTGAATGCAATTTGCATCAATTACTCAATGGTTGTTAATTTTTATTTGGGTATTTCTCTTAAATATTAATTTATTACTTCATTAGTGGCATAGTTATCGACAATTGAAAAACGATGCGGAAAGCGGCAAATATACTGTTCAATATTTGTAGTGGGAGATTTCCAAAATGTTCCAAAATTCTTCCACATTGAATGAAATGGTTATTGGAAAATGCGGAACGACCATTTTTAGTATTTTAGTAACAAATAATATTAGAAACTGGAAACACGAATACGAAACTCAATATATACCAAAACCATAGTATGGATTTTGGTTTTATGGACTACGTCGAAACTTCACAGAGCGAATGTGATCAATTAATTTATTTGAAACAACTGGAATCAATAATATAATACAGCCAGCTCTATACCAGGCTTAAATCCTATTGAACCATAGAAGCAGAATGAATTTAAAGAAGTCCTAATAGAGGATCGGAACCCAATTAGTTAGAAATGTCACTATTTAGAAAATTTAACCAATTGAGATAATCACAAAATTAATTTTGATAGTTACCAGAACACGCAAGTACGAGTATATCTAAGTATAACTAGAGACCAAGTGCACCGTTTAGAAACTGCGTGATACCTTGATGTTTTGATAATGACGATCAATTTAAAATAATGTTTGACTGATCGAGGGTTAAACATTAAACAAACATAATAATACCACGAAATGAAACATCTGGTGGTTCCGAAATGTTTTAGTGTACCGCACTGGCAATAAATGCAATAATCAAATCGTATCAAAAACTAAATCGAGCGAGAAGTTTATTTTCTAAAACTCAACTTCAAAGGTCACGCAGTACGTTTCATTAATAGTATTTGTGTTTTATTTCCTCCAACATTTCCTAAACATTAGACTGCGTTAACAGTGTGCATCACGAACATTTGTTTCATCCTCAAAACTAGATTTTAGTATTTAACATACCTTTTTGGGTTGCACGACGTATCAAATCTCCAAAGCTCATATAAAAGATCACAATAAGATAATAATTATTGTACATAACTCCCTGATTCTAAAATAATAATGTTTAAAATATTTACAAAATAGCTATGCAGTCCCAACATCGAGTAGATATTTATGTTCCTCAGGTATGTGCGTATAAACTCTGCATAACAAAATTAATCTATTTCCTAAATCAGCTAAACCCATTCATTAAGGATATAGGTATAGGTATTCATTTAACGATTTTAGTGGTTTATTCATCTGGAAATAAACTACAATAAAAGATAAATAAAAGACAAAATAGAAACTAAAGAAAAGTATGTGGATTTATGAAATTAGCTGTAAAGACCGCGATCAAAAGTATGTTGGACAAATTAGAAGATCAACTCAAACTAGATTCAAGGAACATATTGCTCATCTCAGATATGGGAGAACAGTAAATCTAGTATTGTGAAAACAGATAGTATAGCAATTTAAAGCTAATTAGAAATGTAACAAATTCCAGATAGCTGGATGCATTTGAGTTTGGAAACAGCAAAGTGTAAAAATCTCATACAGTCCGCTTTATTGGTTAGTAAATTACGGTTCATTGATCCGTCGCGGCGGTTCACTGAGCTGTGTCAACGGTTCACTAAACCGTAATAATAGTTTACGTGTAAATAAGACATATGTGTTAGCATAGGTTTAGTTTTAATCATCTCCAGATGATGCCACACCTGGAGATGTAATTTCGCTTGATTGGCGACACGCGCGTCGAATGCATTATAGTATTTTAGTTGGTCCCAATTTGGTACCGTATTGGGATGTACTATTGGTATTTTTTTTCTGTCAAAAATAGTGCACCAGAACAGTGGTAATGTCTTAGCGGCAAACTGATAAAATTTTTTTTGTAAAACTTATCAATATGTTTTTAATCTTCACATCGCCATTAAATTTTATTATTTAAGATAAAATCCTGCGTCTCATTTATTAACAGCTCCCAAAATAAAGCATGAAATTGCCCTTCATTAATCCAGAAATTTCGTATGTAGGTCTCGCCGTACGGGATTTTATCAAACGAGCTAAATTATATCTCTAGGGGGTAAATACAAAGGTTGATCTGAATACGGATTCAATTGAAATATCTCAATGGGACACTAACACGTGTCATTTTTTATGTTTGTGCGGATAAAAAATGGGTAATTATGAAAAATACTGTTGCATATCTTTATGCGTTGCTCAATATATTGTTGGTAATTATTAGATTGTTTAACTCTCAGATATTAAATAGTTTCTGATAATTCCAATAAACAAACATGCAGTAAGAATGACTTATGTAGTAAAACATTAAAAATAATAAGGAAACGGTATGGTTACATAGTTCAATTTGTAGTGTTTCAGATGATATGACATCATACAAATACAAAACTTCGGTAAATAACGAAAAAATATAAAATATGGTGCCTGTAACTTATTTGTGGTGCATTTTAATGATTTACTGTAGTGTCTTTTGGGATTATGCAAATTTTTAGGTAGAAATAGTTTAGGTATAAATAGGACACAATGTCAGCATAGATTAAGTTTTAAGCATCTCCAGATGATGCCAACTTGGTTAGCGAAACGCGTGTCGAGTACAGTACAGTGTTTTGGTGTTATGTGGAAAACTACGTCAGTGATATCTTCACACCAAAGTTCCAACTCCCTTCAAGATTGCACAAATTGATCAATCAATTTGACAATTTTTGATCATACAAACTTTCTACTTTGACGACGTGTCGAGGATCGACTGGAAACGTTTGCAAAAAAGCTAGTTAATTAATAAAAGTGTTTAATTTCTTTTAAATTTTATTATAATTATTTTTTTTTTAGACAATTCAAAATATGATTTGTAATATTACACAATTTTATAATTGAATAACAGACATTCTTATTGGCACATGGATTTTTGGAAGAATTTCATTTCCGTTCAATTACAATGAACATGACCTTCGTTCTTTTATCTGCTTATATACTTCATTAAGCTAGCACAATAGATACAGCGCGTGCCAATTTTAATGGATCATAAGCTGAAAATAGAATTACTTTTAGTAAAAAGTTACGATAAATGTCTCCCCAAATACCTCGTTTTCCAAGTTTTGATACTGCACATCTTTAATTTTCTTCTTAATTTTCTTAAAATTAATAGAATAATTCTAATTAATCTATTAATTTGCTTTATAGATAAAGAAATGCAAACTGCACACCTGTCGAATAGTATTTCTCACACGAACTAAATTTTTTTATTCAATTTCGCATGTTATACGAAAATACTATAAGAGTATAACGGTTGCCACAAATGGGATTAAGATCTGATAAAATTCGGAACATACCGTGACGTGCCGATCTAGAGTAGAAATCAGCAAAAAATTTTTAAGGAGTTATTTCGTACCCTTTTTAACTCCTTAGCCTTAGAGAGATCGTGAAATTCAAAGTGTTCAGGTTGCTTGAAAAAAAAATACTAGTACCTACCACAACTATAATTTGTTCTTCATCAGAACTAGTAACTGCAATGCATCTTGAACCCTCTTGCTAATTAGTTTTATATTGATAAGTTCACAAAAATATAAAATCTCGGCAATCGGTATACTTGAATTATGGTTCAAAGTTTGCGGTTACCGTCGGCGAACTAGGTGATATCGGCATTCAACGGGCGGCAATGGAAGTGCCGTGACGGAACGTGACGGACGGACAAGTGAAAGACAAGTTGAAAGCAAATAAATTGCTGCAGTGTCGTGTTTTTAAATTTTTTAGTAAACTAACGGTTCACTGCGAGGTTTAAAGAGTCCAGGAATCATTGTTTCATCAATCATTAATTAAAAAGGTACTTCAATTAAGCTCCAATTTAAATTCCTTTGTAATTTCTGAGCCCTTTAATTTCTAATCCGCATGTCGCACGTGGGCATTTTTAAATAACTCCATATATACCAAAGCCATATGAGAATAAACGTAGGTGTCATTCCAGCAAATAGCAATTAGCATTACACATTCCATCAAGCACGAGTATCTGACGTTTCGCCATTCTACGCATATTTATATGGAATTGAAATATATAAACATTGCGCGCAAGGTCGCATCCAATTAAATTCTCTACATAAATTTATTGGATCAACCCGTAGGCAGAAATCCATTATGGGATTCAACGCTTCTTGTCTATGATAAAACAAACAAATTTGATACTAATATGCACGCTGCGTTACTGATTTCAGCGACGCTGATTGATTGATAAGTGACTGTTTATATTCATGTTAAGGATCCATTTTGATTGATCAGACTCATTGTATAAAAAATTGAGTAGATATTTTGTCCGATTTACAAAAAATTCTACGGATATACCTCCTTGAAACTAAAAACCAGAAAACACTCACTTACACAGTAAAAAAATCCGACTGATTTTAACACTGAATCCACACTCATCAGTGTGTATATAGTCCACACTTGGCAGTGTATTATAGTCCACACTTGGCAACATTATCGGTGTATTATTACATTACATAAAAGTAATTTAACACAGTAGATTTTACAAGGTAATGTGAAAAGGTCGAGACACACATTACAGGACCGTGTCAGGACCGGAACACTGCAGGGTGACGGCCGTGTCTCGGCTCTGTGATCTAAAAACCACACTTGTCCGGGACACGGCCGTGTGTCGGAGAATGGCTACAAAGATTCAGTTTATTTGAAATTTTGAACAACGTGGTATCAGAAAAATGTTTGCTAATTTTCGCAATAGTGATTTAGGTATAATAGCCCTCGCGCTACAAGAACATGAGGAACGAAGTAAAAAGAAAAAGTTTAAAAGAAAGTGGATTGCAAAGGCTTGGAAATCCAGGTCTATTGAAGGAGAGTTTCAGACATTGTTTCCTCATCTCATGGACGACGAGACAAAATTTTACGAGTATTTTAGAATGACGAAATCTACATTCTACCAACTATTGAGAAGGCTGGAAAACAAATTAAGAAAAAAAGATACTTTTTGGAGGCTATCAATTACACCGAAAGAACGCCTGGCTGTATGTTTGAGTAAGTGATAAATTTGCTTCCATATTTTCTCTTTGTAGTCAGCATTTCTATATCTTTCGCTGCTTTGATCATACAACACGGGGAATTTCCGCACCTCTTCTATAAGCTTTTCGACATTCATCGTACAATACTACACTTTGCCGTGGTCGTTGCTCAACTGCAGACGGTGCCCGGACCGTCAAAAATTAAACAAAACTATTCTCACTCGGTCCTGGCACGGTCCGGTGACGGAGCATGGTCACGTCGCGGATAGATGTGAACAGTTGCATTTAATTTAACAGAGCGATTCTTCGACCGAGAGACTGCCGTGACCCTGCAGTGTTCCGGTCCTGACACGGTCCTGTAATGTGTGTCTCGACCTTAATAGTTAATTATTCACCGTGTAATTATTCCGTTTTTATGGTAGATTGATTCATTTTTAACACAGGGTTTTGTAAATTTTACTACAATTTATGAGTACTTCTACAAATTTGGCAGGTATATCGTTCGTGTAATATGAGTTCTAAAGGTTTAGTTATTATACTATCCAGTTCGTGTTAAAAATAACACTGCAGCAAATTACGATTACCATTTAGTAATTTTACCATTTGTCTTTTTTTACTGTGTAGATTTCCACCATTAAAGAATAAAAAAGTGATGAAGTATCTATCATAAGAACAAAATAAATGTTCTTTGTCAAAATTGAGAGATACTGGCATTATATTAATGGACAACTGGGTAAAACAGACAGCAACATATTTTAGTAACCAGCCGAGCCTTGTGCTCCATATTATTTATCTTCCATAACGCCTCCACTGTTATTGTTACTAATTCCATTATTATGGATAAATTTATTTCCAAAGTGCCTGAAGACTAAAAAAGGACTTGGATTAGAGACTAAACTCCAAATGGATTTATGAATGATCCACTAAAGACACTCTTGCGTTTTCATCTACCACCATACCAATTACGGTATGGTTTTCCGTCTGATCAATTCCAAAAATGCAAAAAATCTTTAAAGGGGTTTTCAAGTATTTGTAAGCCACGAGTAAGTGTTCTAGAGACACCGTCACTTATTTAGGGGTAAATCTCGATAAGAGGCTGCGGTGGAAAAACCACATCGAGAAAGTCGTAGCGAAGGCAAAGCTGGTCAGGACCAAGCTATACCCGATGTTGTGGCGCACCAGCGAGCTCAGCCTAAGGAATAAGGGAACCCTGATCAAGACAGTCATCCAACCTCAGTTGACATATGCGTCCACAGCATAGGCGATTTCTGCAAAGACGTATATGAAGAAGATCCAGGCCGTCGAAAATATCGGACTAAAGACCGCGGTAGATGCCCCCTGGTACCTGCGGACAGCCGATATATACCGGGACCTCGACTAGGTCCTAGTCCTAGAAGTCATCAGGAGGCGCGGAATCAAGCTCCTCAAGCGTGCCGTGTCGCACAGCAATCGGATATTTGATATAAGAAATAATGATTTGATATATCAAATCATGAAATAATCTGTACAAATATTCAAGATGTTTAACTATTATAAGTGGTCAGCGCCTAGTTTTTGGACAACCTGCATAAATGTCAGTTATTTTAAAATGGGCTCCGAAACTTTAATCCCTAACAAAATTATGAATTCTGTGAGGGATTTTCATATATATATATAGGTAACCAGATATAATTCATATTATATCTGTATATTAATAGAATATAATTACATTATTCAAATATAATTACTTCTGTTATTGAATCATACTGGGCGAAAAAGTGGATGAAGTTGATTTTGCAGAAAGCTGTGTCGTAAACTCGATTTGCTCGAGATAGACGTCTCATATTCCTTATTTCCTTATTAGCTCGCCCGGCTGTAGATAACGGAATTAGATTTTCGTACGTAAAATCAGGACCTTGAGCCATTTCGCCTTTAACATTTACGAAGTTATTAGCTAATGGCATTAATGCCGCCTGCTCATACATCTGACTAATGAATATAACATATTTTCCGCCTCTGCTGAAATAAGTTCAACTTACATTATGGCTAATCGTCTTATTTTTTTTTATAAAAACATCATGGAACGTTTTGAAATAATGTATGTATAGAGTTGATCAATATATTTGAGTATCCACCTAAAATCTTATTGTCAAAACGACGAAGTTGACAGTCAAAAAATAAAACAAAAGCACTGAAAAGCAGAGAAAAGTATAATAATTGTTGTCTATTTGGCTAGAACAAACTAACTTTGTAAGAATGAATGGGTTTATTTCTAATAGTAAGGAACACATCTCCAGAAAAATGCACCAAGGGACAAAGGCTGTATAGCTTATCATCCTATGAACCAATTGATAATATTTACAACCAAAGCACCCCACTATGGAGCTGATTAGTGAGTTCATTGGCTGATTGGTCTTATAGTTTGCATACATGTCTTACTACTAAAGACGGACCAAGTCCATCAACCTTACAGGTTTCGGGGTGAAGAAAATTAATTGGTTTCCGAGAAGGCATAGACAAAATGTCTGCAATAAGCGATGGGACCTCATCTAGGAAGGAGCCATCTAGAATAAGTGGAAATAACGTTTTAGTAGTTTAGTGTATATACAGTAATTTACTTAAGTTTATATTATGCGTAATAAAGGTGTTGAAGTAAATTATAGAATGACCCTGTACAAATGATCAAGAGCAAAAGGGCCTACCAGACTATTATTTCCGAATGGATGAATTTCTTCATTCATTCAAAAAAGTTATTCTAACTTCAGTTAGAGTAAGTTATTAAATTTGTGTGTGATTAATGGAGATTTCTGTAATTTATCATAAGGGAGGCATACGTTGCCTACTATTGGCAAATTAAATAAGGTATTAAAACACCAGACATTGTATTTCGGCTTGTGGGAGTTATTTTGGAGAGCATATAGTGTAAATGCAGAAGTAAAAATAAATCATTTCATTTCAATAAGTAATTCAGATTTTGGTTTCACTGAAACATCGCAGTAGCACTTTTTTGTCGTTGTACTACTACTATATAAGGGATAACTGCTTATATATTTAGTGGCATCTTCTTTTATATGGTTAAATAGTACATAAAAAAAGTTAAACAGAACCAGAACAGATGACTCAGAATCTGCTCACCATAAAAAAGAAAACAAGCCGGAGAACAGAAATTTTTAATTTTTAATCGATTTGAACTTTTTCTAATAGGACATTTTACATATATGAATAGAACGTTGTCTCACAAATACTATAATAATTATACTGGGTATGTTTATAATAGTAAGGGATATAATATGCCCAAGAGAACCATAATGAACGTCTCTTATAAACATTTTGTAGCTTAGGAACAAACAATTATTTTTGTGATTACCTACTCTAATCATACGTTATTTTGGGCACGTCTTTCTTTCTATTAGAGATAGATTTATCAGCCCTTGCATTCATGTATTTATAAAACCACACAGCACCCACAGCAATAGAAAAGAAATTCGGAGACTAAACTATGAAAGAAGGAATTACATATTGTTACTGTGTAGACTTCATCACTGCCAGTGAACCACTAAACGTCAGCCATATTTCAACAAATTGACGTTGTTTGGTGAAAAAATGGCCTATTTTCACATAGGATGGTTGATTTACGGATATTAATGTTTTAGTCAAAAACCTTTCTGCAGTAATTGCCAACCCCTGACCTTTCAGTTAAGACAATGATATTCTAATTCTGAAGGATCGATCCAGTCAGAGGACTTTCATAATTTCTTTCCAAACATAGAAACGCGTTCTATTTAGTAATAAGTAGTATAATAATTAAACATCGGCAAATATTCGTAACAATAATATGATATATTTGTATATATAGTATATAATATAAGTAGTACAGGGTTATTCACCCAAAGCGGGTATTAGACGTTCTTGGGGTTCGGTTAACGATAAAAATCAGATTTTTTTATGGGGTAGGTTTTCGATTATTTCCGATTCAATGAAAATATTTTCAGGTTTGCATCACTTCCGGTTATACCGGAAGTAGACCACAACTTTGTTATTTCAAATGGAACACTCTGTATATTATTGCAATTTTGAACTCTACGTGATATTTTAAACACATTTTTTCATGTAGGATGTCCTATACCTATCTTCAACTGTTTTTGAAATATTGACAGGTGAATATTGACATTTTGCAATTTTGACAACCTGTAAAATCTAAACAGTTACAGATCAAGCAAAACGGTTTGCACATTCCTATCTTAACTTTTCAAAAGCTATCGTTTGATACTAATATCAGATTTATAAAGAAATAAAAAATTTTCGATTAAATTTAATCTCTTGGTTAAATCTGAAATTAGTATCAAACGATAGCTTTTGAAAAGTTAAGATAGGAATGTGCAAACCGTTTCGCTTGATCTCTAACCGTTTAGATTTTACAGGGTGTCAAATTTTCAAAATGTTAATATTCACCTGTCAATATTTCAAAAACAGTTGAAGATAGGTATAGGACATCCTACATTAAATGTGTTTAGAATATCACGTAGAGTTCAAAATTGCAATAATATACAGGGTGTTCTATTTGAAATAACGAAGTTGTGATCTACTTCCGGTATAATCGGAAGTGATGCAAACCTGAAAATATTTTCATTGAATCCGAAGTAATGGAAAACTTCCCCCATAAAAAAAACAGATTTTTATCGTTAACAGAACCCTAAAAACGTCTAATACCCGCTTTCCGTGAGTAACCCTGTATATTATAACAGTAAATAAAACATCTGACCAGATTATTATAAAATCCAATTAAACAATAACCTAATTATCTGATATAATGGATACAGGTCCACAACCATCTTGTGCCATGAAAACCGGAACAGGAAGTAAAACAGAAGTAATATTTATCCATTGTGGTCTAGTGGCTTGTGTTCATTATTTAATGAAGACATATAATTAACATAATGAAATAATTTGGTTAACGCCGAATCTTTCATAATCCAACGACGTTACGAAAGAGAGGCGAGAAATTATTTACAAAAATATAAATAGAATGCGACACAAAAAGAAACCGACGGGGTTTTATTTTTAATTAACGATTTGAAGTACACTTTAATGTGAGTAATTTATTATGTAATAGCACTCCAGTGCACGAAGCGTAAAGAGTGAATCACCATCAGAATTGTAGTCAGGCACAGGGAGGCTCATAAATATATATAGTGAAGTTCAATAACAGTATTAAAGAATTGTAGAAAATGGTAAATGGAGAATTGGAAGTTAATAGGATCTAAAAATTGATTTATGTTGAAAGTGGACGGTAAAGGTTTAGTGTACATCTTATGGCGAGTGGAACAGGAAAGTCCTTCGCCCCTATACCACTTTTATTTTGGAAGATATGTCAACTAAATTTGGGGAGTGCTTAGCAGGAAAAATGTATGAAGGGCAATATGAAAATAACACTGCCGGTTTCAAAGTATGAATGGAATACACTATATATTTTTACATACATATTTGGATTCAGTGTACTTTTTGCATCTATTAGTACTATTACTTTGTATTTTTGATACATAAATATCAAAATTTTTAATTTTTCAAATGGCATCTCGAGTGCTATGATGATTCGTGAACTGTTCCTTTTCACTGTCTGTTAAAAAAGCGAAGAAAAAACAAAGGAATGTACTGGCTCGCTCGGTATAAAAAAATCTAGCCTCTTTACCTAATCGTATAATATCACCAATAAGCGGGTGGAGGAACATAGGACGGAGGAGGAAAATGATTAAGTCACTTAGACGACATAAATTAATCTTAAAAATCCAATGTTATAAATGTTAAAATATGGTACTAGTTGGTGCAAAAAATCAAGATGAATTCAGATATGTAAAAATATACGGTGTATTCCATTTTACTTCCAAAAGTTGGGGCCACTTCCATGAAACCGTAAGTTGTTGAGTAACTTTTCCTTATAGGTATCGATTTTTTGGTCTACTAAGCAATTCCCAAATTTAATTCACATAACTTTGCAAAATTAAAGTGGTACATGGGCGAACTACTTTCCTGTTCCACCGGGTATATTTTTAGATAACATGAATTTTGCAATACGCAATGATATATTGTTCTAAATTCTTGAAGCAGAAATATCAAATAATTCAAGAAAATGTGTTAATAATTATAGCAAGTAGATATAGGTACTTGAAAATAGAACTGATCGTGGTAACCTTGACTGATATTATGTACTGGAGAATTTATGCCTTAATGCTCCATATTTATTATCGACATGGAAATTTTAAAAATGACCTCCAGCTTAGCAGTAGATGACATATATTTTTGGATTTTTAGATTGTTGTACAGAGCTATTTTCGTTAAGATTGCATGGTATCTTTCCTATCAACTTTAGGAGAAAAGTGATCGCATGTTCTCTGTAATATTTCTAATATCTATAAACTGTCAGCCTCATCATCAAGCCGTACATTTTCTGTTATCCGCTTTTAAAAATAACCATAATTAAACTAAATAGTTTTAGAAAGAACATTGTTTTTCGAGGTTCCAAAACCTACTATTGCTTCAATTGAAAAGCGTAAGTTTGGTTTACATCTCGATACCGAATAGATCTATAAATCTATCTATAAAATCTATAAAAAAAATGGATAACACATATCATATAACATAACACAACATAACATAACATGACATAACAAAAATACTCCACACTCTGTATATTTTATATATTTGAATAGAACGAAAGTTTCTCAAGAATAAATTGACGTATATGTTAATATGTCTTTTCTGGTAATACGACAGTACCAGTTCAAACTAGAAAGAGTAATAATATAAGTGGTTATTGGTTAGTGCTATTTTATTAAAGTCATTATGAACTTATTGCTATGCCAAAAAGCTCAGTCGCATTTTATAGTGTATACATCTGAAACTTATATCTTTATTGTTCGAGATATGGACAATTCCTGTGTCAACGTATACATAAAATATCGTACCTACTATCCGCATAAATTCAAAAACATATCGTATCATTTACCTAAAATTGAAAAGGTATGTAAAACTAATTATCCACTTTAGTCTGGTACAGGCTTCGTAGGGGTGGAATTTTTGAGATTTTCTACTGTTTTCAAGAATTCTTGGTAAAGATGTGATATAAATTCTAATTTATATCAAGCAAAATTGTAGTCGAGTACTACGATTATATATATATATATTTTTTTGTTATGTAAGGAGAATGTAATGTAATAAAATAATATCAACAATGTGTGACTGATTTGCTACACGACATTCATAAAAGCGGAAAAACGCTGTAAAACGAATATAGAGTAACAAAACCTTCTACAGCAGGGTTAGGCATACGTATAATTTTTCGGGTTGTGGCCTCACGGAAGCTAAAAATAAACAAGGGAAATCTCGTCAGCGTCAGCGTCAGCGTAACACTTTTAATTTGATCTGCTGTGACGAAGTGAATATGCCACAGATTTATTACCATAAGTCCCTCATTCGCTAAACTGATAACGGAATTAAATACACAAGGGGTTTAGTTGCATTTATGTGTTCGCGAAAAGAAACAATTGGCACAAAAACAAGACATATTGTTCAAGGGATAAAGGTGGATCAATAATTCTGTTTAATATCGTGTATATGAAATATAATAATTTGCTATGATTTCCAAGTTGTATAAGGAAATAATAAAAAAAACTAAAATGTTTAATTATTAACAATCATTCAATCGATTAGCTTTTTCTTCATTTTGGTTATATGGTTAGCCCTGATCGACACCTACAAATGCTCCACCATATTTTATCGCTACTGGAACTATTCTCAAAAAAGTCAATTTACCTTCAATCAGATAATTGACAAACTACCCTAAAGTGTTGACAAAGTCAGTAAGCATGGAAAAGCACTGAACTCGATTTGTCTGACAATGATTCAATAATCACTTTTGTGATCAAAAATATGAAATTCTAAGTATACCTCGGAAAAATAAAAAACATGAAACTTCTGCTTTCTTACTATATCACAATTTATTTTTCGAATCTACCAGTATACCAAAATTTGATAATTGTAATAATCATAGAATACAGATTAAATGTTCTGATTTTGTAAATGGTTTAAAATATAATAAACAAACCTCTGGTAGAAAGATGGATACTCAATCTCCTACTACTATAATAAAAACCCAGAATTTAAAGTTTTAGAACTGATTCTATTTCATGTAAATAAGAGAGTACATAATAATTATTTACATTGTCAGATATACGCATGTAAAAAATTCCTTTACAAAGTTGAATATATTTACGTTATTTAATAATATGAATTGACAAACACATGAATGAACATGTTACACGTCCGATTTGTATTAAATATTGTTAGGTACGTACATCTTCATTGATGTAAATTCTAATCCACACATTGTTGGATAATTGCCAAGTCTGAACTAAGTAGATACTCCAAAATACATTTTTTAAATAATTTCGATTTGTCGTATTTTTTCTAATATTCATGATAGGGAAATTATTTAACGTCACCTGTTATTCCAGTATTAAATTAGATGCAAATGAGTAACTTATTGCACTAAAAACCTAAGGCGCTAACACAAACGCCACACTCCAACTAGATGAAATACCTACATAAAAATCTACTACATATTTCATACAAACACAGATTCATCGTCTAATGATGATAAACTACTCTTTGTTGATGATCTAATGATGATAATATAATTAGGTGCAGAAACAAATGTAAAACCTATTTTATCCAGATTAATATTAGACACAAAGGTAACGAAAACAAACAACTTTTTGCGCGTTTGCTACAAAAATGCTTCCCTTCACCTAACACTTACTACACACATTTATAGAAAAACCAGTTTGACAGTGTAGAAAGTATAGTAGATACTTTCTACTTCTATCCAATTTGAATCAGTACTAATTACGTGTGCCTTAATTATAGAGAAATTTTGGTCAACTCTTTATTCAACGGCTTATAAGAAAAGCTTTGATAGACCATTAATGAATATTTAAAATTTCACAAAATCTTTCATTACGAAGATCTGAAACAATGACAAAATATACTAGCATTTGCACACCGGGTAGGCAACACACAAAACAGTAAGCTAGCTGTTTAACTGGTTGCTTACACACACATTGAACTATGACAGATTTAAACAAATGTAAATAAAATATTTAATAACCTTGGAATACAGTTTCATGTTACCTAAAAAAGTAAAAAGTAAGAATGTAAAGTAAAAAAGTGATATTAGGAGATTCCATTCTATCGATTACTACAGTGCCAGTAAAAATTTGTTTGAACTACCTATTAAGAATTTACATCACGAAAAAGCTTAAAAATAAAGGCATCTTCAACTATCAACATGTTTTACCCAGTCTTATGTAAGTTGATAAGTAAACTGGTGGATATCAATTTTGAGTGAATCATTTAAACAAAACGTGTTACTGTATAGAATACAAATTTTATACATTTAAACTTCTCCAATAATTCAGCAGATTTAAGAACAAAATTTGACATTACGTGACTACTTCATATGCACTTTCATATGAGACAAAAATTAAAAAGATTAAGCTTTCTTTAAAAAAAAAATGGATAAAAAATGTCGATTTCTCTCATCCACAATGATTTGGTTTAATTAATTTTTATTTTCTGTTCGATACCTAATATTTGATTTGGTGCCATATTGACTGTGGCTAATTAGTCAGTCAAATGGTGAGTAATTTTTTAATGTCTTAAATTTTTGGGGTGATAGTAGGTACATTGGACTTATTTGTTTGATTGTTTATCTTTGGTATTTTGTACATAACAAATTAGTAAAAATGATCGGCTATTGCCACTTAACCAAATAGGAATTATTGTACCATACCAAACATATAACTTGACTAAATATCTTACTTACTTTCATTATTTACACCCTTCTGTCGATGCCCTTATTTTTATTATTACAGGAACAATAATTAATTAATTCATTGTTTCAGATCATCGGGAATAGCCTCCCTCATATACAGTAGCTACCAGATAATGTTATAACGATAAAGTATCAAACATAGATCCTACCTTGTTGGTGGAAGATGGAGGGTGGTAGTTGTACGACCTGGATGACTTGTTGGCTTCCGAGCTGGTCTTGACTGGGGTCTTGACACTACTGGTGGGGTCGGCGGTCTTAGTCACCTCCAGACTTTCGGGGACAGTCTGGAGGGTCGAGCGCATAGCTGCCGACATCGTCCCCACTCACTATCACACTGGCCAGTTCACATTACCTGAAACACAAAACAAAAATGTTGTTTAAATTTATGTTTAACCATAATAGATATTAATGGGAATTGAATTCTCCCTATTTTTAGAGAAATTAAAGTTGTGGTAAATTGTACTAACTCTGTCACATCTGGTTATTTGGGAAAATAGAGGGAAAAATGTGGTTATCCACTTCAACTTGAATTTTTGCTTTCCGAAACTGCTAGTTATGAGAGAACACACCAACAAAAAAACTAAATAATATACAGGGTGTTTAAAAACCACTTTTATGCTGCTCCGAAACCAAATACTCTGTATAAGTTTACGTACTACCTATCTTAGAAATCTGACTTTCATTTATAACTTTAATCTGACTGAAATGTTTTTGGTAACTATGAAAACAAATAAAAACATAACATAATCATTTCATTCTTATCGTTTTGAAAAGGTATTATTGATGTCCATATGTTCTCGGTACAACTTCCAAGACAACTTCTAAATCGTCCCAATTATTAAAAACTGACAGAACACCAAAAAGGTAATAAAAAAGGCGCTTCTAAAAGTCAAAATCAAAAGTGTCATGCAAAACGAAATATGCGCAGTTCAATGGTCAGCGCGTCAAAGAGAATAATTTTATTGTTTAATACAAATATAATTTATTTATTTGTGACGCCATCTGTAGCTAGACAGATAATGACTATAATTTGCATATTTTCATTTTCACAAAGTAAATTAGGTGGGTTTCGAATTCGAATAGTCGATCTCATTGTTATTTGAGATTGATATAGACCAGCATTAAGTACACTCCTTACCACCTTAACTGAACCTGTTTATTAGCGCAAGCTATCGGTATAATCTACCTGCTTAGTAAGTTTTAACTAGCCACCAGTAGTGAGTCAGCGATGTCAATGCTTTATCCATTTATGGAGAAAGGAACAATTTATAACGCCAATAACTATTTTGCAATAATGATACTTTATATTTACAAATGTTTTCGATAAGAGTCGCAGCAATCCATTTATCACTGTGCATGTGTCAGTTACTGTGATGGTATCATTGCCAATGGTATCTTTGTAGTCCAGAAGGATACTTATTTATTATATTTTATGACTTAGGCTAACGAGATCAATGCACTGATTTGCTATTTTTACAATAATCTTTCTTTATGTGATATTTATTTTAAATGGATTAATACGCTCTTGAATCAAATATCAGGTTATCTGCAAATATTTGCATACGCTTTATAAAATATATTTGATATACTAAAAAGTCAGGAATAAAATATAGATTCTTCCACAAAGATGTGGGTGCCGATTATAAAGTACGGATTCTTTTACGTTAACGTTATAGGTGCTATTCGTAAACGGTTAAAGCTCAATAATATAAGCAGATAAAGTAAATACTTCAAAATTAAAATGAATGCTCCACGTAGTTTGCCGCGAAGAGGAAAAAGCTGCCAACACCTAATATTTTTCATTTAATTCGTTCCATATTTACTTTACAAATTTTGGCAAATATTAATTACGACTATATTTAATATTTTTCCAAAATTTTACCTCTAAGAACTGTAGCATGTTTCCAGGAACGTAACCAGAGGAATGTATCTATCACACGAAGATTTTGTTGCTTACCTACAAATCACAGTTAACTCACTACTTTAATGGCACTATCCTTTGCGCATATCTCGGCTATATATCTCAGCAAATTCTATTATGACCCGCCTGCCTAAATTCCATTCGTTCCATTTAAAAACATAAATTGCGGTTTTGTAATTTTTCGGAGCACCTAGTATTAAGATCAATGTCATATAAAAAGTTAGGTTAGTCTCTATAACTTTTGTATTTAGCATTTCTAAAATCAAAAATAAAAAAGTTAAGGAAAATGATATTTATAACCGATGACCTGTATACTCCTAACCATCTTCCATTAAACTACATAATATCGTTGAGTGTAGATGAAACCACATATTGACAGCAAATTATATGATATCTATTATGCTGTCAGTATTTGGTTAGGTATATTGATATACCTAAATTATTTTTTTTTACAAAAATAACTATTCAATATCTTTTAAGAGAACGGTCTGTAGATCTGTTAAAGATCTGTCTGTCGGTTTCTTAAAGCAGTATTATACTTTCTACAAAAATGTTTAATGAAAAAAAAAAAAAATAATAAGAAATATATCGACAATTTGTAACTAGTTTTGAGAGAAGATCCATCCAATTTATCTATGGATCCATCGCCAGTCAAAATAAAAGAAATACGATTTTTAGATACGTGAGAAGAAATACAATTTGGCAAACTATGGAATCGATAAAACCTATACAGGCGACGTTCTTGGGATAATAGGAAGAATATGACTGAAATGTAGGTTGATGTAAAAAGCGGCAGATGCGAAGGAAAATTACAGAAAGTGATTTCACATATACAGCCTCCCCCTGTCAACTTAGAAAACTTCAAAAGACCCTCGTCACTACTCAGTCACAATTAGGACATAGAAATAAATAATATAAAATAATGTTTTAAAAACAACTTTTTATTGGAATAATTCTTTGAACAAAGTATTTTTTCAAAAAAATCGTAATTAGCAATCCTATAAAAGCACAGACACCGATTATCGGTGAAACAGACCGTAATGCCGAAATGTACCTGCCATCTTGAATTTGTCTTATATGAGTATATAAAAGTGTACTGCCATACAAAATTTATAGCCTCATATTATAATGTTACCAATTTTTACCTGTACGTTCATAAAATTACATGCATACAAGTGATATTAAATAAAAACTTCTGAAAACATGCGATAATTATGGCGTATATTTGGATTATTAATTAATTATTAGTTATATTTAGATTCAGAGATCTTCAATCTGAAAAAATAGTAATCGATAATCATCAGATAATAATAATATCACAATTAAAATTTTAATACCACGTTTCGCTTAAATTTCTAGTTATTTCTCTTGAGGGAAAGAGTTAGGCTCTTTCCCTCATCTACAAAATCAGACGTTATTTCCACAGTTTTAAAATACAACCTTAGTACAATCAGTTTTACGTTAAAATTTTGCCCGAGATAAATGAAATGTGTCAAAATATTTCAGAATAATTATTAGTAATTGTAATTTCTTTATAAATTTTTTTAATGTAAATAGTACTAAGTACAAATAAATAATTTAAACCATAAGATAATGTCAAAAGATTAAAATCTTGAAATCTCACGTAGTTGTAAGGAAAAATTACTATTTTGGTTGACACCAATGACATTTATGCTAGTACCTGAAAAATGTATTGATATATCGCCAAGTTCGATGTAGTATCCTGGAAATTTTTAATGAAGTTATCTAGAATCGAGAGTTACCCTTAACCCCTGATGATACCTGAGCTGTCCAGGTTTTCACAAAGTTTAGAGACGGCCGCAAACTTAAATCAATCATCCGAGAATGAGAAGCTTTTCCGCAGTTATGTAAAAGTTATAAACCGGGGTAATTAAGATTCGAATGGATGGGTATCGTGGAAAGTAAGACATTCGGAGCTTTCACAAGATATTGATGCGACTTGGAAAGTGTATATTCGTTGTGGAAAATCATTTCAGGATTTCTCCAGAACGTAAAAATCCTTCAAACAAAAATACAAATGACAAGATGTGAACAGTAGGTACATTAAGGTTGTTTATTAAACGGAACACCAGATATATTTAGGGCATTGTTGTACGGATATATTATTAAAAATTACATTTAACTGTGTATACAGGGTGATTCAATTAATCCGTTCATTAAAAGTTTAAGGACTTCCCCATTGGAATATTTATTTGAAAATTTGGATCCGGGAGTTTCGAGAAAGTTCTGTTCATCTGAAGTTTTTCCGTTTTGCTGGCACATCCGGTTATACTGGAAATGGGCATCAACTTTCTTATATTAAATGGAATACCCTATATTTTTTTACATTTTTGATTTCTACGTTAAAATCTACGTTTTTTAATGTGGAACAACCTGTACAAGAAATTAATAGTTTTTTTAAATATTTTAATTTTTTTGAAAAAATTTGATTTTGTAATACCTTATTGAAATGCTTGTCAGCGACTGACAAGGAAAGTTATGGTAACAAGTTTTGGGCTATGGTTAGGCGGGCCATCAAGCAACTACGATAAAAAAACGTACAAAAATCGTCGATCTTCAGCCCATTAACTATATTATTTACCTACTTCAATATCAGTGCGAACAATATATGTAAATGTATTTAATAAAGCTACGAAATGTAATAATTATTTATAGAAAATTAATTTTCTATAACATCCACATTGAACTATGATTAAGACGCTGTTCCACCACAAAATAAATTGTTATTATTTTTTAAATTCATCAGAAAAAGAGAGAAACTTCTAGATTTATTAGAATGTTAATTGAATTTATTCATATTATTAACACATCCAACAAATAAACAATAACCTGCAAGCAACCTAGCGCCATGTTATCGGTATAATAACGATTTGAAACTGGACATTTTGACGTGTACTTATGCATAAACAAATTTTTAATTAACATTCTTTAAAACAATTAACATTCCATTCAATCATATTTGCTGATAGATGGAACAAAACATACAAATAAAAAAATAATTAATACTTAACAATAATTAACTGAAGTATTCATTCAACTAAATTTGAGGATAAACTAAATAAATAATACTGTTTTGATTACAAGGCAGAGGACTCGGTACAGGACATGGTAACAAATTTTCAGTTGATTTTTGTAAACACTCAGTTACCTACATCCAATAATTTGCAATATGTTAAATATCTACCTGGAACTGGACACCATACCATGAAAAACAGAAATTGGACTTACATCATTGTAAACAATAGATATAGAATATATAGATAAGAAAGTCATAAGTGTTATATGTCATGTCTGAAATGACTAAAAATATTAAACTGCAAACACGCAAGGATATCAATTCAACTTGTCATACATTCGACCTACTTGTAGAACAAAGTCTCCTATTTTTGAGAAGAGTAATCAAGAAAATATTTATTTATATATGCAGCTGGCTCCTTTTGAAAAAAGTAATTATGTCAGTTTTATTAAAATATAGCACACTTTTAAGGTGCGATATAATTCAAGAGACGCTGATGTTTGACTCTCAAACAAAATCCTCTTAAACCATATAAGGTCAATATAACATATAACACGATATATTTATGAACCATTATGGGCACGACCGACTCTGGTGCATTTTAATAAAAAGGACCTCGGATCTCTCGAGGCAGGACCAGGAACCGCAGGCCTTTTACCGCCATGCAGGATTTATCAGCAAGTTTATTCTGCTAGGGCGCCAGAAACCCCGAATCGACATCATTTATAAATTCGTAAAATATTGGTTTGATAAAGCATTAGCTAACTTTCAAACTCTATTTATTGTACTCTACTCCACACGATGTACTCCTTGTACTCTACACAATTTACTCGGATCTAGTTCTTCAAAATACGTTAATGTATGACCAGAGAGTGACATAAAAGTATACTCACAGGAACGCTCGCTCTTCCCTATCACGAGTACAAAGAGACAAAGAGGCAGAAGTGCAGAGTGAACAACTTCTCTTACTATAAAGGAATGCAGTCCCTTTTCTAAGTTTGAAATTAGAGTAATTAGGTAATTGTAAACTATATATTAGTAAATTCTCTCTCACTCTTAGATAATGTAGTGATTCTTTTTTAATATTGCGAGTAATCAGAAATAACGGGACAATGCATGCTCTAAAACTAAAAGTTTCACTTTATATTGATGCTCTTATACACAATTTATACACTCCGTATATAGTACGGAGTGTATAAATTGTGTATTAGAGAGAGCCTCAATATAAAGTGAAACTTTTAGTTTTAGAGGATGCATTGGCCCTTTCTTTAATAATGCTATTAGAATCAGAAAGCTACATAAAGTGAAGCTATCTTACTTTTCTTTTTCTTTTCTTACTATGAAGGAATGAATGTATTACCCCTTTTCTAAGTTTGGAATTAGAGTAATTAAGGAGTGACCATTCTCTCATTCTCTCTCTCTCCCCCTCTCACACTCTTAGATAATATAATGGTTCTTTTTTAATATTGCGAGTCAACAGAAATAACGGACCAATGCATCCTCTAAAACTAAAAGTTTCACTTTATATTGAGACTCTAATACACAATTACACAATATATAGTACGGAGTGTAAAAATTGTGTATTAGAGAGAGCCTCAATATAAAGTGAAACTTTTAGTTTTAGAGGATGCATTGGCCCTTTCTTTAATAATGCTATTAGAATCAGAAAGCTACATAAAGTGAGGCTATCTTACTTTTAAAGAATACACTAAATCTTTCTTTAATACGGTGATAAGTGATTGGATAGAGAGGGAAGGTGAAGGGGTAACGTAAACTGTAATTTGTCACCTCTCATTGCCTTTTTTTCCAAAATTACTATAAACTAGAGAAGAAACTGGACAAGTCAATCCCTCTTACTTTTAAGTGTCTTTTATCAGGCGCAATGTTTATCTTGTTGTGGTACATTAGCATGTAGAAGTGTAAAGAATTCACCTCTTAAAAAATAAGGAAAGTCTGCGTAAACACCCTTTGACAATACGAAAGTATCTTCAAATACTGTTCAATTGGTAGTATAGGAATTCCGTATGGTCAGATCCAAATAATAATAACTTTTAAGTTGTTTCACTTTAATAAAATCTTCGCCATACACCTTAAAATAAAACTTAGTATTAAAACTGTCTACTAGATATTTATTATATTCACATTACATCTACATTACAAGTAGATCCTTCTACGTATATGTATAAAAACTTGTAGGAATATTTAAACTGTATTCAATCTTTGATTTTTCTAATTTGAAAAAAAATCATCCATAAATAAGTGAATTTTTAATAATTACCAGTTTTTCTAGAAAGGTACAATGACCAAGTTTTCCTCTACAATTTCTTGCAAGTTAGAGTTAAGTTAAGGCAGTGAATGCCTCTTGCAAGTTAATATTTATTCCCCTCTAACTAAATTATTGGAAAGATATATTTAATTATGTAAACCGTAAAACCCACAACTACTGGCTTTAGTATAAAATTTCTAGCACCTATTACTTTATATAAAATACTATAAGATAATTTATCCCCTGAATAAAACCCTGGTTACGCCCATGCTTACGGCCAAAATAGACAGTGAATAGGGTAACTCATCATGAGCACGACGTTTAAATGGCATTCGGATCCAGTCATTAAAATTTGATTCAGTTTGAAGGTTGAATTAAGCTATTAACAAAGAGCTCTGGAAGTTGGCACAATGGTTCCGGACTCGCAAACATGTAAATTTTCTTAAGTAATACTGGAAGCACAAATAAGTACCCACAGGTAATTATTAGTAATTTTTGAGCAGACAAGATTTCACTTACATTACTCAATCCTAATATGTTTTTAACTATTACGAAATAATGTATTATTTTACAGGTAGTATTTATCCTCCTAAGATCTATTGAATCTCGTTTCATTTCACTACCTCTTCCGGATAACTTTCTTAGTACAAACAGTATGTACAGAGTTGAAAAATTCTGTTCTCTAAAGACATCCTTCATAACTGCAGATAGAAAAGATAGAAGACAATGGCATATTAGCGTAATATAATTTTGAATTATTATCAGATAAAGGTGTGTTTTTTCAAAAGGAATACCATGTATTTTTAATTTGTGAAAATTACGCAATTGCAAAATTTACGTTCCAAGGGCGTATGACAGTGTATACGCCCGCTTTATTGGTTAGTAAATCACGGTTCACTGATTCGCCGCGGCGGTTCACTGATCAGTCGCGATGGTTCACTGAACCGTATAAATAGTTTAGGTATAAATAGGACACAATGTTAGCATAGGTTTAGTTTGAATCATCTATAGATGATGCCAACTTGGTTTTGGCGAAACGCGCGTCGAGTGCAGTATAGTGTTTTGGTGTTATGTGGAAAACTACGTCAGTGTTTTCTGTTAAGAGTCCATTCACTAGGTCAAAATAAGCCCTAAATCGGCGTTCGTCTCGTGTCTAATTATAAAAAAACTATAAAAGATAGCGACTTTTAGTAAAAAAGTATTGAAAGATAAGACTTTAATCTAAGTCCCTATAGTAGTAATTTTTGGTATTTCTTTTTATTTTTAAAATTCCAGGCTTACAATCTTGTACTAAAATAGCGTATTTTCAAAAATTATTTTCTCTAAAATACATGTATTAAACAAAAATTTGCTACTATAGGGATCTAGTATATCTTTTGATCTTTCCGGTGATATATAATTTATAACACTAAAAAGAAATTTTGATGTAATTATAAGACAAATCCGGTACCGTTGCAATATGGGCTAACTTTATTTCCATGTGCCTTTTTACTTCGGCTTTACGTGCACCTCCGAAATCTTAATAATTGGGTAGTGGGAATATATAAGTCTCCATCCATCGGCTACCCATCCTCAGTGAATGGACCCTTAAGACTGGCATGAAATGATTAGGTCAAAAGGACCCCCATCTCCCAGACTATTACTTTATTAGGCAGATATATTTTTCAAAAAACCAACCTTTGACTGATCCGTCGGCGCAGAGGTTGATTATTAATTTTTTGTATTTTTCAGTGGTGGCACAATACCCAAATAAATAAGAGCAACTATTACTTTCCTTACTCGCGGATTGAAGAAACGATATTTAACTACTTCTGGTAACACAAATTCCGGTCATAATTTTACTCAACCAATGTATTTAAAGTGCAAGTTTTGTTTACGGAAATATAAAACCACACATTATTCATTAAATGCATGTTATGAATTATAAAGTTAGCTATTATATGCCAGCAGGCCTTTAATATTTCTCTGCTGGAGTTTTTATTAGTGAAATATTTGTTATATTATTTACTGGGTTTTTAATAGATTATCAATACTTTATTAGAAATAAATGGACTTGTGAATAACACTGAACAAGTACCCTGTAAAAAAATTATAATAAAGTTGAAACTGTGGCAAAATTTTTACCACAAGCCCTCCCAACTTTGCTTTTGCAACTTTAATATATTGGTATAAAAGTAATACAATATTAGGATTTACTTATAATACTTTACTTAGAATATTTTTGGAAGCTTTAGTTACAATATCCATCATTTGAGTGCAAAAAATATACACTTCACTGTGTTATAAAAACTGCAATTTTAATATTTAAAATGACTGTACTAGTAAAAGAAATTATAGTAATAATTTCGAAATCCGTGTCACCAGATATTGGTACTACCAGAGTTTGTGGTAATCCAATCATGTGATAAAACTTCTAACAATCACCTTCACAGATGAATGACTTTGTAATACATAATCAAATGTGATAAATTAAGACTTCAAGCTAAGCTAAGCTATCGTTTGACACTAATTTCAAATTTAATCCAGAGATTAAATTTAATCGAAAATTTGTCATTTCTGGCTCTCTGGAAATACGATTTAAAAAAAAATTGTATTTGCAGAGGATAACAACGCGCAAAGACAAAAAAATAAGTACCTAGTTGTTGAAAAGTTTCACAAAATAAAATTTAATGAATAAAGTACAACAGTTTCCATAAAAAAAAACAATGTTAAGTTGAAAAGCGCTTTTCCCGAACATCTTGTATTGTTGCAGATAATTTACTCCAACCAATACATCAAGCGTTTAACCGCTACCGAAGAAATAATACGCATAAATGGGACTCCTTCCTGTATTTAAGATACTTACTACCAACGTTAACAACTAAATGTGTCAGTAGGTAAGTATGGTAGGTGCTCAATAATTTAAAAATGTCTTTCAGTTCCACTCTCTACTCGAGCTCTGCTGACTGTTGCATAACCTCGAGATATTCCTCGAAACCACTGATTCATTAATAATTACATAAAACGTTTTACAGAAATAACAACAATTATTATCAAATAGTCTTTACACAGTACTTTATGATCAATTTATTTGGTATTGTCATAGATTATTACAGGGGTTTGCTCAGTCAGTCAGTTTATATAATTCACTACATTTTAAATCATAAATAGATATCGACTAAGTTTGGGATCTGTTGATGCTTAAAATTAGATTCCTTCAATTTGAAATTCCTATCCATCAAATCAGTTGAAAATTCACTGAAATTTTCTTATTTATCTAAAATTTCGCGACGTTTTTTAGTTGTAGCCACTAATAACAAAAACATTTTAATAATATAAGACCATGTATTTGTTATTTATAAATACCAGAAAGTACTAACACAGATAATAATTTACACCGGACTGATAGCAAAACAGTAGCTGTTTCTAAGCCATATGTAATGTGCGGGATTAAAACAGACCTACTAAGAATCCTAAGGAAATTACATTTTCGTTATTCCCGTCCTCGTGACGGTATCTGCATGAAGCCAGAAATGAATCAATGAATTTTCCGTCCTTCGAATGGTAGGGAAGACAAACTACGAATGACTTGGTATCAACTTTTCCCATTATGGAAATATATTAATCCATACGTCCCTGAAACAGTTCCTACATCGGAAATATATGCGGAAACGACTTTAGCTTAGAAGGGTTTGCAAATAAATAATTGTTTTTTATGAGAAATTCAATAATGCATAATGTATCGGATCCTCGTACCATGCGAAAATTTGCGTATGGAACTAATAGAGAACCTAATTGGTTATTTCATTTAGAATATATGGACCAAGAACAAGGTAATTAATTATAAACAAACTTCTTGCTTTATGCTATTCTGATTGTATAAAAAATACCCGAACTACGTTAATTTTCTTGTCATTCTTTTATGACCTAAATATATTTTTTTGTTACGTGTTCAAAAACAGTTGAAGATAGATATAGTACATTCTATACATGAAATGTGTTTAGAATTTTACGTAGAATCCAGAAATGATATAATATATAGGGTGTTCCATTTAAAATAAGCAAGTTGGTGTCTATTTCCGGTTATACCACAAGTACCAGAAACGTGAAAATATTTTAAAAAGGTAGGTCCCACTGACTGTAAATAACCAAATTTTCAAAATCACCCTGTATGAATTTTTCCATATATCAATCGTGGACCTTCCCGGTGGGACACAATTCATATATCCAATTCGTATATACAATCCAACTTACGCTAGGTAGGATAGGATGGAAGAACATAAATCAACAAATTACAGTTGATAATATTAGGGAGATTTTGAACCCCTTAAATTTTACCTTATCGTTATCATAATCGTTATACTAAGCAGGCATAGTGCTAAAAATGATACTCTTTTTGGCATTGCGCATGCTCAGTATAACGATTACGGTAACGTGTTAAAATTTAAGGGGTTCAAAATTTCCCTGTTGTTGTAAATCTGTTATTTAGAATAATTTTATTGTGTTATCAGTTTTTGCCATTTCCACAATGGTTTAAACAGGGAGATGTATAATCCAGAATCTATACGCTTTTAACCATATAACCATTCAAGTATATAACTCAAAAAGTTTTTCCAGGATCTGTCTAGAATAAACTTGTGGGCCTGCATACCGGGTGTCTCATGATATTGGATGAGACAAACAGTGGCGTCGTTCAGAAACTATATGTAGATAAAGGTCATTCTTGTTAAGTTTAAAGTGACGTCATTTTCAGTAATTAATTGTTGTCAATATTCAGTAAACAAATGACTAATAAATTAACATAGCATTTGACATTTACAAAGAGTTTTATATTTGGCAACCCTTCTCTGCGTTGTCAAGTTGTTATTTATTTATATTGCCTATCTATAGTTTGCTGGTATTTTGGTGATTGGTTCTGCTTAAATTTTGCTCGTGTATTTTCTATTTACGTTTTCTAGTTGTTCACTTTATTTATATTAAAAACAGTTCTTCTCAGAACTAAAACCGTTGTGATTTTGTGACTTTTTTCAAACTCCCGCCCGCAAAGAAGTTACATCTGACAACGGCACATTTTTTGACAAGGTAACGTCACTTTAAACTTAACGTGAATAACTTATACTTCAGTTTTTGGAAACTCTTACATCTACCAAAATTTTTATAAAATGTCATATACCTAGGAAACAGCTGGATTTAACTACCAAATATAATATTTAATGATTTATTTAGGAAAATTGAGAATTTTTATACATCTTTAAAAAAAAATAGATGAATCTGGTTACTTTTACTGTGCAAAAGTAACACCAAATTTTGTTCAGAAATTGTAGTATTTCTGTTAAATTCATTACTGAAATCTCGATTTCACTCAGTTGCGATCATTCAGTCAACGATTTGAGTTAATTAACTGATTTTATGATGGTTTAAAAACAAATCTAATGTTATCAAATGGTTTGTGAATGATACATTAGTACTTAAATGACCTGTCAGTTGATCTTACAGATGTGTTTAGGAAGTACTATTGCACATTTTTGCAACAGAGAAACACATACCTAAATAATTAACAAAGTGATATATTAATTATTAAAATTATTTCAATATTATGATCTGATAAGTTTTCCTTGCCACCTATCTTAGTATGCAAATAAAAAACCTCATTATATATTAAATAAAAAGGAAAAACTTAGAACTCACTTAAAAAGGAAATGTTGGATATAACTGTTCTGTAGGCAAACGCCCCAACCAGTACTGAATTAATTAGATTCTGCCATATTCCGAAATAACGTCATGGTTTCTTTTTTCTTTTATATATTTTTATTTCTGTATATTATGATAATTTTAAATGACCTTGATAGACACTTAGTTTAGCGAAAATAACTTTTTTTCTTTAAACTAAACAAATAACATGGACTCTCTTGCCTTTCTGAAAACGATAGATACTAAAGGTTGAACCCATTCAAGTTTATGAAGAGATAATTTTTAGATAAAATACGAACCTAATCGATTTATGAGATCTAACTATCCCCCTGATTTTTTTTAAACCCAACACTACTTTTATACCCAAGAGTAAAACGAAATAACTTGTCTATATTTTCATATGAAACTATCTGCTTATTTTTGTATAAGCTAGTGATGTTTTTGATACATAATGTATGAATCACTTTGCATATTTAGATTATTCTAAATACCTAGCTACTCTACTTACGTATTATAACATATTTTCTATACAAAAATTGACATGCTACAAACTATTACTTTCTGGCAAGGTATGAAGAAAGTTTAAAAGTTATATTCAACTAGTAGTTTTGGTACATATTCTTTACACATTGACCTACATATAAGAAGTATTTTTAAGCTCGGCAAAACTATTTCGAAACAAAAACTACTACGAATCCAGTGTGTTAGATAGAGGAAGGTATTACTGCTTGGTTGCAAATTAAAATGCATTTGAACTAATTCCTAAACATAATTCTACGAATTCACAGAGGAAAAACTGATTAAAGATTGCATGATTAAAATTTACTTTCAACCTTCATTTCTTTTTCTGTCTAGTTATTAGTTAAGGATAAAGGAAATACTGTTTATGCTTCAACGGTTGTACCTAAGTAAAAGTATGATTAAATATAAAAAATCAAGTACCTATTTTTCCAGTTTTTTATGATAATTATAGTTAATATTTATTTATACAAAAAATTATAAAGTAGGTTAGATACCAGGTCAGGTTGCCTTAAAACCACAGACATTTTAGTATTTCTGAATAAGTTAGAATTTCCCTGATGTTACCTCGAAATTACTTCAGTGTTCTCATGGATAACATCTGATTAACATACCTTATAGTTTGATCGATTAATATATTCAAATCTTATAGATTATACATGCCTAATTACTCTTAGTTAACTACAAAAAATAATAAAGTTAAATTTTTCAGAATAAATTAGGATATGTTACAGAACATAATATACAGTGAGTTCATAAAGCCCCGCATAAATTCATTATTTTGAAAATGGTAGTTTAAAATGTAGTGAAAATAAAAGTTCTTGAAAAATCTCTGAAAAATCTGAATTGAATCGCTCGAGTGGCCATTTTCTAAAGGGCCACTCAATGAAGCTACGTCGATACAAACTTTAATATTGGAAATGGAACACCCAGTACTGTTTTACATAGCTATATGAAAAGAATTTTTTTAACGAATACCTACGGTCGTATAAAGTTTTATGATTCTATCTCTAACAATAAGAGAGACATGCCCAAAAAAAGTGTCATACCGAACTGGATGTTACATTTTTAAAATATTAAATATATGTAAAACAAGTGTATAAAGAAAAGAAAATCGACGTGTCCGAGCGATTATACAAAAAATTTTACCATTTTCAAAATAATGAATTTATGAGAGACTTTATGAACTCACTGTATAAATAAATTAATTATATAATAAATAATTAATAATAATTAATAATAATAATAATTAATAATAATTAATAATTATATAATAAATTCATTATTTTGAAAATGGTAATTTAAAATGTAGTGAAAATAAAAGTTTTTAAAAAATCTCTGAAAAATCTGAATTGAATCGCTCGAGTGGCCATTTTTTAAAGGGCCACTCAATGAAGCTACGTCGATACAAACTTTAATATTGGAAATGGAACACCCAGTACTGTTTTACATAGCTATATGAAAAGAATTTTTTTAACGAATACCTACGGTCGTATAAGGTTTTATGATTCTATCTCTAATAATAAGAGAGACATGCCCAAAAAAAGTGTCATACCGAACTGGATGTTACATTTTTAAAATATTAAATATATGTAAAACAAGTGTATAAAGAAAAGAAAATCGACGTGTCCGAGCGATTATTCAAAAATTTTACCATTTTCAAAATAATGAATTTATGAGGGACTTTATGAACTCACTGTATATAGACTCGTTGAATAAACAATTTTTTTTATTTATACGCCTATTCGGTACTAGATATCTTCTCAATTAGGTTTACATAATGGTAGATTTACACTATAACAGCATTTTATTGTTTCTATTATCCAATTAAAAAAATATATTTCAGTTATACTGACAGTGTTTTTTGTTCTCCCATATTATCAGGAGAATTTCTAGTAAAGACCTCATGAGAGACCTCTCTTTCTCATAGATTTAACTGTTCCTTAAAAATAATGTATAAATCAAAAAATGATATAAAATTATTACCCGTTTTGAGTCATCACTAACAATTCACAATTTCTCTTTTTGGGCCTAAACTGAGGCAAAAATAAAAATGTAACTTCAAATATGTATGAACTAGCAGATCTTATACATTTACTTTAGTACTCGTGTTGTGGTGTAGAGCGCTTGGATTTCACAAACCACTTTAAAAAAATTCATCGATATGGGCTATAAGTGGTCGTTATTTCTTGTTAATCTTTAACCTCGGTTTTAAAACAAGTCGTAGTATACCTATTTCCAGTTTGCAGTTTCTATATTTCCACTCCGTTATTCCACTTAAAACCTGGAAGTAAAAATTTGCTTGTTGGAGTTGTTCGACGTGGAAATTATTTCGTATAGGACAATATCTCACTGTCAAGAAAACTGCAAACAATGCTTTGAAACCCTGCACACTTAATTTCTGTTTCCTTCGTTTGTCCGTTGGTATTTATTAGCTAATAAACAAGTCGTCCTACTCAAAATGTACTAACCCCCGTCCGGGAATGTTTTTTATACAAATATTATTAAATTTATCTCATTTAGTAAAGAGAAAAGTTCGGAGAAGAGCTTACAATCGTTGTTATGATATGGTACATATACAAATATTATGTAATGCAGTATTAATAGGCCTCCACCCAACAGCAACGCCGAAGAAGATAACTCCGTATTCAAGAGCATAAGGATAATGTGCAGACCAAGCCTTTTAAGCTGACTTCGAAATTCAAGAAATAACCAACAAATAAGCTAGAACATGTACAGGGCTATCAGGAGAAAATGTTATATCCGACTGTAGCTTTGTTATCTTTGAAGATATCGGAAAAGTAAAGTGATTTATTGATTCATTTTTGACAAGGAATCAATTTTTTTATCAGAAAAACGATATACAGTTTCATACCTCTTTCTTTAATAGTAAAGGACATACCTATAACCAAAAAGGTGTACGATAAGAGAGATTTGTTGGAGAAAGACTGTAACGTTTGTAGCCTAGCAACGAATCGGTATTTTTTGGCCAAAATTCCCTTACTATTAAAGATAGACATATAATAGTTATTTGTATACCAAGGCCGCAAAACGCAGCTTTGCGCGTCCGAGAGAAGAGTTGTCAGCCGAGGTCGCTTGCGGCCGAGGCTGACAATCTCGAGGACGCCAAAGCGGTTTGCGGCCGAGTTATACACAAAACTTTTTGTGCAACCCTAATAAAATTATATAAATATTGTTTAATATTATTAATATTTTGAAACAGTATTATCTTTGAATAGAAAAGTAATCTAGTGTTTTACTGTGACGGTGTTTCTATGGAAACGAAATATTTTGACTGTATACAAAACAATTTGACAGTTTTTAAATTGAGTCTATAATGTCTGACGCTGAGAGCGATATTTCAATTTCTTGCACTCCTCCACAGCTGAGAAACATCGTAAACTCGGCAATTTCAGATCTAATACCCGAAAAATCTAAGAAGAAATATGAAAAATGTTATGGCAATTTCAAAAAATGGTGTGACGAGCAAAATGTGAAAACTGTCTCTGAAAATATTTTATTGGCTTATTTGATGGAGAAATCAAAGGCTGTAAAAAGTTCGTGTCTATGGAGCATTTATTCTATGTTGAAGTGTATGCTCAACATAAAAGACGGGATCGATATGAGGACTTATTTGAAACTGGTACCCTTTTTAAAAAAGAAGTCAGTAGGCTACCAAGCAAAGAAATCAAAAGTGTTAACGCGCGAGCAGATTAATTTATTTCTAAATGAAGCTGATGATGAAAATTTATTTATTGTGGAAGGTAAATTTCAAAAAATTTTGTAGATAATTTTTTTAATGGAAATTTTTGTTACAGGTAGTTTTAATAATGGGAATATCAGGGGCATTGAGACGAAATTAATTACTACAAATGACAGTTGATGACATCCAGGAAGAGAACACTGTATTAATAGTAACTGTTCCTGATACCAAAACTAACATAAAGCGCATTTTTACTGTTACTAACTTAATTTTTTTAAACATTTACCGCAAATACATAGCTCTTCGACCAAAACATATTACTATCCGTCGTGTTTTCTTAAGATACGGAAAAGGAAAGTGTACTGCGCAAGCTGTTGGAGTTCACACAATTCGGAAAATACCCAGCATGATTGCTACATATCTTGGATTGCCAAACAGCGAAAAATACACGGGTCATTGTTTCAGAAGAAGTTCTGCTACTCTACTGGCCAATACTGGAGCTGAAATGTCGGTTCTTAAGCGTCACGGTGGATAGAAGTCTAGTACCGTGGCGGAGGGATACGTGGAAGACTCTATTGAAAACAAATATTATTTCTAATTCTATTTTTGGTACTGAAGCATCTAATTCAAATGTAACTAACTGCAGTAGTTTGGTAGTGCCAAGTGTTTCTAATAATTATTCGAAAACATTAGAATTAGGTGCTTCAGTTAGTTCAGGTGTAAATATTACTAACAATACAAATTGTCAAATTACTGTTAATATTCATCCTCAATAAATACTTGTTAATATGGAATTATTTATTTAATAAAAAAAGGGCTCCTGTTGCCTTATTGCAGAAATGTCAAGTTTTGATTGAAATTTTGACATTTGAGTGACATTTAGTTTGCCGGCCGTTGTTAAGGGTAACGGCCGCAAAATTGAATTTTGCGGACTGTGTTGCGAATGCAAAATAGTCGCTTTGAGGAGGGTTGCACAAAAAAGTCTATATGACTGTATTCGTGAAGAAACGGTGTTGCATTTAAAAACACAAAGTATATATCTATATCTCTGTAATGCGATGCTCTATGCTTTTTTGATCATGACATTGAATTCTTGTCAAAAATTAGTCAGTAAAGAACTTTCTACTTTTCCGATATCTTCATATGCAACAAAGTTACAGTTTGATCTAACATTTTCGCTTGATGCCCCTGTACTACATATTTTAGGACATTTTTGTGATGATATTTTGGTCATTTTATTATTTATCGAGTTGTACCTACTGTACTAGTCCATATTTTTAAATTCTAATTAATACCTTCTCTACATTATAGCCTGGATTGTAGTAATAACTCAAAAAAGTAGTAATAGCTCATGAAAATGGTCTATGCATCTACGTAATTACGTAATAATGCAACACAACTTTAGAAGTAAATTCTATAAAACAAAAAACACATTTTTAGAGTGTTCAGTTTTAATCGGACTAAAGATTACTTAGGTACTTTTATTTGCAATAGATCTTTATTTCTTTCATCTGTAAAAGCTAATAGATTAAAATATATGTAGACTTTGCTAATAGTGAGTGCGAGATTGGTAAAATCCTGAGATTGCGAATGAAAACTATCTAATATCTAATGCCTACACGTTTCTTGGTTTAGCTGTAAAATGATTCACTAATTCTTGTTCGTAAATTTGTAAATTACAAAGCCACCCACATGTGAGGGAATGGAGTTTCAAATTAAATGAATTACTAAAAATTTTTTCTAGGAATGAGTGAGAATTTTAATTACTTGCCGCTTATTCTATAATCTTAAGTTTATTTAGTAACATCATAAGTGAAAATGTTTCTAGTTATTATTAAATGGCCTATAAATAAATAAAAACAAATGTTGCAAGAGCAAATGCAATATTAACAAAGGTTGTTTCTTTAAAAGATAAAAATGAGTGGGTGCACAGCACTATTTGAGGGTGCACAGCAACGCCAATCCAGGGTTAATCCAAACCAATTCCAGGATATACCAAGTTTATATTAAGTAATATTAATCCACATAGGAGTATTTCTAGATTAATGGATCTAATCCAATAGCTTTCTCGGTTATCCTAGGTTTTAACGAAGTTCGCATGAATTCGCGAAAATTTGTATACAATGGCTATATTTATTTATATAGTGATAAATTAAATACAACGTTCTATTAAAAACTCCAAGAGAATAACAAACTAAACTGTTTGGCAAAAATTATAGAAAATAAGTAGTATCAGTAAAATGATTTTCCAGTATACATGTATAGAAATTTAACGTGCTGTTCGCGAGGGTGTTCCGTCTTACTGTGCCGCCTAGGCTGTTACCTACGGACATGATATTCCCTAAAGTCAAGACCAGAATTAAGCCAAGTGGAATGACCGGAAAAAGAGTAGATCTGTGTTGCCACATTTATTTCTAAAGTATTCTTATTTAAAACAGGAAACGTATTAATTACCTTATTTACCCATTTTTTATAGTCCTTTATCCCTATTGTACTTTATTAAAGCAAACACAATGTTTAATTTGTCTTTTACTTAATAATATCAAGGCATTTCCGAATATGTGGCAACTGCGAAAGTTGTAAAGTTGACGACAAGCTGTTCATCCTTATTTAACATAAATATATTCTTGCATTTACGCTTTCTTTCTCTGAGCTTCAACGACGTTGATTGGTCGAATCAGGAACCAACAAGCGACTGCGCTCGAGGTAGTAGGGAAACAGTGGAGTGATATTGGGTTATTTCGCGCGCGTTCCTTAACGGTAAAAATTTGTGGTAAAATTATCAGTGTATTTATTCTTTGTGTCAGTGTTTATACTTATTTGTGTTAGTTAAAAAAGTGGAAGTGCATATACTAGAAGTATTCTATAGAATTGTATACGAGTATATATTAACTGAAATGTGCCCAATCGTAAAACAGAATACATACGCCCATGCATCACCGCATTTTACCAGATCGGCGAGGTCATTCCACTTTGCTTAATTCTGGTATTTACATCTATAGGAAGTGCATTGGTGTATTTTAAAATATAAGTAACGGGATTGGCTAATATCGAAACATCAAGATCGAAAATTGAAGCATGCGCACTTACATATCAACAACATCCCAATTTTTGGTGGAAGTGGCGTAGAAAGCGTGGTTTTGTAAGAAACTTATGTTTGACGATAGATTGCGAGGTTAATTATTACATTATTTCTACCGTTGTTGTTGTTTGCAAATACATTTTTTGTACTTTATAGTGTTCCTAAAAGACCTAATTTAAGCTATTAAAGAAATATTTTAGTTAGTGTATTATATTTTTTAAAATTCCTTACCAGAAGCGCCTATAGATATGGAATTGCGATCCCTTGACACCTCACCTGTTGTACACCACGATTTGCAATACAATTTTGGCTAAACACTATACCCCAAACAACAATAAATTAACCACAGTAGTGAACTGAAATTACTATAAATTTGGATGCCAATAATATAAGTCTTACTGATCCAACATTTGGGAAATGTAATTTTATTTTTGCGATAAAAATCATCAAAGTAAGGTATTGTAATCAGACGTTATCCATGGTCACACCGAATGAACAACTTAACCGTAACATTAAGGTAATAACTAATGGTAATTTATAATATTGAGGTAACATCAGGGAAATTCTTAACCATTCAGGTAGTCCTAGAAGTAGTCCATAGAAGGTAATGAGGCAGTTAATCTTTAAAGGCGATAATGAGGTAATATTTATAAAAGATATAATGTTTAGCACAAATTTTGTCTCGTGACAATTATAGATATATCATCGCACACAATAGCAATTAATAGATACAAGTTGTATAATCCGGGGTGAATTGTTTAAGCATTTAGCTATTTAATAGACTATTATTTAATTAGCAATTAATAGCAGGCGACTAATATAGCCATTGATGTAATCAATACAGCTTAAATGGGATTCCAGACGATTTAATGTTAATTTAAGAGATGCGAAAATCTTGCTAAATAAAAATCCAATTACCTAATGCCTTAACATCAATGAAATCAAAAGATATATTATATATCAGAATGTAACAAAATTGGCGAGCAATATTTAAGTACCTATAGCTAGATTGGGCTCCTTAGTTTTTGAATAAACTGTAAGAATACATTTGATTTCGAGGACATTATCATCATTATTGTTACTCACTGATTATTAGTTAGTTATAAAGCATTAAAAAAGACTAATCATGGTGAGATCATGCCTCTGTAAAAAAATTATTTTCCTCGGTTTTTACATCACATCTATCACATCATATTAGATCATTTACCTACCTCACTACTATCACTATTGTATACATTATTTGTGTACCAAAGTACTGCTTTCTTTGAATTTTTTGAATATGTAATCGAAAAATCCATAAAAAATTCAGATTTATGAGGTATTTTTAAATATTTTGGATTTTCACATGCTTGGGTGGCTCTGTCTCCAATAGTAAGGGTAATATTCTCAAAAATGTGTCTTATAACATCAATGTACTAATTATTTTGGAACTAGACAGCCTTCGTCTAACCATTGATCTTATGGCACACTGTCTAGAGCATATCTCTCCTACATATTATTATGGTACAACCTACCATATTATTATGTCAATGTATTCGTGCGAGAATCTAAATATTGCAAAATACATACTTAAGGTAGGTCATAAAAAACAAAAAGACACATATCACAATATCAAATATGTGAGATATGAATAATATCTCAAACATTTGATATTAAGTAGATTTTAGGTATCTCTACATATTCGAACATGTTAAAAACAAATTATCTCAAAAAATAAGGGAGATCGCAGGGCATTCTAGTATAACCACTTCATATCATTATATTTTTTATTGTCGACTTTATTTTTAAGCAAAAGGACTAAGTACCTAGTTTAAATACCTTACAATCCAACAGCTGCAATGAATAAATAAAAATGGAGCTTAGCTTATACCTAGTAAAAATTAACTAACAAGAAAGAGCATCTAGGTAAACCAATGACACAATTACATCAACCAATGCGAAAAATTATTGTTATTTATAGTTTTAAATTAGAGACTAAAGCATCCTACTAGTGTCTATCAAAGAAAATGTATACTGAAATGTATTAAATACATTGTTTAAGTACTTCCTGGTGATATCCCCTAACGATGACCTAATTTCTAGGATAAATGGAGTGGTACCTAGTGTTAATTAACTTTTAAATGGCAACATTATTCTCTATATAAATTTTCTCCTACCACAAACATAAAGTACTGAATATAAAAAAAATCTAAAAAGTTTTAATTGTCAAAAGGTTTTAAAACGCTTGGTTGTCAGTTGTCTTAAAAACAAGACTATGAATAATAAAAAAATCAGGTTTCCAAAATCCAGTAGAAATTAGTAGCGGTTTCATAATCAAATCTAAATAATACAATTGTCTCAATAATAGTATTCAATGTATTTAAAAGTAATTTTAGCCAAAGGTACTTTATATTTAATTATGAAACCGGTCCTATATACCCCAGAATATTGAAGTAATTCAATATTTTTTATATTATAAATATATATATTAGGTAGGTACTTAATTAAATACCAGATTAAATATTATAAATAGGTATTGGAGACGACTTTTTTCAACATCTCAGGCAATATTTAATAATTAATATATAATCTCGTAAGTAACTTTGCACCTTAGACACTTCGAAAATAATTAAATTAAAATGTGACATTTACTGCAGTCAAAAAGTTTGTGACTACTCGTACTATAATAGTACAGCCAGTCTGTGACAAGTTTTAACCCCGTATCATGTCACTATAATAGTTACATTACAACATAGAGAAATATAAAAATAAAGATTTACAATACCTAGTAATATTTTTACAAGGTGTTGTACTGATATTCGTTCAGTACCTACGAAGGTATTGCGAAAGGTCAAGAAGAAACCATTTTTATAAATTTTGATTTCAAGAGTTTTATTGCTAATCGAGTTGCTAATAGATGAAATACTATTTGCTCTTACATCAAAGCATAATTTTTTTGAGAAATGTGAAACTGTCATTTTATTACATAGGACTGTCATTTAGTAATAATTGTTCATTAAACTAATAGTAGGTAGGTATATACAACGAAGGTAAATGTAAATCGATTACACCTAGCCAGGTAAGTACTGTTCTGCTTTCATAATTATTTGAACAGTAAGTTCTATATAGGTACCTACCTACCTATTATCTACATAGATTAGGTAAAATAGAACCATAGATAATAGAACTTTGAATTTAACAGAGTAAGTTGACAACTAGACTATTATTGTCAGATCTAACCTATACTTTATTATTCAAAAAATACCTATTTGCGTTAAAATAAGCAAAATAAAAAACAATTATTACTTACATAAATACCACAGGGCTGTAATTAAAATAGATTTGCAATATCAACAACACTACACTGAAAATAAGGACAAAAATTAGAAAACTGCAACCGAGAATAGCAACTTATGGCATAAAAAAATAAGAAACGAGCAAGAGGTTAGAAAGTGGTCGTGCTAAATCGTTTTAAATAAACTTTTACGTATAATTCTACGATTAAATATAAACATCGCTGGTGGCATGATTGTCATAGGTACACTCGGTACACTGCCCGCTGTCCACTTGGAAGATAATCCTATAAACAGATGGATGTCAGTTGAAACAAAAGAAGTTTTTTATAATTGTGGAACAAAAAAAAATAATAAACTAGCCCGTTTTGAAAGTTAGAAACTATTGACCCCACACTGTCTTATACGAACGATGACTCATTTAACGAGATACCTACACTAAAAAGAACCTGTCTTCAACAAACACCTTCCATTTTTTAAACACGCTTTATCAATTTTCGGCTGCAGTTAAGCCGACGTAGCCACAAATACCTAACAATAGCAAAGAACACAGTTGTGTACTTTTAACAGATTTGTATTAAGAAAATTTCAAAAACCAATCCTTATTTTCTTGCAAATAAAAGTCAAAGGTCTGCCTAATAAGGCTAACAATTTCTTCATGCAATATTGACCTCTAAGTCTTTGGGTAAAATGTCAGAATTGTTAACACAACATAAACACAAATTACAACAAAATGCGACACCCTCTGAACAGATAAAAAGTTTCGGGTTTCCACTGATACTAATTTAGCCAATTTTAGTTATTTTCTCGTATTTACGGACCAAGTGAAAGCTATGACAGGGGCACACATTTCGAGTAAGAAATTCAAGTTGAACACTTCTTTTCAAACTTAATTCACAAGTCGTAGGGCACTGTAGTTTCAAAAGGTCAAAACTCACCCATAAAATAATCCTGGTCACTTTAAAATCCCTTAAATTCAACACACACCTCAAATAAGCATACTTTTAGATTTCAACAAGATGGCTGGGAGACTGAACGTTTACACATAGAACTATCACAGACCAACTCTTCTTTGTTAGATGTAAAACCCTCAGGCTGTAAAATTGGATCGTATGTCGGCACTTAGATGTTCGATCATATGACGTCAGCGACAAGGTGATTGAAACTGCGCTTGCGTCTCGGGGTAGCAGTAATTTCAGAAGTCTTCAAACAATATCTTTTCTGAAAATACGGTAAGGTATGACGTAAATATCAATTATTCAAGGCAGGTATATATACATTCTTTATGACAATCATTTGACTTAAAGAATCACTCAGTAACAGGAAATTGCGGTATCTCTTTAAATTATTTCTTAAAGTAGTTCTAAGTACTTTTCTATCCTATCTTACTATGTAAAGCAGAGCTGAAGTTTAAATGGTTACTTTCTATGGGTGTGTTGTAGGACCACTGTAGATACAGGGTGTCCCACTGTGACCAAAAATGATTAAATGATTTTAGGTAATTGCACAAAAAAGAGATAACTTAAAAACTAGAAGAGATAGGTATAGGAAACTATGATACAGTTCGAAAGAGTGCACCAAACTATGGAAAAACATACAGGGTGTTCCATTTGAAAAAACCAACTTATGATGGTTTGAAGTTAACCTAACTCGGCATTAAATTTCCATGGGAAGCTTAGGGGTCTAGCTATCTCTCCTATAAATATTATCGCTTTATTTTTTACTTTATTTTTATTACTGTAAAATACACATAGTTTTAAGCTAGTTATTGGTTTCTCTTCATTTTTTTGAAAAAATTGAATATTTCTAAAACGGTTAATTGTAGGAAGAGGGAAGTTTGATGAAAGTCCACCTAAAATTTTACGTAGAATCCAAAATTGCAATGATATATAGGGTGTCCCATTTAAAATAAGCAAGTTGATGACGGCTTCCGGTATAACCGGCAATGCTACATAGGCGCCCTTATTTTATTGAAGGAGGATATGCCCGAAAACTCAACAACCCAAATTTTCAAAATTAAAATCGAAGTAGTCTCTGAAATATTCTAATGGGTGGTCACCGTGAGGCACCCTATATACTTTGAGCATGGGTGTGCTGTAGGCTCTTGACATCTTATAATTAAAAAATTATTACCTAGATACCAATAGTACCTGCATTATATTTGCCGTTATGAGCTATGGCAGTGTAGTAAACTAAAACTAAAAGTAATATACCTATGGCACAGCAGCTGTGCCTATGGCATACAAATTTTTCTTCTAAATCTGGATTTCTGTCTTAACTTAACACCTTTATTTTTATAATGTTTACTAATGCTATATATATCTTCCAAGCAAATTTATAAAGTTGTTTTATTTCTTTTGCCTTTTATGCCCTTTCAGAAAATACAATTATTAGCCAAGATACCTCAAAAATACAGCTCGTACTAATAGCTGTTTTTGCGTCATGGTTACTTACATATACTAAATGTATTTTTTCGGTGTTGCACACATCCATGTAAGCAATTAAATAAATATAGATTAAATAAATTTTGCAGAAGACGTGGTTTTTGACATAAATTTGTTTAAGTCTGCTAATTTCGTCACTGCCTTATACGGTTTGACATCTCTGTGTTATCTACCTTTATTGTAACTACAACTCAAGCACAATAAGCTTTTTGATTATTCTCTAAAACATCATATATCTACCAAATAATTGGTTCAAGCAGTAGAATTCGTTGAGGAGGTCTAAGTAATAGTTCTTATGGTTTAAATCTTATGAAAAAAATAGGTTTTTGTTAAATTTAAAAGATATGTTTAGTTAAAGTTAGCTTTAAATACCCTGTATTATTTTGTATTATTGAGATATAATTATTGTATCCAAACTTTTAAAAACAACATTAGCAAGTTTCTTTAAATTTGATTATGAAACCGGCCCTAAGTCCACGGTTCTGATTTTGTTTTGATCATGTTCCACGAATTAATTTATATTTGCGCGAATGGTAGAGCAGGTAGAGCGATTGTCAGATGAATTTTCAATCTAGGGGAAACGCTACAATGTCTTGGAAGCGAATTTATGTCCGTTAAATAAATAATTCTATGATTTCATGGTATTCTGTAAATGAAACAAAATACAGATAGGTATGTGTTAAAATTTGCTGTTGTGTTTTTAAATTTTATAATTTATTTTTATTTTATTATATCACATCCAGTGGCGTAACTAGGCTGGAGCGACAGTGTGCAACGCACAAGGGCCCAAGAGCTTGAGGGGCTCGGTACGAGTGCAAATAAAGAAGTTAACTATTGCAACTCTGTCGGGTGTTGGCGAAACCTGAGTTCGCATTGCGTCGATTGCGTATATTTATAGCTTTTTTTGTTTTTGTTGATTTTTTAGAGAAATGTTATTAGTTATACCTATTTGTTTGTTTAAGTTTGAGGTTACAAAATAAATTTGAAACATATTAAAATCGGTTATGTTTTATTTTATTTCGATAATTCGCCCGACAGACAGGAATGTTTCGATATTTTTAAAGCAATAATTAATCAAGGGGGAGGGGGCCCGAGAGGATTCCTGCACAAGGGCCCAAAAATTCTAGTTACGCCACTGGTCACATCACAGCTCTTATGCGATTGTAACTTTATACCTACCATGTTATTTGCTTTTTTATAAAGTATTCAATATTTATATGTGCCATTAGAAATTTTTTTAGCGACACCAATGGTCCTAAATATAGGTACCAATTTCTTTAAATACCTGCCTCGAATTTGATCTGCCACTTTAATAATTTCACAGTAGAAGTTTATTGCAAAAATATTCTTTTATAGTTGGTATGTCCAAATATTTATTTCATTAAAATAGAATAAAATCGCCAGAAATATTTGGAAATAAATACGGATGTCCATCATTTCTGACCGCAGACCACAGTTTCCATAGATAGCAGATAGAGGTATTATAGATGAATTTGTGGTGCAGTGACATTGCAACGCAACCCACAATACACAGTTGTACTGATCAAGTCTAAACTTTATAAGACGATTTAAGCCAACGCAGAGATTATAAATACTCTTATAATCTTTGGGGAAAATAAAGGATAATCAGTTTCAGTGTCTATATACCATACTGCCTCAATTATATATCTAGTAAACAGCAAACAGCACTAACCCTAACCACCTCGATTTATTCGCGAAAAAAGCGAAGGGGGTACCATCTATAAGCAATACTGTGAAGTTTAAATAGCGAGCATGAAATTCAAATCTTAGATGACGTCTAGCTATAATAGTTTCGCCTACTTTTTCACAAACAAATTAACCATTATTAATGAAAAATATATACGTAACCTAATTATAATATCAAATTGTCTAAATTACAATCTTATGGTAGAAGGTATTGCTCTGTGCTTCAGTTACGCTTCAGACAGTATTTCACTTCACGTATTTCGTAAGAATAATAAACTGTGTTTGAAGTGGAAAAATGATTTAAAAATTGGAAAAAGCCTAAAAAACCTTACTCCTTGCATATTAACCGGCAGTCAACATTTTTCCCCGGTAGAGCTAGAAATGGGAACGAAAATCGCGATAGCGATCTTCTCGATGGCGATAGCAATATTTTTGGAGTCAATTTTAGTTTTGCATTTAGAGTGCCTTGACCCTCGCTGATTATAGCTACCCTATAAAAAAATTGAGTCGGCGTCATAACCATTCAAAAGTGGTGGTAAGGTTGAAACTGCATTTTTCAAATGGTACCAAAGATATCACCAGAAAGTAATTAATACAATTACAATAGTTAAGTAATTGACTACAATTAATATAACGCAATTTACCCATATAAGTATTATTCATTTTATCTGTGGCAACGATATAATAAAGACAGTCAAGGTAGATACCATAGATTTATAAGACAAGGGTAGATACCTACTTACTATTCTAAATTAAAAAATAAAATAGACCCTAGAATAGAATGGACAAGATATATTTTGCCGGTGTAAATGCCACTAATGTTTATTACCTACAAAAGGTATTCCATTTGAAAACCGAGGGCACCTCTATCATCTATTTGTAGGTATCTATTACATTTATTTGACACAAATTAATTTCCTTTCAATGAAGTAAAATGGTTGTCCTACGCCATTTGTTCGTATAAATAGAAATAATATCTTGTGATTTGTTGTGCAAATTTGTACGTTATAGTTATAAATATTTGAATGCCAGGACATGAATGTTCTATGCATGTAGTAGTAGTACTAACCATGTGGGTGACATGCCGTTACACTATCCACCATGGTTTAACGCATGGACGTTATTCACACATCGAACCTGAAACAGAAATCGTGGAAGCAATGTCGTAACTGTCGCAATGAGAATAACCATAACCAATACAAGAATTTAAAAAAACTCTCTTAAAAATAAATCTCAACAGGCTTATTAAAAATTTGTCGTTGAAACAACTCTTTGTGGTCTGTGGTTGACACTAGTCTAGTATTTCAGCAGACTCTAAAAGGTTTTGGTCATTTATATCTGAAAAAATAGGAAAGTCGTCGATACCATCTACAATGATATATTGTTTGTGTGTGTTTTGTATGTTTCTCTGTAATATTCATTTATACAGTCATCTTGCGTTCCATAGGGGTCAGTATTGGGACCTATGTTGTTCATAATTTCTGTCAATGATATAACAACTGAATTTAATGTAAGCTACTTACTTTATGAAGACGAATCTTCGCAAAGATATAGATTGTCAGAACGATTGTCTGAAATTGCAGAACAACTTAAGTAACTTAAATGCTTGGTGCAAGGAAAATCGATTGCTGCGCGAAAGGGGAGGATGATTGCTTCCTCCGGTGACAATAGATTTTATACATAAAAGAACTTTTTACTCTTAATTTCCAAATAACGGAACTACGAGGGATAATACAAAGGTAGAGTTATCTTTTCATATAAAGTCTTATGAAGCTCAAGAGATGAGCCGTTCTTTATGTGGATATGGTACGTGTTTAAGGGTGTGTTATATAACAACAGTGAAACTTTTCCAAATACCATAAAAGACGTTGCTAAAAATGTGACCAAAAAACGTGATGCAAAGCCTTACCTGTGATCTTATGGAAGGTTAACCAATAACCTTGCTGTTAACCTATAATCTATCTGTAGCTATCTCACTTTATTGAGTGATAGTCATGGGATATAAAATACTAAACGATGACGATTATGGCAACCTTGTATAATATTACCCACAATATATATCTATCATCATCAGACATCATAGGCTCAACCCACTTGATGACAGTGTAATATTTCCAATCCCACCACCGTAGTAAAACGAAAATCTGGATATCAATGAAATTAGGCACCCACGTTTTATCGACTTCCGCATGCGCCCCTTTATTGATAGGGGTGTCTGCTTCTGCGCAGCTGCGCTTAGAATGGTCGCGGGACTCTGTAAAAAGTTAAAATCAGAACAGTCTAAACGTTGATGTAGTTGTGAGAAGTGCTGCCTAGGAACATGGCGCGACTTGCTTCGATTATTTATCTAAAATGTTTGATAATTTGTAAGTAGATAATTGCACGTGTGGTTGTGCATGCTATAACTGATAAGTGATTGCAGATACTAAAACGTTTTATTGAAGACTTTGATCATCTTCAATACGTTAGTTAATTCAATAATGTAGAGCTGCTAATTTTGTTAAAGCACTTTTAGATTTTTCCTAAATTATAGTCTTCGATTGCCATCGAATTTGTCTTTAAATAAAACAATCTGTTGTTTGTAGTATTTTATAATTATTTCAGCAACTTTTTTGTTCCATACTATTATTTTATCAAGAAAATATCGGCTCATTGGAAATAGGTGACACAATAATAACTTATACCTCAGAAGGCATCTGAGGAGATGCTGTGCTTTTCATTCCCTCAACGGATTACAACAGTTTGAAATATTTTATAAATTTAGATTCTAATTAGGTATACCTATTTTAAATAAAGTCATATTTACCTACATATGTTAATACTCGATTTTGAAATATATTTGTAGCAATAATTAAAATAATGTTAATATCCATATGCTGCATATTGGTAACAAAGTCAAGAGTTCAAAAAGCCATTGCAGTTAGTTATAATTTAATATTATTTTTTCAATGTGAGAATTTTATTTTATTTAGGCAAAATCATATTTCAAAAATTTATTCTTACTCTCTTTTGGCGTAGGGGTTTATTTCCAAATTTTTTTAGTCTCAGAAATGTAGCAATATATCATTTTAAAAAAAGAATATCTAGGTAATTATACAAGTAAGTAGATACTGAGCATATTAAAGAAAATATAATGAAAGTTAAATCGTTAAGAATGAATAAATCGTCAACATGTTTGTGTCTGCATGTTAGGACGTGTTGAAACGAGAATGGGGCAGCCTATATGAAACTTAAACAAGAAAATTGACAACTGAATAGAGACTCACAGCTTCACATAGATATTGAAAGTATATGACTTGCGATAAAATTCAGTTTAAGTCAACAGAACCATGGCAAGTCAAAAATCTAGTCGGAAAATCAAGTAATTATTGAAAAAAATGCAATGAATTTTCATAAGCTTTTTATTTCCAACGCGAGTCCAATAATTTGTCAAAACATGGAGCTGCTTACTTCACGAATCTCTGCAATGAACTAAAGATTATAAACGATTTCCACCTTCCTTGGAAACCTACCTGGAGCTACATTTTATGGTGCAATTATTAGGTAAGGTATAATCACGTAGGAGTAAGCGCAGGGGTGAATTTACATTGTTGCTTACAAAATCGCTACCAATTTATCACCAGTCCATCGCCCACACACACATCTATAACAGCAGGGAATGTGAGGGTGTAAGAACCTAGGGCGATTCGCCTACTCGCAATAGGTATGGGTTCAGGTAAACGTATTCTACTTTCAGTGTAAAAAGACCTAAATGTCTTTTTACACTGTCTTCAGTCTACATGCAGCTCCTTTAATACAACATATTTGTTAGAACATGTTGCTAAAGTATGTTATGCACCTAGAAAGATGAAGACGAAAATACGCTACTATCGAGAAAGAAAAGACTGACGTAGTTTTCCACATAACACCAAAACACTACAGTGTACTCGACGCGCGTTTCGCCAAGCAAGTTGGCATCATCTGAAGATTATTAAAACTGTCAGTTTTAATCAATTGAATAGTTTTAATGATTTCCAGATGATGCCAACTTGGTTGGCGAAAAGCACGTCGAGTGCAGTATAGTGTTTTGGTGTTATGTAGAAAACTACGTCAGTGTTATCTTCATACCAAAGGTTCCAACCTCTTTCAAAAAGGAAAAACTTATTTAAAAAACAAGATACAGGTCTTCTGTATTTTTGTAAGGAACAGGATGGCCAAAATTTAAAATTTTATTTTTACGCTATAAAGTGTCATCACTCATCGGTTGGATTTCTGGTTATTCGTGCATAGTTATACAGGGTGTCCCAACCAAAAATAGACACCCTGAATAACTTTAGAGGTAAAAATTTTGCTGAAAAATTAGTGAAACATGTTGACCTTGTTTCAAAGTGGGGCATAATGTAATACTTGTATACTTATCCCTCTACCCTACATAGCTGTAAAAGCCCCACTCAAAAAATCAAATGGCACAAGGAGTCGAGTTATACATTTTTTGAAAGGTCTTTCAGTTCTTTACAACACTGAGTATTTTTTTACTTTTAACGATTCGATCCTGAGAAAAAAGTGTTTCATTATTTTAGTAGTTTAAATTTATTGTATGTACTGTTGACCCCTAAATGACCCCTACCCTTGTATAGATTCTATATACAAGGCCCCTACCGAGTTCTATACAGTAGTACAATCTGTTTTGAAATTATGTACGAACATTTCTCTACACATTTCTTTACTAACTGAGTAAGTATATTTAATAGGTCAACTTGGCAATATGAATAAGCTGGACCTCTTCGAAACTTTCTGCTTTAAATTTGCTCTTTAATCACTAAATTCTGCTTTTAAATTACCCATGCATTTAAACTATCCAGCTAATACCTTTCCGTAACTTCCTACCTTCGGTTTTCTTGTCTATTATTATCTCCTGCCCTATTTAATATTTCTTTTACCTCATTTGCTTATAAGTTTTGATTTAGACCTCCCTTTGTGCCGGTCCAGGTTCTCATTCAACATTGAGCTGTGATTCTGATTCCTACTATTCATAAATGACCAAACCTCTATTATAACCAACCAATCACATACAATGAATTCATGACGAGGAGAAAAATATATAAGAAAGAATAAAGTCTCAAAGTATATAATCATTTTTTTATTATTTATTTGATGACAGTATGTCTTGTCTTTATTTCTTCTATATTTTTTGATATTATTTAGTGATTATTATTATTCGGTATATATGCATTACCTACGACTTTTATCTGCGCTGATAATGAATTTGGATTGGAATTGGTTTGTTTGAAGCTGCATATCTTTAATATAAAATAATACTATACCGCATATGGAATCGTTTGGTGGTCTACATTAGAATGGATTAGGAACAGTTCTTTTAGTGAAGTTACACAAATATTGCAAATTTTCTTTATTACGAAAACTTTAAGCTCAATATATCAACCAAGGAAACAATTATAGTACTAAAGATAGCATTGATTTGATACCACAGTGTCCTTCCGTATATCTGAAAGGAGGGATATAAATACCTCATTTATTTTACCCTAAGTGGTCAAATCGGCAAACAACTGGAAATGTAGTGTAAATAAGCTAATTTTACCTAAGGTGGTAGATTTATCACAAACTGATTCAGTAATCTTGCAGTGGTCTAACAGATAGTATTTTTTAATGTAAACCATCGTTTCATATAAAAGCATATTTTAAGAAGCTTTTCCTTTTTTCTGTAAAATTACGTGTTTACTCATACGTCCCTATAATATGAGGTCTTTGATATTTGATCTACGTAGAGTATTGTGTTTTTTAAAGTTGTCTCAAATGTATTGTCAAGAGGAAACAATATGACTCATAATATATTAACAATTTTATTTTAGAAGTTACAATAGCATCAACAATTTTAATAATTAAAAACCTTTTAACAATATGAAACCCACATATTGCAGTTGTTACAAGTCGAATATTTTAAAGCACGAAAATGCCTTCAAGGAAACAACATGGTATCTAGGGGTCTATTAAACTTCTCCGTTTATTAGGTACTATGTGCGTGACTAATTATTTTCAATTTAAATACTGCCTGGTAATTTGTTAGTATAATACGTCTCCAAAAGGTAATCGTGAAATTGAGAATCCCAAGGATAAATGCAAAATTAAGTAAAGCAAAGCAAACCAGATGGTGTATTCCCATAAGAGCCTTAAGAAATGTTTATAACGGTTATCATTTTTACACATTTGAGTCAACGAAAAGGTTTATCCTGTCAGGAGGATTGGTTACCATAGAATATGCTCGGACAAGTCGACTTTTATTTGAAGCAAGACATATTTTTATATTATAGGTACATTTTACCGGCGATATTGGAATAATATATTCGCATTTTTTAATTATTACTAAATTTTTTTGTTTATCAAAGCTTCTTTTCAGACGCAAGTATGTCTTCAATGGCGATAGCTCTCACCCTTCCCCCAGGAACGTCGAGGCCTAGGCACACAAAATTCAGCAGTTCTTCCACAACGGACTCGGGAAGCGGTTCTCTGGTGACTCCCACTTCGAGCTCCTCCAAAGACAACTCTGGAGTAGCATATTACAGATATGTCAATACCAAAACCGACACCACCTGCATCCTGCTCAAGACTGACGCTGTAGTTGAGGTAAGATTTAAAAAGATGAGATAAGAACGATTGAAGTTTCTAAACGTGTTCTTTCAAAACAAATAGAAATAAATTCCTATAAACATTATAGAAATTTGCTAACAACACGAAATCTTCTCACATTGGTTAGATAAGGGTTATATGATTACAGACCTGTAGCAATATTGTCCAACTTTAGTAAATTATTTGAGGTAGTCTTACATGATTATATGTATTTTAACTTGAAATCTCAAATATCTCCAAATCAGCATGGATTTATGGCAGGTAAATCAACTGTGACGAATTTAGTTTATATCGATCAATTTATATCAGAAGTCTTGGACAAAGGAGGACAGGTAGATGTCATATATACTGACCTGTCTAAGGCTTTTGATAGACTCGACCATGGGAAGTTGTTAGATAAATTACTCTATTACGGTTTGACTCTGAATTTTACGAACTTCTTTCAATCTTATTTATCGGATAGAAAATTACGTGTTCAATATTGTGGGTTTAGATCTGTGGAAATACTTGCAACATCAGGCGTTCCTCAGGGTTCAGTCCTAGGACCTCTATTGTTTAATTTATTTATAAACGATATTAACATAAATATTAATAGCAATTCATTGATGTACGCTGATGATTTGAAATTGTACAGATGCATTAAAGATGTATCTGACAGTTCGGAGTTACAATCTGATCTATCGAAGATTAATTTATGTTGTAAAACAAACTTACTGCCACTTAACATCGAGAAATGTTGTTTTATGTCATTCACCAAAAAGACTGTCCCTACTATAATTAGCTTCTCATATAAATTAGGTGACACGTTTTTAATGAAGAGTGATCAATTCAGAGTCTTGGGCGTTACCTTTGATTCTAAATTGACATTTACTGATCACATTAATAATATCATCAATGATGCTTACAGATCGCTCGGATTTGTTATACGTAATTCTACTCACTTCTCGATGGACACTATTAATCTTTTGTATAACATGTTTATTCGTTCTAAGTTAGAGTGGATCCGGGATATGATGTTCACATAAACAATATTGAAAAAATTCAAAGGAAATTCCTGAAATATTTAAGTTTTAGGTCTGATAACGCTTATTCACCTCGGGGTATTTCGCATTTGGAGCTACTTACCAGGTTTTATTTCAATGATCTAGTCCAGAGAAGAGTTTACTTCTCGGTTATGTTTTTATATAAAATTATTAATGGCAATATTGAATATACGGATTTATTACATCTCTTAAATTTTAACATTTTACACGGCAGAACTCGTCATAATCACTTATTCTACTTAAAAACACCAAGAACAAATGTTCTTCAGTTTTCACCTTTAAATGTAATGTGTTCAAATTATCACAATTATGCAAATAGGCTTGACATCTTCTGTTCCAGTGTGCATGGAATTAAGAAGGGTATTCTATCCACAAATTAATTAATTTTCAGTATGTACTATTTTAATACTTTTATATAGTATTCGTAATTAATTTATATCTATTTCGTTTCCTTAGCTGTTAACTAAGGTAGCTCATTACTTTTGTATTTTTCCTGCCATATAATTGGGTACTCGCCTGTCTTGGCAGCTGTAAATAAATAAATAAATAAATAAATAAATAAATATAAAATCATTTCTTATACTAAGTGTACGCAGTGCTGGTATTTCTTCATACTGTGTATATGAAATTAAAAAACAAATGAAACACTATAAGTAACTAAAACTAAATTTATTCATATATGCAATTTTTATCAAATTCGTTACTCAAGTTGTATACTAAAATCCTTATTCTTTTTGTCGGGCACCGAATATAAATTAGCCGAGCGTGTGGCTAATATAATCGGTAGGTGTTCTAGATAGAACAGAAGATGATAACAAGAAGTATACAAGACTAGACTGCAACAATATTGCATGCAAGAACAATATGTATATAGCGCAAGAGTTAGCGAGTCATGACAAGAAATTGGCATACCAATAATTGTCTGTAGGTATAAAAGTCTTGCCTTCTGAAATACTAGATTGCATATTATTCAATGCCCGAAAAGGGCTTGATGTTTAAGGTAGTAAAACAGGCTAGACAATACAAATATTTGAAGATAATCTTGTAACAATAATGCCTACATTGAATTTACTAAGAAATGTATTTCATAATACGAAAAAATACTATTAGCCATTCTCTAAAAACTTTATAGTTTAACCTTAAAATAAGTTTTCTGGAATATCGTCTGCTCAGTTCTGTTCCACGGAATGGAAGATTGGGAGCCAATGAAAAAGATTAGGATATATTGGAAATTTTTGAAATATGGACGCAGTTCTACAGAAGGGTATACATTTGGTTAGATACATTTGGTAGACACGATAAAAAACGACGAGTTGATGAATTTGATTCAAAAACTTCATAAACCAGACAACCCCCCCAAATCCAAAGTTTAGTGTGTCGAAGTTGTTTCAATCCCTATTGAAAAATCCCTGATTGTATTGGAGTTGGGGATCGAATTCATATCGGAAAAGACAGAGCGACAGAACAATGTTGCCACAACACATTCGAGCGAACTTCGCTACTGTGGGGATCAATGATGAGAACCATGAGAAGAGGAAAAGAATTAGAAAATTACAATAAACTAGTATCAAGAATCCAAACGTTGCATGTCATAGGTCACGTCACGATGGCATGTTCATTACCATTGTCAGTAAAAGATTAGTAAATCTGTTTCTACATCTAAAGCGATTATGTGAATTTCAACTTCTGACAGTTGTTTGTGTTGTCGTGACAGTGTTGTGCCTTTTGCTTACCTCATTTTCATCTCTAGTTTTCACATTTTAGTGCTTTCATGTAAACGCGCTAATTTTTCTCGCTGATGACGTGCATTGCTAGGATTTTTGATACCTTCTTCTTGAAATGCGGAGGAAAAGATAAATTGCAAAATAAAGGAAAAATTCGGAGCAAACGAGGTTGAATAGAAAATTAATTTCATTGTTAAACAATTTAAGAGCAAACTATATCTATTTTATTAGAATTAAATGCCGAAAACAACTATTCCACGGACTATATGCCTCTACTGGCGCGTTGCATTACTTCGGTATGTCCACGAAAGTCGTCACATCTTTTATTGAGACCAACCACTAGACACTGACCGGTTTCGCACTTATTATGTGCTCGTCAGATTGGCGCAGGTAGAGAAATCGATGAACATCTATGTGATGAACGATGTTGCGAAAATTTCATAAATGTTTATGGGTATATGAATATTCAATATGGGATTTCCCATATTCAGTTATTTAACTCATTCTTTTGAAGTTTTGAGAAACATGGAATAGGATATGCAAAATAGCTTTTCGACATAATAATTTATTAATTTCAAATGTCATTAAATACTTACAGTACTCTTTTTGCTTAGGTTAAGTTTAAGCTACACAGTTTGGAAGAACAAGCGGATTCCTTTATACCAGAAAAAGCTTTAATAGAAGGAAATTGCAAAAACGAAGACTTGCAAATGATGAGAATCGAATGGACTGGATACAGTCTGGTGATATCATTCTCAAAGGTGAGCATTTTGTATTTTAGTATACAGGGTGTCTATTTAAAAACGAGCAATGCTCTGTAAGTATGGACCTAAAAAAGATATAAAAAATTTCTCAAAACCGTTTCTAGGGTATATGGGGGGCTATGACCTCAATAATTACCTTCACCAAGCAACCCCTATGGCTATAGCCACCCCAACTCAATTTTTTTAAATGGCAACACCCCCTTTGTGATACCTCATTGGAAAGTTCTTGGAAATTGCTATTTAATAGTACTAAACAAAATACTTTTTAATAGTTTAATTTTTGAGAAATACGCAAAATAAATTTTATAATTATTTATTCCAATTTTTCGTTATAAATATCAAATTAAACCATTTCGGTGCAAATAAGGTTGTAAAAACATTCGTAAAAATACTGGAGAACACAAAATAATTCTAACAAAGGTATAATAAACAAAAAAAGCATAAATAAACAAATTGTTCAACAATATTTAGAACGCTTTAATTTATAGCTCTTTAAAGTAAATGCTCAAAATGACTTATTACCATTGAATTGACCATTATTACTCCCTAAAAATTAAAGTGTTCTGATTATTGTTTTGTATTGGGGGTATTTACGACGGCACCATAGATTCTCTGATATTATTGAAAACTGGAATACTAAAAACTTAAATACCCTTTTTGAACTAGGGAGAAAGTTACTATCTGTATTTTGTTTATAAACATGTGTTATTTCATTATTGTTATAGACTCCAGGTGGCGAAAGATGGTATATTGATAATTTGGAACTCACTGTTAGTCCGGATTTGCCTCAGTTTCATGGTATTCCCATACAAGGTAAGTGAATATAAAAATTGAAATTACATAAGACTAATAAAGAATGTAACATAAAAGGAATGCAGTATTATTAGTCTCTTTTATTTCACATGACTATTCATATGGGATCCAATCTTTTTAACATACCTTCTAGATTACTGGAGATAGACCAAAAGCCCCTTTAACGGTGGGCCTCTTAAAGAACTACGACCTCTCTGTCTAAATTTGTAATATCCATTTTTAATGTGTTGACAACTTCATATTGAATAGGTAGACAATATATTATTAATTATTAATAATAAATAACACTGACGTAGTTTTCCACATAACGTCAAAGCACTAAACTGCACTCAACGCGCGTTGCGGCAATCATCTCCAGATGATGCCAACTTGATTGGCGAAATTCGCGTCGGGTGCAGTTTAGTGTTTTGGTGTTATGTGGAACACTACGTCAGTGTTATCTTCACACCAAAGGTTCTAGCCCCCTTCAATAATAAATAAATTAAGTTTTCTTCTTGGACGTTTATAGACACAAATATTAGTTAAATTTATTTATATATAATTAAAGAGAATTTATATTAAAGAAAATTCATAGATTTAACTGACTTTATTCAATGTAGGTATTGATTTAACGTATTTAGCTAGGTATACATATTATATGATGAGAAAATACAAACTTCTAATTAACTGTAAACTATACAGGGTGTTTCATAGTATATGCGCAGGACTTCAGGATGTTATAGCTCGTCCAAAAATATGAAAAAAAGTTTCTATTAACTTACCCTCTAAAGTGCACCATTTTAGAGATACAGGGTGTTGAAATTGAAATCGGAACCGTTTATCGTACAGAAAACAGCTTTTGTAAGCATTTTCTACTCATAATAAACTATGTTTTGTGCGGAAAATTTTTTTTTAAAGTCATAATTGGTGAAGGTTTTGAAGGGATAAGTGGGTGTTTTTCTCCCCAACTTCTACGCTACTGGAAAAAGTACGATTTTGAGACGCCCATTTGAACCGCCAATGTTTTCTACACAAAAAAGGCACTTTGGTCATAAGCTCTAAAGTCGATCGTTTTTGAGAAAAATCAACTTTTATGTTGAAAAACATGGTCAATTTTTTGAAATAAAATTGACCATTTTGAAAAGACAACTTCTGTATCATTTTTTAATTTTGCAATTATGAAGTTAACGTTTGCTTTTGTTACTTGTTCTAACTTTTAAATAAATTTTGTTTAATTACCTAGTAGGAAAAAAAATTTATTTGAAAAAATTGACCATGTTTTTCAACATAAAAGTTGATTTTTCCTGATTCCGATCGACTTTAGAGCTTATGACCAAGAGTACGTTTTTTGTGTAGAAAACATTGGCGGTACAAATGGGCGTCTCAAAATCGTACTTTTTCCAGTAGCGTAGAAGTTGGGGAGAAAAACACCTACTACCCCTTCAAAACCTTCACCAATTATGACTTAAAAAAAAATTTCCGTACAAAACATAGTTAGTTTATTATGAGTAGAAAATGCTTACAAAAGCTGTTTTCTGTATGATAAACGATTCCTGAGATATTCGCAAATAACGAAATTTTTTTTTTAATCTCAACACTCTGTATCTCTAAAATGGTGCATTTTAGAGGTTAAGTTAATAGAAACTTTTTTTCATATTTTTGGACGAGCTATAACATCCTGGAGTCCTGCGCATATATTATGAAACATCCTGTATTGAGTACCCAGAGTCATACGTTCATATTATTTCAGGAAAATCCGCCATCAAACTCTACCACAAAGGTATGCTAATTCCCACGCCGGTGGGGAAATCCTATGCCTGCGATGAATTGGAAATAAATCTGGAGACCGATGAGGATGACCATCCCCCGCCAGGCCTACATGGAACCCTCTTCCTTAGGCTCCTCCAAGTTCAGCCCTTCATGTACAAGGGCGAGAATTTCGAGCCGGCTTTCCACTGCAGGCCCCAAAAGTTATTCAGAGACGAGACAGCCCCCATTGCCGTGGGCTCCACGCTGGCCATAGCAGTTTTGGTGACTGTTAGTGGGTACGGCATTTACCGATATTTTAAAGTAAAAAACGTTCAGTACAATACGATGGAGTAATAGGAGCGGTTTAGTCGAAAGTGATAAAAAAATGTCTATACAATATTCATTTTTTACGTATTTCATTACGTCTTTCTTCAAGTTCAAGTAAATAAGCAACCATTTTATTTTAATGAACGTAAAATTTGGCTGATTTGAAAGTAGGTAATATAAAAAGATATGAATGATTTCTCGGTTAGAAAATGTTGCTTGTACGTTTCTATTTCGTTTATTTTTCGATTAATTTATTGAAAATAAGCGAACATGAATCATTAAGAAAGAGCTAATGCAACTGACGTCACAAAAGAAGAGTTCCATTGATAAATTGGTTATGTATTCAGATATATTCCTACCAATTTACTATCAATATAATATACCTACATATAGGTCTTTTTATTTTAAAGATATATTTATATTAAATTTTAATTAACTATCTATAATTGTTAGTATACTTATATGTTTCAGCATTCATATATCCTTATGATCATTTTATCGATAATCCTCTCCGAAACAATGCCAAAATGATTTTTATGAAGCCATTTCTTTTAATTCTTATTCCACTGTGGTTAAATTTTCCACTAGGTTTGTATTTATGTTGATTTAAGTAGATTATCGTTTACTCATTTTATTTTTATTTATTAGTGCCATATTTCTTTATTGCTTGTAGTCTTTTAAAAGGACACACAAGGGCAGAACTATAGCAATTACATACTTTAATATGTAAACAATGTTGTTCGTAGATTTTTTTATATTTTATAAAAATCGGATGGGAGCAAAGGAACAAAATCTTTACAAAAATCTTTATTATCTAATTCATTGTAGTCTTTTTTGGGATTACACCACCTGTAAAATACAGGATAAAGCAGGAAGCCAGAAGTTTTCAAATTTAATATTCAAAGTGTAGAATCATGGTTTTTTGGGGCAAACTTTAGAAGTTTGCCTTGATACTACACTTTGAATATTTAATTTCAATACCTACTTCTGATTTCCTGTTTATTTTTTTTTATTTTACAGGTGGTGTAATCCAATCCCGAAAAAGACCAATGAATCATGAAAATGTACCACAAATAAATTACACACATTATCTTTCTTACCTAATTTATTGATAATATTTTGTAAGTAATATTACCACAAAACTAGTTAAAATACATATATTGGAAACTGCTGTCTATAGGCCAAATAGCAAAACTCTCCTCCTCATATGTTTGAAGCATATGCATCTTTTTATATGCATATATAAGAAATTTGAACTCACATTGATAGTTATAAGTACATGGAAAACATCAACACAATGCGATTACAAATATCAAAACACTGATTTTGAGTTATAACAGAATGGTTTGTGCTCAAGAGAAGGGTTTATGCTTGAAATAAAGAATATGTATTAAAGACTAAGACTGTGAAAGGTCTCTCCAAGGCATTTCATAATTCTTTTAACTCGTTCGCCGCTAGTGTAAAGTATATATCGGAAAATTCTCCAATCCAATCTTGAGATTAACACAATATCCACGTCAAATGTGCTAGTAATGAGTGTTGTCAAACTGTGAACATATCTGTCTGTTTTGGCGTAAACATGTTGCTCCAAACTAACAGCAACATAAAGGGTCATTCATGGTGACAGCCTGTTAGACGTATCTCTAAAACTAATAGAGATATAAATTTGAAATTTTGTCAGTAGATTTGTTTTTTAAAAGTATTTTCGGTTGTGTTCTACTTCCGGTCATAGCGGAAGGCTATGTCATCTTGCTTATTTTAAATGAAACATCCTATATTTTGCATTTCCGAAAATAGCATAAAATTCTGTGTCAAAAATATGTAACATACCCTATAGCTAAACCCAGTCATTTCAGAGATATTTGACATTTTCTAAAAAATTTGACAGGTGCAAAAATATATAGGGTGTTTCAAGTAAAATAACCAAGTTGATATTGACTTCCTGTGTAACCGGAAGTAGAGAACAACCGAAGATATTTTTTAAAAATAGATTGCCTCCCAAAATGGTATCTTAGGAAAATTTCAAATTTACATCCCTACTAGTTTTGGAGATAAGTACCTCTAACAATCGGTCACTGTGAATGATCATGTATATGAAAGTTTGTTCATTTTATAATTGGGTACAGGCTTGCGTCGAATAATCTTTTACCAATCACCAACATTTCTATTCGGATATTACGAAAGCGTAGAAAGGACATTGTGTGAAATAATTTTATAATTGCCAGTTTAAATTGTCAATTATAGATAATTGTCAGTTTAAAGTGACAATTATGTATAATTGTCAGTTTAAACTGGCAATTATACATAATTGTCAGTTTAAACTGACAATTATCTATAATTGACAGTTTAAACTGGCAATTATAAAATTATTTCACACGATGTCCTTTTATAATTGTTTAAACTGTCAATTATAGATAATTGTCAGTTTAAAGTGGCAATTATATATAATTGTCAGTTTAAACTGGCAATTATACATAATTGTCAGTTTAAACTGGCAATTATACATAATTGTCAGTTTAAACTGACAATTATCTATAATTGACAGTTTAAACTGGCAATTATAAAATTATTTCACACGATGTCCTTTTATAATTGTTTAAACTGTCAATTATAGATAATTGTCAGTTTAAAGTGGCAATTATATATAATTGTCAGTTTAAACTGGCAATTATACATAATTGTCAGTTTAAACTGGCAATTATACATAATTGTCAGTTTAAACTGACAATTATCTATAATTGACAGTTTAAACTGGCAATTATAAAATTATTTCACACGATGTCCTTTTATAATTGTTTAAACTGTCAATTATAGATAATTGTCAGTTTAAAGTGACAATTATGTATAATTGTTAGTTTAAACTGGCAATTATACATAATTGTCAGTTTAAACTGACAATTATCTATAATTGACAGTTTAAACTGGCAATTATAAAATTATTTCACACGATGTCCTTTTATAATTGTTTAAACTGTCAATTATAGATAATTGTCAGTTTAAAGTGGCAATTATATATAATTGCCAGTTTAAACTGTCAGTTTGATCTGGCAATTATGTATAATTGACAGTTTAAACTGGCAATTATAAAATTGTTTCACACGATGTCCTTTTATAATTGCCAGTTTAAACTGTCAGTTTGATCTGGCAATTATGTATAATTGACAGTTTAAACTGGCAATTATAAAATTATTTCACACGATATCCTTTCTACGCTTTCGTAGGATATAAGTTTCAGGCAAAAATACATTTGGCTTAACAAAATCTAATACACAGAACACTGATACCTAATGTAATTTGTTCGATATTAAAAATATTTGTTATGTATATAAGTAATGAAAGACTTATGCTTTGTTATTCAAAGCAACTGAGATGTTGACACAAAATAATGATTCTTTTATAGATATTTCCTTTCGTAAATGTAAGATCAAACGATTTATATGTATTAGGAAGTTCGTTCAGAATTGTACGAGTCTACGAGCATAGGTACTCGTCCATATTGATATATGTTTGTAAACGAGCAGGTTTTTAGGTTTAATAAATTTTACGTAATTTGTACGTACGTAACGTAAACGTAAAATTTTAGGAATTTAGGTTTAAGTCTTATGTTATTGTTTTGAATACATCAATAGTACCTATTCATTTTGTTAGTATAATCCCGCCAATATAAGATGTGATATTATTTCAATTTGATAATGTCAAATTAGGCACTAATTGTGACGACATATGTTTAATTGCTGTAAACTCTATTACGTATTCAAGTCATCTGTTATAATAAGCATCAAAAAGTTGACACAGTTAATTTTTCGGTCAACGGTTACTCAGTTATGGAATCGGTAACAAAAAGTAGGTATTCCCTTACTCAAATTAAAATCTCGTAGCTTTTGCAAGTATGGTTTGCAAAATTTATTACTGCTCTAGTAACTTCTGAGCTAAGCGGAATCAGTTCTCAACCAAATATGAAATTAACTATTCCTTTGACCGCGGATGAACAGTATGGAGAACTAGATGAAGCCAAGTTAACAAACCAAAGTATACTGTAGAAAAAATACTTTTATAAATATACACTATTTTTTCTATGATACACAATCTTATACTCAGCAAAGAATGTCAAGGAAATTTAATAAATTTGTTACTATTTACGTAATACTTTACACTACCTATCGGGTAAAAAGCACCAGAGCAAAAGTCTGATATTAGTTTTGCTGTGGTAATTTTAACAAATAGGTGTATGTGCAATGTAGAATCATCCATAGTTTCTCAAATGTTAATTATAATTTCAATTATATACAAAAAATATTGTTTAAACAAAAATATCCTTGAGATCTAAAGAAGTTATATTTATTCCATAAAGGCATCTAAATTAGAAAATAATTTAATAGGGTGTACAATTACATAATTTCTAAACTATTTTTAAGAATATTTATAATAAATACGATAATTCAATTGTTAATAAGTTAAAGTACCCGTATTGATAGTATGTAAACATTTTGTCACACTAACTAATAAAGAATGCGAAACAGGATTCATGAAATTACAAGTTTAAATTGGTTGTATTATTATTGGCAATTTCCGGGGTTTTATTGCTTTAAATTACTGTATGAAAAGAAAAACCCCCTCCCTAACAAAAAGAAATATTCCTTTTAACACTTAACTTTTTGGGTATTTTCGCCACCTTGAACAAATTTAAATAAGTAATAAAACACACCTTCATGTAAAAACATCAATTAGGTTTGAGTTTCTTAAACTGACTTTCAAAAATAAAATTAGATGAATACTAAACAATTATTGATTGATGTCTTTTGCAGCAGGAGTTTATTTTCTTATTTTTTTAACGAATAAGGCGGAATACCCAAAAAGCATACATACATGTTCCATATAATGCAACAAATAAATATCTATAGTAATAGTTAATATAATATTTAAATATTTCTTGTTCCATTTTCTTGGGTTTATTATGTTTTTGGTGTGCTTCCTAACTACGTAATAGATACACACTTTACTAAGAATATTCTAAAAAAATTGTAATAAGTTATAAGTACATATCCTTGTTATAAGTATAAATTTTGTAAATATATTTATTATGTACCAAAAAAAAATTATTTATGAAAATTTGTACAATACATTAGTCAATTTATATAGATATTTGTACAATGTCAATATTTTAAGCCCGGTACATACATACCGTTTTACCTTAAGTGTGGCTTGCCAGTTAAAAGGGCAAGTTTAAACGATCTGAAAACCAGCGTGTACACTAGACAGTTTAAACGTGCATTTTAAGGTCAGTTTTAATGGTCGACCATGGAGGAGGAAGCGCTGCTTTTGTCAGTAATTTCATTGTGTTTAACGTGCTGATTTGCTTACTTTCCGTAACTCTTTACGATAAACTGAACGAAAAGAGTTATTGTTTTAGTTACAGTATCTTGTCGCTGTGCGATCCACTTTATATGCCATATTTTACTCAAAATGGTATATGTCTGATTTTTCTGTCGATGTAATCTTTTGATTGCCATAGGCAAGGATAGTTCAACACGTTTAAATTTCGTACCGTATTACTTTCAATCTCAAATAAACTGACCTAAATAACATTAGTTAAGACGGAAGAATGTCTATATGCTACACTGCGGTAAAACGCAAGAACCCTAAACAAAGAAGGACTGATCAATTCATTCATAAAAATTTGAAGGTCATTTTCAACAGATTTCTCGTAACACGTCAGTGGATCCCCTATTGCCAAATTTGTCTCTAATATGCAATTTCAAAAATTTTCAGTCAAAATATCCAACCCAATATTATTTCAGAGACTGTATTAATGCAATCAAATGTGATTTTAAAGTACTTATATATGTGTTTTACGATATATATCTTACGATGTGAAGTGCGTTGTGCAAAAATCGTTTGTCGATTTGACAACTGTGATAACTTGTGTTTTGTTAATCAGTGCACAGATTACTATGATATGATACAGAAATACTTTGATATGATGACATGACTGATCACAGTGATGACATTCCAAAGACAACCGAGACATTCTACATGACAATGTGACATATATAGGTTATGTTAAAGATTAAAGCTGTCAAATTAAAACAAAGGGGATATTTAAATTTCAATATTTTAAATCTCCCGCTAAAGGGAATCCACTGACGTCACATAAGTGATAAACAAATGTGATTGGCTGTTACTGATTGATCAGTCCTTCTTTGTTTAGGGTTCTTGGGTAAAACGGTCTTTTTATTGGAAAACAAAGCTCCAGCTCTTCAGTTTTTTAGACAGTCGTCCGTCTCGATTCAGTTTAAGTAAAACGTCTGTTTTTCTGTCTACACTTACACGCAATGTTTTACCTGATACGTTTTAACTGAACAGGAAAGATGTAAGGTACAACGGTGTGTATATACCGGGCTTTAGATTGCATTCTTATTAGAATAACTCGTTACATATACAAGTTTTTTTGCAAATTTTCATGGACAATTTTGGAAAACGCCATGGCCTGTCTTCCATAAATATTATAAATATATAATATAAAAGTAGTTGATGTATCAATTAATTTAAAGGAAGTTTGAAAATGATTATGACAGTTACTGAACACTTGATTATTTAGAAATAAATTTGTTAGAAGTACTATGTTCACATTTATTTAAACCACCTTATTACTAGAGCTGTTACAACTGCGCCACGGGACATGGGTGTAGGCATCATAATAAGCGTAATAAAATAAATTACGTAAAAGCAGAAGCAATAAACTAGTACAATTTATAACAATGTATTCGATACTCATCCGCACTACAACATAGGCAACAGTATACTAGTGTGAAAAGCATTTTGAGGCCGCACCTCGCGCATGTTTGTGTTGATCCGCTTCACATCCCATTGAAATACGGCTCTTTATGACAGCCCTACTTATTATTATTGAAACTACCTCTTGAAATGCAAAAGTAGTTTTTATAAAACCTCCGTTTTATTAATATTAAAGCTTCTTGAATACTAACAAAATGAAAAACTAACGCCCCCTTTTTCCTCTATCCAGCTATTCCATACCAAGCACCCCCCATTCATGAATTCGGCGCTGTTGATTAAAAAAGAGAGTTTCTGACAATTTTATAGAGCAAAGTGTTGTAAAAATATGTTCAATAGGTAGGTACCTATTTAACTGCCCGTCTGTTGATACTTACAAAAATACTAAATGCAGTTATTTATAACTGACCTCGTTGGATACGTTATTTATAAATACTAACCGGTACGCTTTATATGGTAAAATTCTTGTTTTAAAATTTTAATAAACAAATATCCATGTAGTCAATTGCTTCTGCTTCATCTAAAACTCCAAAAAGCATTAAATAGAGCGGTTTTTTGTCTCATAATTATAATAGAATGCTCAAAGCTTTGAAAAAATATAATCTCTCAATATATTCGTCAAAATGTCATAGAACATGGATTTCTCGCGAAAAGATCATAGCGAGTTAGATATTGAAATAATACTGATAATAATGTAAATAGTTGCGTTACATATACCTTGAAATAAAATATTATTTTATTTTGCTTCAATCGTTCTTTTTCAATTTAAAAAAAACTACATTTTTCCATTAATTTTTAACATCCTATATCTCGAAAACAAAACGTTTCCGGACACATGTTTATATTAACTTCTTTTGTCAAGTTGTAACGTAAAATCTGCCATTAAAATATGGCCAAAACCCCAAAAAGAATTAAATAATAGTGTTCATCGTCAATAGTTTGCCATGAAATTAAATGAAAAGTGAAAATTATGAAATTTAATGTACCTATAGGGTGCTTAGCACCCTATAGGTACATTCAATTTCATAATTTTCACTTTTCATTTAATTTCATGGCAAGCACCCTATAGGTACATTAAATTTCATAATTTTCACTTTTCATTTAATTTCATGGCAAACTATTGACGATGAACACTATTATTTAATTCTTTTTGGGGTTTTCAATCAACCAGAAACGATGCCCATACAGACATTCATAAAAAATGTATATTTAATACATATTCCTTTGCGTATGTTGCGTGCTTTATAGCGGTCATCGTTTATATTTTAATGGTAATATGAATTTTTTTTTTTTAAATCAAGCCCGTCGTTGGTAAGCATACCTACATATAATATACCAGACATACTTAGCTATAAATAAATGAAAAACATAAATATGTTATGTTGATCGGTACCATACTTTTTTAATAACTTCTCCCGGTTTATAAAACATCCCATTCTCATATTTTATTTACCACATTCATTAAATAAAATCCAGTTACAATATTTAGGCTTACTATAAAAGTATTATGGAATTATGTCAATATCCCTACCCTTTGATTTGCATATTATTTTGAAATCAAACACTTACATTCAACATAACAAAAGCATCGCACACAATCCATCTCGGATGGTTCAACATGATCCATCCGAAACTGATTAGCTCCATTCATTGCCTTTATGAAAAATCGCTCTTAAATTTTAATTAGTCGTTGGTTTTTTAAAATTTTGTCGTATTCAAGAAATAACTATATTATTATATAGAGTCGTTCAGACCATTCGAATCATTGAGCTACCTACGCATAGATAGTTACCTAATTGCATACAGGGTACTCCAGAGGGCAATTTAGTACCAAGTTTGGTGACCTTCAAACTCTCAAGATTATTTTCCCTTTCAAACCTTTTTCTAATGGATTTTCTAAATCTGAGCACTCTGCATTTCAAGATAGCATTTCAAACGGAGGAGTGGTAAAAACTTCTTTCCATAAAAATGTATTGGAAAAGATTATATAGATATAGGCAATCCTTAGAAAACTCCCATTAAATCAATGAGTTGAATCCAAGAATATAAGAAAGACTGTATCAATCCATTAAAAATAACAGCCGGTTGACAGCTACTTCCGGTACAACTAGAAGTGCAATGATCTTGAAGTTTTGAAGCTTGAATGTTTTGACATATTTTCTTGCATATCCCGAATCCTTAATTTCTGGTGAAGAATGGGACGGGGAACTTTAGACATTTCAAAACCTTCCAGTCAAAGGATTGGCCCTTTGGTCTTGCAAGGGACTATCTATATCTTGATATCTCGTTTCATTAAAACCTATTGGAAGAAAACCTTCACGGCCCTGTAGTTCTTCTATGAAGGGAGATAGTCTATGAAGTTATATTTGTTGAACTTTTTTGTCAATATGACGTCTCCTACACGCCTAAGCAATGGTTCGATTTACTAAGGAGACACCCTGAAATATATAGACTAAATTTGAATATTGTCCTTCAAACCTAGGATTGAAATTATTTAATCATCTTCCTCTGTCTTTAAGGGAGCTAAATACTTTTATGTTAAAAAAAAAACACTTAAAAATATATTATTGTCTAAATGTTATTATTGCCTCAGCGAATATTATGAGGATAGAGATTTTTGACTGTTTGGATATTTTGTTAAATGTATAACTAATATTGTACATGAATGTTTTACTTAATATGTCTCCTATATAAGTACGTTGTTTATTGTTTGTATATTATATGGACTTGTATAGTTTTACCTTAATGTATGTTTTATACTTCTGTATAGTTTTGTCTTAATGTATATTTATACTTCTATTTTTGACTTGTCCTATACATTGTACAATGTCTAAAAGGATAAATAAATACTATTACTATTACTATTACTATTAACTTTTCAATTTAATTATTATAATCAAAGAGAACTGAAGGTAGACATTTCAGCGCTAGAATTGCTTGAATTGCTTGTTTATAAGATACGTTTTGGTAGTGACTGGATAGCTAGTAAAATTGAAAATACATATGTTTTAATCGCCTGGAAACCTGGAAAGACTTACAGGTTTTCTATACCTAAATTTATAAATAATATAACATTAATTATCACTAATTTCACATGTCGACTTGCACAGTTGAAATTCAATTTCATTTTATTTTATCTCGTTATTTATTGTAGTTGAAACATTTTCCTAAGTAGGTATACAAGTTAATTCCCCTAACATAATTAATTAGATATTAATATCTTTCTACCCTTTGACTTGTACGTATATTATTTTGAAACCTTATGCCACGGCATCATAACTTCATAACCGCCGCAACCCGATCCACACGAAAATATTTCGCCTGTATCAATTAAATAGGTCGCAAGGAAGTTCCTGCTCATCCCGGCAGTTGTCATTTCCTAGTTTTTTTACCCACAACCTGATATTGCAAAGATTGATATGCGGTGTTACTGGACACCTTACATATGTCGGTGTCATATAACACACGGAAAACGGCGTCTAGGCTGATAAATGTACAGCACCTCCGACTCCCATCGACCTCATCAAAATAGTCATATCGCGCTGAGTGCATCAACCAACGCATTTTTTAAATGTGTAAGTCGACAGGAATTACTAAATATTTGCAAAAATATTGTAGAGTGTACCGTAAGAAATTGCGTTGTGAGATATTCTTTACATTTATTTATATCAAGAAAAAATCTCTTAGAACAAAGTACAATAATTAGCTTCAAAATAGTTATCGATAAAGATACAGTGTAAAAAATATATTATGCATTATGAAAAAAGGAATAGAACAGCCGCAAATTTGGTTAGTTTTCATCGCTGCGACGTTCTTTCATTTACGACGTGTTAGAATATATTTTGGAGGTAAATTCGTCAGCGATTTAAAAAATATGCTAGGTCAGTTAAATTGTCACCTTCACCAAGTATTTAAAGAAAAAAATTATTGTACGAAAATGTAATGACTCATACATTCTAAGGATCTGTATCACTTAACCCTTAATAATTGGAGAAACTTAATGTAGTTGGTTTGCACTTGATTTCCACCGAAAAAAGTACCAGTGTATATATAGTACACATCGTCATAAAGAGTCTGCGACAGCTTGACTGATTAGTCACTTTCTCTTTAGTATGACAGACACAGTATTGCACACAATACAGGGTGTCCCAAGATACTGTGACACATTTTAATGGCTTATAACTTCAAGGCAACATGAGATAGCGACGACCGGTTTTCACTAATGCTGTTAATTTTACAAAAAGTTTTTTTGTCGTTGGTACTAGTGTGTTTTACTTCTACAGGTTGCTAGGAAAAAAATTGTCATTTTTTAATTAAAAATTGTGATCATTTTTTAAAGGGAACAACCTGTAGGTTATATTATCCTTCGATAGAGACACTTTTCCTCTTTTCAAAAATGTATAGTTTGATAGAGTTGTACCAAAAAATATAGGAGTTATTTCAATTTACACACCAGCCCTTTTCAATAGACCATAATTTTTTTGGAAGATCGCATTTTATTTCTTTTTACATTGTCAGTATAGAATAACGGTTATGCATCAACTAAAGGAAAATAACTAATTTAATACAAATTCATCATCATCATAAACTAAGCATAAACAGCAGCATAAACTAAGTTATTGAAACAAAAACACCAATTAAAAAGAATTCAGTTTTAATATACAAATATATGTATTGTACATCTCTAATGTTTGATGTTAAATTGCTGAATGTGCCCACCATTTTCTTTAATACACTTTTGCAATCTAAACTGCATATTGTTGAAGGCAAATTCTAACATTTCCGGTGTTATGGTCTGAAAAACATTAGTTATGTTATGTTTTAGTTGTTTTATATTTTGTACAACAGGACTTTAACAACGACCTTTGACGTAACCCCATATGAAAAGATCAGGTACCGTTAGCTCGGGAAAATGTGCAGGCCATTCTATTGGTCCTGCTCTACCTATATATCCTTTGATGCGTTCCGTTATCCTGTACTGACAATGTAAAAAAAAATAAAATGCGATCTTCCAAAAAAATTATGGTATATTGAAAAGGGCTGGTGTGTAAATGGAAATAGCTCCTTTATTTTTTGGTAAAACTCTATCAAACTATACATTTTTGAAAAGAGGAAAAGTGTCTCTATCGAATGGTAATATAATCTACAGGGTGTTCCATTTAAAAAATGATCACAATTTTGAATTAAAAAGTGGCAACTTTTTTTCAAGCACCTGTAGAAGTAAAACAAACTAGTACCAATGACAAAACAAAACTTTTTGTAAGATTAAGAGCACCGGTGAAAACCGCTCGTCGCTATCGCATTTTGCCTTGAAGTTATAAGCCTTTAAAATGTGTCACATTATCTTGGGACACCCTGTATTGTGTCTGTCATACTTAGGTATATACGATAGGCACAAATTTCTCCAGGATAAAAATTATAAATTTAAAATTAAAAATCTTGGACGCATTTTTCCACATTTTTTTTTTTATAAATTAAAAACCAGGAAGTATTCATTCGCTTTCGAATTTTAAAATTATTTCAGAGGTTGCAGGGTGTTCCCAACGATTAAATCACATTAATCATGTCTATAAAAAATATAGTCTCATTAATAATAATAACTGTAATCAAAAGTATCAATAACAAGTACGCAAATTTTTTGGGATATGCAGTATCACATATAAAATTCCTAGCACTCCTACGAAGGATTAACAAAATTAGGTCTCTTGTCTTTGACTCGGGTTTTCTTTCCTGCATCCTTTTAAATAATGATGATTTGAAAAATACTGTATCTACTTCTCTGGCATGATAATGTCAACAAGAAAGCATTTTCACATCTGATAATATATTTTCGCTCCCTTCTTGGAAACGCCATTTTTATCTAAAACTGTATCACGGGTAATTTGCAGCATATTTGGTAATTTTTTGGTCGATCTATTATTCAATGCAGATATTTCACCTTTGCTTATCTGATGGGATAACACCAGTAGCTGTCAACTGACGTGAATAAAGCTGTCCTAAGCCCGTAACAATTCTCACCGCCACGCCCTTCTAACAGATTTGTACCATTCTCTCCTAATCCTGTCTATCTTTTATCACCATCCTTATTTATCTGCAGGAGCAGACAGGACCGTAATCGGGGCATTAAGTTATATTTTAAGGTAACATTACATCACCTATATCAAATAAAAGCTGATGTTTTTCACGGTGCGATAAGTTGCAACAATTTTAAATCAGGAAGGACTTGCAGAAATTCCGGATTAGGACAGGTTATATATTTTTTAGAAATTTCGTGCCTTTTTTAATTTCAGGACTGTCAACATTTGCAGAGATTTTGATCTATTCATCAATTTAATTTCATAAACTTATAACCAATTGTAGATTGTCGTCATGAATAGAAGAATTTGTTAAATTAATTTCGTCTCTTTCTCTCTAACTTTGCCGAGGTAGGTTAGTTCCTTTAAAAATACCCTGAAGGACCGTGGTTTAAAGTAGGTATGTTGTGCATCCCATCATTATACTATTATCGTTGAGTGACCTATAGGCTATAAGCTAGAATATGTTATTACCATAAAGTGCAAAGGTCTCTAACATTTCCTTTAGTTTCTAAGGATCTAAAAAATGTTTACCATGAGTGTGAGAATAGTGTTTACATTGCAGAGTATACAGTCTCATCTACTTCGTCACTTCAACTTTTGCAAATCTTTGTTCAATGAAATAGTTGTTAGTTGATGGTGTCCTGTTGTACGTAGGTATTGCAATTTCCCTGGGATGAGCTTTACCTTAAGGTGGAAATTTCTATAATTCGTTTCTGTGAAGGTCCTTCCACCTGTGTCGCATGGTTCAGTCCCTGTTCAAGTAGAAACATTTCATTCAATATATTAGGGAGTTTTTGAACCACTTAAATTTAGCACGTCGTTATCGTTATTCTGAGCATTCGCAGTGCCAAAAAGATAATGGATAATGAGGCTTTCAGAAGGGAGGTTGTCCATTTCTGTGGTGTTTGATGTTATGTTCTCTTATAGCTCTAGTTTGTCAGAAGGAGAACCACCCAGTCCGACGGAGCAAGTACCCACCTCTTAAAATATAAGAGACAGGAAGCGGTTGGAACGTTTTTGGTGTGGATTCGATTTTAGTGATTCCGTTGTAAAGTAGAAATCTTGTAAATACTTAGCTTATGTGTTTTTTTCAACCTTAGCATATATACAGGATTTTGCCCTTTATCTCAGAAACTAAGCTGCTTACGAAATGACTTTATTTCATCTATTCTTCATGAAATCACTTAAGGAAACGTCCCATTAAGTATTTCTAATTATTTTGGGAATACCCTATGTATTTTTTCAACATTCTTTCACGAAACTTGAAATTTTAACATTCTCGTCACCTTCTTCGGAACCTGTTTGCCCTTCCGTCTCAGAATTCCCCATTTAGGACGCCATCACTAACCATAAACATCGTTTTCCAAGATGATTTCTTCATGCCTCAAAATTAAGAAATACTTAATCCTAGTTGCAATGGTGAGTTGAACGGAATCCACTTCTTAATTGAACCTGACATCCAAGTCCGACTCTGCGGGGGCATACAGATGTACGTTAGGGCCGTCCGGGGCCCCCTCGTAATCCGGCAGTAACATGAGCCGCGCATTGTGAGCGCTAGCGCCCCGTAATAATGTCGCAAATTTTCTTGTTGCTCCATTCAAGGGATTTGTTTGCCTTTTACAGTCGTTTTGATTCAAAAGGCTTACACTTGTGGACCTAAAGGACGACGCTGTCCCCAGTCTAAATTAATGAGTTTGGTTTAATGTCTCTAATAATAGAGCAAATGACTAAGAAGACCATCAGTTAGTTCATAAAAGTTATCATTAGTGCATAAAGTTATAAATCAATGAGTACTATTAATAGTAATATGAATTATTATAAGTCATATGAGCTATAAATAAATATAGTCAGAAATTATTGTATAGGGATATCGAAGAATCTCTTTTATGTAACTGTTTATGATTCTACAATTAGTAGAAAAATCAAATTATACTAAAAGATAAATGATCCTTGATGAAATAATTTTTATAGAATCAATAAAGCAACAGACCCACAATACCAGATTACCATTCCAGAGGAATACCAAAAATTTGACCAGCGTCTATTTTAACGTGGCAGTTCCCGGCGCGTAAAATTTCTCATTTCAGACCATTTTTTGGATACACAAATATCGTAAACTTTTGATTTAACGTAAAAGCAATGCCTACTAATAATTCAAAAGTGTAAAGTTGGAGTTAGATGTTTTGAATATTTATATTCATCTCTCATCTACAATGTAAGTTTAAAATATACAGGGTGTCCCAAAAACATACAGACAAACTTTGGTACCTGGGATCAAGAGAATGTGCGGGCAGGCCACGGGACCTCCCCTTCTAATCCATCGGCGAGGAAATTGCTGGTCCAGATACTAGCGCACGTTCAAACCAAAATATGGAGGTGCCCCGTCATGTTGAAACCACATGTTATTTCTAATGTCTAAAGGTACATTTTTTAATAATAGAGGCAACACATTTTGCAGAAACTAGCATGCAGCAAATGAACTATTAGATTCTCTCCAACAATACCAGCCCATATGTTTACAGAAAGTGTGGTGCTGGTGTCTTCTAGAGACCGCAGCATGAGGATTTTCATCATTCCAAATGTGGCTGTTTCTACTATTAAAATAACCATCGCGCATGAAACATGCCTCATCAACAAATGAAAATACTATTCTCCCTAAGCGAGTTTCTATTAAGGTGTGACCCAAAAATCTTCAGGATTTAAAGCTTGTACGCGTTGTAAATGGTAGGGGTATTTTGCATGGTAGAGGTAGGGGTAGGAAGATTTTCAACGATGAAATATTTAAATAATTAATTTTATATATTTTTCCACTAGTGTGAAATTTTTAATAGTTGTCAATTGTTAATAGTAGTCAAACAAATACATCTTTTTTTTCTTTAAAATATTTGTGTACCTAAAGATGCAGTGGTTTATAGGGCCCAAATCTCGAGTCGAGTGAATATAGGTGTAATTAAAGATATTAATATATCTTTAGATACCACAATATCTTCAATTTTCACTAGAATAGTGGTATATTCGAAAAAGGATATAAATTTTAGTACCTAATAATTATTGCATAAAAATAATTTGAAGAAACTGAATACTTACTAGCTATGTAATCAAGGACGAACAAGACCATATTTTTACCATCTACATTTTGCTGCAAACACTTAAAAATTTTAAGTATTCTTCTAATGTACTTATTGAATATCATTATTTTATCATTTTAGCAATAAATGATAATTAAGGCTGCCATAACTATCTGTAATTTGGTTCTGTTTCGTTAAAATTCAATTATATATCTGTCCGCATTTTTAAAGTTCTTTGTTTATATCACTGAATATTTTATTTTTATGAATTTTGATTTCATATTTTGATTATTGTTACATATTTGAAATTATCACTGTTTTAATAATTGTAGTTTCCTGAAGATGGTTAAATAAAGTACCAAAATGTCTATATAAATCATGTAAAAATTATATCTGTGTTTATATTTTTGACATATTTTGATTATTATTATTATAATTCCTATAATCCATAGAAAATATGATATAAGCCCGCCTTTCCATTTAGATTTATATCTATGTAATGAACCCTGTTACAAGGAATACGACATATTATTATGGAAGACCACAAGATTTCTACCTGAATGATTATAAGTCCTTTATTCCAGTCAAGAGGTGTTGACACCTCCGACAGTAGCTCTTTTGAAGGCGAGTAAATACGGATAAGGGTCATTATTATATAGAGTATTTTATAAAGAATGTTGGTTGTTCCTGTCTTTTGATGTCGACACTCTTGTGATTGAATTTTGTAGTACCTACAGGATTTATTAATACTTTCTAAGATAAATTCTCTCCATCACTGAACTGAAAGATTTTAAGGGTAGTTTTCGAGTTCTTAATATTTAAAACCTCTTTTAATTAATCATTTGTTTAAACCAAATCATTCTGTAAAAATGAAAGGTTAATTTAATTATACATTCGATTTAATATACAGGGTGTCCACCTAGTGCGCGTAAGTCCAATATCTGGGTTAATAAAAGAGATAACTTAATTTTTTTTTTCTACAGGGTTGTCTAATATCCCGAGCTGCACAAAATGAAAATATATTTACATATTCAGGGTGTTCAGTTTTTCCTGGACAGGTACCAACTTCATTTTTTTAAATGGAAACCTATATTTTTTATGGCATTATCGAATTCTACGTAAAAAATTAGTGGGACTTTGTGCATAACACTGCTATTGAAATATTGATAGTTTTCGAGATATTTGACTTTTAACTTTTTTTTCTTATGTTTCGTCACTAATTATGGTTGTATGACAGCTAGAAATTATTTTTTTTCAGAAACTGTAGAGTGAAGATGGCTCTTTCGAAAAACCTATCAAAAGTTGACCTGCGATATACAGGGGGCAACAGAAATCGTGCCAAACCTGATGGTTTAAAATTTAAAAAATCTTTTTCAACTGGAACACCCTGTGTTTTATGATTTCATTAGATGCCTTTCTGTAGACTCTACAATTTTATAATAGCTTTCCCTATACCTAAGTTGCGTAGTTTTTGCAAAAAACCCACTTTTATGAAAAATACCCGATTTGCGCACGTTCCTTTCTCGGGAAAAACGCAGTGAGCGTCTGTCACGCAATAAAATTTGTGACAATCAGTTTACATGTCATTTCTTCTTTTACTGAATATTCACGTACGAGTTTAGAGTAAGTACTAAGCGTGCATACAATGAACTATTCAAAAGAAGAATTAGTGAAAATGGTTTATGCCTTAGGAGAAGCTCATGGAAATTGTTTGCTAGCAGCACGTATTTACAAAGCAAATAATCCAGATTTACAGAGATTTCCACGTGCTGACTGTTTTGAAAATGTGAAAGAAAGATTTGAAAGAACAGCAAATGCGAATTATGAGAAAACTACCAGGAGACATGTTGGTAACAATGACGATATTCAGTTTAATGTTGTGGCGTCTGCTGTTGAAAATCCAAATATTAGTGTCAGGAAAATCAGTAATAATCTTGGAGTTTCCAAAAGCTTGACAAACAAGATACTGAAGAAGAATAATTTTCATCCGTATCATATTAAAAACCATCAAGCACTGTTACCTCAAGATCACCTAAACCGCCTGCAATTTTGCCACTGGGCATTGGATAAAATTCAGGAAAGTCCAAACTTTTTTATGAATGTCTTGTTTACTGACGAATCAACATTTTCAAACACATGCTTACCCAATCGTCGCAACTTTCATCACTACGCTGACAATAATCCAAGATTATTGAGGGTACTAGATAATCAGCATCGTTTCAAAGTGAACGTGTGGGCTGGAATTTGTGGAGAACATATTGTTGGACCGTACTTTTTTGAAGGCAATTTAAATGCCAATGTGTATTTGCATTTTTTGCAAAACGAACTTCCCCTTCTACAGCTACAGAATATGCCCGCTGATTATTTGGTTCAACAATGAAACAATGAAAAAATTGCTGAAACAATGGTTTCAGCATGATGGTGCCCCTCCACATTCCACTTTGGCGGTACTGTGATTATTTTATTGTTGTAGTACTTTTCCTATTATCTATTCATATTTCAGATTAGAGAACACCTAAACCACGTATATCCAAATAAGTGGTTAGGTCGTGGTGGTCCAGTTCCTTGGCCTGCACGTTCGCCTGATTTAAATATTCTGGACGTTTTCTTGTGGGGTTATATCAAGGAGCGAGTATACGAAGTACCACCAACGGATATGCAAGACTTGAAAGAAAAGATCCAAAATGAGTTTCTAACCATAACGCCCGAAATGTTAAGAAATGTTCACATTCATTTTCGTCGTAGATTAATGCTTTGTGTTGAAAACAACGGTGGACATTTTGAGCATTTACTTTAGGTTAGCTTGCTTGTATGAGTATTGCGTATTCTTTTTTCAATACTCTATGTATATTCATCCATTTCACTAATAATTTTTCTAACTACGGTAACACCGTTTGGTTTTCAATATGATACGTATGAAACTTCTTCTTCAATATCTTATTTGTCGAGCTTTTGAAAACTCCAAGATTTCTACTGATTTTCTGATACTAATATTTTTGGATTTTCAACAGCAGAAACCACAACATTAAACTAAATATTATCGTTGTTACTCCCATGTCTCCTGGTAGTTTTCTCATAATTCCCATTTGCTGTTCTTTCAAATCTTTCTTTCACATTTTCAAAACAGTCAGCACGTGGGAATCTCTATAAATACGTGCTGCTAGCAAATAATTCCCATGAACTTCTTCTAAAGCATACGCCAGTTTTGCTAATTCTTAATTACATGTAGAGCTTTTATGATTTTTTACTTTTATTTACAAATAAATGGTAACTTTCCATAAAGATTTGTTTATTAAACTGAAATTATCTAAATTTTTCAGTTATTTTTATTTTAAGAAGTGTAAACTAATACATTTTATAAAAATAAATAGCCTTACAATATTTTTTCCGTCAAAGGAGTGCGCAAATCGGGTATTTTTCATAAAAGTGGGTTTTTTGCAAAAACTACGCAACTTAGGTATAGGGAAAGCTATTATAAAATTGTAGAGTCTACAGAAAGGCATCTAATGAAATCATAAAACACAGGGTGTTCCATTTGAAAAAGTCGAGATTTTTTAAATTTTAAACCATCAGGTTTGGCACGATTTCTGTTGCCCCCTGTATATCGCAGGTCAACTTTTGATACGTTTTTCGAAAGAGCCATCTTCACTCTACAGTTTCTGAAAAAAAATAATTTCTAGCTGTCATACAACCATAATTATGTCAACTATTAGAAGTGACGAAACATAAGAAAAAAAAATTAAAAGTCAAATATCTCGAAAACTATCAATATTTCAATAGCAGTGTTATGCACAAAGTCCCACTAATTTTTTACGTAGAATTCGGTAATGCCATAAAAAATATAGGTTTCCATTTAAAAAAATGAAGTTGGTACCTGTCCAGGAAAAACTGAACACCCTGAATATGTAAATATATTTTCATTTTGTGCAGCTCGGGATATTAGACAACCCTGTTGAAAAAAAAATTAAGTTATCTCTTTTATTAACCCAGATATTGGACTTACGCGCACTAGGTGGACACCCTGTATAGTCACACGACATATTTACTTTACACATATTTTTTTATTGTTTAAAAGAATGCAATGTGGCAATGTGTGTACCCACATTGCATTATTGTAAACAATAAAAAAAGATGAAAAACATTAAACAAAACCATTAAAATAGGAAACTGGTATTAGGCTATCGGGCGAAAACTCGGGCCAAACGTAGGATATTTGTCCATCTATCTGGATGAAAGTCCTCTTTTATTGATTTTTATTGAAGAAATAAATTTTAACAGCCAACAACTTTTCCAATATCATAGAGTAAAAGGAAGTTTGTGAGTTTTTAGCATTTTTTGTTTGTGAGCCATCCGAGGCCACCTTCTAATACCATGATTTTTTTATTTAGCTTTATAAAATCAACAGGTACTTCACTACGATTTGTATGATTACGTCCACATATAATCCGTGTCTTTACAGAGTATCAAATTTCCGGATAAACGTCTCACATTGTACTTCAAAATGTGCCATTGCGCTAAGAGCGATGTTTTGTTAGAAGACATGCTTGTAGTACATTACATCGTAATACCTTAGTCGATGTACGAGAAGTCAGCACATTGTAACATTTTTCGCTTACCTTCGAATCTCCAGAGTCTGAAAACTTCAGCAGATTCCCACGGTCTAGAAAACAATTATTTACTGATGGCTGCGGTTGAAAATTTGCTAATAAGGAATTATTCTAAAAAACAGGAAACACAACGTCTATAAGGATGGGGTCGAGCAAAGGTCTATATATAAAAAAAATGTGTGCCAATTTAATTAATGTGATACTGTGTCAGTATATTTTCCCCTAATTTTCACGCATAGCATCAAATTTGAGTAAGGAATCCCAAAAAAATTTTAATATAAAAAGGTAAGGTCATAAAAGGAAAATACTTTTCAAATTACAAAAACGCAATACAATAGTAGATTGTTTTATAAGTTAAGAAAAGTGATTGTTTTTCAGTGAGTGTAAACGTTTCTATTCACGAGCGAGCGTTAGCGAGCGAGTGGAGGAAATTTACACGAAAATGGAAAATTCACTTTTCTTAACGAGTTGAACATGCTATTTTTTCGTATACTTTATAAAAATTAGTGTAATTTGAAGACTTATTAAAAATTATGAAAAATTCTAATATATCAAGGTAGCATCTGTGGCCATAGCAATAATAAACATGCGAATGCGAACATGTAAACAATTTATGCAAAAGTTTTCATGTCACATTCACGTAAAATGAATTGCTTAAATGAATATAATGAGGAAATTGCTCAATTATTATCAGAAGCAGAGTCAAGTTTACTACCTGTAAAGTCCAGAGCAAAATATGAGAAAAGTTACCAATAGTTTTGCCACTGGAGGAACGAGAAAGATGTGCAAGGAGCCAGTGAAGACATTCTAATTGCGTACTTTTGTGAAAAAGTTTGTTTTATTTATGATTCCTCATGTTTAAGGATTAATTTAGAAATATTGTTATAGGTGAAAATTCTTAAAGCTTCAACACTCTGGTCAGTGTACTCAATGGTGAAAAGTACTCTGCAAATAAACGAAAACGTAGACATTTCTGCCTATAAAAAATTGCTAGCCTATCTGAAACGTCAAAATGACAATTATTTAGCAAAACATTTGTAATTAATTCTAATAAAATAAATTAATGAAAAAAAGTGTTGCTAACAAGAAAACTGTTGCTAACGAGGAAAGTTCCTCTTTTCTTAACGATTTTGGATTAAACAATATGGTCCATTTCCATGAAGTATACGAACAAGTATATATATGAAGGAGATGCCGAAAACAACTACTACACGGCCAATGTGCCCCAACTGGCATTGCATTAAATCGGCATCTCCATAGGAGTCGCCACATCGTTCATCGAGACCAAATACCAGACACTGACCAGTTTCGCGCTTATTTTGCGCTCATCAGAGTGCCATAGGTAGTGGATTCGTTGAACGATGCTGCGACGTGATTGCCTAATGGGTATTGTGAATGTTAGTAGTGGTGAGAAACACACCGTAGTGCCCTCTTTTGGTCTTTGCTACTGCCTGTCTGACAATTATTGTCAATAAGTAGAATTGTCCCCCTTAAAGACAATAGAGGTCACTGCTGTAATGGCACTTGCGGAAAAGCAGGTCGTTATCTGTCTGTCAATTTGACAATAATTGTCAGATAGATAGTAGCACAGACCCAAAGAGGGCACTACGGTGTGTTTCTCACCACTACTAACGAAGTATATATTTATTTTCATTTCATTAATTAGTAGTATAATGTAATTGTGGTTTTCAGTAGGTAGGCAGACCTACTGAAAACCACAATTACAAGCCTGTACAAATCAAACGAAATCCAAACACAATACGTAAAGTCAGGGTGTGGACAAGGTAAAGAAAAGCAAGATTTCAAAAGAACCGGAAGTGAAATAGAAATAATAAACGAAATTTTTTCTATTTCAAATTTGAAAAAAAAACGCGTAACAAGAATTAGAAAACAACGACAAAAGTTGTGTTGGAAAAAAATAAAAAGATATCAGAATGAAAAAAAACGATGATACCACCATAAGGTGATATAAATTGTATAATAAAATGATTGCTTGAAAAAATAAGCCTTAGTAATGTCTGTCTTGTTTTTGCCTATGTTGACAAGTGCATGCTTATAAAATTGCAAAGCATGGATTTTAAATCACAATTTACTACGCCGTATTTTAGGTGACACGACAAAATAAATAAAATATAATAAATATTTCCTATATATTCTAAAACTGGATCACCTACTTCCAAAGAAGAGTGTCAAGTGACAAGAAATAAATATTGTAGTCCTCTTCAGGAAAACTGAGCAAATCGCAAATTTCCGTATTACTCGTAATACCTTCAACGAATACAAAAGGAGAAATTGTGCAAATATAAACCTTCTTAACATCAACAAAATTTGCTTTCCCTCAAACATTATGTTAATACAATTAACGTTAGCCATTTTTATTAATGTTAGTTATTTTAAAAAATACTTGGATACGGATTATCACCTAAAATATGAATTCTTATAATCTATTGAACTGGAGGCAGTTTGTTGGGTACTAAGTCTTTGATGTCCGTTATGTATTTCAACTTTGGGTATCCTACAAGAATCAAATTTAGGTCCTTTGCTGTTTTTGTTATTTATTAACGATCTACTAAACATAAGAATTTCCAAAAGCTGATATACGTGTATGATGTGAAGCTATTTCGGTTCTATATGCAGTAAATGAAGCTTCAAAATGCTTTCATCTTCATTAGTAACTGATGTCATCAAAATTACTTAAACCTTAATATTGATAAATGTGTTGATTTGTCTTATTGTAGAGAGTTAGTGCCAGATTTCTAAAATTATAAAGTGTAAATGTAATACTTCCAATTATATTTTTCATTATTGTGATATTCATTTTGACACATTGAGTAGCATAATCACCTCACGCAATTAACTGTTATTTACCTATGGTATATATTTTATTATTATTATTATTATTATTATAACTTCTCTATCTATTCTATTTATTTCGTATATGGCCAGTACAATGTACTAAGGAAATCTTTGGAAAGCTTCATTATCCATTTTTAGAAAATAAATCTCAAAGCGGATAATCTACAGTTATCTGAAGCTGTTCAATTAAGTAAAATTATCAGTTTAACTCAATTGACAAAACTAGCAACCCGTGCAGTCATGCACAGTAATAAACCCTTTACACCTGCCCTTCACGCTCAAGTGCAGTTCGTACGGGTATTATTCTGAAACACCATTATTAGTTTTATTATTACAGTAATAAGATAAACGGTGATGTGTGATTCAGTGTACCTAATTGCACATTAATCTTGAAATTGGACTATGGTGGTTATAACTTTTGTAATAAATATAACTAATATATTATTTTTGTATATTTAACCAAATTGATGTTTCTGATGTTTACCCTTTGTAGGAATTTTAAATCTTTAATTTATATATCGAAATTTAATATAATACAGGTATATAAATTCTAAAAACAACAAAACTTAAAAATATTTTAAAAATTTTAACATACTTTTTACACATTTGTTTTTCAGCAATATATAGGTACACATTGAACATACAAATTGTCCTTATTACATATCATCAACTCCTCTTTATCAAATGTAATGTATAGCCGATATATCTACGTCTGAATACCCGTTATTAAAAAGAATTTTTATAAATTACACATGGTGTTTAATACTAAGCGACCAATAATGACAAATTTAAATCCGTATAACTCACTTTTCTCAATTATCCAGAAACGCGTCCTTAGAAAGCTAAGGTAACTATTCTGAGATGGAAGAAACTGCAAGGGCTTGACAACATTTAAAATATGCTTTCTCTTATAAAATTTAACATTGTATAGGTGGAATCAAGCAAACTTTCAAACAAATTTATATGCCTGTTGATGCAACTGGAATAATAATAGCTATAAAGATAAGAATGAAGGAGTGTGCTTGAAGAATTGTTTACAATATTATCATATATATTAAAACGCGTCCATTCTGTCTCGCTCTAAATTCTGCCACCGAATCCACAAAGTTTCAAAGCTATCCCCTCTGAGGGGGGATCGCGGAGCGATCCCCGCGGCGATCGGAAGTCGCCCTCGGCCTTTCTCCAATGCGTAGGGATATTTTCGTACCGTTTCCTACGCGTTTTCCCAATTTAAACGCCTTTTCAAAAAACTTCTGCAAAATTTTCGTCGATCGCCGTTCGGCGAGAGAGAAGCGGCTAGCGCCGGCGTTTGTTCTCGCGCCTAATGGCCCCGTCACGCCTGCCGAAATTTCGACTTTTCCCGGGACTCCCTAGATCCTTATTGTAATTTTACGGCTTCGAGAACCGCTTCACGCGAAAGTTCCGTCCTTTCTCTAATCCTTTGAGATTTTTTTCGAGACCGTACGTCGAGTACTTCTACGTCTATTTCGTCTTCGAAAATCTCGACCGTCCGTCTCAACTTCATTCTCATTTTATCTGCCGATGTGAGATTGCGATTGCACTAACGAGACAAGCACCTCCCACGAAAACTTTCAAATTAATTAAACTTCAGGTAGGTTATTTTTCTACGAGAAATATTGCGAACGGAATCAATAGTACTTGACTGCCAAACACTTCTGATTACCAAAATACTAAAGCGAAATGCTTTTCCAATTAGAAAATCTGTAAAAATTATTTTTTCAGATTGACATGTACAGTTTACATAGTTAACCGTCTTAGGGTAAACTTTTGACAACAGGCGCGGCAGCGCAATGGGAAAGTCGTAGGATCCAAAACGTGGTAATGCTAATTTCGCGAATTCTAGTCACACTGGCGGCAATTTTTTTTTTTTTACTTTTTAATTCCAATTATTTATTAGTATTAGTGTTTAGTCATTCTGTTTCATTATCCGTAGCTTTCATTCTTTCTGCACGTAAAGTTTGGAATTAGGTAATTCGTTCATTTTGGCAGTCTGTTAAATTCATCATTTTAACTTACAAAAGTAAATATCTACAATATTTTGGTTCCATTGATAAAATTGATAATGTTTACTGAAAAATAAATTCTACTTTCAGGACTTAAAAAATTCTTCAAAATATTAAGAAAAATCGTTTAGTATAATTGCATCATCATTCCAGATACAAAATTTCTTTAATATGTATTTTCTTTAAAATAATATTATTCTAGATGCTTTTGTCACCCGAAGGGTGACCCCAGGCCGCAGGTTTGGACCCCCGGTAGGGCTAGAAATGGGAATGAAAATTGCGAGAGCGATTTTCTCCCATTTCTAGTAGTTAATTTAAAATGTTTAGTGATATTAATGTAATATCTTATATCTTTTTATTTACAGGTTTTTATTTTTATTTGGCAAAAATACCTACTGAATATAAATAAATAAATACAACAGGCTTCACATATCTTGGTTGCACGTTACTGGCGCTCCACCTTAAACAACCACCCTGTACATTTCATACATTGTCCATAATAGTTTCTATTAGAAGTTTTTCGGAGCCATTCTCGGCATTTATCACCTATTATCCACATTTACTGAAATTGTAATCTGTAGGTACAGCTCACAAACATAACATCATTGCACGGCAACCCAGATTAATTAACTCAAGTGCAGAATAACATCAGAAAGCCGTCAAACGCTGGCATGCTGCGAGCCTGTGAAGCACCTGCCGCGCCATGGCAACCGCGATCCGACGAGTCGCAATAAGGCCCACAAGTAGGTCGTTATGAGCTGCCACCCCCGTGATTCGAGGGAGTATACACGGGGCCTAATTGAAATGATTGCTACTCCCGGCGGAATTAATTATAGGACAGATGTAACCCGATGCCTCGGCTTAATACCGATAAATCACATAACATTAACTGATTCAATGTGTAATTATACTTCATTATAAAGTGGTGATAACAAAATGGGTGGTTGCGGATAATGGCATGGACGCGTAAAGGGCTGCAAAAGGATGTAATTGCACATCCCTAACACACGTCTCATAGTTTTCTTATAATACGGGGTTTCCCATCGAAAAGTATTACATTTCGCCGCCTTATATCTCAAAAACTAAAAGAGATATCGGGATTCGGTCTAGAGAGAACGACTTAAGATTTTTGTAAATTTTTCTGGCGCTGTTGCCAAATCTCCAAATATATTGGTAAATTTTTTATTGAAAACGCTCCTCTTTGGAGTAAAATTACTTGCTTATATTAAGTGGAACACCCTGTATATTTTGCCATAATCTGGAAGCCTAATCACTTTACTTTTCAAAAATGTATGCATTGTTTACATTATCTTGAGAATTGGAGCCACAAAATTCAGTTTAATGCAAGCACCTCTTACTTGAACAGTTTGTGAAGCTGGTCTTCGTTTTCACAGTAGCCATGAAAAACAAAAGTATAATAATAAACTGTATTATCAGTTGTGTCAAATATTTGAAGTATAGATATAAAAATGTTCACATTAGAAGGATCACACACTTTTGATCATTTACTACTAAGGATGCACAAATGTATATTGAAGTAAATGGTGGGCAGTAAAAACAAATTGTTTTCTAACTTATTCAAGTAGTTTTTATTTATACAGTTATTTTGATTATTTTATCTGTTATTTTTATTACTGTCATTGTGCTTTGTTGTTCTTGTTAAGAAAACTCGTTCCTACCGATTATTAAAGAATTATTCTTTTCTCCCTATCTTTGTTCATTTAAAAAGCAAATGCAGTGAAGTTCCACATCAAGTTTCATCAGAGATTTTAAAATGATAAAATATATGGGGTATTTTATTTAAAATAAGTGTACAAAAACTTAAAAATAACTTTACAAAAGAAGGAGGTATTTTTTCATTTGTAATAACCCAAATAAGAGTACTTCTAACAAATTAAATTTTGTGGTTCCAATTCTTAAGATAATGTAAACAATGCAATACCTTTTTGAAAAGTAAAGTGATTAGTCTTTCTGATTATGGCAAAATACACAGGGTGTTCCATTTAATATAAGTAAGTAAATTTTACTCCAAAGAGGAGCGTATTCCATAAAAAATGTACTAATATATTTGGAGATTTGGCAACAGTGCCAAAAAAACTTTCAAAAATCCAAAGTCGTTCTGTCCAAACTGCATCTCGATATCTCTTTTAATTTTCGAGATATAAGGCGACGAAATGTGATACATTTCGATGGGACACCCTGTATAATATAATATCTAACTCTCATTCTAATCCCAAGTAGCCCGAAGGTTTGAGACTTATATTTACCTTAATTCTTATATTGGTAACCCCTAACCACCATTCAGTGGTGGAATGAGGGAAATTTGGGAAACCTTATTAGCCATGAGCTAATAGCTAATATAGGGGATAACTATACATCAATTGAAGTTTTATTTCTAACATTAACAACAAGCTGGCATTATTCCCATCCTAAGCATGTCGCCAGGATAGTTGCCAATCCATCTCTGCGATCAGGTCTTAATATTTTCAGAAAATGGAATTGCTTCTGTTCTTCCAAAACCTGTGTATATTTTAATGATGATAATAGATTAAGATTATTGATGAATCTACCAGCAAATGCTTCAAATGAAGAGAATAAAATTTTGGAAATAATATTATGTGTGGAATAAGGGTCACACAAATATCTAATGGTAATGGTTAACACCCTACTGTTCATTTTAATTAATAAGGCTTTCCAGGTTTTCCTTTTTCTCGTACTAAATGGTAATTAAAGTTATAACTTCGCAAGTCATTCCTGAGCGCACACGCGGGCCGTAAAATAATAATATGCTGCTCCCTCTCCCACACAAGTCTCTGAATTTCTGGCACATGATTACGATGAGAGTGAAGGATAGAGATATTATTTTAATTCACTCAAGAATGTCGAAACGGGAGGTTGCGAAGGTTTCTTTAAAATTAAAAATTACTTTTCTCTTATAAATACATAACATGGCATAACTTTGGGATGACAGAGCACAATTAACATTTTAAACTTCAAAATTTCAAGATAAGGATATATTTGTGCCGGCTCTTATACAATGGCTAAAGAATTTAATAATTATGAATTACATTCGCACTTAATAGCTATTTACCTAACAAGTGCGGAAAATAAATTTTTCCGCACGAGTCTGCCGTTCACCGAACGACGCGTAGCGGAGTTCGGTGAAGCAGACGAGTGCAGAGAAATACATTTTCCGCAAATGTTAGGTACAATAGTTTTTTTACAGACATGCGGAAATAAGTATATATAATTCGTAATAATTTAATAACTTTTAATAACTATGGCAAACATTAACAATACATAGTAAACAACAAAGAATAAAATTATTCTTTGTTATAATTAACATGGTAGGTAACCGAAAACTGGCAATTATAAGCATTATTAATTAAACTGGGAGCATTTTGATGGTGAGCTTCGTTAGCAATAATGTTGACACTTTTTCTTCTCAACTTGTCATGCTGGTGCTGTTTCACTAGTTCATTGTTGTCAGCAATAGCATCAATTTCACACGCGAAACTTGTAGAAGGTAAGGGCGAAGGCTACACTAGAAGGGGAGGTACACTTTCCTCGAAATTTTCTCCTTTAGAATATAGAATTTGGTTGGCTATTCGTTTTTTGTTCCCCATGGATTCGTCCACATATGATTCTGCAACTTTCGTCGATTGCCATCCCCCGAGACGTTTCAAATTAGTAATATCCACTCCAGCGTCAGCCAACATGGTAGCCGAAGAGCGTCTATAACAATGTCCAGTAAAGCTCTCTGGATTTGGAAGTTTCAAAAAAGCAGCCACATCGGATGGCATCTTACCAAACTTATTAATGCCAACAGTTTGAATAGTACATGTACCTTTTTGGAAATTAACAAAAAACCTTTGATGCGGTGTACTTTTGGGACGCAGAGACATGTACTTCTTGATTAAATTAAGATTTTTTTCTCCAGTTATTACAAAGCTTCTACTCTGGTGAGTCTTGCTATCCGGTATTTTCACCAAAAATAAATCTCCTTGTTCGACTACGTTTTCACATAACAGATAAGTCAATTCTTCGCGCCTACAGGCTCCAGCGATTCCAATGATAGTTGCGACTTTGATTAGTAAATAAGTATCGTCAGGCGCAACGCTTAAAAATTTTTCAATATGTTCCTGATTGAACACTTTAGACTTTTTTGGTCTAAAACCTATCATTTTCTTTTTTAAAAAAGCAATCAATTTAAAATGCCTGCTAATAGCAACGTTTTTCTTAATTTTTAGTATAGATTTCACCATTGAGTACTTGGACCACATTGTAGAAGGTTGAAAATTCTTTGAAATTTCTTGAAAGTAAACTAAAAGTACCTCTTCTTTACTGATGTTCGTTATTTTCTTGTTGATGCACCATTTGACGAACTTTTCGTATTCTTGAATGTACCTGACTTTGGATTTTTCTGGAAGCAAATTCATATCTACTTCTTTTGCTGCGCTCAAAATATATTCTGGAACCCCGTCTTCCATGGCCAGATTGTCAAATTCACCTTCAATCATTCTAATAATGCAGAATTACGAAAAATACACACTTTTAAAAAGCAATTAATCACAAATAAATAATAATAATATCGAAATGTCAGTTTGTTGATTTCTAATGATTGTTTAAGCGTCCTTAGTAACTTGGAAACCTGGTAGCTAAGCAAGACGAAATGCATTAAGCCTGTTACACACTCTGAGATACATATCAGAGACGGTCAATTAATGAATTAATAAATAATAAATAATTATTGTTGTTGCAGTCCATGTTGGTACAAAATATTGTTATAATTTCCTGTTATCTCCATTCACGTTGAGATATGCATTGATATGTGTATCGCGACAAACAACGATGCGTGTATAGTAATTTTCAATATTACGTGCGGAAAAATATTTCTGCACTAGTGCGAAAATTTTTTCCGAACTAGTGCGGGAAAATCAATTTTCCGCACGAAAATCAGTGCGGAAAATCGGGTTTTCCGCACGGCTATAGAAAAATATTATTTTAAGTTACTACAAACTTCATTTTTGTTAATAACTATGTCAGAAAATTTGCGCTGAACCAATGTGTATTAAAAATACGTTATTTCCATCTACCCTTCTAAAAATATTAAAAATGGAATTAATTACACGACAGATGCAACTCGATACAATGTATTAATACCAATAAATCACATGACATTAATTGATTGGATGTGTGGATAACACTTCATTATAAAGTTTCACTTTGGTTCGAGGAGTAACCAAATGGGTGGTTGAGGATAATGGGATTGTTAGTTTTTATGGGCACGCTTCACCAATTAGGCATACTCAATTGATGCTATAATAAGGTTTGTTTAGTGTGACATACCCTCAGTTATACAGGGTTTTACAAATGGATGTGATGAACAAATTCATTGACTTTTTCCTGTGGGGACATTTGAAATCGCGAGTGTACGCCACGCAGCCTCAAACACTAGAAGTGTTGCCTCAGAGAATTGTGGAAAAAATGCCGATTAATAACACCGGATGTCTTTAGTAATGTTAGAACAGAATTTGAAAACAGAATATGACGAGTCATTTTAAGCAATATATCAAATAAAACTTGTTTAAGTTTTGCTTCAGCTTTTTTAATTTGAGACAACCCAATTTAATTTTTTTTTGTAAACTGATCGACATATCAAAAAAGTAATTGGTGGGCATTTCTGTAAAAATTAGCACGCGAATGTCGGTTTGCCAACTTTTCGTTTTTAGTCAATAACTCTGTCAAATCTCAACCTACATTTCCAAAAAGATACACTAGTGTATTCGCAATGGAAAGGGCTTTAAAATGATCTGTTAGAAGTTGGGGTTGCTAAGGGGATGACCATATTATCAAGTTGACTTGACTGTCAAAAATTCTTCCCCCAAGAACAGAAATAGACGGGCCGCGGTGAATTAAAAAAATTTTTTTTGGATTGAAGTTTCAAGTTTTCGCTGAAAGACCCTGTATTGTAGTAAATCAAGTCATAGTAGCGTTGAGAGGGAGATAGAGGAAAGTTTGTTTTATTTTAAGAAAATCCGAAGACATCCTGATAAATAATTATAAAAGTAACTTCAATTTAGGCTAACTGGGGTTACTACATTATATTCAAAGAAATATTTTAGCTGTTTTTTTTATATTTTTTAAAATTCGGCTCTTTAAAATGACCAGACGCGCCTATGAAATTGCGAGCCCTTGTCACTCTACCCATGGAACAGCTCCATATGCTGTGAATGAGTCACTCTCTAACGCTAATTTTGGTTAAACACTATACCAAATGAATGACGAAATATTATTTGCTACAAAAAGTTATAAAAAAGCTGTAACATCCATATAGTGATAATTCATAGTTTCTTTTGGGATTACCTACATCACCTGTAAGATAACAAAAAACAAAAAACCAGAAGTATACAAATTAAATATTCAAAGTGCAGTATCAACTTCTAAAGTTTGCCCCAAAAAAATACTGTATAATGTGTGATAAAATAATATTTGATACATTAACTAAATTTCATCAGTGGTTTTTCACCCAATACGTGGTACGTTCAATAAACGTTTTTAAAACGTTGTAGCGGTTGATTAAACGTTTTTCGTTGACATTCTCAACGTTTATTTGTAGTTGAAAATGTAAACGTAGAAATTATAACGTATAATATACGATTCTACTACATGTACTTTCAACCGAAAGTAGAAGTACACTTTGAAATAAAACGTTTTTCTGATAACGTTATTTCACTGATATAAATAAACATCTAATATACGTTTACTTTGTTAGGGGCTTCATCTACTCGTTAAATTTAACATTTAATAAACGTAAAAGTACAACGTTTATAATTCATAAATATTATTGGTATAACAAACGTGTTATTCAAATGTTTATATTAATCGTTTTTACAACGTTTTAGTAACATTGAAAAATAACTTAAAAAATGTTACTACTACACGCACTCTCCTCCAAAAGTCTACGTGATCACTAGTATAAAACGTTTTTCTTTAACGTTAATTTCCCTGATACATATAACGTATCATGTATGTTTCTTTCGCACCAACAATCAACTAGTCGTTAATTCTAACGTTTGTAAAACGTAAACCTAAAACGTTTATTATACATACATATTTTACTGGCATATCAAACGTATTATTTAAATGTTTATAACATGTTTTCTGCATGTTTTTGATTGTTACTTTCTACGTTATTTAAATTTTACATGATAATGTTTAACAAACGTTTCAATTTTAGTTTAAAAAAACGTTTTTTAGTGCGACATAGTTTCGTTGAATCAGCGTATTGTTTTCAACCTTATTTTAACGTTTTTTAATCGTATGTGTGTTTTTTAAACGTATCATTGGGCAGTTTTTTTACAAAATTCTATAATATTATATGTCATATTTTAAAATATGTTGAAATAAAATAGTGATTAATAATAAAATTTAAAAGAAATTAAACATTTAACTAGCTTTTTTCCAAACGTTTCGAGTTGATCCTCAACTCTTCGGCGGTAGAATGTTTGTTCGATAAGAACTCTTTGTATGAAAAGAAGTACTTTTTGTCAGATTGATATTTTTAATTTAAATTGTCATCACATACACTGATCACTAAGATATTATTAATTTTCCACTGCTAACATCCTTCTGGAGAAGAGGAAGCCATGTTTGATCTATGAATATTGTTTCTGACGAGATACAGTTATCACCATTAAGTTGAATGAAAGCACTTTCTTTTCATTTTCTTTTAAGAGATTTTTCTTCTTTTTGTAAAACTTTAGCCTGTGTCCAATCAACTCGGTGACCGTTATCCCATACATGTTTTACTAATGTAGACCTATCAACTTGGTAATCCTTAACATAATTTTTATGTTCGCGGATACTTATTTGTAATGGTCTAGACGTTTTACCAATATAATATTTACCACATTCACAAGGAATCTGGTAAATACAATTTTTTGAATTTTGATCATTATTAATTGGTTTTGTTTTTGTAAGTATTGATATTAAGTGTTTTTCGTTTTAAATGTCGTTTGTATGTTAAAATAGGTGGTGTAATCCTAAAAGAAACTATGAATCACAAAAACGCACCACAAATAAATTACAGACATTATCCATATAGAGAATTTGAGATATCTGGTACAAGAAAACGAGACGAGATATGATGCTCGCCTATAAAGGAGAGAAGGACCTACTATTTCTCGTATTTTAATTTTTTTAAAATCATCAGCAACACCTCATGCTTATTAATAACTACTGTTTATTTTTTTAATTCTCTTTGAGTATTAGTGGGTAATGAAATCACAATTTCCGGAACATAAAAATCCTTTAAATAATATTATTAACGCCCTCGCATATTAAAGTTACCTTTTTTTTTCGCATGACAAAAAAAACATGCAGAGTCCGTCTGGGTTTTTAGCATTAACAGCTCGAAATAATTGGATGACCGTAAATTTCTGGAAATTTATGGCCCTTGAAAAAACAAGCAGGCCGCCGTGGTAAGCCATCCAGTAGGGCATACCTGACCTTTAACTTGCACGTTTTGTCTGGAAATTAGTGTCGGAATTTGTAGAATCCCAAACTATTTACTCTGCACTCATTTTTTAATTTTGATTTATACCGGTTATAACTCACGATCAATTAGTTAGAGGCTTTTTGAAACGTGATAGGCCACTGTTTAGATGGGAGTAGAAAATCACATCCCGTTTTTAATTGTTTGGGTGATCCGTAATAATAATTTATGACACTTTTGAGTGTCGTAAAAAATGGCGGGGACATTCTTGGACGCAGCCTAGACAGCGAAATTTTTTCTCATTAAAAACTGAAATTAATTTTGTGCCAGACTGGCTGAGAGTTCAGTCAGTTGTAAAGACTTTCACAATAAATTATACAGGGTGCTTCAAATTCGATGCAATACATGGGGATCTCGAAAACGGTAAGAGATACGAAGTCGGTTAAATGGAGGCAAAGTTGCGTACTCAGGGGGGCAACATAATGGTGAAAAGAGATCAAGGCTAACTTGACTAGTTTTCGAAATATTTTGAAAAAACCGAAAATTTCGATTTTCGATTTTGCTTTTTTGCGGGCCTATTTGATGAGGTATTCAAAAATAAAGAGCACTTTTCTATAGCAACTTTTTGCCCTTTTTCGAATGGTGTTAGTGAATTTTCCGAAAAACGTTTCGTTTCCCGGAAACCAACATCAACTTAATTTTTTTAAATACGGACCTGGAATTTTTTTTCAATTTTTTGGAAGCATTTTTGTAACTTTATAGAATGCCACCATAAAAGGAGCTAGATTTAAATGTTTTGTCTAAGAAAAATCCATCATTAATAATTTCCCGTGGTCCTCTTAGATTTAGTTTTATCTAGGCAAACGTTTCTATGACAAACACATTTCAATGTTGTGTGAAGCACTATCGGTACTTAAAAATGGCTTTCAGCAATCTAGAATTTTTTAATTTTATTTAAATTTCCTCATAATTCAGGAATTGTGCGCAACTACTTAAATGAAACATTCCCAAACAGATGGATTGGAAATCATGGTGCTATAGAATGGCCAGCAAGAGCTCCTGATTTATCCCCATTAGATTATTTCTTATGGGGAGGAACTAAAAATGTTTTATATAAGAATAAATATAATAACATTGAGGATTTGAGAAATGTCACTATTCGTGTTCTGAATGCAATCCTTGCAAGGGAAATCGAAAGATCTATTCAAAACTTAAAAAGACGAATACGCCTCTGCATGAATAATGACGGAGGATTATTTCAACATCTCTGCTTTAGGGTTTTTATAGTTTTAACATATTTTGTTGTTTTATTCATTGTTTATTCAATTACATCAAAGTTTATAGTTGTTAATTCGTTGTTTTATTATTAGCTTTTGTTTATTTATCGTAAATAAAAATGAAACCTCAAAAATATTACTCAATATCTAGAATTAACAAAAGTCGAAACAAAAATATTAATGATGGATTTTTCTTAGACAAAACGTTTAAATCTGATTCCTTTTATGGTGGCATTCTATCAAGTTACAAAAATGCTTCCGAAAAATTGAAAAAAAAATCCAGGTCCGTACTTCAAAAAATTAAGTTGATGTTGGTTTCCGGGAAACGAAACGTTTTTCGGAAAATTTACTAACACCATTCGAAAAAGGACAAAAAGTTGCTATAGAAAAGTACTCTTTATTTTTGAATACCTCATCAACTAGGCCAGCAAAAAACAAAAACGAAAATCGAAATTTTCGGTTTTTTCAAAATATTTCGAAAACTAATCAAGCTAGCCTTGATCTCTTTTCACCATTATGTTGCCCCTCTGAATACGCAACTTTACCTCCATTTAACCGACTTCGTATCTCTTACCGTTTCTGAGATCCCCATGTATTGCATCGAATTTGAAGCACCCTGTATTTCGTTTAGTTTATAATTTTAAAGTATGATTTTATTCTACATTTCCATAGAAATTTTGTATTAAACACCTGGTCTTTATAAGCAGGTACCTACTCAGTTTCAGACAATGCTAAATACGCACATGTGGGTACAAGCAGTTCATTACAAACAATATTTTTGATCTATATTTATGGCAAATTTTCTGGAAAATTTCTCGGTTTAGAATTTCTCGGATTACTGAAACGTTAATCAAAAAGTGATATGACGTGTTATTTATTATATTTATCTGATTTTTAGAGTTTTTACCTGTTTTTCAATGTTAGTATTTTATTTTTGGTTATTCAAAAAAAAGTTTCTAGAAACACTAAACGAAGTGCTGGTCAGGTATTTTATTTTCTAACATAGATATTTTCCAAAAGTGTGGCAAAATATCCAATAAAAGGAAGAACATCTAGGTACATATTCCACACATAGGTCTAACACAAATAAATAGCTAATGAAATAATACAGGGTGTCCCAAACTAATGTGACACATTTTAAAGGCTTATAACTTCAAAGCAAAATGAGGTAGCGACGAGCTGTTTTCACTGGTGTTCTTAATTTTCCAAAAAGTTTTCTTTTGTCATTGGAACTAGTTTGTTTTACTTCTACAGGTGCTTGAAAAAAATTGCCCCTTTTTAATTAAAAATTGTGATCATTTCTTAAATGGACCACCCTGTAGATTATGTTACCATTCTATAGCGACACTTTTCCTCTTTTCAAAAATGTATAGTTTGATAGAGTTGTACCAAAAAATAAAGGAGTTATTTCAATTTACACAGGGGACCTTTTCAATACACCATAATTTTTTTGGAAGATCGCATTTTATTCTTCTTACATTGTCAGTACAGAATAACGGAATGCATCAAAGGACAGATAAGTAGAACCGGACCAATAGAATGGCCTGCACATTTTCCCGAACTAACGGTACCTGATTTTTTCATATGGGGTTACGTCAAAGGTCGTTGTTAAAGTCCTGTTGTACAAAATATAAAACAACTAAAACATAACTAATGTTTTTCAGACCATAACACCGGAAATGTTACAACCTGCCTTCAACAATCTGCAGTTTAGATTGCAAAAGTGTATTGAAGAAAGCAATGAGCCCATTCATCAATTTAACCTCAAACATTAAAGATGTACAATACATATGTGTGTATTATTAAAACTGAATTCTCCTTAATTGCTGTTTTTGTTTCAATAACTTTGTAATTTAGGTATACTGTAGGTAATGTATAAATTTGTATTAAATTAGTTCTTTTCTTAATAATAGCTTTAGTTGATGCATACCGTTATTCTAAATGTAAAAAAAAAATAAAATGCGATCTTCCAAAAAAGTTATGGTCTATTGAAAAAGGCTGGTGTGTAAATTGAAATAACTCCTTTATTTTTTGGTACAACTCTATCAAACTATACATTTTTGAAAATAGGAAAAGTGTCTCTATCGAATAGTAATATAATCTACAGGGTGTTCCATTTAAAAAATGATCACAATCTTGAATTAAAAAGTGGCAATTTTTTTTCAAGCACCTGTAGAAGTAAAACAAACTAGTTCCAATGACAAAAGAAAACTTTTTGTAACATTAAGAGCACCAGTGAAAACCGCTCGTCGCTATCTCATTTTGCCTTGAAGTTATAAGCCTTTAAAATGTGTCACATTATCTTGGGACACCCTGTATATAACGTTTAGTTGTACAGTTTTCCGAAACATAACACACTATCACACTATACTCATACAACTCACTAACACACTAACAACAAAAACACACCATCCAGCACAGTTCAATACTAAAATAAAATTTACCGAAAGATACAGGCTGTTTCAGGGTGACCACCCATTAGAACAAGGCAGAGACTACTTAGATTTAAAGAATTTAAAGAGTGAACATTTGGACACTGGGGTTTTTGAGTATGCTCTCCTCAAATAAAATAATGGCGTCCTCGTGACATGGTCGTCTTTCAAAAAATCAGATTTTTTAAAAATGTTTAAGCCGAAATAAGAAGGTTAATACCTGCGAATAAAAAAGTGAACTACACTACACTACACTATGAAAGCACTAAATAAAAAATTTTACCAAAAATTTTGGTAAAAGCAAAACTTTTGGAATTAATATTTTTCTCTACCTTTTATACTTTTGATATTTTGAGATGTAGGCATAGAGGATTTAATTTTAGATATCCTTTAGATATATATGAATGAGTACCTAATAAGATTAAGGTAGGCACACCTATACCGTCGGTAAACTTTTTTAAATTTATCACAATCACATATTGAGGGTCTTCATAATTTTTTATTTATAGACGTGCGATCTTCTTAAATATTCCATTTTATATTATTATTAGAAAAAAACAAATTAATAAGGGAAAAAATATAAAATAGAAGTATAATATTCCGTTTTTTAAAACGAGTTCAGTATTGTCTAGAATATCTACATTGGATTGAAAGGAAAGGCAAACACCCTGTAATAATCGGGCTGTTTTTTTGTTTTTTAATAACCAAGCCAATAAACATGAGACGCCTAGTCAATTAAAGGAAAAAATGTATCAACAGAAATGTTATTAGTGTCAAGCTGTATCTTCAGCCTTCAGCAGTGAAGAATTTATGAAATCAAGTTGTATTTAAAAGACATTATTATTTATTTATTATTTATTTAAGATATAGATACTTATATAAAATATTACCTACTATACTTATTTAAAAAATATTAATACCATGCACACACCTGAGTACTCGAGTAGGGAAAACTCTCATTTAGATTACTTCCCGTTTTGACAGAATGTTCATTTAAATTTCAGTGGGTAGTCCCGTTGGTATACTATAATTAAATACCTCTATCACCTCCATTAAAACGAGTGCTTGTCGACAAAAGTTCATAAAAATACCCTTCTGAGAGCATTCCTTCTCTTACAATAATAAAACCGTGCTGCCTCGTCTTATTGGACAATCTCCGAGGGTAGTTGGCATGACGACACGAAAGCTCTGCTCCTTATTGGCCGGCCGGAGCTTTTAGCCACTCCTTCCGGGGGCAAACACTCTAGCTTTACATAATATTACCGCATAAGTAATCCAATCTCTGTAGATTGTAGCGTGTTTATTTTGCCAACTTTTAATGAATTTAAAGAATTTCAAAGATTAGTCGTTGGTATAAAGGGGCAGAGAGGATACTGGGTAAGTAAAATGGAAATAGATGCAGCTTCCAGTGCATCCAGTGACTGCTCCCACATCGGCAACTATTCTGCGAATAATCTCAATTACTACTCGGACAATTTTTATTTCACACCCAGTTGCAGACTGGACAACTATTTCGCGAGTGACAAAACTATTAAAAAAGTCGACCCAAATATTAACGGGAAAGTTGATTATTACAAAAGGGACGATGATTACTGTGCACTAGTGAATCCTATTCATAATAACAATAAAAGTGTTTTAAATAAATGTGATGCTGCTAAGAGGACATTTAGTTATAATAATGGTGAGTGTTACGGCAAGAAAGTAGATGATATCGCTAATAGGACAGTGCAATTGAATTACTACAATAATAACAGCAATAATAGCAATATAGTTGGTGCTGATAAGAAAGTTTCCGATGGTACTATCCTTTTGAACAATGTTGACAGTTACGGGAAGAAACCAATCAGTTTTTCGCCGGATCAAGTGAGTAGAAGTCATGTGTTGCCTAAGATATGATTTTCTGATTTTCCAAATATTGGTAAGGTACACAAAACAAAAATAAAGTAAGGTTACCTATAGATATAGGTACCTACCTATATCTAGAATTATTTCAAAATATAAATACCGTAATTCTTGCAATATCCTGTAATTTTTGCAATTTTGGATTATAAGCAGCTTTAAATTACCTATTGGTAATTTTTTGATGTTTTTAATTTATTTTAAATAATAATATTTTGTACCTACCTATAAGCATACCTAATTGTACTTATAATATAGGGTGAAGTTACCAAACATTTGGTTATTGGTAAACAATAATATTTGTTTAAACAATACCTACATACACAATTGGTTAACTCAGATTTCACTCTTGCCTGTACAAGGTGCCCAATATGTACAGAAAAATATATATAACTTTTTTAAAACACCCAGTATAGAAAATTGTTTAGATACAAGTTTATTAGTTAGTTAGTTAAGTTTTGCATCTTTTGGTAACTTTGAATTTGTTTCGGAGCCGCAGTACTTTCGTTGCCATAGCAACCAATTTTGTTTTTTTAAATAGCACCATGTTATTTTCTGTTCTTATTTGGAATACCTAAACGCTTTTTTTACGCGTACAGAATGTGTAACGGGTTGCATTATTTTGAAAACATCTATACCTAATTAAAGTAAAAATGCAAAAATCCAAATTCGAGAGCATTGCAGAAGAGAGGGAGGTGCTTTGTGAACATTTTGACACTTTTGCATGTAACGTCAATTTGTTAACGTGACATAAATCATACAAGACTTTTAAAATGTGTCTTACCAGCAAATTATTTTTAAAATTAAATAAAAATTTTTGCATTTTTACTAAAACTATAGATTTTTTCAAAAATTTTGTAATACAACCCGTTAAACGTTCTACACGTCCATACGCAAAAAAGCGTTGATTCCAAATAAAAACAGGAAATAGCGTAGTTCCATTAAAATAAAAACAAAATTGGCTGCTATGGCAACAAAAGTACTGGCTCTGAAGCAAATTCAAAGTTACAATTTGAAGAATTTTTTATTCTGGGTGTTTTAAAAAGTTATATAGGTACATTATTCCATATATATTGGGCACCCTGTAGAATGTGACATATCGCACATTCTATGCGGTTTGTTCTTCCTTACATCTGGTATACTTTCGTATACTTACAGTCCTTGGCTTTGCTGGGCATAAAATTCACTTATTATAGATATATAGAAAAACTATCAGATAAAAAACTAAATTTAATATTTTACAAATAAAACAAATACCTACTTCAAATAAGTTGCAAATCGTATAACATCGTATATAGGTGCATGTAATGAAAAAAAAATTATTTTTTCTACCAAATATAAAATAACCTCTTAGTTAGCTATTGTCAGTTTATTACGTATGAAATTTCTTTTCGGATTGCCGGGCAACGCGGTCATTAATTTCCTCAGTGGAGGGCTAATACTTAGATGCAAAACATATGATTTAAATACATAGGTATAGGTACTTTAAAATGAACATTAGGAAACTAAAGGAAGAAAAAGAACAAAAAACAAGAAAGGAAACCCCACTTCAAATATTTCAGTCAGGTATGCACATGTACCTATACTGAGAAGATTTAGCCTTCAACTTTTTACACTAGTATTATATTATTTTTAACGTATTTAATTTTAACTATAAGTCACTTTGGTTAGGCAAACTATAGGTTCCAAAAATTAAGGTTCCTTGATTTTAATGATGAAAAATACTGAAGATGTTTAGATTTATTTTATAACCGGAAACACCACTAATACAAGCATTAAAACCGCGCGCTTCGGCGATAATTCGACATACTGAGGAATAAATTCAGCACTGGTGGGATAGAAAGGTTGGAATCGACCGAAAGAATATTCTTCCTATTGTTATAAATTTAGAAGCAGATAATGTCGACGATGAAATTATTGATGAATAAATACAGTAAAAGTATTGTAGAAAATTATAATGTAAAAAAAATATACATTTACAATATATACAGGGTGTCCACCTAGTGCGCGTAAGTCCAATATCTGGGTTAATAAAAGAGATAACTTAATTTTTTTTTCTACAGGGTTGTCTAATATCCCGAGCTGCACAAAATGAAAATATATTTACATATTCAGGGTGTTCAGTTTTTCCTGGACAGGTACCAACTTCGTTTTTCTAAATGGAAATATATATTTTTTATTGCTTTTTCGAACTAAACCCTTGATTTTAGTAGGACTTTCATCAGCCTTCCCTATACCTAACTTAAACTGTTTTTGAAATATTGACGGGTGAATATTGACATTTTTGCAACTTTGACACCCTGTAAAATCTAAACGGTTTGAGATCAAGCAAAACGGTTTGCACATTCCTATCTTAACTTTTTATAAGCTATCGTGTGGTACTAATTTCAAATTTATATAGGAATAAAAAATTTTAAAAATTTTCAGAAAATTTTAAATTTTTGGATAATTCTGAAATTAGTACCAAACGATAGCTTATGAAAAGGTAAGATAGGAATGTGCAAACCGTTTTGCTTGATCTCAAACCGTTTAGATTTTACAGGGTGTCAAAGTTGCAAAAATGTCAATATTCACCCGTCAATATTTCAAAAACAGTTTAAGTTAGGTATAGGGAAGGCTGATGAAAGTCCTACTAAAATCAAGGGTTTAGTTCGAAAAAGCAATAAAAAATATATATTTCCATTTAGAAAAACGAAGTTGGTACCTGTCCAGGAAAACTGAACACCCTGAATATGTAAATATATTTTCATTTTGTGCAGCTCGGGATATTAGACAACCCTGTAGAAAAAAAAATTAAGTTATTTCTTTTATTAACCCAGATATTGGACTTACGCGCACTAGGTGGACACCCTGTATATTGTTTTGTATTCCCGACTATTGTCTTCTTAGATTTCAATATACTTGAAGAACTAGAAAATATTAATTGCAATCATCGCATTGCACAATTCTAAATCCAAATTAACTTTTTAACTTCATAAATATTTTAATCGACTTCATAATCTGCGATTCAGGCTATTTTCTACAATTCCAATATATTGCATTCACTGTCAAAAATTTATTTTATTAAATAGTCTGAAAACATTTCCAAACTGGCAACGCTGTACCATCTTGCTCTGTGACGTCATCCTATAATTATCGTAAAGGCCCTTTACACTGCTATCAAATAGCAAAATTATTTAGGGACGTTTTGTGTTATTATATAGTACAGGGCTTAACTATTTTAAAACAGTAAAAACGCACTGGAAACTGGCCTAAATATTGTTCGGCAGTTATAAATTTAATACCCAATCGGATACATTGACTGTTTCATATAAGGCTACTAAATGTGTGACGTGCAACATAAAAATCCGTAAATTGCAGTCGACTAGTACATTTTTTTTATTAAAATTTTGCAATTTGTTTGTATTTTCAGTAAGTTTCAGTTTGTCTAAGTTCACATTAAATACGTTTAATTATCAATCTTTTGATTTTGACTGCTTCATCAACAAAGGAGTGCAAACACACCCTTAAGTTTTGCATATATTTATTTAAAACATGTAAATTTTCGGATTAGATGTTCCATTTAACTATATAACATTCCAATTTATTGCAGGTGCAATGTATGTGCGAAGCACTCCAACAGCGAGGAGACATAGAACGCCTGGCGACGTTTCTGTGGTCGCTTCCTCCATCCGAGCTTCTCAGAGGCAACGAGAGCATCCTCAGAGCACGGGCGGCGGTTGCCTTCCATAGGGGTTCCTATCATGAGCTCTACTCTATCTTGGAATCCCACGCTTTCCACACGCGATGGCATCCAGAACTGCAGACTCTTTGGTTTAAGGCACATTACAACGAGGCGGAAAAGATCAGGGGGAGACCTTTAGGTATTGTTTGGTTTATGTAACAATAAACATGTAATTCTGGCTCGCCCGTCATTTGTTAATATTGAAGAAGAAGTGCGTTGAAATGTTATATAAAATGTTGTATAAACGCTTATACCGGGTTTCCCATTTCATTTGACTTATGGCAATTAACATGGGCTATTACATTTCATTGAATTTTATATTCCCAGGGCACACTATGAGAAATATTGCTAACGGAATCGATAGTACTGACTGTCAAACACTTCTGATTACCAAAATACTAAAGCGAAATGCTTTTTAAATTAAAATATCAATAAAAATTCGTTTTAAGTTAATAGGTGTAGTTTACATAACTCTTTTAAGAGACATTATTAAACGTCATTCGATGGACTAGTTGGTTGAGCGGCAGTCTTTCAAACTGAACCGCAAAATTTCGCAGGTTCGAATCCCGCCAGAGACAACTTTTTTTTACTTTTTCATTAATTACAAATTATTAGTGTTTACTTATTCGAATAAATATGGTTCATTGTCAGTACCTAGTTATTATTTTTGAAAGTCACAATATTTCCTTATCAAAAAAAATAAATAAATAAAACATGTTTTAATTGATTCGTTTCCTTTATCTCTAGCTAAAGCTACTATATTATAAAATAAGTAATCCTCAAGCAACATATTTTTTATTTATTACATGCACTGTGCTTTTACTAATAGTGTACTTATCTCTGCTAATAGTTATTACATATTATACCTCAATCTGGATATTGAGTTAAACAGTATTATAGAGGAACTGTCGTGAATTAGTAATAGGTCTTTTTTAAATAAAAAACTATAATTCTAAAATTATGAGTTTTTTAAAATAAGAATATATTTTAAAAAAACTCGTCATATTTTAAAAAACTCAAAAAAAAACCTATTACTAATTCACGACAGTTCCTCTGTAACTGTTTAACTCAATATCCAGATTGAGGTATAATATGTAGTAACTATTAGCAGATATAAGTACACCATTATTAGTAAAAGCACAGTGCATGTAATAAATAAAAAATATGTTGCTTGTTGATTACTTATTTTATAAGATAGTAGCTTTAGCTAAAGATAAAGGAAACGAACCAATTAAAACATGTTTTATTTTATTTTTTTTTTGATAAGCAAATATTGTGACTTTCAAAAATAATAACTAGGTACTGACAATGAACCATATTTATTCGAATAAGTAAACACTAATAATTTGTAATTAATGAAAAAGTAAAAAAAAAAGTTTTCTCTGGCGGGATTCGAACCTGCAAAATTTTGTGGTTCAGTTTAAAAGACTGCCGCTCAACTAACTATAGTCCACCGGATGACGTTTAATAATGTTTCTTAAAACAGTTATGTAAACTACACCTATTAACTTAAAACGAATTTTTATTGATATTTTAATTAAAAAAGCATTTCGCTTTAGTGTTTTGGTAATCAGAAGTGTTTGACAGTCAGTACTATCGATTCCGTTAGCAATATTTCTCATAGTGTGCCCTGGGAATATAAAATTCAATGAAATGTAATAGCCCATGTTAATTGCCATTAGTCAAATGAAATGGGAAACCCGGTATAAAATTTATACCAATTCTTTTTGAAAATGTTGATGACACAGCCATATTTGATTAAACAAAACTGCGAAGTTAATATTAAAACACATTTATCAGATGGAAAAAGTTTATTTTCATAACATTTTCTTTCGAAAAATTCGAACCTAAGATCATAATATTCATCAAAAAAGTAGTATTTGTTATACCATTCATCCTATACTTTGTTTGAGATAGATATCTTAACTCGTTCAAAAGTTACGGTGGGGAAGAAGGCTACTTTCAGGACTGTATAACATAATTGTACAACTATAAAATTAATTTGTCCGTAACTTTTACACTTTTTGAGTTTCCCTGAATTTCCATAAAAAATGAACTGCTCTGAACAGTGTAAAATACTTCCACCTAGTGAAGTATTTTTTGAAAAAAATGCATACCAAGAATTCATTTCAAATAAATTCGCAGGTGCAGTGGATAAATATCGTCTACGAAAAAAGTACCCGCTTCCGAAGACGATATGGGATGGGGAGGAGACGGTCTATTGCTTCAAAGAGCGGAGCAGGAACGCCCTGAAGGAGTGCTACCTGCGGAACAGATACCCGACCCCCGACGAGAAGAGGGCGCTCGCTAAGAGGACGGGCTTGACGCTGACGCAGGTGTCCAACTGGTTCAAGAACAGGCGTCAGAGGGACAGGACGCCCCAATCCAGGCCGTTAGTATTTTTTCTTTAATAACGGGTATTAATAAGTATATTGGTATACAGGTATTCAACGTAACTTATTTCTGAAATTTCTTGATTTTAGAAATAATTTAAAAAGCAAAATATTTTCTAATGCATTTTTGGGCTTGGACATCGTAAATATAATACAGGGTGTCCACCTATAAAGTATCACATTTTTGTCTTATACAAGTGGCGCAAAATCAAGTCCCCGCTTTGTTTTTTTGGGTGACCAAATAGCCACTCCTAGCATTAATGCAATAATGAGCTTTTTAGAGCAGTTTTTATAACTTTTTCCAGTATTTCAGGTGGTATGTGCCAATTTCTTCTCGGATGTTCCCTTGTAGTGCTTCCAAGGTTTGACGATGATTTGCAAAGACCCTAGCTTTGAGATAACCTCATAATGAAAAGTCAAGCACAGTTAAATCGGGAAACTTTAGCGGATACGCCATGTCGGCGTTTTTGGAGATGCGGCGCGCAGGAAATATTCTATTCAAAATGGCCACGGGCTGTGTGTGCCGTGGCATCATCTTGTTGATACCATATATCCTTCTGATTAAGTTCTTCCTTTTCTAGAACTAATAAATTCAGGAGCATGCTTCTGTAGCGATCCTCGTTTACCGTAGATATTCTTCCTCTATCGTCCTCAAAAAAATAGGCCCGATCATTTTTCTAGCACTAACGCCACACCAAAAGGTAACTTTTGGCTCATGTAGCGGTTGCTGGTGAATAATTTGTGGCTTCTCGCTTACCCCGGAAGGGATGATTGCTTATTTACAGCTGCATTAAGGTAAAAATGAGCTTCGCCGTTCATTATAATTTTGTTCCAAATTATCAATTTAATTTTCAAAGTTCACCATAGAATTACAATATTGAAGTCGTTTTTCAAGGTCCACAGGGGCAGAATTGTATGGGTTACCTGTTTCCTGTAGGTTAACAAGTGTAAGACTTTCAATAGAATTCGCTGTAATGAACATCGGGTAATGGTTAATTGCCTAGATAGTTTTCTTGTTGATATTCTTAGCCTATCCATCACATCTCTTACGTACATTCTCCCTTCGAGTTGAGCGAGGTTTCCAAATATGTGGTTTATCAGATGTGGGCCCAGTTTGTTCAAAATTGGCGAGGTTTGTGTAGAAGACGCGCATCCCTCTGATAGGATGTAAAACCGGAGGTCCTTTGCCTATACAGTGTTATTCAGAACTTATCCATAATAAAATTTGGGGATGTTCAACATACATGTAGAAATGTGGTAGTGCAAAAAAAATTTTTTTGGCGGCTTCTGAAAACTATTTAAAAATTTTTCATTGCGCGCCGCTGGATACTGGTCCACTGTAATGGAGTGACCTTGGGACTGACAATGCAAACTGGCTAGCACGAAAAAACTTCGGAAGTTCTGAGAGTATACCGACACCCGGCGCAAAAAAGATTTGCAGCGTTTTTACTTTAAAATAAACTTAAAGATAGATAGATGTGACCAAAGTGACGTGTCTTTAAAATGAATAAAATTTTGTTACACTAATTTTGAAGAATTGCGCTACTTGATTACTAAGTATTAGAAACATGAAATTTATAAAAAATTTGCACATACCTTGTTACAAAAGCTGTTCGAAATAATATTCCTTGACTTGTACTCACTTTTGGGCACGCCTTATCCAATTTTGCCGCACTAAACCGAATGTTCCTCCTGGTTGCTGATCTTGTAAACGCAAATTATTAAGTAAATTGGGGTTTTTCAGCATTTTGCTGCAACAACCACTCACAAAACCTAACTCCAGTTAGGTAAAATTTTACAGTTTAACACTCCTGCGATAAATAAAACACCGGCACACAGAGAGTACACACATAGACTGATGACTGAATAGACAATAGAGATATTATCCCCGCTCCAGTTCTATTCGCTCGGTAGTCGTTCGAGGTACAAAAACGTGTTTACTTTTTTTACCACATTCTTAGGAATGTGGTAGGTATATCAGATGTTGAACTACAGTTGCCCATCTACGTAGTCCTTTATAATGGTATAACCACATATGAACGTATAACTTTAAACATTGTTTACGGGAAATCCTAAGACTTTTATTATACATTTTTTTGGTGATATCGATTTCTTATTTAAGGATGCACATATCCTCAAAGTTTTAGAGATAAGTTCTGAATAACCTATCATACAGGGTTGATTATCATACAGATTATCATACATACTTGCCTATCATAGGCAAGTAAAAGATCCTAATCCAAAAAATAGTGTGTGCTCGGTGAAATTTCCAGTTTGCGGGTTCCTCGTCTTCTGGCGTCAGTGATGGGTCTTAGTCACGGAAATAGAATAACAGAAACAAATAAAAAACGTCGTTCAATTCCATGATAAGACGATATACAGGGTGATTCAGTCATTAGTACATTAATTTTAACCATGTATTCGGACAGTCTAATAAAGACAGGAAATCGAAAAATAAAATATTGTAGGTACTCGATCTTGTAAAAGTGAAAAAACTCTTGAATTCAGGAAAAACAGTCTGAATCGAGGCCGTCAGCATCGTGACAGTCTAATTGAGGTGTTTAAATAATTATTTGAAAATATTTTTTCAACGTACCTAAATATGCATTTAATTTTTTTTTAAATCGTATATTCATTTTATACTCTTTTCTCCCTATATGTTCTCTTAAAATAAATGTTCTAATGAGGGAATCAGCCTGTATAATATTTTTCAATATTTGTTTTCAGGTATATCAAACAACACTGGCTTTGCTTCAATCCTCTTATACACTTTTCGTTCGTATTCTTTTGCCTATCGTTCTTTGTTTAGATAAAATGCTATAAATATTACTAATACAAATATAATTATATATCACTGGATTCATGTAATTTTACTATAATATACTTATAACTTTAATAAATCTGCTGCATGCCATTATAGCTGACAAGTTGCAACTAAATAAAAAATAAAACCGATCTCATAAACATAAAAATGATTGCCTGGACAGAGCAACAAGTCTTGCGGGGAAGCAGAGCGTGCATAAATAGTGGAATTTGTAGGAGGCACGTTCTGCATTACAGAAAACTAATAAATGCTCTGGGAAAAAAAAAAAAAATAATAAAAAAACAACAGGAGTTATTGGAAAAGCATGTACCACTGTATACAAAAGAAATTAATCTTGGGTAGTCTGATTACTGATTATAATATAGAATATACTTTATAATGTACATTCTATAGAAAAAAAAAACAATGTCACGTTACAATTAAATTTTACATAATGTAAAATTGAATTAATCTCAATCATTTAAAAAATAGATAGTCAGTAAATTCAGCCCACTTCATCACCAATAAACCAGCCGATTGGTTATTTGGATCTCTATTTTGGTATGTCTTCATGTACAGGGTGTTCAAAATAAGATCTTCTATCCCCTTATCTCAGAAAGTATGAAAGGTAGAGAAAAAAGTTAAATACGAAAGTTTTTTGTTTTTACCTGAATTTTTCATTTTTATAACTTTCTTGAATACAGGTTGTTCAATTTCTCTGATCCAGGCATCAACTTTCTTTTTTTAAATGGGACACCCTATATTCAATTACGTTTTTGAACTCTCATTAAAATTCTAGGTCGACATTGTTAAGAGTACCCTATACCTATCATTTACCGTTACGAAGATATTAGCATTTAAAGAAAAAATCTTTAAAAAACACCTGCTCAAAAAATAAGACATCCAAAAAAAAAGGTAAGTAAATAGGGTTTATTTCGTAGACAATTAGACTCAGAAATTACTTCTATGATTCGATATTACCTGATTAATATACAGGGTGTTTTTGACAGATGGCTCAAACGTGTATATGTTAAAACTCCAGAAAATCGAAAATCTCTTATGGAACACCCTGTGTATTATTATATTTTTGGATTCTTCATTAAATTTTAACCTTACTCTATATACCGTTCCTTATTCTTATTTTGCTTAGTTTTCAAGATATTGACGAAAATGTTTGGTGCACTATTTATAAGAGACACATTTTAGGCCCTGTCTTTCTTGGCCAATATTTAAATGGTCCCAGGTACCTTAGGTAAAATATCAGGAAATGGCATTCATTACAAACTTGCATTTTACCTTTATTGGATGTCGAAGAAGATGCCAATCAGATCATCTATCAGATGGATGGAGTTCCATGCCATAATACTGCAGTTGTAAAGAATTTTATTAAGAACTATTTTGTGGAATGGATAGGGCCAAACGGGAATATATGGCCGCCGAGGATCCCAGATTTAACTCCACTTGATAACTTTTTATGGGGTACACTGAAAGCCTCAGTTTATCAAATTCGGAGTAATAATGTTGATGATTTAAAGATTAAAATCAGGATGGAAATTGACGCGCTCAATCAAAGTGACTGCGCTGTAAGAAAACTAGCAGTTATATACACAACATGCATAGCTGAAAATTGAGGACATATAGGACACTTGATATAATTTATTATTTTTATTGTTATTTGTTGATTATTGTTAGTTATTTGTGGTTCAAGTTACAAACATAGATTTGTTTATATTAGTTAATTAATGAAATAATTTTAAAAAATATTAGTTTTTAATAAAACAATATATTCTTAATCAGTATTAAGGCACACTTACTATAATATAGCAAATAATAGTAGATATATTTTTAATAATAGTCGATAATGATTAATAGCTGACATTTTTTCCACATTTTCGTCAATATCTTGAAAACTAAGCAAAATAAGAATAGGGAACGTTATATAGAGTAAGGTTAAAATTTAATGGAGAATCCAAAAATATAATAATGTACAGGGTGTTCCATAAGAGATTTTCGATTTTCTGGACTTTTAACATAGGTATACATGTTTGAGCCATCTGTCAAAAACACCCTGTATATTAATCAGGTAATATCGAATAATAGAAGTAATTTCTGAGTCTAATTGTCTACGAAATAAACCCTATTTACCTTTTTTTTTTGGATGTCTTATTTGTTTTCCCGAGATTTTTTGAGCAGGTGTTTTCTAAAGATTTTTTTCTTTAAATGCTAATATCTTCGTAACGGTAAATGATAGGTATAGGGTACTCTTAACAATGTCGACCTAGAATTTTAATGAGAGTTCAAAAACGTAATTGAATATAGGGTGTCCCATTTAAAAAAAGAAAGTTGATGCCTGGATCAGAGAAATTGAACAACCTGTATTCAAGAAAGTTATAAAAATGAAAAATTCAGGTAAAAACAAAAAACTTTCGTATTTAACTTTTTTGTCTACCTTTTATACTTTCTGAGATAAGGGGATAGAGGATCTTATTTTGGACACCCTGTACAGTGTGTCCCAAAATGATGGAACCAAAGTTATATTTTTCTAACTCAGATTAAAATAAACGCTAAAACAGAGGTTAGTTAGTAGGTATATATAAATTGCCACTTTCCTGAAATATTTTAAATTTCTTTGAACCATATTTGATGGAACATTACCGATATTTTTTCTAAATAGGACCCTCTATATTTCATAGTATAAATAGATAACACTATCGTAGTTTTCCACATAACACCAAAACACTGTACTGCACCCGACGCGCGTTTCACCAACCAAGTTGGCAGCATCTGGAGATGATTAAAATTAAACCTATGCTAACACTATGTCTTATTTACACTTAAACTATTGCGACGGTTCAGTGAACCTATTATCCATGGAGAAAAGGATGTTTAGGTGTTCTGAAAAGTACCTAAATCTATTTCTTATCGATATAGTAAAGAATCATATATTTTTTATAACAATAAATAATAATAACATACAAATTGTGTAACGACGAGTTGCTAGTGAACGTAAATCAGAAACCAGTATAGATCTAATCTAATTGAAATTTAATTATTAACTAGAAATGGGAGAAAATCGCTCTTCCGATTTTCGTTCCCATTTCCAGCCCTACCGGTGGTCCAAGCCTGCGGCCTGGGGTCACCCTTCGGCTGACAAAAGCATATAGAATATTATTATTTTAAAGAACGTACATATTAAAGAATTTTGTATCTGGAACAATGATGTAATTATACTAAACGATTTTTCTTAATATTTTGAAGAATTGCCAGATACTCTGTTCTTGACGGTAAAACATCTTAATTTTTTAAGTGCTGAAAGTAGAGTTTATTTTTCAGTAAACATTTTTATCAATTTTATCAATGGGACCAAAAATATTGCAGATTTTTACTTTTGTAACATAAAATGATGAATTTAACAGACTGCCTAAATGAACGAATTAATTCCAAACTTTACGTGCAGAAAGAATAAAAGCTACGGATAATGAAACACTAAATGAATATGAATGAATAATTTTAATAAGTTTAATGAATAACTAAACACTAATACTAATAAATAATTGGAATCAAAAAGTAAAAAAAAAAATTGTCCCCAGCGTGACTCGAATTCGCGAAATCAGCATTAAGTATCACATTTCGAATCCTACGACTTTCCCATTACGCTACCGTGCCTATTGTCAAAAGTTTACCATGAGATGTTTAAGTATGTAAACTGTACGTGTCAACCTGAAAAAATAATTTTTACCGATTTTCTAATTGGAAAAGCATTTCGATTCAGTATTTTGGTTTTGGTAATCAGAAGTGTTTGGCAGTCGGTACTATTGATTCCGTTGGCAATATTTCTCGTAGGAAAATAACCTATCTGAAGTTTAATTAATTTGACAGGTTTCGTGGGAGGTGCTTGTCTCGTTAGTGCAATCTCACATCGGCAGATAAAATGAGAAAGAAGTTGAGATGGACGCGAATCGAGATTTTCGAAGACGAAATAGACGTAGAAGGAGTCGACGTACGGTATCGAAAAAAAATTTCAAAGGATTAGAGAAAGGACGGAACTTTCGCGTGAAGCGGTTCTCGAAGCCGTAAAATTATAAAAAGGGGCTAGGAAGTCCCGCGAAAAGTCGAGATTTCGGCAGGCGTGACGGGACCATTAGGCGCGAGGACAACCGCCGGTGGTAGCCGTATCTCTCTCGCCGAACGACAATCGACGAAAATTTTGCAGAAGTTTTTTGAAAAGGCGTTTAAATTGGGAAAACGCGTAGGAAACGGGACGAAAATGAAACTTCGTGGATTTGGGGACGGAATTTAGAGCGAGACAGAATCGACGCATTTTAATATATTAATTAAATTAAATCTAGGTACTGACAGGTTTCTGACTTAATATGTGCTTGTCAGAGTGCCATAGATAGTGGAATTGATAAATGATGTTGCGACATGATTGTCTAAAGGAATTATGTCGCAATAACTAAACCTACCTGCGGAAAAGCAGGTCGTTATCTATCCGTCAGACGTCAGTAGATAGTAGCAAAGACCAAAAGATAGCACTACGGTGTTTCTCACTACCACTCTTATTAATTAAGATTTATATCGTCACTACTTCAATTTTCTCAGACCTTCTCCCCTTTCTCCCTATGTCTTCTATGGAGAGAAGGTCTGGTGAAGATGGTAATCATGGAATTGTTTCCTTTGCCATTCTTATAGTAAACTGTTGTATATGCAGAATTTAACATGGCATTTTGAGTTGCCTTACCTACTGATATTGTCATCCCACAAGAAAAAAAAGTGTTATTTTACATATAACATGTATAACATGTAACATATATTTAAGTGGCATAATTTTGATCTTAACATCCATCAGCTGTAGTTTTTATAACTACATTACTACTACTACTACTACTAGTTTACTACTACTGAGATTTAGTGTAACTGAACCACTGTGATTTTTTCCAGAGATCTTCTCATCAGCAATATGTCAATAGGTCAGGGTAATATGATGAACACGATGACCAGCCATCACCAGCCAAGCTTGGACATGACAGCTTTCCAAGCAGCCTCCAAGCTATTCGATCCCAACTGTACGGTCACCTCCTGCTACCCCGATTATCAGATGGCTTAGTAAAAACATAAAACTTTACCGTGACCACAGAAGATGCGTACTTTTTATTGTATATTTTGTAAATATGAGAATATTTTTTATTTTACAAGTTTATAGATTTGAAACTGTTAGTCAATTTCTTTTATTATGAAAAAAATAAATAATAAATATAGAGTTAACTAGTTGTGAGTTTGTGTTTAATTTATGCATTTAATTTATTGCATTTATGCATTTATGTGCACCTTATATATTTTCTATATAGAGATGGGCAAAATATAGAATATATTTTATACAGTGAGTCCATAAAGTCTCGCATAAATTCATTATTTTGAAGATGGTAAAGTTTTTGAAAAATCGCTCGGACCCCGATTTTGTTTTCTTTTTTGAATAGCGAAACTTTCTATTTGAAGGTTAAGTAATCTACAGGCAGATAGTGTAAATATATTAATACATTAATGCAGAATTGCGATTCTCGACTGTCAGATTGGTGTGTCGGCACGTCAGATCCTACATGGTACTATAGATAATGTATCTAAATACTAGATTCCTCTGGCTAAGTATGAATCACTTATGCTGTACTAAGGAGAACTAAGAACAAAGCCGAAATAATATCCTGCTTGAGATCCTTATTCAGCTTGATGTTACATCTGACAAAAAAATAAAGTTTTAATAAACATACAGTGTGTCTACTTTTAAGTGTATACAATTCGATAAAAAGTTTATTTTGTGAGATATTTTCAAAAACCTTTTTTTCTTCAAAATGTTTTCAAAAAGCGTCCCTTTTGACGTTATTACTTTGGTCGAAATGCAAATCCAAAACAAAAACCATTTAGCGATTTTTTTATTTTAAATCTAACAGCGCTAATCAGGACCCGTAAAATCCCCCATTTATCAAATTTGAACAAAAAATATAGAGGGTATTCGGTTCGGACAAAGCTAATTTAAGACATCACCAGAAAGCAGGATTTGGACCATCCTTTACTAATTTTTTGTCATTAGCTGGTTAGGAAGTTTGTTATTTTGTCTTTTTAAATACTGCAGATAAAATAATTTTTTTTATAAGTAGGGTGTTTGATTTCCAAGTGCCCACCCACAAGGTGTCAAAGGGAATGGATGTCTTTAGTTGAAAAAAAAGCTATCATCTTGATGTTTATACTATATACCAGGGGTGGCCAAGCTCCTTGATAGTCCGAGCCATTTTTACTAATATTTATACTATGCCGAGCCATACTATAAAACAAATTTAGTTACCAAACAATTTTACTTACCAAAAATTCCAGATTACAAATTATATCCGTAGCAAAAGTGATACAAATTGTTTCCTCCAGAGTACAATGTCAACTGTCCGTTACAACGAAAGTTTACAAATTCAAAATCGGTTTGGAGTCGGCCTATTACGCCACTGTTTATGTTCGTTCGCGCAGTTTTCGATGAGTCATATTCTTAACTTGGGCGGAAATGAAATTTGTTACAAGGTTGCACTTAGTCTTTCATATTTGTCGTCAGTAATTTCAAAGACATTTTGAAGCACATACGGAACAGTCGTTTTACATATTATATTAAACTTTTTACAAGGCGACGTAATGAAGCTAGGTCGATATAAACTTTTTTAAAAGGAACACCCAGTACTGTTTTACATATTTTCTACTCATGATTAGTTTTACAAATTTTACAATTAAGCAATTTTATAAATGATTATTACTTCAACCTCTACAATGCCTATACCTACTTACTAAAAAAAAAAAATGTAATTTCCCATAAGTTGTAAAAAAATCAGGGTGTTTCAAAAAACTCTTCGAAGCTACAAAAATGTAATACTACCGATACTTTTTTTTAATAGGTAGTAAACTAAAGGTAGGTAGTAGTAGTAGTAAACATTTAATATTTTGTACAAATCCAAATTTGAATTACCTTATTATGAAAGCTGTGATAGATATGCAGGAAGACCTTTCTTTAGGTATAAACAATAAAGCGATATAACATTATACACTGTGATACAAATTTATTTTTTTCATGAGACACTATTCCGGAAAATTGTGAATTTTACATTTTTCATACCAGAAATCGATGTAATAAGGTGGTACGCCCGCCTCCTTTGCAAACTTTTTCAGAACGTTGAGATCAAAATCTTTATCACATATATTCTTACATTTCTCTTCGGTTCTAACAATTTTTGTAATGGGAACGGTGTACTCTCCAGTTCTTGTCAACAGGCGCTCATACGGTTTTGGATCGAGTTTGGTGTTAAGGTTAAACCTAAAAGAAGAGGCTGTAGATAAAGAGAATCCTGAATAAATTTTCGATTTAGCGAATTATCACCTATGCAAAAATCGGTAATGGTTCTTAACCCAACTTCAAAACAAACTAATACATCACCAGTCATTTCTGACATTATAAATTTATTACTTATTCATAGCGAATATAACAAGATAATGAATAGAACTTAAAAAACCAAATAAAAAAACCAAAAGAACATATAATATTTGTTATAACATATGATAAGATAAAAGCTGACGACATTGCTCTAATTCCGGTAAGTTTCCAAAATTTTCGTCCTGCAAAAATACAATCAATACGTACGGTTTTTGATGAAGATCAGCGATCATTGTATAGTCCATGTCCACCCTAACATCTCTAGATTTATCTCTCTGTCTTATATATAAGTCTTCCAGTTTTCTTAACTTTTCATCTTCAAACAGATATTCATATTCTTCTTCTTGTTGGCTGTACGCATTATAATACTTTCTTAATTGCTTAATGTAGTCTTTCCATTTCATGGATTTAAGAATTTTCTCCAGTTGGGACAACTCTCTAGACAAAAATGAATACCTGTACATTTTAGTTTTTAACATTCGGAAATAAAAAAATATCTTACAGGCACATACATGCAGGCTGTTACAAATTATGGTTTCAATTTGTAATAGCCTGTATTTCTGTGTAAAATGCTTTCTCAATGCCTTTAATAGGTTATAAGATTTAATTGGCCTTTTTGACGTAGGTATACACTTGTCTAATTTTTATAGAGTCGAGTATTAAATTTTAGATAACAAATTTCAATGACAAATATACAAAAAATTCTGCAATTGTGGGGATTACTACAACTGCAGACTGTGGCACAATCAATTAATTAGTGGACTCTGATAATAATAATAATAATAATAATAATAATAATATATAATAATAATAATAATATATTTATTTACCCATCTTTCAAAATAATTTTTACAATGTTTCAAGTACGTTACATAGATGACATAGATTCCTAGTCTAGTAAGTAAATAAATAAAGAAAAGCATAATCACAAAAGTTTCCTTGTCTGTGAGTACTAAATTGCATTTATACACTACTTTATACCTATTACAACAATAACCAATCAATTAACTTATTTTCTATTCCGTAACTTATACTATCTTGCTTAATATAATAATTCACCTAAACTATTTTAACGCTGTACCGAAATACAATTACCAAAATATAGACACTACACTTACATTTTATTAAATTATTATAATTATACATTACAATTATACATTAGTGTGCATACAATCTGTTCAAATTTAATAACCAATTTTTTATTTTCTTTTTAAATAGCGTGAGTGAGTGTATATTTCTAATTTCAGTTGGAGTTTTATTATAAATTCTCGGACTGAGGTAAGTAAAACATCTCTGGGTTAAGGTTTTGCTAGGTTTAGGAATTACCACCGAACTCTCTTTATACCTTATGTTATGACTATGATTTACTAGTTTATTTTTATTTAATTTTTGTTCTATAATTATAACACTACAATAAAGTTGCCTGATGTCTAAAACTTTTGCTAATTTGTATAAAGAATTTGTTGGGTACATTACATCTTTTTTGTGTATGATCTTTAACACCCATTTTTGGATCACTTCTAGATGTTTCATATAGCAATTATATGCCCCACCACATGCAATAATACCGTATTTTAATTGTGACTCTACAAAGGTATAATATAATGTAGTAAGTTGTTTTGTATCTAGAAATCTTTGAAAATACTTAAATTTAGATAGTAAGCTTCTGATTTTTTGTATTAATTTATTGATGTGTTTATCACATTTCAGGTTACAATCAATAATAACTACCAAATATTTAATGCTGCTAACTGGACTAATTTCTAAATTATGTATTTTTAGAGGAGGCATTGGATTTGTGATGGCGTTAACTGAGAATGGTATGTATTTTGTTTTACTAAAATTAATAGTTAATGATCTCATGTCAAACCATTTTTTGATATTGTTTAAATCGGTTTCAACCTTTCTTATTAATTCATCCAAAGAGTCATCAGTGTAGAACATGGCGGTATCATCTGCAAAACTAACTATATTACCGATAAAATTTTGACGAAATAGATTGTTTAGGTAAATATTGAATAAAACTGGACCAAGCACCGTGCCCTGAGGCACCCTATACTCAACCTTTTTCGTTCTACTGGTAACACCACCTACCAATACATATTGATGCCTTTCTTCAAAGTAGCTACACATTAATTTTAATTCTGTGCCACGAAAACCTATTTGCTCAAGAGTGGTCAACCGTGTCAAAGGCTTTAGCCAGGTCTACAAAGACACAAACTGCTGGGTTACATTCTTCTAATGCCGCATAAATTTTAGATATTAAACAAGCGATTGCATCCTGTGCAGACCTACCTTCTCTAAAGCCGAATTGAGCATAATCCAATACTGCATATTTTTCCATGAAACTGTTTAATCTGCGTTTAGTGCGTTTACAATTATGTTACTATTTACAAATTTTAGGTGGAAGTAAGTGATTTGATTTGTATACTATGGGTGGTATTAATAAAATAAAGCATAGGCTTATACTCGAGATAATTAGAGTATATTTATACTCTATTTGAAATTAATAAAATTAATTCAGCGTTTACTCATACTCGGTTATACAGGGCAAAATATTTATTTCTGCTCCGACAGTCAGGCGGCATTAAAGGCTTTAGCATCTCCATGGACATGATCCGCTCCGGTCCAAGAGTGCGGAGATACCCTGGAGGAGCTGGTCAGAGGAAAAGAGGTTAAATTGGTATGGGTACCAGGTCACAGTGAAATCCCTGGGAACGAAAGGGCCGGGGAACTGGCTCGACTCGGATCTCAGGGACCCAGCCAACGACCAGAACCGATTTTAGGCATTACACGAAGGCAGGTCAACATGGCTCTTAATGATTGGGCTCATGAGACACTAAGTAAAAACTGGAGGAATGGAAACTTAGACAAGCTCGCAACTGTATAGTAGAGCCAAGCAAGACCAAGACGGACTGGCTGTTAAGTCGTAGCCGGAAGGCCCTAAACCAGTTGGTGGGAGTTTTAACGGGTCACTGCAGGCTTAGAAGACATCTATCATTGATGGGTGTTGAGGGAGACCCTATCTGCCTAAAGCGCGGGGAGGGAGACGAAATGCCTTCCAACTTCTTGGCAGAATGTATGGCATTCGGCAGAATAAGACACGACGTCTGGGGAGCCAGGAAGCTGCAAGGGGAGGAGGTCAGTTCCCTTGAATGAACCGATATTCTGACCTACATTAGAAGGTCGGGAAGGTTCGACGAGGGAAGAGGTGACTGAGTTAGGTAGGGAACGACAGGGATAGGAAAAAAAAGGCCGCTTGTGGCTTACTTGCCAGGTTTTGGCCGCCCCATACCACCATTACTACTACTATTCATACTCGGTCGACTCCAGTTTTCAGTTTTTGCTTCGGTCGGTATTAATAAACCGAAGTATTTGATTAAAGGCTGCAGCTTCTGGTCGATTGCACTCCATGCACCACACGTGTTTATTTATACTAATATACACACTAGAAGCATTTGCTCCGTGCTCAAACTCAGTGTATTAATAATACTACATAACTTACGAGCTTCTGCCAAAGCAGTTGCATGTGCATCGAAAAAAGAAAATGACAAAATATAGGGACTGATGTGTTTCAACTAATTAACATCTGAGCCTCGCGGGTAGTAAATTCTGACACAGTTTATTTAAGGTGGAGTGCCAATCAGGCGGCTGCAGCGGCTAGAGCCGTGCGGCTGGAGACGCGCGGCTCTGGCGACTGCATCGGTTACTGGTTTACGTGTAAATATATGAACGCGTTGTCAATTACGCGACTTCAGCGTGACGACAGAAGCGTCTGCAGCGACTGTGGCGGCGCGTCTGATAACGCGTTCATATATTTACACGTAAACCAGTGACCGATGCAGTCGCCAGAGCCGCGCGTCTCCAGCCGCGCGGCTCTAGCCGCTGCAGCCGCCTAATTGGCACTCCACCTTAATTTGGAGATGCCGAAAACACCTACTACAACACGGGCAATATGCCCTGACTGGACTTGCATTACATCAACATCTTCATGGATGTCGCCACATCCTTCATCAAGACTAAATACCAGACAATGACCGGTTTCGATCTTGTTATGATCTCGTCAGATTGCCATAGGTATCGGAAGCGATGAATGATCTGAATGATCCTACTTATTTATCTTTTTGGAGATGCCGAAAACAACTACTCCACGGGCAATATGCCCCGACTGGCGCTGCATTACATCAACATCTCCATGGATGTTGATGTAATGTAAGATGCAAAAAGACCCAAAGAGGGCACTACGGTGTATTTCACTGTATCTCGCCACTACAAATATTCACTATGCCCCTTAAGCAATCACGTCGCCAGATCATTCATCGATTCCGATACCTATGGCAATCTGACGAGATCATAACAAGATCGAAACCGGTCATTGTCTGGTATTTGGTCTTGATGAAGGATGTGGCAACATCCATGGAGATGTTGATGTAATGCAACGCCAGTCGGGGCATATTGCCCGTGGAGTAGTTGTTTTCGGCATCTCCAAATAAATAAATAAATAGGATTGTCTTCCTCAAAGATAATAGAGGTCGCTGTAATGGCATCTGCAGAACAGCAGATCGTTATCTGTCTGTCAGTTAGACTGTATCTCGCCACTACAAACATCTGACACAGTTTGTTCCCCACTGATGGCGTTCAAAAAGGCAGAATCGAGTCAGATAACGATGTGGTCCAACCCACACTTATTGAACGTGAAATCCCAAAGGATATTTAAAATTCGACAAAAAATATAATCCCGTATTACCATTTTAATTCAAATTAAAAACATTGCAAATTTACATAACCAAAACGATATTCCAGGAAGTTAAATCTATCGAATAAAAAACTTCTTTAGATTAAACGATTCAAAAAATAAGGGCAGTTAAATTTCATCCTAAAAATAGTTGCACTTCATTTGCTGTTCAGTATATTTCTTGTGGCAAGTACCTAAACTAGCTACTAAACATTGAATGCTTATATTTTCCTAATGAAACAGATATACTACTAAGTTACCTGGAATCGTGGTTTGAGAGTATGCCTTCATTCTGGTGAATACTTAGCAGGTGATGTCTGTCAAAAAGCATATTCATAACTCTTCTCATGACTGACGGATCTGACCCACCGCTAGATCCTGCAAATTCATCTGTTGATTTTTTTAAATTCTTTTGCATTTCTTCATTAGCAGCCATAATCGCTTCTCTTTCTTTTATGATATCTTTTATGCAGATTTCCTTTCGTACCTAGATGTAAATGGAAATTGTCAAAAGAATAAGTTTGCACAGGTAACCTAAATATTGGTCTGCTATTAAATCTGGACACTTTATATGTAATATCATCTATAAACGATTCTCATCTACCATTGTGATGAAGTAACTTATGCAAGAATATTACAGAGTGCATAGTGCATCTAGTGGCAAGAGTTTGTATATCAAAAAGAGCGCACAGTTGACTTTATGGAATGACGCGCTCAGGGTACACACCATCCAACAAGAAAATAGCAGATTTAAAAAATATACGCTGAATTCTTTTCAGTCATTGAGGAATACGTGATATTGTAGGGTTCCACACGATTCAGTCATATTCTAGTTTGGACATCATAAAAGTAGGTATTAAATAGTAAACGAAGAGTGGATTGAGTTTTGTAAAATAAAACCGATAATTTTATAAGCATCGGTTACAGTCGACTGGATTTGCTGTGAAAACTTTTATTCTCGAAAGAGAAATGCCTAAATCTTTAACATAATCAGGGTACTATTCAACTGAGACTGCTACTATTCAACTTATAATCAAAAAGTTTTGTCACATTTACGATGGAAAGACAGTACCTACATTATATTTGCTAATATTAAGAAGAGGAAACTTATCACACCAGTTTTTATTGAAACAAATTTACCTTGAAGATTTTAACAATCAGTAATGGAATACCTACTTTAACATCATCAGCATATTACAGATATGGTACACCCTCATCCGCAATGTCATTCATGAAAATCATCAAGAGAAGTGGTCCAAGCTTCTACCTTCAAGATAATATTGAAACAAGTTGATTAAATCTGTACAGAAAATAATAAAACAAGTTCCTATAATATGTGTCCGGAAACGCTTCGTTTTCTAGATTACAATTTGTATAAAAAATCAACTTTTAAGTAGGTAATATAGGAAAAACTCTTTCTCCGATTTCAATGAAATCATCCAAGTTACAAAAATATATTATAGTATAGTTGAACCGGTGTGAAGTTAGCAACGGTTTTTCCAGCAACGGTTTTTCTCAGCAACGGTTTTCGCCGGCAACGGTTTGGGAGTCTACCACGTCGATAAAGGCGTATCCATTAAAAAATGCGGCGAGAGATATAATAAAACATCCAGCAAAAACATAGCTTACGTTGTCGAGTGACTATTTAGCTAGGGAACTGTCACACGAGATGTGTTTAAGCCGTCCCACACAGTCAAATCATTTGTACGCCCGTACCAGTGGCATGGTAACTGAATTATGAAAAAATAATGAAAAGCCCAGGAAAAATACAGTTTACGTTGTCGAGTGTCTATTTACCTAGGGAACTGTCAATTGAGACGTGCTCAAACCGCCCCCCACGGTCAAATCATTTGTACGTCCGTACCAGTGGCGTGGAAACTGAATAATGAAAAAATAATAAAAAGCCCATGAAAAATATAGTTTACGTTGTCGAGTGTCTATTTATCTAGGGAACTGTCAATTAAGATGTGCTTAAGCCGTCCCACATGGTCAAATTATTTGTACGTCCGTACCAGTGGCGTGGTAACTGAATTATGAAAAAATAATGAAAAGCCCAGGAAAAATATAGTTTACGTTGTCGAATGTCTATTTATCTAGGGAACTGTCAATTAAGATGTGCTTAAGCCGTCCCACACTGTCAAATCATTTGTACGTTCGTACCAGTGGCGTGGTAACTGAATAATGAAAAAATAATACAAAGCCCGGGAAAAATACAGTTTACGTTGTCGAGTCGACAATTTACCTAGGGAAATGTCAGTTGAGATGTGTTTAAGCTGTCTCAAACGGTCAAATTATTTGTACGTCCGTACCAGTGGCGTAGTAAATGAATGATGGAAAAAATAATAAAAAACCCAGGAAAAATATAGTTGACGTTGTCGAGTGACTATTTAGCCACAGAACTGTCAACTGAGACGTGCTTAAGCCGTCCCATACGGTAAAATCATTTGTACGTCCGTACCAGTGGCGTAGTTACTGAATAATAAAAAAATAATAAAAAGCCCAGCAAAAATACAGTTTACGTTGTCGAGTGACTATTTAGCCACAGGATTGTCAACTGAGACGTGCTTAAGCCGTCCCACATGGTCAAACCATTTGTACGTCCATGCCAGTGGCGTGGTAACTGAATTATGAAAAAATAATGAAAAGCCCAGGAAAAATACAGTTTACGTTGTCGAGTGTCTATTTACCTAGGGAAATGCCAGCTGAGATGTGTTTAAGCTGTCCCATACGGTAAAATCATTTGTACGTCCGTACCAGTGGCGTAGTGACTGAATAATAAAAAAATAATAAGAAGCCCAGGAAAAATACAGTTTACGTTGTCAAGTGACTATTTAGCCACAGGACTGTCAACTGAGACGTGCTTAAGCCGTCCCATACGTTCAAATCATTTGTACGTCCGTACCAGTGGCGTGGTAACTGAATAATGAAAAAATAATGAAAAGCCCAGGAAAAATACGGTTTACGTTGTCGAGTGTCTATTTACCTAGGGAAATGTCAGCTGAGATGTGTTTAAGCTGTGCCATATGGTAAAATCATTTGTACGTCCGTACCAGTGGCGTAGTGACTGAATAATAAAAAAATAATAAGAAGCCCAGGAAAAATACAGTTTACGTTGTCAAGTGACTATTTAGCCACAGGACTGTCAACTGAGACGTGCTTAAGCCGTCCCATACGTTCAAATCATTTGTACGTCCGTACCAGTGGCGTGGTAACTGAATAATGAAAAAATAATGAAAAGCCCAGGAAAAATACGGTTTACGTTGTCGAGTGTCTATTTACCTAGGGAAATGTCAGCTGAGATGTGTTTAAGCTGTGCCATATGGTAAAATCATTTGTACGTCCGTACCAGTGGCGTAGTGACTGAATAATAAAAAAATAATAAGAAGCCCAGGAAAAATACAGTTTACGTTGTCGAGTGACTATTTAGCAACAGGACTGTCAACTGAGACGTGCTTAAGCCGTCCCATACGTTCAAATCATTTTTACGTCCGTACCAGTGGCGTGGTAACTGAATAATGAAAAAATAATGAAAAGCCCGGGAAAAATACAGTTTACGTTGGCGAGTGTCTATTTACCTAGGGAAATGTCAGCTGAGATGTGTTTAAGCTGTCCCATACGGTAAAATCATTTGTAAGTCCGTACCAGTGGCGTAGTGACTGAATAATAAAAAAATAATAAGAAGCCCAGGAAAAATACAGTTTACGTTGTCGAGTGACTATTTAGCCACAGGACTGTCAACTGAGACGTGCTTAAGCCGTCCCACACGTTCAAATCATTTGTACGTCCGTACCAGTGGCGTGGTAACTGAATAATGAAATGAAAAGCCCGGGAAAAATACAGTTTACGTTGGCGAGTGTCTATTTACCTAGGGAAATGTCAGCTGAGATGTGTTTAAGCTGTCCCATACGGTAAAATCATTTGTACGTCCGTACCAGTGGCGTAGTGACTGAATAATAAAAAAATAATAAAAAGCCCAGGAAAGCTCAAGAAATTAAGTTTTTCTATCCTACTTACGGCAATTCCTTTCCACCAAGCTTGTATCTTAGCTGCATTTTTGTTGTAATAGTCTGAGCAAAGTTGGTCATAATACTCGTGCATTATATCTGGCAAATGATATCTTAACAACCAACCTCTTACGGTTTTTTGAATAAGTGTTGCTGCGTCATTCCATTTTTTAATAATCTTCCTGTCGACATATCCACGGTATCTCTTTTGTATTTGGACAGCGGCAAAGAACTGCCTCTTTGAAGAGTACTCATGGTCCCTGAAGGTGTAAACTAGACCATAATAATTACTTAAATGTGAACTATGGATGGTCTTACGCGTATTTGGTGACAATGCTTTCTTCGGTGTTTATAGCGTCGTCAAGTAAATGATAAACAGAAGCCATTTCTGTCCTTAGCTATTCTTTTAAAATATATAATTTTACGTTTATTTGACATTTCTGACTTCTGACAATCATTAAGTCGTAGTACGTATATAGTTTATATAAAATTCGACTCCTTAAGGTCCTAAACCTCCACAAATTAACTGAAAAATTGTTTTCTCTATATAGATTTAATTTAATTTCTATTTTTTATATTTAGTGTATTTTTAATATTATTTATTAACTTGTTTAACTGTTTACATCTTTATTTATATAGGAATTAAGCCAAAAAGTTAACTAAGAGATACATTGTTACTGAAATTATCAAATATTATGGTTTTTCGTTACTTATTTTCACAAACATGTAGTTTTATATTCTAAATAATATACTTTGTTTGAACTTCAAATTAGGTACTACGTAAGAAATATTTTATGAAAATAATACAAATATATGGATCAGGGCAATCAGCATCAGTACCTATAATACAAAATATAAGATTATATGCATATATGGTTGTCATCTTGAAAGGGGTTAGAACCTTTGGTGTGAAGACAACACTGACATAGTTTTCCACATAACACCAAAACACTATACTGCACTCGACGGGCGTTTCGCCAACTAAGTTGGCATCATCTGGAGATGATTAAAACTAGACTTATGAACATTGTGTCCTATTTATACCTAAACTATTTCTATAGCTCAGCGAACCGTCGCGACAACTCACTGAACAATATAATTTTTCAGTTTTCTTCAAACACATTCTTGCCAAGTCAATTTTCCACGTTTACTGATGAGTTTATTTTTTAAGGCACCAACATATTAATAATCCTAATAGGGGTTTCCAAAGTTGGGATCTGTGAAAAGAAATAAATTTCCATATATTAATGTCACCAATTAACATTAAAACATTAACTCAGTTTAAATAAATAATTAAGTTTATATTTTGATGGTTAAATTATTTATCCCTAAAAATTTCTAAAACTATTAAGATACTTGTTTCCGTGCAACATTATCTCTATTTAACTATGTTTGTGTATCAGGAAAAACTGTTTTATATTTTTTTATAAATATTTTATAAACGGATACACATACCTACTCGGCTTCATCTTTTGGACATCGAAAAAATGCCGAGCCACCCACTTCCACGCCTTTTAGTGCAATTATCTACTACACTGAACCAAAAATAAACGTAAAACTAAACATTTTTCTAATCCAGGCTCTCCTTTTACAACTACTAGAGTGAAAACCAATGTGTGAAAATGCCTCTACGGATACATTGGCGCATTCGCCATTTTATACAATCAACTCAACTATGTATCTTGTAACAATCACTAATTTTGTAATACATGGACAGAAAAATAACATGTTTTAGACTATCACTTTGAAAACGATTCCAAAGATTGGCGTGGCCTTTTTTATCTTAATAAATAAATTGAACTTCAAATGAGAGAGTAATGAACAAACGTAAATTTAATAATTAATTTCAGGAAGAATAAATTTTACACAGAGTTGAATTTCTTCGGAGATATACCTATATTCAAATTATTATTCAAAAATGGAAACAGCATCTTATGTGATTCACTATGAAACGTTTGAAAACAGCACATTGTGTTCAAACTATAGTAACGGTAACGGCCTGTTATAATTAAAAAGTGAAAAACAAATGTTTCAATATATATACATACAGATTTTTAAGCCAGAGCAAAATTGCTTCGACTCAATGATCTACAAGAAAAACTAATGGATCTAATAATTCCAGAATTGTAACCATTACAAGTTAGTAAACAAACCATATGGCTGACTCGGCTAAATATTATTTGTTTCTCTGTATTCAAATTTAAAAATTGTTAAAATGATCTAATTGTACACTGAGAAAAGAAGTTTTATTGAGATAAATAAAATTTCTTACGATCAATTAAATTATTTATTTGTATTTGGTGAATTAAAGATCTAAATGGTATATATTAACATGGCATTTACTCCAGTGGCTATATTAAATACTTAATATTTTCTAATAAATTTAATTTCCAAGGAAAAAATATTTAATCTGCTGAATTAAATGTTTAGTTTTTTAAAACGAATTTATTTGGCACACTTAATTCAGATTTACTATTAAGAAACTTTAGTTTTCCAAATTGAGACTAGTAGGTATCTACCAAATAGATAATATTCAAATGTAGATAAGGCTCGATATTGAACAGATTTTTACATTATAACTTATGGCTTGCGTTTCGCCAACCAAGTTGGCATCATCTAGAGATGATTAAAACTCATCATCATAGTTTTAATCGTCTCCAGATTAGATAGATAATCTCCTGCTAGCATGACCTTAGCGTTCGTCATGTTAAAATTTCAATGATGCTTCACATTAATATTTATTTAATAAATACTCCTATAAATTATACTCGTAGGTATATATTATTAAATGTATTTTATTAATACCAACTTTTCAGTAATGCAGCACAAGGTGATTGGCAATGTAACAGTTTATTCTCATTTTGCAACATATGGCAACCAGTCACTCAGCTCAGCTGTTAGTTAAGGGTCCATTCACTGTAGACTTGACAGACATGAATTCGGGGTCGGGTTGAGAGGTTGGGTAGCCGATGGGTGAAGACTTACATATTTCCACTACCGAATTATTTAGATTTCGGAGGTGCACGTAAAGCCGAAGTAAAAAGGCACATGGAAACAAAGTTAGCCCTCATTGCAAGGGTACCGGATTTGTCTTATAATTGCAACAAAATTTCTTTTTAATGTTTTAAATTATATATCACCGTAAAGATCAAAAGATAAACTAGATCCCTATAGTAGCAAATTTTTGTTTAATACATGTATTTTAGCGAAAATAATTTATGGAAATACGCTATTTTAGTACAAGATTGTTTGCCTGGAATTTCAAAAATAAAAAGAATTGCAAAAAATTACTACTATAGGGATTTAGATTAAAGTCTTATCTTTCAATACTTTTTTACTAAAAGTCGCTATCTTTTATAGTTTTTTTATAATTAGAGACGAACGCCGATTTTCGGCTTATTTCGGACCAGTGAATGGACTCTTAAGGCAGGATGCTTATATACTTGTCTCAGATCGGAACAGTTTATTTTTTGAAAAGAAATAAAATGAAATTTCACTATAGTACATATTTTATTTTTAGCTTATATACATATTCTTATACGATATATATTTATTGAAATAAATATTACATCTAGATGGGTGGGTATACATAGTATTATTCAACCTAATTAGTACAGAGTAGTAAATATGATAACAAAATAACTTTTAAATCATATATGTACCATAAAGAAAAGCAAGAAACAAAAAAAACTACAAATACAAAATTTAAAGCGAATTTATAAAAATACTTTTTAAATACTGTGAAATATATATTTTATCGGACGAAATAAGTTATACAAAAGCAAAATTTGTGTTAATTTTTAATTTGTACAATTTTGTATAATCCCGACAAAAAAAGAATTGTCATTCGTGTATAAATAGCAACGATTAGGTTACTGTCGACTGAGCGAGAATGTCATCACAGGACGTGTCAGTGGAGCATAATCTTTTAAAATTGTCAAATGACTGTGATGACAGTAGGTACACACATTTTGTCTATATCTGAAATAAGCAAAAATTACATTAAATTTCAAGTGTATTTTTATTTATTGGTGCTACTTGTCAGTATGGCAATTCACCTAGAAATTCAAGATTTTGCATAGGCGTTGAAAAAAATTATATTTGGTTCCTTAAAGAGATTATAGTTAAGAATATTTATTTTTATAAAACTTCCAGTATTTTTATTGTTTGACATGTCTAAATTGTCTGAAGATAATTCTGAAAGAAAATCTTACTTAAAAGCAAAATATATATACTTTTAAGCAGTCAATCGTCCGATACTACTAACTAAAACATATTAAAAATAAGTTAACTTATAATATTTTAGTCTTAATATAGGAACAGTCAATCTACATTTATTATAATAGTTTATAAGTTTCTATGTTGATTAATTATGGAAAAAATGGCTTATCACATTCAAAATAAAATTACAAATGTAATATATTAATGCTACGATTATAATTATGCATGTAGATACATTTATATAAATATATATTATACAGCAGTATCAGAAGCACTTTTTAAGAGCCTATAAGCTTTAAACCTTTAAATTTAATGTGTGTAAATGTAATCCTTAATTATAAATTTCAGTGTGATTACAAACTAGAAAAACAACAAATATAACATAATACTAGTTATTTTTTTTTTAATTTTTGAGATCTAAAATAAAAATAAATAAAGTTGTGTCATTCGATGGTCATGATTTTTTTAATTATTTTGTAACTTTTGAGACCATAATAATAAAATTAAAATAGTTTTAAAACAGCTGTGGATGCCCTCAATTTAGATTTTTGCAACAATTTTTCACAATACAAAATTTGAATTCATTTATTCTAAATCTGTTAAGGCATCCACCAAACCCTGAATACCGAAAATAAGCTAAAGAGGATAATGTTTAGAAATATGATGCTTTCAATCAAATGTTATTCTAAAAACAACAGAAATTGCACATAATATAACATTAATTAGAATTTAATGCAATAAAGGATAATTCTCTATTAATTTAATATTTGCCGTGTTTTTCAAATGGTAAGTACTAAAAGTGTAAGGAAAAAGCAATATCACGCAGATTCTTTACAGGAAGAAAAAACTAATTAAATATTGGTCATTTTATATAATAACCCTGCCATTAGAATGCTGTTTGTGTGGTATGAAATCATAATTGAGAATATTTACCTAGATGTTTATAATAAGGAATTTTTCTATAATAAATTCTGAAACTTTCAAGATTTAAAATGAATATCTTGAAGAACATTTTTATTTTATAAATGCAAGTTAGTATCCAATTTCCATGCAATGTAACAAATTATAAGGACAATTTTAAGGTTTTATTGAATTTGTTTGTAAATTAGAAAATTTCAAGATTAGTTGATCTTAGAATTTTATATGTGAAATGTTCAGAATATCCTCTTCATGTTCATATGTTCCGTTGCCCAAAAAACTAGCCAATACTGTCTAATATGTGAATTTAAATAAGTGTTTTATGACCCTGTCTTTAAATTTACATGAATAAAATGTTGGTTGTTCTATGACGATCTGTGTCAATTGTTAAAACCGGGACTGGTCTTTTTCTTTAGACCTGGCCTTATCAATAATTTAAATTTCACGCTATTTTATATAAACCTAAAATCAAATTAAATAATTAAATGTCAAATATTAATGTTCCACTCACTCGAAAGTTCTACATTCTTTTTCAATCATAATTTTTAATTAACATTACAATCCCTCAAGGTGAAGATATCATTTGGAAATATTTTGATTGTGTTTGGACTGGGTTCATCGATACACGTTCTCAATAAAAGTGTTTTTATACTGACGTAAACTGATGCTTTTCTTGTCGTATAGTGATAGGGAAGGAATTTTTTAAGAAAAGTAAAACATGGTGAATATCTGAATTTTCTAACAAATTTAACGTTTCTTTTAAATTTTGGCGAGTTCTCGAGAAATTTAAATTAAGTAATGAATGAGAAAATGAACAGCAAACAAAGTAAAAATTTAAAAAAGAGAGTTGCGTAAAGCTGCCGAATTTTCACAATACGCAATAGTCCCAGTTAAAAAACTTAAAGGAGAACATGTTTAATAGTGTACCTATTTTGTATTTATAAACAGCTTTACATACACTTTTTAGAATTACTTGTTGACATTTACCATTGCTTTTTACCTTCAGTATTTATGTAGGGCAAATATTAAAAGAGATTATCTATAATAATGGAAAACGAAGATTATTTATCCACTTTAGAATATGATAGAAACCAAAAGCACTATATTAATAAAGAATTTATATTACAGCCCCCAGATATGCATGAAATTATTTTATTTCAGTTAAGAATGCATTCTTCAAAGTTCAGGAAATTATTTTATTGACGATTTTGGTTGTCTATATTTGAGACATGTCTGATATTTGGTTGTTTAGTTATTGTTTAATGCTCAATAAAATTTATAACCACTGCACTCGTAACTGAGATAATGTTAGATGAATATACTCCTAGTAATATTATCTTAAAAAAATAAATTATATTAGCGACAAACAAAATCGAAATAAGTACAAACTTTTACGTATACCAAGATGAAATGTAAGAGAATTTAAAAAATAAAATTTGCAAAATTTACAACTATACAAATATTAGTAATGCATTATTAATTAATAACAAATCGTATATATATAACTTTTAAAAAAATACATTCATATTTTTAACATCCCAAGTTATAAAAATAAATTAACAAACCTATTTTTAATTAATAGTAACAGTCATATTATGATTAAAATCAACACAATTAACCTAAAATCAAGTATGCCTAAAAGTAAGTTATATATAAATATTTAATATCGTTCAGCAAGCGCAGTGTGATTCAGAAATATATATTTTATACATCTACCTAAGATTCAATACAAAGGAACTGTAACTAAATAAGGGGTGTCTCAGAAATATTTTCGTTTGTGGATCCGTCCTCTGACGCAATCCGTGAGCTCCATAGAAAGGAGATACTTGGCAAACGATACTTGGTAACATTGTTAAGTTTTAGTGACAAGGGAGCGTTTTAAGAGTCCGCAACGTGCTTTTTGTGTTCATGCATTTTATAAAAACAATGATTCTTATGTTCTTGTGGGTTGTTTGTATAGAAATCATTATAACACAGTAAGAATAAGAGATATTCCAAGTGCAAACGATACCTCAAGAGTAAGGTATACACCAGACAGCCCCAAGATTTGCGAGAATTGAAGAAAAAAATAACAGATGATCTCAACGCTAGTCCTCGTGCAATGCTTCGGAGACTTATCGAAAACTTCAGTTCGAGATTAAGAGAGTGTGAAAACATGAATGGTGATCATTTATTCAATACTCTTGTCCATAAATAAAACTTTAATCTTTAGGCTTTCTCTTGATAATAAAAATATCCGATTAAAAAAATTTTAGTATTTTTTTTATTGCATAATATAAGCAAATATTTTTGAGACACCCTATATAACTTTTGAATATATACTCAAGCCAGTCATGCCTAAAATTTCATAATAAATAAATACATTAATACCGAAACAACAAATGTAGGGCAGCTCATTCTATATGTTCACTGGTGGATTGCTATCCATCATTTATAAGTATTCTATTTATTGAAAATCTGTAACAACACCGCTTATTGCTAGAACGACATTTTGCATTACATATCACAATTCAAAAAAAAATTAAAACTGATCAGTTTTCTGCTTTATGGTGTTGTTATTGTTATTGCTGTTAACGGTTTCATAGTGGCAATGAGACAAATCCATGCTGCATTTCCTCCTACTCTTGCAGACACACATGAACACAATGATGAAAACTACACATGCAAAGCTCAGTAGTATTAGGATCGGGATGGCAACACTCCAGCAACCTGTAAGAAATAAACAATTTATTAATGTGGTTGCTTTTTATGTTGTGTGTAATAACTCCGTTACTTTATTTGAAGGAAATGGCGAAAACAACTACTCCACGGCCAATGTGCCCGCCTGGCATTACATTACATAGTTGTTTTCGGTATCTCCTTCAAATAAATAAGTAGGATTGTCTTCCTTAAAGACAATAGAGGTCGCTGCTATAATGGCACCTGCGGAAAAAGCAGGTCGTTATCTGTCTGTCAATTTGACAATAATAGACCAGGCAAATCTTATTTTTTCAATGAAGTTTAAGGGGACATTTATTTTCCAATGGGAATTGATAGGTTTTATGTTCAGGAACAAATATATAAAAATCCCAAAAAAAAATCCGTTGTGAGCTAAAAATGTCATCTTGAAAAAACATGGCCGCCCCTTCAAATTTTTGAAAATGAAATATCTTCTTATCCCTTGGAGCAATTTTAACATTTTTTTTTATTTTTATAGGATTTTAAGCTTAAAACATTAGAAGAAAATGATATTTTAATTTTGATATGACCAAGAATATAAATTTCATAACAAAAAAACGAAAAAAGAAACGATTTTCCGAGGAGGATTTTTTAAAAATTTTTTTGACTTCCTACATTTAACTTTTTAATATCACTAACTAACTTTACATTCTAGTTAACCACAAAAACTCAGTCATTTAAAAGATCCTCGTACATATACATTTTTTTTGCAGCCATATCTAAATTTACAGTCACCATATACACAGAGAAGATAGAATGTTGTACGAAGTGGGCGATTGTTAACATGTCGCGTTACTTCACTCAGAGAGTGCTTTTCGTTCCGGCGATACGCATTTTGTGCGTTTTTTTTTTTTTCGTCTGTAACGTGATTATTTTTACAGTTACAAAAAAAATCTTTAACAAAAGGTGTTTGTTATGGTTCGTTTTATAACTTAAAAATATAAAAGGTCTCAATTTCGCGAAGCTGAGCTGTTAAATATATTATTCTTACTGTGAAATTTGTTCCTCTATAAGGCTAAGGTTTTTGCCACGAATTTCGGGAGAACTGTACAATATAGAGTAAAATTGTACATACACTATTTTGTAGAACACAAAATATACTACAAGAAAGACTATGGGAGGGTATTATATGCACAAATATAAACCCAACACAAATTTTAAAATGTGGGGTTTTATTAATATAGCAGTCAAAATTTTATTCTTTTTTTTTCCTTAACCAGTTTAATTTATTTACTTTTTATATATCAATACCTAATGCTTGCATAAAATCAAACAATCTCCAAGTAAAAAGTATCCTTATCTAATCAAAACCTTACGTTTAAAGGATTGGAAAGTAAAGACCATATATATCAAATCTGCCAAAATGATGGCTTACCCAAATTTTAAAAAATATTTTTTAATAATTTAAATTAGAAAAGTTCACCAATTTATTTGTTTATTAATATTTTGCTGGATTGTTACACCGTTCTTGACGGTACTTACAAAACACGCAATTTAAAGTATACAATATACATAAAAATACAACACATAATTAGAAAGTATGTTGATCCAATTCCAGTTCTTTAAACTTAAGGTTTTGGTTAGGTAAGAATACTTTTTACTTGGAGATTGTTTGATTTTATGCAAGCATTAGGTATTGATATATAAAAAGTAAATAAATTAAACTGGTTAAGAAAAAAAAGAATAAAATTTTGACTGCATTAATAAAACCCTACATTTTTAAACCTTGTGTTGTATTTATTATTGTGCATATAATACCCTTATCCAGGGCTTGGAAATTTCCCATTCATTTCTGTATTTGAAGATAGGTCCTGAAAATATAAAAAAAAAATATTTGCTATTAATGTAATCGCCATTTGAAACTACCTTAAAATATATTGTTTCAGTGCACCTTTCGTTGGGGGAAGAACGTCCAAATCAAAAGATTTTTCGAGCGTCCGCTTAGCTATACCAATGTTGTAAAGCCTATATCGTTATTCTATAATGTCTCGGGATCCGTCTAATCCGTACATAAAGGAGACAAATTTATAACCAACGTTTAGTAGTCCATCTAGATCCGCATTCTTATCACTGAAGACTAACAGTTTGTCTTACATGAATGTAGGTATGCTTCTTAAACACCTTAAAAATAACGCGAGCGGCCATGTTTTTTTAAATGCTGACTTTAGCTCACTTCCGATTTTTTGGGATTTTTAGATTTGCATTCTATTATAAGAGAGCTATCGTTTTCAACAAAAAAAATAATGTCCGCAAAAACTTCACACTTAACGTATATTTCTTTAAAATTTGCCTGGTCTATCATTGTCAGACAGGTAGTAGCAAAGACCAAAAGAGGGCACTACGGTGTGCTTCTCACCACTACTAATTCCGTTACTGTTTTGTTTCCAGAGAAATCCCGAGACAGGTCGATTTTTGCCTGGAGGGGGACATATTTTGCTACCAAATTTGACGTGGCAACATGTACCCCCTCCACCCCTTAGCTCATAATATTAAATAGGGAAATAGGAACTGGAGTTCAAATTTAAGTGAATTAAAGCTTTTTGGATGGGTTAACTTGAAAAGACAAGTTTTTTGGACTGAAATTGTAGCTTCATGTGAGGCTTTCAAGGACTACATCGGTCCGATATTGAATCAGGACGAACTGTTCGATGAAATTAATTTGATACGAACCAACGTTACAGAAGATAAAATTGCTGACTGGAATTCTAGAAATGTTTGTGCTGAAGATTGATGGCTCGAACTGTTACAAATAGAAAAGGGATTAAAAAATGTCAAGATTTTATGCGAATTTATTTTTTGTCTGTCTGGGACCAGTGCGTCGCTTGAACGGCTGTTCTCAAATATAAATAACTATTGGAGTACCGAAAAATCGCAGATGAAGTTATCAACTCTGGAAGCCATCATGCAAGTCTACACAAACTTCAATGAGACTTGCAGCGAAATGTTCCAGTTCTTGAAGGGTCAACCACAAATTTTAAAGGCAATCCTTAGTTCCCAAAAATACGATTGGTACCAAAATGATCTGGAAAGTCAAGCTGGCACGTCGAAGGAAAATTAACTTTTGAGTTTGTACACTATTATAGTTTATAGTTATTATTAAGTATATATTTTATAAAAATACTTTATGTCCTTGCTGCTGCAACTGTATACAATAAAAAATATACCTTTATTGAGCTTGACTAAAAATTGGCAAAAGTCAGACAAAAAAATTTGATCGAATTATCTATCAGTGGTGCTTTTCCTAAAAAATCTTAAATGTACTTTTTTTTGTTCAAAAATTATGGTCACCCTAACTGTAGGCCACGCAGTATTTAAGAATGATCCGACATAAAACTCTTGAATTTCAAATAAAAGAGACTTTCAAATTACATTTTATTATTTAAAAGATAAAGTTAAAATAAAAATAGAAAAATTACTAAATAAGATGTTGAAAATGGCCATCATTAACTTCCATATAATGATAAAAACGAGATTCCGCTGCTCTCCTTACATTGTGCAGGATTTCAGGTGTTATTATTATTGGTTATTATATTCAGGTATTGTTACGGGCTGTTGTTATGGAAATAGAAAAAAAATGTAAATTCTTTTCAAAAGAAAGTTATTGATGAATATAATGAATGAATATAAAACATTTATATGGTTGAAAAGAAAATTGAAAGACCTTTCATATGAGCACACTATTCCCTATTTAAAATTTTGATATTTGGGCTGAGGGGGGAATGGGTACACTTTGCCACGTCAAATTAGGTAGCAAAATATGTCCCCCTCCAAGCAAGAATTGACCTGTCTCGGGATTTCTCTGGAAACAAAACAGTAACGGAGTTATTCAGGGTGACTCGTTTTTATTGAAATGTCCTCTGTGTATATAATATATATTTGTAGTTTTCCGAAGATGGGTGTAAATAAACTAAAACGTCAGGAAAAAAGGTTTACTTAACATTATATAGTGACCTATTTCACAAACTAAAACAAAAACAGTGTCAAAATTAATGGTTTGGAAAAATAAAACACTTATTTATTTGCTTTAAAAACTGGGGGAAAAGTATAATGAATATACATTGTAACTAAATGTGCTTTACATGTTTTCGCAAAGTTGTTCAATTTTATAAGACCGACATTAAGAGCTTTATTATTATAATTTCTCACCTGTCTCCTTGTCAGTTGGTACGATTGATGGTTCTGTAGTTGTGGAAGATTTCAATGCGTCTTCAAACAGTTTGGCATTCATATCAAAATTAATAGGAGAAATGGTACTAACAAGTTTCACAAGAGGAGGGACAACTGGAGATGTGGTCGAGATCGTACTTGTGGAGGTTCGTTTATTTATGTAATCCTCCACAATCATTATTAAGTCTTTCATCGTAATATTGTACTTGACCAATATATCCTGCACAAATTTGACAGAGTTGCATTTGCAAATTTCGCAGCCTTTCTTGTTAATTTTGAAACCGCTGTTGCAAGTCTTGTTACAATTTGCCAACGGTTGACATTCGTTCTTCTTATGTATGGGTTCCTTCTCACAAAAATCTTGAGTGCATTCTTCTCTGCCATTGAGGCAAGTGCAGTAAGTACACCCATCTTTTTCTGTCCAATTTTCCAAGTGCTGGTAAACTGTATCATCTTTGAAGCACGGTTGTGTTTCGTTCTTTTGGATTTGACTTTCCTTCACTTCGCAGAAATGTGAAATGCACTTTTCTTCGCCGTTCATGCAAGTGCAGTAAGTGCAACCATCTTCTTTGACCCATTTGTCAAGGTGTTTGTATATTTTATGTTCTTCTATACAAGTCAGCGATTTTTCTTCAAGAATCTTGGAACACAAAGACAAACCATTTTGACATTGACATTTCTGTTCATCTGCAGTTAACCACTCTTCTCCATTTTGATACACAGTAGCGCCCACATGGCATCCTTCAATTTCATCAAGTTGTTTGCATTCATATAAGTCGCAACAATTTCCAGGGTACCCAGAGCCGCGTTTTTTCACTACAACAGTTCTGTTGTTACCACATTCCTTCTTGCAAGGGAGGCAAACGCAAAGATCCTCAATTTTTTCAGTTTCTAGATGGGTCGATTCGCTATCCGAAGGGCAGGGTTTGCAAATAGTTTTATTGCAGCACCCATCGTCTAGTATGACGGCTACTGATTTTCTGTCGCACAATGGTGGAATTGGGCACTGCATCGGATTGCAAATGCATTCTCCGTTTATCTGAAGCAAAACATACAGTTTAGGTTTTAAGTTTGTGAATATCATTAGCATAATCTACAAAATATATATTTTTAATATTATCTTATTTACTTTCATTACATCCGAGGGAGCATTTTGAGTGGGTACAAATATCTATCTTACGGATGCTGTAGCCGTTTATAGCCACCTAGTTTTAGCAGCCTAAAACTAGGTGGTTGTGATTGACATAAATTACTTTGTTTTCTGTTGTAATTATCTGAAAAATGGAAAACATGAAGTTTTTCTTTTAAAAACTCATTTATTTGGAATGTAAATAAGATGGGTCCTATCCAATTATTTGAAACGTTTTTTTTTTAATTTTTGGTCCATAATAAAGAAAATCACAGCATCAAAAAAACATTATTTTCATAACATAAGTCTTAAGATAATAAAAACTATAAACAGTGAATAAAATATCTAGTTGGCTTTGCACACTGATTTTTAATAAAATTTTAATCAAACCAAAACGATTCACTGATTCTCATGTTAAAAAATATAAAAATACGGTCAAATCGGAAGCAATTTCACATTTAAAATTATCCCACATTATTCGCAATGTAGCCCAGTACCAAGGACATTTAAATAAAATCTCCTTGCCTAGTACAAACCCCAAATTAAAAAATTCGTATCTGCAGTAATAAAAAAGTTACAGGCTGTACCCACTTCGTGTTATCACCCAGTATACTCTGTATCTAGTGTAAGATGAACATCTTACAAATGGGCATCTTGGGAACCATTTTTTAGAGATATAGAGTTGATTAAATTGGGAAAAACTTGGCCAATTTTAGGCTCAAGGAGAATTTAAGGTTACAATTCCCATAATTCCTTCCCTTAAGTAGATACAGGGTGAAAACATAAAATGTGTATTTTTCACGAAACGTCCATAACTCGTTTATTGTAGAAGGTGCATTCGTCGTCTTTTAAGGACAGAGATTCGGTAAAGACTTCAAAATTAGTTTTTAAAAAAATTAAGTCTTAGATTTTGCGCTAGCATACTCAACTTTTGGTTTTCTTTTGGGCGCTATATTTGAAATTTGCGTGCTTTTTTACCATGTATAAATAAGCACTGTTCCATTTTTCACGTTATATTTTGATAACATCAAACTTTTTTAATTCAAGTCAATTCAATCAAGTTGTCAAATAATTTTTTTTTCTAATGTCAGCATTTGTAAAGGTTGAAGTTACAACTTTTTCAGATAGAGATTTTTTCAGATTGTCAGATTTCTTCTTTTATATTTGTTTTGCTTCATGTAGGGCATTCTCTTAGGGCATTATCCTTCAAATAAATGTCTAAATCATGCTTACCTATGGACATCCGTCTGTTCCGTTGCTCTGCTTTAGTATTTCATCGCAAAAGTATACGTGCATATGTTCTTTACGTTTGCGTGTCTGGCTTAATTTATCTGTTATTTTCAGTAATAAAATTATTGTAGTTCCCTATTTCGCAATTTTTTCAGTTTCTCCTCGTTTTGATACTGTCACGTGTCTCCTAAGAGATGTTGTGGCCACTCCTTTTCCCAGTCCCAGTTTATCCCAGTCTGACAAAGGAAGTAAGGGGCTGGGATTGTTTATTTTGTTATTCTTAACAGATCTACACCGATCCTGTTGGCGGGCAAAATCTAGTTTAGAAAATTTTATTATTTTTCTATTTTTGCGGAATCTTCCCTTTTTGACCAGTCATCCCCGTCTGACAAAGGAAGTGAGGGGCTGGGATTGTTTATTTTGTTATTCTTAACAGATCTACACCGATCCTGTTGTCGGGCAAAATCTAGTTTAGAAAATTTTATTTTTTTTCTATTTTTGCGAAATCTTCTATTTTTGACCAGTCATCCCCGGCTGACAAAGGAAGTGAGGGGCTGGGATTGTTTATTTTGTTATTCTTAACAGATCTACACCGACCCTGTTAGCGGGCACAATCTAGTTTAGAAAATTTTATTATTTTTCTATTTTTGCAGAATCTTCCCTTTTTGACCAGTCATCCCCGTCTGACAAAGGAAGTGAGGGGCTGGGATTGCTTATTTTGTTATTCTTAACAGATCTACACCGACCCTGTTGTCGGGCAAAATCTAGTTTAGAAAATTTTCTTATTTTTCTATTTTAGCGGAATCATCCCTTTTTGACCAGTCATCCCCGTCTGACAAAGGAACTGAGGGGCTGGGATTGTTTATTTTGTTATTCTTAACAGATCTACACCGATCCTGTTGTCGGTCAAAATCTAGTTCCGGAAATTTTAATATTTTTCTATTTTTGCGGAATCATCCCTTTTTGACCAGTAATCCACGTCTGACAAAGGAAGTGAGGGGCTGGGATTGTTTATTTTGTTATTCTTAACAGATCTACAACGATCCTGTTGACGGGCAAAATCTAGTTTAGAAAATTTAATTTTTTTTTCTATTTTTGCGGAATCTTCCCTTTTTGACCAGTCATCCCCGTCTGACAAAGGAAGTGAGGGCTGGGATTGTTTATTTTGTTATTCTTAACAGATCTACACCGACCCTGTTGGCGGGCAAAATCTAGTTTAGAAAATTTTATTATTTTTCTATTTTTGCGGAATCTTCCCTTTTTGACCAGTCATCCCCGTCTGACAAAGGAAGTGAGGGGCTGGGATTGCTTATTTTGTTATTCTTAATAGATCTACACCGACCCTGTTGTCGGGCAAAATCTAGTTTAGAAAATTTTCTTATTTTTCTATTTTTGCGGAATCATCCCTTTTTGACCAGTCATCCCCGTCTGACAAAGGAACTGAGGGGCTGGGATTGTTTATTTTGTTATTCTTAACAGATCTACACCGATCCTGTTGTCGGTCAAAATCTAGTTTAGGAAATTTTAATATTTTTCTATTTTTGCGGAATCATCCCTTTTTGACCAGTCATCCACGTCTGACAAAGGAAGTGAGGGGCTGGTATTGTTTATTTTGTTATTCTTAACAGATCTACAACGATCCTGTTGACGGGCAAAATCTAGTTTAGAAAATTTAATTTTTTTTTCTATTTTTGCGGAATCTTCCCTTTTTGACCAGTCATCCCCGTCTGACAAAGGAACTGAGGGGCTGGGATTGTTTATTTTGTTATTCTTAACAGATTTACACCGATCCTGTTGTCGGGCAAAATCTAGTTTAGGAAATTTTATTATTTTTCTATTTTTATATAAAATCTGAGTATAATAATGTATTTTCTACGAGTTTCCCAGCAACATACAGGGTGTCCCACCGGAAATTTCAACGATCGGTTAGAATCGAAGCGTTATACTTAATTAGGAAAAATCTGAAAATTTGGCAGCATACCAACGTCGATGGGGCTCATTCGACAAACATATTTTTAAGATGGCAACAGTTCCGGTTATACCGGAAGTAGATGCCAACTTACTTATTTTAAACAGGACACCCTATATTATTTCATTTTTAGATTCTACGCGGAATTTTAAACACATTTAGGGCCGGTTTCTCCACCTCCCATTAAGTTCCTGATAACTATTTGGCAGATTAGACTGTGAAAACTGAAATACTGAAATGTCAAATTCTAATCTGCCAAATAGTTATCAGGAACTTAATGGGAGGTGGAGAGACCGGCCCTAAATGTGTTTAAAATTAATTATTATTTAATTTGAGTTGCTTTCTATCTAGGGAGGGACCTACTTAAGTGGACTTCGTATAATATTCTTTTGATAGCTATTAAGGTGCACACAGTAACACAGGAAAAAATAAGAATAAAAATGAAATTGAAAAAACTGTCAAGTTAATTTTTTCAAACGGAAACGCCATGTTTTTAAATTTTATCTTACTCACCATTAAAAATAAGACTAATATTAACTATGTTACTATACACCATACTATAACTATGTTAATAATTATCAAAATATTATACGGTGTCTGTTAAAGTAAGCCCCTTTCTACATAGGAACCAATCCAAATTAAATAATAAAGGCACCCATACAGTCAAAATTGTTAACAAATTTTAAATATATCAAAAACAGTTAGACCTGGATACATGACATTATACATGAAATATGTTTACAAGTAAGCATAAAATCTAAAAATGAAATAATATATAAGGTTTCCTGTTTCCTATATAAAATAAGGAAGTTGACAACTACTTTCGGTATAACCGTAAGCCTAGAACATATTTTAGCCAGATGACCCCCATCAACGTTGCTTTCGTTGAGCGACTGCTATGTTACCAAATTTTCAGATTTCCACTAATTAAAATTTTCCCAAAATCGATCGTTGAAGTTCCGTAGATATGAGTTAAAATTAGTTCAAAGCAATTTTTACTAAATCACGTTTGTATAAAAAAAAATATATACAGGGCGCCCTATTTCTTGACCCGTTGCATGGGTAAGTTTTTTATTAGTAGAGATACAAAAACGCTTAAATGAGCAAATTAGTGCAGTTTCGTATTAGTAATTCTACGGTAAGGCGAAAAATTATATACGGGGGAAGGTTGAAAAGTTATTGACAAAAAACGAAAAATCCAACTTTTCTATTATCCCTCGTAGCTCGTTCATTTGAAGAATTAGAGAAAAATGCTTCACATGTTTTTTGCAGTATTTTTCATGTAAAATGACATGCACTTGCTACTTTTTATATATCTCTTAAAATGGTTGAGAATCACAGTAAAATATATTTTTTTTAAATGTAATGGATAGGTGGCTGTGACATTAACCGAAAGTCCCCTTTTTTCTCTTTCAGATGATATAACATAGTCCATATTTTATCCTTACAAAAGTAATAATAATCGTTGTTTTTAAAGAAAGTTTATTGTCACATCAAGAATGCTATGGAAATAAAACAAAAAATAAGATTCCTGATATTTTTAAAAACGTCTAGTTGGCATTTAATTATTGACAGATCATAAGTGACATTTTTAGTTTTTGTTAAGTAGTTTATTGTTTATTATTAATACTGCATACAAAATAATAGTGTTGCAAATATGTACACCAACGAAGAGAAAAATGATATGCTATTTTGTTATTATAACCAAAATCGAGATGCACAAGCTGCAGCGAATCTTTATTTTGAAACTTACATGGAACGAAGACAACCCCATCATAGAATATTTAGACAGCTGGAAAATAATATACGATTATACGGTTCTTTTTCCAAGCCTAAGGATGAAAGAAACTTCAATGAAGACACTGAAATAAATGTTTTGGCTTATGTAAATTTTAAACCTGATTCTTCAACTGCAGAAATTGCACATCACTGCAACACTTCCAAGGAAACTGTAAGAGCTATTTTAAAAGGTAACAATTTAAAGCCTTATCATTATTCCATATGCAATACTTTATATCCAGCTGATAATCAAAGAAGGATGACATTTTGTCGATGGTACATTTCAAAATGCGAAGAGGATCTAGACTTCTGAAAAAAGATTTTATTCAGTGATGAAAGTAGATTTACCAACAATGGTATTTTTAACCGCCATAATAACATAATGTGGTGCCGAGAAAATCCACATCTTGTTTCTGAAAGAAGAAATCAACGTCAATTTGGGATAAATGTGTGGTGTGGAATTTTTTGTGGCAAAATTATTGGCCCATATTTTTACGAAGATAATTTGAATGCGAATAATTACCTTCATTTTCTAAGGAATACTCTAACAGAGGAATATTTAAATGAATTACCACTTCATATTTTTAGAAATCTTAAATACTTCCAACACGATGGAGCACCTGCGCATAATTCCCGCGAGGTAAAACAATATTTACATGAACAATTTGATAAAGTTATAGGAAATAGAATGGATATCGACTGGCCAGCGCGAACACCTGATTTGACCCCCTTAGATTTCTTTCTTTGGGGGTTATTGAAAGATAAAGTTTATGTGACAGCTCCTCTAGATATAGAGGAACTAAAAGTCAGGATTCAAGATGCAATTAGAAGCATACATGGACATACAATAAATAATGTTTTAAGAAGTATCCAGAAACGTTGCTTACTATGTATCCAACAGGATGGTGGTCATTTCGAACATTTACTTCAATATAATTAATTAATTAATAATTTCTGTTCTCAAAACATTCTTTTGTTCCATAATCCATAGCATTCTTGATGTGACAATAAACTTTCTTTAAAAACAACGATTATTATTACTTTTGTAAGGATAAAATATGGACTATGTTATATCATCTGAAAGAGAAAAAAGGGGACTTTCGGTTAATGTCACAGCCACCTATCCATTACATTTAAAAAAAAATATATTTTACTGTGATTCTCAACCATTTTAAGAGATATATAAAAAGTAGCAAGTGCATGTCATTTTACATGAAAAATACTGCAAAAAACATGTGAAGCATTTTTCTATAACTCTTTAATTGAACGAGCTACGAGGGATAATAGAAAAGTTGGATTTTTCGTTTTTTGTCAATAACTTTTTAACCTTCCCCCGTATATAATTTTTCGCCTTACCGTAGAATTACTAATACGAAACTGCACTAATTTGCTCATTTAAGCGTTTTTGTATCTCTACTAATAAAAAAGTTACCCATGCAACGGGTCAAGAAATAGGGCGCCCTGTATACAGTTGGGTCGTTGGTTCTTTTCATACACGTGATCATGCACATTTGTATGAACGTCACTAATGTCAGCGCAACATAAGATCGTATCATCTGTTGTTTTCTAACAGCTGATGTTTACATTGTCGTAGCTAATGTCACACATTAGTCACGTGAATGAAAAGATTCAGCGGCCCAACTATATGGATATATTCAAATTTAGTGGATTTAACGCACAAGTATAATAACATAGCTAACTCAACTCCTTCATAACAGTTTATGGTTGGGTGTTAGGTTAGGGACGAATAAAAAGGAGCCTAGCCCGTCTAAGGACATGGCACGATCACCTGGCAATATCAAAATCCACCATCACTCCATGGCTAGGTAATGGCCAGGCCACACCATGGCTACACTGAACTATATATATAGTTCAGTGCATGGCTATGATAAAGTGGCTTCCTCTAGGAGTGACAAATGTTACATGTTACAGTAAAAAAGCTCCTTAAAATTTGTAGATGACCAAACCACCGCGACATCTATGAGCAGAAGCATTAAAATAAAATAAGTAAATCGGTAAGGCAGTCATCCGTGGAGTGAAGATCTTGTTATTTCTCTACAAGCAGAGGTCACCGAATAGAAATATTTTGGATTGGAGCAATCTATACTCACTCACCAAATGTTTCTCCTTATCCACACACAGGCATCTGTTATTTGAATCCAGGACAGCTTCAGGAGCGCAGGGACACCTTCCTTCGATGAGGGTGCTATTAGTGCAGCCCACGCAGTCGTAGATGGGGCAGCAAGAGCCAGGTAGGTCGCTACCGTTTACCACGACGCTCAGCGTCGATAGACACGGAGGCTTGACGCAGGTTTCTGGATCGCAGACGCACTCGTCTCCGATCAATATGCTGTCGGGCGGGCATGCCTCGATGGATGGCGCTGCCTGTGCCGCTGAAATAAATAATTCTGTTAGTACAAAACAGCCCATTTTAAAAAAATTCTATAAACAAAAGGATTGATGCGTTAATAGAGAATACCTATATTAGAAACGAAATAAGTGATTAGGAACGCCATAATACACATACGAGTTTTTATTTTTTTTAAAAAGTCGGTAGACAGAGATGTAGTATTTGCAGATGTATGCATATTTGGACGTACATGGTATTCGCGTATATTTTGACCCCTACCTACAGGGGTTATTAAGAAAATTAGAAAAAAAGTTTAAATACAAAGGTTGTTTGGTTTTTCACGTATTATCTTTTGGCTCGGTCGAAAAAAAAATTACATGTCGTAAATTTGAGGAAACCAATTGAACATAATATTTTTAAATGGGACACCCTGTATAATTTTAAACGCTTGGGAAAAAATGTTTTCTCTGATTTCAAAAATATATATTTTGTTGACATTTGCACTGACAGTTTGCGAAATATTTAATATTTAATGTTTACAATAAATTATAAAAAAAATATTAAAAAATGAAAATATTAGAAAATGTTTAAATAACTAAGGAGGTTACATCGAAATGCGTTAAATATTTTTTATTACTATTGGTTTCTAGTGTTAAATATTTTTAATTCTTTGTATTTTTTGTATTTTTTTATGGTACTCGCTGTCGAATATTTCGAAAACTGTCAGTACAAATGTCAACAAAATATATATTTTTGAAATCAGGAAAAAAATGTTTCCCAAGCGTGTAAAATTATACAGGGTGTCCCATTTAAAAATATTATGTTCAATTGTTTTTCACCAGTTTACGACATGTAATTTTTTTTTCTACCTAGCTAAAAGATAATACGTGAAAAACCAAACAACTTTTGTATTTAAATTTGTTTTCTAACTTTCTTAATAACCCCTGTAGGTAGGGGTCAACATATACGCGAATACCCTATACTCTCGAGTAGAATAGATATACTAAGTCGGAGCGGTGATGTTTTCGAAATTTTTGGGCCTCTACCCGTGATATAGAAGTATTATATAATATATAGTCACAAATTATATAGTTATTTGATTTGATAGATAACGGCTCTTTACTACAAGAGCCGAGTGACGTCAAAACGTCAAATGGCGCGAAGTTTACAGATCTATTTCCCTGTATCTAAGTGAATCAGGGACAAAATTTAATACTCTGTAACATTAATATAGAAAAATATGATTTGTTATTTATAAAAGTGATTTCATTCATCAATAATGTTTAATATATGTAATAATATACACAAAAACAAAATATCGAGACGTAAATGAAATACAATCCCTAAACAAGAAAGTGGCTGGCAAGTGACCGAAGACAGAACAGAAATGACAGAACAATTTGTAAACGTTGGAAACGTACAAACGCTAAAACGCTCAAACGTAATGGGGACCAACTTCGAAAAATTTGTTTCAGACATTGGCAAGACTTAAATTATTAAAATGACGCCCCTTGGCTGTTGCAGTAAACAGGCTATATAGTACCTACACTTATAGATATTTTGTGGTACCTACGCTCTGTAGTAACAGAGACACTCATGTGGTCAGACAGTTATTGTATATGTAAGGGACGTCTTTAGGATATGCATAGAAACAACATAATTTCTATGTAAAAATGCTAATATTTCAGAACGCCAATATTAAATTTAGATGTTTTCATTATTTATTTAAATTGACCTAAAACGATTTCTAATACATGAATTAGCAAATATTATCGTAACTTTTTTTAGCACATACCTAATTTGAACCATACATTCCTGAATGATTAAGTATTGTTTTAATTACATTAACAGGTTACAACATTGCTGTATCTAAAATTCATGCAGTTAAATGTTTATTTTTCAAATGCAATAAATAGAATCCTTAATGTTTAATAAATATTTATCTAAAGTTCTTACCACGAATATTGGCATGTACTTCATCAGTATATGCACTTTATATTATGTTTACGTCTATAAGTTAGACGTATGTTGCCGATATGAAATAATTAGGTTGATGACGTACATGCCAACATTCGTGACAAGAACTATACCATCATTCATGCCAAAAACATATGCAACTTGTAAAATACGCCTTTATAGAACCTCTTCGGTTCTTGGTCAACAAAAGAGAATCATATATAGGATGTTCAATTTAAAATGAAACACTTTTAATATCTCGAGAACAAAACGAGATATAAAAATTTGCTGAAACAGGTCAATTTTTGATTTCGCAAGGACAACTTTTGGAGCAATCTTCACTTATGCTCTAAAAGTTGTCACAGAATAGATAGTAGAACCAAAACAATCGAAAACAAACTAAATAGCTGTTGAACTTGTGCCAACAACAATCTGAATGTAGATACCCAAAAATGGCATTGGTTAAATCCCAGTGACTAGAATTTATATACGGGTGTTAGTTAAACATGCGGCAAAAATTCAAGAGGTCATTCCTTGGACTATTCTAAGGATATTTTAGCCTTTGATTATTTTTGAAAAACCGCTTTGTTGCGAAGATATAGGGCGAAAAAAATTTACAACAAATAACAATTTATTACTAAAAATTACATGTAACATTTCTGAACCTACAAGAATTGTTCAAAATGGCTACCTCCAGCTCGGATGTAACCAACCAATCTTCTTTTTATAGACTCCCGAACTCTTTCAAAAACACCAGGGTCGTTTCTTATTGAGTTACACCCAGCAATTATCCGATCTCTTAAATTGTCCACATCTTCCACTGGCCTAGTATAAAATAATGACTTTAGATGGCCCCATAGGAAATAATCCAGGGGTTTTATGTCCGGGGATCGAGCAGGCCATGCGTGAGGTCCACCTCGACCAATCCAGCGATCTCCGTATGTTCCTGTTAAAAACTCTCGAGCAACTACACTAAAATGAGGTGGTGCACCATCATGCATAAACCACATTGCCTGTCTTGTAGCCAATGGTGCATCCTCCAAAAACTGAGGTAGCGTTTGTTCCAAAAAGTTGCGGTATATTTCGCCGGTAAGTCTTCCTGGTAGAAATACCGGTCCAATTAGCCAGTCATCCACAATTCCAACCTAATCGTTCAACGAGAACTGATGTTGAAACCGATCTTCACAAATCTCATGTGGATTTTCGTCCGCCCACACATGGTTATTGTGGAAATTCCTTATTGCATTTCGCGAGAAACTGGCTTCATCGGTAAAAAGAATCAGTGTAAGTAGTTGAGGGATTTCAACCAATGTGTGCAAAAGCCATTGACAAAATGCAATACGTAGAGTAAAATCCGTAGGAAGAAGTGCCTGAATGCGTTGAATGTGGTATGGGTACAACAAATTATCTCTCAGAATTTTCCAAACAGTCCAATTACTTACATTCAAAGTATTTGCAATTCTTCACGTAGAAGTACCTGGATCTTCTTCTATCATGTCCAGCACATTCTCTTCTACGTCTACCGTTCTTACACTCCTTGGCCTTTCTGGTTCTCCACTTCGCTTCAATGTTCCCGTTTTTAGAAGACGTTGATGAATACTTTGAAAGATTTTTCTATCGGGAGCTATGTGGTTAGGAAATCGTTCAATGTACAATCGCCTAGCTTCTAATGCATTGCCATCAGCAAGTCCATAAATAAAATGCATGTCAGCCATCTCGGCATTCGTATAGCGAGCCATGATAGAGGACTTCACTAACAACCGTTTACACATCAACTAGCCAAACGTCAATCAATCTTAACAAATGCGACACATACAAACTACAAAAACACAACATACAAAATAATCACTGCGAAGTATCACGGGATGTTGGTAAGAAAAAACAACTTCTTTTTCTTACATGTCTTTTACTTGATACGTCCAGTGTAGTACGCCATACTTTTATTTCACCTACATTAATAATGTGAAAAATACCAAAATTGGATTTGTTGCAAATTTTTTTCGCTCTATATCTTCGCAACAAAGCGCTTTTTAAAAAATCATCAAAGGATAAAATATCCTTAGAATAGTCCAAGGAATAACCTCTTGAATTTTTGCCGCATGTTTAACTAACACCCTGTATATTCCAACACAAATACTGAACCTTGTATATTTCAAATGGTACATCTCTAATTATCCTCATTTCAACTAGAAGTTATCATGGTCGGTGAAATACACTCCAAAGTCTCTACTGAAGCTAAAACGGTAATCTCGGACCTCTTTGTATATCTCAAGCGTGTTTGTTGTTTGCCCGTGTGGGTGGCAGCTCCTGTGGGCAGCAGATCCTGCGGCTGTCTTAATCTACTATTTATACGGCCCGCGGGAGGGGGCCGCTATTATGTGTCTGTCAGTTGTAATGTGGCAGGGACGTGGTCAAAGGGCTACTGCAGTTGCAAGAACGGCGGTCAGCGGTTTTTGTTTTGCTTTAGATTGCACTGTTTCACCAAAATGCCTGCTGGCTTTCTGCGTCCGCAAAAATTAATGCGAATACAAACCCGCTTGTCAGTTATGCAAAAGCTTAGGACCTCTTAAGCCGCTTGTAAAACAATTATTTATTATAGCTAGATATATAAACAGAATAGAAAATAATAATGACCTAGTTTACAATGTAAATGCAAGAAAAATAAAATTACATTAGTGATACCACATAATATTACCTTATGCATATGAACAAAAGGCAATATATTGAAGAGTCAAAATACGACGGACAAATTTCTCCGATGGATTGATAGACCGATAGACAGATACATTTATTAATCCAATAGATCATATTTACATGATATATAGGCGATTCTTGCTAAGCAATACGCTACCTACTGGCGGCACGCACAACTAACGCATGGGCCTTTGGTTCAGTTTTGCGTATTATAGGTATATGTCTATTGTGAATTTTGAAATATCCGTTGTTATTTTAGTTAATTGCTTTGATTAGGTATGAATCATTATTGTTGTGAGCGTCATTGTTTCTCTTGGACAAAGAAAAACCCCGACATCAGTTTCATACTTTTCCAAAAGCCGGAAAATCTGGAGCCGTCGTGGAAACTATAAGTTGGGCATTAAAGAGTTACAGGAGCCAACTATGGACAAAGAAGCTAAAGAACGCAAAGTAGAGTGTGTGCTCTTTACCTTTCTCTAAGAATGACTATTTCCATAAAGGTATGTATGCCGTATGTCCAATAAATAATTTGACATATTTTGAGGTTAAGTTTCATTTTCAGATTGAACGCTCGAAAAATATTGAAATCTATTTTAATTTTATGTCACTACTTAAGGTCCGTCAAGTTAGCGACTCATATGTTGAAATTTTACAGTTGAGTTAGTAAATAATTTTGTGCTCATTTTGTGCTAATTTGTGCTGTAGGTTGTAAATTTTGTGCTCCATCCATTTTCGAGGTAAGCCAAAAACTAAGATGAGTCGCCAGCTTGACGCTGCGACTCACACATTGAATTTTTGATATTTAATGTTTCCAACATTTTGTGCTAATTTTGTGCTAATTTGTGCCGTAAGCTATAAATTTTGTGCTCTATCGGTTTTCGAAATAATCCGAAAACTAAAATGAGTCGCCAGCTTGACGCTGCGACTCACATATCGAATTTTTGATATTTAATGTTTCCAACATTTTGTGCTAATTTTGTGCTAATTTGTGCCGTAAGTTATAAATTTTGTGCTCTATCGGTTTCTGAAGTAATCCGAAAACTAAAATGAGTCGTTAGCTTGACGCTGCGACTCACGTATCGAATTTTCAAGATCTAGCTTTACAAGTATTTTGTGCTTACTTTGTGCTAATTTGTGCTGTAATTTATAAACTTTATGCTTTATCTATTTTCAGAATAATTCAAGAATTAAAATAAGTCTATAGCTTGGTACTGCTACTCACGTAGCGAATTTTCAAGATCTACCTTTACAAATGTTTTGTGATCATTTTCTGCAAATTTGTGCTGAAACTTATAAACTTTGTGTCCAATCCATTTTTGAAATAATTATTTGTGTTATGCTTTACATATTTTGTGATTTTTTGTTTGTAGTGTATTATTAAATTCTTATATGAATTATCAATATAAAAGATTTTTGAAAGTTAAAAATTGACAAACATGAAAACACAAAACACAAAAAGGCATATCAATTCACTAATGACACTAAGCAATGTCTATAACTAATTGAAAACCTCTATTATAACCGTTAAAACAAACACTACACATCTATCCGATTTAACCGCAACGACTACTGATGAGTACGTTCCCTTTAGTCAGGTAATTTTGAGTCATTTTTCTGCAGTATCTACTTGAAGAAAAATTGATTAAAAACATATTAAATTAGAACTTCGTTATTTTTAATTATCAATTCTATAAGTGAGATATATATTATATTTGAGATGGAACACAAATTGTTAAATAAAACGAGTTACTACGATTCCAATAACAGTAAATATTTATAGAGTTGACGTCTAATTCGAGCTATATAGCGTCTTATTCAACGCCTTCTATTGTAAAAAAATCGATACATGACTCTCACCGTCAAGCTGGCAAGTCTTGTTAGCTCTTAAATTATCTTTAAATTAGATAAAGCATAAAATTTATAAGTTCCAGCACAAATTAGCACATAGTAAGCACAAAATACTTGTAAAGCTAGATATTAAAAATTCGATACGTAAGTCGCAGCATCAAACTGGCGACTCATTTTAGCTTTCTAATTATTTCAGAAACCGATAGAGCACAAAATTTATAACTTACAGCACAAATTAGCACAAAATTCGCACAAAATGTTGGAAACATTAAATATCAAAAATTCGATATGTGAGTCGCAGCGTCAAGCTGGCGACTCATTTTAGTTTTCGGATTATTTCGGAAACCGATAGAGCACAAAATTTATAACTTACGGCACAAATTAGCACAAAATTAGCACAAAATGTTGGAAACATTAAATATCAAAAATTCGATGTGTGAGTCGCAGCGTCAAGCTGGCGACTCATCTTAGTTTTTGGCTTACCTCGAAAATGGATGGAGCACAAAATTTACAACCTACAGCACAAATTAGCACAAATTAGCACAAAATGAGCACAAAATTATTTACTAACTCTAATGTAAAATTTCAACATATGAGTCGCTAACTTGACGGACCTCACTACTTATCCCTTTCAAAATAGTTTTACAAGCTTTTTACCAGGTTTAAAGTTCTCGACAACAAATCTTTGATGAATACAATTTCAAACGTCAGTGTCAGTGGCTCATAGGTTAGTAAAGGTTACTGCCGTTTTGGCGCTACGATCTTAAATGAATCGCATATAGAACAGCTCAGAAAAAACATAGATCCAAGAAAATATCACTAATATAATATAATAATCAAATTTAGTCCCTATAAAACATTATAACTCATATACGGACATAAATGACAAAAATTACTTTTTCTCCAACCCTCCAACAAAACTATGACACTTTTTGACTGTCAGGAGTCAGGTGTCAGGTTTTAAAGGACGCTATCTTGTCAGATTTTCTGTAAAAAAATAGCTAATATTATTTCTCGAAAAATCGCGTCGAAAAAATCATTTAAATTTTATTTATATTCAGTATAAGCTGATAGAAGAGATTATTTTCATAATTCAAACACAGTTGCCACTCAAATTTAAAGAGGAGCGTGTGTTATTGGCTTTAAATAAATTCCATTAAACAATATTACCACCTACACTGAAAGAACAGTTTATTAATAATTAATGATATTGATTGACACCTAACAAAGGCTTTATTGGATAATGGCGTAATAAATTTTTGTTTATGAGAAAAAAACAATTTATTAAATCTTTTCAAATATACCTTATTACCGTCAAGTAAGGGATTATTGATAATCAATATATCTTTTATTTTCTATTAATAACGATCGTTTTTAATAAATATTATTATGAGTAAATGTAGCATTACTTATTTATTATGAATATTTCAGTTATTTATTATAAATAAAGCATACTAATTAAAATTTCGACTTTATTAGAATATAAAGAACAATGTTTATAATAAGTATTTGTTTTAATTTTAAAAAATAAAGATTATTTATAATGAATAGTGTCTTATTTATCACATCCAGTAATTATTTTACGTTTATTTAGTATAGTTATAGTCCAGATCTATTTTTTATGTCACAGCAATCACCACTGAACAGGTAATAATTCTAAACATTTTTAATAAATCACACAATCGGCAGTTTTCCAAAGTTACGTTTTCAAAGGTATATAAGTTTTGACGTCCCTACCTTGTGCACCATACACATATAGGTCATATAGGTATACCGTACAGCACAGTGCAGCGTCTATCGTCTCATCTCAAGTATCAAGTAAAGTAACGTACACTCACATTAACGAAAACGAAGCACTCGCGCCGCACCCAAATAATAGGTAAATGAAATGAAAATAACGAAATGAAATAAAGTGACCCAATCCAAGATAAATAGAAAAACATGTCTGCTACTCACTGTCAACAATGCCAACCTAACCTACACTGCCAACTGCACAATTTTATAATGCCACAATAAAATATCTATTAATTAAAAAACTACTTCAGGATTTTTAACAAAAAAATGGATTACTTCATAATAAATAAAATAGAGTAAATTAGAAACAAACATATATTAATTTTTAGTCTGGATTATTCAATATTAATAAAATCCAAATTAAAAGTAAATATATTTTTTGGGAATACCACCAAATAAAGAATTTATTAAGATGAAACATTTCTCATTAACTATTAACATTTTTACACCAAACAAAGTATTTGTTTTTAATAAGTAAAATATATTTACAAGAATATTTATAGTAAAAAATATTGTTTAACCTAAAATATGTATTATTTATTTTAAATAAATGACATCCAAATAAACAATTGTTAACTATAAACCGCGTCTTTTCTTTCAGTGTAGAATTTATGTTTATACAAGGATAATATTGTCACTGATATTAACCTTTAAGGATTCAAACACGCTGGCATTTTCTTCATGAACACACTTCACTTATTTTGTTCTATATTTTAAGTAATCTATTTAGTAAACATCGAGCAGCAAAATGCATTTTCTCAGATACGATGTTCTTCATTATAACACAATTATTTTCTTTTTGCGAACTCCTGCCTTATTCAGAAATCCGCTTCAGCGAAAAAGGAGAACGAAAACTGCATATCGCTTCTATAGAAAATACCCATCCCATCATTTGTATATATCTTATCTGCTATGTATTTCACAAAGCGCGCAACATGAAAAGGAACATTTCATGCTGCACTGATTCCGCTCTTACTCCAATATACCATTTTAAGGATATTCCTTTATTTCCTTTGTTGATCCGGAAAAAATTAAATTGAATAATAGAATTTAAAGTAAATTCCAACTTTAAGGAACATGTCAGAAGGCATTCTCTATTCTATTCTGGATACTGGTAAAAACTTTGTTGAATTTAAATGCAAGTATTGTTGAATAAACAAAGGGCTATATCGAATCAAAGAAACGATAATTTTATAAGCTTGCTGCTTATGGTTCACTCACAAAGAGAAAAGGATGCTTTGAAATTTATTAAAACAAATAATATTTCCCAAGTAATTTAAATGTATAATATGATATGTAAGATTCTAACTTCTTACAAGTGAGATTATGAAACTTTCGGATGACTGATTGTATAGTGCAAACGACATTCTATTTTACGTAGTTAGATTAATAGTTATTTCACAGAGCAATCTGGGAGAACTGGAAGTGTGCTGCTTTTGATGCTTCTAGATGTCTCACTAATCTTGAAATTTGGCAGTCAATAAACTAATCAAAAAATACTTGAGTAGGCATATAAAAAAATTTTATATTGCATCTTTTTTTTTATAAAATTCCCGGGGTAGGTAATAATTTCATAATTTTAAATTTTAAAACTAAAGTATTTCAATAGATTTGTTATCACTCGTATCTGTTACGACAGTGTCGACTGTTGTCGACACTGTCCGTGTTAACAACAAAGAATTTGAGGAATTATAAATAAATAACAGATAAAGTACAGTAATTGTAGATACAAAAGTGTTATGACTAATGGTAAAGTCACCAAAGAAATACAAAGTATTAACTCATTTATCACATTTTAGTTGGATCAAAAATATAATAATAACTGAAACCTTCTCTGGCTATAAATGCAAATAATTTACTATTTACGTAAATGTTTTAAGCAGTAGGAAGTAAAATAATGAATCCAAATGTCGTTTACTTGTTATTAAACACGGAGGTGAGGATTAAGCAAATCCAATGCGCGTAGGTAGCATAACATTGATTGGAACGATAATGCTTTTTTAAAATCATATTGCTTTCAATTCGGCTGCTCACAATACCTTCGCAACATCCCACGGTATCGTAATTTCCACGTGGGATAATATTTTTTTTCCATATCTAATGAAAGGGTTCTTTTTCAGTTAAATTAAATAGAATATTTGTGCATGTGTTTCACTGTTAATATGTCTACAACGCTCTGCTTTAACAAACTTTTTTATGCACCAAACATACCACCTATCGTCAAATTTGAAATTTGAGAATTCCCATAAAAACTGTCTGACACTGAGAAAACAGCCGTTTATTAGAAGCTAATTTCAACACATTTATCCCAATGGACGACGACAATGAAAAATAGACTACACAGTAAAAAAATCCCACTGATTTTAACACTGAATCCACACTCATCAGTGTGTATATAGTCCACACTTGGCAGTGTTAGACATATCGGTGTATTATTACATTACATAAAAGTAATTTAACACAGTAGATTTTACAAGGTAATGTGTAATAGTTAATTATTCCCGTGTAATTATTCCGTTTTTATGGCGGATTGATACATTTTTAACACAGGGTTTTGTAAATTTTACTACAATTTATGAGTTTATTTTACCCAATTCGTGTTAAAAATAACACTGCAGCAAATTACGATTACCATTTAGTAATTTTACCATTTGTCTTTTTTTACTGTGTATATTAGCTTTATTTTAGATGTTCATATCATATAGCCTATGTAACTCGGTTCTCAATTATCAATTATTTTCTCTGACCAATTGACCGAATCGTTTATTGCCGCTCTCCGGCGTACCCTGTTCGGGCTTGCGTTATCCCCGCCGCCTACACACATGGAATGTTACGGAGCATTACCAGCCCGACACATTTTTTTTATATATACAACATGTGTGGCGTTTTAGAGATCTACAATCGATCTAAAATATTTTGATAATAACAACCGGAGACCGTAGCAAAAAGCACAAAAATAAAAATGCGCACGAAGTACCAAAACCGGGCTACGCACCTGAACTGTACTCAGGTCGTGCACGAAACCAGTAATGCATGTAATTGACAAATTCTGCCTTGTACAGTATCGGTCTACCTATGCGCTTACCATTTCATTACTAATCCCACTAGCACTCGTGTATGAATAGACCTGTCATTTATATTTAAACTTGTCAATTTTAATCGTGAACTCTTAGGTAGTATTTAAGTCGATGTACCAACACACTTTTAAGTAAAAAGTAAAAAAAAATGTTATATTTCGGTGAATGTAAAATCCGCAATATAAAAGATTCAGTGGCTGTGATACTTTCATAAAACACTATTTACCAGAGAATTGCAAACTTACCTTCAATGCAACTCTCCCACGGATACGAGGGCTGCATTTCAGCCGGTAAACATTGTGAGGATTTGTGCAGAAATACAAGAGCAATAAAAGTCTCCGGTATTCGTGCAACTTACACAGACTTCGAACCGAGTAAAGAAGGACGGTTGCTGAAAACAGTTTACGATGATTTCATCTCGAGACAACTTCTTTCCACAAAGCATGACATTTTACAAAATATATGAACAGAGTGCTATTAGGTACCTACTCCAGGCATGAGAAAAGATTATGCCAAATATTACAACGTAAATTTAATACAGGAAATTTGTGTTATGTAGAGGATGACCAAGTATTACTTTGTGAAGGAATACATATTGTCATCTTACGACTTTAAAAGAAATAAAAAATTATAATTATTGTATAAAACGTATTCGTTTTGAGAACCAACTAATTTTTTGTCAATTTTCTAAAAATATACAACTTTTAAGCGCTGACAAAAACCGATATGAGAACTGTTTTGTAATTTTATCCATACGCTGTTTTACTGGATTAAAGGTTAAGTAATCTACAGGCAGATAGTGTAAATATATTAATACATTAATGCAGAACTGCTATTCTCGACTGTCAGATTGGTGTGTCGGCACGTCAGATCCTACATGGTACTATAGATAATGTATCTAAATACTAGATTCCTCTGGCTAAGTATGAATCACTTATGCTGTACTAAGGAGAACTAAGAACAAAGCCGAAATAATATCCTGCTTGAGATCTTTATTCAGCTTGATGTTACATCTGACAAAAAAATTAAGTTTTAATAAACATACAGTGTGTCTACTTTTAAGTGTATACAATTCGATAAAAAGTTTATTTTGTGAGACATTTTCAAAAACCTTTTTTTCTTCGAAATGTTTTCAAAAAGCGACGTTATTACTTTGGTCGAAATGCAAATCCAAAACAAAAACCATTTAGCGATTTTTTTATTTTAAATCTAACAGCGCTAATCAGGATACTTTTTAAATACTGCAGATAAAATAATTTTTTTTATAAGTAGGGTGTTTGATTTCCAAGTGCCCACCCACAAGGTGTCAAAGGGAATGGATGTCTTTAGTTGAAAAAAAAGCTATCATCTTGATGTTTATACTATATACCAGGGGTGACCAAGCTCCTTGATAGTCCGAGCCATTTTTACTAATATTTATACTATGCCGAGCCATACTATAAAACAAATTTAGTTACCAAACAATTTTACTTACCAAAAATTCCAGATTACAAATTATATCCGTAGCAAAAGTGATACAAATTGTTTCCTCCAGAGTACAATGTCAACTGTCCGTTGCAATGAAAGTTTACAAATTCAAAATCGGTTTGGAGTCGGCCTATTACGCCACTGTTTATGTTCGTTCGCGCAGTTTTCGATGAGTCATATTCTTAACTTGGACGGAAATGAAATTTGTTACAAGGTTGCACTTAGTCTTTCATATTTGTCGTCAGTAATTTCAAAGACATTTTGAAGCACATACGGAACGATAATAATTTTTTAAAATATAATAGCCCAAAAATGAAAAGGGAACTCCGGTATATTTATCGAGAGCCACAAATAATCCCTCAAGAGCCGCATCTGGCTCGCGAGCCGCAGGTTGGCCACCCCTGCGATATACTATCCTGATTAATGCGTAGATCATCACCACAATTATCATCATTGGTAATATAGAATAATTTGACATTATGCGAAGTAGAACATTATTACCAGTATCGAAAAATGGTGTACTAAATAGCTTCCTAGTAATTTAAGCTTCCCTGCGAGGAGTATTTCTTGGCTTTTACCTTTGTTGGTAAATAAATATCAGGGTGCGTTCAGAAATTGGGTCAAATGAAGCAAAACTAAATGTTGAGACATTAGCCGCCTAAGTCCTGTTTAAATAAATCCGCGCCAGTGGCCAGGAACATCCAGAGGGCTAAAAAGGAATCAGAAGAAGCCGATTATTTTTAATTAACTAAGAACACAAGATTTACACGCGTACTGGTTGGATGCTCGGACGCAGACTTATATAGGACCTTAGGACCTTAATTTATATATCGCCGGACAGTTTACTGAGACGGAGATCAAGGGCTTTTCATTTGTCTTTGACTGGGATGGAATAATATGTAACAAATCTCGATGTAAACATTGGGAAGTACTTTAATTTGTGTTAATTCAGTTTGGGACAATTATTGTTTCACGAAGATATTCATATGTTGTAGGAAAAGTTTATTAAATATAAATGTAAAGTGAAAACAAGTGCATTTCAGCAGCATGGCTGATGTTATGCTGTGTAGATACTATCTTGTTATTACGAACCCCACCTTAAATTATCTATTGATACCAAACACATATAATAAACTTAATACTAACGTCTATTCTTAATACTAACGTCTTATAATAACATATAACGTCTGCTAACTTTTGTCAAATTACTCCTTTCAGCTTCATACCAAAATACTTATAATTTGTTTTCAATAAAGTATTTGTATTAATTGTATTTTATTTATTTGTGAGTTTACTCATATATGTAACTGCATATAATTGGAGGGCGGATAACACAAATATTTCAAAAAGGAATATAGAATATAGAGATTTTGATGAGATAGAGACGGAGATATAATACTCCCTGTCATTTTGAGTAGACAGTGTATGTGCCGTTTTCTTTGATTACAGAAATATTATTTACTATCCAATATAGTTCTTGCTACATGATTCTACATCGACTGAAAAAAGTCAAGTATAGGAAAAATATAACAAAAGAATATTAACATCAAAAACATCGAAAGCAACCAACATAAAAACTACTAAAATATCTGTAGTGTGAAAAAAAAAATTTAAAAAATAGAAGAAGAAAACATGAAAAATATTCCACTCAATAAAATACCAACAGCAGCAATTACGCATAAAAGAATGAAAATTATGTATTTCACACGTTTTCTAAACACAGAAATGCATACAACAAAAAATATTACCTTTATATTAGTTAATTCTGTAATGACTAATTATAGTTAGGTATTTAAAATATCTAATACATAATCAATACTGTTCAATGAAGTATAATGAAGTGGAAAAGAATGTAATAGGTACCTACCATACATAAATTAAAATAATTAAAATATTATTTATAATAAAAATAGTAATATTATAATAATAATAATATTTATAATAAAAATATTATTTTCAACTATTTTTTTAATATTGCTTCATTGCTGCAAATTTGTACGGCTCCACATTTTGTTGTCGGGTACGGATCATTTACTTGTTTATCAACTGTCGAGATCTAGTTAAAATATATCTTGAATTTCCCTGTGAAAAAATATACTTTTATATACTAGTAGCTAACATATGGGACGTAACATTGTTTTGTTTCCAGCGCAATGATTTATACAAGATTTTTAAGTGCTTTACTGCACTTTAATTTCCAAACTGTAAAATGAATGGGTTTTCTTTTCTTCTTCAAGTAATAAATAGTGTGCAGACTCTTACCTAGCCTCCAGAAAATCCAGAGTGACTTTTCGTGTACCAAAATTTATTTTAGATTCAACACAAAAGGCGTCTCTAATACCGCCGCCGTATTTCTTCTGGATGAGATTTAGGGTAGGTATAATTAAAGAATGTAATCAAGTTGAAAGGGTATTTGGAGAACTTGGTATATACTTATATAATTTATATATAAACAAAAAGAAAGTAACTTAGGATCTGATAGAGCTTAAATGGACACATACTGTTCTATAATAATAGTATGGATCGATGCAATAATAATTTTGCATCGATCACTTGAATTTCAATGAAATACTTTTTTAATTGTCATTGTACCATGAGTAACTCGCTCACACATAGATATTCAGTTGCGGCTAAACTGAAACTTTTCAACTGTAATAAATCGAATTAAAATTGAAAGCAATGCAATACCTACAATAATTTTTAATTCAGAATAGCAGATGGGAGAACCGCAAATATGTAATACCATGTAGCACCACAGTGAAATGAAATGTACTAAACAGATAAAACCGAGGATAAAACCAATGTAATATCTATTTCAATGATATCTAAAAGTAGTTATTGTTGTTTAGTTATCAATATAAAAGATCACGTTTTACCATACATATACAGGGTGCCCATTATCTATCTCCTTACATGGCTAACTTTGTTAATAGTGGAGATAGAGAATTGGTTAAATTAGCAAAATTGGGCAGAACTACAAGAGGAATTCAGTACCTCCTTCAGATTTAATTTTACGTTTAATTTTAACGTTTATAATGTGACTTTAGTGTGATCTGACATTTACATTTTATTAGTGTTTACTGATCTACGTTTGCTTTTCATAGCTTACTATGTTAATAAATTATTTGTTCATAACAGTAAACAAAAGAAAAGAGAAAGGTATATTAAATATTATATTTTTGAAATCAGAAAAAATAAGCTTTTTATTGATACCATAGCCAACTATGGTTGCCATTTAAAAAAACATAACTTTATTTTTTTTTCTCAAAAACTAAGATGCCCGTGAAATTTCCAATATCACCGCTGAATTCCACGTAAAAAACACTATCACACAGTATTTTTATTTAATGTGCATCTTTTATAGTTTTCGAGATATTCGAGTTTAAAAATTGTGGCTATTTTCAGTTTTTCCAAAATATTTCGAAAAGTTTAAAATTAAAGTTAAATCTGAAGGAGGCACTGATTTCCTCTTCTTATTCTGCCCAATTTTGCTAATTTAAACAATTCTCTATCTCCACTATCAACAAAGTTAGCCCAAGTAAGGAGATAGATAATGGGCACCTTGTATACAATGTGCACCATTTTGGTGATGCATGTATTGATATCTTGGAAACTATAAGAGATAGGAAGATGGTTAAATTGGGAAAGTTTTAGACAGTTATGTTGCTAACTTAATGGCGCTTGCAGACCGGTCCTAGCTCCTCAGGCTTTTGAGTTAGTTTGAAAAAAGTAAATGTGGCGTTTTCGAAAATCGTCTGTTACTTTTTTACTTATAGGAATTTTTAAAATCTAAACACACTTTCACAGCAAGTTTTTTCGAGGAACTTCACTGCATATTTAGATTTCCATTGAGACGTTTCGGTTGCGAGAAACCATAATCAACTTTCTTTATTCCTATGGGCGCCATATTTAATTTTAAGCTGAACAAATAGAGCATGTTTTTGGCTTTTCAATGATATAATATAAGTAAGAAAAAAAATAAAAAACAACCTCAAAAAGCAACATTTTAATATTTTTAATAAATCTGGCAACACTGCATAATTTTTCGAAACTATTATAAACTAGTCTCAAATTTTTGTAAAAGCTTATTATTGATGTCATGGCGTTGAGTGAAAAAATTATAGTAATGGTCAGGTGTTTACGAAGAAAAGCCCCATTAGTAGTATATGAATTTTTTATTGCACGCCGCTGGATACTGGTCCACTGTAATGGAGTGACCTTGGGACTGACAATGCAAACTGGTGATGTCACATATAGCACGAAAAAAACTTCGGAAGTTCTGAGAGTATACCGACACCCGGCGCAAAAAAGATTTGCAGCGTTTTTAGTTTAAAATAAACTGAAAGATAGATAGATGTGACCAAAGTGACGTGTCTTTAAAATGAAATAAAAAATGAAATGAAATGAAATTTTGTTACACTAATTTTGAAGAATTGCGCTACTTGATTACTAGGTATTAGAAACATGAAATTTATAAAAAATTTGCACATACCTTGTTACAGAAGTTGTTCGAAATTTTGTCTCTCGACTTCTACACACTTTGGGCACGCCTTATCCAATTTTGCCGCACTAAAGCGAATGTTTCTCCTGGTTGCTGATCTTGTAAACGCAAATTATTAAGTAAATTGGGGATTTTCAGCATTTTGGTACAATAACCTCTCACAAAACCTAACTCGTAATTGATAATCCGCTGGTAACAGTGCTTGAACACGCTGGATATGATACGGATAAAACTGAGCTACGTGTAGTAAGCGCCACACAGTTGATTGGGATACCCTAGGCACCTGGCTAGCGATCTGACTTGTACTTATTCGCGTATTTTCACGGACCAGATTCAAGAACTTGTTTTTCAGCTGCTAAAATACGTTGTGGTCGTCCCGGGCCACCATCTCGTACACTCCAACTTCACCATAAATAAGAATCATGTCCATTAACTCAGCATTACTGTACACATGAGCCATTTTGAAAATTTTACAGTTTACACTCCTACGATAAATAAAACACCGGCACTGAGCGAGCGACACAGATAGACTGATAGACAATAGAGATATTATCCCCACTCCAACTCTATTCGCTCGGTCCTAACCAGGCGTTCCAGGTACAAAAACTTGTTTACTGTTTTTTTGTACGAATGTGGTATATCATATGTCGTTGAAGTACAGTTACGGGAAATCCTAAGACTTTTATTATAAATTTTTTTGGTGATATCGATTTCTTATTTAAGGATGCACATATCCTCAAAGTTTTAGAGATAAGTTCTGAATAACCCTGTATAGTGGATTTTTGAGGCCTCGCTATTATCCTGTCGATATTTATTTTGAATACTTCTCGTTTTCTGTTTTTTATTATTTTACAGGTCCTAAAAGTGCTAAAAGAAAATAAAATAAATCTTACAAAGTTCAAAACCACATCCAAGGGTAAAGCTGCGGTTACGAATTAAAACATTAATACGGAAAATCAAGGCTTTCTATTTTAAGGTAAATAATAGTGGGTGTGCAAGTACTTGGTAATAAACTCCGCTTCACGTAAGATAATTGATATGTTTATTATGACATGTGTTAACTTGAACGCTGTTGGATGGTAATTACATGAGATCACCCCTAACAGAGCAGTGTGTTGATGTTATGGCAGAGAGCAACGCTAGAACTGATGTAATGTTTCCCACCTGTTTAAAATATAAATGCAAATAAACAGGCGTAGCAGATTAATTTCGTACCATGTGGAACTGATGAAAACCGGTTTCCTCATATCATGGGACTGAGGGAAATTAAAACCACTAGTCGGCTACAGTTTTATGAATAATATATTTTATGTATTTCTTATTTGATAATTTATTTATTAATTTTTTATTAATTATTTATTCTAGCATGTAATAATATTAGAGATAGATAATTATTTTTCAATATTTCTTTATTAAGAGAATATAGGTACGAAGAACTAACACAATTGTAAAAACGGCATAATTTGTTTCAAATATTTGTAAAATATTTATTTTCTAAGATTAAATTACTTACCAACAAAATATTTAGTAGGTAGTGATTATACGTTCAGAGCACTATAAATTTATTGCTTATTATAGTGCTCTGAACTATAAATTTATTATTTATTTATTTATTTATTTATTTGAAGAAACAAATATTTATTGGATATTAAGAATTCTATTAAAATGGTTTATATCCAACTGTAGATATTTAGATATTTAATTGTAAACACTAAACGTTTAGAGCGGTTCCGCGTACCAGCTAACTTCTTGACCCATAGTCGTAGCACAGCCATTTTTGTAGCGTTACCATGTGAGAAGAAATACCTGTGTGCTGTGCGTTTCTTTGCATGTAAAGTATGTGTGACGTTCAGTGAGTGATATATCACACTAATTGTGCAGTGTATGTATGTAATTAGTTGTATATTGTGGTTGTATAATGTTGTATCCAACAAAAATAATTATGGGTCATTTCATCATGAAAATAAGAAAAAGTAGTTATGAATATAGGTTGACAAATTTTTTCTATAAAGATATTATAAAGTTTTTTAAATGATACATTTCCTAAAACTTAAAATTAATTAAAACAGACAAAGAAACATGCAAAAAATATCGATGATGTTTAGTCTTGTTAATTAAGGAACAAACAAGGATTATTATCAGGAACGAAAAGTCCTTTTTTTCTAAACAAACACTCCATGACAAGATAGTCCAGATCTGAATATTCAGACCACCATACGAGTATATAACTTATATATAACGCTCGTCCTATAAGCAAAGTAAGCACATAAATTGCATTACTCAACGAGATACGATCTCGTCGAGATTATCTTTTAAGGTTACCTCCAAAGATAAATGTACCATACTATGCTATCAAATAAAATGTAATGTAGTTTGGTGTAGGAATTGCGGAACTGGTAAAGCTAATACATGAAAAAAGTACATAATGTAGTTACCTACCCAGTTTCGTATACAGTGTGTCTCACCTCTCGCCTACACACTGTCGTATCTTCAGTATTTATTATAGAATTCAGTTAACATTTTTGTTAGTTGTGCATTACCCAAAATAAACATTAATTTGAATATAATTATTTATATATTATAAGTATTTGTAAAATACTAGCTTCACTATTTGAAATAAAATTAAATATTGAAATTTAATAGTTTTTCCTTAAAATTAGCATATATAGCAAAGAATATCTACTCTTTGCTTATAGGCTGAATTTATAATTCAGTAATTTAGTCTTAATAGTATTCAGATAAAACAAATCTTAGTCTATGTTTTTTCAAATAATAAACGTTTCTATCCATTCTCATCAGTATATAATTTTCTTTATTGGCAGAAAAATACTCACTTTTGTTAAATGATCAACTGACAAGTTTGAAATTAATAGAAATAGCAATAAAATAAAAAGATAACATTGCGCTGTGGAGGCGAGAGGTGAGATAAAATGGCTTTTTAAGTTAATAATTTCTAATAGTAAGGGAGATATACATAAAAGAGAGTTCCATAACAATAATGAGTTAGAAACAGAATATCGATTCGTTGCTTGGGTTCACAGTAACTATAAAGTCTTTCTCCATGCAACACATTACTTTTATGGTAACTATTTATGGTCATATCTACTTTACTATTGCAGCTGTGTATCCATAAAACCCTATATCCACTGCATTGCTGAGAGGACGTTCTATGCAAATATGTAAAAATACACAGGGTGTTCCATTTAAAGAATATCAATTGCGGTAAACCCCTCCTGTTTGGGACGCCCTGTATAAATGTCAATATTATAAAAATGTGCCCCCCTTTAAACAAAAATCGACCTGTGAGTGAAATACTAGGAATGCTTCGAAACTGAACAACTTCAGTTTCACCCTGTAGCTTAGATATCAACAGAGTATGTATGTAGATGTAGATGTTTGTGACATCTTTCGTTTCTCAAAGACTAACACTATCATGAAAACATCCTTATGTTTAATAATAAATAAGCAATAAAAAAGACAACGAAAACTAAACGCTATACATTTACAGAACAAAATATTAGTTCTTATGTTGTATGTCAATAGTTTTTTTATTGCCTAAACATTATCCGAAAATGCACACCTTTGTTTTCAATGCAGCATTGTATCTTAAATGATGTAAATCTAAGACAAGCGTAGGAACAAAACTTCTGACTAGCGACTCTGCTAAAAAGGGAAAACCATAAAACACACCGCCGTGTTTATTCTCACGTTTTGTAAATAAAATTTGTACCCATTGTGATTTTTATGATTCAACAGAGGTCGGCGCATGACGCCATCCGTGGAAATATTTGCAGATGCATTACGCCAGCTGCGTGATACCGAGCGGTCTGCATACAATAATCTGAAAGGAAGATAGCCCGCTTTCTCAAAGGGACTTCACGCTGACAGTGAAACGGTAAAAAAATGAGACAAAGAAATATCACGGGCATATAAAACATAATGCCAAAAGGTCATTGACTTGATTAACGTGAACATCCAGTGCATCAATGTCAACCAAATCCTTAATGAAGCCGGTCTCAGTACTGTCGCTTCTTAAAATTGGTTGGATATATTAGAATATATTATTTTGCACCAGTGACATAAAGTAGTATTTCAAAAATAGTGTATTTTGGGAGACAAGTATGTTTAGCTCAAATGATACACTTTTATGCGTCGATCTAACGCTTATCGACCTTCCTATATGAGGATATCCTGTATTATGGCGAATGCGCCAGTAGCAATTTATATTACAATTTAAATATAAGTATAGTTCGTCCCAGTAAACGGAATTTTGACAATTGAAAGATGGCCCTAGAGTTGCTGGCGGCACATCGTTTGAAAGGTACTTCAATTCTCTTCACACCAATTGTTGAAAAATTAAAATCGAATCATCCGTTTCCGAGTTAAAAGCATTTCTGTCTCTCATTCGGCGAGTGAAAGACCCATCGTTCATTCTAAATCCTTGTTTATGTAAAATATAGTTAATCAACCGCAGTAGTGACACCTTGTGGCAAAATTTAATACTATCAAGGTTGTTGAATTTGATTGGCTATTTCTATAAATGCACGAATTTTATTGGTTAGGTGCACACATTATCTCCATGACGTCTGTACGCCATCCACTCGTACTAATGAGGTTGAATAACTATAAATCTCTATAAACAAGGTTCTAAATATTTTCACTTAAATATGTTTTAACCAAAGAATGTTAATGTAATGTAATCTTAGAGGTTTGCATTCTCAAAAAAAAAGTATATGTAGGTGTTAACTCGGGGGAATGTGTTGGCTTCAAATTAATTTCTAACAGCAAAAAGACTTGCAATAGTACCTACGCATTTTAAATAAAAAACCACGAGAAATAAAAAAAACAAATAAGTACAATAATTAATAAATGTAACAAATAAATAATAACGAATAAACGATAGAACGAGTACTAAGCAAACAATAATAAACGATAAACAAATACTAAATAAACGACAAATAAACTCAAAAACTGTAGCATACAAAATGAGTTAGGTAAATGTCAAACTAGGCACTTCTCATGACAGTTTGTATATAAAACAATCATCTGTAATTATGTTTAGAATAATTAGATTAGGTAGAGAATTGATACAGCTATGTCAAATATTAAAATGATTGAAAGCCAACACATTCCCTCGATTTAACGTGTGATGACCCGTGAACGGTGGTCTTTTCATTCGCCGAATGAGTACGAACTTTTTTGAGAGATTTTTTTGAAAATTTCATTAAAATAATAGAAAAAAATAGAAAAAATCACATATAAGGATCATAATTTTTTCGCAAAGTAGCCAGTTTCTTTGCTGCAACGGAAACTAAATTTCTTAATTTTTGCCATATTTGTTTTATAAACAAGTTTGGCGGAGTCCATTTTATATTTTTACGATGTAAATGTTAGGAATGGAAGAAGATACAACACCTGATTTTACACAAAAGGTAAACAACCTTAAATGAAAATGTCCTCGCTTATTCTTCTTCTACCTACGTATCTTCTATACGTATCTTCTACGTAGGTACATTCTCATAAGGTCCGTCAAGTTAGCGACTCATATTTTGAAATTTTACATTAGAGTTAGTAAATAATTTTGTGCTCATTTTGTGCTAATTTGTGCTGTAGGTTGTAAATTTTGTGCTCCATCCATTTTCGAGGTAAGCCAAAAACTAAGATGAGTCGCCAGCTTGACGCTGCGACTCACACATCGAATTTTTGATATTTAATGTTTCCAACATTTTGTGCTAATTTTGTGCTAATTTGTGCCGTAAGTTATAAATTTTGTGCTCTATCGGTTTTCGAAATAATCCGAAAACTAAAATGAGTCGCCAGCTTGACGCTGCGACTCACATATCGAATTTTTGATATTTAATGTTTCCAACATTTTGTGCGAATTTTGTGCTAATTTGTGCTGTAAGTTATAAATTTTGTGCTCTATCGGTTTCTGAAATAATTAGAAAGCTAAAATGAGTCGCCAGTTTGATGCTGCGACTTACGTATCGAATTTTTAATATCTAGCTTTACAAGTATTTTGTGCTTACTATGTGCTAATTTGTGCTGGAACTTATAAATTTTATGCTTTATCTAATTTAAAGATAATTTAAGAGCTAACAAGACTTGCCAGCTTGACGGTGAGAGTCATGTATCGATTTTTTTACAATAGAAGGCGTTGAATAAGACGCTATATAGCTCGAATTAGACGTCAACGCTATAAATATTTACTGTTATTGGAATCGTAGTAACTCGTTTTATTTAACAATTTGTGTTCCATCTCAAATATAATATATATCTCACTTATAGAATTGATAATTAAAAATAACGAAGTTCTAATTTAATATGTTTTTAATCAATTTTTCTTCAAGTAGATACTGCAGAAAAATGACTCAAAATTACCTGACTAAAGGGAACGTACTCATCAATAGTCGTTGCGGTTAAATCGGATAGATGTGTAGTGTTTGTTTTAACGGTTATAATAGAGGTTTTCAATTAGTTATAGACATTGCTTAGTGTCATTAGTGAATTGATATGCCTTTTTGTGTTTTGTGTTTGTCAATTTTTAACTTTCAAAAATCTTTTATATTGATAATTCATATAAGAATTTAATAATACACTACAAACAAAAAATCACAAAATATGCAAAGCATAACACAAATAATTATTTCAAAAATGGATTGGACACAAAGTTTATAAGTTTCAGCACAAATTTGCAGAAAATGATCACAAAACATTTGTAAAGGTAGATCTTGAAAATTCGCTACGTGAGTAGCAGTACCAAGCTATAGACTTATTTTAATTCTTGAATTATTCTGAAAATAGATAAAGCATAAAGTTTATAAATTACAGCACAAATTAGCACAAAGTAAGCACAAAATACTTGTAAAGCTAGATCTTGAAAATTCGATACGTGAGTCGCAGCGTCAAGCTAGCGACTCATTTTAGTTTTCGGATTACTTCAGAAACCGATAGAGCACAAAATTTATAACTTACGGCACAAATTAGCACAAAATTAGCACAAAATGTTGGAAACATTAAATATCAAAAATTCGATATGTGAGTCGTAGCGTCAAGCTGGCGACTCATTTTAGTTTTCGGATTATTTCGAAAACCGATAGAGCACAAAATTTATAGCTTACGGCACAAATTAGCACAAAATTAGCACAAAATGTTGGAAACATTAAATATCAAAAATTCAATGTGTGAGTCGCAGCGTCAAGCTGGCGACTCATCTTAGTTTTTGGCTTACCTCGAAAATGGATGGAGCACAAAATTTACAACCTACAGCACAAATTAGCACAAAATGAGCACAAAATTATTTACTAACTCAACTGTAAAATTTCAACATATGAGTCGCTAACTTGACGGACCTATTCTCATAAAAGTAGTAGGAAATAAATGTTTATTTAAAGGTATGTAAGTAGGTAATCTGAAGGTAGAAAATTACGTTAAATAGATAGTGAAAAAACATTTTTTTTACATTTGGGATATTTAAATAAAATATAACACATCTTACAAACATCGAAAACAACGAAAAACTAAATTTTATTGGAATATACCTCCGGTTTTCTATGTTTTATAAATCAAACTTTTACAAGTAGGGTAAAGGGAGGAGAGATGGACCACCATTTATAAAAATTAAGATAATTTCTTCATTAATCAAAGTACAAATCTGCAAATTGGTACATAAAATAACTAAGCTTTGGTACTCTTTTTGGAACACTTAGAAAGTAAGAAATATTTATCATTAAAACTAAAAAATAAATAATTCTCAGACTTGTCAACGGTCCATCTATCCTATCCTATGGAGGTGAGATGGACCATAGTAGGTAGGAGAGATGGACCTCACTACTTTTCTTTTTTTCTAGTAGGTACGTTTCCACACTTCTGGCAAAGGTTAAAACAACTTGTGCAGCCCTCGTGCAACCAGCGCTTGCACAAAAGGCATTGTGACCAATCGTCTTTCTTTTTCGTTAAACGATAATCTTCACTGCAGCCAACACTCTTATTTTCTAAATCGCTGAAATGTTCATCCGTTCTAGAATAGTCATCTAATGTCACATGGCCAGATGTCTATTTACCGCTTTCACTGCCAAATTGCGGCCAGCTTTTTTCTTGCATTGTGCCTTTTTTTTTAATAAATTCCGGTGAGGTAATAACTCCTGATATTTTTTTAAGAACTCTTTTTACAGCTATAGATACGACGGGTATGGGGGTAACTTCATCCAGAGCTTTTCCATGAGCTATATCTTCAGTACCTAGCTGTTGATTTGTTAGGAGTGGTTTGTTAGTTTTGTATACCAGAGGTACTTGGTTGGGAAGATTCAGGTCCTGCTTGCACTTAAATGTAGTTTTGGGTATTCCAAATGCTGAAGCGGCTTCATTGCCGCTAATTTCGCCATTTCTGTATGCATTTACGGCATCATTTAACGCTTGAGAGGTTCAATATCCTCGTTCAGGAATATGCCTTTTACATATGTACTTATTAAGCATTGTACTAAAGCAAAAAGTTATTGGTCCGACTCTCCTCCCCCATATTGGTTCATCTATCCTCAAATGGGAGGGGAGACGGACCACTCGGTAACAACTAAACGGTTAAAAAAAAGTTTTAATATTTTAGGTTCTAGAAGACATTAATGCATATACTTACAGTTTCATTAACAAAAAAAAACATTTTAGACTTGCCTAAGTTGGTTAAAAATAGAACTATATATCTTTAAAAACAATTTTCACCGAGGAAAAATCTATTTTTCTTAAAAAACTTCCACATAAATGCTGGAAACCACGTGATCGCTACTGTATCAAGGTGAACTGATCGAAACGCAAAACAGACGCCTGTCAAATGTTGCGGTGGTGCCTTAAATTGCAAAATATTACCGATGGTCCATCTAACCTCCCTTTACCCTACATTTTAAGTTAACAGAACAGAATAAATTCCAGAATATATCAACAAAAGAAAGACGCAGTGTTTCTTTTATTGGGATTTTCTCGCATTGCAAAGTAATTCCACGCTATAACCACCTTCTCAGCATGAATCATCGCAACACGATTCACTCCTAAAAATTGATCACCTCGCCCTGAATAATTGCAAACTTACTATTCAATATCAGCTCTTTACATTCGATCGGATTGAACACGTGTCGCATCGGCGAGAGAACAATTTATTGTCTTAACAAACCGTGACACCTCGGCTGCACTTTAACGTCTTAACTTTTATTGCCTGCGATGTTGCACAACTTATTCGAATCAATTACATTTCACCGTGACTTGCTCTGCGGCGCCACTTTGTCCCTTTTTAGTTTCGGTCTTGTTTTATTTATTACAGTATTTATTGGGCACTGCATACGGGATGTGTAAAGATAACTGGAATCGTACAATCCGTACAGGCGACGGAAAAACATAAAATTTTCAGGAAGAACGGCAATGAAACTAGACAAGTAATAATCAGGAGAAGATATGATTAATAAAACTTTTCTTTATTACTTATTTACTTTATTAACTATAACTTTACAGTACAACTACAACCACCTTCACATGAGCGGAGACGTTAAGTACTTACTACGAAACGAGTTTTACGTGTTAAAAAATGAGCTACTAATATTATGAAGTTTTATAACTTTAATAAAACTGTTATATGTGGAAATATCGTATACATCATACATATATATATATATATATATATATAGGGTTTCCCAAAAAAACATTCCGGCAAACTTTAAGGTAGGGGACATGAAAACAATAAAGAGGGTTTAGGCTGTAGAGGAATAAATATTTTAAATCATACCCGGATAAATAAATTATTTCTTGATTTAGTTAGATACCACTGTATTTCCTTCAACATTTTTGTTTCAACTATGCTTCTTGTTGGGAGAAAACATTTCTTTATATAAATATTCCAAAAATGCCAATTTTAAGACCGTAGTATTATTTGTGACATATTTAGTTGCCATCAAAACATTAACTTTGTTGATTCTTAATTCAAAATTTGTATTGAAAATGGGCGATAATTTCTTATCTTAAGAACTTACCGATATGCACCTTGCTTATGGTGCAGCAAATGGTAATGGAAGAAAAGCTGCACGCTTGTATGGACGGAGATATCCGGAACGCAGGCAACCTCATCATACAACCTTAGCTTCCATCTATCGTCGTTTAATAGAAAGTGGGATCATAAAGCTTCCTGGTGGTGGTGGTCGTCCAAGAAAAGCTTGTACGATTGAATTTGAAGAAGGAGTTCTACACCGTGTGGAGGCATTATTTATTAATGAAACAAAGTCAAACACGAACAAAAAGTGATTTATTAATGTCCTCCTCAACATTTTTTGTAAATAAATATTAATTAATAATTGTTTTGAAAATAATTGTTTTGAAAAAAACATTGATCTCATTTAGATGTTCCAAGAAATATATAAAAAACACTCTATATACTAGTATTTCGGCTTGTTAGGCCTTTTTAAATAGAGTAAATGTCTATTACTAAACATTTCCAAGCGCGTTTTAGTTATTTATTTGTTTACAAGTTTACCTACCCCCGATTGATCCTACCATCTGGTAAAGCCCGAGTTTTTATTACATTTTCTAAGAAGGGCGAGAGTGTAAAATCTATCTGATCATTAGTAGTACACGGATTTATAATTAAAGATTTTTTAATTTCTAATTGTTCTAACAGATCTAAGCGCTTTCCTTTCTTTTCACGATGCAGTACCTTTACATTTTTCTGATCTATAAAATGATTGTTTTCTATGCAATGCGTGGAAAATCATGAATTTTTTGTGTTATTTAATATGGATTTTTTATGTTCTTTTACTCTAGTTTCAATACTTCTACCGGTTTGACCCACATATACGGCATTACAATCCGCGCAGTTAATTTGGTATACCCCCGACTGTTTTAATTTATTAACCCTTATTCTTTGTTGTTTATCAAAATCCTCCCAATAGTACGCTTGTTGACACTAATCGTTTTACATCCGTTTCGTTCTATTCTGCGAGCTATTTTTTCGCTATACCTAACCTGGGACGTGATTAATATAACTATAGGTGCCTTCTTTTTCCCGAATATTGTAAAACTCCCAACGAATTAGTTTTCTCCTTTTGTTTTTTAGCATGCTATCTATTAGTTTTTTCTTTATATCCGTTGTTTCTTGCAATTTGTTTGATTGTACTTAATTCTTTTTCAAAATCTGCTTTTTCCAGCGGAAACATTAAAAGCCTATGTATTAAACTATGGAAAACCGACTTTTTTATTTGCCAGGACTGCTGCGAACTTGCTGGTATAATTGCGTCGGAAGTTGTTGGTTTTCTATAAACCGAGAATTTTAATTTATTTTCTACTTTTCTTATTGTTATATCCAAATAGTTTAATTGATTGTTTTCCTCCTTTTCCATTGTATACTGAATATTATCGTTAAGCGAATTTAAAAAATTGAGAAAGCCGCTCAAATTTCTTCAGTAATAGTCCAAATACAAAAAATGTCATCAACATAGCGAGCCCAAAAGTGAACATGTGATTTTAAATGATTGTCACTATTGAACAGTGTGTTTTCGAAATGGTTCATAAAAATTTCCGCTAGCAAAGGAAAAATAGGACTACCCATGGGTAACCCGTTTTTTTGTTGTAATATTTTCCATTGAAATAAAAATAATTTTGTTTAATGCATACCTTTATTAAACTTATTAATTCATATTTTTCTGTGCTGTTTAATTTTGACTGATTTATTAAATTGCATAGTACTGACGTTAATTCTGCGACTGGGATTGAAGTGAATAAACTTTTAACATCGAATGAAACTAATTTAGAATTTGTGGGCAACGAACGGGAATATTAATTATTTATCACTGAAATAAACAAAACTTACCAAAACTATTTTTCTTTTTTTATGCCAAAACGGCTTATTTGCGGTCATATTTATTAAACAATAAAGGTTTGTTTTCATGTCCTCTACCATCCCTTAAAGTTTGTAGGTATGTTTTTGGGACACGCAATTATATACGCTATATAGGTACACCCAATTATATAAAATAACGCTCCTGAAAAAATTTTATTGGTGGTTGGCTTGTTGGCAGACTTATTTTTTATTAATAATTTTGTGAAGCACTAAACTTTATGTGGATATATCATCAATATGTTTCTGTGTAAACGATTTCAAACTGTTATTTATTGGCGGAATCCTAAATAATCTTGTTGAATAATCTTGATTTGTTTCAGTTATTCTGATTTAATTCCGCTAAGTGCGCTCCCTGCAAATAAGGCATGCTAACAGGCTAGTTTTTATTTTACCCAGCGGAGTAAAATCATGAATAAAAGTATTAGCGAAGACGCCGAACCGCTCTTCACAATACGTTTGGAAAAATACGACACATCGGATTTTACGGTAACGGGCACGATGCCGCCTATTCCCTTGCCTTCATTCCAATGTGGGAAATTCATTCGGAAAAGGGGATGAATCCGCAATAAAAGATAAAGTCCATTGCGCCATTATCGCACTTCCGAAAAATTTACAGCGTTTCCTAGAAATGTCTCAGGTCCGCCATTCAATAATTCTCGGTAAGTTTTATGCATAATGCATGAAGGTTCGGCGGTTCGGTGTGCTGCCGCCATTACGCTCGAGATGGCAGCCTCCGATAAGATGCAGGTGCAAATGTTCGTTATTTCTAAGCACACTTCATGCAACACGTTACAGTTTATGTGGAAAGCCAACAAGAGTAGATGTAGCGGGCTTTAATACATTTTCTCGAACGTCTTACACGGTCTTAGTAGTCAGTTTTATTCAGTGAGTTATAATGCAGATTTTGTACACAGTGAATCACGTAAAGCCAATTTTATAGTTGTTTAAAATACGTCGCCTCGTGAAGACCATAGTTTTGTTCTCACGCATAATTTTTTTTGCGTAATTTTCTGTTGACGAATAGAAATTGATTCACCTAAATTACTGCAAATACGGAACTTGGATAAAAAACAAATATTAATACAATAATCTAAAAAGAAAGAAAAATATGAAATAGCTATAGTCATGGCGACTTGATTGGCATAAAAGTTTTTTTTCACACTTTCAGCAACGTCAAATTTTGTTTTCTAGAATTTATATTCTATAAATATTTCGCTAAATATCTATATAAATATTCTATATTTATAAATTATAAACCTGTAAATTGGGTATACAGTGTGGTCCACGTAATAGTGACCCACATATTTTCTTAATTCTAAACATATTTTTTTGTTTAAAAAGCCTATGTGATTTTTCTTGTAAACTTTAATTCCGAATTCGACATTTTAATTACTTAAAAAAAAGTATGCGGGGTGTACCAAAAACATTTTTTAATGGAACACCTTATATATTTTCCAAAACCTAAATTCTCCTGTTTTTCTTGATCTAATTATATATAAAAACGAAGAAGAAGAACGATAATATAACTCTTCGAAGTTATCTCCGATAGTTTTCGAGATATTTGCACTTTCAGTTGTTACAGTGTCGTCATTGTAGTTATTTCTACTAGGTAATATAATATTTATTTTATTTAGTATATTACTATATATACTACTATATTACAGCTAATAGTTAGTATTAGTATAGGGTGGTAATATGCATTACAATAACAAAAATTTATTACGGAAACTACATATAAGAGTAAGCAATATAATAATACAAAATACATTGATATTAAAAACAAATTAAACATAAAATTAACAAAAATAAGACATTAACAAACAAAAAAAAAATCAAGTATATTTTATATTATAGTACTATTTTCACCATACAATTTCATCATTGCTTAGGTGATAGGAAGGATAGGTAGTACCTAAGGTTTATTCAATCACAAATAGTTACTATAAAAGCAAAGAAATACTTTGTAGCGTCTGTACCCTAGCAACGAATCCTCTTTCTAACGCATTATACTTATGGAATACTCTTTAAAGTATATCTACCTTACTATTAGAGCTACATCAGTTAAACCCGATATCAATATAAAAGACCTTATATGCAAATCTGAAAAAATAGACAGAGTGTACCATTTAAAAAAGTAAGTTGTAGTAAACCGCTCTTTTTGGAGACACTCAGTATAAATGTCAATATTTAAAAAAAAATTTATACCAAGTTATTTGAGGTGGTTATTTTTATTGAGGCACCTAGTATGCCAGTTGATATCGAGTTTTTTATTAATGTTTTCAATTTGGGCAATATTTGTAACAATGCTGATTAATTACACTCGAATAATTTGTGTTCCATAAAAACACAAAATAAACTCATATTTGTGTACATCTACCCAAACCAATTAACTTTTATCAAAAGTGTACGTGCAATAGTCATTTTGCCAAAATACATCACAAATAGTGACAGTACAAGTAGTGGACGCAGAAATTCTATATCAACTTAGTCGTAATGAAACATCACATATATTTAAATCTGGAAAAATGTACAGTATCTCATAAAAAATGTGCAATCGGAACGAAAACGTTAACGAGGGAAAATATGTGCAATAATAATTCGGACAAATAGGGTTTTTTTTTGGAAAAATTTTTGGAAAAAGATTTGCTGGCTTATTCCAGTTGTTCTACCAAGTATAATATTGTTTATGGTGGATTGTTTTCATTGAGAATGCACTAAAAAACCTGAATATTTATAGCTACTATGGTATAAAACATAATCTCCGTTTGACGTCTCTCCACATTTTACTATACTTATTGTAACCAACGTTGGCTTGTATTTCGCTAATTTCATAGTTGTCTGCTAGTAGTAAACAACAATAAGCAGAAAACATTTTAACATTACCGCTCTTACAAAGGGCACTCATTCAATAAGATTTAAAACTAGCTACTTACCATAAACGGCCACAATGAACGACCGCCATTCGTCATATTCAAATAAAACCCCAATAATGAACTATTGTGGTACTGAAATAAGTTTGAGTTGGAAATTTAAGATGTTACATTGTTGTTTGCTTCTCAGACCTAATCGCCCGCGGACGTAAACTAATCGACCGTCTATATATTATGTTCAAAGTTTTTGCACCCGCAAGGAATTTCAAGTAATCGGGAGAGTTAAAACTGCAAGTGCAGTTGGTAGGATAAAAAAGATTAGACACAAGTAGCTATCGCAAATTTGATTGAAAATTTATGGGTGAATCGATCAGGCGTCCTGAACGAGAGCGACATTCTTGCGGTAGATTTAAACTCTTGCTCTCCAACCAAATAAAATGGTTTGATATATGTAACCATTGAATACGAATCTTAGAGTTTCAGATAACTGAACTACTAAGGGAGGATTTACGGGAGGGGATAGGGTAATTACCCATATATGAATTCAAATTTTACACTAGGAAAAGGCAAAAACAACGCTTCTATTTGCTATTTCAGGTTTGTTCAAAGAGAAACGTACCTATCTAAATGCAGAGGTAATTGACAACATTGAGATACCCCCTCCATGTTGAATGTCGATATTCTATATAAAATCTATCTACATTATAAGATAATAACATAATAATCTAATATAATAATCTTAGGAACTACATTGGGGTTAGAATAAAGATTGTTGTGCTGCAGATTATGTAGGTATTCACTATTTATTGAATATATAAAAGTAGGCCTATTTATAAAGTGCTGAATTTTCCTTTCAATCATAAAAGTTACATTTATCAAATATCATTATCGTTTTACTATATTTTTCGTAGCGTAAATATTGATATACAGGGTTATTCAGAACCTATCGAAAATAAAATTTGGGGATGTTCAACATACATGTAGAAATGTGGTAGTGCAAAAACCATTCCATTCCGTTCCATTTGAAAGTGATAATATACAATCCCTCTCTCTAAAGTTAATATCTCCGTACTTCTCCATAACAATAGTTTGCGTCTATAGACCTCCTGATAGCACTATTGAAAATGATATCTCACTGTACGATCACACGTCTGACATCTCTCATCGTGAAAAAAATGTCATATTTGTTGGTGACTTCAACTTTCCAAATATTAAATGGCCTCTTATGCAACTACCCAATCCTAATTCGGCATCTGCACACTTCGTAGATATGATGATAAATAATAACCTCACACAACTTATTACTGAGCCTACTCGCTTTAGAAATAATGATAACCCCTCCATCCTTGATTTAATTCTCACGGATGATCCCTTACTACTCACAGAACCGGAATATTTGCCACCAGTTGGTATATCGGATCATACAACTTTAAAATTTTCGGTGCAGATTGTGTATTCCAACAAAAACCGTTTAGACAACAAACTTCTAAATATCACAAACTATAATAGAGTCAACGAATGTTTGTCTAACACAAACTGGAATGACATATTTGGTAATCATAGCACTGATACTATGTGGAACAATTTTAGCAAAACGGTGGATGATATAATCACTCATAACACGTATGTTAAAACCGTTAAATGTAACCAACTGAAACCGTGGATTGATCAAGACGTTCTAGCACATATTAAACACAAAAAGCGCCTATGGACCAAGTTTCGAAACAGTAAGAACCAGGAGGACTATATTGTACACAGGCGTTTCTCAAACAGACTGTCCCAAATCATAAAAAATGCTAAAGACCAATACGTTTCTACTCTCGCTACAAATGAAAACTCCAAACGGTTGCATAAATACGTTAGGTCACATCTTAACTCCACTGTTGGCGTACCATTATTGAAAAAGGAAAATGGATCGATCTGTCAAAGTAATTTACAAGCGGCGAGTGTTCTGGCTGACACTTTTACGAAAGTGTATACCATTGAGCCACCTATCCCAAATGAACTTCAAATTTTAACCCAAGAAAATCCAAATTATATAACATCGATTTATTTCTCGCCTGATGATATTGAACAGCAAATAATTAACTTAAAAAACTCATCCTCACCTGGACCTGATGGATATAACGTTATCTTCCTCAAAAAATGTAAAAATAACTTACTGACTCCTCTTTCAAATATTATGAATAGCTCTTTTCAAAACTCTACCCTCCCGGACGCTTGGAAGTTGGCCTTTGTTACCCCTATATATAAAAAAGGAGATAAACTATGCTCGTCTAATTATCGACCGATTAGTTTAACATCAATCATTGGCAAAATTATGGAACGCATAATATCAAAGAAACTTATAAATTTCCTTGTATCTGAAAAGATAATATCTAATGAACAACATGGTTTTATCCCTAATCGGTCAGTGCTAACAAACCTTCTTATCTCAACTAATGACTGGAGTTCTTCCTTTGATAACAAGATACCAATTGATATAGTATACTTAGATTTTTCCAAAGCATTTGATCGTGTCCCACTACAGAGGCTTATTCTTAAATTGCGTCATTTTGGTGTGCGAGGATTGCTATTGGATTGGATACAAGATTTTCTCTCTAATAGACAGTTTTCTGTTCGGGTTGGTGACGCACATTCGCCTAAATATCCTGTTTTAAGTGGTGTCCCGCAAGGTTCTGTCTTGGGACCTATTCTCTTCCTGGCATATACTTCTGACTTGGCAGTATCGATGAAATCTAAATTTGCAAGCTACGCGGATGACACAAAACTTTACGGCAACCCATTGCAATCATATCAACAGCTTCAAGAAGATTTAGATAAGACACATAAATGGTGCAACGAATGGCTACTTCCCCTTAATATAGACAAGTGCGTTGTTTTACACATGGGTAGAAAAAACCCAAATTTAAGGTATCACATTAATAATATAGAACTCGTGTCTGTCGAAAGTCATGTTGATTTAGGCGTAACAATAACAAAGGATCTGACATGGTCTCAGCATATAACAAATGTTACAAGGCGAGCAAACAGATCAAATTTCTTGCTTCATAAAGTTTTTACCAACGTATCTCTAGAAATGTTTTCAAAACTTTTCACAATTTATACAAGACCGATCATGGAATATTGTGGACAGGTGTGGCACCTTACCCTTATGCGCGATGTGCAACAACTGGAATCAGTGCAACGACGGGCAACCCGTTTACCACTTGGCCGTGTGAGACCATCGTACGAACAAAGACTACAAATCGCTAATTTGCCTGTTTTTGAAAGTCGTAAGACTCGTGGAGACCTAATTCTGACCTATCGAATACTTCATGAAATGATCCCAGAGTTAAGCAATATTCTTAAATTAAACAACAATGAACATCTCCGTGGTCACCATTACAAACTCAAGAAAGAGAACTTTAAGACAACTGTGCGTCAGTGCTTCTTTTCTAACCGTGTGTTCGATACTTGGAATAGACTCCCGGAAAATGTTGTTAGTGCTCCGTCCGTATCTTGTTTTAAAAACAGACTCGACCAATGGCTGAGAAACAGTTAATTCCGCTACAACCTCCAGATTATCTCATTTATTGTTTATTTTTCTCTATGTTTCATAATCGTTTTTCTTGTGGTATATGTGGTTTTTATGTTGATTATGTATGTATTTGTATTTCCTGCTATTGTTATACTTCTGCAATTATAAGACTTACACAGTTATTTTGTAATATGGGCTTTACAGGTTCGTCCTCTGCCCACTTCACTATGTAATAAATAAAATAAATAAAATAAATAAAAAGAAATTTTTTTGGCGGGGTCTGAAAACTATTTAAAAATTTTTCATTGCACGCCGCTGGATACTGGTCCACTGTAATGGAGTGACCTTGGGACTGACAATGCAAACTAGCTAGCACGAAAGAAACCGGCGCGTTTTTACTTTAAAATAAACTTAAAGATAGATAGACGTTCCAGGTACAAAAAACTTGTTTACTGTTTTTTGTCGGAATGTGGTATATCCGATCTCGTTGAAGTACAGTTCCCCAGCTACGTAGTCCTTTATATTGGTATAACTTTAAACATTGTTTACGGGAAATCCTAATTACTTTTATTACAATTTTTTTGGTGATATCGATTTCTTATTTAAGGATGCACATATCCTCAAAGTTTTTTATATGGGTTCTGAATAAGGCTGTATACCATATACAGATTAACTAAAAAATAGTTAGCCGAAATCTAAAGAGGGACGAAGCGATGTAGGTAACAATGTGATAAACAGAGCGAATGGGTGAAGGTGAAAGGCATGCATGTTGTGGTAGACGTATAGTCACCGCCCAGCTAAGTGGAGGGTACGCTCGCTCTCTTAACAGGAACGGTTTGCGCCGATCCACGCGCGCCACTTCTTAGGCCCGCCTTTGAGAAGAGAACAGCACAGTGGCGAGAGTTTCGAACTGAAATAGGGAAATCACTTCGTGTTGATTATCGATTAAGCCAGCGACGTAGTTATTCTTGCGAATTTATTTTGAGTGTAGCGTTTTGTGTTTATTTATTGTGCTTTTTTATTGTTTTGTTTTCTATAGTGTGCCTTTTTTTGAGTAATAGAAAAACAGGAAACGAATGTGCAACTAAAAACTATAATAATAAAAGCTATAATTGTAATAAGAGCTATTTTACCTTTCCTAAGCAACCCCATCGGTAAGTAGCTAAAAATGTGTTATACATAAAAAATGTAATTTAGTAGGTATCTAAGTTAACTTAATTTAGGAAATTCTTTCATAGACAGCCAATGATATGGCTTTTACAATCACTCAATTTAAGATTTAATGAATTTTGTTTAAAAGTTGGCCAGCTGTCATATTTTAGTTTTAGGAAAAACAAAATTATAGAACAGTACTGCCCAAGTAGTCGAGTGTAATTTTTTTGCTAATGTTTTGCGGTGTGTTTAAAAATAATTTTAACTAATTTTTAAAAATATTATTTTTTTTAAGGGCAAGGATGTGGCTAATGAAAGCCAATACGGAAGACCTTTTGGACAAATTGGAGACACTTCATAAAAGCCAAGCCAAGCTTCAATTTTGAAAATTTATATAGGTGGAATGGAAGAACGGAAATGCCGAATTCTTACCGTTTGTATTTCTTTCTTTCTTTTTTCGTTAAGAACACAATAAAGATTTTTTATTATTATTTATTATATGTACCTCATTGTAAAGTATTGTCTATTTTTATTTTTGTAAATAATGAATGTGTAATAAATATATGTACATAATTACTATCTCAAATTTCTTTTCTAAACTTTCCCAAATAGGTAGATCTGAATCCCATTATTATACTTATTTCTAAATTAGGCATCACTGTATTGAAGTATTGTCTATTTTTATTTTTGTAAATAATTAATGTGTAATAAACATAATATGTACATAATTACTATCGCAAATTTCTTTCTTAAAACTTTGCCAAATAGGTAGACCTGAATCCCATTAATACTTATTACTAAATTAGGCATCATCGTTTTATTCATGTCTATTTCAAAAGTTATTTATAAAATGTTTCAAGAGTTTTTAATAGGGCACTGTTATCGCGCATTTACGATAACTACAAATATTATACGTCCAACTCTGACTTCTCTTCTCAGTGCGAGAGCGATAGCGAATGTCGGTCAAGCTGTGGTTGTACTAGCTGCCGGCTGGCCACCGCGCCCGCCGGAGGGAACAGAAGACAAAGGCGTGGCCTGGGCCGACCGTACTTTGCCCTCCACCGTCGCTGTGCTTGTTTACATAGCTTCGTCTTTCTTTAGATTTGGGCTAAAGATTTTCTAGTTAATGTGTATACTTCTACACTACATAATATATGTATATATTACTGTATATCTGTTGTATATTATAAAGATTATTGTAGTATATTTTTAATATTATTTATGAAATAGTTGTTTTCGAATTTACAATTTGATTTTCCTATTCATTCCTTATAATTTTCCTTGTTATAAGTTCAATAAATATCTTTAGTCATAAAATTGTGCAGAGTAGTGCTCAGTACTTACATTTGAAAAATTCATAGTACAGTATAATATTTTAACGAATTTACCAAAATTTTACTTTTTACTTTTGTTCCTCTTTATTATGAAATTGTTTATTAGTGAATAATATTTATTTGAAAAAAGAAGTGTATTTATAGTACCTACTTAATATACCTATGTTATTATTAGACTGGAAAACAACTACCTCTTTCTTTAATGATAATATTTTATTCCGATCTTCCGCGTTCGACTGTATTTATTCCAAATCTTTGTGTAAAAATTTCTATCATTTACTTTCTACTCTATTATTTCTATTCAAGCCTATTCCCATTAGCGCCACATTATTCTTCTGATGATCATTCTTAAGTAACTAGGTACAACAGTTTTAATATTCGTAAATCAAGTTTTGCCATAATTGGTTCTTGTTGCACCGCGACTAGCTTATTTATGAGTTCCTTGCTCTGTATATAAAATTTTGATATTCCAGCTATTTTCCCGAGATATTTCTTTTCTGTTGCTTTAATTTTCTACTAACGTTTTTCTTACTCTAACCATGATTTACTGATTGCTGGTATAGCCATTAGGTTTAAGCAATGTGGACGTAAGCAGTCCTTTTATATTAACATTAACTTTAATTATATCAGTGTTATATCTTTGGTAATACCTTTTTTAATTTATATCAGAAAGTAGTAAATCCGGTGCCATTTCAACTAGTTTTTAATCGATGTTTCTATCTTCATTGGTTCAAATAATAGATATTTTATAATAAGTAGCCTATTATTAAGTTTCTATTATATTCTTCTTTTTGACAATACCATGTATCATACACATTTTGTGTATTAAGGGCCGGTTCTACAATCCCAGTATAAAGTCTGGAATAGTAATTCTCGGTATATCTTATCCCTCGAATTATTCGGAGTATAAAAATGCGGGCGTTCTACATCACTTGTACAACGGCGGGATAACTATACCGAGTATAAACGCCGAAAAAGCAGGTAGTAGACCCAACGCATAGATTTAGTCCAAAAGTAACTGAGAATGCAAAGGCGGGAATCAGTTTGTTTTAACCTTCGATACTTCGATCATATAATATAACCTATCACAAGTTGTAATTTACTTACATACTAGTAGCATTTTTTACATTTTTACTTTAATTAGTTTCAAAATAGGAGAGAAAAAAGATGAATGTTCTGGTGATGAACGTATACCCAAAGAGAGAATAGGAAACTTGCGTTTCCACACGCCATATGTTCTTTCTACACAATTGTACGAATATGCGGTTCATTGAAAATAACTTCTGCTGGTGTATTTGGATGATTTAAAGGTGTTACTAAAATATTTGTATTGCCATACTCGCTATCTCCTAATACACTACAAGTGTCAAATTCATTACTTTGTAATCTGCCCTTGATTCGACTGCATTAAAAATTGCCTGGTTACCTATGTGCTGATCCAGGCCACCGTGCAACTATGTTATTCGAAGATGTGCATCACAAATACTTTGTACATTCCAGGAGAAATAATCTTTACGGTTTCGGTACATCACTGGTTGATTCCCATCTGGTGACTGAATGCGAATTGTTTCAAGTAGTTTTATATAAGTTCACGTAATGCCGCTATTGCCTCAGTTACGCCTGTTACAATACCAAGAACAAATATAGGTTATGTTTCTGAAAGGGACAGAGCTACGAGATAACCAATAGAAAGCAAGAATAACTATATTCCGAGTATATCTGGCCGAGTTCGTAGGTATAAGCTATTCCATAGTTTATCCCCAGAATAAAGTTATACGGCGATTGTAGAACGCTCCTTTCAACGATATTCTAAGTATAACTTTATCCGTGGTATATACCTGCTTTGTAGAACCGGCCCTTAGTACTACATTTTGATAAATAAATTACTATACAGGGTGGGAGAAATTTTAATGTTCAGCATTGGTATCTCGAAAACGGTAAAAGATACAACGTGGCTCAAATTAGGAAAAAGTTGCCCAATTTCATGCTGATTCAAAACATGTAAACAAGTTTAATATAATCCGGACCGTTCGAGAGTTATGACGGAAAAAACAAAATTTGCCAGTTTCTTTTACGTCAACTAACTATTCTTGAAATAAATGTAGACTTTTGAAATTTGGTACGTTTACATAGTTTGATAAGAGCTTTCGATTGGCATACTAAAAGATGTTCTAGGCCTACTAGTTTTTCGGCAACAATATTCAACTTTTGTATATCTTATGGGCGCCATATTGGATTTTTACTTCATTAAATACAGAAAAAAATTGCAAGCACGGTGATATATCCTACTTGATATTTTCTTCAATAAATATGGATAATACACGCGAATAACGATAAATAGTATGTATTCACAAGTAATAGACAATCGTTCATTCATAGCTAATTGTTACAAGGCGTATTTTTAGCTATTTCAGGCACTAATTATTATATTAACAAAAACAATTATTTGCAATGCCTGAACTGGCTGCCGTTACTCTGAATAGACATGACATCCACAGCACGATTTACGGTTGCAGCTTTTATTGAATTTATGTATTTATTAAAATTCTTTCCAACATTTCATTCTGTCGTTGGCATTGGATTACTTTAGACAGATATAATTTTTAACAGCTCCCCACAAATAATAATAATCCAGGGGGTTAACGCACGGTGGTCGCGGTGGCCATAGAATGGGACCATTTTTACCTATCCACGAATTCGGAAAACGATATAGATACTGGGTTACAATTCCAGCGTTGTGTGAAGAGCATCCATCTTATTGAAACAACTGTAAATGTTGAATATTTTGCAAAGGTAGATCATCAAGCCTTTCCTCCAAATCGTTTTGTGAAAAGTGTAAACAATTACTAGACGTTAATTTATCAATAATACGATGAGGCCCGAATACCACCAGTGCCATTACACGTACGTAATTAGTTACACTTTTTACAAAGCGATTTGGAGGAAAGGCTTGATGCAAAATATTCCCCTGCACCTTTAAAAAATATTCAAAATTTACAGTTGTTACAATAAGATGGATGCTCTTCACACAACACTAGAATTGTAACCCAGTACCTCTATCAACGTTATCCAAATTCGTGGACATGTACTATGGTTCCATTTTATGGGCACTGCGATCACCATGTTTTAACCCCCTGGATTATTATTTGTGGGGAGCTGCTAAAAATTATATCTGTCTATAGTAATCTAATGCGAAAGACAGAATAAAATGTTGGAAAGAATTTTAATAAACACATAAATTCAATAGATGCTGCAACCGTAAGACGTGCAGTGGATGTCATGTCTATTCAAAGTAACCGCAGCTAGTTCAGGCAGTGCAAATAATTGTTTTTGTTACTCGTATTATAATAATTAGTTCCCCAAAAAGCTAAAGATACGTATTGTAACAATTAACTATAAATGAATGATTGTCTATTATTTGTGAATAAATACTATTTATCGTTATTCGCATGTAACATCCATATTTACTGAAGAAAGTATCAAGTAGGATATATCACCGTCCTTGTAATTTCTTTCTGTATTTAATGAAGTAAAAATCCAATATGGCGCACATAAGAAATACAAAAGTTGAATATTGTTGCCGAAAAATTAGTAGGCCTAGAACATGCTTTAGTATGCCAATCGAAAGCTCTCATCAAACTATGTAAACGTACCAAATTTCAAAAGTCTACATTTATTTCAAGAAAAGTTATTTGACATAAAAGAAACTGGCAAATTTTGTTTTTTCTGGCATAACTCCCGAACGGTTTGGAATATATTAAAACTTGTTCATATATTTTGAATCGGAATAAAATTGAGCAACTTTTTCCTAATTTGACCCACGTTGTATCTTTTACTGTTTCCGATATACCAATGCTGAACATTAAAATTTTTGCCACCCTGTATATCTTTCATTTATTCCATCCAACGCGGTATCTTAACTAGAAATAGAAATACTTCACATCATGTTGGCGTATAGAAAACCTGAAATCTTTAATAACACAGTCGAGCAAAGCCGCCTCTAAATCTTTATTACACTTCCTCGCCTAATACTGTCCTCGTCCATCCAGTCTATCTCGTCCTATCTGACAATAAAGCGCTTTCCGACTCGTGTTGTCCATTTTGAAGGCATACCCGACACTCGCTGATGAGCCTACACGAGCATCCCGACAATGTGTTATGAAACAACTGCCTGTAATGACCGAACTCGTCTATCTCAAATGTCGCATCGCATCAAGCCTGCGGGTACTTAGGCGTCAATTCAAATGCTCAGACTTGACATGTTTGGAATTACAACGACACTGTAACTCGAAGAAAAACAATTTAATAACAGAATAATATTTGGCTAAACAACTCTATACTCTATATATTGTACATATGTAGACATTTTACATAAATATATGCCGATTTCAAATACTACATTTTCTAATTTCAGGCAAATTCGAGCCAACAAGCCTGATGTAGTGTTCCTCGACCACCAGCTCAAGACAATGTTTATCATCGAGTTCTCGGCTCCTGCCGAGAACAACGTTGTTTTGAAAGAGGAGAAACGGACGAAATATCGAGACCTTCTCTTCGAACTCCACAGACTCCATCCAGAACATACTGTGAAGCTTGTGGTACTGATTATATAGGAGTCCTCGTTGGAGCAAGAGATACACTGCTTTCGGAACTGAAGATCATACCGGCATGCCGAAATTCGGCAGATATTTTAGCCGGAAAATGCAGAAGGCGGTCATTCTGGGCTCATTACGTCTACTCAGGGCACACGATTCTCGGACTCAGTAGTTACACACCCCACGGACGTGGGGAGTACCTACTGTTAACCACCAGCGGCCGACCCTGAGAATCGGAGCCAGGGAACCGGTCGACTGGATTTCAACAAAAAAATAATAATAAATAAAAAATAATATAATACCTACATAGTTACAAAATAAAATATTAAAGTAAATGGTGATTTGGTCATGGTTAACCAAAAGAAAACTTAAAGTATTATAATAGCGAAATACCAAAATTATTTTCCTAATATTAATCAATGTGAGTAACACACCATACAGCTATAGCATAACCATAGCATGTAAACCATACCAATTCATTTAGATACTTATTTCCCTGTATTTAAATTTACCATTCGGTAAAATAAACCAAATACTAGGTAGAATTACCAAATCTTTCTCAGAGTGTCTAATCACTAGTTTTCAGGGAGAAAATCTGGTTGTTATTCTTCAAAAAATCTTACTTTTATTCATACACATTTATATTTCTAAACCAGACTTGAGACAGCCGCATCCTTACAGGTGTAGATTTATTGTGTGTACACATATTGTAGGGTTAAATAAAATATAGTAAATGTATCGTATTTGTCAAGCAACTAGTCTAGATGTAGGTCAGCAAAGCCATGCATGCACATGCAGGCATTCCGGACAGTGTGTTAGTAGAACAGCGGTGGAGTATATCTATATAACAAGTTTTGCGTTTTATAGGATTGGGAATACGTATCTACTATATAACAATGTATGGATATATTTTATTCAGCAGGATTATATTATGAATAGAACATACATATTTTTTGTCTTATTGTAAAGAAATAGTAATGAAAAAAAAGTCTGTCAAAGTCTAAAAAAGGAACCCCATTAAATTGGAAAAAATTAACATTAGAAAAATACATATACAGATTTGCCAGTCACAGATGCCTAGAATTTTTTATTATCATATTTATTAGTGTAGAAATCTATTATTATTTATTAGGGGGGGGGGGGAGAGTTCACTACTACAACAAAATATAGCTTCCTAAACCCTATGATAATCATCCAATTTTCAAATTCTTGGCTTAATTCTTCTCCCAGATATGAATAGTTATCCATAATGAAAGTTTTACATTGGCGCATTCGCCAAATTGTAAAAATTAAGGTCGGCTGTGCAACCAATTGAATTTTGGATAAATTCAATTGGTTGCACTTTTTTATAGTAAAGTAATGAACACATTGGAAAATCTAGCAGATTATGAATTTTGGTAAAAAAACTGTTTTTTAGTTTCTGTTTTTCGATTTTTCATCGTAAATTTCCGGCGATCGGCTCATAAAATTTTTAATGTAATGCGTCAGTCTGGAGCTTCCTCATTTTTTTAAATACATTTTTATTATTTTCATTTTGTTTTCTCTTCCTGTATTCTAAATTTAGCGATACCTAATATATCTGTTTGTAAACATTTTTAATAAAAAAGGGCCATTAATTATACATTTTTAAAGATATTTGAGATTTACTGATCCATTAGCTTTTTACAAACATCAATGTAGGTAGTATGGTTCCACAGAATTTAAATAATAAAAAATACACCAGACTCCAGACACGTATTTAAAGCCATTACGCCCTTGGAAGAGTAAAACGTCGGAGTATTTACACCGTTATGCATTTAAAAAATGCATATTGAATTTTTTTCCTGAATATTAATATTAGTTATGTTATTGAAACAGTTTTAACAAGACTTGTAATCAGAGATATTTCTTTGCATTATTTATTAGATATAGAACTATATTTTCATGTCATTTCCACTCATTTTTCATGTCATTTCGATGTACACTCCCAAAAATTTAATTCAATATAAGTGATTGGTAATATCCTCATTTATCTGACGAAGAGAGAAAACATGGTTGATTGATCTTGATCGAGATAAAATGCATTTGGCAAGAATTTTATTTAAGAATATCACTGACGTCGTACTCGTAATGTTTGCATTTATGAATAAATATTTCCCCGAATTTCTGAATTTATTCCAACCAAGATGTTCAACCCTATCATTAAAAAATACACAATTTTACAGTACCTGAATTTACTACTACGATAATGTGATGCTAATGTTTGTATTACCGGAACCAAGGCAGTCATACAGTATAAAAAACTTGTAAGTAGTAATATCACGTTTCGACAGTCATAACGCTTGTGGGCTATAAAATAGCAAAGTATACCTCAATGGATGCATATGCAACAATGTAGCTAGTCATAACGGAGATAATTCACTTTCCTATTACGTGTGCAATAAAATATGCTCAACTGCAGAAAATTCAATATCAAATATCCTCGCTTTCTGGGAAATCGTACACCGTTCCAGAAATTATCTGTCGGGTTATTACGTGCGACCACCGTCAGCTACTTACGTTTCCTCCACTGATATTCTATAATTAATTTCTGAAGTCAAGAGTAATATATTGAGTGGATATTTATATACATAGATATAGAAATCTCATACTGGTGTATGATACTAAGTTTGCATCCAACTATGTTTAAATAATTAACTAAGGAGTACCTAGTGTTCATGCATAAACATTCGATCCGAGTTTAATAGAACGCGTGAGATCTAAAAATGCTCTATTATTTCCGAAATACTGCAGGTATAATTGTAGATGCATGTTTATTGAACAAAAAGATATAACATTTATTTTTGTTACAAAACATTTCAGACAAACATAAAAATATAAAATTCTAACCAAAAAGAACAAATTCCTTTTAGAAATCGATGTTTGTATAAAAAATCTGATCAGAGGTCTACATGACACCTATAATACAGGGTGTTACAAATTCGCTTCTCACCATTGGGATCTCGGATATTGTAAGACATACGAGGAAGCTTAGATGAAGGCAAAGCTGCGTAATCAGGGACCAACATAATGCCCCAAAAAAGTCTAGGCTAACTTGATTAGGTTTTGAAATAGAAATATTTGCAAAAACTCGAAAATTTGGAACTTTGTTTTTATTTTTTTGCAGTCTTATTTAAGCAGATATTGAAAAATGAAAATCATTTTCCCGAAGCAACTTTCTGTCCTCTATTGGCCAGAATATTTACGTTTTCAATGTAACATTTCGATTTTCAGAACCATCTTTAAATTTATTTTTTAAATATGGAGCTGGAAATTTGAAACCATAATTTCGACATTTCGAAAAAAAAAATGCATCTTCAATCTTTCCTTTTCGAATTGAACAATATTTTATCTACATACCCACTTTTTGCTCATTTATCGTACAAATATATGTCAAAGAATATTACCAAATTGAATTAGGTCCTTACATTTTGTAATTACGTTAAAAAATGAAAACTATTTATTCCAAATAAAACATTAACGAGTTCATTTTATTAGAAAAAGTTTTCAAAATGACAATGATAAAAATATTCATTAGATGCTCAAAACATTTCAGTTTTGAGCTTGGTATACAAAAATTTATTCTTCTGAAAATATTCAGCAGAGTCCTTTCAATGTTCCTTTTTCTAATGGAACTAAATACGTACAGAATATTTGCCCTCAGCTCCTCTACATTGTCGGGTACATTTTTGTATACCCATTTTTTAGGGTTTCTCAAAAAAAAAAAACAATCGAGTCAAAATAAATCGGGTGCTCTTGCAGACCATCCGATTACCCCACCTCTTAATATCCATTTTTCAGGAAACTGCGTTGGTATAGAAACTGCATTACATCAAAATTTAAGTGCCTAATTAGTTTTGGTAGAATCCTGTAAGAATTTATGTGGACGATAAATGATCAAAAAGTGGGTACGTAGATAAAGAAAATATATAATTCGGAACGGAAACATTGAAGATGTATTCTTTTATCTAAATGTCCGAATTTAATTTATTTTGCGGTGGTATGTGGTTAGGAGTAAAGGAAATTTGCAAATTATGGTTTGAAAATTGCAGATCCGTATTTTTAAAAAAAATACGTTGATGATGGTTCTGGAAAAACAAGGCATCATATCCAAAATCTAAGTATCCTGGCCAAGGACAGAACGTTGCTTTGAGGAAGTGCTCTTCATTTTTCAATGTGTGCTTAATAAGAATTCAAAAACGAATTTCCAAAATTTCGTTTTTTTACAAATATTTCAAAACGAAATCAAGTTGCTTCATTGTTAAGGTACAGCGCTTAATTAAGACTCCTTTTTAAACGGAGAAAATGAGATACTGAAAGTAGGTACAAAATTGTAAGTGTTGTTAAAAATTATCGGAAGGATGCCTCCCATCCTCCCAAAATTAAAACTTCTATATAACTGAGACAACCTGTATATAGCTTATAATCATCGTTCTGCAATATTCTACTCAACGCGAGGTCTGCTAACGCAATAAGTTACAGTTGGTTAAACATTAAAGGGTTTTGTTTTTAGCATGCTCCAGATATTTTAATTAGTTTGTGCCGCTCCAGTTTTCTCTGATTTCGGATTAATTTTAATATTATAGGTAATAAGATTAGCGACCCTATTAATTTCATAATAAAATTTGTAGGCTCGGAAGCAGCCAGCATTGAGTAAGTTAACTTCAACTGGGCAAAATGAAAGAACGACTGTTGAATGTAGCGGGATGAGATAATTTCTCAATGTATTTACCCGAAAATGATTGACCCAGTGCTATAAAAAAATGAATACTGTCTAATCTTAATTTGCAGATGTAGTGCATGTTTCTAGTCTTTTAAGAAGTTTTAATTATGTGCTTTATGATTCAGTAACAGACTCGGTGTTCCAAGAGCGATTACTAGATGTCCTATTTGAAATAGGTAAGTAACACGTATATACAGTGTGGCCCATTAAGAACCAGGACATCCTTCTAAACAATTTTTGGTACGTGCGATTCCAATGAATTTTTTTATATGTATATTAGCCTCCTAGATGTACTTGTTCAACCTATTACGATGGTCCAGCTGCTACTCCTCAGCCTACTACGATTTTTTTTTCAATCAATTTTTTTTTAAGTTACTTTAACGATTTTTTTATTAAAAAATTGACATCGTGGCATTCTTCAGCATCACTTAAAACCCCTGTGGCCCAAATTTCATCAATTTGTATCGAAGAATAATTTTTTTATAGAGCCTTAAATGTTTCAAGTTTATTGAATTTGTGTTTCGTTTAAAAGATATAGCAGGCATTGTAAACTCTAATAATTATTGTTAATCTAGAATACTGTTCCTTTACTAACTTCACAAATTAATAATAACGTTAAAACAATACTTTACAGTAGTTTCCTATATCCCTAAATCCCAAAAGTAATTTTTAAAAAAATTGATTGGAAAAAAATCGTAGTAGGTTGAGGATTAGCAGCTGGACCATCGTAATAGGTTCAACAAGTACATCTAGGAAGATAATATATACAAAAATATTGATTGGAATCGCGCTTACCAAACATTTTTTAGAGGGGTGTCCTGGTTCTTAATGGGCCACACTGTATATACAACATAATATATCGTCAAGAGATTGTAGCAATGGCAATTGAATAAAAACAATGCTTTGGCATGAACTGTTTTATCTTGAATCTAAAGGAATCAAAATAAAAGACTTAATAGTGACTGATATATCTGATTGAAAATTAAAATTATTGATATTATGAACTTCTAATAACCGCATACAGTACAGACTGTATAAATATTTTACCACTTTACAATAATTATAAAATGGACAATAATATATACAAAAATTATAAAGTCAAATTGTGTTTATGATGATGGGCCTGAGATAGTGAGCAAGCTATTCAGCTATTCACACATAAGCTTTTAAGCTGAAGTCCAATAACTTTATTTAGGTAATACTGACGTAATTTTCCACATATCACCAGAACACTATACTGCACTCATATTGCATAGAATGCAGTATAGTGCTTTGGTGTTATGTGGAAAACTACGTCAGTGTTATCTTCACACCAAAGGTTGAGGATAATCACCCAAATTCCTCAAACATGTACCTTATATGATTGTTGTACAATAAAACTGTTAAGAGTAATAGCATTTTAATTTTTAAGGGCGTTTACAGACGTCTCTAAGATATTCTTCTGTTTACATTTTTATTTATTAAAATTAATAAAACGACAAAATGTACATAAAACCTGTACGGAAGCTTTTATTTTATTTTTCCGGTGGCTTTTTACGCTATATTACGTTTCTTCTGGAAGGTATATATTTAGAATTGGCAAAACAAATACATAATAAGCTGTCTTAAAATGCTACTACCTACTATTTATATTTACTTTTACCTTTTTTTACTGAAACTGAAACATTTTACAAGGAAACGGTTTCGTTTTGTTTAATTAATTTTCTAATTTAAAACAGAATGCACATTTAACCATTTACTTGTCAGCGTGGGATGAAATTTTCTGAGGAACAAAATGAAATAAGGCTGCAAAGGACGCGATGAACTGAAATGAACAATGAAGTCGTGTGTCAATACCTGACAGGAGAAATATATATACAGGGTGTCCACCTAGTGCGCGTAAGTCCAATATCTGGGTTAATAAAAGAGATAACTTAATTTTTTTTTCAACAGGGTTGTCTAATATCCCGAGCTGCACAAAATGAAAATATATTTACATATTCAGGGTGTTCAGTTTTTCCTGGACAGGTACCAACTTCATTTTTTTAAATGGAAACCTATATTTTTTATGGCATTATCGAATTCTACGTAAAAAATTATTGGGACTTTTTGCATAACACTGCTATTGAAATATTGAGTTTTCGAGATATTTGACTTTTAATTTTTTTTTCTTATGTTTCGTCACTTCTAATAGTTGACATAATTATGGTTGTATGACAGCTAGAAATTATTTTTTTTCAGAAACTGTAGAGTGAAGATGGCTCTTTCGAAAAACGTATCAAAAGTTGACCTGCGATATACAGGGGGCAACAGAAATCGTGCCAAACCTGATGGTTTAAAATTTAAATAATCTCGACTTTTTCAAATGGAACACCCTGTGTTTTATGATTTCATTAGATGCCTTTCTGTAGACTCTACAATTTTATAATAGCTTTCCCTATACCTAAGTTGCGTAGTTTTTGCAAAAAACCCACTTTTATGAAAAATACCCGATTTGCGCACTCCTTTGACGGAAAAAATATTGTAAGGCTATTTATTTTTATAAAATGTATTAGTTTACACTTCTTAAAATAAAAATAACTGAAAAATTTAGATAATTTCAGTTTAATAAACAAGTCTTTATGGAAAGTTACCATTTATTTGTAAATAAAAGTAAAAAATCATAAAAGCTCTACATGTAATTAAGAATTAGCAAAACTGGCGTATGCTTTAGAAGAAGTTCATGGGAATTATTTGCTAGCAGCACGTATTTATAGAGATTCCCACGTGCTGACTGTTTTGAAAATGTGAAAGAAAGATTTGAAAGAACAGCAAATGGGAATTATGAGAAAACTACCAGGAGACATGGGAGTAACAACGATAATATTTAGTTTAATGTTGTGGTTTCTGCTGTTGATAATTCCCATGAACTTCTTCTAAAGCATACGCCAGTTTTGCTAATTCTTAATTACATGTAGAGCTTTTATGATTTTTTAATTTTATTTACAAATAAATGGTAACTTTCCATAAAGACTTGTTTATTAAACTGAAATTATCTAAATTTTTCAGTTATTTTTATTTTAAGAAGTGTAAACTAATACATTTTATAAAAATAAATAGCCTTACAATATTTTTTCCGTCAAAGGAGTGCGCAAATCGGGTATTTTTCATAAAAGTGGGTTTTTTGCAAAAACTACGCAACTTAGGTATAGGGAAAGCTATTATAAAATTGTAGAGTCTACAGAAAGGCATCTAATGAAATCATAAAACACAGGGTGTTCCATTTGAAAAAGTCGAGATTTTTTAAATTTTAAACCATCAGGTTTGGCACGATTTCTGTTGCCCCCTGTATATCGCAGGTCAACTTTTGATACGTTTTTCGAAAGAGCCATCTTCACTCTACAGTTTCTGAAAAAAAAAATAATTTCTAGCTGTCATACAACCATAATTATGTCAACTATTAGAAGTGACGAAACATAAGAAAAAAAAATTAAAAGTCAAATATCTCGAAAACTATCAATATTTCAATAGCAGTGTTATGCACAAAGTCCCACTAATTTTTTACGTAGAATTCGATAATGCCATAAAAAATATAGGTTTCCATTTAAAAAAATGAAGTTGGTACCTGTCCAGGAAAAACTGAACACCCTGAATATGTAAATATATTTTCATTTTGTGCAGCTCGGGATATTAGACAACCCTGTGGAAAAAAAAATTAAGTTATCTCTTTTATTAACCCAAATATTGGACTTACGCGCACTAGGTGGACACCCTGTACATGGAACGATTTTCAAAGCTGCGCGAGTATTCCAATTTTGAATCCGCCATTTTGATGTCTGAAAATTGGTGGGAAATTTAACAGTATTAACCTAGCCTCTTCTATTAGATATAGCAATAACAAATAAAACCACAGAAAGCACCAAGTAAAACTTTTGAGGCTAAGAAAAATTCTAAATAGGTATAAGAAATGTTCAATATTTTATTATTTTATAGTTTAATTACAATTATTTGTGAAAAATAAAATATATCGTTAACAAACTTTCTTGTAAAATTGATGAAGGTACAAACGAAATATTTTGTGTATCTACCTACCTATGTACCTTTTGTTCACATTATTTATGTAAAATACACCATTAACCGTTTAGAAAAGTAAATATTTAAAATGCATTATGCATATGAAATTTAACTATCCTTTACCTTATTTTAACTGTCCTGGCTTATTTTTTGTAATGTTTATGTTCGCAGTTTTCACAATTTACTATTATATTAGCTAGGAACTATGATTGCATGTCTCTTAAGACTCAATCTTGTTATAAAATCCGAATTTACCTGGAATAATTACGAAAGTCCAATACTCAAGTATTGTCACTCAAAGTCTATAAATCAAAGGAACACAATAATAAACACACAAACAGAATCAAGTAGAGAGAATCACAGTAAAATAAATCAACAAGACGCCAAAAATACAAAACAAACACTATTTACCAAATTTACCCATACCACTGTTGCCGTGTTAGGAACATTTAAACCATTGAATTTTTAGATTAGAAAGAAAAAGACACTAGAATTCTAGGGTCTTGGTCAGGTGTACCAATACAAAATGTAGAAGTTGGGAGCAGTGTGACATCAAAATGGCGGCTTCCATGTTTCCACACAAAATTGGATGCGCAGTCGTCTATAATCGTTCCATGTATATAAATTACTTGGTGTCAGCCCGTCTGAAACTGGACGACTGGTCTAGATGGGGCATTCTATATTACTTGTCTGGATGCATGCATTACGTGTCTGATTTCTATTTAGTACTAGTGTTAAATTAAATCACCATTAGTAGCACCAAAGTTATGTATTAAACGCGTATACACAAACAAATCGAAAGGAGGTAGAAACATTTAACTATGAACGTTATACAATATTTCTTGCTTTGATTTTATTTCCCCATTGCGATTCTCATTTCTCTGTTATTCTACTATATCCGAAATAGTTTGTCAGCAAAGCTTAATATTTACTAACGTTTGATAAATCAGTAAAACCTTTACATGGTCAGAATATATTATGGTTTACTTTGAACAAATACCGTTGATGTATGATTAAGACTGCGGTCTATTACTTGTTGACTTACTATGAACCTCGTATTTGTGTAGAATAATAAAATCAATATTTACCTTTGGTATCTCCACCTAGAAATTATTTACAAAACTTGAAAGCCGATCGGGCTTTTTGCGCTCGCGTTTTCTATTTAATTATTTTCTGCATTTCCATTCCCGACAAATGGGACCTGCAAATTTAATACTAGGAAGCTATTAATTTTTCTATCTAGGGTAAACGTTTATAAATCATTACAACTTGATTTCTTGAATCTGGAAAGATATATTTTAAAATAAAGGTAAATCATGAGATCTACTTCCTATAGATTAAACAGAATACGATAAAGGCACGATATATTAGTGCTGCGGCGATAGCTCAGTCTGGGTAGGTGCTGAATGGTAGCTTGTGAGTAACATAATGGTATATTGAGGCGGGAGTTCGAATCTCACCAGGGGAGTAATGTCACCTCTCCCAAGGAATCGTTGTGTGTTTGCGTTTTTCATGTGTATCCTCCCTCTACACAAGCCTGAAGCTTTTAGAAGCTAAGATATCCATTTCTGTGGTCTTTGTCCTTTGTCGATTCCTGTCGGTACACTGTACACTGTATAGACTGTATATACACTGTATTGTCTGTAAGTAATTCGGATATCGTAGAGGTTATTAAAAAACCGAGAATACTACTGGATTCTATGCCGAAAATCCACCTAGTGAAAGCTAATTATCATCATCAGAATGTCTCCTAAGCAGCTGTAACTCAAGTATTGACCATAACCCAGAAACAAAAGAAGGCAGCAAAATATTGTTCTTGTGAAAATTTAAAAAATTTTCAGTCTTATCAATAATAAAACTTAGAATGTTCTAAGACCTGACTAGAATGTAATTAGTGAACACTGCATTAATAATTAACTCCAATTAAATGCATTTTAACCCTAGAATGATGTTAAATCACTAGTTATCAGTTTGGGTATGTTTTACAATAAGTTAAAGTTAACCTAAAAGTTTGACAAAAATGGCAGCAGTTTTTCTTTTTCCCCTGAAATCTTAAATAATTTAATGCGAATTTTTTCGTATTTATGTCAGTAACCTCAATAATTATATAAAATTTAATTATGGCATGGTTACTTACCGAATTCATTAGGGAGTTTTTGAACCCCTTAAATTTTAGCACGTCGTTATCGTTATCGTTACTCTGAGCATGTGCAGTGCCAAAAAGAATATCATTTTTGGCACTGCGCGTGCTCAGTATAATGATTGCGATAAGGATAAGGTAAAAATTTAAAGTATTCAAAATCTCCCTATTGTATTTTATTTCAAATTTTACATTAGCAAAATGCAAAAACGTAATTAGTTAAAAAAATATATAAACGTGCTTTACTTAAGGATGTTTTATTAAACGCTTCTATTTGCTATTTCATGTTTGTCTAAAGAAAAACGTACCTATCTAAATGCACAGATAATTTCTAATTTCACAATATTTTTTAAAAATGTGGTTCTTTGAGATACTGCCCCATGTTGAAAAGCTAAATCCGCCCTTGATTGATTATTAACACAAAACAGTCTTGACACAAGACACTTGTCAGTCTTCTCACTTTGCGTAAATGTTTATATGAGTAAATGCAGGTTAGATTTATTACAATGAAATTAGCTCAATGTATAGAAGAAGATGTTGTCACATTAACTTCTTATTTAGCATGCTGTTAGTTATTTGTCTATAGATATTTAATTATTAATATGAACTACTTAGATTGATTTAAGAATGCGGTTAGTGGTCATTAGTAAACTTGATGTTATTGTGATTATTATTAATATGGGTGTTTGTGTTTACCACAGACACAACTCATAATCGAGAAATAATCGACTAATAATCGAACTCTATAGATAATCAAAGTAGGCATAATAGATGAGATTAGGTACGTATCAATATCTCCATTTTTTTTCTGGATTCTGGAGAGAGAGAAATATTATCTTAAAAAGGTACCTAGTTGATTTAACAACCCGTTAGTGTATGCAAAGTATAAATCATAATACTTAGGTATTTAATTTAGCACTGTTATCTGAAATTTTATGTAGCAGTGAAGTTCCACACTCTTCTGTAAAACATTTTGAAAAATAAATTTGGAAGTTGTAGCTACATACGACGTAATTTTAGACTTGAAGAAAGGGAATGGTGTAGAGGTAAGTAGGATTCGATGTTGCAAACTATAGAGAAACATACTGTATAACCGAATATTCTCAAAATTGCGTTTTTGGTGCTATAGATCCAAAGAAGCGGCGTGCAAGGCAAATATAACAAAGGACATTGAAATATTTTTCCTTTCCTAAAGATTTTTCCTTTCCTTTGAGATGGTGGGGCTAAAATTTGAGAGCAGCACTGAACACCTTAAAATATATGCAGATGTCCGCAAAACTTACCATACTGCGACCTGGATTTCATACTTGGATGCCATACCGAAGAGAAATAATAACCTCGAAACCAGTGTGTGTTTAGTATAGGCGCATGTGGCTGCCTTCTAGGATTTACCACTTACATTAAATACTTGATAAAATTGATAAAAAATTAACGACTTGCTCAATCCAAGAAAATTACTAACTAAATCCTTGCTACTAATCAAATCCTCTCAACGGTAGAATTGATTTTTGGCTATTTAATATGACGACCCAGTTCCCAGAGCAGAGCACGCTGGATCTCGTTTCGCGATACCACCTGCATGCCTCCGCGAGATAAGTGCAGTCGCAGAGCGAGCTCATAAGGCGTAGCGAGGAATTTAATATTCAGGGAATGACACGACTCGTGAACTCACACCAAGGTTACTTCGATCATAATAGGCCAGCGACTTGGACGCTATTTTATTCAGCTATTTGACCAATGAGCTCTCTAGCGTTGATGAAATGAGAGATATATGCCGAGGGTTCACCGAGAGAAGGACTAGGTAATTATACCTAGTATTTGGTCAATTTACCATAATATGCTAAATTTGAATACAGGGAAATAAATATCTAGCTAGATCAGCTGTATCTACGGCTTGTTTACTAGTTTTGATTGTTGTAATAGTATTTTTTTGTTATATTATAATCAAAATATAATACTTCGATTTTTTTATTTCGTAATTATGACCAAATTATTATTTGCTTTAATATTTTAATTTGCAGCTATAACCAAATCATTACTACGAGCAGAGCAGAAGACATGATGAATTCATATGATTTGGAGTAAAATTAAATTATTGTTTTGAAAAAAATATTGATCTCATTTAGATGTTCCAAGAAATATATAGAAAACACTATATATACATACTAGTATTTCGGCTTATTAGGCCTTTTTCAATAGAGTAAATGTCTATTACTAAATGTTTCTAAGCGCGTTCTCGTTATTTATTTGTTTATGAGCACCTACTCCCGATTGATCCTACTATCTGGTAAAGCCCGATTTTTTTATTACCTTTTCTAAGGGCGAAAGTGTAAAATCTATCTGATCATTCGTAGTACCTACAAGGATTTATAATTAAAGATTTCTTAATTTCTAATTGCTCTAACAGATCTAAGCGCTTTCCTTTCTTTTCACGATGCAGTACCTTTACATTTTTCTGATCTATAAAATGATTGTTTTCTATACAATGCGTCGAAAATCCTGAATTTTTTGCGTTATTTAATATGGATTTTTTATGTTCTTTTACTCGTGTTTCAATACATCTACCGGTTTGACCCACATACACGGCATTACGATCCGTGCAGTTAATTTGGTATACTCCCTATTGTTTTAATTTATTGACCCTTTCTTTGTTGTTTATCAAAATCCTCCCAATAGGGAGAATTTTGATAAATTCTATTGAAAAAGGTCTTTATATAGAGTGTTTTCTATACATTTCTTGGAACATCTAAATGAGATCAATGTTCTTTTCAAAACAATTATTTTCACGATGTTTCATAAAGAACCATCCGCTTATAGTATCCACTTTATTAAAATTAAATGTAATCAACAGTAAAATATCACTATTTATGAAACAGTAAATATAACAACAGTCAAACGAATTACAGTTTTCACACTTCAAATATTTATTACACATAATTTATATTCAAGTATTTGTTTCACTACCGCCGACAGACGACCTGAAGATCTCGTGTGCGTAGGTATTTAAATATTCTCCTCGGTGACGCCTGTCCGAAAAAGGGACCGTGGATTTACGTATTGATCATATTGATCATAAATAAAATAATATCCAGAAGTAAATTCGGTTTTCCTGTTTATGATATGCTACTGACGAATGAACTCTCTGCAGGTGTCAACGTTGTAAGATACTGTCTTTCGCTGATAGGAAATGCACTTATATATCTTGTGCTTACTGGATTATTCAGATCAGCCAGATCAACGCGAGATGAACGGCAAAACATTTCAGTATTGAATTTGTTTGAATTTCATACGAAAATAGTTGGGGAGAAGTCGCTCGCCCATAACAGAGATGGAGCGCGGCCGTCGCGGCGATAAATCAAAGCCGCCGCGATTCATATAGCCTTAGACAACTGAAAATGAATGAGTCGCGCACGAGTCTCCCCGGAGGTAAGCTCGTAAGCCTGACGGTGTATTTGCCATTGATTTACTGCCGACAAGTTGTGTGTCTGAATACGATTTATTTAATGCAAAACACATAAACATTAGGGAAATGTCTGATATGTAGGTTAGATCTGGCGACGCGCATTGGTAAAGAATATAATAATATATCAGTAAGTAACAGAATATACAGGGTGTTAGTTAAACATGCACCAAAAATTCAAGAGGTTATTCCTTGGACTATTGTAAGGATATTTTATCCTTTGATGTTTTTTGAAAAAGCGCTTTGTTGCGAAGATATAGGGCGAAAAAAATTTTCAAGAAATCCAATTTTGGTATTTTTCACATTATTAATGTAGGTGAAATAAAAGTATGGCGTACTACACTACTTGACGTATCAAGTAAAAGACACTTAAGAAAAATGAGTTGTTTTTTCTTACCAACATCCCGTGATACTTCGGAGTGATTATTTTGTATGTTTTTGTACGTTGTGTTTTTGTAGCTTGTATGTGTCGCATTTGTTAGATTGATTGACGTTTGGCTAGTTGATATGTAAACGGTTGTTAGTGAAGTCCTCTATCATGTCTCGCTATACGACTGCCGAGATGGCTGACATGCATTTTATTTATGGACTTGCTGATGCCAATGCATTAGAAGCTAGGCGACTATACATTGAACGATTTCCTAACCACATTGGTCCCGATAGAAAAATATTTCAAAGTATTCATCAACGTCTTGGAGAAACGGGAACATTGAAGCAAAGTGGAGGACTGTAAGAACGGCAGACGTAGACGCGTTTTGGAACAAACGCTAACTCAGTTTTTGGAGGCTGTACCATTGGCTGCAAGACAGGCAATGTGGTTTATGCATTATGGTGCACCACCTCATTTTAGTGTAGTTGCTCGAGATTTTTAACAGCAACATACGGAGATCGCTGGATTGGTCGAGGTAGACCGTTCGGGAGTGTCTGAGAAGATTGGATGGTTGCATCCGAGCTGGAGGTAGCCATTTTGAACAATTCTTGTAGGTTCAGAAATGTTACATGTAATTTTTAATAATAAATTGTTATTTGTTGAAAATCTTTTTCGGCCTATATCTTCGCAACAAAGCGCTTTTTCAAAAATCATCAAAGGATAAAATATCCTTAGAATAGTCCAGGGAATAACCTCTTGAATTTTGCCGCATGTTTAACTAACACCCTGTATACGTGTGTTATTTCACCTATGTGTTACAACATTCAATATAGGTACTCGTTCATTATCTAAACAACCCCTCAATCAAGTTCAGCCCATCTCAATAAACTCCAAATCCAACCCCAATACACAGGGTTCCAACTTAAATATCGCTCTAGTTACTTACGGTAAAATTCGCGATAACAAATTGAATTGCATTTTTTCAATCTCTTATCTGTCTTTAAAATTTCTACCAATACAATTATAAAAGAACTTGGAGGTTCTCTAGTTTTTATGCCACCTTGTATACTTTAATGTTGTATAAATGTCAATATTAAAGTAATAAAGTGAAGTCTATTGTTTAAAATAAGTCCGTTTAAAAATTCGAACGAAGACTGTAATATGTGAACAGACGATGTTGAAATTTTATTATTAACTCACAATTGAAAATCCGCTATTAGTTGTTGGTTTTGTTAATGTATAAATGCAATAAAGCAAAATTGTATTCGCTTATTTGTTTAAGTTTAACTGAAAGTCAATCTCGCCTCACAGGCGTCACACTGTTCTCATTTATAAACTATGGCTGTATCAGCATTTTTAGCTCCCAACGACACCACCAAGTTAGCGTTTCTTTGTTACTTATAAATGAGCTCTTATGCTGTGAAGATCGAAAGTAAATTAAATTAAATAGTAGTTCACATTTTACGTGTGTTTTACTTAAATCCACTGTAACCTGCCTTTAGGTTATGGGCCCAGACACTGTGTGCTAGTACTAGTGAATAAAAATAATTACAAAAACGTAAAGGTGAAATAATTAAAAAAAAAAAACTATGGCGAGTGAATCAGGTGCGAGTGTAAAACGTAATCTCAAACTATTTAACGGTGAAAATTATTTGATGTGGAAATTTAGACTCACAGAAATTATTGAGCAAGAAGGTGCTAGTAAAGTGCTAAATGAAGATCCACCAACACCAGTCACCGAGGAGTGGACGAAATGGGAAAGATTTGCCAGAGGTACATTAATTGAATATTTGGATGATTCAATTATTTCACAAATTCCACAAGGTCGTGCGACAGCTCGTGAGATCCTGGAAAAGTTTGATAGTCTATATGCGTGCACAAAAGTGTCGACCCAGCTATGTCTTCAAGATCGGCTATTTAATTGTAAATTAAAGCCAGGTACGTCATTAAAAAGGCACATGTTAGACATGGAGGAAATAATCCGAGATTTAGCGGCTTGTGGCATGGAAGTAACTGAAACAACTAAAGTGTGGTACACCTTAAACTCACTACCATCAAGTTATATGCCTATTAAAGCTGCAATCAAAACCATGACAGACGACAAAATAACATTAGCTCTTGTGAAAGGAATGCTATTAGAACATGAGGAATTTCTAGAACGAGACAATGCCGATACCAGTATGAAAGCTCTTCATTTGCGTGCCTACAGTTCAAATGGAAATTGGAAAAAGAACAAAGTGCACAGCCGAGATAAGCTTATGTTTAAAAATAAGCAAGTCAAAAAATGTTTCCATTGTGGGCGCAAAAATCATTTAAAACGTGATTGTTATTTTTACAAACAAAGTTTAAAAACGCATGAAAGGCAGAACAAGAGAAGAAACAATCATGAGGCTGAAGTATCAACAGCAGTGATTGAAGAACCGTTTGCCTTTATGATACGTAATGAAAATTCGTATAATGAAGAAGCATCCAAATGTTTCGTGTTGGACTCTGGTGCAACAGAGCATATTGTCAATGATTTGAGTCTCTTCACTGAACTCAAAAAGCTGATGGAACCAGTTCGTATAACGATAGCGAAAAAGGGAATGGTCATTGAGGCAACACACATCGGCCGAATAAAGGTTACCACATCCCTTGGGTATAACGGTGAGCTAAAAGATGTCCTCTACTGTCCAAGTGTACCTACCAACCTCATCTCAGTGAGGCGTATCCAGGAAGCTGGAATGTCGGTGATATTCACAGAAACTGGCCAAGTGGAGGTCAGAAAAGGGGACACGGCATTAATGAAAGGTAAGCGCATGAAAAATTTGTATATTATAGAATTAATAGTACAAAATGCGCACAATAAAGCACGGGCTGCGGGCCACGTGGCTGAGGCTAATATTGTTGATAAAAATAAATTGTGGCATGAACGTTTGGGTCACATACGCAAAGAAAAATTTACTAAAATTAAAGTAAATAAATTAGCTTTTGATAATACCTGCTTAAAAGATATAAATCCTATTGATTCATTATGTGAAGCTTGTATTAGTGGAAAACAAGCACGTCTCCTTTTTGCAAAATTAAAAGATAAAGAATACATACGAAGGCCACTATTTGTAGTACATTCTGACGTATGTGGGCCAATTACACCATCCACTTTAGATGGAAAGAATTATTTTGTAAACTTTATCGATGATTTCACTCACTATACCGTAACTTATTTGTTGAAAAATAAATCTGAAGTCTTTACTTGTTTTCAAAATTATTGTACAAAAAGTGAAGCTCATTTTAATATAAAGTTGGTTAATTTATATTGTGATAACGGTAGAGAGTATTTATCGGGTGAGATGATAGAATACTGTAAACAAAAGGGAATAACATACCATCTGACGGTGCCATACACTCCGCAACAAAACGGACTAGCGGAACGTATGAATCGAACGTTAACTGAAAAAGCACGTGCGATGATAAACAGTGCGAGTTTAGATAAACGCTTCTGGGGCGAAGCAGTCTTAACTGCTACCTACTTGGTGAATAGGGTACCAACGAAAGCGTTAAAATTAAATAAGACACCGTACGAAATGTGGCATAATGTAAAACCAAAATTAGGTCATTTAAAACTTTTTGGATGTACAGCGTATGTACATAATAAAACGAGAAAAAGTAAATTCGATAGTAAATCAATAAAGGGAATTCTCGTGGGTTATGTGCCAAATGGATACAAAATTTATAATCCGGAATCTGAAAAATCCATAGTTGCACGTGATGTAATTTTTGACGAAATTACGTACAAAATATCAAGACAAGAACTTGATAACATGATCAATAACAATACTGAAGTAAATACAGATGAAAATGTACCAAAAGGTGCAGAAAATATTTCAGCAGGGGGTGCTGCTGAGGATAAATCTGTAGAAAATCTCACACCGGGCCAAATGGACAAGAAAAGGTGCAAGCAAACGCTTAATGAAAAAGTTGTCCCTGCAAATTGCACTCAAGGTCAAACATCCTTGATAAAGGACGTCCCTGAACCAGAAAGTACGAGCTCGACCAGTAGTGAAAATGAAAGTCCATGTACCTCTTCGAATAAGTTGAGGAAATTAAATAATGAGCCGGCTGTGAGGAGAAGTAAAAGGTTGGAAAATAAACCAACTGTTTCGTATAAAGACCATGATTTTGAAATAAATTTGATAGGTGATGCAATATCAAATGTAATTCCAAAATGTTATCAAGATGTAGCTGAACATCCTTTTAGGCAAAATTGGGAAAAAGCTATAAAAAATGAATTAGATTCATTAGAGCGTAATAAAACTTGGACGCTAGTACAAAAGCCAAGTAATACAAATATTGTCGATTGTAAATGGGTGTTTGCAATAAAAAGCGATGGTAATGGTAATTTGGTAAACTATAAGGCCCGTTTGGTAGCAAGAGGGTTTAGCCAAAGAAAAACAATAGACTATGACGAAACATTCGCGCCGGTAGCGCGTATTAGTACATTAAGGTGCATTCTTGCATTGGCAACTCAGCATGAATTATTAGTCCATCAGATGGACGTTAAAACTGCGTTTCTTAACGGCAGATTAAACGAAAATATTTATATGAGGGTGCCTGACGGAGTTGTAGTAAAAACAAATAATGTAGTATGTAAATTACATAAATCTTTATACGGACTCAAACAGAGTGCTAGATGCTGGTATGAATGTTTTAATAACGTGTTGATTGAAAAAGGTTTTGTAAATTCATCAGCTGATCATTGTTTATATTTCCTAAATAGAGGTCACGTTCTGAAAAACATTTATGTAATATTATATGTAGACGACTTAGTCATAGCGACTAGGGACATAAATACAATGACTGATTTTAAGAAATTTTTAATGAAACAATTTGAAATGGTTGATTTAAAAGAAATAAATTATTTCTTAGGAATCAGAATAAAAAGAGTCAAATCTGAAATTTCACTTGATCAAACTGAGCGATTGCAACCCAGTCAGTACACCATTGCCTGTAAAATTAAACTATTCAGAATTAAATTCAGAAGATAGTTACGATGCACCTTGTCGAAATTTAATAGGTTGCTTAATGTTTGCCATGCTTTGTACGCGACCAGATCTCTGTACTGCAGTAAATCTGCTGAGTCGTTATCAAAATAAATGTAATAAAGAACTGTGGTTATGCTTAAAGCGGGTATTAAGATATGTAAAAGGAACGACTGATTTAAAATTAATATATAAACGTAATGATAATTACGAACAAATCTTAACAGGCTATGTTGATGCAGATTGGGCAAGTAATGAATTAGATCGTCGAAGTACAACAGGGTGTTTATTTAAATTGTTCAAAAATTGTACAGTGACATGGATCACACGACGACAAAATTCAGTTGCTACGTCATCAACTGAGTCTGAATACATGGCTGTATTTGAAGCAGTCAAGGAAGCATTATGGATTAAGTCATTGTTAAAAAGTATTAATGTTGATATGTCAGAACCAGTAGCTTTGTATGAAGATAATTAAAGTTGTATTGCAATGGCAAATAATCCAGTGTATCATAAACGTTCTAAACATATCGACGTTAAATACCATTTTATTAGAGAACAAGTAGAGAACAATACTGTCTGTTTGAAATATTTGCCGACAGGTCTTCAGGAAGCTGACCTACTGACGAAACCGCTACCAGCACATCAGTTCAAGGAGTTGAGATAACAAAATAGAGTTAATAGAAAAACATATTAATTAGATAAACCTATTTTAGTGTAAGGTCTGGCCAAGTTTTTAAGGGGTTTTCCTTGGCTCTTGCAACAAATGTTGGACCTTCGATTGTAATCTCCCCATAAAACAGCAAGTATGAGCTCATAAAATTTTGAGGAGGTGTGTTGGTTTTGTTAATGTATAAATGCAATAAAGCAAAATTGTATTCGCTTATTTGTTTAAGTTTAACTGAAAGTCAATCTCGCCTCACAGGCGTCACACTGTTCTCATTTATAAACTATGGCTGTATCAGCATTTTTAGCTCCCAACGACACCACCAAGTTAGCGTTTCTTTGTTACTTATAAATGAGCTCTTATGCTGTGAAGATCGAAAGTAAATTAAATTAAATAGTAGTTCACATTTTACGTGTGTTTTACTTAAATCCACTGTAACCTGCCTTTATTAGTGAGTAAAAACTGATGTTTAGTACTGAAATTTAATCATAAAATAGTAGGCGGATAATTGATAGTAGATCATCAAAAACAGAAAAAAAATTAAACCCGTTATTCCATTCAATTAAATTAAAATTGGAGTTATGGATTTGCAAATACCCAAGCAGAAGATAACAAAGGAAATTGAAACATTTTTCCTTTCCTTTGAAGGACGACGGGCAACTTATATATTTGTGCAGGATAAAGCGAACGCAAACTGTTTGGCAAAAAGAAACTCGACGACCTTTCATAAAAACCATCCTGTGAAATTGGCATCTCATAAAACTCCTTTCAGTCGACACAAAGTATAGCAGATCGAGCTAAAACAAAGACACGTACTATCAGAACGCTGTAAGTAAAAAAAACAACGTATTCCGCAAAGAATCCCCACCTAAACCAGATCATCCTTACCGTTATAAACTTCCTTTATCTGTTTTATGTTTCATATACGTCCCAGACGAAACAATAGATCGCACTTGAACCGACATATTTCATGGATATTGCGATATTCGAGGCAATGACTGCAAAACTGCCGGAAAATAAAATAAGGACAGAGCCTTTGGAAATTGCGGGACACCGCGGTATGCTCCAAATTGCCAATATTTCACAGAATAAGTAATTTACGAGGGATGGACCTCCAACTATTTTGGGAAGGGTGGCACATGATGCTATGCGCTACTGAACACTTAATAGAGATAAACTTCGTGGCTCATCTTGTATGTGCCGGAAGGTTTAAAAAACTGAGACAGCAATTTATTAGAAATTATTTCTGACTATTTAGTTACAGGATATGACTAATTTATGCATTTTTTTAATGAAATGACTTTACGTTCCCGCTATACTTCTACTGTTTCAATTGGAGCCCTATAAACAAGGTTTTTAAGGTGATTCCACAAATAAAAGTGGGTTGCTGTCCGGGCAGTTATTGTTAAGATATTATGTCGTTATCAAGCTGAAATGGGCTGGAGCTCCATTATGCATGAACCATGGTTGTTATCTAATCGCTAATAGGACCGAGCATAGGACTACTTCAAAAAAAAATTGATATGTTGGTTCATAAACATTAAGTGGTAGAAAAAAAAAGACCTATGTATGTAGTCTGAATACATAGGTCCATTTTTTCTACCACCTGTTGTTAATGAACCAACATATCAAAATTTTCTCTTAAAACTCGTAAAACAAAATAGTATCAACTGTCCTGAGATACACTGAGCATTGGTCCATTAACAATAAGTGGTAGAAAAAACGGAACTATGTATGGAGACTGAATACATAGATCTTTTTTTCTAGCACCTGTTGTTCAGGGAACATTGTAGCATTTGTAAATTACAAATGAAAGTTTTTCTAATTTTGTATGATCTAGTGAATATGTTCGTGTGAAGTTGGTACTATGAAATAATGTCATTTCCGTAAATTGAATGCTACCAATCATTATGCTCAGTCCGCTGACGCAGATTCTGTTTTTCGCCGTTCTTGACACTCTGTGTTAGAGAGTGGGGAGTAACGAGACGACATGGCGACGATCTAGTTTTGAAGACAGGTTGATGAGAGTTATTAGCTGCTTTAAGCGATTTGTTTGCCCTATTTCAATAGGGCAAACAAACCTCTCAATAACAATCATTAGTCGTTCAGTGCTAGGATTTCTTTTGTGAAGTTTCTGTATTCACCGAGTTGAAGAAAAGCCTATTTTGTATGCACGTGTCGTACCTCATATGAATTTGTGGTTAAAGTTAATCTGCGGTCATCCTTCCCTTATATAGGTAAGACATTACTTATTTCATAAATCTCGATTCTTCACGATCTTATTTCACAGGTTTTGATGTAATAATTTTATTACAGGGTTTTAGGATATGGTTATAAATCTTAGAGTATTACTAAGATGTTGATATGGAATAATTTGTTTAACTGATATTTGAGAGTTAATTCCATGTTGATAATCGTTCGTTATACGTTTATGGTATTTTTCTGCTAAGTACATAGTCCACTGGTTATGGCATATGTGCAAGAATAATTAAGTTATTTTATGGTACATATCCACATGGTTTCTCCGTTATAATTTTAGAAGAATTGATAAAATAACGTCCATCCCTCACCTCACTGTTTTCATCTTATGGTTCCCTTTTTGATTGTTGTTTATTCACCGATATCTGCTTATCTACTTTGATATGAAATAAGAATTACACCGTTAAGCAGAAGAGAGAGTTACACCGTTGTAGCCAAAGACAACAAGAAGTACCTACATCCCACCAGTGCAGTCATATTGTGGCTGAGGTTGTATCTTTAAAAACTATTTTTAATTTAATTTTAAGTATTCATTTATTTTAATTATCATTCATTTCCTTTCATTTAAATCACTTGATAAATATTAGTCAATCACATAGTTCACTATACGAAATACCCCTACATTCTATATAGAAACAAATATGTAACAACAAACTATTATATGAAACTATTTTGTTAACTTTGTAAACACCCCAGCGCTTGAGTGTACACTTTTCATATAACTTATAATAGGTAAAATAATAGGGTTTAGTGAATTGACTATATTATATTTAATTCTTATCAAGAATCAGCTGTTCCACTTTCAACCATAATTGTGAATTGTACATACAGTGACCAGAACTTATTAAAATAGGTTGTAATATTTATGTTTCGTTTCATTCACAGCCACTCTCTCTCAGTTATAATTGAAACAGGTATAGTACATAATATAGTTTTTTATAAGTTTTAGATAACTTTCGATAGATATTAAAATCTTGTAGTTATTAGTACTTGTGATCTTTAATTCACTGGCCTGGTTGCACGGCTAGCTAGGTCGCATATCTTTTTATTTAATTTCGAGTCGTGTGGCGCCCTTTTAACATCTTGAAAACAAACATATTAGTTGTTGACTTAAATACTACTTTTAACTAGGAGGCCACTATAAAAAAATTACAAAACCGAACCTACATTGCTCTACCGGCGAAAAGCTGCCGTCTGCTATGTGTAGATATAACATCATAAAAACAACGCTACAACATATCAAAATTTTCTCTTAAAACTTTTAAAACAAAATAATATCAACTGTCCTGTGGATACACTACATAGTTCGCAAAGAGGCCTTATGTAGAAAGTCCTTACGTCAAATGAATGTAATGAAAGTGGTTAAAATAACTAATATTATAAGAGGGGGCAATCGTGCTTTGACTCACAGATTTAGTGATTTTTTGGCCGAAGTAAATGCTACATATGGGGACTTGTTACTTGTTACCCATATTCGCTGGTTAAGAGCCGGACTTTGTATGCAACGTTTCTTCGCTCTATGCAAGGAGATTCCCATTTTCCTTAAAAATGAAGTGTCCAACACTACGGAACTAGAACACCAAATTGTCGATGCAAAATTTCTATCAGACCTTGCATATTTAACGGACCTGACATCTCACCTTAACGAATTAAATTTAAAGCTACAAGAAAAGCAGCAGGATATTGCCAATTTATATGGTCACATAAGACGATTTAAAAATAAAATTAAGCTTTTCAAAATTTTTTCCAAGTTGTAAAGAGCAGTCTGAAGAAATAAAGGATTTTGAGAAAGTTTTATATCTAACTCATACAAAATACATTCGACAATTGCAGAAAAATTGGAATATCGATTTAGCGACTAAGAAAATCGAAGGAGAAATTTCAGTTTTTACTCAGCCACTTACTATTTCTGGTGAGAACGCAAGCAGAGCAGACCTTCAACTGGAATTGTGTGAGATCCTTTTTACCAGGGAAGAACCCAAATAGGATTGGACATTTTTAAGTTACTGCCAGGAAAACGTCACCTGAACTTGCGAAACTTATAATGCCTTATAATGGGCTCGATGCTGGGAAGCACGTACACAGTAAAAAAAGACAAATGGTAAAATTACTAAATGGTAATCGTAATTTGCTGCAGTGTTATTTTTAACACGAACTGGGTAGTATAATAACTAAACCTTTAGAACTCATATTACACGAACGATATACCCGCCAAGTTTGTAGAAGTACTCATAAATTGTAGTAAAATTTACAAAACTCGGTGTTAAAAATGAATCAATCCGCCATAAATACGGAATAATTACACGGTGAATAATTAACTATTACACATTACCTTGTAAAATTTACTGTGTTAAATTACTTTTATGTAATGTAATAATACACCGATATGTCTAACACTGCCAAGTGTGGACCATATACACACTGATGAGTGTGGATTCAGTGTTAAAATCAGTCGGATTTTTTTACTGTGTAGGTTTGCGAAAGCAGCTTTTTCAACATGAAAGTTATAGTCAAAATATAGGTATTCTCTGTCTGATAAGTCATTTATTTACTCAGTTGCTTCGTTTGTCGACAACAAATATTAATGTTAATATTGATACACTGGTTAGTGAAAATCAACATTACCAAACTTGCAGATACTTACGTGTTCTTTAGTAGGTATCTAATTCTAAACCAAGGAGTAGAGAGACTTACCTGAAAAAGAAAGAAAACATTGTTAAGATAATTGTACAGAACACAGTAAAAAAAGACAAATGGTAAAATTACTAAATGGTAATCATAATTTGCTGCAGTGTTATTTTTAACACGAACTGGGAGGTATAATAACTAAACTTTTAGAACTCATATTATACGAATGATATATCCGCCAAGTTTGTAGAAGTACTCATAAATTGTACTAAAATTTACAAAACCGTATGTTAAAAATGGATCAATCCGCCATAAATACGGAACAATTACACGGTGAATTAACTATTACACATTACCTTGTAAAATCTACTGTGTTAAATTACTTTTATGTAATGTAATAATACACTGATATGTCTAACACTGCCAAGTGTGAACTATATACACACTGATGAGTGTTAATTCAGTGTTAAAATTAATCGGTTTTTTTTTACTGTGAACTAGTAGAAAACTTTTTCTGGAATTAATATGAATAAAAAAAGTTTTTTTAGAATAAGAAGACATAGACTGACATCATCTATGCAGCCTTAACCACCCCTTTGTGAAATTCTAAATAACAGGAAATATATCATTTTCCAAAGTTAGATAAAATATTGAGATATAAACGTAACTTCAGTGTTAAGTTAAAAGTTTTAAACAATAATAAAATTACAGTTAACAATGACATGTCATTGGAAAGTAGAAGCTTCAACTCAGCGACTGCTAGTATTTAAATTCAAAAAATTGATATTTATGTAACTAAAAATATTACTTATTCAAAATAGGGCTTTAAATGTAAATCTGACATGAGTTTCAAAACTTTATTTCTTACAAATAAAGTAAAAAATACTAAAAACCAAAAGAAATTATTATTATATAATTATGTTCCTCTTTTGCCGATATTTCACTGCAATTTTCTTAGTTTCCATTTGTATAAATTGTATGCAAAGTCGATAGTTTTTTGTTCATTGAAACTATTAATAATTGATTATCTGACAGAACTATTATAAACCTATGGTGTGTCACAAGTCATTTATTTTATTATATTGGCCACAGCCTACCAGGAATTAAAAGATTTTTGATTCCCGTTTCGATTTCAATTTTCTGAGTTATTTTTAGATATATGTTTGAACTAAGTGTTATATATTTTTGAAAACCTTAAAGCGGCCGCATTTGAGCTGGTGGAAAATATACAGTGTAGTCCGTTTAAAAAAATAAGTTTACCCTATATTTCGGAAATTGACCCTTTCAGAAAAAAGTAAGTACCTACGCCACTGGATTCTACGTAAAAACTGTGGACGGACCCGTTTTTGTTTTCCCAATATGTTATTATCAGATAACTGAGATACCAGGGATGCTTAAAAATGGCAAATTATCAATTTCACACTGTAGCTCAGAAACTAAGAGGGCTGTGGAAACTCTGTTTGTGGCATCTGTCGTTTTTTAAAAACGTATCAGTGTCGCGAAAACCTTAACCCTGTTCATCTTTATTAATAAGCGAGATACTCCTCAAAGACAAAGAAAACTGCACACTCTGTAGAATATAAGAGGAGACTAGGGCGTGTCTGCAAACCAATAGGGCTTATTGTATAGAGTATGTTGATCCGCAATTATTCACTTTAGAACATCCACTTCTTATTCAGCTCAAATACCAATCGATTTTTGTGTTTCGGAGGGAGGAGAATGCATTCTTAATGGAAATGTATGTAAATTTTTAAAACCAATGAATTCAATTAAAAGTTAAAATTACTTTTTCCGGTACGTAAAAAAATAATTTAAATATCGAGCATGTTTCGGCGACCGGCACATTTAACTTTCTTCGCGTTATCCACCGAGACAGCTTTATTCGATATTAAAATTAAATAAAAAAAGTTAACGGAGAAAAATAAAGTTAGATGAAAACTGACTAGAATATTAATTCGCCATTGGATGTGTACTCCGAATATTTAACAACAATGATTGTTATTTGTATAATTGATGAAATGTATTATAATGCTAAAAACATGATTAATATAAATTTGACACGATTTTTACAAATTTTTTCTATTTATATAAAGGTTTTATTTTTAAGTGAGCGTCATATTTAGAGGGGTAGTAATACTAGATGCCATAAACGGCTATGATTTTTCCGTGTTTTTACGATATTCGCACGCGTTTACGAATTATAAGGATTTTAAGTTCTTGTAAGACAATGCCCATACCTAATTTCAGATATTTGAATTTGTCGCTATCAGACAGACTGCAGCAACCAATTAGGCGCTGCTACATGTCACGTGTGACCTGCCGAAAAGACCTAAGACCTAAGCTTTTAAATTTACCCGCTAAATTCTCAGATATTTGACATTCCCCATACCTAATTTCCCGCATTTGGCGCCAGACACCTGCAATCCCCATACCTAATTTCATGCCTCCATCTTGACGATAGCAACCCACTGCGCATGTTTTTTCTATCCGCATTCACGACCAGTTACAACATTGTTTTTTCTATCAACATTCATACGAGTTACGCCATTGTTTTTTATATACATTCTTATTTTGCTCATCCTGTATATAGCTTTTGATTCACCCTATATACTAAATATTTGAATTTGCCCCTATCAGACAGACAGCAGCAGCAGAGACCTCTTGCGTCCATGGCAGCAGCTCTTGCTTTTTCTGCGTTTGAATTTACCCGCTAATTTCTCAGATATTTGAATTTGCCGCCAGACTACTGCGCCCTCTCGTGGCCGCCTGGCCAGACTGCGGCGCCTTCTAGTGACCGCCTGAGCTACTACCTTGGGCGCGGCTCGTGACGTCAGGCCGCCATCTTGACGAACCTACGTCACACACTCCTGGGGTGCTTTTCTGCAGCCCCAGGGGCTCCTACACCTGCGGGGATGCTACAAGAAGTCTGGTTCTTCACCCTGATGACAATGACCAGCGGCTCCGTGGTCTAGCTCGATGGCAGCTGGCCATCGAGCTCACTGACAGTTCACCTCCGGTCTGAAACCGGCTTACATTATCTACTGTTTTCATATAGTTATATTTTAATTTAAATAAATGTATTTTATTTTTTCATAATAGTTTAATTTACCTCTAAAATGGATTTACCTCTCCACCTATGGTGGAGGCGCCGGTCATAATCCCAGGGATGGTAACTTCGCACCATTGCCCTCTTCAGTGCGAGAACCACATGTTCGAACCTACGGTTCCTCCCGTACTGAGCAAGATTACTATCGCAACGACGAGTCATTAGTAGGGCAAAATACAGAACTCTTCCGTACCAAGAACTGACCACAGGCTACAAAACAACGTAGGGGAACGAAGGCGGAAATGTCTACCAATCTATTGTACTTTCATGGATAAATAGCCAAAGAAAAGGAGAACAAAGTACAAGCCGCGTTATTCCAGAAGTGAGTGTGAGTTGAACAGGGATGGACTCGAATAATTAAACGATGTTACAGTGCCGGAACGTTACCTTAACAATAAATTGTGTGCTCGAACGTTTCACCAGTTAATCCTTTTTTCCCTTGTTAATCCAACTCTGGTCATTGCTGATAATTTTTATATTTTATAGGGATTTAAATTTTTTTTTGTTTAAATTTTTTTTTTGATGTTGATTGTAACTATTATATATTTTGATAGTTGTGGGTCCAACTATCGCCGAGCAAGGGAGATATGCCACGAAGGATTTTAACACTCTGAACATCAAATGTATTGCCAAATAATTATAATTAAAAATAGTAAAGACACAGCTGAATTATCGAGATCAGCCAGCAGGATTGCTGAACACCTGGGTTTGCCACAGGTCAACTGTGGAACCAAGGTGGGATGCAAGAAATATCTCCTTTTATTGAAAATACACTCTACATCAAAGACATTTTTCATTTCAGTTTTTTATATAAAGAACCCTAAATTATATTAATTTAAACGTTTTAATTGGAATTCTTATATAAATGAAAGAGTTTCGTTAAAATAGCATGGTAGCATTTATTTAAGGGAAATTAAAAAAAAATTATTGAATTCGGATCAATTACTATGCAAAAAAATTAACCCACAAGGTTTTTAAAATGAGGGGGGAAGGAAATATGCAAAGTAATAACTGCTGAAGTGGTATACAGTGAGCTTTCTATACGTGTATCCTAAATGGTGGTGGTGGGAGTGAATATTAAACTACTAATCTAAGGCGTCAATGTCTAAAAAAATCAGTTCCTACTAATAAATCATACATTCTTATAAAAAATGTAGAAGCTACCCACTTGTAGAAGTCAGTAATATAATCACACAAAGGCAAATTGGCTATGAAGTTTAAATTAAAGCTAGTTTTCTTGGATACTTTCAAACTCATTCATAGAGCGTTATACTATACTTCATTGAGTGTGTAATATAATTGTTAGTATAAAATATACACTGTGTCCAAAGTTTGTTATTATAGGTATAAGCGATTCAGACAGTTAAATTAGAGATGCTTTGTACAATTTTCTGCTGATTTCAAATATCTTTTGCATTTAAGTCTCTTTTAGTTTTTGTGACCTTTGGAAAAATCCGAAATTTGCCTAGGTAGGTATTTCTTTTTTCTTCAATAACACATTAGGTATTTATTTGACAAGTTTTAGACTTGTACATTATTAAGACACTTTTTAAAAAGAAACTATTTGTCGCCAATAGCAACTCTCGACAGAATTTTGTTTTTCTGTTATGTGTCAACTTTTGTTTTCTGATCGCGGTCATCATCTTAGATTTTTCAAATCATGCCAGGAAATATTTACTAATATACAATATTCGACGACAAATTCGTATAACGAAAATTACGACTACTTAATTTGACCGACATCGTAGCTTAAACAATACAAACATTAATAGTGCCGATTGAATTATGAACATCCTGTATATATTTATTAGTAATAGTAGTTCAATATTTACCCAAGAATTAAATTGGAGCATATAAACTAAACAGAGACGTTGTCACAATTTATTAATTCGTTTCATAAAACTTATGTGCGAATATTACCAGAATAAAATGGGGAAAACTCGAGCAATATTCTACTCTATTGCTAGATTCTTAGATACAACTCAATTGACCTTCTTTTATTAAGTTTTCTCTTTAACTAACGCCTCTGGGAGTCGAGAATTGCCGCCTCTTATGGGAAATCTTTCCGCGAGTCTTACGACCGTCATTCAAATGCAACACATTTTTATGTGCTGCTCGCAAGCCGGGTACGCGACGAACGAAATGCACTTTTCTTATCTTAAAAGTTACTCTCGTAATTTGCTGCTACCTCCGTCTGAGGAAACCGCAATATCCAGCCAGCCAGCCGTTTTCTCCAGTAGCGCTGCGTGGATAATGGGTTGTTTGGTACTTTTATTTTAAACATCATTCACAGCTGGAAGCGTGATGAAATCGTAGGTACATATTTACTAAAATAACTAGCATGTACAGGGTAGTCGATGTCAGGTGAATATCTGCCATTATTAAGTCAAAGAAGAAGCTATAGTCTGGGGACTTATCCCAAGATATTCTAAGAGCGTTTTCACACGAGGTAATATATTGCCAGTAAAAAAAAATTTTCCTATCCCAGGAAACAATATTATTTACTACAAAGGACAATGATACCTCTATTTAATGATAACCATACAGGTGTTTACTAGTTCAACAAAAACAAATACTTATCCATACTTTCAAAAAAATTGCTTTGTCTGAAGTAAAACCTTCAAAAGTAAAGAATATCATATTTGTCTTTTTCCGTAATATCTATTGCTGGGCAAATATTTATTTATTGTGAATACAATACACTAACACACCTTTACTGTTTAAAGGGCAATATGGTCTAATTAATAAAAATATTATTAACATTAATATAAAACGAAGTCGAATAAAACTAAAAAAATGAGTTTCAAAAACTCAAGGAATTACGTCTGACATAAAAATAAAATACGTTGTAACAAAAATAGTAAATACCAAATATTCAAATGGAATTTAATATTTCCACTTTTAGAAAAACAAGAGAATGTCACTTTACAAAACAGAATGGCAATAATGAATAATTTTAAGTGCTACCTACATATTTTTTGTTTCCCATGAAATTTTGTCGGATTTAAAAAATGTATTAAAGTTTTGTTTGCGAGCCAGATAACAGAATATGCCTTATAGGTTATTTCTACATGGGTTCACTAACATAATTTTGTTTTTATTATTGAAGATGTCTGCTAATTATTTGGGCATATTTTAATAATAAAAACAATCGACATTCCATTTTTATATTGGAAATAATATATAGATATTTGTTACACCTATTTTACGGAGCATCATATATATTTATTTTTACGTATATGAAGAGGGGTTCTCTAATGTGTATGCCTATATAAAAATTGATAACTTTATATAAAGATCTATACAGACCAAAGTTTATTTTCAGTGTATTAATGTGTATTAAATTTCACAATTTTTCTTCAATCTGATAGACCTTTGATCTCTTAAGAAAATGTAGAAATCAATGGTATCTTGGATTATAAGTAATAATTAGTAAGTGTTATAAGTATTTATAAGAAAACGATCTTCACTGTCACTTGAATATTGAAATTTGTATAAATTTACGTATAGATACTTAATAAGTTTTATTAAAAAACAATTTTAGATATAGAAAATGAGATTCTTTTTCTGTTCTCATCATTAAAATCAGCACAAACATCATATGCATTGATGCTTTAACCGAGGAATAATAAAAAATTAGCAAGTTACTACTGTGGTGATTTAATTAGAATTTTACTATATTTTTTTAAATATTAATCACACTTGTTTGCAATTGCTTCTAATATGATGCACTCATTTATTATCAGCGTTTATACAAAAAAATACTATTGATGGCTAAAAGCCATATTTGTACATTTGACGATAGCAAAACAGTAATTTATTTTTGAAATAATTTACTTTATAGAGCCATTAACCGTACCGTTCATTTTGATGTCATGTTTTACCACGGTTTCTACACTTAAAATTTCAACCATACTTCCTACTAGAGCAGTAAAAAGCAGACGACAAAAGCCCTTCCGTAAGATGCCTCCAATAAACTATAAAAGTCGAGGAAGTCCATTCCAGCTCTCTATATGAGAGAGACTCAATTTAAAAAGTGGCCTATAACATCATATATTTGAGCGATGATAGTATGCACTAAAATAAACCAAAACGGTTATATCTGCGCTGCAGAATAGCCCTCCACATATGCGTTTTTTAAATGGGTTGTTGCCTTTATTACCATATTCGGCCGTTCTCCTTGGAATGCTCTGAAACGATGATGGTGGATTACCAATAGCTGAATTGTACTTTTGTTCATTCAGTTAAGTAGTTATATAACGGAGGATGAAAATATACAGGGTGTAAAAATAGTGTACCGGACTTCGAGAGGTGATACTACATCTAAAAATAAAAGTTCCTCAACTGGTTTTTAATTTTTATGCCCAAGCAAAAAGGTGATAGTTTCGTTTTTATTTTTTTTGCGCCCTTATTTGAGCAAATATATAAAAATGAAGAGCACTTCCTCAAAGCAACTTTCTGTACTCTATTGGCCAAGATATTTAGATTTTAAATGTGGTTTCTCGTTTTTCCAGAACTTCACCGTCATCAACTTCATTTTTTAAATACCGGCCTGGAATTTTGAAACCATTCTGCAGTGTTCTTTGAATATCTCTTCTTTTAATGGGATTAAATGCGTACAGATTATTTGCCCTCCTCAGCTCCTCTACATTGTTGGGTACGTTCTTGTATACCTACCCTATTCTTTAGGGTTCCCCACAAAAAACCAATCTAGTGGAAATAAATCGTGTGCTCTTGCAGGCCATTCAACTACCCAACCATTTCATATTCATTATTCAGGAAACTGCGTTGTTGTAGAAAGTACAGCACATCAAATTTTAAGGGTATAATTGGATTTGGTAACATCCAGTGACATTTATGTGCACGATAAATAAGCAAAAAGTGGGTGAATAGATAAGAAAATTATACAGTTCAGAATGGAAACATGACAGATGTATTTTTTTATTGGAACGTTCGTGTTCTACTGCTCATCGAGGTCGACAAAAACCATGAGTCTGTTCCATTTAAAAAGTTGACAATCAAGGGTTTGTTTAGGAGCTCCGTAGCCGAGCGGTTAAAAATGTCAAGTTTTTAATAATTTTCCGTGGTTGACGACGATTTGAATCTCACCGTGGTCAACTTTTTCTAATTGCTCCAATATTAAATCTGTGTGCATAAAACTGGTAGCGTTCTTAATATGCAACTAGTATTACAATATCACTGTATAAATGGCTAACAACCTACTGTACACTTTAATTAATAAGATTTTCCAGGTTTCCCTTATTCTCTTATTCTTGTATTAAATGGTAGTAAAAGTTATAACATCGTAAGTCCTCCTGGGCGCACTCGCGGCCCGCAAAATAATAATATGCCGCTCCCTCTGCCATACAAGTCTCGGTCTTCCGGCCTCGTTTTGTATTTCTGGTACAGAACGACACATGTTCTGTAATATCTATAGGAGTAAATGCATGATAGTTTTTTCGCATTTCATTGAAATTTATTAAAAATAAAAATATTAAAGTGAGTTACTTTAGGATAAAATATAAGATGTACCCCGACACGCAGTTACATCTATCTCAACTAACGTATACCATAGCTACATTAGTCGACTCCAGTGGATTCAAACGCCTCAATTGATCGATTTCAGCACACGGAGCGATGCCAATAATTAAGGATAGCCTACGTTCGTCTGTCTACGTCCACAAAGCATCATCAATTAAAGCTGCCAGGGTTATTCCCAGAGAAAAAGTTTCCAGGGACTATTACCGCAGGTCTGTGCTTCCAAATTGTCCTTTATTGATGATCAATCATCTGCACAAAAATATTTAACGTAGTACAAATCGATATAATTTATTAAACGGGAATTGTTTCTGTTATATTTTTGTAAATGGAAAAAAATAAGTTATATGTAGTAGAGTTGGGATTTGAGGCCAGAAGCTCGGCCAGGCCAGGCCCGGCCCGAAATCGGGCCGGGCCGGGCCGGGAAAATCTGCATATTTTACTGGCCGGGCTGGACCTGGCCGGATGCTTTGTAATACCTGGCCGGGCCGAGCTGAAATTGAGTTGGCCAGGTCCGCAACTCTAATATGTAGCTGGGCAGTTTTTGTCTCGGTTTTAATTATGTGAAACACAGTTTTTAGGTTTTTATTTTAGTCCTTCATTAGATAGAAGTTTTACAATAGGAATGATTAAAAATATGTAATCAAAAAATATTGGTTACAGATTAAAAAATAATATTTTTGAAATATAGTTTACTTTTATATCTCCATTTGAAAATATATCGTATAAAAACGAATGAAACTTTTTCTTGCTCTACAGGTATTTTCATATTTCTGAATCGAGTTTCTTTTAATTTTCTTAATACGGACCTGATCTGAGCATTTTACACCCTGTTTAGAGGCTGTAAAATATTGTTGTAGGCCGCCATTATTTTGAGATTAATATAGGCAGAATGATTTAAAAATTGGATAGTAAATGAAATGATAATGGCAATCATACATGGGATTTCAGTTTTTTTACCTTTTTTTTTAAGATACTCTGTGCACAAACACTTTATTTAACAACTCAAATAAATAAAAGTTCATTTAGTCTGTAAATAATGTGAAAAAAAAAACAAACTACGTATAAAAATCAAGTTATTACATTACGTTGTAATTATGTAGGTAGGTATGTATGCAAATTCATCAAATTGACTAGGTATATCTATACATACTTAATAAATTCTAAAATTAACCTCCAATCACCTTGATTATTCTTCATAAATCAACGGAATATGAAAAATATTTTAATTTGAAAAATAACCATACACAAGGAGAAAGCAAATGGCATTCCTGTAATTACTCGCAAGAAAACATGAAAGTTTACTTTAACCAATCGAATTTTATTGTAATAAAATAAAAACGGAAATAATAATATGCCGCCCCCTCTCTCACACATGCATGTATTGGAAAACCCAATTTTGAAATAACGTACGTATATAACCATTTAATAGAATTGCAACGATCTGAATTTTAGCTAAAAATAGGAATATTTTAGCAGTACTGAAAGGATCAGTGCAAGGATTAAGAGTTTTTTTTATTCATAGTTCCAACATCATTTTTTCAACAGAGTTTCACCACAGCATATAAAACAATCAGCAGTCTAGCTCTAGTTGGCGGGAACGGTACGCGCATCCCTTCGCGCAGGCCGCCATTTGAGGAGAGAACCTGTCAGAAACGCCAGTGGCGTGTTAAGTTTTATCATTTGACGTTCCCTGTGTTCATAGTCGGCGAGTGATTTATATATTTGTTTAAACCCTTACTTATTCTGTCTTAAAACTATAAATTGTGTGGTTGTGTGTGTGTTACTATTAAACTCTTATTTGTCCTGTGTGTTGAAACTTTAGACTATTAAACTGTTATATTCTGTGTATGCTGAATTTTGTATTGTGGGTATGTATTTTATCATTTTATTATAACGTATCTACTCTCTATTTAAGCAAGTCAAACTTGGAATTTTGTACATACCCACGGTACATAAGAAATTGTATTTAGGTCTGTGAACATCTGGTACTACCTATACCTAGATATGGATAAAAAAACTGGACGCATGATTTTTCACCGAATGCTTGTATTTCAGAGAATATATTCTAAGAATATATAAGTAGATGGTATCATCTTCAAGCTTATGACATGTGCTGTACAGTAAACCTGTTATATTTCATTTTCTAAAATGTCCGTATAAATGTAAAATGTCCAGACAGTTGTCTGGATTTGTCCAATTTTTAAATATCCGGACATCTCCCAACACTATTTAATACGTTTAGGATTTCAGGGACTGTTAAGTCTCGACTTAAGACTTTTGTAGTAGGTACCCATTTTTTTCGTGAAAAGCCTTTGTTTTTTAAATACATAAAAATCATAATAGTTTATGAAAAGATAACACCATATTTTTGTTTTATTTGTGAGGAGCTGATGGTATTATAAGATGTGACAATATCAGGTTTTTAAATCGACCAATGGGAGAGAGTTAAATAAAAAAAATATATTTAAAAATTAATCAACCCCCCCCCTATATAACAAAAAGAAACAACAGTTTAGCCTCTACAATTTAATTTCCAATAAAAAATTACTTTTCATATTTTTTAATATCCGTCTCCGTTTCATGGCAAACTTGAGTTATATATGATTTTACTGCATCGTTTCAAAGTAGGAAGGGTGGTTATAAAACAAAGTCCGAAATATACATTGCTATATTGTACTTTCATAGTAACATTATACGTGTCAGAATATTAAAAAATATAAAAAGTACAAAAGTATTAACTACATACTTTTATTTTTAATACTTAATATAAAAAATGTTACTAAAAATAATTTTTTAGAATTTTAAAATTGTATGTATTGGAAACATATTTACATGTTCTTGTTATTATTGTTAAATTGATATTTCATTAAAAGATGCTTGCTTATTTTTGTTATATTTTTATGCATTCTTTGCATAGCTTTGGCTGAATTATATTACTTTTGTTTTTTGGGCATTTTCTGTGTATTTATTGCTTTCTTTTATCTACATACCAATATGCTGTGTATATATTTGGAATTAGATAAATAAATGACAATGCTCGTATGTAATTACGTTTCCTTAATTGTATGTTTGTTAAGCGGCTTACATCATTAATTTTTAGGAAATATGTTTAGATAAATATGGATACCATCCTGGATGAGGAGAGTAAAAATTGCAAATATCCCTAATCAGGCCCTGACTTCTCTCCTCAAATGGCGGCCCGTGACGTCACACATTGAATTTCAATAGATCAAAGGTGCCGCCCGAGAGCTAGACTGCTGATTGTTTTATATGCTGTGGTTTCACGTTGTAAAATAAATATCTTAGTTAAATGCGGAGCATGTCCCGAATTTTTATGTCAAATGTTATTTATTTTTACACATTCCAATTAGGTTACAGCTATAATCACATGAAGATAACAGGCTCATGACATGAGGCGAATTATTTGGGGATCCTATAATCAAGAACTTGTATACGTACGTACTATAACAAGCCAGATGTTTGGAAGCCTTCCAAGTAGTGTCAAAACATTGCATAAACAACAAACTATTGCAACAAGTGACACGTTATAGCGGTATAAAATCTTTGTAGAACCAATCCAACCCAGAAACCTGATGTGTACGACCACCCGTGATAGAATTATAGACAGATTAGATTTATGAAACTATTTATTTCATACAAATTGGACGTTTTATTTGATTTATTTGTTCATGGCTGTGGAACGAATGTTAACAGTCTAGCAGTGTCTGCATTGGGCCGAAAATAAAATAATCTTACAATGCAAATTTATTTACAAGCATTTTTTAAATATTTGTGCTGAGCAGATGGGTCATTGTCGTCTTTATTTATGGAACAGCCTTTATAATAAATAAACCATTGTGTTTATTTCTGGTGCTGCTCCTCAAGCAGTTTAATGAACGGTTTAATTATTTTTTATGTGCTATTTCTCACATAAATAAGTACTGTTGTTATCAATTGAACCGTAATTTTGTACATTGCGTGTAATTATTACGATTACGAATTTTGAACGTACATATGACAATATACACAATGAAAAAATAATGCGAATATATAAACATTTAAGAAAGAACAACTGCTAACACGAGTTTCCGACTGATTGGCTGTATATATGTAAAATGGCGTACGCGGTTGGAGGATGCACAGAACTAAGATAAATGGTAAAAACAAGTGCAAAACCCCACAGTGTGACAAAGTTCCATAACTCCTATGTCGTAAATGTTAGTAAATGTAAAATAAATTTATTTTACACAGAGAATACAGAGAACTACTCAGAGGTGGCGCCATTAGGACTTGCGTACGCAAGGCTTACCTATTGTGCCAAATACTCAGATCTTCGCATTCGTAGGTATGCTCACTTACATTGCACTGATGAGATCATGAAAAGGTCGAAACCGGTCTGCAATTAGTGTCATCCTACGATGTGTGGTCTGAATCATGATACAACTACACAGATATGCTCACAACTTTCGTTTGTTTGCGCATGACGTCATTCGTGAGGGAAAAAAGGCAATGCGATGCGAAAATTCTTATGGGCAGTGATATAATTATTTTCGTGTTTATCAATTGTTTTTTCCTCGTAACTTACGTCACTATGCGGATAGGCATATCTGTGTAGTTGTATCATGGTCTGAATATAGTTTTCCTATATTCCTATATAGTTATCCTCGTAGTTTTCGTTGCAATCCGAATCCTTGTATTTTTTATTCTAACTGTGTTTAGACCAAAATACGGAAAATCTTGCTTTGTAATCCAGCGCTCGGGATGGCATATAGCCAGGAGAATAGCTGTTTTGGCTTGATTTGTTTTAGTCCTCATTTTAAATAAGGTGTTTACAGATGGAGGATCTAATGATGTCCTTACTATTCGTAGTTATTTGCTATGTGCATGCCATCTGACAAGTAGTAGAATTAGTTTCTACAACCAGTTATTGTATTTAGTAACATTCTTTCAAAAATCCAAGGCAAACTTGACCATAATAAAAATCGAAGAAAGTAAAAAATTTCATATGCTGTAGACACAAACATCCTGTATAATTCTTCTTGCAATTTGTCTAATGTGCGATTTAAAGCACTTGCATCACTCAAAATTATATTATTCTCTATACGTACACGGAAGTATACTACCGTTTACATAAAGACCTTTATCAAGTTAACACAGACACTAAGACTTCTAAATATATCTTAACATTTCCTCTTTTCATTGTTTTTTCAATAAATAGCTTTATTATATTATCTTCGAACAAAAACATGCCGAGGGTAATTAAACTTTATACGTCCAATATCAATATAATTATCGCATAAATGTGTTTGTTTTAACACTATATTGATAGAGTATAAATTAATATTAATTTATTCTTTACAAATAAATACAATCCTGACACGGAAACTATTTACAAAAGTGCCAATTAAATCGTTGACGATTAAAAACGATTGTACATACCGGGAGATCCACCGAAAAGGTAAGTCACAGATTGGAAAAATAGTGTGACAAGTCGGTTACAAAATGCAAAAATTAATTTATACAGTTACGTCTGAGTTGAATGAAGTTTGAATGAACACCTTGTACAAAAGTAAAGGCTTTGGTTTGGGTTGTACCTTCTGGAGTATTTGTGGGGCGGTTTGTTGTTGTTGTTGGAAGCCGGCGCGGTTACTCGCAGCACTCAAGTCTTTCGACCTATTATTGTGCCTGCCGCTAGTTGAGAGCTATTGGAAGAGACCCGTGCTATGCGCATAGGCCAACACCCGTTCCAGGGGAAACTCTCTAATGTCCTGGAGCAGAAGAAATGCTGCACCCAGATGTTTGTGTCTTCTAACCATGAGGCAGGCACAGCGATAGAGGATGTGAATGGAGTCCTCGTCATCGTGTCCGCAAAATTTCATTATGGCCGATAGTGTTAAGGTGCTTGTTGAGATGTCCGTGACCTGTCAGCAGTCCTGTGACAGTCCTTATGCTGTTACGACTTAACGCAAGTATTGATCTAATTGCGTTCGACCAAGGCCCTTCAATTAAGAGCCTGACTTAAAAATAATCCAAGAGAAATACAATTGGAGACTATGCTTCAAATTTATCCAACATTCATATAAACATTTTTGATTGCCCGACACTGAAATTTTAATTGGAGACATGAATTTCTAGTTAGAAGACATTGATTCAATAGTAACTGATAACGTATAGATGATTATGATAAGATAGATGAATTCCTACTGGCTGGTAGTAGTAAAACATACCATATTATATCTTTAGGAGATGTTCGTCAAATTTTCATGTTTCTTCCTTTACTCATTTTTACGTGCATTTTGCTTCTTGTGTTCTGTTTTCTGTTTCTCTAAGAATTATTTTACCACGTACAATCATATCGAACTTGTACCGTGCAGCTAAACCTATTTACACCATAGCCTCCCTTTGCCATTTAAAATTTTAGGTATGGACTTCTCTGCTTAGGGGTTGAAGCAGCGCAATTTAAATAAAAATAAATCGACAAATATGACCAAAGCGCAGGTTCAAACAGCACAATCACTGTTTTATTCTTGGTAGCCGCACCCTGTATATTATTTTATGATCTGGTAGTGGCCGAACAATGTTGCTAATTACCTCATGACATGTTTTCATAATTGAGTAAGCACAATGCATACCGATATTTGTTCTTGTCGGAAATGATGATGTTCTTTAAAAATACTAGTCACGTTTCGGTACGAGATAAAACCTGAAAAATATCATGAAGCGCGATTTGGAAGCTTTCTGTTCCAATTTATCATAAAGCTTACTGAGCAATACGATTAGAATAATCGTAGCTTATTATACAGGGTGAGTCATTAGGACGGGCCGGGACGGGCGTGTAATTCTACACACCTTATATTTAACATTTTACTACTAATGACATCCTGAATAAATACAACGAATATTCTTTTATTTTGCAAAAAAGACCCAACACGTTGGCAAACTACAAAAAAATTAATACTTATTTATTAGGCTCACTACTATCTTCCTGAGCTTATTTAAACAAAGCATGTACAGGGTGTCCAAAATAAGATCCTCTATCCCCTTATCTCAGAAAGTATAAAGGGTTGAGAAAAAAGTTAAATACGATACGAATACGAATAAGTTTTTTGTTTATACCTGAATTTTTCATTTTTATAAGTTTCTTGAATACAGGTTGTTCAGTTTCTCTGATCCAGGCATCAACTTTCTTTTTTTAAACGGGACACCCTATATTCAATTGCGTTTTTGAACTCTCCTTAAAATTCTAGGTCGACATTGGTAAGAGTACCCTATACCTATCATTTACCGTTACGAAGATATTAGCATTTAAAGAAAAAAATCTGTAAAAAACACCTGCTCAAAAAAATTCGGCAAAACAAATAAAACATCCAAAAAAAAGGTAAATAGGATTTATTTGGTAAACAATTAGACTCAGAAATTACTTCTATGAATCGATATTACCTGATTAATATACAGGGTGTTTTTGACAGATGGCTCAAACATGTATATGTTAAAACTCCAGAAAATCGAAAATCTCTTATGGAACACCCGGTGTATTATTATATTTTTGGATTATCTATTAAATTTTAACCTTACTCTATATAACGTTCCCTATTCTTATTTTGCTTAGTTTTCAAGATATTGACGAAAATGTTTGGTGCGCTATTTATAAGAGAAGATTTTAGGCCCTGTCTTTCTTGGCCAATATTTAAATGGTCCCAGGTACCTTAGGTAAAATATCAGGAAATATCAAATATTATTCATTACAAACTTGCATTTTACCTTTATTGGATGCCGAAGAAGATGCCAATCAGATTATCTATCAGATGGATGGAGTTCCATGCCACAATACTGCAGTTGTAAAGAATTTTATTAAGAACTATTTTGTGGAATTGATAGGGCCAAACGGGAATATCCCATGGCCGCCGAGGATCCCAGATTTAACTCCACTTGATAACTTTTTATGGGGTACATTGAAAGCCTGAGTTTATCAAATTCAGAGTAATAATGTTGATGATTTAAAGATTAAAATCAGGATGGAAATTGAAGCACTCAATCAAAGTGATTGCGCTGTAAGAAAACTAGCAGTTATATACACAACATGCATAGCTGAAAATTGAGCACATATAGGATGCTTAATTTAATTTATTATTTTTATTGTCATTTGTTGATTATTGTTAGTTATTTGTGGTTCAAGTTACAAACAGATTTGTTTATATTAGTTAATTAATGAAACAATTTAAAAAAATATTAGTTTTTAATAAAATAATATATTCTTAATCAGTATTAAGGCCACTAACTATAATACACCAAATAATAGTAGATATATTTTTAATAATAGTCGATAATGATTAATAGCTGACATTTTTTCCACATTTTCGTCAATATCTTGAAAACTAAGCAAAATAAGAATAGGGAACGTTATATAGAGTAAGGTTAAAATTTAATAGAGAATCCAAAAATATGATACAAAGGGTGTTCCATAAGAGATTTTCGATTTTCTGGAATTTTAACATATACATGTTTGAGCCATCTGTCAAAAACACCCTGTATATTAATCAGGTAATATCGATCCATAGAAGTAATTTCTGAGTCTAATTGTCTACGAAATAAACCCTATTTAGCTTTTTTTTGGATGTCTTATTTGTTTTGCCGAGATTTTTTGAGCAGGTGTTTTTTACAGATTTTTTTTCTTTAAATGCTAATATCTTCGTAACGGTAAATGATAGGTATAGGGTATTCTTAACGATGTCGACCTAGAATTTTAATGAGAGTTCAAAAACGTAATTGAATATAGGGTGTCCTATTTAAAAAAAGAAAATTGATGCCTGGACCAGAGAAACTGAACAACCTGTATTCAAGAAAGTTATAAAAATTAAAAATTCAGGTAAAAACAAAAAACTTTTGTATTTAACATTTTTCTCTGCCTTTTATACTTTCTGAGATAAGGGGATAGAGGATCTTATTTTGGACACGCTGTACATGAAAATTCGATAATGTTTCACTGTTGTTGTTTTCTACATACGAATCAAAGTTCTCATTTATTTCTTCTATACCATTTGCTAATCTGCGATCTGCAATCTGCTTGATACTCTGAATAAAAACTGTTAAAATTTTCTTCAAGCTTTCACATATCCTTATTAAACTCATTGTGATATTCGCAATTGTTTTTGTCATTACCACTAGTTATTCCTTTAAATTAATTCCTTAATTAATTAATTAAACTAATTCGATTCTTTAAATTCCTCCACATTTTCTTATACTATTCCTTTTACACCTATCAATGTTTCCTTCATAATTTTTTTTCTTTTCCTTACCACCTTATTTCGTTTTCTTGTATAATCCACCCAGTCAGAATGTAAATGTATAATGGCACTTGCGGAAAAGCAGGTCGATATCTGTCAATTAGACAATAAGAGACAATTAGAGATATTATAAGCTTCGAATTATTTATTTTAGTATCAACTTACATGTGTTCCTCAGGAAATTGTCAGGATCGATATACCTTATGTTTTCTGTCTTATTTTTAATAGCACAGAATTAAAAAAAATGCAAAACTATCTAATAAAGTGGATACTCGAAGCGGATGGTTCTTTATGAAACATCGCGAAAATGATTGTTTTGAAAAAAACATTAGTCTCATTTAGATGTTCCAAGAAAAACAAGCAAAACTATCTGGTGACTCTCAAAATAAATACTAGAGTTAATAGCATACAAATTTATCTCTGATCTCACCATGCCATTCAAGGTATTATGAAGAACCCTTATTTTATTTTATTTAGTTCTATGAAAATTTTGTAATTGTGGAAATTTTATAAAGGAACCTCATCATCTGTTTGGATCTTTCCTTCGTCTACGACCTTCAGTGCATAATTGAAAAAGGAAACACATTTTCTTAGCGTTTATAGTGTTCATGTGAGACCACTACATTTATTTAATCTTTACTGCAATGTAATAATTGAAATAATTAATAATAATAATAATAATAATAATAATAATAATCCTCTTTATTTCATAAATAATGTTAACAATGAAAAAAAAAATCACAATAACATCAGAATGAAAAGGCGACACAAAAAACCTATAGACTAAGTAAATTAAAATTATAATTTATATATTCTGATACACTGTAAGGTTCTATAGTAATCAATATTTTTTTTTATATTTCTTTTAAAATGCCTAATGCTCTGCACTCTCTTTATATACTGGGTGTCCCATCGAAAAGTATCACATTTCGTCGCCTTATACCTCGAAAACTAAAAGAGATATCGGGATGCGGTTTGGACAGAACTACTTAGGATTTTTGTAAGTTTTTTTTGGCACTGTTGCCAAATCTCCAAATATATTAGTAATTTTTTTATGGAATACGCTCCTCTTTGGAGTAAAATTACTTGCTTATATAAAATGGAACACCCTGTGTATTTTGCCATAATTAGAAAGCCTAATCACTGTACTTTTCAAAAAGGTATGCATTGTTTACATTATCTTGAGAATTGGAGCCATAAAATTAAATTTGTTATACTCTTATTTGGGTTATTACGAATGAAAAAAATACCTTCTTCTTTGTAATGTTATTTTTAATTTTTTGTACACTTATTTTAAATAAAATACCCTATATACTCGTATTTTAAAATTTTAAAATCTCTGATCAAACTTGATGTGGAACTTGACTGCATTTGCTTTTTAAATGAAAAAAGATAGGGAGAAAAGAATAATTCTTTAATAATCTGTAGGAACGAGTTTTGTTAACAATAACAACAAAGCACAATGACAGTAATGAAAATAACAGATAAAATAATCAAAATAACTAAATAAAAACTACTTGAATAAGTTATGAAACAATTGGCTTTAACTGCCCACCATTTAGGTACTTCAATATACATTTGTGCATCCTTAGTAGTAAATGATCAAAAGTGTGTGATCCTTCTAATGTGAACATTTTTATATTTATACTTCAAGTATTTGACACAACTGACAATACAGTTTATTATTGTACTTTTCTTTTTCATGGCTACTGTGAAAACGAAGACCAGCTTCACAAACTGTTCAAGTAAGAGGTGCTCCCATTAAACTGAATTTTGTGGCTCCAATTTTCAAGATAATGTAAACTATGTATACCTTTTTGAAAAGTAAAGTGATTAGGCTTTCTGATTATGGCAAAATATACAGGGTGTTCCACTTAATATAAGCAAGTAATTTCACTCCAAAGAGGAGCGTATTCAATAAAAAATTTGCCAATATATTTGGAGATTTGGCAACAGTGCCAAAAAAAACTTACAAAAATCTAAAGTCGTTCTGTTTAAACCGCGTTCCGGTATCTCTTTTAGTTTTCGAGATATAAGGCGGCAAAATGTGATACTTTTCGATGGGACACCCCGTAATTTGGTAGTGCATTATATAGCTTTATACACATATAGTGAGCGTTCTTCTCTGTTAATGTGAGCCTATGATATGGATACATAAGATTCAAATTTCGCGTTTCCTATGTGTGTGGTAACTCATTGACGAATTTATTTTTGTTTTTTATTACAAACATTAGACATTCATATATAAACAACCCATAGATCGTCATTATGTTATTTTCCCGAAATACTGTTCTACATGACATTCTAAGATTCATATTATTTATACTTCTTAGTGCCCTTTTTTGAATAATAAATATTCTTTGAGACTGGAGGATCCCCCCCAAAACATGATGCCGTATTTACAAACTGATTCAAAACTACCCGCATAAATGATTTTCACTGATTTTTTATACAAGTATTTACTAACCATACGGATACCATATGCAATTCTACTTAATTTTGTTGCAATGTTGTCAATGTGGTTTGACCATATTAAGAATTCATCTAGGTGTACTCCAAGAAATTTTGTATTTGCACTTAGGGTGAAAACTTGATTGCACAATATCATATTAGTGGGAGCCTCCATTTGCCAATATCTTGCCCTAAATAACATTATTTGAGTTTTTGTCTCATTCATAATTAATTTATTTTTCAAAAACCAGCTTTTTGTTTGTTGTAGAAGTAAGTTAGCATTGTTAATAACCTCTGGTAATGTTTCTCCCCCTATCAGTAAGTTGGAATCATCAACGTAATTTGTTATTATTTATAGTTGGTTTCTTTTGGGATTACACCACCTGTAAAATAACAAAAAGCAGAAAACCAGAAGTATACAAATTAATTATTCAAAGTGTAGTAACAAGGCAAACTTCTAAAGTTTGCCCCAAAAAACCACTGTATTAACGTGTGATAAAATAATATTTGATATATTGACTAAATTTTATCAGTGGTTTTTCAGTTTTATACAAAATTTTATAATATTACATGTCATATTCTAAAATATGTCCAAATAAAATAGTTATAATAAAAAATTAAAAGAAATTAAACACTTAACTAGCTTTCGTCTAGACGTTTCGAGTTGATCCTCAACTCTTCTTCTGTAGACTATTTTTATGTTGAGAACTCTTTATATGAACGAGAAGTAGTTCTTGTCAGATTGACATTTTTAATTTAAATTGTCATCACATGCACTGATCACTATGATATTATTAATTTTCCATTGGTAACATCTTTTTGGAGTAGAGGAAGCCATGTTTGATCTATGAATATTGTTTCCGACGAAATACAATTATCACCATTAAGTTTAATGAAAGCACTTTCTTTTAATTTTCTTTTAACCGATTTTTCTTCCTTTTGTAAAACTTTAGCCTGTGTCCAATCAACTCGGTGACCGTTATCCCATACATGTTTTACTAATGTAGACTTATCAACTTGGTAATCCCTAACATAATTTTTATGTTCGCGGATCCTTATTTGTAATGGTCTAGATGTTTCACCAATATAATATTTACCACATTCACAAGGAATCTGGTAAATACAATTTTTTGAATTTTGATCATTATTAATTGGTTTTGTTTTAGTAAGTATTGATCTTAAAGTATTTTTCGTTTTAAATGTCGTTCTTATGTTAAAATCATTACCAAGCCTTTTAAGTCTTTCAGAGATTTCTGCAATATAAGGAATTGTAATGGTTGTTATTGGATTTTCTCTATTTATTCTGGGAATATTATTATTTTGTCCATTTTCAATTTTTATAAATGTTTCCTCAACAAAATCATTAGGATAATTATTTTTCTCTAAGATATTCTTAATAACGTTTTTTTCTTTATTGAAAATATCTGAGGTTGATGATATTAATTTTGCTCTGTCATATAAACATTTAACAATACCTCTTTTGTTATTATTTGTTTAGAATTAATTGGCACTGTTGATATATCGTTCACTTAAATAATTATAACCTCCTTAATGCACTAAATTAAATCTAGGTGCGCTTTCGCAGGCGTTATCCTAGTTTCATTTGCACGGGAAACATGCAATTTCATTCAAAGTGAGAAATAAAAGTTTTCAACTTGGGTAATAAGCAGAATCTTTCCTTAGTCAGGATCTCGTGGAGATCCTGATTTAAGTTTTATAAGATATTAAAACGTATTTTTAATTAAAACAAAAATAAATAGAAGTTTGCATGTTTACGGTATTTCCCTTGTGTATTTCTATGGCAACGACTTATTTTTAACTGGAATAACTTTTTTGCGAGGATAAATCCCCTGCCATCTTTGCACTCTTGACGCTGTATTTTATTTTCTTTTGTTTATTGCAATATTTTTAATTAATAACATGCGTGCGTGTTTTCTTCAAGGGACAAAAAAAAATAATTCGCGTAATAATTCATGTAAATTATTACTATACATTTCTTTCGTAGAATAAATGGTAGAATTTTTTATGTTGTTACTTGTAAATTGGTCTAAATATTTACACTGTATACAAATAAGGACAGAAACGTATTTTTTCTTGTGCTGTTATAAACAAACGATCATCAGTACTTATAACACAGAGGAGTATATACAGAGGGGACAGCCGGCGGAATGTCTTTGATGTTTGACAGTTCATAGCTATGACCTCGTCCCTTTAAACGGGAAGTGTACAACGTTGCCAAACTTACAATTTTTTCTTGAGAGGCGCTGTTGCATTTTACCTAACATTTATTTTATATATTTTTTAATTAAGTTAGTGGCTCATTATACAGTACATAAGATAATGAAACATAAATTGTGTCGTAAACCGGTTTTAATATTTTTTATTTATAAACACATTTAAAATGAACTTATTTAAGTAACAATTACAGAGCTTTTACATACAATATTCGTTTAAATTAAAAATGCAGTGGAAATGTGTAGAATATTTTATTTCTATAGTATATTTCAATATTATTTATTGCCTTATTTAACTGTTGCTATCTTTTTTAATTAGGAATTAAGAAAAAAACTAAGAGATAAATTATTAATGAAGTTATGAAGTCATGATTCAATACAGTTTTAAATGTTTAATCAACTTAGTTATTTTTTTTTCTTAAGGGACGGTTTTTCAATGCTTGGTTAACACGGTTTACCCAGTATAGTTAAGCTAGCCATAAGTTGAAAATGTAATTTGCTTCGAACATTTTATGAATAACTATTCACATTCTAAACTTGTAGTTAGTTAACTCTAGGTTAAATTACGTTAACCAAGCATTGAAAAATTGGCCCTTAGAAACATGAAAACATTGAATCATGATATTTCATAACTTCATGAACAGTGATAAAAACTTTTATACTTTTATCGACATAGGTATATATTAAATAACATACTGGTTAAAACATATAACTAGGATTTTTAAACACAAAAAAAGAGTATATACAGTGTGACCCATTAAGAATGGAAGCACTCGCGTAAAAAATTTGTTTATGGACCGATTTCAACCAGATTTTTTTCAAAAGATAGATCTCCGAAAGGTCTATGTTGATGCAAAATTTGAAGACGAAATTTTGATTTTCAAGGCCTACCTACTACGATTTTTTTTTAGTGAAAAATAGCAATATTTTGTTAGCAATTTTTTTATAAAAAGTCTGACTACACCACTGGATTTAAGATTCCCTCGAATGCATTTGTACCTACCTATTTTTTCGAAAAAAAGTTTGTTCCTAAAAAAGTTATGATAATATCGGCATCACCAGTGTTTGCCTTTGTCGGTGAACCTATTCTTTTATAAAAATCGAATAGAACCCAAAGAGAAATAAAATTAAACAACTTAAACACTAGTGTAATTATTAAGAACCATAAAAACCAGTATACACAAAATAATCAACAATTACTCTATTAAAAACAACAATTGATAGGTAAGTTCGTCAAATTATTATTATTTTTGTGGTTATTATGCCAAAACTTATAATATTACCTTCTTAGATAAAAAATAACTACATTATATAAAGATGGTAAGTTTGATACACTTCCACTTTCCATTATTTTAATTTCAAAATAGAAATATAAAGCACTAAACAACACTGACAAATACCAAATAAATCAAAATACAAAACCACTTGATTAATTATGATGCGACACCCCGAAATGTTAGGTTTAAATCTGAGTCTTCCAGAATGTAGTATTTATCATATAGTATAATGGGTACTCTGTGGTATTATACGCGCATTAGTCTTCAGTGGACATTTAAATGGGAAGTGCTTGACATCTCTCTTTAAATTTAATTTCTCTGTCTCACTGTCCCATCTGTATAATAATCTGTGCTTATAATATCTTCCGCCATGAACTTTGAACTTTACGGCAAATATGAAAGTTATCAAGAAAATTCCGAAGGTCTGTGCCGTTAATGATGGTTTTCTTCTGCCGGTCTCTATTTAAAAACTACATTGGAAATTATGTGATGATTATTTTGATTGAGGAAAATTGAGGTTTTCAGACATGCACCTAAAAAATTATTCTTCGAAAAAAAATTATGTATTACTATTAGATCGATTGCATTCTAAATTACACTGTATCTGAATTCGCAATAAGTATATTTAGTTTGCACTACATATTTTTGGGATACCCAAGTCCCAAGTATATTTCGAACACCATGAGAAGACTACAAGAATCATTTAATGTTTATCGATTGTAAATATACATTCCACTGTAAAACATTTGGAGCAAATCTATTTAAAAACCAATGATTGCTGAGAAGTGGCTTGTAACACCAAATTAGTTAAAAACTTGTAATATTTCAAACGAACAATTATACACGGTGACCCACCGGGAACCGCCTCGATCTATATATGGTAAACTATATTACTCTATATACTAATTTCAGATTTTCTAGAAATAAAAAATTTTCGATTAAATTTAATCTCTTGGTTAAATCTGAAATTAGTATCAAACGATAGCTTATGAAAAGTTAAGATAGGAATGTGCAAACCGTTTTGTTCGATCTCAAACCGTTTAGATTTTACAGGGTGTCAAAGTTGAAAAATGTCAATATTCACCTGTCAATATTTCAAAAACGGTTGAAGATAGGTAAAGGACATCCTACATGAAATATATTTAAAATTTTGAGTAGAATTCAAAAATCTAATAATATACAGGGTGTTCCATTTGAAATAACCAAGTTGACACCCTAATTCCGGTATAACCGAAAGTACGGCCATCTTGAAAATATTTTAGATCTCTTGCCACCAGTGACTTTGGTACACTGCCCAATTTTCAATTTTTTCCTAATTATAGTTTGCCATATATAGATCGAGGCGGTTCCCAGTGGGACACCGTGTATATATTTGTATATTTGCCACGAACAATTTGAGCTACTTCAATATGGGAGCCATATATCTACAATCAAATGATCTATGAATATAATACTGAAGTAATTATCTCCATTTCCGTGTACCACAAATAAATCAAAACCATTACAATTTCCCGCCAGTTCTGCCTGCAAGTGATGTTTGACGATCTCGAACAAGGAAATTACCCGTCCGTACATGTCGCTGAAGAGTGGGCAATGAAGCAAGTAATATCTTACGAACATATTGACACACAATGACTAATTGCATATCTTGTCGATGATTTACGTTTACAGGAACGAATTAGCGAACAAAAACTAATCAAGTGTTTTAAAACTCGCGGAAGTTATTAAGCGTTTGACAATATAGTGGGAGGTGGGGAATATATATTCGCGCTTAAAATATTTATGAGAAATTAAACGATTTGTTGTATCCTCAGCGGAACGAAATATTTCATTTGTATTACTTGAATATGTCTATTATTATTATTACTGTGAACGTAACACGTTGGACAAAAAGATTTGGAATTTCGGCAGGGTCAACCAGGCGAGTAAATTAATAGAAACAAATTACAAACTTGCAGCTTACGTTCTAGTCACTTTTATCTTTCTTAATGAACGAAATAGTATACGGGGTGTTCCATCGAAAAGTATCACATTTCGCCGCCTTATATCTCGAAAACTAAAAGAGATATCGAGATGCGGTTTGGACAGAACGACTTAAGATTTTTGTAAGTTTTTTTTGGCACTGTTTTCAAATCTCCAAATATATTGGTAAATTTTTTATTGAATACGCTCCTCTTTGGAGTAAAATTACTTGCTTATATTAAGTGGAACACCCTGTATATTTTGCCATAATCAGGAAGCCTAATCACTTTACTTTTCAAAAAGGTATACATTGTGTAGATTATCTTGAGAATTGGAGCTACAAAATTCATCTTGAATGGGAGCACCTCTTACTTGAACAGTTTGTGAAGCTAGTCTTCGTTTTCACAGTAGCCATGAAAAACAAAAGAACCATAATAAACTGTATTGTCAGTTGTGTCAAATATTTGAAGTATAGATATAAAAATGTTCACATTAGAAGGATCACACACTGTTGATCATTTACTACTAAGGATGCACAAATGTATATTGAAGTAAATGGTGGGCAGTTAAAACAAATTGTTTTCTAACTTATCCAAGTACTTTTTATTTATACAGTTATTTTGATTATTTCATCTGTTATTTTTATTACTGTCATTGTGCTTTGTTGTTATTGTTAACAAAACTCGTTCCTACCGATTATTAAAGAATTATTCTTTTCTCCCTATCTGTTTTCATTTAAAAAGCAAATGCAGTCAAGTTCCACATCAAGTTTGATCAGAGATTTTAAAATGATAAAATATATAGGGTACCTATTTTATTTAAAATAAGTGTACAAAAACTTAAAAATAACGTTACAAAGAAGGAGGTATTTTTTTCATTCGTAATAAGCCAAATAAGTGTACTTCTAACAAATTTAATTTTGTGGGTCCAAGATAATGTTAACAATGCATATCTTTTTGAAAAGTAGAGTGATTAGGGTTTCTGATTATGGCAAAATACACAGGGTGTTCCATTTAATATAAGCAAGTAATTTTACTCCAAAGAGGAGCGAATTCCATAAAAAATTTACTAATATATTTGGAGATTTAGCAACAGTGCCAAAAAAACTTTCAAAAATCCTAAGTCGTTCTGTCCAACCCGCATCCCGATATCTCTTTTAGCTTTTGAGATATAAGGCGGCGAAATGTGATACTTTTCGATGGGACACCCAGTATTTAAATACCTCAAATAAAACACATTTCAACAAATGCTTCAACTGTAACGAAGACACACATCTGATATGAGAATTCTATGGTATTTTCGCATAACGAAGTGTAAAACATGAATAAAAATTAAGAAAGCTGGTAATATATTCAAATATATACAATTAAAAACAAGAAGAAACACTATAGTGATAATAGTAGGGATTGTGAGAATTGCCTCTACTAGTATTAAACTCTACACACGCATAGACATATGTACCTACAGAAAAAATCCAGCGTTGTAGAAACGTTGTACCAGCAAGTCTGGCCGAATTGAATTAAGAAATCTCCGCACAAAGTTTGCTTTTGACAAAATAGCTAATTTGAATTTTAAATTTCATCTCTCTCTAAAACGCTTTGCCACCCTTTCACGCCGGCCCTGCAGGCCTCTATTCGTAAAGCTTCAAAGAATAAAGATATGGTATATAGGAGCAAACACAAAGAGATTATATATTGACATCCCACGTTTTTTATTTTTTGAAAATAATATGTTTGTTGTGGGCCAGACTATTTTGCACAGCCATCGAAGTCCGAGATCAAATTGATTAGCATAACTTGCATGCGAAATATTCACTTTATACAGGGTGAGTCATTCTCATTAGTGCGGAATTTCTCCATATATCGTGTTATGTTTGGAATATTTCTAACAATTTTTTATCTTTTATACCATGTAGGTAACTACCTTATCAACGCGATAAAAAACACTAGCAGCAGAATATGCAGTAACTACTATGTTAGAGTGGTGAGAAACACACAGTAGTGCCCTCTTTTGGTCTTTGCTACTATCCGTCTGACAATTATTGTCAAATTGACACAGACAGATAACGACCTGCTTTTCCGCAGGTGCCATTACAGCAGTGACCGCTATTGTCTTTGAGGATGGCAATCCTACTTATTTATTTGAAGGAGATGCCGGAAACAACTACTCTATGGATAATGTGTAGACAAGTGTCCACATTTTTCATCGAGACCAACCACCAGACACTGAGTGACTTCGCACTTATTCTCATTTAAGTGTCTGTGAATTAGACAATAATTTTCACACGAATAGTTTGTAACAAAATTTTAATAATTTTGTTTCCTTTTGTATTAATATCAAAAATCCTTAGATTTTATCCCTGAATACCAGCAACCCATAATGCTCCACCTTGTAATGTGTTGTCTACCTCTAAAGTGTTTCTGATTGGTCACTTTTATGAAAAGGTAGGAATGCCGCAAACAGCCAGGAAGTTAGATTTTTAACGAAAAATCGACAGTCGGTCTTCAGATAAGTACGAGCAAGTTGACAATTTTTACGCTTATTGAAAGCACACGTTCTAAATTTTTAATTTAATTTGAATCTTGAATTATCATCGCTATTGTTAGTGATCGGGGTTTTATATAATAGATTATTATCTGTGATCAACGTATCGATCGATATTTAAGTATATTTTTGTGGTTGTCACGAGATACGGGATTATAAATTTATTTTACACGTGGTGTAGATTTCTGCCGAAATTTTATTTTTGCAGAGTTGCTGAGACGCTGGCCTAATCTGCCTCAGGTTTCTACTATCTTCGTGAACCATCGGATTCTGCGGAACGTCTTAGGACACCTTTGGGGTGGATTCACGAGGTTGGAGCTGAAGTTTGTATACAGGTGAGTACATTTAGTTTTCTTCATAAATTGAATCTGTTTAAAGAAAATTGTACCCTGCGTATGCAAAATTCGGTTATATCTGAGGAGCCTGGGTTGATTTGAGCAGGTGTATATATAACCATGGGGTTATTTTTTTTATATACTACAGCGTTGGCTGATGATTACGGAAACTATTATATCCAGAAATTTCTTTTTGATTACTTGCTGAATACCTTGCTTGCTCTAGAATACCAGCAAGTGGTATTCTAGACCGACTCGCCTTCATTTTTTTTTTCATTATTTCATTATACTTAACATTGTTATTATTGCAATTAAACGATCTCATGTATTAATTCAAAATTTTCACATTTTATGTTCACTAGTTTTTGTGTAGCACAGTTACAGACTTTGTTACTGCAATTTTGGTAATTTTTAATGTGGTAGATAGTAACGTTAATCAATTATTGTTTTATATTAAAATTTTTATATACCGTCCTTCAGACATAGTTAATCTCTACCGTCTGATCGTTGACAAAATTAGAATTCCTGGATAATTTTTGTATACCTCTGGGACTGGGCTAATCATACCATATTTTTTCATGTACCTACTTTTACTTTGGAGCCACTACCTGCACCATAGCTACATTAGATCATTGTAGTCCTCCAATTCAAGAGCACCGTGGGATAATTACATCGATCCATCCATCCACAGCAAGTCTAGCTAGACGTGGATTTGGACAGGAGTTCCTGCTTAACCTAGGAGAGGCTAGTGGTGAGATAACTCCATAAGTAGGCTCGAAGACTGGTGAACCCAGCCCAGTAAATTTATTTTTTTGTAAAATTTTGTTGAATGCCCATCAGGCTGTAGTCATTTAATTGAATTTAAATTTGCTAACGTTATAAATAAATTTTATTTAATATACAATTTTATCTTAAATTAATTTGTTTGTTCTGACATTTACGCATTCACAAACTTCATATAATTTTTTGGTCTAAATTACCTGGTGCCCATTTTTTTTATAAATTCAGCTTAACAGTAAAATCCATTTCACGCCTTGAGCCCAGAGCTAACCGGAGCTATGTCCCTGAACCTTTAGGGAAGAAGCTAATAATTCCCGAGGTTCAGCGCAAGTTGCAAAGACTAAAAGAGGGCACTACTGCCCGTGCCTTGCCTGTGGAGTAGTTGTTTTCGACATTTGCTTCAAATATCAGACAACTTCAGACAACTTCTTAATAAATTGTAAGATCCTGAGGTTCTTTGAGCTATAATACTCTAAAGAGATATTCTTAAAATAAGCAGTAAATAATAAAATTAATATATCATAGGTTTCATAACTACTTACGTTATACTTATAAGTAATTAAGCAAGCTATTGGTACGATTATATTATTATTTTTTTAAATCATTCCGTATTCCAACCGTCCTTAGAAATATTGTAATGGAAATACTGCTTTAAAATATGTATTCCTTGATTACATTAATGGTATATATCTCCGGAAGATATCTTCTATTTGCGCAAATAAGCGATCAGGACGGAGAGAAACACGTAGATACAACTGATAAAAGAATAAAATTCATCATTGCCAATGATAAGAGCACAACAGAAGTCTGCTATAAGATACCCTTATATATTAATCAACCTAAGATTACGTTAATTAATAATGTTCATCTCAGACATCTAAGGAACATGGATGAATATTGTATAGCAGTCGAATTACCCAAATTAGGGAATGCTACTGACAGGCTCCTATTAAATTCTGTCGATAATTTAGATACCTATTTTGTCGGCGTCGCCAAAAAGCTACTGAACTCGAAACGTATTTCAACTAACTGGGTAAGTAGGTATTCACACCTAAATACGAGTATATAGGTAGTCTATTGCAGATATATCGATATGCTGTACTGAATAAGGCATGAACTTTAACCTTTTATAAGCAGTTAGTCAGCAAAAAGCATCATTTTTTAGATACCATATAAGGAAAACATTAATTTAAAAAATGTTTTATTTAATACAGCTATCTAACGATAGAGTTTGCTTGATTAAACTTCTGAAAATCTCGTTCTGTATGACATTTTTATATTTTTAACGGCAATTATTACCGTCGGCGCTTGCCCGCATCTTCTAGTGGCCGGTACGTCGGTGAATTCACAGAAGCTATGCAAATTTAGGCGAGATTTGCGTAGAAGACGTACCATCCCTTGGATAGGATGTAAAGCCGGAGATCCCTTGTCTATGAAATGATAGGCAAGTAAAAGATCCCTACCCTGCTATAAAAAGTGGGGGTTCGGCAAAATTTTCAGGTTGGGGGTTGCTCGGCTCCTGACGTCGGTGATTGGCCTTAGTCGCGGAAATAGGCTGACGTTAAAAAAAAAACGTCAATTATTATTATAGTCAAAGAGTAATTGGTACGAACCAAGGAAGTACATTTTCATTTATTTATCTATATGTGAAATAGAAAGGTGTTATTAGAAATAAAAAGATAGGTAGTTAAAGTGTTTTTAACAGTTTTTCTCAGGTCCTATCCTACTGTACACGGCTTCTAAATTCTAATAAGCTTTATTTTCTTCAATACTGTCCCGTAATAAGATATAGCCCTGAAAAGATTCCAATTTGCAGTAAATAAGATTTCTTTGGAATATTAACTTGTCGAAGATCACATACCAAATCACAGATCGTATATTTAATTTGGAGTATCAGTTTCCTATCTGCTTGTGGCAAGATAGTCTCTATCATTTCTCAAGTATAGAAGTTATTAACTCTGTTCTGATAGCAGTTTGGGACTAGTTTGAAACCATAGAAAATGTTTGACAGTAAAGATATTAACGAGTGTGAAGGTTATTCACATCCACATTTTACGATAGGACTACAATTCATAAAATCGAGCTTTATAAAATCTACTAAGAAGTAATTAAAAAATTATTTACAAAAAATCGTAGCATGAACTGATCTATAGAACCACAAAATAACATATTGCGTCATCTTTTCTTGCAAAACACCTTTGTGAAGTTGTGTAGAGCGATGAAATTGTATGAAAAATAAGTAATCGTATAGAATACCGAGTTCAGTGTCTAGTTTTAATATCATTACAGGTAGGATAGAGAACGAACAATCACACTAGAGGGCGCGATAGCGATTGAGTAATTTGATATGCCAGATCATCTAAGGGTGTCTTTATCCCCTTACATGGTAAACGATATAGTTAATTAATAAGTTTATATATGCTATATGATGGAGTCTCTTTTAACCCAATGCTAAGGTAGAAAAAGAAAAATTTACTTATACTGAAATATTTTGGAAGAACATCAACAAGATCAAAATCATGATGTAATATTTGTATCCTTCCGCAGCAGATAAAATCACATTTCCAAACAATGAAACTATGGAAAAAAATAGGCGTCAAAAAGTATGACCGATAATCTATTTTGATTAAATTATTTTTGTGGTCTTTGTGAGTAATAATATTAAAAAGAAAGAATCCACTAAACCATTATTCATCATTGATTAACACATCGGAAGTACCTAAAGCAGATAAAAGAATATCGTTTCAGTTAAATTTTCTCATATAAATCGGCGACTCATTTAAGTTTGCCGAAGTGGCACGGTCATTATGGATAATAATTTAAGAGAATAGAGATAATTCGACTAATAGTGATAACTATAAAAAACTAAGAGTTATTTCAGGAATTTTTGGTTTTAGAATTATGGTGATTTATAAATATATATTCTTATATACTTAAAATATATCTTAATGGTAGCGAATTTTCATGAAAAGCATTGAGACCCTTTTTCTAATTAAATACCAAACACAACGAAAACTTACCAAAGGGAATAATTCTTGGAAGCTCCACAAAATTCCAGAAAATAAAAATTTGTAATAAACAGAAAGAGTGTTTAATTAATTTTAACGAGGAGGCCGTGAAACGGCTTGTACCATGTTTATGGGTACACAAAAAAGTATAAAGGGTTCGAATGACTGGCAGTTAGCCAGACCCGTTTCAAGCCTGTTGGTCCGTTGGCTACGAATTGCAGGGTTGTCCTACATTTATAATTAATACGAAAAAACATTGTGGTAATATGCAGGCAAGTGGCGACGGTCGTCGCAATGTACTTTCTTTAGTAAATACAGTGTTATTCAGAACTTATCCAAAATAAATTTTTTTGGCGGCTTCTGAAAACTATTTCAAAATTTTTCATTGCATGCCGCTAGATACTGGTCCACTGTAATGGAGTGACCTTGGGATTGACAATGCAAACTGGCTAGCACGAAAAAACTTCGGAAGTTCTGAAAGTATACCGACACCCGGCGCAAAAAAGATTTGCAGCGTTTTTACTTTAAAATAAACTTAAAGATAGATAGATGTGACCAAAGTGACGTGTCTTTAAAATGAATAAAATTTTGTTACACTAATTTTGAAGAATTGCGCTACTTGATTACTAGGTATTAGAAACACGAAATTTATAAAAAATTTGCACATACCTTGTTACAAAAGCTGTTCGAAACAATATTCCTCGACTTGTACACAATTTTGGGCACGCCTTATCCAATTTTGCCGAACTAAACCGAATGTTCCTCATGGTTGCTGATCTTGTAAATGCAAATTATTAAGTAAATTGGGGATTTTCAGCATTTTGCTGCAACAACCACTCACAAAACCTAACTCGTAATTGATAATCCACTGGTAACAGTCCATTAACTCAGCATTACTGTACACATGAGCCATTTTGAAAATTTTACAGTTTAACACTCCTAGGATAAATAAAACACCGGCACACAGAGAGTACACATATACACTGATGACTGAATAGACAATAGAGATATTATCCCCGCGCTCCAGTTCTATTCGCTCGGTCGTAGTTCGAGGTAAAAAAACGTGTTTACTTTTTTTACCACATTCTTAGGAATGTGGTAGGTATATCAGATGTTGAAGTGCAGTTGCCCATCTACGTAGTCCTTTATAATGGTATAACTTTAAACATTGTTTACGGGAAATCCTAAGACTTTTATTATAAATTTTTTTGGTGATATCGATTTCTTATTTAAGGATGCACATATCCTCAAAGTTTTAGAGATAAGTTCTGAAAAACCCTGTATATCTTATGATATTGGCATATCTCTTCTGAAGCGAATTATTCAAAGGTTATTTGGCTGAAAATTTATATTTTACAGTAGTCGACCTACAGTAGCTTAACATATCGGTGCGAAACGGCCCTGGCTGTACAGCGACGAAGTCGGTAGATGCAAAAGATTTTTTCCGGCAATGAATACGTCCCATTTACGGTTCCCGAGATATTAAATAATTTACGAAGTTAAATAAACAACGCCGTATATCACGCGTTGTGTAGAGATAGCGTTACAAATTAGTCACTCTCCTATATCCTATGAGAAATTAGACCCGACAACTAGGGAATGATAAATATTCTGCAGTTGTCTTTGAAAAATTACCTCTTGCGGCAACAACATAAAACTAGATAAGGTCTTGATAAAAGTCGCACAGTGAGAATGTATTGTAAGTTAAAAGTTGCAAAAAGAACAAGAATATTATTTATAGAAATAATGGTAGAGTTTTCAAAGACAGGCAGTATATTGAATTACTTTGTATCCTAGTGCCATACAAAATCTTCTATTTACTAACAGTTAATCATCTGATGCGATAACGTTTCAGTTATTCTAGTCTGAGTTATCAAATGTATTGTGTAAAACACATTTTTAACTATTAGAAGTATATTGATTTTCGTATACATTGTATCACTTCATATTAAAGACTATAATACATAAAAACTCCAAAACAAACTAACATAAGAAACTATTTTTGAGTATATTTTACATGTATGTCATGTCACAAATTAGCTGTATACCAATAGAATACCATGAAAATGAATAACGGGGTACTATAAAAAAGAAAATTATATATCACAATTTCAAAAAGGTTGTATGCCACTATTCATTTACGCATTTTCATACATACCTGAAGCTGTATTCGAGAAACCCTACATTGACATCAAATTTGCTTCGTGAAATAGCTACTCCATTAAACACAAACGATTATTTTTGTAGATATATAATGTGTAGATAACTTCTTGCTTTTACAGCTTCAGTTGAATCGTAGTGGAGTGGAACAAAATTTTAAATTCCTTGATGGAAATATAAAACATATGAATCATTAATTCAGTAACTTTTGTTTCATTTTATTGAAATATAAATAAAAGTTATTGAATGACAAAAGTCTGCCGTCTTTTCAGAAAGTCAGCATTTAAAAACAAAACCCAAAAATATCATCTTCTACGTAGAGTATCTCATATGAAATTCTATGCGTCTTACTACATAGTATATTTTTATACTAGAAAAACCACTTTGTACAGGGTGTCTAAAATAATAACTGTTCTACATAGTCGGTAAAAGTTCTACATAGTCGGTTTTGTCAATTTTTGATCACTCCGTCAATTTTTTAATCAACTATGTTTTTCAATCTTGAATGCACCGGAGTTGATTAGTTTATATAAAAATATATAGGCACGATATTATATTTGAAAATCAAAAGTTGTGTACAATTTCTGGCCAAGCAGGAAATGAAAGGCATAATTATGCCACAAAATTCCTTTGTGTATAGTAAATACATCCTAGATTATTTGGTATAAACAAATGATAATACCTACAGCCGTAAAGTATAATCCACGCGGGAAATAATGAGAACTGTTTGTAAACGATGTTATCCATCATTAAAGCATTAAAGCCGCAACGTATTTGCATTTACAAATAATTTGCATCACAGTATTCACAATAATTAACAAATCAGAGTTGATTAAATTTAATGAAGATAAATTTCATTTATTTAATTTTATTTATTAGAAAAATGTACCTAATATGTTTAATTAACAATTGTGTACTAAGTTCCAGAATTTTCTAATATGGTTCTATTTATGCAAAATTATAGATACTAGGACTTATTTACTATAAGCGAATAGGTAGTAGTGAAACTTTATGTAAAAAATATTCGTTTTTGACGTATGTTATTGTTTATTATCTTGCAATTTTTAGTAAGGTAACTGGTTTCAGACTCTAAACATTACATCTTCAGGTTAAAAAGGAGTAAATTAAAGATTAACAAGACATTTTAATTTTATTGGCAACTGTTGTTACATTTTAATCTTAATTTACTCCTTTGTGCCTTAAAGATGTAGTATATGCCCTACAAAACTGATTAACGAAGTGTGAAATACGATTACCAATGGACCTCATGAATGATTATTACCTAAACCCAATATAAATATAATTTACCTAAGTACATCCGTATACAATTATTAGCATAACTTTAACTTCGTCTCGTGAAATTTGTCTTGCCTATAATAAATCTAAGTAAAAACTTTCACAACTAAAGCAGTGGGACGTAAAACGATGAGAGATCAGTGTAAAAGAAATGGAATATAAAAATACACTGAAATTGAGTGCTCTGAAATTTCGAAGTACACCTTATTTAATTCAATATAGGTACTAATAAAATATACCTACGAATAATTTTAAGGCACGTTTCTTGATCCAAGTAAAAATTTTGTGAAAAAAAAACGATCTGGGGCTTATACTTTTTATTTCTCAGAATATGCCAAGTACCATAGACTAACTGTTAAGACTGCTCCATTAAATGGGGAGATTTATTAACAGAAATTTTAGTTAAACCGTTTGCTACTAGATGTCAGCGAGATTTAGTTTTCAATCCGAAATTGTGTAAAACATCCCAAGCTCAGCACAACTGCACAAAAACTTCCATCGCAAACGGTACATTGTTGCCGATGTATGAATATGATTCGCGATGCGAGATGCGATATAGCAGTAGGTGTCCTGTTGTATTCTCGCTGTCGATTGCGGGCTACTTGTCATCTACGTACTATGTAAATTCATGATAACAATTAATATAAATTAAATGAATTATATCACATTCATATAACTGAAGTTATTTAATTATTTAGTTATTTAATTTGTACTTACTATTTTTTATTTGGAGTTGCTTTTAACTCCAAATAAATTATTATAAACTAAAATGGGAAATTTTTTAATGGAAAATAAATTGCACTGCTAAAAATAGTTATTTGTTTAACTAGTACAAAAAATACACGTTTTCCGTATCACTGACGTAGTTTTCCACATAACACCAAAACACTATACTGCACTAGACTCGCGTTTCTCCAACTTGGTTGGGCGAAATGTGCGTCGAGTGCAGTATAGTGTTTTGGTGTTATGTGGAAAACTACGTCAGTGATATCTCCACACCAAAGGTTCCAACCCCCTTCAAGATAATATCCGTAGGTATATTAATAATTTTTCAAATAGCCCCTGAGCATGCTTCATTTTACACTATTATATTTTTCTGAATCTATCTAACAACCAGTGATACCTGAATTATACTGGAAAAGAATAAAAATAGACGTGTTATATAAATAGGTATTGCAATGAAAATCCATGAAAAGCTGACAACGGAAATTTGGTATTAGAGCATTTTACATTATTCCCCGTCCCGAATAATTAATATTTTCAATATTAATGTATTTATTGTCTAATAAATTAAATTATCTAAGTAGTTTTATAAGTCAGTCTACCTGAATTAATAATCCATATTGCTTAAATAACTGCCTGTTTGATTGGAAATGAGTAGGTACATTTTCAAATCTTTATTGTTTTTTAATAAACATCTATAGTTTTTAAACTCATAATATCGAGACATTGTTTTTCAATTATTATAATTATTGCAGCACATAACTGTATACACTCTAACTCAAAACAGAATAATTATATTGCTACTTTTGGCAACGTGACAACATAGGAAAGCCAAAAACTTCGCGCGAAAACGAGCGCGCTGCCTCGAAGGGCGCCCTCTCATATTGACTGGTATATACTAAACGATTCTTTGAGTTTGACTGGGTTTTAGATTGTTAATAAATTTTAACACGTGATGGAGCAGTCTTAACAGTTAATCTATGCAAGTACTTATAATTGACAAAAAATATTACTTTCAACAGATACCAAATGTAAATACATATTTCTACTGTGTAGTTATACTTTCAAATTTCGCAATGTTTACGACTCTTGCAAAGAAAAACTGGTTCATTTGCTTCTAACATCGTAAATATTAATTTAATCTCAATAACCGAAGCATAAGTTACAAAGAAACTTAGAGATATAAATGAGAATAAAGCAATAAATCCTATGAAATATGTGATATTCTTTCTCTCCAGAGAATATCTTACCCACCTAGTTATAAGAAATATTGGAGATAGAGTATGTGCTGTGCTATAAATTAAATCGAGATAATAGTAAAATGTACATTTAGCAAAGTTTTACAGTGTTACTTATAAACAAGTTTTTTTTATGTAGTGCTCAAAATGACCCCCGTTAACTACAAAATACAATCTGTTTTCAAATTCTGTTCGAACATTAGGTACTAAAGACATCTAGTGTTGTTAATCGGCATTGTCCCACAATTCCCTGACGCAACACCTCTAGTGTTTCAGGCTGCGTGGTGTACACTTGCGATTTCAAATGGCCCCACAGGAAAAAGTCCAAAGGGGATACATCAGGTCATCTTGGTGGCCATTCTACGGGATCTCTTCTACCAATCCAATGCGCTGGGAAATGGTTATTCAAAAAACAATGCGGCACAGCAACAGCATAGTTATGGGGTGCGCCATTCTGTTGGAAAGTTATTGCATTTTCTATTAAATTATCGTCGCTCTCTAAAATTTCTGTTATCATAGGAGCAATCCTGCCTTCCACTAATTGTAAATAGGTGTTCCCATCGAGATTTCCTTGAATAAAAACGGTCCAACAAGATGGTTGCCCAAAATTCCGGCCCAATCATTCAATTTTTGAGGAGTCTGAGTATAAAATTCCCTGATTAAGTGAGAACTAATATCACTCCAATAGCGACAATTGTGTCTATTCACTTAGTCATTCAATATAAATGTACATTCGTCTGAAAAATATTTATTGTAGAGAAGATTTGAGTTCAGTAGAAGTCGGTCACTAAAACATTCGCAAAATTGGGTACGACGATCAAAATCATCTTCATGTAACTCTTGAACCAGCATCATCTTAAATTTCAATGGAAGAAACTTAAAATTCGGTGAACTCTTAAACTGGATACGCCAGAAGCTTGAGACACCGCTTTGATCAACTGATTGTCCATCTGCAAGTGACTCAAAACTGCCACTTCAACTGGATTATTTTGAACTGGGCGATTTACTTCGCGTTTCTTGTTTAGACGCGAACCCGTTGCAACAAACTTATCCGTCAATTGTTTAACGTACTGACGGCTTACATTTTTTCTGGATGGAACCTAAGCATTAAAAATTCGTGCTGTAGCTTTAGGGCAATCGTGATTTCGATGCCAAATTGCAACAATTTCTACTCCTTCTGCTAGACTAGAGTACGCGACTGGAGTTGGTAAATTTTTTTGCGCTATTTTTGTTCGCAAGCGAAATCATGCCCACGTTCTATAGATAATCTTGAGAAGTATGTATTCTTTAAGCAAGTCGTAAGCTCCTGTCCCTCAACTCAATCGTACTATACAAACCAATAAAGGCAGAAACATCAAGCAATCCACTCGATGGCGTTAATCCAGAGCGACGTTTCAGCTAACTTTAATTAGAAATGTTTTTGTTTATGTTGGTGACCGACTGGGGACTTTGAGTGACGGTGCGGGGGTCCGACAGCAGTGGAATTCCAGAAGCTGACCGAAGCTACGGTTTCCTTCAATCTGTGAACGATGCACCACTGTGTTGTTGGTATTATCTGGTTGTTCCGCAGCCAGGGGTGTTTTGATTGCAGACTAGGGACACGGCACTTTGTTGAACACGAGTACATACACTCCTGTTCAAATGCTTGGACGCATATATAGACGTTCTTAAATAAAAGCAGCACACTTAACTTAAATTGAAGACGTAAGAGGGTGAAGGGGTATGTTTACATTTTGACATGCCTTGTTCTTTTAATCTGATGTAGTCATTTTAATTCAGTAAAATAACGGCTAAAATTGTAATATATTGGACAAAATTCATAGTTTCAAAAATAGGTAGAAATAATGAGGATACCATAAGGATTATTAAACAGAAAAGTTTTTACCTCTAAGTAGTGTGCTTCATCCCCTAGGACGTCGTTTCCACCCCCATTTTGAGATTTCTAGATTGCGATACCATTAAGTTATTGACAATATAAGATATATTGATATTTACAAATAGTAAATAAACGTATAATTAGTTACTTTGATTCTATTATTTTATCAGATATACATTTAGTGTACAACTAAACATGTCATATGAAATGTAAATATTCAGTGCAGATGTTCACTGCTAATAAACTGCCATATTTTAAGCCTAATAATTGTACGTTATACATAATAATTTATTCTGTTATAATACCTATGATTGATAAAACAATTGCTGAAAGCTGTTGATTAATGTGATCCCAGCGCACTTAAATCAATGGGTCATCCCATTATTTAGGAATGTAAGCTATATTAAGAGTTTTACAAGTTTTATTAAAGAGAACTAACTATAAGAGAATGCACTTATTGTAATTTCCTATGTACCCGGCGCATGCGTAGATCTACATAATTCATTGATTAAAATGAACATTTAACATTGCACTTCAGATAGGACGAGAGCACAGGACAAGCTACGCCATGTCTGGCACTGATACAATATTTTTATAACTTTTATAACGCAAGATAACTGTTACGAGTATAATATAATTAACACAAGCACTCAAACACCGGGACACTCCAAGTTTCCAAATTATTCAATCAAAGAGATAACAACAAAAACAAAATTGAAGGCAGGAAGTAACACAAAAAACGAATGCAGCGAAATGGGCAACTAGTGCAGATGTTCTCTCAATTTCCATTTCACTCATTTGCATGTCACCGACAAAGATAACTAGATGTGCGATACGACGATGACTAAACCAGTCTCATAAATTTCTGGAATCTTATTAATTAGTTCTCTATGATATTAGTTAATTCTCTCAGATTTTATTGCCAGTGTTGTACGGTACGCTTTACATTGCTTCTAAATAGTTACCCATATAAAGCTGTGAAACTTTATTATGGTTGATCATGACCCCGGATAAAAAACAAAAGGTATATCGTTAAACTGGTAAAGACGGCAGAACATTTATACAACTAATAATTGGCATTTCTGCTAGTCAATGACCTTGGTTATATGTACAAACAGGTTGTGATTAAATAATGTACAATATCCTCTTATTGTCAATTACACTTTAAGTATTCTTAATAATAAATTGCCCATATGAATGTATTTATACAGGGTGTGCTACAACAAAGATGACATATTTTAATTTTGTTAAAGGTATTCAGTTAATCTTGTTTAATTTTTGTATATTCACAGAAGACATCTGTACACAGAGCTGGGCAAATACTCTGAAAAAAATATTTAAATATTAAATAATAAATACTTTAGAAATACTAAAAGTATTTAAATATTAAATAATAAATACTTTAGAAATACTAAAAGTATTTAAATATTAAATATTTTTAAAAAGGGAAATGTATTTAAATACTAAATACTGACATCGAGCAGTTCAATACGTCAGGTATTTAATTCTGAAAAAAAATATTTAAATATTTTCTAAGTATTTAAATATTTAAAAAAGTATTTGAATACTTTCTAAGTATTTAAATATTTCCCAAATATTTAAATATCTCTAAGACCACCTCTAAAAACGCGTCGTGAGCGAATAATGGTGCAAAATGACGATTGTAGCAGCATTACACAACAAACACCTTTGCGCTAGCTCTGTAGGCAAGCAGGTCTTGACAAGTGAACTTGTGAATCTGCATCATTCATATATTCGGAAATATTTATTTCTCCTATTAGAAAAGTAATTTAATACTTTTCAAATCATTTAAATATTTCACTTATTTAAATAATCAAAAAGTATTTAAAAACTTAGAGTATTTAAATACTTTGATAGTATTTAAATGTTGCTAAAGTATTTAAATACTTTTAACGTCAGTTACTTAAATATTAAGTATAAATATTTCAAGCAAAGTATTTGTAAGTATAAATACAAATACTTGTTCTATAAATATATTTAAATACTGAATATTTAAATACTGACGAGTATTTAAATACTTATAAGTATTTGTAAGTACAAATAGTGCCCAGCTCTGTCTGTACATAAATTGAAATTTGATATCTTTTATATTAAATAATGAAGAAATTTTATTTTAAGGTTATATTTCGTATAGATAGTACCTATACCTAGTTATATTTCCAAAACCAACGACTCAAACGATATTATTATATGGTATATAGGGGTAGATATATTTTTCTCCCTCTCAATCTAATCATAAGGATAAGCTCGAAGATCTGATCGTTCTTTCTCTCTTTTTGTTTCTACCTGTGCTTTACAAACTACAATTGCCTATTATGAAGAAGAAAATAAAATATTTAAATGAGTCTCTAGAAACAACTAAACAACTTGGGAACTAGATTTATATTCCAATGCATTATTCTAATTAAAACTTCTTATTCTTCTTGAGTTAGCACATATTTTTCCTGCAAGATGGGCAATAAATTTTAAGGAAAATATTAGGATTTATGATGACTTTTCTCGCTTTTGTCTAAAATGAAGTACTGGATTTCTATGTACAACGTACACTGATTTATTTCCTGACGTTTTCGCAATAAAATGCACAGCATTATCTGCAGGGGAAATAACTAGAGAAATACTTGACAGTAATAAAAATAAAATTAGTTCTCTCTAGATGGAGTAGATAAATCACAATTCAATTTCAATTTTATTGATTTATTGCAGCCATCGATACGTTGAAATACCGCCTTGTTGCTTTCCCAGGACAGGATGTGCCCTACATTCCCGTTCCCAACGACAAAGACCTCCCGCATAGAAGAGTCAAGGTAATTTTCCGCACATTTTCTTAACACAAAACGCGGGAGCTCTGGAACAGCTTATTCTCATTGACTCGGTGTAATATAGAGAGATGAACGAACAAGTTTATACAATATCTAACGAATAATGATGTCGGTATTTGTCATCATTTTATATTTATAATAAACAAAAGATAGGTAATTAAAGATATACCGAAGTATAACTATATTAATATCCGACCAAATATTATATAGACAAATTATAGCAACACAGTTTTGTGACCAACAATATTTAAAACAAAAGCTTTTTGTTTAGATTAGTGCCCAAGCATTTGGTCTAATCAAAAAATGCCATTTGAATTTACCGCCTATATAAACTGTTAGGGATTTTGTGACTGTCACCAATGGGCGTGGTTTACACAGGTAAGTAGCCATACATAAATGTAGAATCGGCGATCGCGAGAGGGATCGTCAATGATTTCACAATTGTTTTTTTTAATAGTAAATATTAAATACTATTATAAATAGTGTAGTAAATATTATACACAAATGTGTATAAATTGTTGTTCTTGAATGTGTAAATCTTAAACTTTGTATTTACTAAAATAAAATATTCTAATTTGTACTTTTAGTTTTATAATTATTATTTTCACCCCTTAAAACATAGCCGCCCATGCCGATGGGCACTGTGACAGGAAATTTCTTTAAATTGAGGTTGTGTTTTTTGTTATTCTTGGAAACGATTATTTTATTACTGACAAATAGGCAATTACTTATCTATACATATTTGATCAGAGATATTAATTATGTATTACAAGTAAGCATTGTGCAGTGTGTGATATGAATGCCACGACTTGTTTCATATCTGCATAATAAATGTTGGCTGTTTTGAAGAAATCAGATAGCGGTCTTCTTGATGATATTGTTTTTGTTTCTTCTTTGTAGATATTAAGAGTGACAACAGCCTCAAATTGTTCGTATACTGCCAAAAGTTCTTATGCGAAATACAACTTGTAAAGACTTTCTTACATTTTTGTCATCCCATTCAATAATTTATTTTCAAAATCAACCAAGAGCCTTAAAATTTTGATATACTATCACACTATGATCACATCTACTGCACAAAGGTAACGTCAGAATTGACAGTTTTGATAGGCTGAACACGAAGTTGTACCCTCTTCCTCTTTAAATTTGGTACATTTTAGCCTTTTATTCTTTATGAGTAAAAATTTTGGTCAAATACATTCTCTGTACAGAACATTCCTTGCATATATTCGTATTCCTTATATAATGGGGTGTTTTCCTATTTTTTTTTACATCGGCAATGGAAAGTAGTTGGAAAAAGAAGAGATACGTATTTCTGGAATTTTAATATTGGGTTCATTTAAGTCCATAAATTATTTGTTTATTGTGCGCGATATCTATGTGACGTCACTAAGCGAAAATTCAAAATTTGCGCCATTTTTTAGTGATTTCTAGGATATTTTCATTTGTGTGGTTGGTGTCACTGCGTGACAACTTTACTTCTGTTTATATTTTAATTGTTTGGTTAGGGTAAACATCATGGTCTCCGATCAATATAATATTTGGTCGGATATCATGGTACACATGAGACATTGTTTTTAGACATTTAACTGTTAAGTTAAATACTAACCTTACAATTTTCATCCCTTTTATTTCTGAAAGGATCTATAGGATCCTTATCATAAAAGGATCTATAACCGGTAAATTGTCGGACTTAGCCTCTAAAAACCTTGATCCATGTTTAATAAAAGTTTACTTCACAAGAAAACAACAGTACAACACGACAAGTTGCCAAGACAAACACAAACATGAAATTTCAAATTGATAATGTCAATTATCGAAATGTCGGCTGTCGTTTCTCGTCGTTACAAACTGATTTTAGCCACATATTATCAGTGTAGTCTCTTTATAGATACATATTCCCTAGTTTTCGCTTAGTGGCGTCACGAATATAGAATAAAATTTCAAAATTGAATTAAAAATTTTCTACCGATTCAATCTTAATAATTTTTATCCTAATAAATATAAAAAAAATATATATATTTTATAAAAATACAGGTTTCCACTTTCATTTCGATTGAAGGAAAATAACCCATTGAAACACCAACTCAATTTATCAGTCTATTATTATTTGAAATAGTATTAAATAAACAAATATAGAGGCTTTATTTCTATTAATTTTCTTCGTATTTTGCCAATTTGGACGCAAGACCCGCCGAGATACCATTTAGTATTTTACCGAAAAATTTCTTTCGACGCGTGTATAACAATATAAATAAAAAATCAACTTGACAGCACAGTAATGACCAAGAACAATGACCGTCTTTTAGCTCTGAAATCTATGGGTTCATTAATCATATTCCTGACAAAGGACGAAGAAGACTAATTGCCTTATTTTTAACAGTGACTGTCAATATAGAGGTTTTTTATTAATAAATCACATTGCGGATTTGTTCCAATGATGTGTATTTCATACGTATAGGTATTCAACAGAACACAAGAAGGGGATTAAGTTAGAAAATTGATTTGCAAATAGGAAAATAGTACTTACTACGAAAGTATTCAATCATGTTTTGTATTTTATTATTCTGTAAAGAATTCTTGCAAGACCAAGTACTTTACCAGGTTTTCAAAATGCATTAATTTGTTGTAAATTTTTATTACACGTGAACTACGTGGCTTACTGGATACATATTTTGATTTCCCTTTTAATTTTCTTTTTATAAACTTAATTTTTAGTGAATATGGGTTATAGGTTAATACCTGATAAGAGACCTAATACCTAAAGAATACATTTGGAAATGCAATTCGTATTCGATTTTATTTAGGGTTAATATTTTCTCTTATTTTCAAATAAGAAAATTATAAAAAGAAATATAAATTGCTATTGTCTGCTTTCGTTAAAGTTTTATAGAGTGTATTTCTGTTAATTAATTATAAATCATGTGTTATTTTTCATAGCGTTAAAGTATTATATAACCCTTTTATAATGTATTAAATATATCTATTTCTACTTACCGAGAGGTGACTGAATAGTTTATTCACTTACCTGTAAAAAATAAAAGATTATTAACACTAGCCAGAATTTAAAAAATGGAAATGCAAAAGAAAAATACTGAATAATAAAATAAACAAATGTGTTGGATCCTAAATCACTAACGTAAAGCTGGTTGCCTAAACTAAAGCGTAAGGTTCGCAATTTTCTATTTAAATTTAGGGCAACCGCCTGTTTCCCTCCCACCATCATAGGTCTGGAGTTTTGCTCGCTCTGTCCCTCTCGAGGGCAGCAGAACCTGTTAGAATATCGTGCAGTCAAGACGTACCTACCTGTTGTTAACAATCCATTGTACAAACTAGTAATAAAGATTATTACATAATCACGATACATTATTCATACGAACACAGTACCAGTACATACCTACCTCATAATTGGAAACAAGGCACCGAGACTTCGTCAATCAACACAGCGGTTCAGTCGATTATTCAGGACAAAAAATCGACTACCCACCATTTTGGACCTTCGAGCCAAGGATAAGGATACATTTAAATCTTTCATTAGAATACAGGTGAACCCAGCGACACACAACATCGTACAAAAAACAGCAGCGGTAATTCAAGCCGAAATACAGAATCAATCAGTGGTCCTTCAAGTCAAACAGAAATTTACTCGTCAAATACATCCCCAAGCCAAGCTAGGAAAACACACAGGCAACACCGGCAAAATACAGCATACAGAACGAAAAGCAGAGCAACAGCAAACCAGATTGAAGCAGGGTAAAAAGAGTGAGTCACTAATTTCCTTAAACATTTATATCCTTACTGTATCTCATTCTTTATTTTAAGTATAACAATTTATTAACATTCAGTCTAAAACATCACGATGCCTACAGATGCAGAAATTAATTCAATAATAATGAAACGCGGCCAATTAAAGGCTCAAATAACTAGATTTAGTAACTTTCTATCAAAAATCGACGACTCATTTGATCCAGTTGAATTGGAAATGCGTCTTTCAAATATTAACAAACTTTTACCGCGTTTTGAAGAATTGCAATCTCAAATAGAAATTTTATCCGAATGCGAGGCCGACGAGCAGGAACGCGAACAATTTGAAAGTTCTTTTTACAAAATTACAGCCCAAGCAAAACAAGTTTTATCAAAACGTCAAAATATTTCGAAAAACAGTATACAGAATGAGGTAAAATTACCGAAAATAAGTTTACCAGACTTTTATGGTTTTTATAACCAATGGATGACATTTTTTGATACATTCAGTTCTTTAATACACAATAATGCACAGTTATCCAATATTCAGAAATTTTATTATCTAAAATCATGCCTCAAGGGAGAGGCCGCTCAGTTAATACAGTCAATTGAAATCTCAAACAATAACTATGAAGTAGCTTGGAATATGCTTAAAGAACGGTACGAAAATAACAAACTAATTGTACACACTCATGTCAAAGCAATTTTTGAGCTCTTTCCAATAAAACAAGAATCTCATATGGCACTCAGAAAATTACTAGACAATTTTAATAAAAATCTCAGAGCATTAACTGTTTTAGGTCAACCCACGGAAAATTGGGACACTTTGTTAATTTATATTCTAACTTCAAAATTAGACCCTACTACGAAACGAGAATGGGAAGAATCCGTTAGTGATAAAGAATTTCCGAAAATAACAGACTTAACCGATTTCTTGGCAAAACGTTCTCATTTGTTAGAAACAATAGACAATAAAAGCAGAATACAGAAATTCGAAAAATTTAATTCAAATACAAATCGAGATCAAAAAAGTTTTGCGGCGATAACAAAAAAATTATCATGCAGTTTTTGCAAAGAAAACCACTTTAACCATTTCTGTGAAAAATTTAAAAATATGTCTGTTCAAAATCGTTACACTGAAGTAAAAAACAACAAACTCTGTTCGAACTGCCTTAGACCTAACCATTTAAAAGCGCAATGTAATGCAGGCAGTTGCAAACACTGCAATAAAAAACATCATTCTTTGTTACATTTTAGTAATGAGCAAAATATTTCAAATCATAATTCCCAAAATAATATTCAAACACCTGAGGAACCTGTCCCAGAAAGTGACCTTGTTGTTGTCAACTCACATTGTTCCCAAGCGCAACAAAAAACTAGCCCTAAAAAACAGTATCATACGTTATTAGCGACGGCTTGTATTAAAATTTACGACTCTGTCGGAAACCCTTTTTTGTGTCGAGCAATGCTAGACAGCGGCTCTCAAAGTAGTTTTATGACTACTGAATTAGTAAACAAATTAAATTTAAAAACCAGGGCAGTTAATATTCCTTTATCGGGCATAAATAATAGTTTAAGTAGAATTTCACAGAAAACAGAAACCAGTATAGCCTCAGATGACGGAAGATATAAATGCAAAGAGACATTTTTTATAATAAATAAAATCGCAGAAAATATGCCACAAAATTCATTTGACTTTTCGAACTTAAACATACCGAGTGATATTGTTTTAGCTGACCATGCATTTAATGAATCAGGACCCGTAGACGTTCTTTTGGGCACAAATATTTTCTTTGATGTATTATGCGTGGGTCAAATTAAAATAGGAAAAAGCGGTCCTATTTTACAAAAAACAAAATTTGGTTGGATAGTTACAGGCAATATTTCTCTTCCAATTAATTCAAAAACCATCAAATGTAATTTAACTATCACTAATGAACTTTTACACCAACAACTCGAGAATTTTTTTAAAATCGAGGAATGCGAAACTATGACTCATTATTCTCAAGAAGAGACAGAGTGCGAAATGCATTTTAAAAATACGCACAAACGCGACACGCAGGGCAGGTTTGAAGTTAGTTTACCGTTAAAGAGTAATGTAGGAGAATTAGGTGAATCATTGCCGACAGTGATAAATCGGTTTAAATATCTCGAAAAGAAACTACAATCAAATACAGAATTAAAACAAAAATATCAGGCATTCATGCAGGAATACAAAGAGCTAGGGCATATGACGCGAATTTACGATTCAGATGATAATTCGGCAAGAAAATATTATTTACCACATCATGGAGTAATAAAAGACAGTAGTACAACCACAAAGCTCAGGGTAGTTTTTGATGCTTCCGCGAGTACTAATACAGGGTTATCATTAAACGACGTACTCAAAGTTGGTCCTACTATACAGCGCGATTTATTTTCAATTGCCATTTCTTTCAGAAAACATAACATTGGTTTCACAGCGGATATTGAGAAAATGTACCGACAGGTTAATGTTATCAATTCAGAACGAGATTTACAACGCATTATTTGGCGTTCAGAACCAAATGACGATATAGAACACTACAGATTAAATACCGTTACGTACGGAACGGCATCGGCGTCCTTTTTGGCAATACGCTCGTTGTATCAAACGGCTATAAATAACGAAACTACGTACCCCGAGGCAAGTAAAACAATTAAACAAGATTTTTATGTTGATGATTTGATTACAGGCACGGATTCAGTGAAAAATGCTATAATACTTAAAAATCAAATTACCCAAATCTTAAATGAGCATGGTTTTCCTTTAAGAAAATGGCGTTCAAACAGCCAAGAGATTTTAGAGGGTTCAGATTTGGTTGAATTCACTCAATTTGATATCTCGGACGATAAGGGTATTAAAACATTAGGATTATGTTGGAATCCTAAGAATGATATGCTAAATTATACAATAAATTGTGAAATATCTAACTCGGTTACAAAACGTCACGTATTATCAACTATTTCGAAAATTTTTGATCCTTTAGGTCTCATCAGTCCAACAATAGTCAGAGCTAAACTCATTTTACAAAAGTTATGGCAAGCTCGAATAGGTTGGGACGAATCGGTACCTATCGACTTGTATACAGCATGGACACAATTCATTGAACAATTGTCACATTTAAACAATTTTGAAATTCCGCGACAAGTAACTCTACAGCAATATGAAAATATACAATTACACGGTTTTAGCGATGCTTCTGAGCTAGCGTACGGCGCGTGTATCTATATTCGCACGACAGATTCACATGGTAATAATCATTGTAGGTTATTATGTGCCAAATCTAAAGTCGCGCCACTTAAACCATTAACACTACCTAGACTCGAATTATGCGGTGCAGTACTATTGGCACGTTTAGCGGATAAAATACAAAAGTCTCTTGATCTAAATATTAAAGAAAAATACCTCTGGAGCGATTCGACCATAACTCTATCATGGATTGCTGCGGAACCCACCACATGGAAAACGTTCGTCGCAAATCGGGTTAAAGAAATACAGGATTTAACAGAAACAGATCAGTGGCGTCACATTGCATCTGAGCAAAATCCTGCTGATATCATTTCGCGAGGCGCGAGTCCACAACAATTACACACATCAAATTTGTGGTGGTCCGGTCCTGCATTTTTAGACAAGGATATTAGGTTTTGGCCGAACTCTTGTAATAAAATTAATACAGACCTACCAGAGAGGCGAAAGAAAATTCAGTTGTCATTTACGTCACATCATGATCAATTCATCTTTGAACGATACTCTAACTTTTACAAATTACAAAGAATTGTTGCTTATTTGCTTAGATTCACTTTCAACTCAAAATCAGAAAATAAGGAAAAACTTTCGGGGAATTTATCCAATGCAGAATTAAACAAGTCATTAATCGTTTTATCAAAAATGTGTCAAGCTTCCACGTTTAATGAAGAAATAAAACATTTAAGCAAGGGAAAATGTGTTTCCAAAAATAGTAAAATATTAAGTTTAAACCCCTTTATTGATGACGACGGTTTAATAAGAGTTGGCGGGAGAATAAGAAATGCTAACATTAGTCACGACAGAAAACACCCAATACTTTTACCGGCGAAACACCTATTTGTAGAAAAACTCATAGAAATTGAACATATACGACTCTTACACGCGGGCCCTCAGTTAGTTCTTGCTTCGATTAGGAAACGATTTTGGCCGATTAATGGAAAATCTGTTGTTAAATCCGTATTACGTAAATGCATCACATGTTGTAAAGTTAAGCCTACCTTTTTCACACCACAGATGGGCAATCTACCCAGAGATAGGTTATTGCCTGAGCGTCCTTTCGCTAACGTAGGCATAGATTTTGCGGGTCCTATTTTAATGAAGGATGGTAGTTTAAAGGTTAGAAAATTGATAAAGGGATACATATGCATTTTTGTTTGTTTCATCACTAAAGCAGTTCACCTCGAACTAGTAAGTGATCTTACTACAAACGGTTTTTTAAATACTTTAAAGAGATTTGTCTCCCGAAGAGGATTATGCAAAACCATTCATTCAGACAATGGTACGAATTTCATAGGGGCTAATAATGAGTTAAAAAGAATTTTCAAAGTTTTTAACGAGTCTGCACGTTCGGCTTCGTTTCGTGAATATCTATCTATCAATCAAATTAACTGGCAAATGATTCCAGCACGCTCCCCGCACTTTGGAGGCATTTGGGAGGCGGCAGTCAAGTCCGCAAAGTACCATTTAATTAGAGTAATAGGCAATGCACATTTAACTTATGAAAGTTTACATACTGTTCTCTGTCAAGTTGAAGCCGTCCTAAATTCTCGACCCATAACACCCATTTCCTCAGACCCTAATGATCTAACACCACTGACCCCAGGTCATTTCCTTATTGGTGACTCTCTCAACTCATTACCCCAAGAAAACATAGCCAATGTACCTATTAATCGCTTAAAATTATATGAGCGTTTACAGCAAATAGTTCAGCATTTTTGGAGGCGCTGGTCTTTGGAGTACCTGTCAACATTGCAGCCTCGAGGAAAATGGAAATCTGGATCTCCAATTCTACCCAAGGTTGGTGATCTCGTCATATTAAAGGAAGACAACTTGCCACCACTACAGTGGAAGATGGGCCGAATAGTTGCTGTCCATCCTGGTGTCGACGGTATAGTGCGCGTCGTTAGTGTACATACCAAGAATGGTATTGTTAAACGAGGTGTAGTGAAGGTTAGTGTTTTGCCAATAGAAGTTAGCATGACCTAAGATAATCTGATTTATATTTCACACCCATGTTAAACCTTAATTTGTCATATGTTTATAAATAACTCTACCTTGTATATTGAAAGCCAGACCTTTCAAGGGGGCGGGATGTTGGATCCTAAATCACTAACGTAAAGCTGGTTGCCTAAACTAAAGCGTAAGGTTCGCAATTTTCTATTTAAATTTAGGGCAACCGCCTGTTTCCCTCCCACCATCATAGGTCTGGAGTTTTGCTCGCTCTGTCCCTCTCGAGGGCAGCAGAACCTGTTAGAATATCGTGCAGTCAAGACGTACCTACCTGTTGTTAACAATCCATTGTACAAACTAGTAATAAAGATTATTACATAATCACGATACATTATTCATACGAACACAGTACCAGTACATACCTACCTCATAATTGGAAACAAGGCACCGAGACTTTGTCAATCAACACAGCGGTTCAGTCGATTATTCAGGACAAAAAATCGACTACCCACCAAAATGGTTGTACTTCCCGTAATAATATTAAAGATTCTCAATAATTTTAAACATGAAGATGCGCTGACTACGGAGTTAAAAACCTCAAAAGACAACAAAATAAATGTTTCTTTGGTAATCATCATAGCATATGCAGCTTTGTACCACCAAGTTGTTTTGTGCTATAAATAGTACGTACAATATTGCTGTTTATTTTGAGAAAATAAATTCAAGGTCAACCTTGGGCTTTATTGATTGATTAGGTATTCAAATTAATATCATTATATAATATCCATACAATCGTTGCACTGGCTGCATGTTTCCTTCGTTTTTAGCCCAATTTCTAAACAGAGTTTAGTTGAGAACTAGAACTTCAAAGCTTGCTGCTTGTGACATATATATCTCGCAGAAGTAAGTTATGGCAGCTGAATATTGTTTATTAATGAGAAATTGCATACACTCGAATGTTCTTGCAAGTAAGCTCTTCATTCCACTTAGCATACTTTAAAGTTAACTATTCCAAATACCAAACTAAATTCTATTGAACTGTTAATTCACTGTTGAAAAACACATCAGTAGCAACATCGACACTCTTCCGTGCGACATTATTATTGTAAACATTTACTGTGCGTATACCTTCATGACCTGAGGAATTATAATAATAATAATATTTCCACCCCTCATTCTAAGCAATCGTTCGAGATTTGTGTGGGAGAGGGGGCGATATATTATTTTTCGGTAGGCCGTATTTGCGCCTCAGGAATGACACGTTCGTAAACCATATGGTACATTGGTAGACTCTAACCACCATTCAGTGCTGGAATGAGAGAAACCTGAAAACGTCATTAGGTATGGGCATAGTCAAACATCAGTTGATGGTAATCTCTCACATCAAGCTGTCATTACTTCCATCATGTCGCCAAGATGGTTGCCAACCACCCAACCCTCAAAACAGACCTTAATTTAGGCGAAATGGGGATTCGAACCCACGACTTTAAGGTTAAGCGACTAACACACTAAAATGTGTCAAGGACATGATAAAATTAAATTAAAAATTAAAACTGTATATCTTGAGGAATTACTTCAAGGTATTGTTTTTTATATCTTCTTGATTTTTAATTTCATCATCATATTAAGTAAATATGAAAATATAAAATAAAATTTTTACCATTAAACGTTTCAATAAAAAATATTTTTTCTACTTTTTCCCATTTTTTCACTGACAAATCCGATAAATCAGTTCTTCTTGACCTACTTTACGACATGCGTTTCTACGTCTGGCATCTGGAGGCACACGTGTGGGTGGAGGTATTAAATTACAATACAAATGTGGTTAAATTATATTAAAGCTCATATTAATAAATTTTATAGATATCTCAATGGTTTTTAGTAAAATAATTAAAATAGCTATACCTACAGTGAGCGTCTAAAGTTCATCCTCCCTCTGCTAACTTTTGAACTAATTGAGTGAAAAATTATTACACTATAAATAGTTGTGGATGATCCTTATTTCAGAATAAAAATTAAAACAGATCAGTGTTATTCATTGCTTTTAATCAATTTATAAAATAAGTATAACGTTGATTTGTTTTTTTATACAAATGATAATACGTCCCGAAGATTTCATTAAACCCAAGTATTGCAATCAAAACTGAATATACAGAGCCCATTGTGTGCCTGACAGAATCAATTATAATTTCAAGACCTTAATTAACGCCTCTAAGAAATACCCGACCATTACTATCAAGGACCTTACCTAGCGTGTAATCCTGAAAACTCGTTACATTAACGAAAATTGATTCAAATTAAATTTAAATTGCATTTGAAAATTAAAGATAGCTCCACACAAATGTATGGCGGTAAAGAATCACTTTAATTTAGTTGTAAGATTTAGAGTATGGTAAGAAAAGTCACATTTTCTTAAGGACATTTTATGGAATTACTAGTTTTCAAATATTATTTAATTACATTAACAGTGATTTAATGTAAAACGGGTCCAAATGCCAACATCTTTAACACCAATTCTGCAAAATAAATCAAATTACACTTTATTCTGTAAATTTCGAATGTGTGCTCGGAGAGATATTTAAAAGTTTTTAATTTGTTTTAATAGAACACCTATTTTCTTGTGGTATTTGAATCAGTTGCCAAATTTGATGTCACGAATCTTTCATTTTCTAAAATCGGCTCAGAGACACAAATAGTTGCGTTAGATCAAAATAAATCTGCTCAGAGATCGGCTCAAAGTCAGATCGGCTCAAAATAGATCGGCTCAGAGACAATACCCTTAGTTACGTTAGATCAAAATAGATCGGCTCAGAGATTAGCTCAAAGTCAGATCGGCTCAGAGACAATTCCCATAGTTACGTTAGATCAAAATAGATCGGCTCAGAGATTGGCTCAAAATCAGATCGGCTCAAAATATATCAGCTCAGAGATCGGCTCAAAATCAGATCGGCTCAGAGACAATACCTACAGTTACGTTCGATCAAAATTACCATTGGAGCATATTCACGGTTTACATTACCTAATTATTATTATGCTCTTTTGTGTGTAATGTTAGAAAATTAAACTTTCTATTATTAACCAATATATGAAGCTAATTGTAGCTCTCTGAAGATGGTTGTAAACATACCGAATTCCGAATTTTCCAGATTAAATAAAAACAGTATTTGAATGTTAATGTTGCTAACATACGAGTGCCTACAGGCAGTTTATAGATTTAAGATTACGATCGTGTGTAATTACCTAGTATTTCTCGTGTACCAAATGTTAACTAGAGTGTGAGTGTATTAATAAAAAAATCTATATGGCCCCACGAGAACAACAATATATAAACTTCAAGAATTGAAGGCTAGAAAGGGAAAAAACAGATTGGGCGTAAGCGGTAATTGATGATAAACGAGAGTTTATGATACAATGAACAGATGTGGAGAAAGTTAGAGGAAGGTTAGGAATAAAAGAAAAAGTTATTACTATTTATTAGAAATTACACTGTGGGCCATAACAAATGTGAGGCTAGTTTTTCTACGACTGTTGCTGGTAATAGTGTTTAGATTGGTATTTATTATTCAACTTTTAATAATGCCTGGCAACATGAATGTAATAAAAAGGGTAAATTATGCAGAATGCAGTGCCGGATTAGTGAATTATCAGTTTATGAACAATCTTTGAAAAACAACAAGGTAGCAGCAAGTTGGTAAACAAGGATAATATTTTTCTGGAATGTGGAAAAAGTGACGACATGTTCTTTCAATTCCTGGGGCAATGTGTTGTGGTTCTAAGAAGGTTCATACATGTTTTGATGTGGAGGAGTTGCGGGTTCCTCGCATATTATCCCCCCCATATCCTAATATTAAATAAAATATCAGTGGGTTACAAGAGGGTAAGATGCAGTCTCGAAGGTGCAGGCAAAAAAAGTTACTATTATACGGAATGTTAACATTTTAACTTCATTAAAATAGTCAAATATCGCATCGAAATATATTGGTAAACTTACTAGTGGATAATAGTTATATAAGTATAGTTGGTAGATTATATTCAATGACACAATTTTTTGAAGCTACTATAAGCGATATCGGAACTGTTTCTTAGGTTTTCTAAACAAATGCTGTGGAGGTTTTTTTTAGCATGTATATCAAATGAGATACTACAATACAAGTCTTGAAACATTAAAAATAGAAAACACATATAAGTTCGACAACCCCCAAATCCAGGAACAGAAAAAAGCAGTAGGAAAATTATTGCTTAAGTAAATGTCTTAAATAATTTAATGTTTTTGTTAAATAAACCATCTTCATAGAAAAAATTGTGTATGAAACACGCGAAAAGGATGATAGTTTTTGGACGCAGGATGTGTAAACAATTACTTCTATTTCTAAATATTTTGCGGTTTATACGAAACTAAGATGAATTTGCATTAAAATTTTAATTAAGAAGCCGACTATTATCCTGAAATGTTCCTGTTATTGTTTCTATTTACAATATTTGTCTACTTGCTAAATTCTACAAAAAATGAAAAATGGGAACTGCAATCAACTGAAAAATGAAAAATTGGAACTTATAAAAACTATCATGAAACAATTACATTAAAATGTAATTTCTTGTATTGAATAGCAGTTAAGATCAAGGCCAAAAACTTATTACACTTTCAAAGTTATTCGTTGGTGTCAGATAGATACCTAATTATAATTAAGTACTGTATCAGACGAATGATAATACTGACAATTGATATACATTGGACGTTGTGCTGTAGAAAAGAAGCAATTACAAAACTCATCACACTACCATTCGATAGTGATAATGTGAATTATTCATTTGTAAAGAGTTTACGACTATCGAGATATCTCCTCACAGCATCTCAGCATCAACATTTCAGAATGCAACAAAGTAAATAATAACAATTGTAAGATACTTCCTGCATCATTTTAAGAATATACACGCCCAACAAGAATGTCGGGTTGTAAATGTGGACCAAATTAGAGTATACGCTATAAAACTAAGTTAACATGATATAATTGTTAAGGTAATTAAAATTATATTTGATTGCTATGCCAGATGCACCAGACGTAAACGTAAGTTGTCGTAAATGTATTACAAACGAAATGGTCCTATATTATAGTACAAAATAGCCGTTGAAAGCTGTCGATGTAAAACTAATTTTAAAACCATCAGCTGGACCGTTATATACATCAGGAATTGCATCGCTTATTGTTACATAATTTAAAGACGTTTCCTTAAACAAAGCCCTATAATTTGATGCTCCACTTCGTTTTATTGCATGCACAACATTTTTGGCGTCTGTCCAAGAGATAACTGTTTGCTCATTAAAAGCCCTGAATATATTTTCATTTATAAATAGTAATAATGCAATCTCTATCATTAAATAGCCCCAAAAGTCTCGAACCAACCCAGTTAGCTTCGTTAACATTCATTAATTTCCGGGAGAAACGACATAAACCCCATAACAGCACTGTTCACTAAATCTTCCCGGTGATATGCGTTATCGCATAAAACCGTCGAAGAGCATTATTCTCACCGGGTGTAATGCATGAAAATATCCTTAGGAATTGATAGATATCAGGTTGGCCCTGGCCTGGCACGTCGAGGCTGTAACCCTCTTTAGATCGAGCGCATGGAAGTTCCCGAGGGATTTCGTAAAAATCGGTGAAATATCGACGGATTTAACACGACCTAACCTCAAAATCTGTCATAGATATGTAAAAAATGGGTTTAGATATCTTATTATGTGTTAGAGGTGGGCACCAACCTAGCAAACAAATTATCAGGATGAGGAGGACAGGTAAAATCTTTTACAGGAAATCATTAAGATAATAAATGTAATAAAAAAACTAAAAACGTATAGACGATATGAAAAAACATAAAAATACAGCAGATTTAGAAAAATAATATGAGACTTAACTCACTTTTACTTTTACCTTATGATGAATTGACAAATATAGCGATATTTTTTATATAGGTATCCGTAGACGTTGCAGGTAATTCATTTTATCTTCTAATAAAAGTACTTCTATTGGATGTTGTAGTAGTACTCATCAAATATTGGGAAGAGATACAATTGCCTTGTGTATACGCGAATTAAGAAAGGTGCAACAGATCTTATATTAATTATTTTGAAAAGGTCTGTACTTGTTTAAATATAGGTTTTACATCTATAACAATTGTTTCATCAAAAGCAAGAAATATAAATCGTCTTTATAGGTTTCGAAAAGTAAGTTGGGCTCATGCTAAAGTAACGTTATTTTTATCTCTAAACCAACTAAATCTTTCTCTAAAAAACTTTCTCTATATCTTCCATTCGTCATAGCTGATTAATACATCTCTGGTCGTGCCCTCTGATGAACATCGTCAATCTTGTTGAGTGCTTTTGGTGTTATTATTGGGCAAATCATGTGCTATAGAGGGTAAAACAAAGCCAAAACTGCGCAGTCTGCGGATAGCACCAAAAACAGCTTGTGCTGTTCAGTGGTTGCGTTTATCATCAAAGGGCATTAGCTATCTGGGATGAATGGAGGAACAAGATGAAAGCTGTTATTGCTGATATGAGGTATTCAGAACTATGAAGAATATTTTGGAAAATCCGTAATTTTTATTTTAAAAGGGGACTGCAAAACAAGAAAAAATTAAAATCTATATGTAATGATTCCTACCTCAGCAGTTTTTATGCAGTGACACAAGGTATACCTACCTATTGAACAAAATGCAATTAATTGATCTAAATCATATCGAACCATTATTGTGTTAGGGCCATCAGCAACTTCTCGCACCTAGTAAATTTTTGTGTCTCTTAAAAAAAGTAAAGTACTTAAACAGCGACGCGTTACAACTGACGTGTCTACTGGATATTTTTTATCTATCATCCATCCTGATAGGAAATTCTAACCGATATAAAATTTTGGCCTTAACCGCTTCCACTGCCTGCCCCACTGCCTTCCAGGGCCCGCAGGGGTAATTTGTTTGGCAAATACAAATGGAGTAGGAAATATTATATGAGGTGTTCGGAACCCTATAGGCGGGTCGTTTAGGGCAGCTTATGACTACGTAATTGGGTGTGTGAAACGTTTAATGCTTTTTTTATTGCCCCCGACACAATCGCTACAGCGAAACGCATTAATCAACTTTGTAGTATCGAGCTGAAACATCCATTTTATACGAGGTCATTATCGGCATTTATTTGGAATTTATGCGGAGAAGCACACCGAATGATCACAATTTTCTGATATTCAGGTAGAACATGATTCTATGAAAAAATTTAGATAATTGCAAGGGCGCCATATGTGCTTTCGACTTTCTAATTTCCAATCGACCTTGTAATTTCTAATATATTTTTTTATCAATTGCCTCTTATTTGCAATAGTCTAGAAGCTCGAGAATGTAGTATTTACAATATTTATATGGAATGTGAATTAAATACAATTTATTGCATTTTAAACATATTAAAATTATATGATAATATTATTTCACAAGATATAATGGTTAGGTTATACCCATATCAATATTTGCATTCCTTGATCGGTTATTTCTAAAGTGCCCATTGGTTTTTTATATTACGGACAGCTCTCAAACAAAAATCTATGTCACAGCCAGCTTTATGGCATCTGAAACGTTTTATATTTCATTCTTCAAAGATAGTGCAAAACGGTTTCCTTTATAGATTTTCAGACAATGGGAAACATGACAAATTTTAAGTTTAAAATGACTTTATAGTGTCTCATTTACTTTATACCCGCTATCAAACAACTTGCTACGTAGACGTGTCCTTTCAGATGTTGTTTTCACACTTATCTGTGAGAAAGGCTCAGAAATAACTAGCTCTTTTCACTGTTGGTACTCAATAGAGCCTTAGTAGAGCTGAAATAAGAAAAGTTAAACACCTAATGCGGAATAATAGGTATATTAAAATAATACGGAATAATAATAAAATAAAGAAACATTCAGAAATAAATAGAAATTTAATTATAGGTACACCTATAGTACATATAAATACATTTAATTATCATAAGAAAAAACATTATATCTTTTAAGTAAAGTGTAATGCAGTTTTTACGATCATCAAAAGTCAATAAATGAATGGATGTGTACGAATGAATGCAAAAGGAATGGAACTGATTTAAACCAAACCAAACAATGTCCAATACTTTGGAACTAAACTTAAAGGAAAGCTTACAATCTTCATTATATTTTTTTCAATATTTAATATTTTTTTCATTAAATTTTGGATCGCAGTAGTATATCTAAACAAGTTGGTCATCAAATACAAATTTAAAATCTTTAGAGAGTGTTTCAGTTTTAGGTTCAGACACACTGTGTAAAATAAAAATATACGTCCATTTAAGAATAATCCAGAAGCGATAGTTTCTCATGGCTCAGTAAAATGGGAACAGAACAATTCAATTTACTTTCCTTGACATCAGAAAATCCATAAAAAGTATAGGGGAAATACATATAACTTATCATATAACGACAGAACATTTTTAAATGTAAGTGTAGAACTTTTTCAGCAATTAACAACTCCTACCTATTGTGAAATGAAAAGAGAATAATTTGTTACAATTCGCCAGTGTATGAAAGTATTTTACCAACAGTACTGGTTTATTCTATTCTATTTATAGAGGAATGTATCATGTATATAAATAATCTGTTTGTCAATACAGAGTAATTTGGTAATTACATTAATAAATCCAGATTTGAGATGAGATTTAGCTTTTTAAATTTTTAATTAAAGCATGTATATAAACATTTATAATTTATAACACTAAACTAAAATATAAATACTGTATACACGGTGAAATAAGTAAACTGAATGTATATTTGAAAGGGATGCCGAAAACAACTACTCCACGGTAATGTGCCCCGACTGGCATTGCATTACTTCTTACTTCGGCATCTTCATATGAGTCGCCACATATTTCATCGAGACCGACCACCAGACACTGACCGGTTTCGCGCTTATTTTGCTCTTATCAGAGTGCCATAGGCGGTGGACTCGATGAACGATGTTGCGACGTGATTGCCTAATGGGCATCGTGAATGTTAGTAGTGGTGAGAAACGCACCGTAGTGCCCTCTTTGGGTTTTTGCTACTATCTATGGAAATGACGTCATCAGGTTCAATTTATATAATAGGTTTGTTCTAGCACGAAATTTCGGATGGTTTGAAGCCAGTTATTGGATTGACCAACTGCGCATGTTCGTCCTAAAACTTGGTTACAAACGGTTTGGGATTTCTAATTTGCTAGAACGCTTTGAAGCTAATTCTGTGACTCTTGCAATGTTCTGTGGTGAACCGGTGAACTTAAATGCGTCAAATGTCAAATATCGATGTTTGATGTTCAATATAAATGTATTGGTCGTTTTTTTAAATATTACGGGTGAATCTAGTCCACTGCCACAGAGTTTGCTGCAATCCAGAAATTAACAAGAGAACAAAAAAATTAAAAATATAGGTTAACTGAATAACATAAATTTATCGTCACGTGGCGGCAGATATCCCGAACTTCTACGCATGTCACAAACTGAAAATCCAAAGGAATTTCAGTGGACTACTTTGACGGTTTTCGACTGGTTTGTAAACGGGGTTTTGCTGTCGCTAGAACATCTGACTAATAGTCGAAAATCCGAGATTTGTTTGCTAGAACGCGTGGATTCTCCGAACGATTGGGAACCGCTTGAGATTGCTGCTAGAACAAACCTATTATGATTCATATTTTGGACCATCCCTGTTTAACAATAAATATTATTTCAAGCATTCTAATAATATTTGTGTATTTTTCTAAACAATGGACTCAATATTTTTTATTATAGCAAAGGCACGTTTTGTGAAAAGAGGCCGCATTTTTTTACATCATTAAATATCCTGGACTTTGTTCAAATCCCATTTGAATGTGGCAATCTGTACTTATTTTCTTGCAGGTTATAATTGAAAGTAGATTCGGGGAAAAATTTTTGAACAAAGTCAAGTGATGAAATTGCTATCAAATCATAGCTTTCTGCTTCATGCATGTTTGTATTATTCAAGAAATACATGATTTCATTTGAAAAATTATTGATTTTCTTGGGTAATCACTTCTTCATAGAGGCATGACATCAATGTCATCAAAACGAATATCATCATTTTCCCGTTCCAAAGTATTTCTTCTTTGTTCATTCCAAAATGTATTTTTCCAACTTGGGCTACTTAGATCTTACTAGAAGATTAAAAGACGACATTTACAAATTGAATCTACAACAAATCTACCTTTTGGTGAGGAAAAATTAAATTTAATACAAATCCGTTTCAAACTTGCAATAGGGCACCATCAGCATCTGAAATATAAAAATACTACATAAAAAATAAAATATCATAGGGTTGTTTTCTTCTTAATTGGGATATACTGTATAAAAAACTCTTTAATTACTTGTGTATCCGTGTGGTAATTAACCAATTTAAGAGACTCCTATTTTGTGACTTTTTTCGCCAATTTTTTCGTGACTTTAATGAACTGGGCACCCGAAACCTTTTCCGTGTTCACGCCTTTGCTACAGAGTTCTATATTTACAGTTCTGTTGTTTATTAAATAGGTGTATTAATTAAGTTTTATTAGCTCCCGAAAGGAATTTATTTAGTCTGAGGCAGAATTTGTTTACAGGAATTTCGTCAGTCTTATTCAATCCAATCGGCCGGTTACTTTGTGTTTATTATTTTAGAGACATGATGTCATCCCTACCGCGTATTTCGCTTTTAACTTTATCAGTTTTATCACCAATTCAGTCCCATTGAGATTTTATTGACCGTTAATTCAATTAACGAAATATTTTATCGGCGGGGTCATGTAATTATCGCTCTCTAATTTTAAAAATTACACATTATTATTTGTGTAACTGTGAATATTTTGATACTTTAACAGAGGCCAGCTTCTCGTCGTTATGACCTTTCGACCTTAATCTTTTCTTATGTTTTTAGTAACTAACCGTAATGTATTTTTAAATACGACTTTAATGGCAAAATACAATACACATAGTAGGTAAAGTAAGTAAAGTGGATACTGTGTTGTGAAATTTTACCATGTTTCATTTATTTCCCAGTTTAGTAGTTTGAGAATAAAACACTAGGTTAGGAGAAATATTTCAGAAAAATGTTAAATTGTTGTTACATGTGTTTGTGAATACGTAAAAAAAAAGGATCCTGATGTTTCGATGTTTCAGAATAGAGCAATTTTCTATAAACGAATCCCACCTAGATGAGAAAGGAATTAAACATTTCCGAAAGCTTGACAAATAACGAACAGTTCTCTTTCATAATCGGGCTGAATTTAGAAATATTTACTAAATGTTGTGAATATTATGGGTTTTTCAAAATAAATTATAATTATTGTTCTTCATTTAGTTAGACATTTATTATTTATTAGACAAACGACATGTGATCGACGTTCCGCTCAACATTTTGAGCTTGTTATGGCCAGCGTTCTGGTAACTTTTTTATAATATATAATATTGCTTATTCGTTTTAAGTGCCCTATTTTGCTGTGCTCTGTGCCCATTCGAGTAGAATGTCCATAAAAAGGTCAAAATCTTCAGCGAAACCATTACTAAGTAAGAGTAAGGCAAGTCATTGACGTATAAAAGAAACAAAATGGGTCCCAGGACAGAACCCTGAGGAACACCGTTTTTAACGGTGTAGTAGACCGGACTCGGTTCCATTAAGAGTCACATGCTGTTGCCCGTTAGAAAGATAGGAAGAAAATAGTTTGAGCACTTTTTCTCTTATCCGATATTATTCCAATTTATGCAACAAAATTTGTGTATTAACACAATCCAAAACTTTTGAGAGATCACACATCGTAGCATTTGAATAGAGACCCTCATCAATTCCCTCTACAATAACCTCAACCATAGACATTAAGGCTATATCGAATATATAAAATAATACTACCTAATTTATGAATCTAGAAAATTTCTATATTCTTCTTCTCCTTTATTTCTTTTATTTAACTCTACCTATAATACACTACTCTTGCATATAATTCATAGTATGTGTGCTTACTTACTTATCTCATCGGATAAGTCCTATCCTATCCTGTAGGGGTATGTTAAAAAAATCGAATTTTAGCAAACCAATGTTGATTGAAAGAATTCGGTTAATTCTCTGAAGTAAGCCCTTGTCCTAAAAGTTAAATGAGTTGCTTATAAGTTATAAGTGAGTGGAAATTTAAAAGATAGAAGTAAAACTGATATTTAATCTTGTGAATAATAAGAATAGGTCTTCAAGGAACGAGAATTATCATAGCGGCCTTTGTTTTGACTATCAACCATGATTCGATTAAACAGCCGGCAAAAGCGAATTATATTAAAGACGTTTAAACGAAAGAATGGCATTAATAAAGCAAGCAAAATATCAGCCAGCCTGATTTTCTGTTTGTTTGTATAAAAGAAATGCAAATTTACAAAACGCCTCGAGCTATACTATGATTTAAGAGCTGCTGAAAGGAATCATTAGCAAAATTTCTCCTTCTGATTATATGTTTATTATTTTTTGATGAGCAATATTAATGATGTGCCCAGGAGGAAAATTGAGAAATGATGTTTTATTTTCTGATATAAATAAGCCACGAGCAATAAATATGGCGTTAATAATTTAACAAATAAATTCAGACACATTTAAGGAATGATATTCATAACATGGTCTCAAATATTAGTTGGATCGTTTCATACACATGATCATGCATATTTGTATGAATCAATATTAAAAATCTATTGTCAATAATGTCAACCCATAACACATGGACCGATCTGTTCTTTTCTAATAGCGCATATTACAGTTAATCAGGTACTTTGTTGTTGATAATGTCACACATTAGTCACGTTTGTGAAAATATCCAGCGGCCCAACTATAATGGATAGATGAATATAATTAGTTAATCCTTAGATTAATCCATTATTTTTGTATTGATCTATAAATGAATTCAGTAAAATGTACAAAAGAGAGGATGCCACGAAGTACTATACGAAATGTATTATCATATATCTATTTACAAGGCTGTCAAAATACCTAAAATACAAAGGAAAAGCATTACTTTTTGGTTTTTCTTGATAATGCACTTAAGATATTTTTATGTAAAATAGGAAATAACAGAGAAAGCCCAAATTTCATGTGGAATCACATTAAAAATTCATGTTAATTATCTTGAAGGGGGTTGGAATCTTTGGTGTGAAGCTAACACTAACGTAGTTTTCCACATAACACCAAAACACTATACTGCACTCGACGCGCGTTTCTCCAACCAAGTTGACACCGTCTGCAGATGATTAAAACTAATTTTAATCATCTCCAGATGATTGACAAAAGTCTTGCTGCGGCAGCAACAGAAGCAGAGGCAGTAGCTGTAGAAGAAACAGCAGCGCTGGCAGCAATAACGGCAGGCAAAGAAGTGACAGCAACAGCAGATGCAGCACCACCAATAATAGCAGCAGCAACAATGGCAAGAGTAGCAATAAGAACAATTATTGTAATATCAGCAGAAATGGCAACAACTGCAACAGTATAACAACAGTAGCACTAGCCACAACCTCACGAACAGCTGCACCAACAGCAATAGCAAATTGTTGCAACAGTGGAAAAAGCAGCAACAGCAGTAAGTGTTAAGGAAGCAGCAATAATGTTGTTATAAAATATAATAATAGTTTGTTATAATAATAATAATAATAATAATAATAATAATTTTATTTGTCCAACAGTGTAAACACCAATTACAGAACAAAGTATAATATAAAAGAACATGAAAAGATCAAAAGTGAAAAAAAAAATACGTGTATGCAAACCTACAGTGTGACTTAAACCACAACAAAAAAAAAAACATGTATATATAAGTAAGTGCTCAAATTCGATTTAATTAAAGTATCAAAATTTAAAGTTGTCTAACGCTTCTAAAAACATTATGTAAACTTTTTACATTACAGTTAAAGACATCACAGGAGTTACAAATGCCATTATAGCTACGTGTCATAACGCTAATGGGAGACTTTAATCCAAGATTAGTGTCGACAGCAGAACAATAAAATGTTAGTGGAGCACGACTGGCTGATCTAACTGCTAGAAAATTTAACTGGCTTAATATATCAGGACAGTCGATATGGTTATGCAAGAGTGCGTGTAAAAATTTCAGACTGTGGAAGTATCTTCTAAATTGTAGTGAGTCAAAATTAAAACGAGTTAACAAAAGTTTATAGTCGCAGCCTCTTGCAGGATATCTTCTGTCTGAACGAAACGTGAGGAATTTTAAAAACCTTTTTTGAACCGACTCGATGAGATTGATATGAACATTATACATAGGATTCCAAACAAGTGAACAATACTCTAACTTGGAGCGGACATATGCATAAAATAACCTGAACAATACATCATTACCGAGGAAATCACGACCTTGCCTTATCACAAAACCTAACATCCTAAGAGAAGAAGAAACTATACGTTGTATGTGCTCCGAAAATGTTAACCTATCGTCAAAGTAAACACCCAAATCCTTGATGGACTTTGCACGTATCAAGAAGTCTGAGTTAATTTCATAGTTGAAAAGTATAGGATTCAATTTACGTGTAAAAGAAATTACTTTACACTTCGACATATTTAAATGTAAGTTATTCAGATCACACCATCTCGCAACCGCATTCAAATCATTTTGAAGAAAAGCACAATCATCTATACTCGATATAGAAAAATACAGTTTTAAGTCGTCCGCATAGATTAACTGATTGCAATTGAGAAGAGTAGTAATGTCGTTAATAAAAATAGAGAATAGTAGAGGACCCAAATTAGAGCCCTGAGGTACTCCAGAAGTAATAAGGTAGTGACTCGAGTTGTATCCACTATATGTGACATAATGGAAACGACATGATAAATAACACGAAAAGAGCTTTAGTAAGTTATCGCAAAATCCGTAATTCTTAAGTTTATGCAAAAGTATGTTATGATCAATCCTATCGAAGGCCTTCGAGAAATCGGTATACAATACATCCACCTGACCGTGATGATCAATGACATTAGAAATAAACTGGTTAAAGCAAACAAGATTTGTGTTAGTTGATCTTTTTTCCATGAAACCATGCTGTACAGGTGATATAATATTTTTAAAAAGAGGATAACTTCTACTGTATAGGGACATCTCAAAAACCTTCGCAAAATTGCACAATAAAGTGATGGGTCTATAGTTAGTTATATCAACTGGATCACCATTCTTAAGAATGGGACAGACACTTGCTACTTTCCAAACATCAGGAAAACTGCCCTGTTTAAGTAGCAGATTAAACAATGTGGCTAATGGTTGCGCTAACACGTGACAACAATCCTTGACAAAGAAACTAGGAATCAAGTCCGGACCGCAAGTTAATTTGTCCTTGAGTTTTTTTGTTATAATAGAAGGAATAGCTGAGAAGCAGTAAGAGAGCAAACAGTGTAATTTTTAATCTAATACAAGCGGGAAGGCAGTAGGTTCATTTTTTTTATTTGGTTATTGTTACAACATGCAACAAAAATATGCCGCGTCACAGTTTGCACCGTACCGATAATAGGCATATTTATCAAAGAAATACTTAACCATCCTCAAATTGCCGCGCAAGCACGCGATCATCCAGACAGACTGCACGTACCCTTCCATAAATCAGAAGTACACCGCAACACGCACCATTATAAGGAGTTCCTAGTGAAGTTGTACACTACTACTACGTAGTACAGAGCCGCCCGTATGAAATACGGAGGCGGTGGAGTAATTTGCGGGTTATACATTATGTGCTCCGCTTAATCCACTTAAAAGGAAGCACGGCCTACATAATGGCGTCTTCCGCAAACTGAGCCTTCTTGGAAGCCGAGCCTTATAGTCCGGTCTCAGAAGGGGGATTATCTTTTAACTGGATTTTGGAATTTTTACACATGGAGAAGATGAAGAGAGGTTTGCTGTAGATCCAGATGTCAGCGAAAATGCTTGCTACTGGTGAAGTTCGGTATAGTAACCTGCCTAATAGTAATGGTTACCATGTAACTAATTGTAAATAAATAATATATATGTAGTGCCCGGCAAATATTCCGGAACAATCATATAACATTTTACAGAAAAACATTATAGAAAGACTTCAAAGTTGTAGGATTGTCAAAGTGCCTAGTTTATAGACTATATTTTGTATAGTAGTAGTGGACTCCCCTTCAAGATTCCCTGGGTAGAAGCAGCCCGAATTTTTTATATGATAATCCATGTTGTGTTGCACTTCAGTGGTACCTAAAACAAAATATTGACCTCCTGTTAGCGTCAGAATATTTATTATTTTTTTATCACTATTAGATTGACGTGCAATACGATGAGTTATTATTCAGGCAGTGCCACCCCTGTAAAAATTATAAGAATTCCAATTTTTAAATACATAATATTTACTAACAACTAATAAATATATCCCGTACTATTATTTGAAATTATATCCAATCACTAACGACCCAACGCCATCTATGGTCTATATTTAATTTTTGTGAAAAGACATACCTATCTTCTACTTATCTATGACATACTTCTACATCTTGAAAAATGAAAAATTTTCGACTGCGGCGCTTTTTTTTTTCGTGCGTTCCATCGTACCCACCCGAATTTCACCAGCCATCACTGATTTATCTATGCCTCCCTTAAAGAAAAATTCACGAGCCGCCACTGTTATCATTTAAAAATTTCTGGGTGGTACTGCCCTGGAAGCAGTAGCAGCAGAAAAGAGGAAGGACATTCCACAACTACACCAAATTATAGGTTACTAGACCCGTCTTGGGACCTTTTCCGAACACTGTATATCTTTAAGTAAGAGAGATAATGTCAAGTAAAAACAGATAAGCTTTGATATAATGCATGGAGAGTACAGTCCAAATGATATTTTAAATTCGGCGAAAAATGTGTTTTATTACATCAATCCAATTTTAAAAATATAGGTGTAAAAATTGTCAAACATCAAACAAAAAAAAATCTATTTTCGAAACTTACTGATGTGATGTACCTACGACTGGTGGTAATAACATAATTAAACATTATTTTTATTAAGTATATCATTGTTATAATTTTCGCACATTTAAAAAAAAATGTCGAGTCATGATAGCCTATCAATTTACAATAATTCAAAACGAAGAAAAATTGCCTGTGATACAGGTCAAAATTTAATCTGTTTTCAATTCCTAGAAGTTAAATTAATATAAAGTTCATATGATACAATTCATCTACCGGACTAAAAGACAACTATGAAACCTTCGTGGTGGCCCTCCGACTCAAGCTGTGCCCCTCCTTCCTGTTAATCACTCATATTAAGGATAACGAGCTAGGATCACCACCGGCGCGGCATCGGTCTGCTCGACCGTCATGCAATATGGTAATGCCTTTTTGCAGTGCTTGACCGGTCGAATTTCCTGTTAAGCTGTCTACACACGGTGAGTTCTGACTGTGTGTATTCCACATTTCTACTTCACAGTAATACCGATGTTATGCTACTGGCCATTCACCTCAGCACCTCCAGACAGTATTATAAGAAACCACTAATCGAAATATAGAAAAGCAATGAAATCAAAACATCATTGAATTTATTAAGAATACCTATTTTAAAAATATTAAAATTTCCTAAACTAGATTTTGACCGACAACAGGATCGGTGTGGATCTGTTAAAAATAACAAGATAAACAAGCCCAGCCCCTCACTTAATTTGTCAGAAGGGGATGACTGGTCAAAAAGGAATGATTCCGCAAAAAAAATAGAAAAATATTAAAATTTCCTAAACTAGATTTTGACCGACAACAAGATCGGTGTGGATCTGTAGAGAATAACAAAATAAAAAAGCCCAGCCCCTCACTTCATTTGTCAGACGGGGGTGACTGGTCAAAAAGGGATGATTTCGCAAAAATAGAAACATATTAAAATTTCCTAAACTAGATATTGCCCGACAACAGGATCGGTGTAGATCTGTTAAGAATAACAAAATAAACAATCCCAGCTCCTCACTTCATTTGATAGGCGGGGATGACTGGTAAAAAAGGGAAGATTTCGTAAAAATAGAAAAATATTCAAATTTCCTAAACTAGATTTTGCCCGACAACAGGATCGGTGTAGATCTGTTAAGAATAACAAAATAAACAATCCCAGCTCACTTTATTTGACAGACGGGGATGACTGGTCAAAAAGAGACGATTTCGTAAAAATAGAAAAATATTAAAATTTCCTAAACTAGATTTTGCCCGACAACAGGATCGGTGTAGATCTGTTAAAAATAACAAAATAAACAATCCGAGCCCCTCACTTCATTTGTCAGACGGGGATGACTGGTCAAAAAGGGAAGATTTCGTAAAAATAGAAAAATATTCAAATTTCCTAAACTAGATTTTGCCCGACAACAGGATCGGTGTAGATCTGTTAAGAATAACAAAATAAATAATCCCAGCGCCTCACTTTATTTGACAGACGTGGATGACTGGTGAAAAAGGGATGATTTCGCAAAAATAGAAACATATTAAAATTTCCTAAACTAGATTTTGCCCGACAACAGGATCGGTGTAGATCTGTTAAGAATAACGAAATAAACAATCCCATCTCCTCACTTCATTTGTCAGACGGGGATGACTGGTCAAAAAGGGATGATTCCCCAAAAATAGAAAAATATTAAAATTTCCTAAACTAGATTTTGCCCGACAACAGGATCGATGTAGATCTGTTACGAATAACAAAATAAACAATCCCATCCCCTCACTTCATTTGTCAGACGGGATGACTGGTCAAAAAGGGATGATTCCGCAAAAATAGAAAAATATTAAAATTTCTTAAACTAGATTTTGCCCGACAACAGGATCGGTGTAGATCTGTTAAGAATAACAAAATAAACAATACCAGCCCCTCACTTCATTTGTCAGACGGGTCGGACCAGTCATGGTCAAAAAGGGATGATTCCTCAAAAATAGAAAAATATTAAAATTTCCTAAACTAAATTTTGACGGTCAACAGGATCGGTGTGGATCTGTTAACATGGTTTATCCGATTTACATCTTTATTTATATAGGAATTGAGCCAAAAAGTTAACTAAGAGTTAAATTACTGAAATTATCAAATATTATGTTACCCATAATCATAAATAGGTAAGCAAAGGAATAACCTTATTACTTTTGAAATATGTCGCAAACAACTACTTTGCGTGTAGTATGCACCGTCCTTATTGTCTTTAATACATTTTTCTTTTTCATAGTATTCTCTACATTTTTTAAATAATGAAATATTAAACAAGCATCTACATTAAAATAAAAATATTTTGTTTTGGTTACGTACCTTCTATACTGAATTTTAATGTAATCAAATTTATTTTTTTACTGACAAAACTGAAATTGTAGCAATCCTCTTTAGCCTAATGTGCGATATGTATTTCCGCATGGTGTCTTCAGGCACTTGTGTGGCAGGAGGTCTAAACATTTTAAATTTAATGGTCTAGTCCATTTTTCCACTTTCTATTGTTAGCGTAAAATTTTTATTACGTTCCAGTACCTAAGATCTCTTCAATTGTTTAATTTCACCTACACCAATGTTGGACCATCGGCAAAATAAAGATAAAGAACCAAGAACAGACCCCTGAAGTACATCATGTAAATATTATTGTATATGATCCGACCGTGTGTATAGATCTTTAACCAACGAGTGCTTATTAGAGGGGCGTTGTTGATCTCGTCGCTTATTGTAGTATCTGTCTGAAATTTATTCGGGATAATGCCCCTCGGGCTGGACTGAACCGTCCTAATATTAGGCTGGTGCGGTTTCGGGAATTACTGGGGTAGAGCTCGGACGTGCAACATGACCGGCCGGTAATTTACGCCAGACCGGAGCAGCTGAAAAATATCTTCACATACATTGTAGTACGAAGTCTTCTATGTCCCTACCTAGGAAGCTGGATGTACACTAAGCCACTTGACATCTCGCTGGCATCTCCTAAGTCAGTTAAAATTATTTATAACGGGTTAGGCAGAGTGAAGTATCTATTTTATATGTACTGGTATTCATTAATGGTTAAACTTTAATCAGAAACTGAAACAAAATGTGCTTAAGTAAATATGGCAATTTATTTTCTGAATATCACATCAGTCAAATGAGTCCGCCTCGCTGATGGCACTCCTGAAGTCTAGCGCAAAAATGTTGCATCACTCGCTGCAACATTTCAATTGGGATTGCATTCATATCGGTTCGAATATTATGCTATGCAGTTGTTACTTTTGACTTTAGATAGCCCCATAAGAAAAAATCACAATCTGACGGATCCAGTGACCGTGCAGGCCACGCGACATCCCCAAATTTTGAAATGACACGACCAGGAAAGGTTCTTCGCAGAATTGCCATAGGCTGAATAGGAGCGTGGGAAGTGGTTTCGTCCTGCTGAGACCATAGTCTTCGGAAGTCTACACTTTCGTTATGAAGTTGTTATTCAAAATTTTGCAATACAAGTTGATATCTTTGCGATGATATCGCTCCATTTTTACTATTAAACTGACGTTTCTCGCAAACAGTTTGGCAACTGTCACAAATTGCCATGTACCTGGAACACATGGAGATTTGATTTAAATTTAGATCTTTTTACATTATTGAATAAATCCAGTTCAAAAATGGATACATCATTCTGCCTAACCCTGTACGGGTGATGTGATGTACACAGTTTTTATATTTGATTTTATCTGTTCATTCTTTTGTAATCATAATCCACTATTCCAATACTAGTTCGTGAGAGACAATTAATAAACTACTCTATTTACCTTTCGGGAAAATATAAAGAAGAAGCATTAAATGTTTTATTGAGATAATAACCAAACCCGATGAATTATATCCCGTTGTTGGCCGCAGCGTGGGTACAAAAATCCATTATATAAACACGGTTTTCTTCCTGAGGGTTAATCTTTCGTCCCGTGATCCATACGCCGAGCAAACAGTATAATATTGATACAACTTTTCCCGCCAATTTAATTTAATTTCTTTTGCCTCATAACCCCGTCTGTGTATCCAAAAATATTTATCTATACGAAATACACACAACTTCCGTAGAAATTGGTATTACGCAGGCAATCCAATAAAACGTAATTCGATAAATAAAAAAGGCACACATTCCGCTTTTATTTTCTATTTTATATTTCGTAGCTGCGATGGAGACTTTATATCCTGACAAAAATCAATTTGAGCCTCGCTAAGAGACGGGGTGCGTACAACCTAAAAAATCCTCAGGTTTAATGAACTCTCGACGGGCTCACAGATATGAAGAAAAATGAGTAGTTGGAGTTCCTCTTGAAACGTAGTCGCATCCTCGGGTACTTGAGGAAATTTAGAGAGAAATAAAGAGATATATATCCTTAATACCTAATTTACCCCTCTTTCTCTAATATTCAGACTTTTTTTATATAGTTTTTGTAGAGACAAACCAATTTATTTTTTAAAAGCAAATAATGTGTTTGTAAGGAATATTTTTTCGATTTCGATAGGTAATCGACGTAGGTGGTGAAATATCATCAACCCCAATTTTCCTCACAAAAACTCGAATTTTTAGATGGGACTTCATGAAGGATTAACGGTTATTTTTAGGCTCTTTTAATACCCAATTGTTAATTTTTCCGTTCGCCTCCAAATGAGTTAGTTTGTGTGGTGCTAGCTTTCGCCTGAAGTCAGCTCGACTGAAGTCAGGTTTTACTGTATTAGAAATTTCAACAAAAACAATATTTTTAGCGCATTCTTAGAGATTAATTAAAAATACACTCACGCTGGTCTGCCAGCTATCGAGGGCTGCGAAAGAAAAGTGGGTAATCAATTTTATCCAGGGGCTGGTTAAAATTCTATATATCCAAGTGGGTGTACTACCTTAAAATGCTCCAGATTGACTGTTTAAGTTTTATAGAGAGTTTTTTAGAGTTATCAGAGAGAAAATGAGAAAATCTCTTGCGTATACACTGTATAAGCAGCCATTCACAATTAAGCACTAAGTAAACACAGAGTATCAGATTAAGGAAGCCCCGATCCTCTCGCATTTCAGTGCAAATTATTCGACAGCACTGGTCACTATATAACTTAATTAACAGCCATTTCGGGTGTGTTTCGCTTTGCCGCCTTATTCGAAAATTGAATGATGTTTAATTTATACTGAGAAAACAAACCTCTTGTTATTACGACTAATATTGACGAAACTAAGTGTTCCTAACTGAGCCAAGGAAGCAAGACGAAACAATTATATTAAATTTGTAAATTTATAATACCTTTAGATAATTATAAAATCCCTTCAGCCTCTAAACCGTGTTGAATTATTAGCTGCAAACTCAAATTTTCAGACGCAGCTAAATTATACAGCGGTATCATTAATAATAAATTATTTTTCTACGTATTCATTGTGTGTAACGTTATTCATGTAAAGCAGATAAATAAAGAAATAAATTTGATAAATATGAAACAAAAACGTGATGGAGAGTAATTTCTCGGGAACATAGACCAATATTTTCCGAATTGCGAGCTTCAGCATTTCCATTAATCCAGAATGGAGGAACATATAAAGACGGGAGAGAATATGAGAGAATAAAATTGAAATAAAACAAGTAGAACGAATACGTTAAAATTTAGTTTTCTTATCGAAATACCACGTAGTAAAAAAGCAAATATTTATAAGTAAGATGTAATCTACGTCGAAAAACTAGTACTAACCTTATTTACTTACTTACTGACTTAACACTACAAACACTTTTTGTGTCAATTACACAAAAATATAAAAGGATGGTGAACTTTTGTTGTATCTATGCAAGCAGCTAAATAAACACCCATCCCAGCAAACCAGCCTTTCGACATATTGCACTTGATACTGATGGAGACTCAGAACAAAATAGCGCTGTTTGTATCCAAAACTAAGGCACCGAGGTGCTTTTGTTTCTCGATCAAAAGATACTGCGGAAGGATATGTATAAAGTTCTGATAATTCCATCAACATAATCTGCACCACCTAGGTGAAATTTAGACCAATGGTATTAAGGTACTTTTTGGTGTCTATATTGATGATCTGTCCATATGCAGATGAAGACCTCCGGTTGTTTTCCAAAATACTCATTTAAAAAGGAATCTGGTCTTCTCAACTTTAGCCTAGTAAAGATTTCGATATTTTCTTGATCCAATTGTCAAACGGCATAAGGGAAATGGAAAAATAACCTTTCAGGGAAGGTATTAAATTTGCCCTTTTAGATTTCAAGCGCACGGTATTTTTCACCGAAATCCAATATTTCCCTCACTAGCAAGAGAAGCAATCAACAAACGCTTAGATAATATACCATTAAAAACCAGTAATTATCAAAACTGACCTACCTAGTTACATTATTTTATTTACACCTTTTTGGTAATTGTAAATTACCAAAACTGTAATTGAAAAAATACAGTGTACGCTTTAACAACAGTTAACTAGGTTTTACGAACTGATAAATAGCCTTGGAAAATATTGCCCACTATTTGCGAGAGAATACCCTGTACATCTTTAAATTCCATCAAAAGGATTATAGACATATCTCAAGAATAGTTATGGGAGAGAAAAAGACTGCTTACCTACTTAATATCAAATTGATATCTATTACTTTTGATCCATCCACCATGATGGAGATCCCTCGCCACTCCATCCATCCATCATATTAATAACATAAAAACAAGCATTTCAGGAGACTATAAATCTTAGTCTTGTCATAAACGTTCACTAATCCCTTTTTTATCTGTATTGTTGATGATTCCTTCTGAAATTGGGACTTCTAAGAGGGAAGAAATTATTTGTTGCGTAAAGGATTTCCAATAAAATCATAAATAAAAAAGCGAGTTTCATTTTGTTAAACGTAATAAAAGGCACTTGTAACTAATGAATTGATTTTTAGAAAAATTAAATACAAAATACATGTTACGTGACAATGATGCCATTAAGCGTATACAGGGTGCCCCAGTTTTATGCTGAAAACATTCGGGAACATGTAGAACTAGTAAAAAATAATGCGACTTTTCTATATAAACTTATTTCCTCTCTCCAATGAAAGTGTATTTCATTGAAGAGCTATGTAAATACTTACGATACTAGCTTCAGGATATTATAAAAATATTCAAATTCGTGGGTAGTATTTTATAGTTAGTATTATTCGCTGTGAGGAATATCTTCAGGGTTTATAAAATAGGGAACTACATTAAAAACAGTTTATCTTTTTAGAGTAAAATTCTAGAGAGCAAAATGTAGGATATTCATATAAAAAAGTTTATTACGTTCCTAAATTCGTTTTTACCCTAAACTCTGAAGATACTAGCATGTCAACTACATAATCTTGGCAACATTAGCTTTTATTTTACAACGTTATGAGTTGGCCGCTATCCAGCCAAACCCGTTGCTATTTTCGTAAAATGCGACCCACCCCAAGTGCATACAATACATCCCATCCAGCATGACGATGCAGGCAAACATGTGTCGCAATACCACGGAGACTTGCAAGGAGTCAAGGACAAGGACAGGACAGATCGACATCGACTGCGTTTATGCGCTTCGGGTGGTCGCAACTATATCTGAGTTGGATGCGCTGCTGTAAAGTCGATTCAGTTTTAGTAATGTCATTATTTGTCATATTTGGAAAATAAAAAATATTGAATGTACCTAATTATATTTACACCTGGAGAAACTGTTGTTGTTCACTTGTCCACATGTTCATTTAAATAAGAAGCGTTATGACACTGTAACCTAAAGTTTGACTTTAAACTAAACTAAACTGAGTATAGTTTATTGATACATGCCGAGCTAAAATGTAATTTCCAATTTACTCGAAAAAAAAAAAAACATGAACGATTAATTTTTAAACGGAACTTGTGTTTTGACTGTGATGTAATTATGAAAAGTAAGTGGACTGTATATTTTTTCTTGATTTATTTTAACTGTCGGAGAATTATAATTTACACTAGTTTACTGGTTTACAACATTTTTATTTATGCAGACTCGCTGCCTAGTCTCTGGCGTCTCTTCAACCACACTCGGCCGTCCGTCCCACCACATCGCATCATTTTTTTGGGGTGGGCGTGTTCGCCATATGCAACTCTGGCCAGTGTTGACACCGTTACAAATAACAGATACTTACTTAACTTAAAGATATAAATTACCTAAATTGGGCTTGAACATTCCGCCCGCCTTGAAGGAACTACCTTCAACAGAAAATACAACAATAATACTAGAACTAGTTACAATATATAGTTGTCATTTTATGGTAAGTGAATAAGTATATAGTTTGTAAATATAGGGCTAATAATAAGGTAAATTGATAATTAGTCATTTTGCAATCATTATTAGTGCAAATTTCATATGTCTCTTTCACTCAATAGGTAATACGCACACTTTATTCACTGAGCGCTTGATTTCACCTCCGCGAACCTTAATGTCTATCACTCGGGTGATGCCATCTCTTCCAGGGTGAAGTGTGGTTACTCTGCCTAACTGCCATTGTAGGGTGGGAGCGTTGTCGCATTTTACGAGTACTAAGGATCCAACCTTGAGAAGAGTGGTAGCTCTCTGCTTCCACTTGGTTCGGGTCTGCAACTCTGCTAAATATTCCTTTTGCCATCTTGACCAATAATGTTGCACCATAGCTTGGAGTCGTTCATATTTTTTTAAACGATTTTCTGGAACATCCACTAGATTGTGTTCAGGTAAAGCGGTCAAGGTTCTTCCAATTACGAAATGGGCAGGTGTGAGTGCCGTTAAATCGTTAGGATCGGGGGAAAGGGGACACAGGGGACGTGAGTTTAATATTCCTTCAACTCGAATTAATACTGTACTGAACTCCTCAAAGGTCATACTTGTGTTTCCTATTACTCTCTTAAGGTGAAATTTTGTACTTTTAATCCCTGATTCCCAAAGACCGCCGAAAGTAGGTGATCTAGCCGGTATAAAATGCCATTTAATGTTATCATTTAAAAGTTCGTTGGCGATTTCATCAGAATTGGTCTTGAGAAAACTCGAAATTTTTGATAGTTCGTTATTGGCACCAACAAAGTTTAAACCGTTGTCTGAATAAATGTTGGCTGGTCTACCTCGTCTACTTATAAACCGGTTCAAAGTTGCAATAAAGGCTCTGGTAGTCAATTCTGACACCAAGTCCAAATGTACTAATTTTGTACTCATACAGATAAATAAGCAAATATAGCATTTTGTTAATTTAGCACCACGAGTGCTTCTATCCTTTAATAAAAAGGGTCCGCCATAGTCGACTCCTACATTAAAAAATGGGAAATTTATTTCTACGCGCACATCAGGTAGATTACCCATCAGGTATTCACCTTCGACTGGTCTAGCCTTCAGACACGTAATGCACCGCCTAATAATTTTCTTGCAGGAATTGCGTCCCGAAATTGGCCAATATCGTTCTCTTACTGCACACAACAAATTTTGCGCACCGCAATGCATAAGCCGCTTGTGTTCATTGTCCAGAATAAGATCAGTTATCTTGTGCCCTTGTGGCAAAATAATTGGGTGCTTCTTATCAAATGAAAATTTTGAATTGGCAAGCCGACCACCCACTCGTAATAATTTATTATACATGAAAGGATCTAATGCCAAAATTTTGCTCGTTTTTGAAATGCCCCCTTTGTCTAATAAATCACGATATTCATCAGAAAAACATTGTATTTGAGCATTTTTTATTAAAAAATATAATGAAGCTTGCATTTCAATTGGGGTTAAAACACCAAACTGTCTCTTATTTGATGCTAATTTTATATTATTGATAAACCTTAAAACATATGCTAGTACTCGCTGAGCCGTTCTTAATGACGAAAACCTATTCACTATATCAAAACAAATTTCATTTGTCAATATAGTAAAATTTGAGTGTGAACGTTGCTCTGGAATCTCATATTCCACTTTAGTTTCAGGTAAGTGCCAATCAGAACTGTCTGTGAAAATCCATTCTGGGCCATGCCACCATAGACTAGATTCAATAAGCAATTTTGAAGTAGTGCCACGAGACAATAAATCTGCTGGATTAAATTTTGTATCTACGTGATGCCAATCATTTATCTCGGTTAAAGTTTGAATTTCACCAACCCTGTTAGCGATAAATGTTTTCCATCTAGTTGGCTCTCCCCTTATCCACGCTAATGTCACCGATGAATCAGTCCAAAAATATTTTTTAGTAAAACAAATTTGTAACGAGTTAATGGTTTTCTTGGTTAATCTCGCCATTAACAATGCTCCACATAATTCTAAGCGCGGTAAACTGATTTGTTTGAGGGGTGCAACGCGTGATTTCGCACAAAGTAAATGAGAATAAATTTCGCCCAAGGAATTTACACAGCGTATATAGAGACATGAACCATAGGCCTTCTCGCTTGCATCACTGAATTCATGTAACTCAATTTGTATGTAATTTGAAATACTTACATATCTAGGTATTTTAATTTCATTTAATACTGGCAATTCGTTTTTAAAGACAATCCATTGATTGTACAGTTTGTTTGGAACTTGTTCATCCCAAGAAATTTTTAATTTCCACATTTCTTGAATTATTAGCTTCGCGACTATGATGATTGGACCTAGTAGACCTAGAGGGTCATAAATCTGACATATTGTTGACAGAATTGTTCGCTTACTAATCATATTATTTGTATCAACGTTATTTATTGAATATTGAATAAAGTCCTGATATGAATTCCAATAAATTCCTAGAGTTTTATTTTGTTCGTTCTCACCAATGGGTAAAATAGTAACTTCCAACTCTTTATTTACTTGAAATTTATTTAATACGTTTTTATCATTGCAGAGCCATTTTCTTAGCTCAAAACCCGCATTCGCTAAAATTTGGGAAATATCCCCTTGTATTTGTAATATCTCCGCCACTGAATCTGCTCCAGTTAACAAATCGTCTACGAAAAAATCATTTGCTATAATTTTTGAAATTTGTGCATTTGATGCATTATCGAGCGCTAATTGAAGTATGCACCGCACCGCTAAGAAAGGAGCTGACGCAGTGCCGTAGCTGACTGTATTTAATTGATAGCATTTTATCTGCTCATCTTGACTAGGTCTCCAAAATATTTTTTGATATTTACGCTGATCATGATTGATTAATATCTGCCTATACATTTTAGATATGTCCGCGGCTATTACATATTTATATTGACGAAATCTACACAAAATTGAAAATATATCATTTTGCAATGCCGGGCCACTAAATTGCACATCATTTAAAGAAATTCCCGAATCAGTTTTAGCAGAGGCATCAAAGACAACTCTACATTTTGTGGTTAGACTAGTCCTTTTAAAAACAGCATGATGCGGAATATAGTAACCTTGTGACTCATGCTCGTTTTCATCATGAACCTCGCTCATATGGTTTAGTATTTTATACTCCTCCATGAAATTGACATATTCATTTTTAATTTCTGGAACCTTACTAAATTTTTGCTCTAATGACAAAAATCGATTAAATGCCATTTGTCTCGAGTTACCTAAAGTTTTTAATGTCTCCTTGAATGGAATATTTACAACAAATCTGCCGTCTTTATTACGTGTAGTAGTCCTTTGAAAATAATCCTCGCAATATTTTTCACAATCAGAGGAAACTGAAACCTTAGTTTCGACCTCTTCAATTTGCCAGAACCTTTGAATTTTTTCATCTAATGAGTTCTCGAAATTGATAGATAAATGACTTACTGACACACCGGCTTGTTTCTCTAAATACAAACTACCGCCTATGACCCACCCTAGTTTCGTGTTTTGTAAGATAGGTAAATTTGGTCCAAGCTGTTTCTGCCCAGTACTCAACACTGACCAAAACACATTAGACCCCAATAATATATCTATATTGTTTGATTTATGAAAGGTTGGGTCAGCTAAATTTAAATTTCCTGGAATATTTAAGATATTTTTGTCAATCGTTAACATTGGCAATTTATCTGTAATTTTAGGAAGAACAAGGCAGTTAATATTCATAGAAAAATCATTATACTGAGACATAATTGTTATATTAATTTGTTTGTTTATGTTTGCAAGGCTCTTCCCTACTCCCCTTACCATATGATTAACCTTGTATGGGGTTAAATTAAGGTCCTTACATAGACCTTCACTTATAAAATGGCTTTGTGAACCACTGTCCAACAGACAGCGACAAATATAATTTTTATTATTTATTTTAATTTTAATTAGTGCCGTTGCTAATATTACCTGAGACGGCCCTGGCGCATAGTCGCCTTCTACCGAGTGATTGTTACTAGACATGTTTTGAATATTTTGGGCGTAGGTGGGAACTGAAGGATCGCTTGTGGACGCACTTATCTGGCCCTTTCCGTCCCTTGCTCCACCGCCCGCCGTAGCCTCGATCACGCTACCTTCACGTGAGCAAGACGGTGATGCATTATTTCCCAATTCTAAATGTAATAAGGAATTATGGGGTTTATGACACTTAGGACATTTTTGTAATTTACAATTCCATGATGAATGTGAATTTCGTAAACAATTTAGGCATAAATTTAATTTTTTCGCTGCTGCGATTCGATCTTTTATTGCTAATTTTAAAAATAGATCACACTTATATATGTTATGATCCTTATTACAATAATAACATTTGTACGCATTAGCACTACTTGTTACGAAGCTGCTTGAATGTTTTCTAGTAAAATTAATTTGATTTGACCTTTGTTTGTCACATTTCGCGGTGTCTAATTTTTCTAGCATTTCGCATTTTGCTTTAAGAAAATTATTTATGTCGGTCATTGCTGGTAAAGTATCCGCATATTTAAATGATTCCCAGTCTCTCCTGGTTACAGCGTCAAATTTTGCCGTTATTATATAAATAATTAGACGATCCCAAGCATCTATGTTTTCGCCTAACGTTTTTAAGGCTCTAAGATGTTTTGTTACCCCGTCATATAATCCGCGTAACTCTGCATGATTTTCTTTAATTAAACTAGGAAATTCGATTATTGATTTTATATGATTGTGAATCATTAGGGCTTTATTTTCATAACGGTCGACTAGCAAATTCCACGCATTTTTATAATTATCTGCGGAAACCTCCATGGACTTAATTACCTGCGACGCATCCTTTTCAAGGGATGATCGCAAATAATAAAATTTTTGGATATTTGATAATGAATCATTTTTGTCTACCAGGGCTGAAAATGCATCTCTGAACTCTAGCCAGTTACCATAATCACCGTTAAACGTCGGCAATTTAATTGTTGGTAATTTGATTAATGCATTATTGTGATTTAAAGATTGAGAGAAATTACTTGATACCTTGCTGGTGCCACTATGAACTGAATTATTATCAAATTCTGCGCTTTTATTTGTATAAATATTAATTAATGATTTTATATCGGCTGCCAGGGAAAAATAGACATTCTCAAAGGCTTCCCGTTCAGGAGACTCTACTTCCGATTGATCTTGAAGTTCAATTTCAGTTTGAATCTCATTGAATTCATCAAGACACGGTTTAAATTTGTCTAATCTATTATTTAATTGAGAAATAACTGTATCATTTAATTGATCCTTATTAATTTGATCAAAAAACGTTTTTAAACGTGTTACTTTGCCCTTTACTATACCACGTTTGACCCTTAATTCATCCATACTGATAAATTCAATTCGAGTTAAATACAAGAAAATGTAATAGGTAAGGAAAAATGGTACTTACAGGATTTATTTGGAAACGAAATAATAATCGGCACACCTGAGATGATGTCAAGATTGTCGCCGTCCACCTCTGTATTGTGGAAATAATTTTGCACTAAGCACTGAACCACCTGTTGCTAGTAATGGCCGGCTTCTTGTTCTTTTTTCTATAATTCTCCAAATTGTCAATTCAAATGCGGCTCGTATGGACCAATGTTTTGACTGTGATGTAATTATGAAAAGTAAGTGGACTGTATATTTTTTCTTGATTTATTTTAACTGTCGGAGAATTATAATTTACACTAGTTTACTGGTTTACAACATTTTTATTTATGCAGACTCGCTGCCTAGTCTCTGGCGTCTCTTCAACCACACTCGGCCGTCCGTCCCACCACATCGCATCATTTTTTTGGGGTGGGCGTGTTCGCCATATGCAACTCTGGCCAGTGTTGACACCGTTACAAATAACAGATACTTACTTAACTTAAAGATATAAATTACCTAAATTGGGCTTGAACAACTTGAATGAAACAATCCTTCATAAATCCACTAATAAAATAATTATTATTGTATATTACTAGAAAAATATATTAAATAAATAATAATATAGATATATTCTTAGTTACTTCGAATACATGACAACACTAATATCTTGATTACTTACAGAAATGAAGTATGAAGATGATAATGTTAATATGATTTCTATAACGCTTTTGCTACCCTATTGATGAGTTTTTGTAAGTTTCCATAAACATTGAGAGGAGTGACTTTGAATAAAAGCAATATGGGATGTGTAACCTCCAATATTTCAATTTCAATATTCACAATTCCTCTTCCTCCTAGTTCGGTTGGTGGAACGAGCCTCTCTGTACATGCTTTTGGATTGTGGCTCTTGAATATTATTATGGTCGATACCCGTTTAGTTCCCGTCGATACCCGTTTAGACCCCCAGCCTGCGGCCTGGGGTCACGCTTCGGGTGACAAAAGCCTCTACAATATTATTTTTAAGAAAATACATACGTAGTAAAGAAATTTGAGATAATCCCTTGTATATGAAATAATAAATTTAGAGACAGAAAGCGGAAATTTTTTATTTGGAATGATGATGTAATTATACCAAACGATTTTTTTTAGTATTATTATATTATTAAAAAAAGTACTATATTCTTAATGGTAAAACATTATTTTTTAAGTGCTGAAAGTATAATTCATTTTTTAGTAAACATTTTGTGAAACTGTTTTCTCGCTTTATACCCAATATATGTCTATAATGCTTATAATTAAATATGTAACTGTTAAAGATACACAGATTTGGTGTATATTGAAGGAAATTTTTTTTTTTACAATAGATACACTTACTATGAACTAATAAAGGTAATTATTTAATTAAGCATAAAACTCAAACTTTTTTAAAATTTGAGTTTTATGCCTGTTTTCGCCCCCTTATATTGCTGTCATAATTGTTGTAACAAATAAATATTGTAGAAGATATGTATTTTTGTAAGCTAAAAATGATGAATTTTACAGACCGCCACAATGAACGAATTAATTCCAAACTTAACCTACAGAAAGAATAAAAACTACGTCAATGAAACAGAATAACTAACCACTAATATCAAAGTCTACATATTATAATAATACTAATAAATAATTGGGATAAAAAATTTAAAAAAAAGTTGCCTTCGTTGTGATTCGAACTCGCGACATCAGGATTACGACGTTTGAAATACTACGACTTTACCCATTGCGCTAAACATCCTGTTGTCACTTTTTCCGCAAAATGTGTTAAATATGTAAACTATACGTGTTAACCTGAACAATTAATTTTTACAAATTTTCTAATTAGAAAAGCACTTCGCATCAGTATTTTAGTAATCAGGTATTTGGCAATCGGTACAGTTTTCGTGGGAGGTGCTTGTCTCGTTAGTGCGATCTCACATGGGCATATAAAATGAGATAGAAGTTGAGACGGATGCGACTCGTGATTTTCGAAGACGAAATAGACGTAGAAGGAGTGGACGTACGGTCTCGAAAAAAAATCTTATAGGATTAGAGAAAGGGCGGAACTTTCGCGTGAAGCGGGTCTCAAGGCCGTAAAATTAGAAAAAGGGTCTAGGGAGTGCCTAATGGTCTTCAGCGGGCGTGACGGGACCATTAGGCGCGAGGACAAACGCCGGTGCTAGCCGCATCTCTCTCGCCGACCCCTACGCATTGGAGAAAGGCCGGGGGCGACCTCCGGTGGTCCGCGAAGATCGTTCCAGGATCGCCCCACGGAGGAGATAGCTTTGAAACTTTGCGGATTCGGCGACGGAATTTAGAGGAAGACAGAATCGACGCGTTTTAATATATATGGATGGATTATTCCCAATTGACATATTAGTATTATTTTTAACATTTAATATGTATACCTATTTCTTCTTGCCTCCTTTTACAAGGTTTTATGGTAGTGTAGTACCATATTACTAGTATGTAGAATATGTATGACTAGTACCTTATGTTGTTCAATTTTGGAATATTACTAATTATTATTCTTTTCTCACTTCTATACACTGGTTTATTTTTCTTGTAGATGGGCCTATCAAGAAGTACATTTTGGTTTATGAAGGATCTTGTTATATTTTATAATTCATGTCTGACTGTTTTTTGTACTTGGGTATCCGCTCTTTCTACACGGTTAAATTGAACAGGTTATTTTAAAAATGTCTGTGGAGGGATTTTATATAATGAATAGAATGATACCATAGATAGATAGAGAATGAAACTTTTTCTGTTTCCACAATCTTTCTATTTATATTATTAGTTTTTGACTATATTCTGGCCAGATGGTATTGGTATTATAATGCAATTTTTTTAATTTTATCTGGAAGTATTAACTCTGTTGTTACAAGCTACCGTTTCATCAGTTTGTCTGATAGTTAAGTGCCAGTATAATTACAGCTTATTATTATTATATTGATTATTATCATTTAAGGAAATCCAGTCGCCCTACTTTGTGGTTCATAGTATTCATATTATTAGTAAGTATGTTATTACTGTTAATACTATTACCATTTTTTATTGTTTTTTAGTTTCTTAATAGACACGTAAATACATATGCTTTGAAATTTGTTTCACAGAGCTTTATATTGACATAAAACACCATAACAAAATCGGCGCAGATCCTATTTCCGTCTGCTCGAGTCAGGTATGCTTAAATTCAAATTGCCGAGTCTCAACGTAGTCATTTACATACAGAGACAGCACCAGGGAAGTGCATTGTTCGCACAGCACCCGGTGTTACGTGGAGCATCGTTCCTTCTTGCCATCTACATAAATACAACACCAACGCGCGACAGCTACAAATAAGGCCGGGTTAAAAACGAAATCTGCTTGAAACGGTGTCATTAAGTATAACGGTTAGTTTGTTTTTGCACACCCTACTTTGCATTTCAGGCTAGTTTAAAAATACAATTTATATCCACGAAACAAAAATATATCCATGAAGGTTAACATTTTTTTCTAATTACAGTGTGCAGGGTTAATTCTGCAGAGTTTAATTAAAAAAATGGAAATAAGAAAAATATTTTAAGACTCTTCTAAACTGTATAAGGATCTTTAAAAATAACAAAAAATTACGGTAGCAAACTGTGAGGATCGTATATGGATCCTACACTTATGGATTTTCTAAGCGGGCTTCCACCTGTATAGTAAATATAAACATCTTTTTTTTTTTTAGTCATTTTACCGCCTGCTCTAACATGTTGACATGCGGCCCCAAAATCCTACTTATGATCGTACTTATGGAGTTACGATTTATTTTCTAACAATATATGCGACTTTGTGGCTTCGCAGGGGTGGGTCGCAGTTAATGTTTGACTGCTCCCTTGCTCATGCATCATTTCAGCATTGAATGGAGGTTAGGGTTTACCAACCTACGTCGTCCCTGAGGCGGAAGTGCGACCCGCGAAATAATAATATGCCGACCCTTCTCCCAAACAAGGTTTAAACTTTGTTTATTATATATATAATATAAATTATTTATGTACATACCGTATATTAAGCGAATAGAACTGCGTGGCTTTTGGCAACTTACCTAGAAATTAAAATGCATATTACTATTTATTTGGTACAATATTAATAGTAAAAGATCTTACAGTATAAAATTTTGCGAAAAACTAATATATGGTAACTTGGTTAGTGAAATACGAGATAAATATTCAGTACTTGGTGCTTTGATGTTCATGAAAAGCTATCGGTTTTCAGAGATTCTAAATAAAGTTAGGAGGGCGTAGAAATGTAAAACATGTAGGGAAGAACAAAAGCATATAGTGTTTACACAATAGACTGCAGGGTCTATTTGTACTTCACTGCATATTTATGCAGTTAAGTACAAATAGTGCAAACATAATTTGCAAACAATGAAGATGCGACTAAATACATTTATTTGAATTCTAATCATTCCTGCGACGAGTTAATTTGGTTAGGTAATCTTGAAACGTGCGATTTTTTGTTGTGTGTAACTATTTATGGCATCATATAGGTATCGTCCTTTTTATTAGGTATTTTGTCCCGTTATTGAAAATTTAAGAAAATTATAAATATATCCCTGCGTCATAGAATAAAAAAAAATTAAATTAAAAGTGTTAATGTTTGATACCAAAAGATACATTTTCAAATCATTAACAAACAATTTTGTTTTTACTTGTAATGATTCTATTTTTCCTGATATATCTACTTTATTCATACTGATTTTTTTATTGGTTGCACAAATATATCTTAGAAAAGATACATGTGATGATCCTCTTGCCGAATCTTTTATTTTCCATTTAGTTTTCCACCTACTTATATTTAGAAGTATGGAAAATAAATAATAAGAGGAATATTTAATTTAATAGGGCTTTTGTGTTTTATTTTTATAAAAAGTCAAACGTTCATATACAATAATTGATTATCTCAAACCAACGTAACGGTTCAAGTTCAATCCCAGGAAACAATTGGATTTAAAATAATGGTTGTACATGGGCTATTAAAAATAGTTAGATATCACTTCCGTCGGACTCCATAATAGCAATAAAAATTAAAACCGTGTTGATAAAAGGAAGCAGAAACCACCGGTATCAATTTAATGTACATTTTTTTTTAATTACTATTAAAAATACGGGTGAATGGGACGATAATGGTCTGATCCGAAACAGTTCTTAGGGACATTCTAATAAGAGAAAATCAGCGGATCCTCTTGAGAATCTGAGCTGAAGTTGACACACTAGACCACTCGTATACCGACCCCCTCATTTTATATAGCAATCAGCAATTAGGTGAATTACAATGTCGAGATTAATTTATAAAATACCTAATTCGGAATAGAATCTTGCGAGAGGCGCGACCTCCAAGAAATAAAAGAAATAAAAGTAAAAAGACATGCAAAATATACTGTTACACAAGGACTAACTTCGTCCACGTACTTTGTATCGCATCATTTAAATAATTAAGCGGGCACTGAACCCGTTGCGAATCTTTAGCCTTAAATAAATACGTGTGGAAACATAACAGTCATAAATATAAATACTTGGGCATTATTATTTATTGATATATAATTTTACGATTCCGAAAACAAATAATTTAAGCTTAGTAGTTTAGGGCTATCTAATTTCTAGTAATTAACAAATAAAATTTTATTCTAACAATAAGGATGTACCAATAAAAAATATATACATACATTTAGAGCGGTACTTTACCTTGTTAAACACATACGTTCTGCTTGTAGCTCGTAACGTAATGTTCCTGGATTTTTATTAGTATGTGTGGCGCCTAATAAATTCATTTGATACGTCACTGGCCAACACAGTGCTGGTTTATTTACAATTCCGATAAAAATATGTGCTCTACGTGCCTAAATATACGATAAATGTTTTCAGCTGCTCCATTACTTTTTTTTCATGAACATTGATCACGGTTTATTTTTAAAAATTTTTATTTTTGAGTGCTACAATTATTCATACAGGTAATTAATTCATTTTGAGATACTACAATACATATTTACAAAACTTAACTCAATACAATATTCAAAATCAATAAGAATTTAGAGCAAATTACAACTGCTGGCAACTGTGTTCAAAGTCTTGGAAGATTATTTCAAAATCAATAAGAAATTAGAGAAAATTACAGCTGCATGACAACTGTGTTCAAAGTTATGGAAGATAATTAGAATATGATGCAGACAAGTTAGAAATAGTGGTTTTGCTAGACGAAGCCAAGGTTTTTGACATAATTAATCATGATATTTTTTTGTCTGTTGTGGCATTGCTAGGTATTTGACGAAAATACTGTTCTGCCCATAAAATCGTCGCTATTTCTTAAAAAGACCATCATTTGATGCATTAAACTTGATATCTGACGTGTTCCAGGGTTCGATACTGAGCCCTCTACTGTTTCTATTTATATCCAAGCCAAATTAGGTATATCGCATTTTAAAGATAGTTTATATCATTATTCTAGTCATTTCGATATACAAATGTATTTTATTGTTTTAGCAAAAGCAACCATCTTTGAGCACGAATATAAAGTACAAAGTAATGCTATTTTGTCGCACGGGTAAGTGGTAATATGCCAATAAAATATGTATTTGTATAAGGAGCAAAAACTTGCAACTTTGCAATAATTGTTTCTTAGCCTTTTAATACACTCTGAAATTCTCAAAACATGTTACTTTTATATATTATTAAAAATACATTTAGTTTCCCTTTGTTAGTCTTATTTTTGCTTTTTATTTATTTTTTCTCAGGGCCGAGTGGAATTTTGTTCCAAACTCTGGCTTTTGGCATTCTATGTTTTTGTGTACCTTTTATGCTTTGTGTTACTGTAATATTCATGACAATAAAATCCTATTATATACTAATAATATTAATTTATATATTAATAATATATAATATACATATTAATACTATATAAAATACAAACACCTAATAGTACATTCCACTATTAATTTTTCAAGTGGCAGGATAATAAATTTTAAACTATTTAAATTTTATTTATAAATGGACTCTATATGTGAGAGACCGAACAATTTTGCAATAAACAAAAGCAGGTTTTATTTAAAAATATTTCACTGTCATATTTTACAAATATAAATATTTAGCTATTCGTATATTCGCTATATTTATTAGATACTAAACTAATGGATACAAATTACCTTAAAACTAACAAAATATTAGAATATTTAGTAATAAATCTCTTAAAAGAATCAACATTTTAAAAAACACTTAATAATTTTATACAGTTCGCTAAACTCCATAAGAAAGGTCATCCAAACAGCTATCCCTGCAGAAATTTATATATTTTTATCTTTAGTTAGTGTGAGACTAGACGAGCTCTATTTCCGCTCCTGATCTCTCTCAGCGATTTCACTCCGATATGGAAACCACCTCATTTGTTTGCATGGAATGAACGAATCGAACCGAAATTATTATTTATATTGCTAAAGAGGGTAAGCTACATTCATTCGCATTGAATACATTGAATGGGCGGATAAAAGTACTGTTTAGTACAGATACACGTGATAAATTAAAAAGATTACAATATTTTATGTGTTTATGAAATTATTATTAGTCTCGGTGTTCTTAAACACATACCTGAATATGCCGATAATTTTGCTTATCTGTATATTATATGGACTGGAAATTATAAAAAATAAAGAATACAGCAAGAGATCCAACGATTAATTTGTAGGTAACGAAATACTGTCCCACCTAGGACCACATCAAATGCTGTAGGTATCCATTTTCAGTCCACCATGGTCTCATGAAATGCAGCTACTCATATGACATAGGTAACCAATTTGGGCATAAATAGTGCTCACTTTGTTGACTTTAGAACTAGTTAAGATACAGACATCAAACTAAATCAAGGGGCATCAGGTTTACTAAATTCTGACGTAAAATTCAAGTATGGATCTACAACTTCAAAATTTTAAATGACAAGTAAATGGCATGACAAGCAAGATTATATATTTTGAAAGGTCCTTAATTTCTGTATCCAGCCATGGCTTGATTTTCGAATTCCAAGAATTTAATTACAAGGTTACTTACCATCAGTTGAATGTGATGTCACAGCCAGGTCACATAAATAGTTTCATCTATTTGCACAAAACAACCATTGAGTAAATATTAATACTTAAAGAGAATTGTCCACGAAACTTTCAAGGTTACTGTATTATTTCTGGAAATATAAAGTCTAAGAATTTTACATTTACATTTACGTTCTTTTCTATTATCATTATAAGGTTGTCCGAGAAAACAATCCAGAGGCTAACAAAACAACCACTTCCAATAAGAAGTATATAAATTTAATTCCAAGTTAAAGGCCTCAGTCGTAAACGAACAAAGACATTGAAAATTCAATTTGGTCGCCAATTGGAGATTGCAACAGAGGGAATAAAATTTAATAAACGTGTTTCGGCGGCTTCTTGGCAAAACACAAGGTGCTAATTGAATCTCAATAGACACAATCAGGGGGAATTACTTGTTTTACACCAATTAATCCGAATTTACACGTTCTTAGGCCTCTCACGTTGAAAGAGAGAATTTTATTTGTTTTTCGATTTTTCTTTTGATCACAAAACCGAACAGACCGATGTTTATTCACTTTAACAGTATTTAATCAAGTATTAAAATAAAACGTATTTAATATTGAAAAAATAACAAACCCCTAGATAGAATTACATATGTAGAACAGTGAATTCTTCGAAATAACACTGCTCTGTTAACTAAGCTAGAATTTACCACATTAGAACAGTTAACAAGTAGATAATTTTTTAATTCAGAATCTTTTATATTTTTACACTACTACGATTATTTCATAGGTATTCACAACAGTTCTGTTAGGTCAGAATAAAAAGGCCATCAGAATAATAGTGGGTCTCCTGACAGGTCACTGAAGGCTCAATAGGCACATGAATCTAATGGGACCGACAGAAGAAGCAATTTTCAGATTCTGTGAAGAAGAAAAGGAAACCTCAGTACACGTACTGTGCCAATGTGAGGACCTGACGAGGCTCATGCCATTTTAAATACTTGGGGAAGGGGGACCAAGAGCTAATAGCTATAGCTAATAGAATATGCAAGCTGGTCAGAGTCTGGAGGTTGGTCTCGATGAAGGAGGTGGCCACTTCCATGGAGATGCAACTGGAGTAATGCAACGGCAGTCGGGGCACATTGCTCGTGGAGTAGTTGTTTTCGGCATCTCCTTCAAATAAATTACTATGCACTTTTTTGACATCATCAGTACTGGAATTAGAAATTGAATACATACCTCCTTATTTTCGTGGATTTCTTTATCGTTGTAGTGCATTGACAATCCTGCAATATCTACATAAAACCACCACTTATTCTTATAAGGTATCTCAGATGTGTAGGTAAGCCTGCCCTGAATTGCCATCTAAATTTATAATTATAACAAGAGGTAAATAAAAACCAGAATTTATAGAGGCACTTTGTATGCTGTAAATGTCGAAAACAATATTAATTCGAATGCATCTCCCGAAAGCGACTCTATCTAAAATCTGAAATACTTTTTTATCACCCACCCATTCACATTCACATTGTATATTTTTATAGTTGAATTTATTTTATTACACGTGGAACGTAACGCGGCCATTTGTATGCCTCTAAGAATAATATCCTGATTTTATTCAGCGTTTATGTGGTAAATGGGCATATTTTTGGGCATGGTAGGTGTCACATAAATTTAATACCTACACGAATAATAATAACACGTCGAGCCATCGTACAACGCTCGTTATTTATTACCCGGGGTTTCTCGTATTTTGAGGGAAGAAAATTCCGTATAAAATACATTAGATGTACAATAAGATAAAATTTTACTAAATAAAGATTTACAAGAATAATATGAAAAGTTAGCTTCTATAAATGTAACAAAATTGTGAACCTTGGAAATTATTTTAAAGTTGAGAAAGTAGTGGACACGTTTACTTTTTTGTTCTACTCAGTACTAGTGACATGCTGGGCATTTGGTAAAAATGTTTTATTAATTAAGAAAAGCAGGAAATGCACTTTTAGCATTTTCAATTCTATACAATAGTATACAGGGTGTCCCAGTGTGAGCGTACAAACATTTATCAAGGGGTGGACCAGACTAAAATAAGAATCAAATTCTTATAAAAAAATGTCTCTGATGCACGCCTAACGAGTTATATATAGGGTGTTATTTTGAAAAAAAAAACAATTTTCCGCAATAATTTAAAAACCGTTTCGTAGATTTAGGTAATTTTTGGGTGACGTGTACATCTATTAAATGTCATTAAAACTACATGGTGTTTGTTTAACTCTGACACCTGTGGTGGTCTAGGCCTCTTCTGTATGATTTTGTCTTCATAACTCTTGCATATCCTACTTTTTCGTGAATTGACTAAGTTTTCCTTAATCGGCTACCAATTCTGAACAAAAAAGGTGCTCTTGTTACACAGCTCTAAAATAAACAATTTTCGAGTAAATTGAGTGTAAAGTATCGACTACATTCCTTTATGCAGAAAAATACATGTAAAGGAAGTCATAAGGAAGAGTAGGCCTAGGCCACCACAGGTGTCAGAGTTAAACAAACACCATGTAGTTTCTATGACCTTTAATAGATGTACAAGTCACCCAAAAATTACCTAACGGTGTTTAAGTTATTGGGGAAAATTGTTTTTTTTTTTCCAAAATAACACCCTGAAACTCGTTAGGCGTGCATGAAAGAAATTTTTTTTATAAGAATTTTATTCTTATTTTGGAATGGTGCACCTCCTGGTAAATTTTTGTACGCTCACATTGGGACACCCTGTATAGGTAGGTAACTTTATTCTATTTTTACGTTAGTTTAAAATTTTTATTCTTTATTTAGGTGCTACATGGTACGTACTGAACCATTAGGAATTGTATTTAAAAATGATATTCTATACGAAATATATACGTTCAAGCTTAAACAAATAACTAATAAAACATGGTAAAAAAACTATCGGCACGTGAATTACTACAATTTTAATGTTGTCGGATAATTAAAACCTGTAGATAGTGTGCCACTCTTCTAGAGTGTTCTTTCCAAGCTGTTCACTTAAAGAATATATCAAGCACCGTCTCGACTCAGCGACATTCCTCGAGAACCCTCTTGAAGGAGACTGAAATTACTGAAACATTGATGAAGGCAGAGACAGCGGCCGGTACTTTATGAATACAGACAGCTACATTATCAACACATCCTTTAAACAGGCGTCTGCGAATAAAAAAGCAACTATATTAACTGAAAAACAGACGGAGAAAGTGAAGATGTAAGCTCTTGCATAGACCTGGATGGTGGGCGGACTAGGCCCAGTTTTTGTGTATTACAGCAAAATTATACTACAGAAAAAAGTGTAAAGTTAAGACATTAAAATATACCATGTAAGAGCTGTGTTAATGATACTATCTCTGGCCCTGTGAATGAGGGTGTTTTTTACAGAAAAATTAAATCAAATTGATAATAGTCTATACACTATATCATATTGCATGAGGCAATTGTGGTAGTGTGTGTTATCTTAAACCAAAAAGAACTTTGCTTAAAAATCTTATTTACGAATTGCATTTGCTACAAAATGTGCAGGCCATCATTAATTTAAGTGCATCCCACAGTCAGAAATCAAGATTTGTACAAATTCAGCAACTTTTAATTGGTAAATCTATTAATTGGAATAACTTATCGAACCTCCTTGTACCCTCAGATTCGAATAATAATTCAATTTTATTAATTTCCCCGTCGAGTGGCTCACAGCAAGGGACTCACTTCAAATTAAAAGCGAAGAAAAAACTACTAGCCTGGTGGTCGCGACCGTAGATAGCAATCTTCATGATGATGGAACAAAACGACGTGCTATTTGCATGCTATAAAAGATTTAATTAAAAATCAATGTCGAGCAATAAAAGGAGGAACGTTAAATGTGGATTATATGACACTACTTTAAAAAAGAGCCGAAACAAAAGAGTTGTTCTTAATTGAATTATACTTTTTATAGAGGCTATAAATTACATTTACACATTGCACAACAATAATAGCACATGTTCATACTGCTATTGTTGGGATATTACATAAACATATTTCTGATTAAATCTTTTTAGTTGTAATTAATACTTTAGTTCAATCTCGGTCATAATAACTAATACAGATTATGTGGCAATTGGAAACCACACTTTATTTTAATTTGCAAGGTTGCAAATTGGCATGATTTTATTAATGTTGCGGTTGAATTAATTGTCAGCTATTAAATTACTACCACTATCATGTTATAAAATTCACTTATGAACAGGGTGTTCACCTAGTGCGCGTAACTTCGATATTTATCGCAGTTGATAAAAGAGTTAGGCTAATTACCTTTTGCGATGTTGCCAGAAATCTCGAGTTGTACAAATTAAGGGTCCATTCACTTTAGACTTGACAGACATGAATTCGGGGTCGGGCTGAGAGGTTGGCTAGCCGATGGGTGAAGACTTACATATTTCCACTACCGAATTATTTAGATTTCGGAGGTGCACGTAAAGCCGAAGTAAAAAGGCACATGGAAATAAAGTTAGCCCTCCTTGCAAGGGTACCGGATTTGTCTTATAATTGCAACAAAATTTCTTTTTAATGTTATAAATTATATATCACCGGAAAAATCAAAAGATAAACTAGATCCCTATAGTAGCAAATTTTTGTTTAATACATGTATTTTAGAGAAAATAATTTTTGAAAATACGCTATTTTAGTACAAGATTCTTTGCCTGGAATTTTAAAAATAAAAAGAATTACCAAAAAGTACTACTATAGGGATTTAGATTAAAGTCTTATCTTTTAATACTTTTTTACTAAAAGTCGCTATCTTTTATAGTTTTTTTATAATTAGACACGAGACGAACGCCAGTTTAGGGCTTATTTCGACCTAATGAATGGACTCTTAAAAGTAATTTCATTTATACAGGGTGTGTTAGCAACTTCGTTTTATTAAATAGCAACATATATACAAGGTGATCACTTCAAAATTTCCCAGCCTCATTTTCTCGATGTCTGTGTATTTCTTTGAAAAATCCTTGAACATGTGAAAAATTTTATCAAGGGGAGACAACTTTTCATTCGAAAATTGACGCGCCCCTTTTTACCCCCCTGCTAGCGGTAGCTGCGCCCTTAAAAATCTTGAATGGGAAAGGGATCGAGTAACGTATTAAATACGATTCAATTCCCTAATCTTTGGTAACATCTGAACACATTGACACACACATCACACAGTAATCACACATTTTGAAACTGACAAACGAAAAATATCCGTCATTCGCATCTGAATGGCTTCGGCCTATCTTAATTACTGGGTAAACTTCCTTTAACTGCCCGTTAAAATGTTACAGAGGCAATAACATCCCGGTCTGTGGTCAGTTGCCGGCTAAGAGGGCATTAAAATTCATGTTAGAAAACCCTTTTGCCTCTGATATAATCTCGGCCTATTAAATGTTACTCTGGCATCATTTTAAAATGAAATTACCGACGCCGACGATCTTGTATTATTAGACCCTAATCAGCCATTAAAATTCGTGATCAAAGGCCGATTTCTTACGTCAGCTGGAAGCTAGCGAGGCCCATTATGTTAGGCATTAGAAGGGATAGATTTATAGTAATTGTACAAACGTTCAATAAAATACGATGACAGAGAGGTTCAGTTTTTCAAAGTGCGCTGCTGGATCACCTAGGCTAAAGTTTTATTGTCAACAAATTCTGAAGGAACTTGAACACTGAATAATGTGTTAAACATTTTCGAATTCAAAGACCACCATATTCCTACTGGATTTTCAATAGAACCATCTATATAACAATTTAGGAAATGCAATCATGTGTTAATTTGTCTGATTTTGGAAATACTCGTTTTGCTTGTCTTACAAACGTCCAACTCTTTACACAAAATGGCACATTTAATAGCTAATTATACAGTGGCTTTCGAAAAGTAACGAATAAATTCATTATTTTAGAAGTTGAGAAGTTTTCGAAAAAATCCCCTGACACGTCTTTTTGTTTTTAACAAAGGCACTTTTTTTGACATACGACCCATATTTGTGACGTCATCGTTGTTCGAGATATGACGTCATCGACAATTTTTTTAAATAGCAATCCCTAATTTTGACCACGCCATTTGAAAGAGCGTATCATTCTACATACGCATCATGAAAAATCATGGTAGCCTGACAGTAGCCTTAGCGACCGAGAATGTTTTTTATTGCTGTCAGATAAAAACTTGAAATCGTACTTTATTAAATAGTTTTTCTGTTTTTGAGTTATTTCTTTAGTTCTTATCTTTTGTTTGGCAAAAGCACTGCGTTTGAAGTGTTTATTGAGTAGTAACTTTGTCATTTTATAAAAAAAAATGTTTAAACTAATTGAACGAGAACGAATTGAAATTCTTTGCATGATCGGATTAGGAGACAGGATGCGCACCCAAAGAGAAGTAGTTGAATTGTTCAATGAAACTCATCCTGATCGACATCCCATTAGCCAAAGCATGGTTAGCAATATTGAGTCTAAATACCGTAACTTTGGACATGTTCGTGATCTTCCTAAATCTGGTCGACCGTCAAAATCAATAGATGATGAGGTTAATGTTTTGTTGGCAATTCAAGAAAATCATCACTCAACACTTAACCAATTGGCTTCTGATTTCAATATGGCAGCGTCCACGGTTCACAAAATTATCAAAAAAGCAAAGTATCATCCTTATAAGGTATGCCTTGTTCAAGAGCTATCTGAAGACGACTTTGATCGGAGAAATCAATTCTGCGAGCAAATGCAAGAGCTATGCAATAATGATCATAATTTCGTAAAAAACGTAATTTTTTCTGACGAGGCTACGTTTGTTTTAAACGGCCATGTCAATAGGCAAAACTGCCGTTATTGGGCTACCGAGAATCCCCGATTGATAATGGAGTATCACACTCAAAGTCCCCAGAAAGTAAATGTGTGGTGCGGCATAGTCGACGGAAGAATTCTGGGTCCCTATTTCTTTGACGTCAACCTAACTGGTGCAAGATATTTGGATTTTCTTCGAGACGACCTCATTCCTGCACTAATAACTTTATATCTAGATATAGAGAGACGTGATCTTCCAAGAAATGACATGTTCTTTCAACAAGATGGTGCACCTCCCCATTATGCAGCACCTGTCCGTGTTTATTTAGATGAGCTATTCCCGAATCGTTGGATAGGGAGAAGGGGGCCGATTGAGTGGCCAGCCAGATCGCCTGATTTGACACCCCTAGATTATTTCTTGTGGGGATACTTAAAAAGCAAAGTATACGTTACTAGACCGGTTAATTTAGAAGATTTAAAAGCAAGAATTCTTCACGAGATACATCGTATTCCTCCTGAAGTTATAGATAATGTCCAAAAAGGATTTATTAATCGTCTTGGCTACTGACAGGCAGCCAACGGTGCACAATTTGAACATTTAATTTAGTCGATTTTTTACATAATCATTATCATTGTCATTATTCGGAAAATTAAATTTTAAGATCTTCAAACATTATTTTCTTGAAATGTTTCTTATGTAACACCATAATTTTTCATGATGCGTAGGTATGTAGAATGATACGTTCTTTCAAATGGCGTGGTCAAAATTGGGGGTTGCTATTTAAAAACGTTGTCGATGACGTCATATCTCGAACAACGATGACGTCACAAATATGGGTCGTATGTCAAAAAGTGCCTTTTTTAAAAACAAAATCGACGTGTCAGGGTATTTTTTCGAAAACTTCTCAATCTCTAAAATAATGAATTTATTCGTTACTTTTAGAAAGCACTGTATAAGTAGCTATTATTTGGAATATTATGTACTGCTCGATTAATCTTTCAGAAGAGAGATATCTACAATTCTAACTATTGGATTTCGTCGATTACACGCTGGCAGCGTTCCAAAGAATGTCCACCGATCATCGCCATACAGGGACGACATATGTAGGTGTCCAGGACTGCACCGGTATCTCCTATCCAAAGTTGATGTCGTACCGTTTTGGCCGCGACACCCACGTCAAGACCTATTATGCTCTTCTGGTCTTCGGTGAATTATGAACGCCTTAAACAACTACGAACTCGAGATAATGGGGATAACTGCCTGGCGAAGGGTATTTGTATGTACAGGCGGCTGGAATTGGGTCTAAACGGATGGAGGAGCGGTCTTATTTTGTCGGATTACATGGCGGTAGGCGAGATTAAAATAAAATTATGAGGACTACAGTGTGGGCACTAATTTTAGTGCATGTTCGCCAGTTTTGAATAGTTATAGATGTGTCTGGAGTAAATTATGGACAAATAAAATTGAAAATATGGGTAACTATAACTTATAAAACTGATCTCTATGAAAAAAGGTAGGTAAATTTTTAACTACACGATTACGCTTTTTGACTATGGCTAGTTTTAAAATGGACCTTTCACATGTGTTGTATATATTATGTTTTCCGTGCTATATACAGTTTGTTATTCCATAATTTAAAAATGGAATGAAATTTATAATTCCATCATACATAGAAATTTATCAGTAGATACATACTTATGCGAGAACGAGATAAAAGAATTAGACATAAAAGAAAGACCTGTTAGTTAGCGAAAGGTTACAACAAAAAATTATAAAAACTTTGATAAATAAATCAAATAAATGACATCTTTCCATGTAAATGAAAAACGTATACCTACAATACACTTCAATAAACTTTAAGAAATGACGATTAGCATAAGTTGAACTGTTAAATATTTTAATTCTATGAAAATAAATATATACTTCAAATTTAAGAGTCTATTCACTGTAGATTTGACAGGCATGAATACGGGGTCGGGTTGAGAGGTTAGGTAGCCGAAGGGCGGAGACTTACATATTTCCACTACCGAATTATTAAGATTTCGGAGGTGCACGTAAAGCCGAAGTAAAAAGGACATAAAGTTAGCCCTTATTGCAACGGTACCGGATTTGTCTTATAATTGCAACAAAATTTCTTTTTAATGTTATAAATTATATATCACCGGAAAGATCAAAAGATAAACTAGATCCCTATAGTAGCAAATTTTTGTTTCATTCATGTATTTTAGAAAAAATAATTTTTGAAAATACGCTATTTTAGTACAAGATTGTTTCCCTGGAATTTTAAAAATAAAAAGAATTACCCAAAATTACTACTATAGGGATTTAGATTAAAGTCTTATCTTTCAATACTTTTTACTGAAAGTCGCTATCTTTTATAGTTTTTTTATAATTAGGCACGAGGCGAACGCCGATTTTGGGCTTATTTCGAACTAGTGAAACTAGTGAATGGACCCAAACGCAGAACCATAAGATTTGTTCAAATATCTTCATTATATTTGCAACTTCGAGGCAGTTTTCTCTAAGCTACTTGAAACTTTTTAAATCAATACAAATGAACTATATACAAAGAAACTGTTAGCCCTTTTGCATAAAAAACAGCTCTATCTTAAAAGTATGTCTATCGTCAACTTAGAATCAAGATTCGTAACAAAGATCAACGAATAGATTATTTTATTATTAAGTCTTTAAGGGGTTTTTGCGCATCCGATTTCATTCACTTTTTCACTAAAAAATCATTTGTTAAGTAAAATAGGTTTTTGGAAATTTAAATCCTCACCTCTGTGGTATTTAGAGCAAGTTGTTAATTTGTTATTTTCCATTACTTATTTTCTGTTTAATGTGTCCTTTGAACCATTTCTGACGTAAACCCATTTATTCAACAAAGTTCGCGAACTAGCTGATATCATTTACATAAGTTTTTTTCATCTGACCGAAACAAATGGAATTTCTAAATAACAGACAACTATTCACTGAATAATAACAAATAATTATATACATAAAGCTAACGTAAATAGTATGCAGCCAGAATACTAATTATTTTATAGTTCATAAACTATATATGAATTACTCCAAGGCACATTCTGGCATTCCATAGCCAACTTGTTTGTCGGACGATCAAAGGCGGCATTAAATTTACTTTACCTTATAATTTTACCTCGTGAGGGTGTAACATTTATGAGAGGCGATGACAATGCAATAATAAATAGCGATACTGCGACAGGTATGGACGCCCATCTCTATGAAGTAGACAGTGTTGTTTATTTATTAATTAAAACAACCCCAGCCATATTCAATTCTTGTAGCATTTTCCTAAAGTATACCTACTGTTATTCACGTTTCTTAAGGTGCAGTTACACGGATCTTGGTTTGGCAAACGTGGTAACTGGAATACGGCTGGTGATAACTCGCCTTTTGCTGAACCAAGGGCATGGAGCATGAATTGTTCAATTTACTTACGTAACGTAACAAGATCGTCACAGAAATATAGCATTAGATTAGATTAGACACCGCGACCTAGAAGATCTATTGTGGCAATCCCAACCTATTTAGAGCACTCTGTCCAGCTTTGTCCTTTGCATTAGACTCCACAGCCTTGGTAAAGGTTCTTCCATGTAGCTGTTGGCTCTTGGTCTACCTTCCCCAAGTATTTGAAATCTCAGTCTTGTCAGGCCCTCGCACTGGCACAGTACATGTACTGAGGTTTCCTCTTCTTCTTGACAGAATCTGCAAGTTGCTTCTTCTGACAGTCCCACAAGATTCATGTGCTTATTTAGACTATAGTGTCCTGTTAGGAGACCTACTATTATTCTGATAGCCTTTTTATTCTGGGCTAACAGATCTGCTGTGAATTGAGGCGTCCGTTCTTTACTGAATAGCTTTGCAAAATATAATATAACATAGTGAAAGTGATATGGAACTTTGTATTATTATCACTATTGGTTCGCAAGGAAAAATGTTATTTCTATCCAAACGATTCTTAAAACACTAATATTTTTGTACTATTCTGAAATTGTTAATTTTATATATTGTGCAGTAAATTTTATATATTTTATATATTGTACTGGCGAATACATTTCCCAAAACTATGACGTATAAAATAGTTTTCTAGGGGCTGTAGTAAGAAATATATAGACAAGAAATATTCAGATAAAAAATGATAACTGTGGGAAGATATGCAATCAGTGTTTCTTTTATATAAAGGTAGATCCAATATTCTGTTCTGTTCAGTTCTGTTCTGATGAATGTGAGTCTAACGAAGGGTAGGATATAGAAAAACGTCTATTTTACTTTTTTTTTTTTTTGATAATCGATGATCCTACAAATAGATATTTACAAGAACGACGGACAGCTATCTTAAATAACTGTAATATATGGTGACGATGTAATGGAATCTGGAATCGTATATCCTATTTATACCGACTGGTTTTCATAAATTAATGTTTCGTCTTATTTTTTACTATGAAATATATAATATACTATGAAAATTATAATATACAGTGTTGTATAATAATTCTGATAGAATATGACGAATCAGGAACCATGCGATGGTGATTGTGACCTACCGTATGATGGTAAAGTTCGGAACAAACTTCATAACTGCCGTTCTGAATTATATTTAAGAAAATCGCTTGGACTGTTTCACTTTCTGTTTTTCTTGCTCAACTGAAGAGACACATGATGTATTATTTATTGAGACTCTAGTTATCTTGGTTTAAGTTGTTTGTATCTTAGCTTTAGTAGCAATGTGTACTGACAGACATGATTTCTTTTTTTCTAACCTCTTGCAGACAGTGATTATCTTAACTGACCAAAAAAAAAAAAAAAACAAATGGCGTAGCGCAACCTACACTTTGTTAAATTGTTTTCCTTTACGCTTTTAGTGATATTTTAAACTATCCAAGAGCAGTGTATTTGGTATACATGAAGTTGTCTTACTTAAAGGGTATCCCATTTGCACAATCTTCTAGATTTTGCGTTTTCAGTTTGTTACTTATTAAGTTTATACGGGATTTACTAACATAGAATAGCCTAAATCACTTTGTATGACGCATTACATTTTATGTGCCGCTATAAAAATTTACGGTAATATAATAGTCAAGGTAATACCTAATAGTTTTTATTTTTTTGGGTACGATAGTGGGAGTGGTGTTAGAAACATTAATTTGACCAGGTCTTGAATATTCAACAGGTAATTCAATGTAGCAATTAATGATTTTACAAAATTAGAATGGGGAGTGTCTATAAAGTCATAAGAAACCTATTTATTTACTTTGTTGTAAGTTAATTCTGAAGATGTGTGTTAGCCTTTTTCTGTATGGGAAAACCAAATAACGTTTTCGTCAGCGAGAAAAGAATTGTTTATTATTTTTATAGGATTTTCAGAATGCTACATGCTAGAATAAAAATAATTATAGGTACTTTTAGATATTGGGCAGGCTAAAAATACACAGGATCATCTATATTAAGCAGCACTGTTATTATTTATATTATATTGACTAGTTACGGGTTAGTATTACGGAATCATTGATCTGTGTATTTACACAGATCAATGATTCGAGCTGCCCATACAATTCTTATTACCATAAGGAGATATTCTCCATATTTTGATTATATCCAGATTATTAAACCATATAATAAAGTGCCAGCTTGGCCGGAATCCCTTATCTTTTATAGAACTTTTGTACTCCTTACAAGTTAATAACTGGTCCTGGAAGTGTACAATTAATTTACCGCTTTATATTTCTGTAACGTGTTGAAACACCCAAGTGTTTCCGATTTTGCAGAGATAATCTCTTTCAAAGCAGAATTTCAAACTAACAAGTTCGGCATAGCGATTTCGATAACACTCCGAGTGTACAAAAGATAATATCTGATCTAAACCAAATTTAACTTTGGCAATAGAAAACATAAAATATAAAACTTTCGTGTTAAATAACAAGGTCCTCTGGCAGGCTATACGAAGAAAAGTGGACTTTTTAGTAGTCAAAAACACTTTTCGCTAGTGTTTTTGACTGCTGTGTAGGAACAAAACTATTATACAGGGTGTCCACCTAGTGCGCGTAAGTCCAATATCTGGGTTAATAAAAGAGATAACTTAATTTTTTTTTCTACAGGGTTGTCTAATATCCCGAGCTGCACAAAATGAAAATATATTTACATATTCAGGGTGTTCAGTTTTTCCTGGACAGGTACCAACTTCGTTTTTCTAAATGGAAATATATATTTTTTATTGCTTTTTCGAACTAAACCCTTGATTTTAGTAGGACTTTCATCAGCCTTCCCTATACCTAACTTAAACTGTTTTTGAAATATTGACGGGTGAATATTGACATTTTTGCAACTTTGACACCCTGTAAAATCTAAACGGTTTGAGATCAAGCAAAACGGTTTGCACATTCCTATCTTAACTTTTCATAAGCTATCGTTTGGTACTAATTTCAAATTTATCCAGGAATTAAAAATTTTCAAAATTTTCAGAAAATTTTAAATTTTTGGATAATTCTGAAATTAGTACCAAACGATAGCTTATGAAAAGTTAAGATAGGAATGTGCAAACCGTTTTGCTTGATCTCAAACCGTTTAGATTTTACAGGGTGTCAAAGTTGCAAAAATGTCAATATTCACCCGTCAATATTTCAAAAACAGTTTAAGTTAGGTATAGGGAAGGCTGATGAAAGTCCTACTAAAATCAAGGGTTTAGTTCGAAAAAGCAATAAAAAATATATATTTCCATTTAGAAAAACGAAGTTGGTACCTGTCCAGGAAAAACTGAACACCCTGAATATGTAAATATATTTTCATTTTGTGCAGCTCGGGATATTAGACAACCCTGTAGAAAAAAAAATTAAGTTATCTCTTTTATTAACCCAGATATTGGACTTACGCGCACTAGGTGGACACCCTGTATATTGTTTTGAAAAAAACATTGATCTCATTTAGATATTCCAAGAAATATATAGAAAACACTCTATATACTAGTATTTAGGCTTGTTAGGCCTTATAGATACGAAAAATGTAAAGGTACTGCATCGTGAAAAGAAAGGAAAGCGCTTAGCTCTGTTAGAACAATTAGAAATTAAAAAATCTTTAATTATAAATCCGTGTACTAATGATCAGATAGATTTTTCACCCTCGCCCTTTTTAGAAAATGTAAGAAAAACTCGAGCTTTAACAGATGGTAGGATCAATCGAGCGTAGGTAGACTTGTAAACAAATAAATAACGAAAACGCACTTGGAAATGTTTAGTAATAGACATTTACTCTATTGAAAAAGGCCTAACAAGCTGAAATACTAGTATATAGAGTGTTTTCTATATATATGTCTTGGAACATTTAAATGAGATCAATGTTTTTTTCAAAACAATTATTTTCACGATGTTTCATAAAGAACCATCCGCTTCGAGTATCCACTTTATATTATTTATTACTTACTTATAAGTTGCCTCTGTCTAGAGAAAATAAATTCCAGCTATTAAAAAATGACGACCGGAACTAGAAGAATATTTCCTACCTCTTGGCCTTGATTTGCTCACTTATTAGTTATTACTATTATCATAGAAGAAACGTTAGTCTATGGTATTATTAAGGCAAGAGAACCATGTGTCCCTTAGTATCTAAAAATGCAAGACATATATATGCATCAAAACTGAACCTGCAGTTGCACCGTCATCCCCCTTTGATAAATATATATATATATATATATATATATATATTAATATGTATTTTGTTTTCTGGTGAATATATATAAATTTGAATTTTATTTATTATTTTATTTCTAATTTTTAATTTAATTATTTTAATTGTTTAGATATATTGTTGTTTTATAAATTTAATTATTTAACTTGCTTTCTGATCCTTTTGACTTAATTTTTTTTTTTTTTTAGCTCAGCTCATATACTATACCTTTTAAATCTCTTTTCTTTTATTTTCTATCAGAATATAAGATACTTAACTCAGGAGTCAGTTCAAATGAAGTTCTCAAAAGACAATCTTAGCTCAAAAAAATAAATAGATATTGAAATTTTATAAATCTTTAATTTTAAACAAAGTATTGATTTAAATTCCACACCTTTAAAAATATAAGAAGTTACTCAAATTTTAAACACTTATAACTACTAATTAATTGACCAATTTCAAATTTTTAAATTCTTTCTTTAAACATGTATATAAGACCAAAAATAATTATGTGCCTTTTTATTTATCTTCCCAAATTCGCCCCTTTTATTTATGTTTGTATGCAACACTCTTTACATGCACAATTATTGTTTGTCCTATAAATTCTTAAAATTAAACTTTATAGATCAATTCAGTTTTCTACCTTGTCAACTTAACTATAACCTAACTTTATAATCTGAAATAGTTCACTTAATGCAAAGTTTATATCTAAATTTGTGATTATTTCTTGTCTAAAGTTCTTATATAGCGGATCTTATCGTTGGTAAGTATTATCAAAATTATATATTTTTCAAATATTCTTTTACTTTGGCCTTTTCGAAGTATTATGTTGTGCTAGCTTTTATTTTTAAATCACTTTATATAAGTTTTTAAAGAAAGGTACCTTTTTAATTTCTGGTTTTACCTCCCTGTGTTTGTAGTTTTTTATTCTGCAACCTGCATTGGATGAAACAAGAAATCCTTGTAGATGGTTTCCAATGCTCTAGGTCCCAATTTAATAAATGGAAACCGTGGAAAATTACTCTGCAACTCCTCTAACCTCTGTCTTGCAAACGTAAGTACTATTATTATTCCTTTTTTTCAAATTTTCTCTCTCAAAATCACTAATTTTTCTTCTCTAACAATAAACGACGCCAATCTTTTCTAAATTTTTCGTAACCAAGTAAATAATTTTCTTGTTTTTCCGTACACTAAGATTTTTAATGATTTAATCCTTGACTAAAAGTTTATCCACATGATTTTAATTTCTTAGTTTTTCATTTCACTTACACTGCACTGTCCTAAACTACTACATTTGTTCCACTGATTTTATACAATATTTTAATACTTAAATTAAACATTTTCTTTAAAATTTAACTTTTATTTCTTATATTTTGTAAGTGTCCTGGTTGTAACTTGTAAATGTAGCCTTACCTGGCATTTGACATTTGCTGTCATGGTAAATTTTAATTTGATAAATTTTAATTTTGAATATAAATATAATTTCAATGTCTACTCGTAATGTTGTTTTTGTTATATGATATTGGAGTTCGTTTTCTGACAAACAATTTGACATCTGTTAAGTTAAGCAATTCGATTCTATTTATTTGTAATTTTTAATTGACTCGTGCAATGCATGCCTTTCTTATGGATTTATTTTTGAAAATATTTAAATAATATTTGATTTATTCTGGTTTTCTGCCAATAATTACAATTTAAACTATTGTATAATTACAATAACATATGATATTATCAATTTTATTAAGTTTCTTGTAAATCATATCACATAAATCGGTATTAAAATTTGTTTAATGTTGATATATAAATTTCTTATCTAATTTAGCTATCGCTATAATTCTATTTTGTATCAATATATATATATATATATATATATATATGTTATATTTCTCAAAGGGAGATCAAGAGCAGCTGTAGGTATAGTTTTTAATGCATTCATTGTTAAAACAAAACAAAATAATTTAAAACTAAACCGCGTCTTAAAATATTATTGAGAGAATGCACCTTAAAAGAAAAGAGTAAATACTAGCAGTATTTTACTCTCTTCTTTTAAGGTAAATTCCATAGGTAAATAAAAAAATATAATTTATTATAGTTTTATTATATTGCATTGTTGTATTATGTAATTATTATTGTACTATATTGTTAATATGCAGAATGTTTGAAGTTTTATAGGTATGGTATTATTTTGTTTGGTATTGTTTTTAATTTAATTTAATTCTATTTTTGATATTTAGATATATGCAACATTGTTTGTAAATTGAAATTATAAAGCAGATTATCCCGGTTTGTGTACAATATTGACAAGACAACATTACTCTGAGTGTACGTTTTACGGCCTTCTTGTAAACTTCATTGGGTGTAATGTAAGGGTTTAACCGGGAGAGAATGTGATTTGAAAAGCGGCCAGTGTTGGTTTCCATCGTCTTTATTGAGTTTGGAACTTTGCTGCCTCTTTTCCTTCCCGTGGGATTGACAATCCTTTCCCGTCAGTCCCGCCATCCCTGCTGCTTGTATTAAAATACAGTTTTACCTCTCAGTCGGCGTATTTTTCATCGGAACGTTGCACCCCCACTTTAGTTTATGTACCGTTAATGGATTTCTTGGGGGGCATTCAATTTTGTTTTTAGATTGACTTTAGAAAACTTTAATTTGTCGAAACGTGAAGGAAATTTTACTTTCATCGGCTAATAATGCATGGGGTAAAAGTTTGAGTTTCTTAAAAAGTCAGTCACACGACATTAGCACTTGATGGGTAGGTACAGGGTGATCAAGAGACATGAATTTCAGTGCTTTTTCATTAAGAACTTATTTATTTATCTAAACATTTTTTCAATATAAAAATAAAGTTACCTATACCCATTTTCGAGATACCTACACCTACATACATGGTTTTGGTTATTTATTTGGTTTATTTTCATCCTCATAATCCTATATATTTTAAAACCGATACATTTTTGACACATGTTTCTATTAACATAAGGTTTAATGTAATAAAGTGGATTCTAGAAGCGGATGGTTCTTTAAGAAACATCGTGAAAATAATTGTTTTGTAAAAACAGTTTCCATTTAGATGTTTCAAGAAATATATATAGAAAACACTCTATATACCAGTATTTCGGCTTGTTAGGCCTTTCTCAATAGAGTAAATGTCTATACAGTAATACACATTTACTGATGTACCATACTTCTTAAAAAGTAATTTTTTTTCAATTACTGTCACTGACATACAGCCTTATTCAGAACTTATCTCTAAAACTTTGAGGATATGTGCATCCTTAAATAAGAAATCGATATCACCAAAAAAATTTATAATAAAAGGCTTAGGATTTCCCGTAAACAATGTTTAAAGTTATACCATTATAAAGGACTACCTAGCTGGGCAACTGTACTTCAACACATCTGATACTTTTCTACCACATTCCTAAGAATGTGATAAAAAAAAGTAAACACGTTTTTGTCTGGAACGCCTGGTTAACACGTGTGTCGTTCTCGCCGTGCGGGTGTTTTATTTATCGCAGGAGTGTTAAACTGAAAATTTTCAAAATGGCGCATGTGTACAGTAATGCTGAGTTAATGGACTGTGGACTGTTAATAACTGTGGATTATTAATTACGAGTTAGATTTTGTGAGTGGTTGTTGCAGCAAAATGCTGAAAATCCCCAATTTACTGCTGATGTACTAGTTACAGATGAAGCTTTGTTTACTCGAAATGGAATACACAACATTCACAATACACACGTTTGGGCACTCGAAAATCCGCACGCAATTCAACGAAATCACTTCCAACACCATTTTTCGAACAGCTTTTGTAACAAGTTATGTGCAAATTTTTTATAAATTTCATGTTTCTAATACCTAGTAATCAAGTAGCGCAATTCTTCAAAACCAGTGTAACAAAATTTTATTCATTTTATAAACACGTCACTTTGGTCACATCTATCTATCTTTCAGTTTATTTTAAAGTAAAAACGCTGCAAATCTTTTTTGCGCCGGGTGTCGGTATACTCTCAGAACTTCCGAAGTTTTTTTGTGTTACCCAGTTTGCATTGTCAGTCCCAAGGTCACTCCATTACAGTGGACCAGTATCCAGCGGCGTGCAATGAAAAATTTTTAAATATTTTTAAGACCCCGCCAAAATTTTTTTTTTGCACTCCTACATTTGTACATGTATGTTGAACATCCCCAAATTTTATTATGGATAAGTTCTGAATAACCCTGTATAGGTTAAAAACCTATAAAATGAAATAAATTAGTCATTTCACTCATTCAGCAAGTGACATTTTCTTGTTCAGAGTTTAAAACATCAATTTTTATTATAACCAACAACCCTGCGTTGATGTCTTTTTTATTATTGTCTCATCTAGATTGATAACAAAAGAAAAACTCAACACTTTCTAAAAACACAAGACAAACATGTTGATACATATAGGTACTTCTATTGCTGTCATTGGTTTATCGTTGCCATTTTTTTAGCAACTTTCTATATTATTCTGACCTCCCTCTTGGAAGTGTGGGTCGAAGTTTGTGTATTGTTTGGTTTTCATAAGGCTATAACTTCGCAGTGTTTTGTTTTATCCCGAGTTTCAGGTTTGTCGGCTTGATATGGATTGGGCAGAAGGATAAAATACTTGACAGGATGTTGAAGATAGAACACTAATAAATTAAAACAAATATCCTGAAAAGAAATATAACACGGTGGTGAAAACGTGTCAGTGATACATATTTTAAATATGAAAACATCTGCTATCCAGTGGAACTATAATTATAGATTATTGAGCCAAATATTTTACTGAACTTGAAATCAATGACTTGAGTAATAATCAGTTGTTTTTGCTTACTAGTTGTATTAATTATTATTTATTTAATACGACAGACGAATATAAGTATTTTTTACCAAGAAGTGATTTCTTTTAGGCTTCACGTGTTCCTTGATTCAGTTGAATTTATTTAACCACGAACACTATTATTATTATAGAGTGGAAGCACTTTATGTGATGTGAATTTATGTGAAAAATATTAAAATCCTGCAAAAATATCAGTGTGGTGGTATATAGACTAAATACACTAACAGTCTGACAACTTGAAAAATATGTAACGACTTTCCGGAAAAACGCAAGTTAAGTGTTTCTGTCAAGTGGCCAATGTTTCGAAGAAAAAATCATTAAATAGATTCTAATACTTTTGTAAGACATAATTATTACTAAATAAAAAAAGAAATTCTAATTTTAAATAATTATGTTCGTTTAGTTTCATATTTATTACTATTTTGTGTAAGCGTTTCCATTAGTAATGTTCAAGGAATTTATATTTTCAAGAAATAAATATTGAAATCTTTTAAAAAGAATGTACCTATATTTATTTTAAAACGCACGTCTAAAAGTATTCAAGGAAATTTCATATAAAATTAAATAAAAAAAATTTCCATTAGGTAATATTTTGACAGACAGAATCAATTGTTAAGACAAAATTAATTTCACATTATCAGCAGATATAGTGTGAAACAATACAAACTTGTTACAGAACTACAAAGGATAACCTTTGGTTAAATCTCGGCTGTTTGAAACTGGATAAATAGGAAGATTCTATAGAATTTATAGTTATGTATTTAACTTACTCAATGAGGGCGGAATTAACATCACACCCTACCCGTCCTGGCAATATGCAGTTAAATTAAAGATATCCAACTAAGTCATTAAGTGGCATCGAGTTTAAAATTTCTTGATGTAAAAACTGTGAGCCTGCAAAGATAGCGCCATGGACGCAATCAACTTCGAAATTTAGAATCGCAAGTGCTATATGAAAAATTGCCTGAAAGGTTCTTCATGATGCCTTTCATATCTGTATTCAACAGATACCTTGCTTTTTAAAATCCAATACTTAATCATTTCGGAGATACCATCGCCTGTCAGCTCGGATCCGCAACTCAACAGAGAGACACGGAGATCTTGCATATTTTTTATTTATGCAGATGATACAAATGAGGGGAGCCCTATCCTTAAAAAAACAGAGAAAATATTACCTTGGAGTGTGAGGATAACAGCATAAAGCTGAACCAGCACAATGGTGGCAACGAAGTTTTGTAAGAAAAATGCCCCTGATTCATAGACTAAGGTTGAGGTGAAGTCTATTCTGAATGTTGTAGAGATGAAACTTTCTTATCTCTAATATCGAAAGATACATGGAATAATCATGTAGAACACATATTACCACCAGCCATGTCTGTAGATTCAAATCTTAATTTTAGAGAGAAAAAGCGGCACTTAATCTAGTTTTTATTTAATGTCTCAAATAAACGGAGGGAAGGAAAACTCGCCGCAGTATAGATATTCCTTGAAAATCATAGGCAAAGCATTCATCATATATAAATACCTAATTCTGTCTAATGCATCATCTCTGGTGTTGAGTAATAGCTAATTAGTTAGTAAAAGCTAATATGTAGTGATAATTTAAAAGTACACGAAAATTATTTCCTGTCAGCACTGTGAAGTACAATGAAATGTATTTTCGAAGAATTACAAATCAATTCAAATAAACCGTTTCAGTTTTCATATCAATTTTACGGTTTCACGCAAATATTTACCCTATTTTTAAAATTAAATTATACAGTTTACTTCGTTTCTGTTTAGGTACGAGCTTTTATAATTGAAAAATAATCCGGGACTGGAGTCATACCGAGTTCCATCAGTATAGCCGTTGTTTATTTTCTTTAAATAAAAAAAGTACGCATTTTGTTTGTGATGCTTCCGAAAACCTCGATCTCTTGCACAATATTCCACCATATATTGAAATATTTCCATAATATCAATCCCGATGCAATGAAATTGTGTAGTATGTTGTAAAAAGCACCTTTTAATAATTCAAAATTACAGGTATATAACCGAAAAATGGAATCAATGGAATTTAATTATTGAAGTAAATGATTCAGTAAATACTAGAATATGCCAGGTTTTTATAAGATAATAATAGGAAATTATAGATAAACTGCAACAATGTGGTTATATTGTAAATAAATGTGTTTCCCGTTATTAGATTGTTACACTGTTTCTCATACTAAGGCCAAACTTCTATCTAAATACTTCTATTAGCGCCTTTTCTGGAATGACATCCATTAACACAACAATTTGTGTTGTGTTGGTTTGCTTTGGATGCCGTTTTAAAATATGTAAAAATAAAGATGTACAAATATTAGCCACTTTGTTTTTAACTTTGCAATATCAAAAGTTACAAGCACCACAATTACCACAAGTATATATAGCAAATACTATTCTGCAAATTTATAGATACTTAATAACTAAAAATCGAAAATAACAACCATACAGTTTATAAAATAATAATTTTAAACTAATAATAATAAAATAATAATATTTCAAACTCTGCGGTTTACAATTAATAGTCTACGTATCACATCGGAAACAAAGTTATCGCATACGGTCATACATTTCATAATTACCATAACTTAAATTCGCTTAATGGTCAACAAAAAATGCTCACGAGCTTGTATAGGATGTGAAAATGCCTTTCAATCATCCGGCTGGTGAAGAGGACTGGCAGAAACTGAACACATGTCCGGCACGCGTGGGTCCCGAGAATGCCCGGAATTTCATTACGATCCGTTTTCAGCCAACGATTGTGGTTATAAATTAATCCATTACCGTCACTGCTGCTCGATGTCGTCATGGCCTCTTAAAACATATCTGGCGGTCTGTTTTTTGCGAAAGTTTTGGTCAGGAAGTGCAGTTATTTTGAATGTTCTAGTGGTGCGTAGGATGTGATGAATTATTTTCGCACGCTAAGGTGATATTGACTCAGCTACTTCAAGCATTACATTAAAAAGGTGGAAACATTTTTGTACGAGTTTTAAATTAGCATTGAAGTGCTGTCTTAATTTTCTATAACTCTCTTAAAATGATTTAAAGCTATTTTCAGATATGTACTCCATTCAAGAGTCCATTACATGTACCGACAAAAAATTGTTCTTTTATTTGGTGACGTTTTCATTGATTAAAATGAAATCATACGGACAAATTATAAAACTTAATAACATTTCTTACTTTCAAGGTTTCCAATGGTCCATGTTTAAGAAAAATACCACCAAACCAAAATACCACCAAACAAGACTATACACTTGTGATTAGGTTTCTATAGAATATTTAATTCAAATGCACCTACAGATTCAATGCAGTTGATTCAGCGTCCCACGAATCGTATTCGATGACCAGAAGCGGCAGGTGAATGAAATCAAACACCACAGACATAGTTTTTAACCTGTGCTGTTTTAAGTATTCGAAAGGTTTCCTATTTACCTTGCATAAAGCTAAAGGGCCAGTTGGCTCCTTTAGAGGTGCATTTTCGACTACACAGCCACTCCTGACCTACACCAAACCACCACCCTGGACGAGAGCGGCACTTGCCGCTCCCGCCCGAGACAGACTACCCCCGGTGGGTTAGACATGCGGCGAAGAAAGAAGATAAGGCAGAAGAACCTACCCAGCCTGCAGGGTAGAGCCAGCGCAGGAGGAGACCCCACGAATCGCCCACACCTATGACCACGGTCAATAGATTTTGGGGAAGGTGTCCTAGGAATCTTCATACAATAAATCTTTCTTATCTGTAAGGTAAGCTTCGCTGAATTAAGTATTAGGTAGATATATTTGTCTCCCCTCTGAACTATGATGACCGGGAGGCAAACACAAACTCATAATTTTCTCTGTGGTAAATAGAAATGAGTATTAATTTTGAACATACATGATGATACACTTGGTGACGTTTGGTGCAGGATCCAATAAACCATTGTTAGCTTAGGAGACTGTTAACTGATTGTTAACGTAAGAAATTGTTGTTATAAAACTACTCAGAAGGAAGACGCATTAAATCACTTTACAAAGAAGTCCAAGGAACCACCTCTTTAGTAATGTGGCAGCGCTACTGACAAGGATATGAGGTGTTAAGACCAGAATAATTCCAAAAGCAAAAACTCGTAAACTTTTCAGATAATCTGGTAGCAGGTAGTGCTTGGATTACTCCATCACAAAAACAGAGGTTAATAAACACGCTTTTTCCATTCAATTGTTGTTAAAAAACTAATAAATAGAAACATTAATACATCGTGGTAATGGTTTCAAAAATGTGTTATCAGTTTTTTTCTGGTAGGTATTTCGATAGGTATTCATAACTTTTATATTCTTCTCTGTAATCTCTTTTATTACTTAACTTACCAATAAGATTGATCAGTCACCTCTATATCAATAAACCTTTGAAGGAAGTTCTATACAAATAAAAAACATATATGGTAGTCCATTTAAAATACTAACACAGTTAGTTAATATTATTCTCGATACTTGACTGCTATATTTGTTTTCTATTTTAATTTAATGGGTAGATGTAAAATCGAGAAAAATTGTAATTAGTTTTTTAACTTAAAGCAAAGACAGGAACTCAAAATAGAGAGAGTTCCGAGCACCCTCTCTCGCTCTGTAATAAGGAAAATCCTAATAATATATTAGACTCTAATATGTGAAGTTTTCCGACAAACGGAAGGATGAAACTACACTTAGAGTAAAATATATGGGACGGAACTGAGGGTATATACCTATTACTGATACTTCTTGATTTCAGTTTTATTGCGCGTATCTAGAAATTCCTCTCAGGATTCGCTAAATTGCAGAGAGTTTTACGACAATTCAATCTGTATCTATAGAACTCAAAATAAACCAAATTCTCATTAAACTAAACTCAAGTATAAGCTCTCATTAAATTGATAAGAGGTAATCTATGGAAAATATATTCCTCATAATCAATGATTTTGTCTAATAAATGCAAAAAAGATATGGAAATAAAATAAATAAATAAAATAGGTAAACAATACCCTGATAACTATGAAGGTATCAGATGGTTTTATAAAATGGGCACTGGTTACAAAACCTCCCGTTATTATGGGAATTTTAATGAAGAAATAGTGCAATGAGCGTAAACATTTATACTGAAATAATTAGAAGCTCTCCATTTTTCCTTCTAACTTCCAAAATATGTCAATGTAATTTGAGAAAGACCCACTAACATTAAAAAAAACTTTGTATATACACTATATTTCGCTGATTCCGGCTTGGCAGCAAGTAATCTGCACTTTCTGCAACTACAAAAATTATATGGAGCACCCTGTGTGCTTTTATATAATTGGTTGATGTGTATAGTCCGATTCATATATGAGTGCTATATAAAATAATGTACAGAATAATAACTCGGCTTACTATTTTAATGATGCGTTTGTTTATTCATCAAGGACACAATTTTAAAGTCTAGAGCCTAATATCAGACTTTTTTTACATCGATTGTAAATTGAAGTGGTCTAGACATTCTCAGTAATAAACTCAATAACTCGTTTTAGGTATCTCATATCTTCGATAATAAAATAGATGTCTTTACGTGCTTTACTAAATGTTTATTGTAGTTCAGTTAACACTCAACTTTCATATAATGTTATATTATGGAGACTCAGTTGTCAGCTGAATATAGAAAAACTATACATAACACAACGGAGTGTTTTTTTTTTTTTTTTTTTTTTTTTTTTTTTTGTTTTTTTTTTCGTTTTATTTAACGTCGGCCTATTTCCGCGACTAAGGCCAATCACCGACGCCAGGAGACGAGCAACCCCCAACCTGGAAATTTTGCCGAACCCCTACTTTCTATAGCAGGGTAGGGATTTTTTACTTGCCTATTATTTCATAGACAAGGGATCTCCGGCTTTACATCCTATCCAAGGGATGGTACGTCTTCTACGCAAATCTCGCCTAAATTTGCATAGCTTCTGTGAATTCACCGACGTACAGGCCACTAGAAGATGCGGGCAAGCGCCGACGGTCTTCCCTGCATGGTCACCCATCCAAATACTAACCGCGGCCTACCTTGCTTGGCGCTCATATCGATAATATGAACGCCAAGTTGCTACGACGGCTTGCCCTTCACAACGGAGTATAAATGAGTAGTTGTCAACAGTCGTATAATCTTCATGTAGAGGTGAATAATTAGAAATATTATTTGGTAACCCTCGTGAAACATATAGAAACATATTTATTGAAAACAAAATATTAATTTTCTTTCAGAGAAAATTTGAAAAATCGAATATTCGCTAATATCTCAAAAACAAAAGAAGATGGGCCATTTTGCATTTCGGCTTTAAGTTTGTCTCAGAAAAAGAGCTAGAAAAAGGGGGGTTAATTTTTTTGTATCTCTCTTAGTTCTCGAGTTGTCCTATAATAGCAAGCAAATTTGGCCACCCGGTACAATTGAATAAAAAATAGCGTAAAATCGATGAACTGATTTTTCGACATTCCACTGACATACTGCCAGTTTTAAGTTATTTGTGAGCAAATGCAAAGCAAATAATGTCAATTGTTTCGAATGAATCGATCAAAATATAATTTAAAATGAAAATGTGTAATATTGTTTTGGTTGAAAATTAAACTAATAACGTTTGTTAAATAATTATTTAAACTTTGCAAACAGGTTAACAATACACTTTATCACTAATTTTGCTATTATAGTCAACATGATGTAGATGTTATTCATATGTTCATTTAATTTAATATTAATTCATTGAGTAGATAATAAATTATTTCGTTAAATAATTGCAATGTATCAATACATAGTTCGCACTAGTTCCGATGTTCCGAATCTAAGGTTATCATATGGTTAACGCAATGTTCGATATATCGTCCATTTTGTTGCTATACAATCACCAACCGTTCCTCCAAATTGTACACAGCATTATTCAGCATTTCTAGTTGAATTGCAGCAATTTGCTCACTAATAGTCTTTTCATTCTTCCAGTGCTGTTGGTCGTTTCTAAACACCAAATTCTTTAAATAACCCCAAGCCAGTAATCCGCTGGGTTAAGATCAGGCGATCTTGGAGGCCATGAATTTACAAAATGTTTGCTGAAAAACATCAGTTAAAGTTTCTTTAACTGGTCGGTAAATATGCGGGGGGCTTCATTCTGCATAAAAATCATGTTTTCAATTCCTTCGTGCTCGTTTTGTATCAGTGGAATGGTATAATATCAATCATTTCAATTTACGTTTACGTGAGTTTTATTCACCAAATCAGCCATTGAACCGAGAGAAAAGAACATCCACTGGACGTATAGAAAGAGACATCTCTTGAACGTTGAGAATTCTATTAAATTAAATTCTATTAAATTTTCATGTAAATTAAAAGCTGACTAAGTGATTAACTACCTAATATTTTCGACGAATGCATTGCGCAAACTCTGCTGTCACAAAATATGACGAATGATTGACACTTTATTAGACCATGAGCCACCAATAAGAAACCCTTCCTCCCCACGTGGGAATTTCTGACTCACATAATTTTTTGTTGGTATTGCCATCTAGTTTAAGGTTTTAGTTGTTTGCCCTTTGTCAATTACAGCATATCCCGGAAAAACATGAAAAACCACGGAAATACGGAGAAAATGACTCTTTTCAATTAATTCCCATTTCATTTAAATTTTTCGTTGAAGAAGGTATGTTTATAAATAATATTTTGTGTAGGAATTCTTCCCCTAGTTTTCCTTGATTTTCCGGGAAAATAGCTGGAGAATTAAATTATTAGTTAGGTACATATTCTTCCATTTTTTTATTGTAAATATGAACCTTAACACAAAATTCTCATTATGTGGATATAAACGAAAACATTCAAGTTATAATAATAAAAATTCAAACTTTTAACCTCAAAATCAAATAACAGCATTTAATTTTATATCAGCACCTGTAATCAGCAGTCTTCTTCTTCATCCTCATATAGTATATCGGCTAAGTTAACTACTTCTGGCTCATCTCCATCTTCAAACATATTATCATGTATATATAGACATATTTATCATATCGACACTGATCGAAGTATCAGGATATCCATTGGATGTCCAAATAAACGTTTCGTGACATCAACTGGACGTCCTTGAGCTATCTGGGTTCTTACTATGTCAGACATAAACAACTGAAATCAGTAGTAGAAAGTAGTAGAGACAAACTTTCTCGTAAAAAGATCATCATATCCGGACTAAGCATATTTAGATTAATATGGTTTTTAAGTTATTTTCATTGAATATGTAAATTCTAAGAAACGTAGATCGCAATACTAATACGCTGTATTTGCAGGAAAATCAGTTTTGTAGCAGTACATAGATATCACTTACAGGAGTTATTTATAAGTATGAATCTACAATTTCTCAGCCGACTCGGCATAATTAAAGGACAACGCGTAACAATTTTTGCAGGAAATATCAAGTTAGTTCTATTTTTAGTCTACTTAGAAGTTGAGGATTGCTGAAGGTACGGTAAGTTTATTTATAATTAGAGAAATGCAACATCAATGATGTAAGTACAAGCAGGATAATTTTAAACATGGACCAAGGACACTCGATCTTGTTTTTTTAACATATATTTCCAGAAGTTCTCTGTCAGTAGAAATTCAGGTTATGTATACAGAGTATTTGTTATGAATACAACAGAAATCCTTGTTCTATTCTTATTTTAAATTAACCCACCATTCTACCCACGCTATGGATCCTGATCATGAATGAGAATAACTAATTTAGGCGTGATAAATATACCTATAAAATATTATAAATAAATTTTTTATTTATGGGTTCAAACCAAGGATTGTTAACTGTTTACAGGATTGCTCGATCCCTATACTACAATGTAATCCATAATTGTGACGTCATCGAAGATCCAAAGATCTCGAACTTGTAGAAATAGGTACACTTTATACTGGTATTACAAACTTTAATAAATAATAATATTAATAATCATTCAAATACGATGAATTCAAAAATTCATCGTATTGTATTTTGTATTCATCATTCATGAATACAAAAATTCTCTTGCAAATGTGAAATATAATAAACACAAAATAGGTATATTTTGACAATTCAATTACATATATCTTCGATGACGTCACAAAGGCGGATGACAAAATTGAGCGATCGAGCAATCCTGTAAACAGTTAACAATCCTTGGGTTCAAACTACTTCCACACTCATGTTTTACATTTTCCAAACATGTCAAAAATGTGTACTTACAAAAAATTGACAATATGATTTACATTTCACTTATTATAATCCGAAACAGCCATGTATTATTGGAATCGTATGGTATTTCAGATGGAGAAACATATATATTAATATTTTATACAAATTTAATATTGACTACCTATTGCTACATTTTACAACGAAAATATGGTTGGTTTTAATTTTTTAATAGTGTATTATTCAAGCATATAATGATGGCTAAGTAGGTTTGTTTGTCTATGCTATATTATTCACGAGGGTGATGTTTACGACACGAGCCTAGGTGAGCTGGATAAAATCAATCGTGCCTGCACCAGCTCCTAAATCTGAATTTTCTACAAGATAACCCTCTAACGGTATTTCGGCTTGACCGAGTGAAATCATGTTAAATTTAAATAGAGATATCCCATCCATGTGCTTTCCCCAAGGAACCCGAGCTAAAGGTAACAGGCGCTCATCAGCAAGAAGACGAACGATATGATATTCCCGATTAAAACCGGATATAAGCTTATTACAATTATCTTAATCCTCGCTCTTTTCCTTAACATTTACTTTAACTACACCAACTCTAACTACGTTAACAGACTATATAAGAACAAGGGGAATGTATAATATTTTTTATACTTTTATGTAGAATGCCGGTTGTTTTATAAAAAAAAACATTTTAGACCCTATTTAGTTTTATATTAGTCAATTATTAAATTTCGGTCTATTATTGTTTTATTTGAAGTTTTTTTTTAAATGCATCTAAATTATTTTATTACTAGGAAATATTTTTAGATTTACACTAGAAAAAAGAATAACAAAACTAAAATATTATCTTAAAAGTAAAACATCAGGTTTCCTTTGTTGGTATAAAAATGTAACAGTAGACAATGCTGCAAAATTTAACGAGAATTTGATATTATTATAACCTCGTAATATATTATCTCATGAATGATTTTTCAATATGTTTGTTGGCTGTTGGTTATAGCTTATAACATATTATAATAATAATTGTTATATTCTGTGGTTTTAGTAATATTATTTTGAAAATTCTATGAAATAAAGAGGCGTTCACTGGTCCCAGCATGTAAGTATTAGGTTGACAGTGCATAAGCCGATCGCACTTAGTAGGATTTAGTAGGATTTAGCAGTAGGAACTGCCGACTTGGATCTGACAACCGTAGGACGACATTAAAAAAGTCGTATCACCAAATGGTATCGAGACTAAAATGGCAATGGGTATACAAAATATTAAGGCAGTGCGCAGTGTAATAATTTAACTATAAATCATAGTAGGCAGTAATAGTATATTATGTTACTAGGAGTAGAAGGCGAACACTATTTGCTGAGTCCAGAAGCTTACACAGCCGAGGCGTTAGCCAAGGCTGTGTAAACTGGGCGAAACACAAAGAGCTTTATACTCCGAATGACATATAGCATATAGGCTATATCGAGACTAAAATGGCAATGGGTATACAAAATATTAAGGCAGTGCGCAGTGTAATAATTTAACTATAAATCATAGTAGGCAGTAATAGTATATTATGTTACTAGGAGTAGAAGGCGAACACTATTTGCTGAGTCCAGAAGCTTACACAGCCGAGGCGTTAGCCAAGGCTGTGTAAACTGGGCGAAACACAAAGAGCTTTATACTCCGAATGACATATAGCATATAGGCTATATCGAGACTAAAATGGCAATGGGTATACAAAATATTAAGGCAGTGCGCAGTGTAATAATTTAACTATAAATCATAGTAGGCAGTAATAGTATATTATGTTACTAGGAGTAGAAGGCGAACACTATTTGCTGAGTCCAGAAGCTTACACAGCCGAGGCGTTAGCCAAGGCTGTGTAAACTGGGCGAAACACAAAGAGCTTTATACTCCGAATGACATATAGCATATAGGTACTACCTACTTTTTCTGCAAGTGTCAAAATTAAAACTGTATTTCTTTTGTATAAAAAAGCGATCTGACATGACGTTTAATTTCAAACTGACAGTTTTAAGAAATCATGGCTATATCACATTTTTATTCGTTGTAATAGTTACACTTTTACTTTTTTGTACTATACTAATTTTTTAAATTAAAAAAAGTGACTCATAACTTAGACTTACAAATGAGAACACTTTCAAAGTTGGTACCTAATGTAATGCTCATAGTTTTAAAAAGTAGAGTTAAGATTAAGATTTCTTCAAATTTCGACTTCGAACTAAATTATAAAATATTAAACTTCAGTTAGTGATTATTGGAAGGAGATGCCGAAAACAGAAAAAGGAAATGCAGATCGTTATCTGTCTGTCACTCGCATACTTGTTACAGGATCCATAGTTCCAATTCTTGAAATACAAACCAAAAATGAAACCTGCATTTATTTCATTGTTTATTTTGTACGTCAGCCAAAATAGTTTTTTAATAAAATAACTTCTATATAACACTGGTGGTATTCAATTCATGAGAGTACATTCTTCATCTCACTTGTTGTTCCTGAGCAGTCCATTTAAATAGTGACGTTTAAACTAACGAAATCGGCGATGTCCTCTAACTTTTTTCAAGTGGTATAGTCTGTAATAAAAGCATCTAGTGATAACTTGCTTGTAGCTTGTATTTAGCTCAATTTTCGTACAGGTTCGATATACATTCATAGGTACCTACTTTGTCGAGAAAGTTTCGATATTTTTGTCGTTAAACGAAGCGCTTTCATATCAAAGCTCTATTCAGGACATGACGGCATAGTTCCGCTAAGCAGATATGAAGTTTGGTTTAAAATTCAAAAGGTACTGAAGCGACCATATTGGTAGAGAAATATTGCACATTGAACGATAAAGTAGTGTGGTAGTTTTGTAAACGCTAAAAATATACAAATTTATCTTTTAGAGAGTTATATATCCATATTTATATAGAATAATAGACAAAAAACTTCTTGGTACGAAAAACTGAAAAAAAATTACAAATAGATATAAATACCCTCATTGCAACCTTTTATTTTCTTACATAAAGATTTTACTGTAAAGTCAAGTAAATGCTTTTAAACTTACAAAGTACCTTCGAAAACTTTAGAACGTAAGGTCTTTATTCGATAGTAGGAAAATATTAAAATTGATACACATCCCCCCCATGAACTTCCTATGGCACAAGTGATTCATTCAATATATTGAATTGAAAATAGTTGAAATTTTACTAAACTTTTCCATGTGTAGGTACTTCAGAAAACATCATTTGCATATTAGATTAGATAAATTTATTTCAGGACACGTTATTTGTATTTCAGTTTAATTAATATTATTTATTATTGCCCTGGTTATTATTTTGTTACAAGTTTTAGTGTTTGTTTTTCTTAAATACTGACACATATACACTGCGAACGTTTAGAATGGAAACCGTAAATGAAATGCGCCCTGTAGATTTTTCGCAAAAACGCTCAGACACGTCAATTCTTAAATTTAATTGCGCTTCTTTTGATACCATTGTTTTGGATATGACGTCATTAGGTAATCTCTGTGACGTCATCATGATATTTTTTCAAATGGGAATGTCCAGTTCTTTCATTAAATTTAAATAGACAAAATATTCCTGAAAATGGCAATATACGACACTATGGCCTTAAAGTGGATAGTTTTTGAGATAAAGGGCTTTGAAGTTTGAAAAAAGAAAAAGTAGGCTAGTCAAAAAAAAACCGTTTATCACAACAAAACTAACAAATGGATAATAAACGCAATGAAAACTAGTTAAATAAGGGGCTCGAACTGTAATCCTTGTGCTTCTTGACAATAGGCAAGCCTTTGTTGGAATTCTTGTAATACTTTACTGATTGTGTGTGGCTGTATAGCTCTAAATTCATCTCGAATTTTTGTTTTTAATTCGTTAATATCCCGTGGTTTATTATTATAGACTTTAGACTTAAGATAACCCCACAAAAAGAAATCAAGGGGTGTGAGGTCAGGGGACCGAGCTGGCCATTCAATAAAACCTCTTCTGCCTAGCCAACGATTAGGAAATACTTCATTTAAGTAGTTACGAACATTTACGACATGGAGGTGCCCCATCTTGTTGATAAAGTCATTGGGAATGTTCGGATCATTGTCATCTGGAAATAGTGCTGCTAACTCCGGAATAATTTGTTGTTGTAACATTTTTAAATATTTGTCACCTGTTAAACTACCATCAATGAAAATAGGGCCAATAATATGGTTTTCTACAATTCCTGCCCATACATTTATTTTCTGGAGGAACTGGGTGTGCGCTTCCATCATCCAGTGAGGATCATTAGGGGCCCAATAGCGACAGTTATGTTTGTTAACATTGCCATTCAAACAAAATGTAGCTTCATCGGAAAAAACTATATTGCTAATGAAACGCGGATTTATGTTACAGAGGTTCATCATTTCTTCGCAAAATTCTATTCTGCGGTCAGGGTCATCATCATTTAATTCTTGTATTAGCTGAATCTTATAGGGATGACATTTATTTTTTTTCATGTATTTTATCACAGAACTTTGGCTCATTTCATGATTGGATGCGATTTGTCGCGAAGTAACATGTGGATTTTCTTGAGCATCTAACAACATACCTAGTTGTACATCCTCTGTAATGGATGGCCGACCTCTGATGCAATTCCGAACATGTCCCAACCGGATAAATTTACTTACAATCTTACTCACTGTTGATTTTCTAATGCGTGGTTCATTCGGATATCTATTACTGAAAATATTGCATACTTCATTAATTGATCTTTTCATTTCGTCACAACCTCTCAAAATCAAGACCTCAATTCTTTATCTCAAAAACTATCCACTTTAAGGCCATAATGTCGTATATTGCCATTTTCAGGAATATTTTCTCTATTTAAATTTAATGAAAAAACTGGACATTCCCATTTGAAAAAATATCATGATGACGTCACAGAGATTACTTAATGACGTCATATCCAAAACAATGGTATCAAAACAAGCACAATTGAATTTAAGAATTGACGTGTCCGAGCGTTTTTGCGAAAACTCTACAGGGCGCATTTCATTTACGGTTTCCATTCTAAACGTTCGCACTGTATAGTTTTAACATTGGCAATGAGATGATATATTGATAATATGTAAAACCCTTGTAATAAATGTAATGTAATTGATGTAATAAATTACACTTTCTGAAGTATAATTTACGTTTTCTGAAATACAAATGCCACTTTCTGAAATTAAGTTGACTAATATGAAATACAAATTATGCTTTCTGAAATAAAATTGATCTATTCTGGAATATGCCTAGAAAAAGTGTAGACTTTACTGATTCAGTCACCTTCTTTCTACAACTTTCAGGGCTAAACTTCTTATATTCTTACTTTTTCAAATTTACTTATGATGTTCTCGCTCTACGTAAATGATTCCCTTCATTTGACTGACTTCACCTTTTCCACGACTACATAAAACGTAAATTGTGTTCCCTCTTGCCCTCTCAATTAAATGTCAACCTGACGGCTCTGAAATCGGGCCATTAATTACAAAGGAAATTATTATTTCGTCTCAGTAGATTGGGACGCCCTCTTACCTTGTATAAATCACGCAGTAATCTAGCTCTATCACACGGATGGTCCTTACTTACCTGTAAGAAAGAAAATAATGTAGAGGGACGTTGTAGGAAAGATGTAATGCTAAATTTTAATCAATTTATTAATATTATTATTAACTTCTATAAACAAACAGACAACACAATTTTAATTAAATTTATAAATTAATAATTAATATTGCTAAATTAATACAGCAGCCGCTTACAGCGATCGTAGAAACAAAGTACCCGGTGCCCCATTATATTTTAACTTGTCCCTCTTTAAACCTATATACAGTGTGCCCACAATTGGTGATGCATGTATTGGGATCTCGGAAACTATAAGAGATAGAAAAACGGTCAAATGAGGAAAGTTTTAGACAATTTTGTTTGTAATCGATTGCCGTTTTTTTTGCGATTTTATCTCTTTTGGTTTTTGAGATATTTTGAAAAAACTAAAATGATGCATTTTCGAAAATACCCTGTAATTTCTTTATTGAAAACAATTTTTAGATTCTGTAAAAACTTTCTTAGGACAACTTTTTAGGTAGAAAACGTCTATGTAGTCCGATTTTATTTGCAACGTTTCGGTTTTTTGGAACCATCATCAACTTTGTTTTTTCATATGGGCGCCATATTGGATTTTTACGGTTTTGGAAAGCCTCTTTTCTTAGCTTTCTAATGATGTATCATAATTAGTAAAAAAAGTTAGGTTATGGTTAAAAAATCAAAAATTAGTATTTTGTTATAAATTTGGCAACGTCGCACAGTAAAACACCGAAATTCTAGGTCATATTAAATTTAATCTCTATCACAATAAAACATTAAAATATTTTTTGAAAGTTTTTACCATGCAACAAAAAATAAATTTACAAAAGCCGTAAGTTTGGATAAATACATCAACTAATAGTTTTCAGAACACCTGTCACCTAAAAATCATTTAATTATTATGTCAGAAATTTAGATCCATAATAAAAAAATGTCAAAAATGTATGGACGCAAATGGGCTACACTTTGAACTTTAGATATTTTATTTCGGGTATTAGTCTTTATAGTTTAATTATGTTTTAATTTGTGTTGATATTTTGTTATTATTTGTAGCTTAGAGTTTAAACCGAAAATGATCTACTAGGGAACTGATGTATTAGCAAAAAATTTATTGCGTTAAATTATGTACTGAATTTCTGTTTATACAAAATAATTAAATGATTTTTAGGTGACAGGTGTTCTGAAAGTGAATAAAGTGAATGAAGTAAATACAGTTGATGTATTTATCCAAACTTACGGCTTTTGTAAATTTATTTTTTGTTACATGGTAAAAACTTTCAACAAATATTTTAATGTTTTATTGTGATAGAGATTAAATTTAATATGACCTAGAATTTCGGTGTTTTACTGTGCGACGTTGCCAAATTTATAACAAAATATTAATTTTTGATTTTTTAACCATAACCTAACTTTTTTTACTAATTATGATACATCATTAGAAAGCTAAGAAAAGAGGCTTTCCAAAACCGTAAAAATCCAATATGGCGCCCATATGAAAAAACAAAGTTAATGATGGTTCCAAAAAACCGAAACGTTGCAAATAAAATCGGACTACACAGGCGTTTTCTACCTAAAAAGTTGTCCTAAGAAAGTTTTTACAGAATCTAAAAATTGTTTTCAATAAAGAAATTACAGGGTATTTTCGAAAATGCATCATTTTAGTTTTTTCAAAATGTCTCAAAAACCAAGAGATAAAATCGCAAAAAAACGGCATTCGATTACAAACAAAATTGTCTAAAACTTTCCCCATTTGACAGTTTTTCTATCTCTTATAGTTTCCGAGATCCCAATACATGCATCACCAATTGTGGGCACACTGTATGTAACTTGTGAACTAGTTGAGATAATGAAATGCGGTTGTCGCCGGTCTTCTTCTAATTTTGATAAGTTTCTTCTTGAGGTCTGTCTTTTTTTGCTCACTTCCGGTTTAACCGGAATACTTTTTTTATATTTTAAAGTGAATACTGCGTTATATAGAAATGCTACAAAAAAAATAATAATTCACAAAGTGGAATATTTCATCGAAATAAAATAAATAAAAACTGAATTTTTTGTTGGAGGTTCTTTGTTAAACATAGTTCTGAATCTTCTTTGTGTTGTTTTGTAAGATTTAGTTTCAGCAAAAAAGAATAGGTACACACTTAGCTTTTTCACTTAAAGTAACCACTTTTCTTAAAAGTAACTCAAGTACCTGAGTTGTCAATAAACTAACTTGACGTTTACAAGTGATGTTGGTCCATAGTCGACTTTGTGAATTATTATTTTATACACACTTTAAAAACTTATAAAACTGTCACTCTTTGTATAATTTCCCTGACAAATATGGAATTTTCGGAATGGGGAAATGTTGGGCGGTGCTTATTGGACGTAAAGTAGTTGTCTGCGATATATCTTAAACATAATAAGGTTATTCTTTTGAAAACCTAGGATTATAGATAACGAGGAAATATAAAACTTTATTGAACCACAATATGTGATAAAGTTAACTTTTTGGCTTAATTTCTATTTAAAGACTGATGTAAACAGTTAAATAAGCCAATAAATAATATTAAAAATATACTATACAGTGTTATTCAGAACTTATGCATAATAAAATTTGGGGATGTTCAACATACATGTACAAATGTGGTAGTGCAAAAAAAAAAATTGTTTGGCGGGTTCTGAAAACTATTTAAAAATTTTTCATTGCACGCCGCTGGATACTGGTCCACTGTAATGGGGTGACCTTAGGAGTGACAATGCAATCTGGCTAGCACGAAAAAAACCTCGGAAGTTCTGAGAGTATACCGACAACCGGCGCAAAAAAAGATTTGCAGCGTTTTTACTTTAAAATAAACTTAAAGATAGATAGATGTGACCAAAGTGACGTGTCTTTAAAATGAATAAAATTTTGTTACACTAATTTTGAAGAATTGCGCTACTTGATTACTAGGTATTAGAAACATGAAATTTATAAAAAATTTGCACATACCTTGTTACAAAAGCTGTTCGAAAGACGGTGTTGGAAGTGATTTCATTGAATTGCGTGCGAATTTTCGAGCGCCCAAACGTGTGTATTGTGAATGTTCTGTATTCCATTTCGAGTAAACAAAGCTTCATCTGTAACTAGTACATCAGCAGTAAATTGGGGATTTTCAGCATTTTGCTGCAACAACCACTTACAAAACCTAACTGTCGATGTGTCGGTGTGTCGATTGGGAAATCGTTCCGCATACAAGCACGAAGCTGACAATGAATTTTGTTCAACTTCGCCATAAATAAAAATCATGTCCATTAACTCAGCATTACTGTACACATGAGCCATTTTGAAAATTTTACAGTTTAACACTCCTACGATAAATAAAACACCCGCACTGCGAGAGCGACACACATAGACTGATGACTGATAGACAATAGAGATATTATCCCCACTGCAACTGTATTCGCTCGGTCTTAACCAGGCGTTCCAGGTACAAAAAAACTTGTTTACTGTTTTTTGTCGGAATGTGGTTATATCAGATGTCGTTGAACGTTGAAGTACAGTTGCTCATCTACGTAGTCCATTATAATGGTATAACTTTAAACATTGTTTACGGGAAATCCTAAGACTTTTATTATAAATTTTTTAGGTGATATCGATTTCTTATTTAAGGATGCACATATCCTCAAAGTTTTAGAGATAAGTTCTGAATAACCCTGTATATGTTATTGTATATAACTTAATGTGAAAAACATAAATAAATAACAATAATGATTACTCTGGATGTTTCGATTTATTTTCCCCCAGGGATCGGATACATTTTTGGAATCGCCAATGCCAATATATTAAATCCTGCCAGTCAGGATTCCGAGAAACTAAGCTGGAAGATAAATTACTACCTGTACGTTAGACCTATCATTAACTATTAATGAAGTTCCCTATCGAGCTCCCACGGCTTCACCGAATCAACAACTCGTCTACTGGGAGTTGGGACTACCTATCTCAACAAATAAATCTGTGTCGGAATCAATTCCTGATAGCACAGACGTTAGGATGCCAGCCACGTCTGAGAAGTGTCGAACTTTAGTCCACTTGCAATGGTGCATTGTTATACGATGTAGTTCCTCGGAGTAAATCAGCGTTTTCTGGCCTGCTGATGTACCGGTACGTGTGTTGCATGTTGACCACTGTTTGTGTAAAATATCTCAATGAACCCAGTGTTAATTTGAACAGTGGAGTTGGTGGTTTAATCGGATAAAACTAAAACGATTTTGAAGTTGGTTCGGAACGCACGCTGTGAAAGTCTATTGAGGAAAACAAAAAGCGATACTTCTTTCACTAAGCTGAGAAAGTTTATATAATACCTATACTAGGTATAGGAATTAAGTCAAAAAATTAACTAAGAAATATATTTTTTATAAAATTTGTTTGTGTCACAATAGTGAAAATTTAAACTTAAATCAAAACTTTTAAATAATTTCTTTAATAATGACTACGTTTATTTCGTCAATTTCAATTCAACTAGAACAAAAGGATTGAAAATAATGATTTAAACGCTTAGAATTGAGATACCAAACGGCTTAGAACGTTCCAAGTCAATCCTACAATATTATTGGCTTGACTCAAGATTCTTAAGATTGCTGAAGATATAAACGTAATTGGATTGCGATTGGATTTAATCAGATCTAACTGGAGAAGTTTATATGCTTCACGTACAGAAGAGTCACATGTGACGAATGAAAAACTTCTTTAGTGATCCTGTGAAAACTAAAAAGTAAACTCAATGGTTATAACATATTATTAATACAATAAACATTACTTAATTTTGAGGTTAGGTCGTTAGCTACGTTAGCCCGAAAGCACGCAAGCGCATGAATACAGCTTCAAGTAGGATGGAACCCCTTCAATCCCTTCTTTATTCCAACGAGATAAACACTATAAACAGTTAGAATTGAGATTCGGTCTCAAGCGGCTTTACTTTCAATTAGGCTTGCAATTGACTAAATAAATGTAGTCAATTTATCTAAAATAAAGTGGATACTCGAAGCGGATGGTTCTTTATGAAACATCGTGAAAATAATTGTTTTGAAAAAAACATTGATCTCATTTATATGTTCCAAGAAATATACAGAAAACACTCTATATACTAGTATTTCGACTTATTAGGCCTTTTTCAATAGAGTAAATGTCTATTACTAAATGTTTCCAAGCGCGTTTTCGTGATTTATTTGTTTACGAGCACCTACCCCCGATTGATCCTACCATCTGGTAAAGCCCGAGTTTTTAGTGGCTTTCTTAAGAAGGGCGAAAGTGTAAAATCTATCTGATCATTCGTAGTACAAGGATTTAATTAAAGATTTTTTAATTTCCAACAGCTCCAACAGATCTAAGCGCTTTCCTTTCTTTTTACGATGCAGTACCTTTACATTTTTCTGGTCTATAAAATGGTCGTTTTCTATACAATGCGTCGAAAATTCTGAATTTTTTGCGATATTTAGTATGGATTTTTTATGTTCTTTAACTCTAGTTTCGATACTTCTACCGGTTTGACCCACATACACGGCATTACAATCCGCGCAGTTAATTTGGTAAACTCCCGATTGTTTTAATTTATTAACCCTTTCTTTGTTGTTTATCAAAATTCTCCCAATAGTGCGCTTGTTGACACTAATCGTTTTACACCCGTTTCGTTCTAATCTGTGATATTTTTTCACTATAACCTGGGACGTGACTAATATAACTATAGGTGCCTTCTTTTTCCCGAATATTGTAAAACTCCCGACGAATTAATTTCCTCCTTTTGTTTTTTATCATGTTATCTATTAGTTTTTCTTTATATCCGTTGTTTCTTGAAATTTATTTGATTGTACTTAATTATTTTTCAAAATCTGCTTTTTCTAGCGGACACATTAAAAACCTATGTATTAAACTATGGAAAACTGACTTTTTTATTTGCCAGGACGGCTGCGAACTTGCTGGTATAATTGGGCCGGAAGTTGTACTACGAATGATCAGATAGATTTTACACTTTCGCCATTCTTAGAAAAGGTAGTAAAAACTCGGGATTTACCAGATGGTAGGAGCAATCAGGGGTAGGTGCTCGTAAACAAATAAATAACGAAAACGCTCTTGGAAACATTTAGTAATAGACATTTACTCTATTGAAAAAGGCCTAATAAATCGAAATACTAGTATATAGAGTGTTTTCTATATATGGAACATATATTCTTTTCTTGGAACATCTAAATGAGATCAATGTTTTTTTCAAAACAAAAAAAAACAATTCTCAATTTATCTGTTAGTTAATTTGACTTAATTGACTTAATTCCTATAAATAAATGTCTAAACAGTTAATTAAACCAGGCAAGTTTTAAAATAATAAGTTTTAACTAAGATTATATACGTATTTACTTTTTGCACACACTGTATTTCCATAATACATACTTAGATAATTATTGTCGCCGTTACTTCCTGTGGGTACATTCCAACAAATCACTGCGTTACTCTGTTCGTTTTGTTTTACAACGGCCAATATAGGTTCACATTACTTAAGTCAGCGTAGTGTGCATGTACATAATATAAGGCAAAAACCTCGCATTTAAGATACGTTATACATCTCGGCGAAGTTCAAGGACAACTTCCTATAACTGTCTCGCTCTAGCCTCGAGTGGTCTGCGGCATTTCCTGATATTTATTATATTAAGACGTGTTTGGTGCTCTGCAAACCTCTTTGTGTCAGATTATCTTATGTACATAGTATACAAATCTACGTAATAGGGCTGAATGTTATAATAGGTGAGATTTTCTCCGTCGCTTTTATATGTTCGATAAAGTTTACGTTATTTCCACTCACACTTAAACAATTGTAGAAATGTCATTAAATTAAAATGTTCTCGGGTTATTATTATTATGCTATTAAGATAAGATAGCAGCAAATAATAATAAAAATGCTAGATATAGATTTATGACTGTACGACATGGTAAATGAAAAATGATGTTATTAAATGGAATCTTTAAGTTGCCCTTTAGAAATTACGAGTTAGTTATCAAACCATATTCAAATGAAGATTAAGAAAATAATTATAGCAGCAAAATGTGAATATAAAGGCAGAGCCATTAAGGGCCCGCATTCACTGTAGATTTGACAGGGATGAATGCGGGGTCGGATTGAGAGGATGGGTAGCCGATGGGTGGAGACTTATACTCGTATATTCCCATTACCGAATTATTAAGATTTCGGAGGTGCATGTAAAACCGAAGTAAAAAGGCACATGGAAATAAAGTTACCCCTTATTGCAACGGTACCGGATTTGTCTTATAATTGCAACAAAATTTATTTTTAGTGTTATAAATTATATATCACCGGAAAGATCAAAAGATAAACTGGATCTCTATAGTAGCAAATTTTTGTTTAATATATGTATTTTAGAGAAAATAATTTTTGAAAATACGCTATTTTAGTACAAGATTGTTTGCCTGGAATTTTAAAAATAAAAAGAAATACCAAAAATTACTACTATAGGGACTTAGTTTAAAGACTTATCTTTCAATACTGTTTTACTAAAAGTCACTATCTTTTATAGTTTTTTTATAATTAGACACGAGACGAACGCCGATTTAGGGTTTATTTCGACCTAGTGAATGGACTCTTAAAGTTTCAGAAAGATTGCAAGCTCCATTATAATGAAAGGTGATTTTTCCTTGATGGAGAAAATTAGAAAAATATATACACCCATATTACAATCGTATATGGTACATTATGTCCTGTAGGAAACTATTCCAAAAAAAGAAAACATACCTAGATAGTTTTCAAGATATATTCTTTAATAATATTTATATATAGGCTTATTAAACTGTTTACACATTTATATATCTAGATAAGGTCACAAATATACTTATAGTTATTTGGTTGACTGAATAAGTTAATAAGGCGCACACCAAGTGGAATTGAGAGTTTAGTCATCTCACATTTAAGCCAGGCAAGTTACAACAGTCAATTCCATTGACTGAGTTGTAGGTTTTCAAAGAAAATTTGGTATAACGGGACCACTTGTTATACCTCCTATAAGGGACAAACATTATCAAGAATCGGATTTATTCTTAAAAAATACAGTATGCGAAAGAAATCCCCATTCCACTTGGTTGCGCACATCTTGTTATGGATTCTTCAGTTAAGTGTCAAGTCGGCAATACTGAGCGAAATACACTATTTTTCAGTCATCATATATTCCGTATATCACCTATCAGTAATATATCTGCTACTTGCTTGCACTAAACTGCGCAAATACTGTTCTGCTACATACATCGGTTCTTTTTTGTTATCTGGGCTGTTATCAGAAGATGTAATACCACGTTAATGATACTTAAGGCCAAGGATTACGAAATTATAAAAAAATATCACAAGGTAAAGATAAACTTCTGGAGAAATGATCTTGTTACCAAAACAATTTATGAAAATTATGAATAGTAACATGAATTACTTTGAACTACACTTTGAAGGCAATGTGATAGTAACATAGTTAACATTTTTATAAAAATAATGCTTTTTCCATTGAAAAGTTTCCAAAAGAAACGATTCAAGAGTTAATAGTGAATCCTTTTGTAGAGGATTAGTCATAAGGACATAGTCCGGACATCTAATTATAGAACATATGCTAAACTGAAGCGCACTAATACCGTGTAAAACAATTTTTTATTGATGCTCTGAAAGTTATATTATTTGTAATATATCTGATAGGTCATTAAAAGATACTTTTTATCAAATATAGGTCCTAGACTGTAAAAAGTCTGTGGATTTGTAACAAAATTGCTAGCTACAGGGTAATTAAAATTAATATTCTTCTCTTTATTCCATATTGAACAGTAAACTACTTGAATACTTAATACCCCGCAATTGTTAGCTACACGTAAATTATGTTGTAACACATAACAGCCAACAAAGTGTTTAGCTATGAATATAAAAGGGAGATGCAGTTAAGTTCTCCATAATAAGAGAAATTGAAAAAACCTGAATCTATAATACTTCAACAGCCCTAAATCCTCGACAGCAAAATTTCAAGTTGGATTTGATTTGGAATACTACTGAAAAAATACAAAATTTTGATCTAATTAGAGATCTATAAGTTATTATAATATAACATAATTAAAACCCTTACGCCTATTAAAGATTCCTTTACTCGTGTGGCATATCAGCTAACGAATTACAACAATTTGTATACAATTAGACAACAAGAGATCGGCACTAGAAATTTTTATTTATTAAAACATTTATTTTTGTATAAATGTGAGGCATCATGATTAGGTAACTTTTCAATCAGTTCCATACATGTACGAGTTTTCTCATCAGATCAAATTTCTTGAGGATTCTATGTTAAAACTCAAGAATATAATGATGTTTAAACGAGAAGTCGAGATCGCATTAGTAATAATAAAAACAATAAAAAAATTATAATAGGATTTGCAATTCTATATATGGCTCCCACGCACTCTACATATTGATAAGAATAGTAAAATTACCATAATCAATTTGAATAATGAAAGACGGGTTATTTATTTGGCACATTTTTTATATTAATTTATAGTAAATAAATTTTAGATTAAATTGGGATACTCTCTTACAAGTGGCCATAAAAATGTCTTCGTTTTTACAATATTTTGCAAATATTTTTTTATTTTCAAAAATTTTAAATCGGAATAACAATTTTTTTAAATTGCCAGCATGAGAAAGTTGCCACATTATACTCGTATACCTATTACAATTGTAAACAGCACACAACATGAAGAATATAAGATCCTGTAGAATGTGTTTGAAATTGGAAAAAATTAAAAATATATGAACGATTAATGACACAATAAACTATAAGAATGAATAATTGAGTTGTAAAAATCACCTGAAAGCAATTTAGAAAATAATATACAGAAAAAGATCCAGTCGGTAATCAATTAGCTTCCTATTTATATATTAATTTTTTTACTGAAAATTTTGACTAAAAATAATTCTTAGAAGTTTTCTAGTAGGCTGCGTATTTTGTTCGAACTTCTCGAATAAAGTTATACAAACTTCTGTGAATACATAAAAATATTCAGTTGTTACAGTTATTCAAGTTTTAATTTAAATAATACCAGACAGAAATATTTAAAAGGACTTTAAATATTTTTAAAGTACCTACTCTGAAAATCAAAATACAAAAAAAAATTAACATGTATATTTAATAGTTTTTTTTTGTCCGTATGCAATTTAAGTATCAGGGATTTTGATTTTTACGTAGAAGATCTCAAAGTTGGTCGATAACTTGGCCAATTTTAGTTGTCGACCAAAAACAAATAAAATTGAATTCCCGTGTAATTCTGTAGGACTGTTGTTTTTGAGTAAACCCAGAAAATTATTCAACATTATTATTTGAGTAAACCCAGGAGAAGATTATATTTGATGGAGACTAGTCTTCCATCAAATATAATCTTCTATAAAATTCTTAGATTCTAAGATGTCCGTAAAAAACGTAATTTTTACAACTCACTTCTTCACACATTTATGGAACCCTTAAAATAAATAGTAACCCTTAATAACCCTTTCTGCAACCCTTAACAAATTTATGCAACAATCATCTCAAAACTATTTCACCGAAACTACATTAAAACGACTACAAAATATTAATATCCATGTGATTTCTATGATATCTCTTATCATATCTATATCCTATAGTATATCCTTTTTATCCTCAAAAAGCTGCTGCCCTACATTGAAGAGGATTAAAAAGTTCGAAACATCCATGTGTGTAACAATGTCAGTTTTTTTACAAGTACCTTTATTGTTTTAACAATTTTCCCGCACATCTAATCCAGTGATAAATTTTCATATTAACTCCTGGCTGTTTCATTAGAATTTCTATTGACCAATTGAAACAAATTGGCTTTCCAACCCATCCAGAGTCTAGGATAATTTAACAATCGACGATTTATCAATAGAATAATGGAATAATATCATGTAACTTTATGTCTTTAATGTTCACAGATTTATATAGAGTTTATATATTATGTTTCGAAAAACAGTACACAGTAGGGCACAAAGCTCCAATAATAATAATTTATAGGTCATTTTCCAATTTTCCGTGTCAATTATTTCTGTTAAATTTAATTAGAATGCTAATTAAATAAATTTCAGTTCTATAATAATTGTTTATTCTCTATTGATAAATTGTTTTTAGTTTAGGTGGCTATCAACGGTAATAGTTGATCGCTTTAATTTATTGTTGCCATTCCATATTAAACGATAACGCGTCAGCGAATCAACTCAGTAAGATGCAAAAAAAAGTCATACATCTAAAGCTGGCCACTCACGTTTGAACGCAGTTCGCTTTTATCGAATGCGGCTAGTATGATTTAGTAGAAAATCGGATAGGGGCACATACGTGTTACGACTTTGTAGTATGAGTTACCACCTTGTAAAAAATTTACAAGAAACGTAGGTGCTGATGCAACAAATTGGACTATAAAAGGAATATCGTAAAAATGTCTAAATATATATAAAACATAATTAAATACACTAGGAAATTCGGGTATTTGTTGTACTGCGGTAGACTGACCGGTTTGTCTGCAATTAAATCGACCTGACTTAATCAAAATACATGACCAAAATGCGTTCGATTTCGAGACATACCACGAAATAGATCCAAATAGGTTGTCATCCTTGCGAACAGGCCGTAAATTATGAGTAGAAATTTTAATTAAAAATTCTCCCGCGGAATGGGGACTCGAACCCACGACTTCTAGGTTAAACAATTTACACATTAAACTCTAAGCCACCAATCCACCAAATCTACACCTTATAAAAACTTTGACCTTTATGTCAATCTCAGGAATGTGTTAATAACTTCAAATCTACACCTTGAAAGGAGTTGGAAACTTTGGAGTGAAAATAACACTGACATAGTTTTCCACATAACACCAAAACACTATACTGCACTCGACGCGCGTTACGCCAACCAATTTGGTATCATCTGAAGATAATTAAAACCAAAGACCTATGCTAACACTGTGTCCTATTTACACCGGGCTGTTTGGGATTGGCCTGCTGTCACTATTCATACTATTTTTAGAATATGAGAAAATATTTTTCAAAATGAAAGCGAAAATCCAAAATCCATATCTATCTATTCCATACGATCCTCGTTTCACCCGTGGTTTTAGTAAGGTTTTTAAAGATATAGCTATGTCAATGGTTTATTTATTGGTAAATAAACTACATCTTTTAGGCAATCCAAAAGACCAAATAGAAACTAAGAAAAAGTCGGGGATTTACGAAAGTAGCTATAAAGACTGCAATAGAAAGTATTTTGGACAAATTAGAAGATCAATTCAAACTAGAATCAACGAACATATGACTCCTCTCAATAATTATGGTAGAACAGATAAGTCTAGTGTCGCCCAGCATGCGTTTAAGAATAACCATAAAATAGATAGTAGAAATGTAAGACTAATTCGGAATGTAACAGATTCCAGACAGCTGGATGCATTTGAGAGTTTGGAAATTGCAAAGTGTAAAATAAATAGCTCCACTGAGCCGTCGCAACGTAGCAAATGTAGCAACCGTAGCAATTATTTAAGTGTAAATAGGATAGTGTTACCATAGGTTTAGTATTAATCATCTTCAGATAATGCCAACTTGGCGAAACGCGCATCGAGTGCAGTATAGTGTTTTGCCGTTATGTAAAAAACGACGTCAGTGATTTCAACTCTATACGTTGTATAGGTATGAAAAGTCTATACTATTACTACAGGTACTTTTTCTATAAAAACTTTAGCTTGAGATACAAAATTCGACCAAGTTTTCACAGTTTTTTTAAAGATGATTGGTTGGAACATGTGATTTATGGTTTCTATTACTACCGATAACACTACCGAAAGCAAGGAAGGCATTCCACATTTTCGATCTTATGGTATTTATCTCGAGACTGTAGAGGATCAAAGATTATATTATATATTTTTAGGAACCATTTTTCATATAATTTTAGGAACCATTATATTAACAATACAATAACTCATATTTCAATTATTTGTGTGAAGAATTAGCAATTGACGTTTATTTTGGTATGGCACCTTTAAAATAGTTTACTTCAGATAGTAATACACAGATCTGCAAAAAGATTAAAATCTTGTGACAAGCAAAAGCTCTTAAAATGAGTAAGGAGCTGTTTTTTATTTTATTAATAGTTATAAAGAAAGATATTTGACCTGACAGTAAAAAAATTATTATCCCCCAGATCACAACCAATCTGTCAGCAGAGATAGAACCGATAGAAATAAATTGTTTAGCGGCAAGCCTGCTGAAGATTATATATAATAATGACAATGGCGCATTCAGATGGAAGATAATAAATCTATAGACGACGATATATTTCCTCGTCTTAAACGTAAAGTTATTCGATACACAAAATATGTCAATTCAGCTCAGACGGGTTGGCATACGAGATCGCCTATCAAATGAGCAAAAAGATACTTCACCTGAATAAGTGGATGCTTATGTACCACAAGTATGCAGTATTGTAAGAGATTTATAGGAAGCAGAGGACCTTCGACCTTCGAAACACTTTTTTCATCTTTTAACACCACCGCGATAGTTATCGTTTAGTTTTAAAAGTGATGTACAGGGTGAGTCAACCATAGAGTAAAGTTCATTATCTCATTTGTTTCGAGAATTACGAAAAAACGTTAAATACAAAAGTTTTATAGAATATTAAGGTGCACAGTTTAAAATTATTTTTGAGTATACAGGGTGGTTCAAAAAAGCGTGGCGAATATAACATTAGTTTTTTTAAATGGAACACCCTATTTTTTAATTTATTTTTAGATTTTACATGAAATTCTATAACTTTTTTGTTAATAATGTCATATACCTAAACCCAGTAGTTTTTCTAATATTTTAATTTTTTTAGAAAAATATTAGTTTTTACTCTTATAAAAAACTGACAATACCGTCATTGTTTCTGAAGGTGGAATACTCAAATTTGCTACAAACGTTCTATAAGGATGACAAAAAAGGTATATGTAAATAAATTTGAGTTAAATGCTACAGGGCCTTCAAAATAAATTTACACATTTCGACTATTTTAGCTTCAAAAATTTCAATTTTTTTAAATGGCACACCCTGTATATTATTATTTTTTCTGATAGATTTTACAAAACCCTTCAACTTTTATTGAGTATATCATATACCTAGTTTTCATAATTTGGGAGTTATTTTGATTTTATTCATTTTTACACTTGTTTTTATTACACTAATGGATTCATTGGGTGGCCCCCTCGATCATGTGACTTAACACCTTTAGATTTCTTTTTGTTAGACCACTTTAAAGATCGTGTTTATGTGAATTCCCCTACAACACCAGAAAATATCGAAAATAGGATACGAGATACCTGGAGCGTGCAAGAAAATATAGTAATAAGACTAAACATGTGTATCTAAGTAAGACGGGCATATTTTTGATCATTGATTACTCCATTATTTATATTAGTTTATGTTTCAACAATAGCGTAGGTAAGTGTAAAAAAGAATAAAATCAAAATAACTCGCAAATTATGAAAACTAGGTATATGACATACTCAATAAAAGTTTAAGGGTTTTGTAAAATCTATCAGAAAAAATAATAATATACAGGGTGTGCCATTTAAAAAAATTGAAATTTTTGAAGCTAAAATAGTTGAAATGTGTAAATTTATTTTGAAGGCCCTGTAGCATTTAACTCAAATTTATTTACATATACCTTTTTTGTCATCCTTATAGAACGTTTGTAGCAAATTTGAGTATTCCATCTTCAGAAACAATGGCGGTACTGTCAGTTTTTTATAAGAGTAAAAACTAATATTTTTCTAAAAAAATTAAAATATTAGAAAAACTACTGGGTTTAGGTATATGACATTATTAACAAAAAAGTTATAGAATTTCATGTAAAATCTAAAAATAAATTAAAAAATAGGGTGTTCCATTTAAAAAAACTTATGTTATATTCGCCACGCTTTTTTGAACCACCCAGTATACTCAAAAATAATTTTAAACTGTGCACCTTAATATTCTACAAAACTTTTGTATTTAACGTTTTTTCGTAAATCTCGAAACAAATGAGATAATGAACTTTACTCTATGGTTGACTCACCCTGTACAATACTTTGTTGTTAGTTTGTGCGTGTCGTGTTACATATCTTATCTTTTTCATAGATCGTAATCTATTGAACAGAAACTTTTTTTTTATTTAAGAAAAGCATGCCAAACAAATTTCTTCTGCCAAATCGCAGAATGTTAGTATCTAGGTTGTACTGAACTGGAGGAATCGGACGCTTCAGTTTTCAGATATTATCTTCCTGCACTCACAGTAAACAAGCATTTAAACATATTCTTAATTGCAGTAGATATATATATATATATTAATAATAGTATAGTACGTCTAGAAAGTATATGGAATTTTCATCTTTTTTATTTTATCACGTTGAAATATATTTATAAGGCTTTTTAATAAAAATATGTCATAGTTACCTTTGACTGACAGTTGTTTGATTTAATGTCAGTATTTGATTGTCGTTTGAAAGCACCACAAAATAATTTATAAAACAATGACACAGGTAGCAAAAAGGCGTCTAGTTGAACAGTTATATGAAAATGGTGATCGAGAAGTGCCGGAATTTGTAAGATTAACGGGAATGGGTAAATCGGCGGTTTATAATGTGTTAAAGCGTAACAGAAATGGTATTGGTATGGAACATGGGCAAGTTTCTGGAAGCATACGCAAAATACGAGGTCGCAATTTGATGTCTTTGCTGCAGTTGGGCCGCAGAAATTCACGACTGGGTTTTCGAAAGTTGGCAAAACGGTTTACAAGACAACGGAGAATTGCTGTTTCTTGTGAAACCATTCGTCAGGCTTTCTATGTAGTGGTTACAGAGCAAGAAAACCTAGGAAGATACCAGCTGTTACTGAAGAGCAAATTCAGAGAAGACTTCAATTTTGCGTAGATTATCGAGAGGACAATTTTGAAAATGTCTTCATTACGGATGAAGCTTGTTTCCAGCTGGGCGATAATCGTTTAAGGATACTAAGCAGAGATAGGCCCGAATGCAGAAATCAAAGTTTCCTACGAAAATCATGGTTTGGGGAGGGATTACACTACGTGGTGCAACTGAACTGTGTATTATCGATGGTACAGTAGATAGTGCACGCTACTATACCATTTTAAATGAATATCTCGTCCAAACAGCTAATACCCTGTATCCTGAGGGTTGGCGATTTGGCGATTACAGCAAGACAAGGCTCGATGCCATACTTCCAGGTATACAAGACGTTGGTTGGACGATAGCAGAATCGCACCCATTTCATGGCCAGCAGCTTCTCCTGACTTAGGCCCAACTGAAAACATATGGGGGCTCATGAAAATTGAGGTAGAACGTACAGCGCCTCGAAACAGTCCTGAGTTAGTGAGAGCCGTTTTAGAAGCATGGCAACTTGTTACAGCGACGTATGCATCTAATTTAATTGTGGGCATTCCTCATTGACTACAAAAATGTTTGAGGTTACATGGACTATGTGTAAGGTTGAATTTTACTCAAATAAAGTAATTATTTTTTTATCGATGGTCTTTAATTTCCACATACTTTCTAGACGTATTAGACATATAGAAAGTGATCCTCAAAAATTAATTATTAGCCTTCCAACTAATTAATAAATGCTATTAAACACGCTTTTGTTCATTGTAATCTTTAAATAAAAGCTGGAACCTGAAGTATTTATATTTATATGTTCGAATGTCACAAATATTGTTGCCACTGTCAGTTTCACTAGATTAACGAGAACCGGGCTCGCTGCCAAAAATAAAAGTAATTTAGACATACCATGTTTGATTGTTTTTTTTGTTTACGGCATCTCCTTCAAATAAATAAGTAGGATTGTCTTCCTCAAAGACAAAATAGAGGTCACTGCTAAAATGGCACTTACGGAAAAACAGGTCGCTATCTGTCTGACAATTAGACAATAATTGTCGGACGGACGGTAGCAAAGTCGTTCAAAAGAGGGCACAACTGTGTGTTTTTTACCACTACTAACATAACAGATGTCCTTTAGGCGATCATCTCGCACCATCGTTCATCTAGTCCGCTACCGATGGCACTCTGACGAGCACTGAATAAGTGTGAAACCGGTCAGTGTCTGGCATTGCATTACTCCGGCCATGGACCGGAGTAATGCAATGCCAGTCTGGGCATATAGGCCGTGGAGTAGTTGTTTTCAACATCTTCAAATAAATATTCGTAAAAGGTGTCGAAAGAAATGATTGTTGTCCTAAAAACCAAGAATATGTCTTCAATGAAATAACTATTCGTGAATGGAGTACTTTCCTTCAATTGAAATGAAAGTGGAAACCTGTATTTTTATAAAATATATTTTTTTTTATATTTATTAGGATAAAAATTATTAAGATTGAATCGGTAGAAAATTTTTAATTCAATTTTGAAATTTTATTCTATATTCGTGACGTCACTAAGCGAAAACTAGGGAATATGTATCTATAAAGAGGCCACACTGATAATATGTGACTAGATTCAGTTTGTAACGATGACAAACGACAGTCGACATTTCGATAATTGACATTTGAAATTTCCTGTTTGTGTTTGCCTTGACAACTTGACGTGTTGTATTGTTGTTTTCTTATGAAGTAAACTTTTATTAAACATGAAGCAAGGTTTTGTAGAGGCTAAGTCCGACAATTTACCGGTTATAGATCCTTTTATGATAAAGATCCTATAGATCCTTTCACAAATAAAAGGGATGAAAAATGTAAGGTTAGTATTTAACTTAACAGTATTACTACATAGTCGATGAAATATATTCAAAAATTACCTTTACAAATTACGATGTTTTTCTATTACTAATAAATACACTTGTAATCAGTCACAGCCAGAGACAACAATTCACAGGCAAAAATATAAACTAAAAACAATGTCTCATGTTTACCATGATGTTTACCCTAACCAAACAATTCAAACATAAACAAAAGTAAAGTTGTCACGCTGTGACACCAACCACACAAATGAAAATATCCTAGAAATCACTAAAAAATGGCGCAAATTTTGAATTTTCGCTTAGTGACGTCACATAGATATCGCGCACAATAAAAAAATAATTTATGGACTTAAATGAACCCAATATTAAAATTCCAGAAATACGTATCTCTTCTTTTTCCAACTACTTTCCATTGCCGATGTAAAAAAAAATAGGAAAACACACATATTATGTACGTTAAGTTCTGTATAAGTAGATATACTAACATGGATTTATTGAACTGGTGATTTAGTATTACCATACATTAATAAATACAGAGAAGTTTAAATCGAAATTCTGTTACAGATCATTATCAGTTTATTTACGGATCTGTAACTCGTATCACAGCATATATATTCCTTATGCTGTGGTAGCAGAAGTTTAATAATTTACAGTTCCACAGTGCTATGCAATAAGCTACCTTTAGATATTAATAAGATATCTGTTTACTCGTAACGACATCAATTTCCAAGATCTAATTACCTTTGATATCTCGCATCTAGCAAGTAAACTAAATATCATTTACTCGCATCGAATGATCGTAACGAGTTTATTTTTTTTTAAAGGGTGTCCCAAATAAATGGAAAACATACGAGTAAAAGACAAACACATTTCGAGATGAAAATTGATGTAAAGGATGCTAAAACGCTTCGACAATTAATTTTCTATTAAAGTGGATACCCGAAGCGGATGGTTCTTTATGAAACATCGTGAAAATAATTGTTTTGAAAAAAACATTGAGCTCATTTAGATGTTCCAAGAAACATATAGAAAACACTCTATATAGGTACTAGTATTTCGGCTTGTTAGGCTTTTTTCAATAGAGTAAATGTCTATTACTGTCATTAATGTAAATGTCAGTAATAGACATTATTTACTTTATTGAAAAAGGCCTAACAAGCCGAAATACTAGTATATAGAGTGTTTTCTATATATTTCTTGGAACATCTAAATGAGATCAATGTTTTTTTCAAAACAATTAATTCATTTTCTGTTTAGGTAAAGTATCTTCCTCAATAACTTATCCGGAATAATAAATTATAGATGTGTGCCACAATACAAATCATTCAATTAGCTCTCCTTAGTCTTTTACTTTTTCTATCTTATTGTATACCAGAAAACTTTGAACGAATCTTATTGCAATTAAACTTATTGCCATTCGCTTTTCAAAAGACGTCAAGTTTTCGTTGTTAAAAGAAAACACAAAATGCCATTGTTTACATAGGCAGAAAAATATTATTTGCAGTAAGCTGACAGGGAAAAATACGTAAAATATTTCTGTGGTGTTTAAAACGTTAAATTTTGAATTTGAACCCAACAAATATTTCATAGATTTATATATACATAACCATTTTTCATTTATTCTGGGTCACAGTGTATGGAAAGTAGTAAAACATCCCACTTGGAGCCCATAAAATCGATCGTCCTACGCGAGTATTTAAAATAATTGCCGTAAATTCCGTGTATTTAATACAACATACAACAATCGATGAAAGTGACCTTGGACTTGAGCCAAACACGAAAAAATTTGTTAGAATGTTCGCTGGCTCATCTGCGTTGAAAGTTTGTGTTTTAATTATTCATTTCCCGCCTACAAATAGCCATTTACTGTTAAATACGGAGGTGTTGGAAACGAAGAATGCTCAGCTTTATTAAAATTAACGTGCTAATTGAATTGTTGTTAATTAGACTATTGATTACGCAAATGTTAATGAACCATGCTTATCTGCATATTTCTCGTTCAATTCAAACACTGTAAAAAAAAATAAATTAGTTATAACTGGAAGTAACAACATTAGTAGTGGTAAGAAACACACCTAGTACCTACCCTCTTTGGGTCATTCACAATGCACCTTAGGCAATCATGTCGCAACATCGTTCATCGATTCCACTACCTACGGCACATGTGGCGACTTCTGTGGAGTTGTTTTCGGCTTCTCCTCCAAATATTTAAGTAACAATAATTGTAAACCAAATATTATATGTACATTCGTTCAGAACCTCTGAAAATGGTCTAATAACGGCGAAATGTCAGAAATGTAATAAAACAGTTTTTTTTAAATTTAGTGACCGAGAACCCAAGAACAAGCTAATAATGTTAAATCAAGAAAAGGTTATTTGAAATATAATCAATCAGACATTCCATATCCTGCGATGGTATTTGTAATTATAATTTCCTGGGAAATTTTCTTATAAAATAGTGTAGTATCAGTTAGGAAAGCTTTCAAAGTTTTTCTTAAAAAACTACTTTGAAGAACGTTTGCCTTTATACTGAACTTTAGACCTTGAGGCCTTTAGAAGATTCTCTTTTGACCTTGTTTTTATGTTACGGGTAACATATTTCTAGAAGAATATTAGATGAATCAAAATAAAGTTCCCGTTTCTGTGCCGTTTTGATTTATTTTATTATAAAGCTCAATGTCAAGTACTTATTTCGTTTAAGTTCATGATTATGAAGCTGCAAATGTGTTTCTATTGGCAGTGTTACTATATTAGATATTTGCTGCCTCTGAAAAATAATTGAATTGAAAATAGAGTATTTTCACAAACAACTCAACAAACACATTTTTTAGCTGGCAAATATTCTAAAACATCAACTAGGAAAGTGATTTATTGTTTAATTTAATTACATTTATCTGCACATTTTGAATGTCAAAATCTTAATTATTTGTTAAGATAAAAGAAGTAGGCCCGAAAAATCAATCCTTGACTAAAACTTTCGGGGTTTGTTGTTTCTTTCGAAAGTGGGGAGAAGTTTGATTGATAGATCAATATTACTCTGCAACAAATGAAAAAACAAAGACGACAGTTTAAGGCCTTTAGAAATATCAAAACCATAATTCATACCTACATGTTTCAATTTATATAAGTTCCATCGATAACTTTTTTGCCATTTTACCCAACACTTATTTCTGTGCATAGTAACCCATCTTATAAATTACGACTTATACTTTACGACGTAGTCAAATTAAGAGGATGTCGATAATACGGAATATAAATAAACATTTTTACGTATTTAGCTGCTCGCTAACGTTAGTCTATAAGTAGCCGCAGTTCCCTATTATTTAACTACAGGGTATTGTTTGTTTTGTTTCTCAACACTGATCTAAAGCAATACATATACATAACGATATTTCCAAACACATAATCTCTAAAATATTTTAACTATCTGCTACTCTTATTTAAACTACATAAATATAATTTTTATTGCTGTATACGTTTCAAAGACCAACAAGTTTTATGTCTTCGAGTTGAGTGTTGCATAATTTATGAAAAAATATTCTAATGTCAATACAGACGATCTTTGTGTGTTCTTTTTATAAGCAAGTAATAAAAGAAATAAAAATGCTGTTGACTCTGCTACATTTGCATTCTTCATGTGACCAGTCCCTGGTTTAATATGAATAAAATGTGGATGTGGCCGAATATTTTAATTCAACATTTGTATAAACTGTAGAAGAGAGATGTGTGAGCTATACCAGTAGGCTAAAATAATAGGCAGTGACTCATGGTCTAATTCGATACAGAATAGGGACGAAGTGTAAATACTTAATACATAGCGGCACAAACGTTTGCACATAAAAAAGTGATGCCGGTTACGCATTACTATTGAACAGAACTATAAATTGTCTGTTCCATGGTGGTTCCATGCTTCTCTATTCGATGCCACCACAATTCTTTACGTCGGATATAGTTCCGTCTTTGTTTAACGAGTTAAAAAACGAAGAGCGACATATGCAACCTATGCAACAAAAGTCAAGAGTGTCTAGAAGATAGGACATGCGCATTTCACACACATCCAAGTAGTTCATCGCAGCCTGACATAAGCGTAGTACGCGGGAAATGCTGTAATTTGTGCCTGGACTGCATATATTAATTGGTGAACTTGGTGATGTGTTACTTAGTTTATTTAGTGTTCGAAGAAAAGGATTTTATTATGGAAGCGATCGCGCGGGGAGCAGTGGATTAGAAACGCGTAAACGATCTCATCTGACAAGCGAGAAAATTCGTATGATAAAAAATTTCTATGAGCGATTAAAAGCGCGTGATAAAAATTTAAGTGTAGTGGATGCGGCGGAACTGTGTATTGAATTAACAAAAGTCTCCGTTCGTAGTGTATTTCGTGCAATAAAATATGGAGACACAGACTCCATTGCTCTGGCAGAAGACAGCGATTTGCCCAAACTCTCGTATAAATTGCTTATAAGGACAATGCATGAAATGAATTTCAAATATTGCAAACGGAATCGGAAGAGTATGTATGCTTATAGAGAAAAATGAGATTGTGACATGGAGACGAGAATATTTGGAGAAAATAAGAGAATTTCGCGCTTTAAATAGAAAAATATATTATATGGATGAGACATGGTTAAATGAAGGATGTGTAGACATGTGTTGTGTTGTGTAGTGTAGTGTAGTGAAATGAAGTGAAGTGAAGTGAAGTGAAGTGAAGTGAAGTGTTAAATAGTAAACTTGCTCCGGAATGTGATTAATCACGTTTTCGGTGGCGGCTGTGGGTTGGTGGTGGGCCATCAACACTTAAAAGCGTTCTTTTAATATCTGTGGCAATATTCATCAATTTTGTTCGATGTACAACTAATCTGTAAGGTGAGTTTGAAAAACAATTCACAATTTTCTATAACACCGTTCATGTTCTGATATTTTTTATATGTATTTGACATTATTAGCACCTTTCCAACGATTGTTGCGTACGCCTATGGAATTACAGTCCCCACCACAATTTATTACGTCACGCGGTAATACGTCACTGCCTATTATTTTATTCGACGGGTGTAGTCTTGGCAACGGCTGCGACTTTTTCTTTAAAAGTAATAAAACAATAACTAATAAAATACTAATCCCTGAACCCAAGTATAATTTAAAATTAATGACATACAAAAAAATCCTCTCGACATCTTCGTTAATAATTAAAGATAAAAATTTGCAAAGCCTTTGACTTCCGGTAATAAAAGAAGTTATTTGCACCATCAAATATTCTTCTGAGAATACGCTACCTGTAAAATAAAAACATAAAAACAGAAAGTATATAATAATAAATAATATTCAGAATAATATTTGATGATTTGATGAAACAGAACTGTGCCACAAATAAGTTGTATATCATAATAAACCAGCCATTTAAAACATCGTAGGTCGCAAAAAGTTGCACAGTTCTGATTTTTTGGAATGTTGTTAGAAAAGATACCAATAGTGTAAAACCAAGTCTGCAGCTTCGAAAGACCTGTGCTAACTGCGTGGTGCTCGAAAAATATATACCCCTATACCCTATCGCCCTATACTATTTTAAAGTAGAGAAAATTTATTACAATTTGAGTGCAACCGCAGCTCCATAGGTCTAATAAGTCCTGAGATACAGCACTTCAAAAATTGGCCATTTTTCCCAAATAGTTCGAAATTGTTGTTTTAGCCGTCTTCCGAGCTGAATATCGGCTAAAATACTCAGTCTGCCTTTGCATGCCCAACCTTTTTTCCGAGGATGCACCATTTAGAAGTTATAAGCCAAAAACTGAAAAAAGTCCCAAAAAGAAAATGTTTTTCGAGCACCACCACAGGCTTTTCGAAGCTGCAAACTTGGTTTTACACTATTGGTACCTATTCTAACAACATTCCAAAAAATCAGAACTGTGCAATTTTTTGCGACCTAACGCGATTTTTTTATCCTTATTAATTATGATCCATATTACTCACAAAAGCCAATAGTTTTGTATATATTCTTGGATCAAACAAATGTTGGAACAAGAAACAAATTTGAAGATAAAACTTACCTCGAGTCAAGGATTTTTGAACATTTCTGGAGGTATAATTTAGGTAATTTTTCCATAATTATAAGGAATTTTAATACTTATACAAGATATTAATTTAACATGATTACAACGAAGAACGTATTTCTAGTATACGAGTAGGTGCTAGCTTCTTAATCCTAAGCAATCACCGTCTTTAGATTTCATATGAGGAGGAGGTGATAAAGAATGAAGCACTGAAAATGCCATTAGATCATTGGATAGCACTAAATTCTCATAAGCTTAGTTTTGTATTTCCAAATACGAGAGTGCGCTTGACAGACGTAGTACATGATGAACACAGTTACGTCATTTATCTGACGGAGATGCCGAAAACAACTCTACCCCTACTGGCATTGCATTATTCTGACATCTTTATGGAAGTCGTCACATATTTCATCGAGGCCAGCCACCAATACTGATCGGTTTCGCACTTTTTATGTGCTCCTCAGAGTACAATAGGTAGTGAAATCGATAAACGATGTTGCGACATGATTACCTAAAGGGCATCTGGAATGTTAGTGATGGTGAGAAACACCACAGTGCCCTCTTTTGGTCTTTTGGATACTATCCGTCTGATAATTATTGTCTAATTGACAGACAGACTTGCTTTTCCGCAGGTGCCATTAAAGCAGTAACCTCTAGTCTTTCAGGAAGAGAATACTACTTATTATATTATTATTCCTTCAACTAAATAAGTAGCATTGTCTTCCTCAAAAACAATAAAGGTCACTGCTGTAACGGCACCTGCGGAAAAGCAGTTCGCTATATGTCTGTCGATTGGACACTAATTGTCAGACAGATAGTAGCAAAGACTAAAAGAGTGCACTATGGTGTTTCTCACCATCACTAACAGTTACGTCATGTTACTTCAAAAAGGAGTACCTACCTATTCAATAAAATCTGAATAATATCTCTATCTGCATATTTGCTTTAGCTATTAAAATACCTACCATTTTCAGGTTTCCTACAAATTTTAATTATTCAAAGGGACTGATCAGCCGTTTACTTTTTAACTTTTGTTTTTTTGTCATTAATTCCATTTGTTTTTAAGCTGAAATTTACTTATTTATTATTCCTGATAAAATTAAACCCCTATGTCTGCATCCCCATTGCGATTTCCCCCCGAACTAGACCACATACCAGGTGCAGATGCGATATTCTGACATCCACAGGCAAGGAAAGGACAATCCAGTTAATTCATACCTAACTGTAGGATTATGTTGGTCTCAAGCAATTAATTTCGCTATATAGTTACCGGTGCTTCCTTATATGTACATTAGGTAGGTTAGCACCCGTTTTGTTATTTTAAGCCACTTAAACCCATAGAAATAAGAAATATCTATTTAAAGCCTTGGCTGACACAATTTCAGAAAAATAAAATAAAGAAGCTCTTTCGTACTGTTAACATACTTACTGTATGTACTACTTATACTTATATAATTGCAAATAAATCTATGGAAATTAAAAGAGAATTTACTAATTCTTCTTGAAAATGCAAAAGGAAGAACCAAGTGTGGTTGGGCGAGAATAATATGGTAACAAAGTGGTCCTCATTTCTAAACTACAAAATTAATTTTAAAATAAATTCTATTATATCCGGTTAATTAATAAAAATAGTTTTTTGTCATGGTACCAACAAAAAAATAATGTACAGGGTGGCCAGTTAAGCGAGGTAAGCGGCTGTATCTTGGAAACCGTACACCGTACAGCTTTCGGGAAAAAAATTCGTTAGTAAATACGGCCAAGAGAAATCGCTGGAAATTATTTTCAAGTTCGTAAGATAGCCGCCAGGGGGCGTAACAGTAGCAGTGTGTTGGGAAACGGCGATTACTCTAAAATTTGCGTTGACAAGGTCTACTGATAATACTTGGAAACAAATCTCGCATCTATTATGAACAACTTTCCTTACATACATTTTTCTCTAACTCTTCAAATAAAGTGGTGGGGGTAAGGTGAACATTCATTTAGAAAAAATGCAATATCTCAGGAACACCTTGTCAGATAATATTAAAACTTGTACCATTTAAAAGAGTTTTTCTTGTTCTATCAGCTACGTTACAAGCGATGTCTTTGTTATTTTCACTATGGTCGCTAGGTGGCGCTTTTTTAAAAAATGAGAAATTGTGTGATTTTTCTCGAAAAATTTAAATGTAATGGTATAGATATTACACTGATACAAAAAAGAGAACTAAAGGCCAAAGCCAATGGTGAAAACCGCAAGTCCCTATCTTTTTTCTAACCGGAGATATTAATGGAAAATTAATATACTCATCTAAAGCTAATTTATCTAGACCCCCGGGCATAATGCTAAAAGACAAGTAGGCACGGACACAAAAGAAATGTTTATTTGACATGTGAAATTACCTATAAAACATTTTTCGAATTGATTATAAGTAATATGTGCTTAAAGTTTAAACAATTTATCACAAGTTCAAAAAATGTAGTTTTTTGTTTTAAAATCTCTCGCACTCTTTCGTGTGATAGAACATTAGATTTCAACTATTAAGAAATTAAGGATTTAATTATAAGTATGCTAGTGCCTCCTTAGATTTTCAAAGTGCCTGCCATCATTTTCCACACATTGGTCGAGTCTTTCTCGGGTAGACAATACAGCAGCCTCTACCTCTGCTGCTGGCAGGCTACGAATTGCGTGTTCAATTCTGTTCCTCATATCTTCCCTGGTCGTAGGAACAGTTTGGAAGACCATATCTTTTAATCGTCCCCACAAATAGAAATCTAGGCAGGTTAAATCGGGTGACCTAGCTGGCCAGGGAAACAGGCTTCCTCTTCCTATCCATCGGTCTGGATATGTCTGATCTAAGTGTTCACGCACGTTAATTGAAAAATGTGCTGGACATCCGTCAAGCTGCAGAAACATATTCTGCCTAATTTGAAGGGGTACATCTTCCAATAAAGCCGGCAATTCATTTCTAAGGAACTCGAGAAAAAGATTGCCATTTAATGTCTGGTCAAAGACGTAGGGTCCAATAACAATATTCCCTAGTATACCACACCACACATTAATACTCCAGCGACCTTGATGCTGAACTTCCCGCATCCAGTGAGGATTTTCAGCTGACCAGTAATGCATATTTTTTAAATTTACTCTACCGTCGCTGTGAAAAGTAGCCTCATCTGTCCAAAGTATTTGGGATATGAATTGAGGGTTCTGATTGATCATGCCGGAAAGCCAATGACAATAATCCAGCCTCCGGTCAAAGTCCTCTTCAGTCAAAGCTTGGTGTAAAACTATATGGTAAGGGTGAAATCTAAAAATTAAAAATATATATTTCCCATTAGTATAAAGTTAGGATCTCTTAGAAAAATACTTCAAAATTAATTATACTTCAAAGAGATAATAAACTTGCCTGTGCTCTTTTAAAATTTTTTGAACCGTAGTCCGTGATATTCCCAATTCAAAAGACAATGCTCTGGTGCTAACATGGGGATTGAACTCTATATATGCCAAAACATTGATAATATTTTCCTCGGTTCTAGCATTACGACGCCTTTGAAACATAGGTCTGCGAAAACTTCCAGTGGTACGTAAGCGCTGTACTAACTGCGGAAAATACCTTCTGCTGCAATGTCGGCGATTTGGATACCGCATCCTATACTCTCTTTCAGCTATTGCTGCATTTTGAAAACACTCAAAGTAAACAGCAATCATATCAACATTTTCGTCATTAGTAAAAGGCATTTTAATGCTCAAATTAAATATAAAATAAACACTAAAAAAATAATTTGACATTTCTTCTATTATTACAGACATTCTTTTTTTGTTTCTAAACCTACTATGTTTTATAGTATAATATTCGGTGAATTAATAGTTAATAGTCATAGTGCGGTTTTGCGAATCCCGCGTGACGAGAGCCTTTCGGGGGGATGGTATATTAAGTGTTATCATCACTGTCACATTTGTGCTGCATTTTCTCAGCTATGTGAATCAAAAAAGGAATTCTCGTTAAACGGCTCCCGTGTCGCAGGACCCGCAAAACGGAACAGTATAGCACCGCACATAGTATAGTTGGGCTATGACTGCAATACCATGAATAAAGCAGTTTTAGAAAAAAATTACTTTAAAATTATTTAGTTTTTAAATATTTCACTTTTTAATCTCTAATAGAAAGTATTCCTAGAATTTAGAAAACCTGTGACTTTTTTTATTTCATTTGAATACCTGTTTTAATAGTTTTCCATTAATATCTCCGGTTAGAAAAAAGATAGGGACTTGCGGTTTTCACCATTGGCTTTGGCCTTTAGTTCTCTTTTTTGTATCAGTGTAATATCTATACCATTACGTTTAAATTTTTCGAGAAAAATCACACAATTTCTCATTTTTTAAAAAAGCGCCACCTAGCGACCATAGTGAAAATAACAAAGACATCGCTTGTAACGTAGCTGATAGAACAAGAAAAACTCTTTTAAATGGTACAAGTTTTAATATTATCTGACAAGGTGTTCCTGAGATATTGCATTTTTTCTAAATGAATGTTCACCTTACCCCCACCACTTTATTTGAAGAGTTAGAGAAAAATGTATGTAAGGAAAGTTGTTCATAATAGATGCGAGATTTGTTTCCAAGTATTATCAGTAGACCTTGTCAAGGCAAATTTTAGAGTAATCGCCGTTTCCCAACACACTGCTACATTTACGCCCCCTGGCGGCTATCTTACGAACTTGAAAATAATTTCCAGCGATTTCTCTTGGCCGTATTTACTAACGAATTTTTTTCCCGAAAGCTGTACGGTGAACGGTTTCCAAGATACAGCCGCTTACCTCGCTTAACTGGCCACCCTGTATATTTTTACGTTCCATACTCGGTAGCGCAGGGGGCCAGAGAGTGTTGTGGCAGCATTTCTCGGTCACACAGCCTATTAAGGTTAGCAGGATTGGATCCTCAGCACTGGCAATGTTTGTGGGTATCTGGTGTTTATCTGCTTTTAATGTGTAACCTCCTTCTAGACAGCTCTTAGCTTTCGATTTGGGGGTTGTCTAATTTATGTGGTGGTCTTAACTGTAATAAAATTTTTCTCTGAGACTTTCTGCCATGAATACACTAATACCAATGATTATATTACTATTAGAAGCACGCCCGTATCAAACTATTTAGCAATGTATTCAGACAGATAATTTTTCATCTAAATACAATATATTCAGAACATATACAGGATGATCCATAAAATGATACGTTTTCATCCTTCAAAGCACGAGGAAATAATAACATGTTGATACTTCATGAAATTTGGTATAAAAAAATAGTTAGTTAACTTTTTGGTAAGTAAAAAATAAATAATCTTAAAAGCTAATCATGCAAGATAAAGTAGCAGACTGTCATTTTATATAGGAAACAATGTACAAATTAGATACTAAAAAATAATGAAAAAAAAAATTCTCGAGATAATTACCAGACCAGCTACATCGGCGTCATTGGTCAAATTAACTGACTAAAAAAACTTGTTGGTATATCTTAATCTGGCTGCAATTAAGTGTAATTATGGCGAAACAGTTGCAGCGCGCACCGCCTCCCCTGATTGGAATTAACTTTTGGTTCGCCGAACGCTCGTTATGAAAAATCGCTTAGCGTGTATTACTTCGTCGTGTAATTTGGAAATAATTTATCTCCCTCGTTGAGATAGTGGTATTAAATGTCATTAAACCGAAATTATGATTATTACTGGCATAATTAATATAATCGCGAAATATACTGTTTGGAATATTTTAGAATAAAAAACGATGTCTTGAAAGTATTGTACTGAAAGTATTGTATTGATTGTACTGAAAGGTTAGAGAGAACTGTTGAAAGGGGTTGGAACCTTTGATGTGAAGATACCACTGACACAGTTTTCCACTTAACACCAAAACACTATACTGCACTTGACGTGCGTTTCGCCAACCAAGTTGGCATCATCTGGAGATGATTAAAACTCATGAATTTTAATCACCTCCAGATGAGGCCAACTTGGTTGGCAAAACGCGCGTCGAGTACAGTATAGTGTTCTGGTGTTAAGTGGAAAACTACGTCAGTGTTAAAAAACGATGTAAAAATTGGAACAGAAATTGCGAATGAAATAAAATAAAATGTAAATACTGATATATTGAATAAATATAAAATACATATATTGTAGCGCTAAATAAGTAACTGGCAATGCAAATCTACGAGGACTTATTATAACTAAGGCCGGTAATTCCCCGTAACATTTCATGTGTGTCGGCGGTGGGGAAAACGCAAGCCCGAACAGGGTACGACGGAGAGCCACCATAAATGATTCGGTAAATAATTTATAATTGGGAAATCGGGATACGTTTGCTACATATGAACAGTTGCTGTAAAGTGACACGCCACGCGTTGGTATTTTATATTATCTTTTTCGTCTGGGCTTTAATATAAATATGTCGAAATTAGCTTCTAATAAACGGCTGTTTTTTCACCATGTCAGAAAGATTTAACGAAAATTATCAGGTGTAAACTGTATAAACTTCAAATATAGGCATAATTAGATTTTTCTCATCACTGTATGTTAACAAGAAGATCAAACTGTATTTTTCTCAATACTATATTACAAATATTAAGAAATTAGTCATTTTAAAAAGCCATTGTCCTCAATGTCCCCATAAGTCAGTTTGTGGATGTTTTGACAATTTAGTTGTTGATCACACTGCAATGTTTAAACAGCCTTGTCCATGTGTTTTTTATATAACATAATCATAAATAGCTTTTTTATGCATGTTTGAATAACTATTTAAAAGTGAAAATCTGTAAACTGATTTTAGGGACACCCTGTATACTGAACATATAAATCGACAAAACTGTGATTAAAGTTTACAAATATCCAGTAAGTATTCAAATATTTACCTGTAGACAGGAAAGGTACCACAATTCTTCGCTAAATCATTAACCTCGTTATGTAAATACTTTACATAATATATTTTAATTTTAATAACAAACAGGTTTCCCTTGACTTCATAAATGTAACATAATAAAGTTGTAAAAATTGTTAGCATAGATATGCACAGCGTAGTTGATGTTAAATATAGAACATTAAGCCTACTACTAAAATAGTGTATTAAAAAATTAATCTGAATTACAATTTAATAGACTAATGGAGCATTCTAGCAAAGGCGTATTCAACAGTGGATAGGTGCACTGAATTTGAGAAGTAAGCAACACATTTTTGTCATTTTAAGGGTCCATTCACTGTAGACTTGACAGACATGAATTCGGGGTCGGGTTGAGAGGTTGGGTAGCCGATGGGTGAAGACTTACATATTTCCACTATCGAATTATTTAGATTTCGGAGGTGCACGTAAAGCCGAAGTAAAAAGGCACATGGAAATAAAGTTAGGCCTTATTGCAACGGTACCGGATTTGTCTTATAATTGCAACAACATTTCTTTTTAATGTTATAAATTATATATCACCGGAAAGATCAAAAGATAAACTAGATTCCTATACCTAGCAGCAAATTTTTGTTTAATACATGTATTTTAGAAAAAATAATTTTTGAAAATACGCTATTTTAGTACAAGATTTGTTTGCTTGGAATTTTAAAAATAAAAAAATTACAAAAAAATACTACTATAGGGATTTAGATTAAAGTCTTATCTTTCAATACTTTCTTACTAAAAGTCGTTATCTTTTATAGTTTTTTATAATTAGATACGAGACGAACCCGAAACGAGCCCGAAATTTTGGGATTATTTCGGGCTAGTGAATGGACTCTTAAAGTAGAAAGGAAATATTTTTATGCATCCTGTTTACATTCTGATGTTTTTTTAGGAGATGAATAAAACTGAACTTTCAAAGTCTCAATTTAAGATGTCAATTTATTTCGAAAACCAAGCCAGTATTAAAAAAAACTTAAATAAAACTTAATAAATAACTAACAAATGGCGTCGGAAAAAATACAATCAATCTTCCAAAAGATAAACATAATTAACTTCAAGGCAATTCTGTTCCGTATCTGTTATGGTTTCAGAGATCTCTATGTTTAGATTCCAAACTGCAACACGCAGCCTATATCTATTTCATTCCCTTCATATAAGAAACTGCATTGTATTCAGGAAGTAGTAGTCAATGCAGAGGTATGTTGGAGTGACATAATGTGTTTCTATTTATGTAGGCATTATAGAATGCATACGAAATGCCATTCATTATTACTGGCACTGATTTTATTTTAAGAATTCTATTGTTATGTGTATACCATTAAAATTACACTAAATTATCTAAATCTGTAGAGGCTCTATTGCTAAGTGCACCTATAAGCCTACTATATAAATTGTTAGAAAATCTAGCTTCCTTCAGAAAATTCCTTATTCATCTTCCTTGGAATTCTGTTATCGTTTTCAAGTGCAAGTTTCGTGAATGATTATTGATCCATTTAATGGATCAATATTATTATTATTATCTATTATTATTATTATCATTATTATTTTGGAGGTACTACTTGTGTAGGTGCGCACTATAAGTCGAGCCATAAGTCAATTCATGGATAGGTACATAATTTGTAGTTTTATACGATTTATGGTTAATGATCTGGTGTTTGACCAAAGCCTACTAAGATTTCCATGAAATATTTAAAAAAAAAACGACTAATATGTATTATTTAGAACCAGTATATTACCAAAAAACTCGGAGTGTTCTGGTCTGGACGGGAAAGCAATTTTTAGGGCGAGCGTTGACGAGTTTTGAATCAGTATGAATTAATAAATACAGAAAATTGTTGTATGGATGTGGACAATAGTTGGAATTTGAGGCCAGAAGCCAGGCCAAGCTCGGGTCGGCCCGAAGTCACACTTGTAAATTCACTTGGCCGACAGGCCTGGTCTGACCTATATTAGGGCCTGTCCTGGCTAGTTCGGGCCTGGTCTGGCCGGTTCGGACCTGGTCTGGGCTAACCGGCTACTAAGCAGCATATATTTCAGTTTCTTTTAGACATATCGCGGGGCTACAATTATTTTTAATTTTGTAATTTATTCAAAGGGGATATTTTTAAAGAAAGCAGTCTAGTTAGGGTTGGGCCAAGTTCGATCTGAGCTTGCTGGGTACAACCTGGCCCAGACTGAACTTGGTTCAATGTGGTCTGGTCTGACCTGGCCAGGCTCAGGTTTAGTTTTGCTAAACGTTCGGTGAGTATTTCTGGCGTGGCGTGGCCTATATTCGGTCGAGCCTGACCTGGTATGATTTTTTTTTTTAAATTCCCAACTCTTATGTGGACGTGGAGCATATATAATTACTGCATATCTGAGGAATTAAAGATTGTTGCTCACTTGTCCGTCACTTCCTTCAATATACGCTCGAGATGAAACACACGTAGAAATTTATGCTTTAGGTACTTGTCTCATCCTGAGCATATTTTCAAGAGATGTGATGTGCCAAGACCTGACGAATAACCGAGGCGACAGGCTTAATGGTAATGACCAGACTAAAAATATATTGATATAATGTTGATGGTATACAGGGTTATTCAGAACTGATCCATAATAAAATTTGGGGATGTTCAACATACATGTACAAATGTGGTAGTGCAAAAAGTGGTAGTGGTAGTTTTTGGCGGGGTCTTAAAACTATTTAAAAATTTTTCATTGCACGCCGCTGGATACTGGTCCACTGTAATGGAGTGACCTTGGGACTGACCATGCAAACTGGCTAGCACAAAAAAAACTTCGGAAGATCTGAGAGTATACCGACACCCGGCGCAAAAAAGATTTGCAGCGTTTTTACTTTAAAATAAACTTAAAGATAGATAGATCTGACCAAAGCGGCGTATCTTTAAAATGAATAAAATTTTGTTACACTAATTTTGAAGAATTGCGCTACTTGATTACTAGATATTAGAAACGTGAAATTTAGATATAAAAAATTTGCACATTTGTTACAAAAGCTTTTCGAAATAATATTCCTCGACTTGTACACAATTTTGGGCACGCCTTGTCCAATTTTGCCGCACTAAACCGAATGTTCCTACTGGTTGCTGATCTTGTAAACGCAAATTATTAAGTAAATTGGGGATTTTCAGCATTTTGCTACAACAACCACTCACAAAACCTAACTTTTAATTGATAATTCACTGGTAATAGTCCATTAACTCAGCATGACTGTACACATGAGCCATTTTGAAAATTTTACAGTTTAACACTCCTAAGATAAATAAAACACCCGCGACAGCGACACACAGACTGACGATTCATAGACAATACAGATATTATCCCCACTCCAACATTATTTGGTCGGTTTTAACCAGGCGTTCCAGACAAAAACGTGTTTACTTTTTTTATCACATTCTTAGGAATTTGGTAGAAAAGTATCAGATGTGTTGAAGTACAGTTGCCCAGCTACGTAGTCCTTTATAATGGTATAACTTTAAACATTGTTTACGGGAAATCCTAATACTTTTATTAAATTTTTTTTGCTGATATCGATTTCTTATTTAAGGATGCACATATCCTCAAAGTTTTAGAGATGAGTTCTGAATAACCCTGTATAGGGAACTTTTATTAATTTTTTCCATAAAAACGAGAATTGTCTTTTTAAGTAATCAATCAGGTCAATAGTAATATTACAATTACTAGGTAGGCAATTTTTATTTGGATGTATTTTTATCTTCAATACTTACACTACAGACTGTATCATATGTTTCAGATGCTGACTTACCTGAAAATAAAAATGAAAACATTTTAGTTGAATTAGATAACGCTAAAATTATGAAAAAAATACCAGACATTTGAACCAGACCAGAAGTGTTACACAACATAATATACTAAAAATGTATAACCTAAATACATTTCATTTACCACTGAAATATAATACTTTTGCAATAATAGGATTATTTCTACAGCTGTATAGTATATTTTGTCGCAGGTCACTATTTACCATATATTGCAGCTTTGAATTTTATACGAAATACGTTGCGAAAGTATGAATTTTACAAAAAAACAGGATTATGCTTTTCCATTTATTAACTGTCAGTGCTTTTAGTATACATTATCGAATTCTCAAATATTAATCAATCGGGCTGATGGAAATGAATGAACTCAATTTGATGTATCATAATATATTTTTTTGGTATTACTAACAGGTAATAATATAAAATGAAAACAAATACGAAGCCTCAATTTCACATTATTTGAGATTATCTATGTAATCCTTTATTGACTGACATATATAGTAGGTAAGGCCGTTTTTGAACAATACTATTTTTTTTTTAAATTATCTATAATAATTTATAATATATTTACTATTACACATTTTTAAAACTGTTTATGTAGAAGTGTAATTATCTTTAAAAGTTTGATTTATCAGCATTGATAATTGTTGCCTCACGAAATTTCTTAAATTAAAGAAATAACGATGAAATACTAATACCTAAGATAGCTGTGCTTGGTAGGCTATACAGGGTGGTTAAAATTTTATGCAGGAAAATTCGAGGACGGATAGATCTCTTTAAAATAATATATTTTTGCCATATAACCATAGGTCTGGAACGGCTTCGTTTTGGAGATACAGGGTGTTGAAGTTGAAAAAAAAAATTCATTTTTTATTTATATCTCTGACAGTTTTAAACCAAATACTTTAAAGAGATCTATCTGCCCTCGAAGTTTCCTGCATAAAAATCGGACCACACCGAGGTATAATTTTATTTTAAAGTATTATTTTTTAGGAAAGGATATGACATGGTTACATAAAATATCGATTTAATCCGTAACGGTGCGTTTTACGAAAAAAATGTAAGAATACTTTTTTGTAGAGAAATGGATGGGACATTGAAATTTCGTATTATTTTAAACATTAGTCAGTGGCGTAACATATATTTTTAGAAAAGAGGTGCCAAGAGTGCAAGTTGCACGCCACTGGCGGTTCCCATCGAACTGATTTTTTTTGGGGGACTTAAGATTCACAGTAGCACCTACCAAATAAAATTTGAACACAATTGGTTTAAAACTGACAGAGATATAAATAAAAAATAAAATTTTTTTTCAACTTCTACACCCTGTATCTCCAAAACGAAGCCGTTCCAGACCTATGTTTGGCAAACACATATTATTTTAAAGAGATCTATCCGTCCTCGAAATTTCCTGCATAAAACTTGAACCACCCTGTATATAAGGTCTTTGAAAAAGTGTTATTTTTTTGGTATAACTGTTTTGGCCATATTAGACATACACCCGTCGTGGCTGGATAAATGCTGTACATTATTTAAAATAAGAAATATAGATATGTATTCATTACTAATTTTCTGATTGTTATTTGATCTTCTTCTATTACATTTTATTCAGGTGAAATTCTAGAAGTTTGGTATTGATCACGTTTTCTTACAGTAGTTTCTTACCCCCGTATATCATGTAACCTTCCAGATATATAAATAAGAAAAGCAGGCGCAATAACTGCATACAATTTGGTTTAAAATATTTAGTTGTTAATACTAACAATACCATAACCTACATAAAGACTAATGAGCTAGCCTTAACCTGTTTATCGCCCTTAAAACGGTTCCAATTAAAAATCTTTTATAAGAGAGCATCAAATTGCAATTTAATTACCTCTTCTTACTTTCTTTACCTCCCACGGCGTGAGTAATTGAGAACTGCATTTTTTCTCATTTTTATTACTATATGAAATATTGCCTGGATTTAATTTAAAAGGTGCCCGAACAAAGTTGCATGAATCAAGGCAACCTATTTATTATGCAAACCAGGTCTGAAGTGAAATTGGTACTATTCATTAATTGAATGCTTTCTAGATTTATATGCAAATATTTTCGGCGGTGTAAGGTCTGAACGAGCCGAATCTGATTTAGTGCCTCAATTCGCATTGAAACCTCCGATAATATTGTAAAATCATTCGGTCCTAATGGAAAAATGATTGTGGATTTACCTAGCGAATCCGAAATTTTAATATTTTTAAATATTGCTTAATATCGTATCAGGTGGTTGAGTTAAAAGTGAACTTGTATTGGGGGAGGAGGTTTTAAACCGCTGACAATGTTTCGAACTGCCAGTGGTACGGAAAGTATTCTAAGGACATTGGAAGGTTTCATTTTAGATCATATTAAACATGACAAAAGAGCACAAAGTATATATAGAACGTTTGAGTTACTAATACATTGATAGATATGATGAATATTTAATTGCCAGCTGGTACTGTTAAGTTTTTACTCAGGAAAGCCCTTCTGTAGGCTTGCATTTATTACTCCTTCCAGAACCTTTGCACCTTCTTCGTTTGTGGTTGGCACTCATAGATAATGTCATAGACATAGTACCATTTCCATTTCCACTTCCATATCCATATCAGTACAGATATAAGTTTATAGACATATATTCCTAATTATACAGGGTCATTCAGAACTTATCTCTAAAACTTTGAGGATATGTGCATCCTTAAATAAGAAATCGATATCACCAAAAAAATTTATAATAAAAGTCTTAGGATTTCCCGTAAACAATGTTTAAAGTTATACCATTATAAAGGACTACGTAGATGGGCAACTGTACTTCAACGACATCTGATATATCACATTCCTTCAAAAAACAGTAAACAACAGTTTTTGTACCTGGAACGCCTGGTTAAGACCGACCGAATAGAGTTGGAGTGGGGATAATATCTCTATTGTCTATGCAGTCATCAGTCTATCTGTGTCGCTGTCTCAGTGCGGGTGTTTTATTTATCGTAGGAGTGTGAAACTGTAAAATTTTCAAAATGGCTCATGTGTACAGTAATACTGAGTTAATGGACATTATTCTTATTTATGGTGAAGTTGGAGTGGACGAGATGGTGGCCCGGGACGACCACGACGTATTTTAGCAGCTGAAGAACAAGTGTTGAATCTGGTCCGTGAAAATACGCGAATAAGTACGTTTTAGTAAGTCAGATCGCTAGGAAGGTGCCTGGGGTATCCCAATCAACGGTGTGGCGCTTACTACACGAAGCTCAGTTTTATCAGTATCATATCCAGCTTGTTCAAGCACTGTTATCAATTACGAGTTAGGTTTTGTGAGTGGTTGTTGTAGCGAAATGCTGAAAATCCCCAATTTACTTAATAATTTGCGTTTACAAAATCAGCAACCAGGAGGAATATTCGCTTTAGAGCGGCAAAATTGGACAAGGCGTACCCAAAAGTGTGTAGAAGTCGAGGGACAAAATTTCGTACAGCTTTTGTAACAAGGTATGTGCAAATTTTTTATAAATTTCATGTTTCTAATACCTAGAAATCAAGTAGCGCAATTCTTCAAAATTAGCGTAACAAAATTTTATTCATTTTAAAGACACGTCACTTTGGTCACATCTATCTATCTTTAAGTTTATTTTAAAGTAAAAACGCTGCAAATCTTTTTTGCGCCGGGTGTCGGTATACTCTCAGAACTTCCGAAGTTTTTTTCGTGCTAGCCAGTTTGCATTGTCAGTCCCAAGGTCACTCCATTACAGTGGACCAGTATCCAGCGGCGTGCAATGAAAAATTTTTAAATAGTTTTCAGAACCCGCCAAAAATTTTTTTTTGCACTACCACATTTGTACATGTATGTTGAACATCCCCACATTTTATTATGGATAAGTTCTGAATAACACTGAAAGGCAACAACATTGGGCAGATGCTTTCTAAAAATTCTCATCATGTTTACATAAGACTGGTCTTATTGTAATCCATATAGTCAAGTGATCTGACACTGAGGTTTTTGGTATTTTGTATATAAGTTCTAGTTGTGTAAAATTGTAATTTCTTTGATTATCTAGCATTCCCATGGTTGGTGCAGCAGCTGGCACCAACTTAGGTGTTAACTTACTGTATTCCACTTCCTGTAATTCAAGACTGTAGCAGTGCCAAACAAATTTTGAACCAATCTTATGGTTGATTCTTATATAATCTTGCCTATTCTTCATATAATCCTTTCTGATTCTGGGAACGGATACGGATGATTCGTTTATATCCTCTCATGATTTAAGATGTATTCTGATATAAATAAAAATATTTAAAGCACACAAATACGATTTTCTCCCGTGGATCGATCTTATCTCGTATGCAGTTTGTAACTATTTTGCTCTGAGCTCCGCCCTTTAAAATCCCTTTATTGAAGTCGATGCACCGTATCTAATGCACCTAATTGGGTTAATTGGGTATAATGGTAAAAGAGACAAGCTTATCCAGCTGTGGTTCAGGATATGAACATAGTTTTTCATCAAACTATTTACCTGACAACTGTAAACAGAAAATTCACGTTTTTTATTCATATTCACTTCAATATCCACATTCACTAATGAAGTAAATTTTTATCAACAAGATTTTCGAAAATAACTAAAACAAAATTAATAACGGATTTTTATCAATTTTACTCAAATAATGTAAAATAACTTCGTTTTATCAAATTTAATTTTGGTTTGAATAATTAATTGACGGTGTAAAAATATATACATTCTTTTAACCTATAAATACTTACCTACAGTTTAAAATCTGCTTTTGTATAGTTGAATCGAATATAAGGAGCATAGGCAATAATTATTATATTGACAAATTTTTAAAGAAAACATAAACCACCTTTTACTCAGGATTTGAACCTTTGGCGTGATCTCCAGTAAATCGTTACCTATTGGGTAGATATTATTTAATGCTACAATAAAATAATTTGTAATCTTTCTATTTATACTATTTCATATGAAGAAACACCCCATTTTACTTTTTAACAGTGAATTACAAAAATGTGCTAAATACAAAAATCACTTTGAATAATCGCCTAGTTCAGTTCATTTGATGAAAGACGTTAAGAATAGTAAAGAAATCCTCGTTAAATTCTTTTAGAGACTGATAAGACATACTTATTCACTTATTTTTTCACTTATTCACTTTACTTTAGATTTAGACATTCACTACTCTCGAATTATTGAGAGAATTTTATGAATACGAGATAAGACGTGACCAAACTAGATTAGATTTTGTTTTGTGTGATCTCGAAAACGAATTTTGTTCATATTTGTTCCATAAGTTTGTGGTTATCAACTGGTCACGTAATGCTAATTTTATTTTGAAACCTGAAGTATTGAATTAAATCCTGGAGTTTACGTCCGCATTACACATTACTATATTAAAGATTTACTCGAAATTGAAAGTTCTATTCAAATGAGCAATATTATACAGTTTTTCGTTAAAACAAAAAGGTTTCCATGACATTACATTTGGGATGAAGATGACGCCACAAAAATATTAATATATCAACAGGCCATGAATATTTAATTGACAAGTAAATAATTTCCACAACAAAATAAATTGTTGTCATAACTTATTTGACTATAATTTGTAATTATCAGTTATGAAAGCTAAATTTTCAAAAAATTGTGAATATCTCGAAACCGGTCAACTTTTCGTATAGGACATCCTAATACCATTTGAAAGGTAATTAAATTCTACATCTAATGCCATAAAAAAATCAGTTTGTTCCATTTAAAAAAAAAGAGATTTAGGCAATTTTACATTATGAACACGAGCATTTAACACGAGGTATTTTTTCCATTAACTGTTAAATATCTCGAAAATGAAAAGAGATAGCTATATAGGGAACCTTAATACAAATATGTTCCTAGTGATCCCTAGATTTCAAAAATATAATAATATTTTATTATTATTTAAATGCGGTGTCGCATTTGAAATAACCAACTTGCACCTTGTCCCGACATTTTGGAACACCCTGAGTAATTGAAAATATTTTTCAATTACTCAGGGTAATTGAAATACAATACTTTTACAATTTTACTAATACAATTTTACAATATGTACTTTTAGTGCATATTGCAAAAATATTAATATATCAACAGGCCATGCGCAACTTTTAAAAAAATTTATTTTTGAACGCATAGGTATACAGTTTGTATAGCAAAGCGTTGGCTAACGCATAATTCAGACCATCGAAATAAATTTGATACCTAGGATTAGGAGACTACTTAACATTACTATAGGCACTTCCATGTATGGTAAAGAATGAAAAGATTCATATTTTTCTCCGAAACAAATATTTAGACAGTACTGTCATCTAAATATTTCTCGTCTCGTTCTCGACGGTTTGTATAAGGTCTTGTCTCCATTTCATCGGGAGGAGACAAGACGAGAATAAATTGCAGCGAGACGCGATAAGTCTCGCTGCAATTCAAATCATAGAACTGCCTCTTCTGCCTTCTCTCTTGGTTTCTGAGCCAACATTATGATTGGGACTGCTTCAGTTTCAGACTCGTCTGTGCTGAAATAACATCGTCAGCGAGCAAGAGGACTAAACAATGAGGAATAGTATTTTTAAATTTTAAAAATTGTTCAGTGAACAGCATTTCTTACACTAATAAAATGTACTTTTTGGTTTATTGCTACTATATCGCCGTTGCACGAATAAAATAGCAGTGTACAATTTCTATGTCATGCAGCGTATGCAAGTTTATTGTACACAGGGTGCCATACAGGCACGTATACGAACGAAACCAAACGCAATAAGAATAAATCGGCGCTAGGTGTGATAATGAAACCAGTCTGTCTGGATTTTGAAGGGACGTGTTACGTGTTTTATTTATTTAGCCGCGTACAAGAGTTCTTTCTTGACAAGTCATTTGTTTTCGCTGTGCGAGCCCATATACGCGAACTTTTCCCGCGCTCTCTTCACGAAACTAATGAGGCTTGATATAAAGTTATAGGCTCCTCTACGGGGTGTGTCGTTTACGGCGACGGATATTTGGGTAAAGATAGGGAGTCTAAAATTGTGATTTAACAAGAAATTAACATAGATAATATCTGTAACTTATTTGTGGTGTATTTTGACGATTCATAGTTTGCTTCTTTTGGGATTACACTAACTGTAAAAAACAAAAAGCAGAAAACCAGAAGTATACAAATTAAATATTCAAAGTGTAGTAACAAGGCAAACTTCTAAAGTTTGCCCCAAAAAACCACTGTATAACGTGTGATAAAATAATATTTGATATATTGAGGTTTTATCAGTGGTTTTTTAGTTTATACAAAATTCTATAATATTACATGTCATATTCTAAAATATGTCCAAATAAAATAGTTATAATAAAAATTAAAAGAAAATAAACACTTAACTAGCTTTCTTCTATCTTCTAGACGTTTCGAGTTGATCCTCAACTCTTCTTCTGTAGATTATTTGTATAAGAACTCTTTATATGAAAAGAGAAGTAGTTTTTGTCAGATTGACATTTCTAATAATTTTATTTTCTTTTAATTTTTATTATAACTATTTTATTTGGACATATTTTAGAATATGACATGTAATATTATAGAATTTTGTATAAACTAAAAAACCACTGATACAACTTAGTCAATATTGTGAAGGATACTTCCCGATTTGCACAGGTAAGAAGTGTCACGTTAGTGCCCCAGGTTCGGTTTCTCTTTTATTTTGCCTCGGGCGCCAGTTCCTGGTTACAGTGTAGGAACAACACTACTCAGGTAGCTACAGTGAAGATACGGTACGCCAGGTCGGTCGATAGGGAAAATTAGACTTCACACAACAGATAGTAATAATACAGCAATAAAACCTTTAATACATTTATTTACCAAATACCATAAAACCTACTCCTAATCTTAGTTCCCTACTAGTCCTCCTCCTCCTAGTAGTCCTAGTACTCCTGGGCACATCTGCTGCTTCCGGGTGGTCGGTGAAGACTCACTACTTTGGCACAAGCTAGTAGCAGGTACTGGAATGGCTGGTGGGAGAGCTTTTGACACCTGCGCAGTAGCTCCCTATTTCGACTTGTAATCTTCTCGGCGTCGTTCGCACAAGTCGATGAAATTATACCAAGTCCCAATGCCTTTGGGGACTTGTACTAGTTTACTTACTTCTCTGGATACTGGTAGGCAGCGGTGCAGATGTACAGGTCTTGCTCGTATGTGGTGCGGTCCCAGACTGAATGTCTGAGTCGGTGCCAGTAGTATAAGAGGTTCTATGAAGACCTCGGACATGCGCAGAAGTGAAATACCTGACTTGGTATATTTTTGGGTTCGTATTCCAATAATCGGTGAGATTTACAAGTCCACACGGCCTTGTGGACTTTGCCGAATTTTAACTTACTATTCTCTAGGTCCTGGTGGCAGCGGTGTAGGCGGACAGGTCTTGCTTCGATGCAGAGTGGTCACAGACTGAATGTCTGAGTCGTTCGCGACTGCATATGGTTCTATGAAAACCTCGGACATGCGCATAAGTGAAATTTTGGACTTTGGATTATACTGGTACACTGCTAAATTGGAAATAATCACAAGTCCCCACGGTCTTGTGGACTCAGAAGAATATTCGGTTTAGTCGACAAAATTGTTTAAGTGTAAAATTATTTTTATACTTAGAAAAATTTCACTCTGTCGAATTTACTGACTTGTAATCGTTTACTCACTTTCTGGTAGCAGCGGTGTAGAGGGACAGGTCTTACTTCGATGTCAGGCGGGCACAGACTGAACGTCTGAGTCGTTGCCAGCTGGATATGGTTCTACGAAAACCTCGGACATGCGCAGAAGTGAAATCTCGGACTTTGTATATTTTATATTTGTACGCTACTAAATTGGAAATAATCACAAGTCCCCACGTTCTTGTGGACTCTGTGAAGAATATTCAGTTCAGTCGACAAATCGTCTAAGTCACAATTTACTTTTAAACTTATAATAATTTTACTATGCCTAATTTACGGACTCTGAAAATATTTGATCAGGTAGATAGCCGGCGAAAAATACACAAGTCCCAATTTGTTTTGATACTTACGAGAATTTCACGATGCCGATTTTTATACTTGTAAAATATTTCTTACTTACTGGTGGTACAAATCTGTATAGAGGGACTCGTGGTGATGTATTAGTGCGGCTGGATTCTCGGACGGTGGCTCAGCAACTGAACTAGAGCTGGGTCGCTCATGAACAGCTCGCACAAATGTGCGGCACATATCAGTGTGCCGTGAGCGAACGACTCGCAACGAAAGAGCTCATCGCTCATTCCGCCATTTACACTTTACACAGCACAAGCAGTACAAGCACTCAAGCACACAAACATGAGCTTTTTACACGCTACACATGCAATGTTTGATTGTGCGAGTTCTTATGCATGGTTGATTGAACAATAATTTAGGAATAAACGAGTCGATACAAATAATGTAAAAGTAAAAATACTTAAATGTTTACTTACATTTATATTTTCGCTTTAATATAACTATATAAACAAGGCTGAAACTAACAATTCTGATAAAAGCTAAACATCAAAAGTTTGCAAATTACAAGTTTAAAACTCGGCCATCCTCTTGTGTACAACGTATATCATCCTTGAATGCCGGCAGCCTTCAAAGAGCGGCAAGAGCGAGCGACTTGAACGACACGATGAACCAAACTTATGACATGACCACGTCGCTCAAATGAACAACTCGCTCTGAGCGCTCATTTGAATGAGCCGTGCCGCACGTGCCGGCACACCGAAAATGAACGAGCGACCCAGCTCTAAACTGAACTCTTAGCGCGTGAAACTTCCTATGTTCGCGTGGACAACAAAAGATGCGCGCGCCTTTAGCTTCTACTTCAGGTGGCGAAATAATACATTTTATGTCGGGTATAGTTCTTTTATTTACGGCGTTGTATGGGTGACTTATATACAGGTAAAATATTATTTTTAACGGCGAAATAAAAAGCACTTCATTACAATATATCAAATATTATTTTATCACACGTTATACAGTGGTTTTTTGGGCAAACTTCTGTTACTACACTTTGAATATTTAATTTGTATACTTCTCGTTTTTCTGCTTTTTGTTTTTTACAGGTGGTGTAATCCCAAAAGAAGCAAACTATGAAGAATTTAACATGTCAAAACAGATTTCTTAGATTTTGTAGTCGGGTTTTGTAGTTGCAGTTAAAAAAGCACCATTTCCAATAACTTCTGCCCCAGCCTCCCAGTGTTTGGCATAGTTGGAAAAATGGAAAAACTAGATTTTACAGATTTGTTTCTGTATTTAATCCAGTAGGTAACGCAGTTAGTTCCTTGGTACGATACAATAATTGTTTCGATTTCGCTGTACAGATCATAGTTTTTTTAAGTGAAAACTTGTAGGTAATTTGTCACAATATAATCCAAAAGAATCCTGTATGTTCATTTAAAAATATATAGCTTCATAGATACATAGATATAGGTTATGTATCTACACAAGTTAAAAAGATAAGTACATAATTATTTTTAAAATTTTTAGAACAATTGATATACCATTGTTGTACTAGTATATTTGTTTATTCTGAAATCTGTACGGCATTAAGGATACCCGATAAGTCGAAACAGCTGTTTATCCTTGGTTGCTAAGAGTGATTTGACACTTAAATGCACAACTTTTCATTTTTAAATGTATATAAATATGATATGGAACATACCTAGTAGAAAGCATACAAATGCGATGTACATCGGACACTTAATGTTAGATTTTTTTATGTATATATTCGAAAATAACAAGCAGCACATAAAGATTCGGTTAGATAAGCTATATACTTTTTTTAAATAATCAAGATACTTGGGAAAGACACTGAGAATGGGACACTCCCCGTAAGGAGTTAAACTGCCTATAATGAACCGTAATTATTACTTTATACGTAACTTTCTAAAAAAGAAATAAAATAAAAATTGAATACGTGTAGATGCCATAATTTCATCCAGGCCTTTTTTAAATTACCTAATGGCTAGTACGCGTATAAAAGCATAAGAGGCAGAACAAATTTTTATACATAAATTGGATAAAGGCTGATCAAAAATTCTGACAGATTTTACGAGGAGTGTTTCACATAAAATGTTTTTTATATAGCCCCTCCCCTGTCTTAAAAATCTGCAACTCATTTAATATGGAGGTTAAAATCATGTGTTGCAAATTTTCTCTAGAGCAGCTCACATTGGATGAGTTAATTTTTGCGTAGAAGGAGCATTTATAAAGTGACACTACATGTCCTATTCCTCCCTGTCCTAGTTCACAACAAGAGAGTTAGGTACTAACTACCCTTTTAATTTTTGTAGAAAAACCGTCAATTCAAAAAAATGAAGTATTGTATTCTAATAGCTCTATATACACTGTGTCCAGTTTAAGATGAATTGTATGGGCAGCTGAGAAACCATTAGAGGTACAGAGTTAGTTGTATTGGGAAAAAGTTGGTCAATTTTAGCCCCAAAAAGAATCCAATGTTACATTTCTAAAAACATCTTCCCTTAAGTAGACGCGGGGTGATAACAAAAAAAAAATATATATTCATAAAATTTTCAGGACAGGGATAGCAGTCAGCAAGGTCTTCAAAATTGGTCTCCAAAAAAATTTAAGCCCACTAGATTTTGTGCTAGCGTACTCAACTTTTGATTTTATTATCGGCGCCATATTGGATTTTCGTATTTTTTAAAACTCCGTACACATTGCTTTGCAACCATGTATAACATGCATATGTCCAAAAAACCGGAGATCAATAAAATGGCTTACTAGGTCACCGGAACTCAGTCCATTGGACTTTTTTGCGTGGGGTTATCTAAAAAACAAATTCTATGCAAGATTGTATGAAACTGCAGAGGAATTACGTCGAGAAGTAGTTTAAGACGCAGTAACAGTAATTACTCAAAACATGTTTCATATTTTTTGCCCCGATTATATTGCCCCGAAAATAAACCATCTTATGACGACAACCAAGAAACCCAACCCTAAGATTGGGCCTTTTTGAAAAGCTTGTAAAATTCTTAAACGGATCACGATAGGAATAAAGTTATATAAACTTTTCTTCTCGGATTGACATTTTATAACAGTTTTTGACGTCTGATGGTATCTTTTCGGAACACCCTGTACCTATGCTATGTATTTCTTTACCTCCTTTATATTATTTACTTAGTTTCTCATCGGCTTATAGACTCGTGTTCGTCCATGTTACAATGATAATAAAGGCGAAAGTTTAATTTATATTATCATGAACTATCAACTGTTTGTATTTTGAAAAAAAAATTATTAGTGTTCTTGGTATACTTTTGACTTAAGTGCAACTGCTATTCTACTCGTATTCAGATATTTTTTTCGACTTCACACACCATAAACTTTGTCTATCTGTCCTTAACAATTAAAAATGCGTATTTTAATGGTCCACCATCGAGTCTACCACACAACTAACACGATAAAAAACTAAAACCAAGGCCGCAAAGACCTATAACTGTCGACATTTAACCCGACAGAGACTAAACCATATTAATAAATACTTCACCGGATTTATGTCACCTCGTAAACACTTCAGGTCTACCACATTAAAAAAATATATACAACCCGCTGAGGAAGGCTTGTATTATGTTACATAACAGCCGAGTGCAATAAGGCATTAACCGGTTCTTAGAGGCGCTTTTTTAAGTGTCAACCACTTTCGGGGAGGTCCTTAATGTCATCCTCACTTATCAGTGGTGACAAACTAGTAAAGAGAGGAACCAAAAATGTAAAACGTTTCAGAACTTAAAATCTATGGCCGGAACTGTACAGGTTGTATAAAACTAATTTTGCCTTCATTTCAATAACAACGAATCAGCTATTGGTGTGGAGGAGGGGTGGCGTATTATTGTTGTTATGATGTAGATCGTATAAACGTTCAAAAATGATTGCCAGTCAAGTTTATCTCTCCCGACTGAGTAACTTTTTAATTCTGTCAAATTAGGTAGACTGTTTTTTATTGTGAATAAGCCTAGCAAATAAGCCTAGCGAATAAGTATCTGCCATACATGACTTCAAAACTCGAAACAGTAGTTTGATCAGAAGATTTAACCAAGTTTCCATCAAAGTAAAGTAGAGTCTTTCTAATTGATTTTTTACAGTACATTTTCAAAAAAAAATTTTTAAGAATTATTCAAGAAGACGATACAAAAAATAACTATCCAAGATCAACAAAAAAAACTTTTTTACATGCGATCCTAATTCTTTAAAAATTAAAACCATTATGAATATTTCGCGTGAAAATACATGTGTGTTTGCAAAATTATAACAATGTTGCAAACAATCACCAAGCTCCTTAGTTTATTATTGATGAATTAAAATTAAGTATTAATGTAAAATATTGTTAATAATAATTATTAGTTGAGTTGAACATAAATATTAACCTACGGCATAATCTATATTTTATATTACAAATAACAACAGAATCCAATTTCAGTTTCCATTAGAATCCGTAGGTTGTAACGAAATATTCGCGTTTGCTATTAATTTTCTAATTTGCCATCACAACGCTCAGTCGTATAATATTAGTTTGGGGGCCTGAAGTAATTACTTATTACATGCAGTCAGAACTAACAATCCTTAGGACAAAATAAATACCGAATAAATAATTAGTACCTATTTGTGTCGTGCTGAGCTACTTAAGAGAGAGCTAATATTTACGTAACTAACCTTTCCTGTCGAAAAGTTTATTAAACATTAGCTAGCATCAAAGCAATCAATGGCTATTACAAACAACAACCATAAACAGCCAATTTCATGTACGTATGTCTTTTTAGGATGTCAGGGTTACTACTAGAGATATAGAGAAATGACGTTTTCACGAACGTTTCACGATACTTTTCAACGAATTGACAATATTTGTTGTAGTTTTTGAACTGTAGCCAAAAGTTGATAATAAATTATGTTTCCGAAGATCCGACTGTGCAATGGGCCGGTTTTGAATCATTTTCGAAATTTAATTTGAATTATCACATACCTAAGTGAACTATAGATATACATTTCTATACCATACTGGGTATAGAAAACCCAGTATGCAGTTAGTTTTTCTACCATGGCTGATCTTTTTCGATTATCAGACCTAAGTATAAATTTTTTTCAAATGGAAATCAAACTTATTGGTCATGTGGTGCCGTAAATTGTGTCTAACAGCTTTTTAAAAGTATATTATTTGATATACGTATGTATCTATCTTGTATCATAAATACTAAAGTATACCGAATATTGATATTTTAATAATACTAATAAAATAGTTATAAATGTTCGCTATTGAAATCAAATCGCTAGAAACACATTTGGACTGTGGCTAGAAATGAGAAAATACATAAAATATAGTTTACCTTTATAATAATTTTTAAAAGAGAAGATAACATTCGCGAAAACACTATATGGTTATTTCTAATAACAACAGAAGAACATCATAAAAAAAGTCGAAAATGGCATAGGCACTGTCTAAATTTTCGACAGCAAAAAGTTGTATAATTGTCTCTAGGGACGATTTTGGTTTCTTTTGAAACTGACTGCTTTATTAGTTCAGTGTCAGATTTGTTTAGTTTTACCCTGGTTGGTAATTTAAAACAGGAATATCACGTGATTTCCCATGGCGTCCGCACAGTTAGTGAATAATATAAAGACACATTCATAGTTGAAAATAAACGGTAGGTACATATACTGATTTATAAAAATAATTCCGATTAAATGCTTTACCTATTGATTTACCTACATATATTTACATCATTCACGGTCCACGTGTAAATGCTTCTAATTAAAATCGAGACCAGAATTAAGCAAAGTAGAATGACCTTGCCGATCTGGTAAAATGCGGTGATGCATGGGCGTGCGTATTCTGTTTTACCATTGGGCAGATTTCAGTTAATATATACTCGTATGTATACATGTAAAAATGTATATACTAATGTATGTACTATATAAAAATGTATGTACTAATGTATACATGTAAAAATGTAATATAGGTACCTATTATCAATTTATATACAATTTTTACCGCTAAGAAACGCGCACGAAATAACCCAACATCACGCCACTGTTTCCCTACTTTCTCGAGCGCAGTCGCTTATTGGTTCCTGAATCGACCAATCAACGTCGTTGAAGCTCAGAGAAAATAAACCGTAAATGCAAGAATATGTATGTTAAATAAGGATGAACAGCTTATCGTCAACTTTACGACTTTCGCTGTTGCCACATATTCGGAAATTCCTTGATATTATCATAAGTATAAAGATATATTATATATTTATACTTGTATTATCAAGTAGAAGACAAATTAAACATTGTGTTTGCTTTAATAAAGTACAATAGGGATAAGGGACGTTAAAGACAAGTAAAAAAATGGGTAAATAAGATAATTAATACGTTTCCTGTTTTAAATAAGAATACTTTAGAAATAAATGTGACAACACAGATCGACTCTTTTTCCGGTCATTGCACTTTGCTTAATTCTGGTCTAGAGTATACGTATTATTCTCCAAATATATAAATTGGTAGTCTCTTGACATTTTCTTTCCAATATGATATTCTTAGGATACTCTCTTTTCAATTACTACTGAGTAAGTAGTAATTACTCATGAGTGAGTAATTACTACTGAGTAAGTAGTAATAATTAATGAGTGAGTTTAATTTTTTCCTTGCCGCATCTATTTCTATTTATGTGTATAAGATGAATGTAAAAAGGGACTTGCTTTCTCCCAACGCATTCCTCAAGTAAAAAATAAAAATAAAATATCGAATCAATAAGCAAATCTTTGGCACATTATAATTAATAGGCCGAATATTTGATCATGGCAATTACCTGAAAAAAATCCATGCTAAATCTGTTACTGATGCAGGAGAGTAACCAACATATTGAATATTCTTAATACTAAAAATACTGAAGTGGAATGTGGTTGTGGATTAGATTAGACTACATTATAGTCTTGACCAGCGTGACTTAAAAACCCAAACAATGCTCTTTCTTTCGAATAACCTGGAACATTCTCTATAGCTTGGTTAGATCATATAGACACAATCACGGTGTATGAGGTTTCTTATTTATCTTACAAGAATCCGCTTATTGCTTCCAATCCTTGTTATTCCTATTCCTTTATTATTTAACACATGTGTCTATTAAGTAAGTCTACCGTAGCCAGTGCACCGCCAGGACTGTACACTCATCCTCTAGAAATGTGGTAGAGTATAGAAGTCGATTCACACATTACACGCTCACCCTTCGATGTATTACTTACTATAGGTTTATGGGTATTAGGTATTATTGGTGCCAATTGTCCGCCATATCGATATTATTAAGAGTTGTACAGATAGATATTACCAACAACAATAATATCTAATTAACAAAATTGAAGCCAGTTGGGAACATTTCGTACATTTCTGATAATGTAATAATATAATATCTATGTTATTTATGTATTATAGATACTATGTGAATTCTTGTAGTTTAATACATGTTCATTAAATATCTTTGTTGTTAGCCAAGACCTTCTTCTTTCTCTTAATTTTTCATCAAACAGCTTTTGGTTAAACCATATCTACTAATAATGTTATTGATCATTTTATTCTGGTGTAATGGATTTTCCTTAAATTTAGTCGACCAATATTTTATGAATAACCCCGACCTGCCTCCTCCACCACTCCAGAGATGTGCGTCTACCCTGGTGCTTTATTTCCTTGTGTTTTTTCATCCTTGTGCTCACGTTAGACTAAATCCTTTGATTATATACCTCTATGAGGGTATTGAAACAAAATAAAAACTTGAGACTTGACTTAAAAATTATTTCTGATCAACAACCTCGACTATTATTTACATCTGATTAATGTAAGTATTTCCTCATAAAGAGCAATCTTTCATAATCCTCTTAAAACGTATTTTTAAAGGTGTTTCAAGTACAACTTCTTATTAAGAAGATTGCCGTGAATCTGTAACAGGAAATTATTAAGACAATTATAATAAGTTAACCGCCATAGTCCATTTATTATAGAAGGCTGAGTACCAGTATAAGGACTATCATTTCGCGTATTCCTTCACCGCTAATTATACGTTCAGATGTTGTGATCAATGGGTATAAACACATAATAGTTCCCTTTGGAGCACACCATAACATCAATTTTGAGGATACAAAGGCGCCGTTGAAGGTTTAATTATACGAGTAACTGCGTTAAACTGTTTACTAATTATACTTTTTCACATCATTCACGGCGGAAAAATGTTTTACACTTTTATTTTTCGGCGTATGTTCTCACGAAACTCGACGGCGAGTCACGCACAATAACATCTCTCAGGAAGAGAAACAAAGGGGGCCCTGCCCGGTGCGTTAATTACGCCAGCAGGCCAAAATAATAAATAAAAATAACATAAAGAATAACATGAACATAAAGCTGCTTGAATAGCAATCAGGGAGCACTTGTTTAAAATGCAGACATTAAGTTGTGACAGTTGTTTAAGCAGATTGATGAAATATATTGATCTTCATTTGGAGGAAGACCAATTAATATCTACAAAAGGTAGATATTACTAGTAAGTAATGTAGTAAGGTAGTAAGAAGAAATGGAAATATCTTGAAGGTGTACGATGTTAGGGAACAAGAAAATTAAATAAATAACATGTAATAACCCAATGGCGAATACGTAACATCTGCGTAAAAGCAGGTCGCTATCTATATATCAATTAGACAATAATTAAGTGGATACTCGAAGCGGATGGTTCTTTATGAAACATCGTGAAAATAATTTTGTTTTGAAAAAAACATTGATCTCATTTAGATGTTCCAAGAAATATATTGAAAACACTCTATATACTAGTATTTCGGCTTGTTAGGCCTTTCTCAATTGAGTAAATGTCTATTACTAAATGTTTTCAAGCGCGTTTTCGTTATTTATTTGTTTACGAGCACCTACTCCCGATTGATCCTACCATCTGGTAAAGCCCGAGTTTTTAGTACCTTTTCTAAGAAGGGCGAAAATGTAAAATCTATCTGATCATTCGTAGTACAAGGATTTATAATTAAAGATTTATTAATTTCCAATTGCTCCAATAGATCTAAGCTCTTCCCTTTCTTTTCACGATGCAGTACCTTTACATTTTTCTTATCTATAAAATGATTGTTTTCTATACAGTGCGTCAAAAATCCTGAATTTTTTGCGTTATTTAGTATGGATTTTTTTGTTATTTTACTCTAGTTTCAATACTTCTACCGGTTTGACCCACATAGACGGCATTACAATCCACGCAGTTAATTTGATATACTCCCGATTGTTTTAATTTATTAACCCTTTCTTTGTTGTTTATCAAAATCCTCCCAATAGTACGCTTGTTGACACTAATCGTTTTACACCCGTTTCGTTCTAATCTGCGAGCTATGTTTTCACTATAACCTGGGACGTGATTAATTTAACTATAGGTGCCTTCTTTTTCCCGAATATTGTAAAACTCCGGACGAATAAATTTCCTCCTTTTGTTTCTTATCATGCTATCTATTAGTTTTTCTTTATATCCGTTGCTTCTTGCAAGAACAACGGATATAAAGTTGGTTGGAGCAATTGGAAATTAAAAAATCTTTAATTATAAATCCTTGTACTACGAATGATCAGACAGATTTTACATTTTCGCTCTTCTTAGAAAGGTACTAAAAACTCGGGCTTTACCAGATGGTATGATCAATCGGAGTAGGTGCTCGTAAACAAATAAATAACGAAAACGCGCTTGGAAGCATTTAGTAATAGACATTTACTCTATTGAAAAAGGCCTAATAAGCCGAAATACTAGTATATAGAGTGTTTTCTATATATTTCTTGGAACATCTAAATGAGATCAATGTTTTTTTTCAAAACAATTAGACAATAATTGTTAGACGGATAGTAGTAAAGCACAAAAGAGGACATTACGATGTTTCTCACCACCACTACCGATATAATAGCTGTTTTGTGTAAGTTTCAGTATGAAATTTTATAGAATAGAGAGGATTTTTATCTTTTATCTTTATTTATTTTCTTTTTTCAACAATGAAGAGTTATTTTGTTTATCTATATGTCTAAAGAATCCTTGTAGTTATAAAACGAAGCATACAGGGTTATTCACGCAAAGCGGGTATTAGACGTTCTTGGGGTTCGGTTAACGATAAAAGTGCGATTTTTTTGTGGGGGAGTTTTCGTCAACGTCATTTAGTGTTTAAGTCGGTACCGATATGGTGCCTTTTGAAAATATAATGGTGGGCGGAGGAAATATATTTTCATAAGGCATTTTCACAAGTACGTAGCTGTTTAATATTTGGGTATTTTTAAACGGTCAAATCACGCATTCCACTTGTACAACGTTTATTAACTGACGTAATAGAAACATAATTCAAGGTCGCCAGACATTAAAACAATAACCAACAAATATTTGTTTTTTCATTCATAAACTTCAATACAGAAACATCCTGTTATAGGTCAGTGGTTAAGCTAATTTTAAAAATTTGTTTGTTTTAGTTGGCAAACTTCCCTGCTGCGAAATACACCGAAATATTCTTAAAATAACATTTTATAGGACAGAAATATAACCAGATGTTGCTTTAATAGCGCCAGTATAAACTTAACGGAATACAGGTGGCAGATATAAAATTGTTGGCAAAATATCGTAGCCTCGTTTAAATATTGTATCTTTTTGAAACTATGCAATATTGACTCAGTGGCGTAGGCAGCGAATAGATCCTTTGTATTTCATTAATAATAAAAGATAATGTATACTGATGTTTCATTGTAGTCTTTTTTGGGTTGCAGCACCTGCAAAATAATAAAAACCAGGAAATCAGAAGTATTCAATTTAAATATTCAAAGTGTAGTAGGTATCAAGACAAACAGCTAAAGTTTGTCCCGAAAAACCACTATATAAAATTTTTTTGGGGGCAAACTTTAGAAGTTTGCCTTTCTGATAAATTCAAATAAAGCTAATTCTATTATATAAATACTCTGCCATCAGAAATGTACTTCGAGCCAGACGTAATATACGTATAGCCTTTCCCGATCTGTGGATATCTCATTTCCCATTTTTCTGTCATTATTAACTAGACTAGTCAACTAATTCAATATGAAAAAATGGCATCAATGTCTCATGGTCTAAATGTCCCCCCAATGTATCTTATCTTTGAAAGATACCAACTATTTTAAAGAAAGATGAGTATATAATTGCAAGAAAAAAATGCCTTGAAAGTAAACAAAAATGAAGGGAAATGACCTTCGATATACAGGGTGGGCCATTAGTGCGTATGCGGACTGTACTACCTATACCGTTAAAGTTATAATAATAATTTTTGGTATGAAGTTAGATGCCAGTGGCGTGCATATTTTAAAATTATTTTGGCACATACAAGGTGTTTAATATTAAAATGCCAAACCGAACATACATTTTTTTAAATGGAACACCCTATATATAGATTTTTGAATTAAGCGTACTTTTCTGAACAATTTAATATAGCACTTAATATATCTAAATTTACACGTGGCGACGTTGTTGCAAGTTTTCTATGAAAAAGGTCGCTACTTCGCGTTATTGTAGCTCTCCATTTAAATGAGATATGACCTCCATTTTCTCATAAGATACATTAAGAATATGTCTTTATTCAAAAAAATATAACGATTTAAACAAAAGTTACATTTACTATACAGGGTGTTACATTTCGCATATCGTAATTTTACTTCAAAATTTTAAATAGAACACCCTGTATATTATCATGTCGTCTTAAAGAGCTCCTTTTCAGCTTTCTAACGATACCATGCTTGGTGGGCTTAAATACAATTTATTTGTTAAAAAAAGGCTTTGAAACTTGAAGAACCGTTGAAATTAAGATAAGTTGTAAAAAATAATTGAATAAAAAGTTTATACTGGCAGTTTATTATTAGTCTTATTGTTAATAACAAATTGTGAGTCACACTTAATAAAAAAATAATTCAAATTTTAATCAATAACGAAAATAACCATGTCTTCGTGGTTGGTTGTAAATTGTAAAGACAAATTATTATTAATAGTGATACCTACTATATGTATACTCTTATATAGGGTGCTTTGAAAACAAAATTGAAAAGTGACTTGGGGAACTGTCACTGTCATTATTAATGTTTCTATTGTGTTGATTTTATTGTATCAGTCAGTATTAGAGGAAATATTCAATCTACCCATATTATCGAAAATTAATTTTACTAAAGAAGAAATGCTAGACATGATATTAGTTCTCGGAGTGATACAAAACTTGGTTTTATTGTATCAGTCAGTATTCCGAGTATTGTATCACTCCGAGAACTAATATCATGTCTAGCCTTTCTTCTTTAGTAAAATTCAACGGTTCTTCAATTTTCAAACCTTTTTTTTTAACAAATAAAATTTATTTAAACCCACCAAGTATGGTATCGTTAGAAAGCTGAAAAGGAGCTCTTTAAGACGACATGATAATATACAGGGTGTTCCATTTAAAATTTTGAAGTAAAAGTACGATATGCGAAATGTATCACCCTGTATAGCAAATGTAACTTTTGTTTAAATCGTTATATTTTCTTGAATAAAGACATATTCTTAATGTATCTTATGAGAAAATGGACGTCATATCTCATTTAAATGGAGAGCTACAATAATGCGAAGTAGATACCTTTTTCATAGAAAACTTGCAACAACGTCGCCACTTGTAAATTTAGATATATTAAGTGCTATATTAAATTGTTCAGAAAAGTACGCTTAATTCAAAAATCTAAAAATATATAGGGTTTTCCATTTAAAAAAATGTATGTTCGGTTTGGCATTTTAATATTAAACACCTTGTATGTGCCAAAATAATTTTAAAATATGCACGCCACTGGCATCTAACTGCGTACCAAAAATTATTATTATAACTTTAACGGTATAGGTGGTATGGTCCGCATACGCACTTATGGCCCACCCTGTATAGAACATAATAATTGAAACGCTACTTTTTTTATCAAATAACTAAAATGCATAAATCCCTGCCACCTTTAAAAAATATATCAATTGTCAAATTTAAACAAAAGTTTATGCGAAATCTTTTCCTTGACCAATTTAACTCCGTCAGCAATAAATTAATTCTGATTATTGTTTAATCCACCTCTATTTACTTCATTTACTACAATCTTCATTTATCATTTTCTAAAAATGTCATGTAAGAATCCTCGTTATGGTATAACATTTTATATATTTTTGGCTACTACTGAATCATATTTCTACTTATTATGCTCAAGATGAAATACAGTGATCTTCGGCAATTTTGCTGCAACTGAGACGTGAATTATATTATTAAACTACACTTTATGTAACATGTTATTGGAAGATAAAGACCTATTATTATTATTATTATTATTGATATTGTTTCGAATGTAAAAACTGTACTTATTATATTTTACCATATTTTAGAGGGAGGTAACTTAGTGCAAGTAGTCTTTTCCCACGGTAAGATTAGGTAAATATTAATAAACATACCAAGTCAAACTTATAGAGTAGGTTAATGACATCCTACGACTTGTTGAATTGTTTCGAGTACCTATAACTTAATGACTGTATCATAAACACTCACCGAGTTTACTTTTCTAATTTGATCATAAAGACATAGTTGACAGCCAAGGTATACACATGTAGAAAGAGGATATCCTTTGCCAATTCGGCCTAAAAATAAAAGTGATGCCACTTAGTCTTGCCAGCTCTTGTCATTTATTTCATGTTGTTAAACGTTCGTCTATTTTTATACCTAGTAATTACTTAGAACGTAATAACTATTAGTAACACCTTATTCACAATGTTAACTTAACCGCCTTCTCAAAAATATTAAACTTATGATACATTTATCTATAAATTAACATTGTAGGTATATTAAAATTTGCAACTGTAGATATATCTGGGTTTAGGTTTGTTTGTAAACTGGCATAGGTTTGTCAATATTGTATTATTCTTCACTTTAAAATTTTCGTGACTGCTATTTTCATTATGTTTAAATATTTTTAAAATTATCGTTATGGTTATTATTTGAGTTGAATTACGAGTGCCAATCGGAAGCCACCAACTGCTACAACTTTTTTGTGGTACAACTGATACCTACTTATAAGAAATATACTTTGTGGAACGATACGAACAAGTCTGTTTTAATCATTTGGCCTCCATCCTAACATTTGGATCTCCGAATGTATCAGCTATCCATTCACTACACTTTTCACAAACGAACTACAACTACCAACTACCTAGACTGAGTTCCGGTGTGATAAGTTTTTAGATAATAGGGAGTTTTTGAACCCCTTAAATTTCAGCACGTCGTTATCGTTATTCTGCGCATGCGCAGTGCCAAAATTAGTATCATTTTCGACACTGTGCATGCTCAGAATAACCGTAACGATAACGTAAATTTTAAGGGGTTCAAAAACTCCCTAATAAGCAGGGATACCTGGATATATAATAACCTGGATAGCACGATCTTTATAATAGCCTATAGAAAATAACAAATAGAAGTCACACTTAAAGGTTCTGGAAAAGACAGAACCTAATAACAAACAAAGACAATTAAGCGAATCCCCTTATAATTTTAGGGGAGGCGAATATTTCTTGTATTCGAGGAAGTATTCTACCAATCTTGGTTAGTGTTAGTTATCTATTCTCTAGCCAAGGTATGTTCCTATAGGACATGTTTATGTCTATGAATGTGGACAAAGAAAAGTCAAAAACTATTTTGTCAGTTCCATATTTATTTTCCTTCAAATTTAGGTTAGGGTTTGCATAGGTAAGATAATGACAAAACCATGGGCTCGTGACAATGGCAAAGTTATAAACTAACACGTAGGACGCCCTTCCTTGACGTTCCCGATAATGACCCTTTCCTTAATGTTAAATACTGGATATTTAAATTTGGAAATCAATTGGCGGTGTCCTTTTCTAAATTTTAATCCTGGCAGCTTTTGGAGAATTGCAAGCTGGACGTCTCATGGAAGCCTCCTGCAAATTTAGGCAATCTAATATACTCAGTACAATTTAGGAGTATCTACTAGACAAATCTTGCAGTTCTTGTTGCAGACAATAGAAATAATAAACAGCCGACACTGATGTTTCCCTATTCTTTTCACACTCCTCTTCTAGACTTTGTTCGCCGTTATCTTATCGAAGATTTCGGTGCTCCTTGAAAAGTGACCTTGTCGATAATATAGAAACCGTTAGTACAGCCCTGTTGAGACTATAAGCCCAATTGGGTAAGACACGAACAGGTGGTAACTGCCAATTAAACTGATGATGAATACTGATGATTTCTATTGACAATTATTTTTTTTTTGTTCTGCCTGACCAAATGCTCGCCAGGAAACGAGATGAAATATTTTATTATGAGAAAAAAGAGAGCACAACGTTTCATGGTTTATGATTGTTACAATGTTACGTAAACTTGTGAAATATCGAAGTATCTGAAATTTATGTAAAATATTTATGGCACGTGTCATATAAATTATATTTTTATATCCTACCTCAGCTACATTCCTATGCGTACTTGTAAGACATATTTTGCTCATTTATTTTAGCTCACCTATTTAAAAATATTACATACAGTTAAGTTATGCCAAGATACTAACATCAATAGTGAAATTTGCCATTACATCAATTTTAAAATAATGTGAAGTTTTCGGCATATAATTCTCTTCGAAGCATGCTTCGTTGTTTATACATACATATAAATAATATGTTTAACAATAATTAAGACATATAAAATTGTAGTCAAATGGTAAAGTAAAGATATCCAGAATCCATTATTGTAAGTTAAAGCTATTTTAAGACAATTACCTACATTATTAATGTGACTAAATCGTAAAATACATGACGCGGAAAACTTAAGTGTCTATTTTTATTTTTTTAGCAGTATTTTATTTAGCAAAGTAAACTTTATTATGGATATTTATTTCAAAATAATAAATACATGAAAGTTGTAAATGTTTTTGCATAAATTTGAAACACAAGTTCTGCTTTAGACAAATTGGCTGCCATTTTGATATAATTATAGCTAGTTAGTACGCTGAAGGCGCTACTGTTAATGTATTGTTAGATAAATAATGAATGTGTAGATGAAACTATTCGGTGCCAAAAACTAACTCAAAACACTACCGTAGTTAAGTAACAGCAGAAAAATAAAATATATTGATTTCTGTTCCCAATAAATTAAATTTTCTGCTTAAAAAATATTCGTTTTTATCAAATTTCATTTTGTTTAAACTACACTTGTAGTTGATCACCGAATTCCCAAAGTAGGGGATCACCACTTCTTCGAGGATTTGGTGATCAACTACTTTGCAGATTTAGTGGATAGTAATTCTGGCAGTAAACGAGGTATATAACTTAAAGATGGACAGACAACACGGGCGGTGGATTTTAATTTATCAACAAGGTGCAACTCTGACTCCTTCGCTGGCTCGTATCATCAACCAAGCATAGAAAACTGTGTGCACGGCTCGTGAGTTTTAGAGGATTTGGAAAGAAAACTATTTGTAGAAGTTAAGAAAAATGATTATGAAGTATCAACTCCAAAATTGCTGCACAAACGTTAAAAATACTATCCGCGGGACGGTAACCTGCCTTATAGGTACTTAAAATATAACAAGCATTGAGTGAATTCTATTTTCTAGTCCATTTCGTTTATATCTAACCGTCGAGTGAGGGGTTTAATAAGAGACGGAATTCAGTGGAACCTAATTTTTTCTTGAAAGAGGTTGGAACTTTTGGTGTGAAAATAACACTGACGTAGTTTTCCACATAACACCAAAACGGTTTCGCCAACCAAGTTGGCATAATCTAGAAATGATTACAACTATTTTTTTCAACAGATCAGATTTTTGAAGAAAAACTAATCATGTTAGTTGTCAAATATGGAAGCAGATATCTAGTAGTTACATAATACCAAATTTTGTTAAAAAATCTGGGATATCATCGAAGAAACTCAGATACCTCAAATTTGGATTCCACTCAGTCAGTTGCACGTCTTGTTAAATCTTTCAGACAACGATCTAACCAAAGCAAGAACAAAAAAAGGCCACCAGGTTGTTCTGGCAAGTTTCCCATATTTATAACATTTTCATTGCGGGTGCAACCGACCTTTTGCGGCCATGCAAACTCTTGACAAAGTCTACACGTGAAACCCCTGATTCATTCAAAGTTACCAGCCAATAGCAATAGATCTTCACGTTCTCTTAATGAAATTTTTTTGATTACTATCGACTTTAACTCATTCGCTTCGAGCCTTTGGCATTTTATGTAACCAATGTCATTTCTTATTTTATTTTTTTTAATTAATGCATCCAATATCGTTAAGTTCTATAAAACAGCCTATTTTGATCTTTTACTTTTGAATTTTAAATGTAAAATACCGAGACTAGAAAGAGAAAAATCAGTTCCAAATCCCGTTACCCCTTGTTCAAAGATTGCTTGTTAGTAGGCGCCCACGTTATAAATAATCAAGTTCAAATTTGTATTTCAGAGGTATTCAATGTGCACTGATGAGTGAAACGAGAGCTCTCAGCTCTATATACGAAGATAAATACTTTTGCATTTGCTTACAGAAGATAATCATTCATAAAAGCTACTTAACCTTTTTGTGCAAATGTTCCATAATAAAATAATTAGATCTTATCGATTTTCTACTAATAAGAGCCAATACAATAGAACAAAAACAACTCGTTAAAGTTAATTTAAACATTCTTCTACCAAGATAAACATTATTGCCATTCTTTGCATATTGCACTTTATAAGAATACAGCAGTTACTGTCAAATTCATTATTTCTGATTAATATGCGGCATTATTAGTTGGCATTGGGTGCATTATTAATGTACACAAATTTAATTTGATGCATTCCTTTCCACATATCAAACGTTGCATTTGCAACAAATTTAAATATCACAATGTATCTTGATATGAGTAATGCATGAGAAATGTTCAGCTTATTTATTAGACATCATTGTGAACGAATGTAGTACGGATCTATGCCAAAATGAAATGCTATATGCCTTTTATTTAATGCATACTAGATCGATTCAGTACACATACTAGTTCATTCGAACATATTCTACCTGTTAGTATCCATTTTAAAGCGCTGAAATAGGAAAATGACTAGCATAGATAAAAAAAACCTCATTTTCACAATACTTTTCATCAGGAATATTCGTTAATAACAATAAATGGAATAACTGGGTCCCAGGACATTCCGGCCGTGAAGGGAATGAAGCAGCCGACTTTCTAGCCAGGGAGGGTGCTGCTTCTGAATTCTTCGGACCAGAAGACTCTTGAGCTGGGCTGAGAGGCATATGCTCCAATACTGGCAAGAACTACCAAGATTAGTTCATTAGAAGGCGTTCACAATAAACCCTTCAAAAATAAGACTTTTAAAGTTATGTAGAGAAGCAAGAGAGCAAAGATGCAAAAGAGCAAGAAGAACTGTCAAGGTTTAAAAAATATATATACAGGGTTATTCAGAACTTATCTCTAAAACTTTGAGGATATGTGCATAAATAAGAAATCGATATCACCAAAAAAATTTATAATAAAAGTCTTAGGATTTCCCGTAAACAATGTTTACAGTTATACCATTATAAAGGACTACGTAGATGGGCAACTGTACTTCAACGACATCTCACCGCTCTCAGTGCCGGTGTTTTATTTATCGTAGGAGTGTTAAACTGTAAAATTTTCAAAATGGCTCATGTGTACAGTAATGCTGACTTAATGGACATGATTCTTATTTATGGTGAAATAACCAGAAGGAACATTCGCTTTAGTGCGGCAAAATGGGATAAGGCGTGCCCAAAAGTGTGTAGAAGTCGAGGGACAAAATTTCGAACAGCTTTTGTAACAAGGTATGTGCAAATTTTTTATAAATGTCATGTTTCTAATACCTAGTAATCAAGTAGCGCAATTCTTCAAAATTAGTGTAAGAAAATTTTATGCATTTTAAAGACACGTCACTTTGGTCACATCTATCTATCTTTCAGTTTATTTTAAAGTAAAAACCGGCGCCAATCTTTTTTGTGCCGGGTGTCGGTATACTCAGAACTTCCGAAGTTTCTTTCGTGCTATATGTGACATCGCTAATTTGCATTGTCAGTCCCAAGGTCACTCCATTACAGTGGACCAGTATCCAGCGGCGTGCAATTAAAATTTTTTAAATAGTTTTCAGAACCCGCCAAAAAAATTTTTTTGCACTACCACATTTCTACATGTATGTTGAACATCCCCAAATTTTATTATGGATAAGTTCTGAATAACACTGTATAATTATGATTTTAATTCACTATGCTGAAAATTATTGTCGAACTTTACTTGAAACTGACCATAATATAATAACTGCTACATTTTCACCTATATAATTTTTTTAAGATCGAGGCCCTTAATAATTATTTTTTCCACTTTATAAGTTTTGAAATTTATCAGGAATTTTAATTTAAGAAAATATTACTTCATCCGAATCGTTGATGATAGTTTTGCATTTTGTTTACCTAACCTTTTCAGGACACATCTTGACTTAATCAGACAGCCACTACAATTGAACAATTACCTGTGCATGACACATTTTACAGAAATTGGCTACAGTGACAACGAAATTGATTTATGATTATTACGTATTGTGTCATTTCGTTCTACCCATCAGATAGTACGATGGACATTTCATTCGTTTTTCTTGGAAATAACCTGCAATATTTACCGTCAATATTTATTTAATTGATAAAAAGTTAAATGTTTATATTGTTAAATACACAGGATGTCCTAAAAATGCGCAAAAATTTAAAGTAGATAACTTAACGGCTGTGAGTAAAAATTGGAAACGGTCAACTGAGAGAGAATGTAGGAAAAAAGTATCTCAAATATTTCTGAAAAGGAATGCCTACAACAAAACTATGTTATTTGATATGCGAAAAAGTGTATCTATAATAATAACTAATCATAAGCAGTGCTTTGTTTACTCGCGAAGGGTGGGTCACTCACTTAATATTTGCAATCAAATTAACTCTGAATAAATATAACAATTGATAATTGAAAAAAAAAATGTAAGGCGTCTTTATCCGGTTTACTTTTTATATAAATTTTGGTGAGTGTATCAATGCCAGTTAAGACTTCTATTTTTAAGGAAGGGAGTAAAGGGGGAGGCCACCATTCATAATGAACTTCTGTAAAACTTCAGTGATATAGGAAAGACATAATTATCATAATTAGGTTAAGTTAGGTACATAATTACATATTACAATTTAATAACGAAAAACTGAGAAATTTAGGAAAATTAATAGGAGACAAGTAGGTTATTATAGCCGGAATTGAGACTCCCCCCACCCCTTTTGACCTTGAATGACCTTGAATGACCTTTGGATGACCTTTGGATGACCTTGAAGTGACCTTTGGATGACCTTTGAATGACCTTGAAATGACCTTTACATTACCTTGAAGTGACCTTTGGATGACCTTTGAATGACCTTGACGTGACCTTTATATGACCTTAAAGTGACCTTTGGATGACCTTTATGTGACCTTTGGATGACCTTTACGTGACCTTTACATGACCTTAAAGTGACCTTTGGATGACCTTTGTATAACCATGAATTGACCTTCGTTTGACCTCTGTAATTGTCAACACAAGACATGACGTAATCGAGTGTTTAGGGAAGGGGTATTCTATAATATGTATATATAGAGAGGAGATTATAGCAAGGAATCACACTTCGTTCACTGCCAACCTTATAGTCAACGTCTACAATAGTGCAAATTGTGTGTTGTCCTGTATTAATATTTTCAAGTGAGAACAATTGTTGTATTTATTACTATTTAGATATTACAGCTAGTTATCTTTAAACAAGAAATGGCATTACCAAGTGTTGATTTAAACAAAATTAATAGTAACATTAACAGAGACTTTATTGATATTGCTCGACGATCAATTTCCTCGTTAGAAATTGATACCCCTTATTTGATTAAAAAAATGTCATTTGTCAATACACGTTTTGGAAAGTGCGTTTTGGCTATACTGCTCGATAGTAAGAGCAATGTAAGCTTTAAGTGTTATTTACCAAAGAGGGTTATAGAACACATAACAGAGGACGTTATGAATAAAATGAATTCTTCTTGGGAACAGTACACGATAACTTATTTAGGTCAAAGCGAGCCTACATATAAAGATATTAGATCTAAAGCATTGATAAAATTTGGTATTGTCAACTAATTTTATTTAAAAACATATATCTATTAGTAATAAATATAATTTGTAGATCATATCTTAGTATATTTACCTATTTACACTATTTAGCAGTATCTCATATAAGGTTGCCTTTCTTGTTTTATAAGTCTAAAAGGTAATGAATAATTTGCTATATTATACTATCAGTTTTAACAATAACGTTTATTTTGTAGAAAACTATTAAAATGTGGATGCATTATGCTAGCCAACACTGGACTGAAGCTATCGACATCCAGTCAGCTGTGAAAAGAATGAAGAGTGAGTTGGATTGCTTGGTAATGGATAGACTTCATGCTTGTAATTATGACAGGGATTACTGCTTTTCCGAAGAATTGGTTAAACAATTGCAGGAAGATATTGAAAACTATCGCCTTGGTGCTTCGTTGTGTGATAGTTATTTAAATAACACTTTAACTTTGAATAATTTTTGTGAGAAAATGGTGGAGAAAGGACTAAAATGTTTTCTCAATTCCAATTTGCTCGATTATCTACCGTATGCAATTGTTGTGAAATATAAGTTAGCATCTCAAGAATATGGTAGTGATGATCAAGATAATGATGATCAAAAGTAATATAATTAATTTTTTTATAAGTTTTTTCATTATTTTTACATTATTATATACATTGTATATTATAGTAATAAATTGTATTGTACTAAATATTTCTCTTATTTTGTTGTAAAACAAAAAAAAAAAAACGATGTAGTGTAAATAAAAAATAAATAAAAAAAAATTTTAAATCTTTTATTTCTATTTATTTGTCACATAAGTACAAAAAAAAAACACACTATATAAATATAATAAGTAAATACAAAAAAAAATGTATTAAAAATAGATTATACTTATAAAATAGAGTACATTAACATATAAAAATTGGAAGATGTAAAAAAAAATGTTCATCAGTTTACTTAAATCCATTATGTACAGACCCATCCAAAGCATTATAAGCCAAATAAGAATCATGAATTATCAATGCATAAACCCGTGTATTCTCAGGAAAATGTTTCTTTCGAGTTTCAAATTCCAGTTTTATGTCTACAGTGGATGACTTCATGGCGTCTTGTTGATGTGAACAGTCGATAACAAATAATGGATTTTTTTGGAATTCACCAATATCCATCATCGGTTCATAATTATCTTTATCGTAGAAGCTGGATTGAAACTTTTCATAAGCATAGTAAGCTGAAGAATACAATTTCTTTCCAAAATCTAAATTCCAGCGTTCATATGGATATACTTCTGAGTTTAAGTATAGTCGGATGTTACTTACATCTGCATGAATGAATTGAGTAACGTCCTTGCTTATATTATCAGAACTGTCAGTACTCTGAAAGCCGATAATAATATATCGAGGTCTTTCTAAACTTGTTGTGGTTTTTATAGGCCATATATCAGTAGCTGTTTTTCTTAGAGTCGGTAATTCATATAAATCCCACATGCGATAGGCCATTTTAACCGTAGCATTTACACCACCTTTCTTAATGCGATTCAGCAACTTCAGTTTTTGTGTATCTTCAGGGATGATGTGCCTTAGCCTCCATTCGATTTTATTAATTTCGAGATCTGCATCAACTTCTCCAATGTAACAATTCTTAAAAGATCGAGCTATTATTAGTATAAGCTCTTGTTTGGTGTTGAGAATGCCCCTTGTATAATCTTCGGCGAAACCCATAAGATACTTTAGAGGCAATTTGCCACTAAAAAAGTGACTGTTGGTATCCAAAACGTCCTGGTTTTTCACTGTTAGTCCCCATCCACAAGATAGTAATGATTTTAAATGTGTTTGTCCCCATGACACCATGGTTTTCATTGTTGTTGTTATACCAGGTTTTCGAATAACAGCTACTTGTTCTCCACCCATTTCATAACGAATTTCATCGAAAAGAAATGCTAACGCATTATTGGATAGGTAACACATTTTAGTGGCATCACTTGGGGTAAATTTACCTTCGATATATATATAACTTTCAGCAATATCGAGAATAAGATCTTGGCAGTGAATAGGAATTCTTATTTCATCCGAATTTCTATAGTACGGTGATCCATATGGTTTGTAAGTGTGCTCATGTAGACTAACAAGTGAATTATCAAAGAAAGGTTCATCAAACACATCCAACTTTGCACTAGTTGACGTCATGATTACAAATATTAAGGTTTCAGCTTTAATCCAATTGACTGAAGAAAGATACGATCTCTAGCAGACAATTTAGATGTTGACCGTTTAACGTTCTTTCGTATAATAAATGGCTTGTCACACTTGTTCAAAACTTTATTACTATTTGTATGTAACAGAGATGGAAAATGTTTTCTTTGATTAAAACAAAAGCCCATTATATCCTGATAGTTTAATATAGCTTTTTTAATTCTAGCTTCACAATAATTTTCTCACCACGAAAGTCTACCAGAATACCATTATCATCTAATATACGTAATGTAATGTTTTCGATAAACTGACGTCCTTCAGGTCTTACAGACATATAAATAATATTTTGTGGTTCCTTGGAGAGTTTGAATCCAGGTTCAACATCTATATCAAATTCGTAGAGAGTATGTGCTTCTTCGCCATTCATATAAGCTCCAGAAGTGATATTGCAATCAACACGAATAATTCTAACTTTCATTATATCAACTGGTAATGTAGATTCAAGTGAATTATTTGCAGAATATACTTTGTTTTCAAATCCTAATATAGTTGCAATAGAATACTTGTGAGTAAAGTCGATCTCATATTTAGATACTATTTCACATTTCAGCGTATTATTGTTGGCTTTTAATGTGAAATATTTATTAATATTGAAGTTGTCATCCTTAACACTGCGTTTTATTATAGATTCCAAAGCACTTTGAATTGCTCCATTGATTTCATTCAACTCATATGCTCCTGGAGGAATTTGAAAGAAAGTAGTAGGTGATTTATTCTTCAATTTGAATCCAATAATATTATTTTTCTCATCAACATTTAATATTGAATTGTAAGAATAGAATCCATGTAGTCCCAATCCATATCGACAACTTGTATCGAGTTCAATTGGAGGGTAAAAGTTAGCGCTTAACACACTAGATTGTCCTGAGAACGTGAATGTACGAGACATGACTAACACATATAACTTGTTAACACATCGTTTTATTGTTGCTTACAGCAGCAGTTGAGACACATTTCCTGTCTTGAATTTGATGGTACCATATTAAACCTTGCAGAAACTTTATTTTCGGACGCTACAGTAACATCGCGTATATTGCAATAGCAACACAAATATTTTCGTGGTGGAGGTCCGTCATTCACATCAATAGATTGTGATGTATTATCGTCACTGTAATGTTCCAAACAATATTGATACTTCATTACATCAATATCGCTTTTTAAATGCTCAGGTAATTTATCCCACACCCATGCGATTTCATTTGAAGCACAGGTGATCATCACTTCTTTAGGAAAATCAGCTAATTGTTCCTTTGTCAATTTTGTAAGAGTCCTATACTTTGAGAAAGCTCGCAACGAATCCGCCGTCTTTTTAATTTTTTCACGTTCTTCTTTTGGAGTCATTGGAAAATTCATTGTTAGTTAGAAATCTTAAACACAAATGTCCACACCACACTGTATTGTAGTTCTGCTGACGGTCGTAGTTGTAATAGATTATCGGATTTGATTTAATGTAGAAATACTTTAAGAGTTCCCTGGGTGGGGGAAGATCTCCGAAACTATCGTAGTAGTTAATAATATTACCAATTTTCTTGTAGGCTACCCAATGTGTTCCTCTACCATTTATACCGTCTAAATTCAAAATTGCAGATTCAGTATGTAGGGCACCACTCTCAGGAAGATTGTCTCGCATAAATACACCTCGAAAATATGGAATTTTAAAAATATTAGCATAATAACTAATATCAATGTCGCTGAGAGCTCTTCGAGGTAGAGACTTTAGAAGTTTTTTGGATTGTTCGGCTTCAGATAAAGTCCTAATCCAGTTCGATATGGTTTTAAATACAATCCTTCGCCTTTTTTTCCAAGAGGCATAGATTCAATTTTTTTATTATGACGCACCCCTTCAGCCATGCGCTGATTTGCATTTTTTACATCACTTATTGTTTTATATAGACCTGCAGCACCGCCGGCTAAACTTCCCAGCGCCGATAATCCCGCAAATATAGGAATTAATGGTAAAATTCCACCAACTTTCGGTATAGGTATAATTCGCGGAGTACGAATATTCCTTTTACCCCCTGATGTTTTCACAAATTTTCGTGCTGCTTGTAAAGCAAAATGTGTTGCTTTTTTTGTATCATTAGAAACGAATCGTTTACCGCCAGCTTTACGTATTTCATCTCGTACTTTATGAACAATATTACCACCAAAGCTGACCTTCTTTTTCTTAATATTCTTCTTTTTATTTGCCTTTCTTCTGGGAACTGATTTAGATTTACATCCCATACCTAAACGACGTTTTGCTTTCATGATATTTGTAACTAACCAGGCGGATGCTTTTTCTCTAAAATTGGCGTCTTTAGATTTAACCCTTTCCCAGGCGCGCTGTTCTAATTCGTAGTCTGCTTTATGGCGTGTTGGTAAATCTTTATGATCTTCGTAAGCAGCGTCGTGAACTTTGCAAGCTTGGTCCAGACCATTAATGCCTGGATCACCTCTGGCAATCCTTTTTTGAAATTTTGTACCCGGTCCACAGTACTGGTAGCCACCGGGTAAATGTAATTCAAAGGGTAGTTTATTTATTAAAGAATTTATAAATCCCCTTCCTGTTCGCGAATTAGACACTTTACGTCTAGACTGACTGACGAACGGCATTAAAATAAACAAAACGTAGTAAAACTTTCTTTATAACACCGATTACTTCGATGGTAACACTAGGAACGCTAGTTATCGATTAAAATATTGAATACACCGTTTATATCTATTTATATCTATTTATATTGTATCCAACCCTCAAACAATGCGGATTGTAAAGCAAAAGCAAACATTTGTAGTGGATAATTTCGATGAACGTGTAGGAAGTGGTGTAAATATCAACAATAGACGCCATGGACCCTTGTTGCCTTCAACAATTCGGGGTTTGTTAATCGGTCCTTCGAACTGTGGGAAAACAAATGTTATGATTTCCCTTATTACACATCCCCACGGTTTACGTTTTGCTAATATTTATTTATATTCCAAGTCACTGTATCAACCAAAATATGAATATCTTCAGAAGATTTTAAAACCCATTGATGGATTAGGATTTTACACATTTAATAATAACGTAGAAATTGTGGAACCATCTGAAGCAAAACCGGACTCCGTTTTCATTTTCGACGATATCATATGTGAAAAACAAGATATTATTAGGTCATATTTTAGTATGGGCCGACACAAATCCATAGATAGTTTTTATCTGGCTCAAACATATTCCCGAGTACCAAAACAATTGATTAGAGACAATTCGAATTTTATTATAATGTTTAAGCAAGATGAAATGAATTTGCATCATATATTTCAAGATCATGTATCACCGGACGTTACCTTCAAAGAGTTCTTGGATATGTGTGCAAAATGCTGGGAAGATAAATATGGATTTTTAGTAATCGATAAAGATAGAGAACTAAAAGATGGTAGATACAGAAAAGGTTTGGACAGTTACATATATCCGTAATGCATGCCAATATATATATCAATTGTAAAGGTAGTGATGGTGGGTACACATCGAAAGAAAATGAAGAGATCAGTAGTTGATAAGGACGAAAATAATGATAGTGAAATAGATTTGAAACGTAAATTAATAGAAGCCACGGACGCTGTTCGCAAAAAATTCAATTACATAAAAAATAAACATGTAGAAAGTCAAATGGCCTTGGAAAAAATATATGAACCGTTAACGAAGCCATTAAAAACTATTTCTGAAACAACGCAGGAAACAAATCGTAAATTTCAAACCACACAGCAGTATTTAACAACACAGCCTAAAAAACCCTCTGCAGTAATCAAAACACCGAAATTCGAATCAGATGAAACAATTAGGGAAAGTAATTCTTATATGGAAACGCCGCCACCATCGTCTGTAGGGACACCTTCAAGTTCTACCACGTCTAGTAGTAATTTGCGAAATTTAACTGATGTCGTTTCAACCTACATCAATGGTGTTAAAGCTGGTGAATCTACGTTCGATAACAAGTATGGGGTGCGAGTTGATGTCGATACTGGAAAGTTAGCCATGGGCAACTCCGAAGTGCGATTTCAGGGTGACCTTATATCATTTTGGAGAAATAATAAGAAACTCGGAACATATAAAGGAAATTCTCAGTTATACGATTTACTGTTTTTAAAATTTCCCCCAGATCTAAACAGTGCGGGTTATGGAATCACCGATGAAAATAAAAATATATTTGGAGACATATTGAATATAACGAATGCGGCATATAAAAATTACAATGTAACATTGGGATACAATCCTAGTAAATCAAAAAAGTATGTCGAAATTATAAAACCACTTTTACAACGTGGAATGTCAACTCGATCCAAGAAAGGTGCGGGTCTAATGTCATCTCAGAAAATATATACAGGCAAAAAGGTGGATTACATATACTGGAATAAGCCCAAAGAATTAATCGACCGCTTAAGATTATTGTGGAGTTCTAAAATGGCTGGACATTCAGGTCATGAGAATGAAATAATATCCCTAATTGATGAATTAAGGGAAGAAGGAATCATCTATTAGAGAAATAACTATCGCATTTTATTTCATCAACCATAAATACATATATAAAGCAGATATCAGTTTATTTTGTCAATTGTAATTTGAACGCAATAGAACGATGGGCTCCATTGATAAATTTGGACGCCGAAAAGGACCTAATTGTAAAGGTCATCGTGGTCCGCAAGGCATCGGTTTTAAACTTACTACTGAAAAACAGTATGACATCCAAGGAAAGCAATTAAAGAATATAGGAGATCCTAGAGATGAAAATGATGGTGCAACATTAAACTACGTGAATTTAGTTATGGATGCCTGCAAAAAAGATATCCTTTCCGCTCTACAAAAATCAGCTAATCTTATAACCGATAATTTAGTAAACTACATAAAGAGAGAAAGGAACGAAATCGTGGATGAAATAACAAAAACGTTTCAAAATTTACAACTAAAAATAGATACAACGATAAGCGATATGAAAACTGAAATAGATGAATTAAAAAATACAAGTGAGAGAAACTCGGATGCTCATACTAAGTTGGTGCAAAATATGACTGGTTTCATACTTGATGTAGAAAAAATTGAACAACTTATTGCGAAATATCATCCCCCGAGAGACACAGGAGGATTAGCATGGCCAGGTATTTCATTACGACCAACCGATTCTAAGATCATCACAAGTTGAGTAAAAAATTTTATGCCTTATATAAATAAAACAAGGAGCAGCTCATCACAATAAGTCATTTCAAACAGAACGTGGAACATCTAAATGTATATTACTATTATTATTAATAAACTTGAATAATAAAAAAGGTATAATGTTCATTAGTGGCACAAAACGACAAATTGTCAATGAATTACATAAACCAGCACGAAAAAATTTTAGAAGGAGAAGAACCGTAATAAAAGGTTTGGCAGACTTATGGCAGATTGACTTGGCAGAAATGCAGAATTTTGCAAATGAAAATAAAGGTTATCGTTATATACTCATAGTAATTGATTGCTATTCTAAATATGTTTGGGCCAAACCGCTAAAGAAAAAAACTGCTATGGAAGTTTCTATTGCGATGAAAGAAATTCTTCAAGAAGCTGTTTATTCCCCAACAAACTTACAGAGCGATCAAGGACTCGAGTTTTACAATCGCCAGTTCTCCACAGTGATGCATGAATATGGCATAAATCATTATTCCACATTCAGTACAAAAAAGGCAGCAATCGTGGAACGTGTAATTAAAACTTTAAAAAATTGGTTATATAAAGAATTCTCGGCCAGAGGCAATTACAAATGGTTTGATATACTTCCTGATATTATAAAGTTGTACAATAATAAAGTCCATCGTACAATAGGGATGAAGCCCATAGATGTAAAATATACAACAAAGTTAAGTGTATATAATCATCCCAAAGTCGCATTAAAATCAAAATTCCATGTTGGTGACATGGTTCGGATTAGCAAATACAAAGGAATATTTGAAAAGGGGTATACAGCCAACTATTCAACGGAACTTTTTAAAATTGTTAAAGTTAATGTAACAAATCCCGTCACATACATGATAGAAGATGTGAGAGGTCAACCTATTAAAGGATGTTTTTATGATTATGAACTTCAGAAGACTAAACACCCCGATGTATACTTAGTGGAAAAGATTTTAAAGAAAAGAGGTAATAAATTGTTTGTCAAATGGCTCGGACTACCACCAGATCAGAATGGTTGGATCAACAAGACTGATATAGTTTAATATATATATAGTAATTATCTTGCTTTGTAAAATGATATGGTAAAATATATGCTTAATTTAGTATATTTGCAGTTGTATGTAACACTTATAGTTATATTTTTTTTCTATTATCACAATAAAATTACTTTTCAAGTATTATTTTTTTTTTGTTTTTTTATGCATATTGCACAAAAGAGGAGAACTTGGAATAAAAAGAAACACACTTTGGACAGAAAACACACTATATTTAAAAATTAAAATACAAAATAATACAACTAAAAAATATACAACTAAAAATATAATACAAATAATAAAATAAAATACACAATTAAAAAAATAAAAATATACAATTAAAAATATAATTGTTCTTAAGTAGCAAGAAAAATTATTTCTTGCTACTTAAGAACTGTTGGCTCTTCTCCTCCTCTCGGCGACCCATCAGGTGGAGCCATCGCGCTCTTTCGGCATATCTATATGCCTTCTTCTCCGTCTTGGTCTTGTTGACTACCGGATGGCAGCTCCGGATTACCAACCGGTCCTGGATCGCCTCCCTGGGGTTGTATGTGCGTCCTGGGACGCATTCATTATCCCAGCTCTCCTCCATTGCTGGCTGCGGCTCTGGTCCTATATGTGGATTAATAAGTGTTTTCCCTGGGTTTGGCATCCCAGGTTCTACACATTCTCCATCCCAGTTTTCAGATTCTAAGATATTCATTTTATTTTCTTTAACTCTGAACTGTTGAGCTTAACTGTCAAATAGATTCAAGTTACGGATATATATAGGCAAAAGTCATCCCTCCTCTCGCATTTTGAATGAGAGAGATAATCTGAACCTCCCTTCCACTTACTATTGAATGGTAGGTTTTAAAGTTGGCCACTAACCCCTCCTACTTAATATAAGACATCCCCACTCTACCACGAAGACATCATATACCATAAAGTACGTTCTGATGCTCAGTGTGAATGAGGTAGCGTGAATGACATTGTACGAATGAAAGAGTACTTGTTTAATAACTATTTTTATTCCCATTCCTAATTATTATTGTACAACTAGTTACATGTTATTAAGACATTGCATGTATATTACCTATATTACATACGTTACATATAATTATTATGTTTGTTTCTCAATTACCTATAATTACTCTGTATGTAATAACTATAATTATTTTCTGTACAAATAGTTAGCCGTTAATAAAACATTACATGTACATTACCTGTATTACTTATGTTATATATAATTATTAAGTTTGTTCTTCAATTACATGTAATTATATTGTATGTAATAATTATAATTACTCTCTGTACAAATACAAATTACATTGTATGTAATAATTATAATTATTTTTCTGTACAAATAGTTACACGTTACACGTTACATTACGGGTAATGATTAACATTATGCTTGTATTTTCTATATGTCAATTACCGCGTAATCAATGATGAGGTTTCTTCATATACAGTTTATTTACAAATTGCATCGTTTAATCTATCAAAAACTACTTAACACTATTTATTGCAAAGTATACAACAGTCTGTTAGTTTCAGTTGATTAAGGGGTAATTGACAAGAGTCGCAGGTATGTAATACAGCATCCTCCAGTCTGATTGTCCTATGTGATTCGATGTATTGGTATCTGGAGGTGGGGGTAACGTTAACGGTAAACCACTCAAAGCATCTATAACACAGGAAATAAAGTCTATCACCTGGCACTACGATGCAAGACACCGTATTGCAATACTGTTTTTGTCCTGTAAAGATATCTATAGCTTCCACATATACCCCACGAGCAAGCCATTGGTCGGCATCAGCTTCCATACCTTCATCATCTTTCTCTTGGAATACATTCAATCCCGCCTCGACCAATTGTCTTATTGACAAATTCGCTTGAGGAACGTTAGCAGCGTTAAGGGGATCGGCCTAAATGACACAAAAATATATAATTTACCTTCAATTAAAATGGAAAATTACATACTATAATACTTACCTCATCACTCTCTTCATAGCTGTTTTCTTGAAAATTCGTGGTAGCTAACCAGGTAAGGAATTCAATATGAGGTTGCCCTACAGCCATTTTCTATTACTTAATACTTTACTATTCGCAGATCAAATGAAACTGAGTTAAGGTAGGGTCCTCCTCCGTTTAAATATAGTGTGTGACATCATCGAGTGGAGGGGGTAACATTGTCATATATACAAATGTAATTTATGAAATCACCATCGCATAAAATAATATTTTAACAATTTCTTCTAATTTTTTTTAAGGTGACACGAATTATGAATTTTTTTCCCGATGCGAACGAATGTTGGTATCAATCGATAGAAAATGTAAAGATGGGTAATTGGAAAGGTCATACATGTATCCGTAATATCGTAATTGAAAAAGAAATTTTTTTTCTCATTTTTAAATCAACTTAGAAAAATTTTTTTAGAAATTTTACATACGGTTTTTCTGAAATTTTCTCGGATGCTAATAAAAGCGGTATCAATCGATAGGAAATGTCAAGACGAGTAATTTGATACGTTACACGGGGTACTACGTATTCTTAGAAGACGAGAAAATGAATTTTAAAAATTTAGGCTAAAAAAAAGGCTAAGCGACCAAAACAGTGCGCTCTCCTTTCCCTTTCTAGTTATCCCTGCGCAGTAAGTTCCACAAGCAATCTTTTTTTTTTGGGGGGAGGGGGGGGGAGGGGGGGGAGCCCCCAAAGGGGGGTGGTTTGGGGGGGGTTATATGTGTTTTTTTTATGGGTTTTGAGATGTGGGAAGGATGAGGGAAAATTGGGAGTGGAGTGGGGTTAGGGGGTGAGGATTTCCGATAGTCACAACCTCCGGTGTCTCCGTTTTCGCGCACGAATTTAACATTATTCGTTAACGATGCTCCTCATATGCTCCTGCTGCGCTAGCAGTCGATCGCGCTTTCGCTTTGAAGCTTCCCAGGCCGCTTCCGCATCGCGCAAGCTATCGCGGATGTTCTGCACTACTTGCGCGTGCATATCGACCTCGCGATTGGCTGCTATCAGCCCCTCGCTATTGTCCCGTTTCCATTGCT